>JAZDUA010000004.1:3500000-4785000 GCA_038098605.1 Gryllus longicercus
CATGAGAGGGCATTTTAATGAATTTTCCCCTAATAATCAGGCTAACTTGTTGCAAAACGCCCCCCGATGGGACCTCATGCTTTTGCTTTTCGAAGAAGATTCAGACGCGCGCCGACTCCCGGCGGAGGAGACCCTCTCCGAGTGATTCCCGGTGGAAAGGTCCCGTAATGCAACTTATAAGTTTTAAATAGTACTTATAACATTACGAGACTTTTCCGAGAGCAACGTAACGAAACTTGTAATAATTCTATTACGTTAAATTTCGTTACGAGGCTCCACGGGAATCTCTCGAAAAGGGCGGGATTCGAACCCGCGACCTCCTCTTCCGCAAGCGGCAATGCATGCACGGCCCCATCGTGACACGCGCCGTATTTCCCTTATCTTACTGCTCTTTACTTATTCTTCGAAACTGTAGAATATACTATGGATAAAACGAAACAACAGTTACAAGGATCGAACCTGGAAACTCCAAACATAACATAGAACACTTAACCACTGAGCTACGGAGCCACATGTACAACTTCTTGTTTGAACAATTACTTATATTACTGCTTTTTGGTTCCCTTAAGGATGAAAAGGATGACACTTCCGCAGTCGGCAATGCTTACACGGTCCCATCGTGAAACGCGCAGATTCTGTGCTGGGTTATTCTATTTTTTCTCTCTACAAACATGTGCACTTATAATGAGACAGCAGGTTTGAATCTTGAGTTTTTATTTTTCAACCGTGCCTATAAAGTTGTAACATAGAAAGTAATATGACTTTTAATAATGATGATCTCTATTGTGAAAAGTAGGAGCACAGTGAAAAAGTTGTGTGCGTGGTAAGCGGAAACAGGCAAGTTCGCATCTTGTGAGGGGAACGTGATTGTCACTTTAACTACGTGATCTTGTCTCACTGCTTGTTGACTTCATATAGAACATTTACCCGATTTGCCTTCGTGCCCTGGTGGCTCATGGCTAGCACTGAGACCTAACAAAGCGGAGGATTCGGGTTCGAGGCTGGCCCGTGCTCCGGGACGCTCCGCCCAGCCTGCCCCCGTCTGCTCTGCTTTGGGAGGTCCCAGTGTGATGCCATGAGAGGGCATTTTAATGAATTTTCCCCTAATAATCAGGCTAACTTGTTGCAAAACGCCCCCCGATGGGACCTCATGCTTTTGCTTTTCGAAGAAGATTCAGACGCGCGCCGACTCCCGGCGGAGGAGTCCCTCTCCGGGAGATTTCCGGTGGAAGGGCCTCGTAACGAAACTTATAAGTTTTAAATACTTATATGTTACGAGACTCGTCCTGGAACGTCGTAACGAAACTTGTAATATTTTATTACTTTAAGTTTCATTACGACGCTCCTCCGAAAATCTCCCGAAAAGGGCGGGATTCGAACCCGCGACCTCCTCTTCCGCAATCGGCAATACATGCACGGCCCCATCGTGACACGCGCCAGACCGTGGTCAAATTATTCTACATTAAGTGTTCTTCGATCATGTACTCTAAAAATCTCAAATATCACCCTTATATTTAATTTAGCATCTAAATCTATATATTTTTCAGACGTAACATAGCATAGTAAGTGCTTAAAATTCTTCACCCGTTCTAAAACCTTTTTGTCAATTACAATCTTCGTTATAACTGGGAACTTGTCTTCATAAACAATTTTTTCTGTTTCGTGTGTTAAAACGTTTAAAAATTGTATATTTGAAAATTTTATTTAAAAAATGCACTGCTTTTCGTAGGTTATTTTCACTACCTTGCAAGAAACGTGATGGTCTTGCATAAGGAGTCTTCAAAATAAACATTTTTACCAAGATGAGTTCGTTTGTGTATCTGTACCTGCTATGCTCTGTATATGCTGTCCATATAAATATTGCATTAACAAAACTTGTTGGCGAGATGTTGCAGCGTTGTCTCAGTCCTTTATTTGTGGAAGTCCCCGTCGTTAATTTTTTTTCTAAGCACACTATGATTTCAGTGTGTTGGCTTTAAAGCTCCTATTAGGAGATTTAAATATATCCTTTGTTTTTAAAAAAATCTCGAAAGCAATATTCTGTTCACATTATCAAAAGCCTTTTCTTGATCTGTTAATGCCGTATGTGTTTTGAATTTTAAAATCCATTTTTTCTTCAATTATTATTTTTCTTTTGAATAAGGAGTCTGTACAACCTTGACCTTTTCTAATACCAAGTTGCTCTTTAGATATGAGTGATTCTGATAAGGCATCAAACGGTTCTTTAACATACTAGCATACAGTTTATATGTTGTATCTAACAAGCTCATTCCTCGATAATTATTGTTTTACTTACTGTTTCACTTGGTGTTCTCAACCTTTATTTGACGAGTAAGAAAATTTTCTAGGCACGTGAACGACACGATACGATATGGTCACTCGCAATATTAAAATGCGTAGTCTTTTCTGACACAACAGAAAAATTGCATCTTTCTCAACGATGTCACATTAAAATTAATACTACATTAAAATTACAACAAAAACTACAAAATAACTTCTGTATATTCTTCATATTTGGTTTTGCGTTCAGAAGTGAGGACCAATTCTTCTATGGAATTATGCTATTCGAGGGGAATAGCATACACTTGAATGCTATTGCTAAAACAACTTCTACATAACTCTACTTCTACTTTAAAAAGTGTACCCTTGTGTTTTATTGATTGTTATAGAAAAACAATTTATTGATAGATTGAAATCACATGAACCGAACTTTCTGTGTATTTTTGCAATTCTTTGCATAAACAAATTTTCTTCTCGCAGCCGAAAGATTAACAGCTTCCACTTAACACACTTCCTTGTAACGCAATGACTCCAAACGGATAATATAATGCTTTGTAAGGTTTACATTTCTGATTATGATAAAAGGTTCTCCAATTTTTGGATGCATCGTATGATGTTTAAACATTTAAAGCGCTGTAAAAACGTTTGAGACTTCTTGATAGTGCACTGCGTCTTGGTTACTCTTTATATCAATATGTAACCGCCATATATTGTGACTTGTATATGTTATTATAGCTCCGGGAATTTGGAAAGGAATTTCGCTTTTACATAACAATATTGAAGACAATTTTTTATTCAAATATAATTCGTTCTCTACAATTAGTTCTTTCATTGACATGTACATGTGTTTGAAAATGTTTGTAGTTTTCGAGAAACATTAAGCGAAATACTATTAATATTAAAAATATTAAAAACAATTTCTCAAAAATTGCTCTAAACGCTCTCTATTTTTCTACAAGTAGTGGTAAATGCACTTTATAAGATAACAATTTTTATTTTTTTTTTAAATAATAGTTTTTCGATGTCTCTCAGATCCTCAATGTTTTTATTGCTGGCAATTAGTTTACATTATTGCATTTTGGAGTTCAAGTGTTTAGAATCTTTATAAGACATAATTTCAGAGACCTCAAACGCTATAAAAATTATCTCGAAATTTCATAATTGCAGAACGTCTCGAACACCATTTTCTCGTAAACTCTGCAATTTTCTCTTACCTTATTTTTAGTACAATTTCTTTTATCTCATTGATACATAAAATAAAACAGTGGCAAATTTATTATGTCGCCCTCTGTATTCTTTCCCATATAAAATTAAATTCTATTACTATTCACTTGCACGCGTAAGGGAGCAATCAGCAAATATCTGAGACTTTTCCAAGAATATACACAGGTGTAAATATGAAGTAAATTTTTGCTATCGATCGTAAATATTTTTAAGAAAGAATATTTAATTTATTGTGTTTAACCTGTAATATAACGGAAAGTCTGGGAAGATATCTCAAATAGGACGAAGCCATTGTTGCCATGACTCGTTTTAAAGACTTACATTTTTTGACGGTGATATCTATAGATTGAGAGCGTAGGCTTCTGCTGCCGGGGTCAGTACTTCGCTATCCGGGAGGCGCCGCATCCAGGGTACAGGTGCTAACGTTTCGGTCGGCATTCTGCGACCTTCATCAGGGCGTAGTTATTTCAATAACTACGCCCTGATGAAGGTCGCTGAATAGCAACCGAAACTTTGGCACCTGTGGCCTGGACGCGGCGTCTCTCGGATAGCCAAGCAAGTACTAATATCTATAGATTCTTAAAAAAATACAGTGATTTCACTTTCTAGTTTTCATATCAGTGGTTTTTATGTATCTTTATCAATGGAATGAGAGATGTTCTGCTGCACCGACATAAAAGCTTTGAGTGTAATTGGAAGAACAGACAGAGCTAGCCAACACAGAAATAATAGACCGGCATTTCAATATGGAAGTGACTATCTACATAAAATTTTCGGCAGATTACTTGTGTAAGTAAAAGGAGGGGAAGACTGATGGTATTGCAGTACTAATTGTTACTGAACAACGAGCATGCTGTCTAGAAAAACACCTTTACCATGTTAGTATTTCAAAGAACATTTTATTTATTCCAAACAACTAAAGTTACATTGTTGGAGACAATCGAATGAAGATAATCGAATATCACTGAATTGGAGCCCCCACGATTATGCAGAATCTGTTCTTGCTTGCTTGCTTTCTTCCATTGGTTGATGGTGTTTGTCAATGAACTCTTCCCGACACCTGAAAATAAAAAAAAAATAATTATAATTATGTAATACTGCTGTTTTGGTTTTACAAGAAGTGGAAATGCAGGGAATTTTATCAATCTTAATAACATGAGAAATAAAATGAAAACCGCTATGCGATTACAGATTAACATTTTTGTACAAAAACTCACACTGAGGTATGTTAATTTTAGTTAAATCAAATTATAGGTAATGTAGAAACTCTGGAGAAATTTTAAATATAAAAATAAATTTATTGCCACATGAAACATTGTACAAAATAAACTTAAATAATTAGTTCACCAGTTTAAATAGATCAATATTAAATTAATATCCTCGCCGATATACGTCGAAGTGGTTGATTGCAAGCTAATATCGGCCCCAAAATGTCAACTGCAAGGCGGACCTGTGTCTGTAGAACCTTCTGTTTGAACACCTCCGGGCAGCTTTTCCAAATCTTTGAGCCAAATAATAATCAGATCCAATTTCTTTAACGCCAGAAACACGTTTCTTTATGTGTTCATACAAATAGCATTAAATCCAGTTAACGGAAATGTTACGTAGACATTTAAAAAT
This sequence comes from Gryllus longicercus, assembly GCA_038098605.1. Classification (NCBI taxonomy): domain Eukaryota; kingdom Metazoa; phylum Arthropoda; class Insecta; order Orthoptera; family Gryllidae; genus Gryllus; species Gryllus longicercus. The sequence continues at coordinate 3,505,125 of JAZDUA010000004.1, forward strand.
ATTACAGCATACAAAAACATCCTGGAGTAGCTAACTTATACTCACTGCGAGGATGCCGTCTTCCAAGTGACTTACTGGTTCGACACAACACTCGTTTAGAGTATGTTTAGGGAGTCCTCTTTTCCCAATAGGCCTATGGCTCTGAAGGATAAAAGAAAACAATGAGAAAATATAGAATGCGATGTCCAACATGCCAGATATGAAAGCTGTAAAATATAACAATGAAAAGCCAATAATTCAGTAGATCTATTACATATGTTTCCAAGACAAAAAAATATTTATAAGGAATAAATATCTGCAAGCAAATTGCTGCACGATATTAGTCTAAACAACAACAACAAAATCTTAGATTAGTGGTCATAACTGTATTAGAAGTTATTAATACAGCTAAAGTAAAAATTGAAACCTATAAACAGTATTAACTACCTGAAAAATAATAAATTGAAACAATAGAATTTTAAGACATTCACTCGGCTACTGTAAGAGAAAATTAACAAAAAGAAATACCTAGAAATAACAAAACCATAAAATACAAGGCTATATGACAAGCAGAGGAAAAAAATTGTTTTGCATCTTTATTTCTGTCATCTTTATGACAAATTCCAACATTCCCAAAATATTACGCGGTGCCTTCCGTTATCCCTAACGAAAACAAACACTGCACCTACTGACCACAGTAATTGAATTACAGAAAACCAATAAACATCGTAATATGTATAGCTCCAATATTATTATAGCGCTCAAAAATCCTGAAAAATCTTGGGTATAACTGGGTAAAAACGTTTAATGTTGTACCATACGTATCAAACTAAAACCTAACTGGAAGTTTAAGAGAAAAATGTTATGGCAAGCGAAAGTTTTGACGTAAATAGCATTGCAGAAATACATCAAAATTGACAATTTTATCATTACATGTCCCTAGGCAATCTACTCTAAAATACCCAAAGAAATTGGTAAGGCGTCGCAAATACAACAATGAAAAAGGAAATACAATCAGAAGTAGATTAAAAAAGACAATCATTAGTAAGTTAATAGAAGTTCAATCCTTGAAAATGAAGCAATGTAAAAATGAAGCACTGTATATTTTATGACAAAAAGTATGAATAGAAAATGTTCACCAGCTAAAATCAGTTAAATAAAACACGACAGGGTAATAAATCAATAACTTCCGTTCACAATGAAATAAATTCTATAGGAATATGATTGTATTCGCAATAAACAAAGTTATCAAGACATTAATACACAACTTGAATTTAAGTGGACTTGCAAAATTCCACTTTCTAAAGCCAAAGCGAAAGCGTGTAAATAAATACTATAGAATACACCCTTACTTTGTAAAGAACAAATTTGTATCTATACTTATTTTTATTAAATACTTTTTTCACCGAATTACTTATTAACGTCAATTACAGATCATTAAGACGTACTCGAAATACTCCTGTAAAGTTAACAACGGGACTTTAGAGTAGGAGAATTCATGCAAGTTTATAATATGATTACATTTTTGGAATAGAAACCTAAAAATCTCACCAAGGACATATTTAAACATCATTAAAAGGTAATTTTAAACTATTTAGTATCGCACATTTTAATTTGTTAGGGTTCAACAATAAATTAAAAACCAAGGAACGAAATTTCAACAATACAAACATTTCAGAGTCCATCTATTCTTAATTACTACTTACTTAATTAAATAAACTAGAATTATTCAAACATCACCATTAACAAACAAATGAAGTAAGCAATACATAAAAGATTGTGGGGAGGAACAAAAACTAGTAAAATGAACCATGCACGATTAGAGAATGTAAAACAAGTCTAACACGTGCACTTTCTAAAGTTACAATTTTAACATTTAAATTGTAGAATTAATACATAGTGCAGTTCATCAGAGCTGAAAGGGTTACTATAGTGTAATGATGTAGTAGCATTATAACTTGAAAATGAAATTAACGAACGTGAACAGGAAAAATAATTGCTTACAAAAATACATAACTATCGATAAATACAAAAGCACATGAAAATGGCAATTAAATTGTTTTAGACACTTCTTGAAAATCATAAATTTGCATTCACTTTTAGAATATATTTAATTTTTTAAACTAATTTATACATAGCAGTTTGTCTACACTATTCATGATTGTTTGAGACTTATTAACAGAATTATTAGAATATCAGGCGAAGTATTACATTTTACGTCCGATTTATGGAAATATCACCAATTATTCTGAAGCACTTTACTACCTTTATGTGTCACATAGACAAAACTAAATTGTGACCATTTAGCCACTGTTTCTTGTCTTAAGCCATAAACCACGTAACATCGCACCCACATTTACAATCATATTCACACTACTTCCTGATCTCTTACTTCACACGTACACGTCCTAATGATACAAGCAACGTAATCTTGTATAGATACATTATCTAATGGTCAGTTTAATAAAACTACACACATTCGTCTAAACCACTTATTTAACGCCATACCCATCCCTTACGTCCCATCTAATGGTCGGGACTTTGTCGACTTCAAATTTTCCTTGGCTTAGGGCTTGTGCTTGCAGGTAGAAATCCTTTAACGTTATAACTGTAGTTGGTAGTTTGCAACTATTTCGAGCCATTTTTTCATGCTTTTTCTTTTTGCAATGTAAATGTTTTTCGTGCGGATAGTATACGCGCTGCGTAATGCTTATCACTGTTACAAACTTCCTATGCTCACTATTACATACCGCTGACGGGAACGCCTGTTCCAACATTTTTGAATGTTTTCCCGAGTCGCTTACAGGAGTTCTCCTGCGACATCTGAGGGCGTTCTTCGCAACTCATTAAATTTCACGTTCTGAGCGCATTCAAATTTGATCTAGGCGTTTCTACTGTACGTTTTTGTCTACTTCATATTCGTCATAACGCAGAGACTCCTATTTCTACGGGTCTAAACCAACATCTGGAAGATCGGAACTTCATTAGGCGACTCCCAGACGACCTGGCATCGACCCGTTCCAGCTTTATATCAGCCTTAGCCGACATTTGTAAGGACCTTGCTATCCGCACAAACGCAATTCTCCGCATCGTGTTGCTTCCAGCTTTCTAATTGGTTCTTATAGAGTAGTGCGGAAAGGGCAATGGAAGATCAGACGGTTAAGTGACGACCGAATGACTAATGATGACGCGATTGGCACAATCTACCGACACAGTCACTACATGAGCTACAGCCGCTCAGATGACTAGCAAACTTAGTTCCAGCTCCTACTCCAGGTGGCTAGAGCCTCGGGAGAAATTCCAGGTTCCACCCATATTTCTGCGGGGCAGGAGAGAGGTGATACAGCGGCTGAGGCTGTCACCTAAACGCGCAACCGGTTGCACTAGAACCGAATATCCTCTATGGCGAACTCTCTTCCCTGCGTCGGGACCCATTGTTTACGATTGCGTCACTGTACGACGCATACTTACGACTAAATACTTGTTCCACGTCCAACACTACAGTTTTTTTAGGTGCGGGACTATTTTCGTCTGTTTCTTTGCATACACAGTACATTCCGTATGCGCACGCAAGACATTGTCTCACATTTACATTTACTCTCGCTTATTTATATTGACCATGACTCCAAAATACCAATTATATAGAATATTTAATTAGACCAGCCACCGGGAAAACTTGAAAATCACCATTCTACCCATCCGAATTAACCAGCCCAAACATGAAACCAAACCCTACAAATTCAATTCCTTACATCAGCAACAAATAACTACGTACCTACTCATTCAACCAAAAAAAGATTCCAACCAAGCCCGGAGCTTTCTCGCTAAACCAATTGCAATCCCCATCAACCAAATGCTATATCTGTCCCAGTACTCACGCATACCTCCTCACAATAACAAACTAATTAGAACCTAATCCCCGAATCTAAGAATACATTATCACCCTTCCCCATGGTCTCTTCGCAGTATTACCACTAATAGCCAAGGAGGAGTTCACCTGTTTGGCCCCTGCGTTCTGCCTGCAGAGCTGTGCGCTCGAGCTGACTGCGCCAGTGAGAAGCACTGTGCCTATGTAACCCGTCTTTCTCGCTTACCGCAGAAGCTGCAACTAGGAATATTCCCAAGTGGCTCGCTTGTATACTGCCACACGGCCTCAATGAAACAAGGTCGGCGCGGGAGGTCAGTTGTCCGAAGGCGGAAGGCACCTGACAGATCCGCCTGAAACAAATTTCAACATACAGTAAATCCCCGATATTCCGAACTAATTGTGGATGTGGTCTACTCAGATTCGGATTATCCGAAAAAATCAAATCACGTATACAAATACATTCAGTATATAATTATGCAACGTACTGACAAAATGACAACATAGCGTAGAAATTGCATCATCGCATTATCACATCAACAACACTTCACACCATCTAGCAGATTCAGTTCCTTACGGCCAAAGATTATCTATTTTGCAAGTTTCTCTAAGTGAAAATTACTGCTACATATACACGTGCTATACACCATAGTTATCAGTGCAATAAACGTTTAGTTTAATTTTACTCAACACCGAATTTTTTTCAGATTATTCAAAAATTTTGGATTTGCGCGGTTTGTATTAGCGAGGTTCTACTGTACAAATACAAGAATTTACGTCGTGTTTTAAATGGTAATGGTAAATAAGGGATTTTTAATCTTTTGCAGATATTCACAACTGTCTGCGCGATTTTGTTCTTCTAATATACATTTCCATTTCTCCTGTTTTGTAAAAGAGAAAATGTGAATAAAAATATTTCGATTTCATTTATTTTATTTTAATATGAAAGTTTTATTTGATATGGAGTAGTTGCGAGCGCTATTATTTGGAAAACCATTTGGGTGGTTTTTGTTCAGTTTTGACTCTTTAAAACCACATTCTCTATTAAAAGACAGCCTAAAAAATTTTGCTGTATTAATAAATGAACATTTATATTAATATATGCACGATAAGAAACATTCTGATTTTGGTAATTGGAATAGAATCATTTAAAAAATGCAATGATTAAAAAAGGGTGAAGATTAAATTTTAGTAAATAAATTTGTTAAAGTAGGGTACACGGTACACCCTCAGAGAAACGTGGCGGCGGGAGGGGGAGGAATCTCCTAATTATGCTACGCACTCTTACAGAAATTACGGATAGGTGATTTTCATGTCTTGCCCTTCATACGAGTAAGCTTTGTTCCCGCCGCATTGTAATGTCAATTTACTTTTAAAGGCAAGTTTTCTCGCTTCGCTCGCCCAAATCCGTCATGGCGCGGCTCGGGGTTTCGACCCTCGCGTTCACTATAAATATCCTTGAGTTTATCCATCGTATAATTACCAATTCACTTTATAAGAAAGCACTTTTCAAGAAAGCCTCCAGAATTCCAACTGGGCAGTTGCTACCGGAGCTGCGCGAAGTGCCTGTTTAGTCTTCTGCAAGTTGTACCGTATACTATACGTCAGCCAGTAAATTTCAGGAAGTATCAAGGTATTACAAGATTACATTTTAATCTTTGTTCTGCCTTCGGGTAAATTATTTTTTTCTTTTAAATAAGGATGAATTATTTCTTTTAGTAGTTACGATGTATATCTTTTTAGTCAAGGTTGATTACGTGACGAGAGCCCAGTACTTGTACGATGAAACAAAGTTCAGAGAAAAAAGTAATGGTCACGCCTGGCCCATTCGAATTGAAAATGTTTAATACGGAGAGATCACGAGATATTCACATTTCTTTCCATCAACAATATGTGGTTAAAATTTAGTATGCGGTACACCCTTGGAGAAGCGTGGCAGCGGGGCTTAAGCCCTAATTACTGTACATGTTCTAAGAAATGAATAAAATTTAGGGATAGGCGATTTTCGTGGTTCGCCTTTCATATGCTTTGTCCCCCACCACATTGTAATTTACTATCAAAGGCAAGTTTTCACGCTTCGCTCGCCCGGATTCAAGTCACGGCAAGGCTCGGGGCTTCGGCCCTCACGTTCACTATAAACATCCTTGAGTCTATCTAATGCATAATTTCCAATTCACTTTTATAAGACATCATTTTTCAAGAAAGCCTCCAGAATTCTAACTGCCTGGTAAACGCCCAACCGGCGCGAAGTGCAGGTTTACACGAATTCCTTAGGTTGTACCGAATACATTTCAGCCCAAAATTTGCTTAAATTCAAGAGTTCTAATTTTGATTTTCGTAAGCAACTCCCGGATATCTAGATATTTTGTAAATTTTTTCACATACACTTATTTTTATCAAGACGATCCTCTTTGTCTGTACATTAGTATCAATTTTAAGGGATCATCAATGTGATAGCAATTTTCTGAACTTCAGAGTTTTAAATTTAATGGAACACTGAGAGAAATTTATAATACACAAATACAAATTTAATAGGGGCTTACCTTTCAAATATTCCGAGAACACGACGCACTTGTCCACAAAACGAGTAGAACCGCCCTTTCCCTCTCACGCCTTGTCACCTCAAGTAAGAGACCCGAACTGAGATTCCATTAGCAATGGTTAGCAACGTAACCACTGCGCTGGTGGTCAGCTGAAAGAGCGAGTCTTGAGCTCACGCCTTGTTCTCCCGCCCAAAGAGGTCTTAATACAGAGAATTTGAATGTGATCAAATCTGACGAGTTAAATCAAGAAGAATGATAATATTTTTAATACATTTTCTGTAAGTATGATATTTGTATTTCAAATTAGATTTGTACTTAGTTAATATTAATTAAGGGAAGAACCGTTACGAAGAAGTTTTGTTTTCCTAACCAGAAATTTCATTAATCCACACAAACGATGAATAGAAATCAGTATATTGTTTTTGTTAAAGAACTAATGTTTGGGTCTCCGAGAAACTTAAAATCCATTCATTTGAACTAAACCCAAGATGAGAAAACAATTCAATACGTTTTTCCCGAAAATACATATTGCTGGAGACCACTTCACATGTATTTTTTTATAAAAATTTAAGATTTATTTAGATCTTCAAGAAATTTTGTACAGTAATCTTCGGAACAAGAGAAGAGTAATTTTGGCATGAGCTTTCGTGACTAGTGGAAGCAGGGGAATGGCACAGACTTTCTCGATGTAGTTGGTTTCCTACGTTCTTGAGTCTAATTGTTGTGGGTGTACGATTCCATTTAATCAGTTACACACACATCTATCTCTCAAACGAAGCGCTTATGAAAAGATTGGGGTGAAAATGTAATACAGGTCGTTCTCGAAATGTTCCAAACCCCACAAACACAATTTAAAAACATCCATGTATTATGTGGCTTGTCGACGCCGGAAACTTTTGAGCCTCTTTTAAGAAAATGTCAGTTTAGTGTATCTGAATAAGCGCATTTTGAAGTTAATTTTCACCCTAAACTTACGATATTTTGAGAAACATCATAAGAAATTGTTTGAAGCAATTGTTCTCATGAATGCGATAATATATAATAAATACCCAATAATGATGACATAAAAGGTATGAAAAATACACTTCTCTTTACCTTTTTGAGAAAAAGATGTTAGCGTATTAAGCTCATTTAGCACTCTCCGTACTAAAAGTTGAAAAAAAAAATTGTGGACCCGTTTTTTGAAAAATGGCATTCGAGCGTTTCTAAAAATATAGGAAAGATTTCCTATATTTATAGGAATATATATTTATTATTTATAAGAATATATATTTCCTATATATAAACTAGATAGTTTATTTTCACAGAAAACTTTCGATTTTTCGAGAAGCTTTATCAAATTTCATTTGAAGAAACAGTACTCACAAATGTATTAATGTAAACGAATCCGCCAATAGAAATAATAATGACGTGAGATAGATATAAAATATATTAATCTGTGGTTTTAAAGACAACAACAAAACAATACGGCAAAATGGCGTTTATGTCAGCAGTTACTGTGCAATAAGCATTATTCCTTGAAAACGTTTATAAAACATTGTATAGCTGTTTTTGAGAAAATCTTGATTTTATAATTATGTTATATTGCCTTATTTTCACTCCAAATTACGACAAAAACACTACAATTAAAAAAAATTTACACAACATTATGAACACAGCAAATTTTATATTTCGGCACGAGTAGATATAATAATTATTCGTTCAGAAATTCTATTATATTTTTAAATTTTGCATGTCCAAGAAATTGTCAAATGTTTAATATCGTGCAGCGTTTTATAAAATTTGGAACCACTTTTTGGTCTTCAGAATACATGAGGGCGATATTTTAATTAGTAATATGTTTCTACATTATTTACTATACATGCGCATAACTATTGAGTCACTGTATTGACCGGAACTTAGTTTACGTTTTTCCTTCAGCTTATCGCAGCTGTTTGCAACAGAATGGCCGGTCCAAGGCGAAACCTTCGCAAAAAATATTTGTTCTAAGTGTTGCGCAAAGGTTATTTTCAGAGTGAATTCAGTGATATATTGCGGCAATGTCGCACTGATTAATCATGAATTAATATCGTGATATTGGTCTTGTTTTCGGAGAATGTCATCGTTGCGACTCAGGAATATACACTGCGCGGTCTCACACATGTTACATCGCGTTATGCAAGCATTTTAAGGCCGTTTGAATGTTGTGCATACTCACGACGAGTTTGGTGATTAGTCGAGATGTATGATTGTGAACTATGATGAACGTATAAAATAAAACATTTCCCGGTGTACTGAGATTAATGTACTCGTAAGTCATTGATAAAAATATTTGGTTTCTAAGAAACATTGTTCCCGGGAAGATAGGTAAGGTTAACGAAAATTTCAAATTCATTTAAGCGCAATTGTGACGTTAATTTCGTTGAAGAAACTGCGCTCGAATTATTTTCACATTGCATTGTAATTTACTTGGAAGTCGCTTTCAGACTTTATTCGACCAACGTTAGAGACATTGAAAGTGTATTGGCAATATATCAAGAAATTTTATGTACAATGTACTACTGTAGTACTATAAAACAATGTACTACCCTACTTTCACAAATTTTCCGGCTTGTCATTTGTTTTAAATCCCATTATTTGCATCAATACTGAAATAATTGAATATTTTAATACAATATTGTTCAACATTGGAATAAACTAATCGAATTAACCAGTTAATTATTATACTTTGCAATTAAAATACGAACATGTAATAAAAGTAAAAATAATAAACGAATTCATTATAATAGCAATAGCACTAATAAAAGAAAAAAAAGCCCTTTATAATCCATTTTCTGGAAGTTCAAAAGCGTCCCCTCCAAGAATAACACCGAAACGCCTTTCAGTACAAAATATTTCCCTTTCGGATGTTGAGACAACCTTCTTACATTTTCAATTTGCAGTGTGTGCGTCGGGTAGGGTCACTAGATATTGATAAAGGGAGTTGAAACTCGCGTCAAACAACAAATTTCAGTTCTGTACATTCCTCATATTTAAATGCATATTTAAAATCTTTTAATATTAAAAAATCACATTTATCAAATATTTAGTTCAACTAAACTGCCATTACTATTCTAAAATGAATATACTAATATAGTGTAAAAGTTAAATTCCAATATATTTTTAATTTCAGACTATAAACGCATTTTAACATTCAAGCTTTATTCTGAAAAAAACTATTGAGTTTAACGCTTTTATTTCTTTTTCAACAGAAATCACCAAGCTTTTACGAAGTGAAGGGATACGCTGTGCATGAACTGAATATATGAAAAAATAATTATATTGAAAATAACGAAAATAATGGTGAGACACTAAGAATAGTAATAATAATAATAATAATAATAATAATAATAGTAAACTGCATAATGATCAATCACTTTCTTCTTCATAGTTAATCGTAATATCATTTCAATTAACGGCAAACTAATAAGATATTAATGGAATAACAATAACTGAATAATAATTTCCGAAGAACCAAAACGTAGCGATTTCAGGTTTCTTAACCCCTTTTTTTTATTTTTCATAATTTAGCGGTGTGCACAACAACCAGAATGATATTTCATGTAAGCGACACGTATTCGAACTGTGCGAGGTCAGAGCAATGCTACTTTAAGGAGTGTTTAAACTTCCAGCAACTGCGCCGTTATGAAAATCCGTCTTCTACGATCTTTTAAGAAAATACTTCCAGTGCATATTATCGGCTGGAACTGTGTATGTGTATGTATTTGCTTCTCATGTAGTTTGGAGTAAATATATCTTTAACATCTGGCGCCTGACTATTTCCTTGTTGATTTTTAGATTACAGAAAGGAATTGTAAGAATAATTTGCAAATTTCATTCATGTGATTTCTGTAAGCATCTCTTAATTGAGCTTGGAATTATATCGTGGATTTGTCTCTTCGATCACAAAAAAGTTGTATTTGTCAAAAATAATTCATGGTAGGAACATATTTTCAAAGCAATACTGTACTAGATGTGAGTAATTATAATACATAACGTAGGAACCAAAGGGTACTACGGATAAGATGGTAAAATGCTCCCCTAAACCAACTGACCATTTATTTTAGTGTTTATTATGCACTTGTGTACGTTGTTGTAGCACCCAGTAATATTTTGACTTTGGAATATGGTTACAAATTATCATGTTTTTAAAGCTTTCTAATCTTTCGTATAAATATATCATACGCTATGTAAACGATAGGTTTTGGCAGTTTATGAGAAAACAGTTCGGGCACAGGTGAAGGATAAGTGAAGGTCATGTGAGGAAACGATGCTGAACAGGTTAGATCCGGATTTACTCTAGTAAATCTTTTTATAGCCACGTGCCAGACACCAGAGACCTTCCTCCAGAAGGAAGGACACAGAATTGCGGCTGAAACGTTGGCATCTGTGCTTAGAACGCGGTGGCATTTGAACAGCTAAATACTTACTGATTTCAGCAGCGGAAGCCTGCGCTCTTGTCTCTGTAGTTGTTTCAGACTGGAGAAAAAGTTGTCTTTTCCCTTAAATAAGTATATATTTTTATAAAAAGTATATACAATTCGGACACGTGCGAAAACTCTGCACTTTGTAATAATAACTATATGGAAAATGAAAATTGATTTAAAGTAGCATCTCCCCGCCCCGAAATGTCATTTACAGTATTATAGGACCAGCCTTGTGCGAAGAAAATCATTGCAATATTGCTGAGCGTTGAAATTAAAATGCACAGGAAATAAAATAGTCCCTTTAATTTTATCGTGCAAGATAATTTCGGTATTTCCATTCAATTGAATTTTACATTTACTTCAGCTTCTTCTTTTTTTCCGTCCACCTAAGTTATGGAGTGGGGGCAACCAAAAAAACGAAATCTGGAAAGTTGTAAAAGAACGTAAACGAACAAAAACATCGTATTTTGAATAATACTGTCTAATACCATAATCCAGGTCCCACCTGTCCCCCTTCATTTCCCCACTGTCCCCCATTTATCCTTCAGCTGCACCCAAACTGTCCCTCATCATTTCCCCATTTGTCATATACACGTCGCCCAAAACACATTACCAGAATTTACCTGTCCGAAAATAAGTCATGACGCTACGAGACATGCAAACCTAATTTAAAAGGTCTAGGACGCATCGCTTCCAAGTTAGTCACGATGATAATGTGTTGCAATAATGTTTTTTGTAAGTCATAAACTGAAAACTTATATTTTTCTTCTGAAATCTGTTCGATGTAGGACTGGGGTGTAATTCTCTTTCCCCCAGTATCACACAAGGTTTTGTGTCGATGGTTTCCTATACCTTAGGAAAAATGAAAATAACATTTGTAATTAAAATTAATGTATACAAATTTTAAAACAAAAAATTTCAAGATTTTTATAATATTTCCTTTGCTCGTGTTAACGGCAGACTGAATAGGATTTTTAATGCAGAATTTCGTCCCTTCCAGCGGTTGCATTACAAGCGGAAAGTTTGTAATGAAAATAATTAATGTGGTACATGTTGCATACATCTCATTAAAATCATCATGTATTTTTTTCTTGACATTAAAAATGAGAATTAAAATGGCGAAAATGCTGTTACGAACGGTTGTCCATCGACATTTCCAATTAAGGCCATTATTGTTGGGTACTTCTTTTACATCGTTCACTAATTGTTATATGTTTAACCTATTTTATAGTACTAGATGATGTGTAATAGTAACATTAGATCCAAATGTGTTTTTGGCTTCTAGGGAGCGAAAATTTATAGTTTTTAGATGTTTCTAACCACACTTCATTGGAACTTTTATTTATTATTCAACTACTATGTGTAGAAAAAAGTATAAAATTGTGGGGTAGGGATTCTGGAACTCAAGAAAATGTATGTAGATTGCACTTCTCCTCCAAAATCATGTTCAGTTTTTACTATTTTTGATAATAAATAAAACAAATCATATTGGCCCGAAGCAAACAATCGGCCCTATGTGAGCCCTTGTTCTAAAAAAAATTCGTAGCTTCATACTGGCACCATACCTCGGACTTTTCTGACTCGTGCGTCAGTGCGGGGAGATTTATTTATTTACGTTAAAAACAGTTAAAAACTGTGTGTGACGTGCTAAAGTCAGAATTAATTTGAAGCTACATTTATGTCCAGACGCAAAACAAGGGGCCATCTCAGCATTTGCTCAAGGATCTGGAACTGGATGAAAACCTGATCCAGATGGGGGGTCATTGACCCAGAAGCTTAAGTATAACACTTGTTACAGGTTCTTTAGAACTTCACAATCCAAATGGTGAATAATACATTAAATGTCATTGTTAAAATTAATATTACTTTCCTTTTGGATGCTCGGTTTAGTCTGTAACTGTATAGAAATAGTTGTGCAGCAGAAAAGATTTTACTTAGGACTTTAAATTTTGTATCGAATTCAATCGTTCTATATCATCTGGAAAAGTGTGGTAAAATAATGTACGTGTATTATATGTAAATTTTTTTGTTGTAAACTGTTGATACTGTTACTTGTTCAATGTGATCACTACGTTGAGTGTTGTAGTTGTGGACTCGGCGTTTGTAGCAAATATATTCCCGCCCTTAAGAAAGTCATTTTTGACAAAAATCATGGATACATATATAAGGAGACAAGGTAATGGTAAAATACATATATTAATAAAGAGAAGCTTACAAGAATAATGTGGGTGGGATTTTCTTATTTTTCAACCAATTCTTTTTTCCAATTTTCTCCTTTTTTGATTTATTCAGGATGGTGAATTGCAGCGTCATGCCCATTGTTGACTTACGGATGATACGGGATGCTCGTGTGCCTGGGATTTTCCGTATGAAATCTACGAACTGCAAAATTTGTTTTAATAACTTCTTTTCTACTATTACAACTTTTTTCTATTAATTTTGTATTAACTATGTTATTAGTAACTTTGATTTTTATGATGTAAACTCTCTGTGCAAAATTCAAATTTGATATAGAAACCAAGAACAGTCTGCGAATTCAAGAATGGAAGACAATTTGTTGTAAAGTGTGATTTGAATCAAAATAAATAATTGATCAATTTGGGTGTCAATTCAGGTTTTTTTACAATTTAAATCAAACTTTTCGGTGCATGGAGTTGATAAATTCAAGAAATTGGTCGAGTCTGTGATCTCGTAAATCAATTATATCATCAATAAAATCACTGTTGGAAATATTCTTTTAAAGGGTTCATTAAAGAGAATAGATTAATATTTCTCCCTAAAAATATCACCAATGCGAGAAGATAAAGTAGAACTCGTCGCAAGACCGTTAACGGGGCATATAATTTATCTTTTAACATTAAAAAATTTATGTGTAATACAAACATCATCATTTAATTAATTTTATTTTTTTCTGTAATCATGCTTGGAGTTCGTTTCGAATTAGAATTTCCTCTTAAGATAGTTCCGAAGTTTTAGAAAATGATCTGTATGGTTTCATTTCCTATTCTTTTTTTGGGTATAGAAGAAAATAAAAACATATCAATAGAATATTTAACAAATATATGTTAGAATGATCAATCTTGAATATCCGATTGTTGATTGATTGATTGTATAGCGGTTCCTATCGCGTCAACTACCTACTACCACTTACGGGTTATTGGTCCCGTAAAAGTAATGCATGTTTTTTGCGCAGGAGGTTGCGGCCTTTCCCCCACTGTATGGCGTGATCCGGCGCCTACCAGCGGAGCACCGCCCCAGCCGGGACAAGCTCTTAGCTCCTGATGGGTCTCCCGGCATGTGTGGTAGTGTAGTGCGTGTGTGTAATGTACATTTCTCGAAATATCATCAGCGTCCATCGACACCGGTGATACTTGATCAAGTATTCAAACCAGCAGAACATTTTCTCTCGCAGGATTTTGAGTATTTTTAATGTAGGAATTATTTTCACATCGCGCATCAGTGGTAGTATTTATCTTTCGAGGCGTGAAGGGAAAAATACGCATTTATTAAATGTTTGAATTACAAGCCGAGATTTTCATTCGCAAAGTTAAATAAGAGAGTGATGTGCGTCCTTTAGCAAAATATTTGCAACTGAATTGGTGTGACGAGGATACGTTTTGTCACATATGTTTATATAGAGGTCCATACACGTTATACCACTCAAATTTATAATTTCGTTGATCTCACACATACAGAAGTAAGGTTAAAAGTACAGAATATTCGTCCTTCTCGGCATTTCACATGAGAGATTGAGTCATATTTGCTGTGTCATAGTGCTCAAAACGTTTTACAAAATATACAATTGAGTATATAAGAGTATGTTCTCAGATCATTAAACTAATATTGTTAATAACATTGTTAATGCTGGGCATTTATCCTTCAGTTTATATACTTGTCACTATTATAACCACAGAGAAAAATATTGTAAACATTGCGTCTTATATGAAAAAAATTATAAATTTTCAACAGATTCAGAGTGGATCACAACGATTTGTACAATTTGACAAGGAATCGTATAAAAACAAGTTATTAGTATTTCCGTAAATACATTAATCTGTGATTATTCATTGCCAGTGTAGTGTACGTTAGTGTAAGTGCATGTAAGGGATGAGAATAAGACAAGAAAGAGGAAGGTGAGAAGTCGCGCGGTCCGTGGCCCCTTTGTTAGGACACTGCCCCGGCATTCCCCTGGTGTTGATCCGAGAAACCACGGAAAACTACCGACCAGAGCAGCCGGCCGCTAGAATTCTTCTCCAGACAGCGACTGAATTTGACCTAGCTAACAAGTTAGTGTGGAAAATCCTGACACCGTGAGCTCGAACCTAGGACCTCCCTGTCAGAGGGACTGCAGTGACATCAGTTGATGCCCTGAGCCATTGAGCCATTTCTCCCGGTATATACCGTTTGTAATATAATCGATCTAGATGAGCGTAATGATTTGAGAAATCTACTCAAACGGAATCTTTACTTTCCGATCTTCACCGCCAGAGAAAGCAGTGGCGTGCGGAAGGCTACAGCAACGGTGGTGGGTCGGGGCGCGTAGCGGGAAGGCAGTGTGGGACACGTTTTACTGCCTCGAGTCGGCGCCTGTTATCGGGACCGCTCAGCACCGCGCCACCCCCGCGTCTCGGCGCTGCCAACCTCCCCACGACCACCCGAGAGCCCACGGTGGGCAGCACAGTATTAGTAGAGCTGAGAGTCAGCATTTGCCGATGTCTCTGCAACGACTCTGGAAGGTTCTAGTGTACCAATCCAGACAATGGTGGACTTTCGAAAATACCTTTGAACTTAGGTCGAATTCATATGCTGTCTGGAGAAGAATTCTATAGGTAGCTTGCTCTGATGGGATAGTTTTCCGTAGATCCTCCGGAGAAGTATCCTAACAAACGGGCCAAAGGCCGCACGCTATCTTTCCTTCTTCATTGTCATTCCCTCTTCCTTCTCAAACCCTTACACTTAACACGCACTGCACTATCAAGTACATCGGGAGACCAAACGGAAACATAGAACTTGTCCCGGTTGTGTGGTCTCTTAAGGAAGACACTAGAAAGGGGACATGCACTGCAAGCTGACATGTAAATTGTCGTAGGATCGATCTCTCAATCCCGTGATCAGGAATACTGCCACTTCCCAGTATTAAAAAATTCACTACACTAACGGTAATAATGACCATAGAAGTTGTGTCCGAAAATTTCAGTCAATTAACGACGTCCAGCACGCTTCTGAAGCACTCCTTGTTTAAACAAAATATTGGCTCTGGAGGAGGGTAAGGGAACCGGGATACGTCCTCTTCAAAGTGGATAGAATTAGAAAATACATACCAGTAAACCTATGGCACTAGATACACAGAACGTCCATCTGATCTGATCGCTCTGTTGATCGCGTGGTTAAATCAATAAAATAATTGTTCGCTTTGTTTTTTATTTTTTTTTTTAAAACTGCCTCTGCCACAAGGTGCACAGAAGGTGCATCTGATGAGATTGCCTTGTTGATCGCCTGGTTAAATTAATAAAAAAATGTTTTATTTTTCAAATGCTTCCTCCGAAAAATAAATGTTGATGAATCTTTTTTTGGCTTTTCGTAGTGGTTTTCCGCATTGTGCTGCACGTGAAGGTTCGTAGGACTTCAGATGGGTTTGTGACTGTTGTATAAATGTGATGTCCCATGTATTAATGTATTATTCTGGTAACAAAAGAAATTAACAATGAATACGAATTTATCATAACTAAGTTGTTAGAAATAGATTCAATAGCGAGCTCAACCGAAACGGTTAATTTTTTTGCTATTGGTGTATGAAATATCATTATATTTGGGTTTAAATTATTTCTCTGAGTTCACGTTTCGAGAATTGACTTGATATGTCTCAGCTTATCAGATACCAAACACTTTGTTATTATTTTTATATTTTTAATTATTGAGGTTTTTGCAGTGGATGGTAAAGGAATCAAAAACCTTAAATCGTTGAATTTCTGTTACATTTGTATAAAATAATTTCGTAATTAAAAACAATGTGTCAACCACTTACAGCTGTTTCAAAATTCAAACCACAACCGAAACATTTTGTTATAAACAACCAAGAATTACATATAAATCGAATTATTTGGTAAACCGAAACTGGAACTTTATTTCAAAAATTGGATTCCACGCTAAATACATGTCAAATTTATGGTATACATGTACGTATGTCTGTAAAAAGTGAACCATTATCAATCACTATTAATACTCTCTTTTGTCTTATCTTATAATACACTGCAATTAAGTGTAAAATAAAAGCAATAGGAAAAATGATAAAATAGCAATTAACGAGTACCTACTATTTTGATCACATGTATTGAATTCCCAATAAAATACGCGACTACTAAAGTATTTGATAGGTGTGAAAAGTGTCTCCTGAAAAGTGCTCTGGTTTTTAGAAATTTCATTTGTTATCATCATCGAATATGTGTGAAAACGTAGGACGTTCTCTTCTCGATTAAATATTTTTAAGATATTCATTTATGTTCATGATGTTTATTTCCTACATTTATCGATTGTTTCTCGAATTATTAAAAGGTTTTTAAGTATTAGATATTTTCACAACAACACGGAATTCAAACCTGGAGAGAGATCAAAGATCTCGCAAACAAAAATGTCACTTTCATTTCTTTACAATACGAGAGCGAAGATTGTACAAACACTTATTGTTTTTTTTACGCACTACATTTTATCAAATTGGTGTCCATGTTTTTACCTTTCATGTATTAATACAAAATGTTTCCATGTAGAATTTAAATATACTTTTTCCTGCAGCACACGCAGTCAATCTTTCAGAGATGTTCTTCCGTTGATGAATTATCATAGAAACTTTTCCGTCACCAAATAGAACACCATCCTTCTCACAACCTCTCTTATATTGTCCCCAAATGTCATAGATTCATGTTCATGAATATAGGCTATATGCTGTCGCCATCAGAATAGTCTCAACCAAACCGTGCATAGTGCAGTATACCACAGACTGGAGTGTATAACTCAGTTTAAAACAGATAAAGGTTTCTAACATATATATTGATTTTATTGTAGCTTAACATTGCAGTTTAATAAAGATTTAAAATTGCAATATTAGAAAATGTGTTTAATGTGTGTTTATGCCTGAACATTCTAGTAGTCAGTCTGTGAAACAAGATCACCTAAAATTAATATATTGCATCTTAGAGATCACTGCGTGTGCTTGAATAACTTTAAGTAAGGCGTACGCCGCAGGGCTATGTAATCTTTATCGATAGCAAAACATTTTAATATTTTAATTACTAATATTAGGAATACTTTTTAAGTCTTAGATTAACTGCGTGAGAATGGCGGATTGAATTCCTATTCTTTTCTAGAGACCCCAAATGAAATAGAGTCTATCATACGAATTTCAATATTCCGTGTCAAAGTAATAGAGATTTTAATTTCTGAATAAAGTTCTGAATACCTATTCTCTAGAAAGTGTTCGTAAATATTAAAATTTATGTTAAAATAAATCGTTTATCCCATTACACAGTTAATAAGTTTTCTTGTACATTACCGCGAATAACACTGAAAGATCGAAGTTATAAATAAAAGTCAATTTCATAGGAATGTGACAAATGGTAGAATTTAACATTGTTTTGTGATAAAAGCAATAAAGGAAGGATATTTTAAATGCAAATAAAAAGTAGAGGTGTCCCTCGTTTTTAATGTCTCTTAATAATTTATAAGCTATTCATATTTCACACACTTAGTGTTTTGTAGACTACAATTTTTTTCAAATTACGGTTTTAAAATTACGACACTAATCACAAAGATTTTATCACTAATGGCTCAATACACACATCTTCATTTTCTTCCTGGCGGAAAGTTGGGGGTCTAAGGTTGGCAATGGCGTCTCGACCTGTGGACTGCCAGCATAGCGGTTTTGCGCATGCGTCGAGCTGGCTTTGCATCAACTACAGCCCTCGTATGGGTTTCTTTATGGTTCCGCTATCAACAAAAGCACTTTTTGCTTCACAGTATCGCACGGGAAAGACCCAGCCACGCGCAACCGAGAAAGGAAAGCAGTAACAAAATGAAATAAAAAAGGAAACTTGTTTCAGAAAACTTTGATGTTAAGGTTGCTGTATCTGCACGTATTTAGAGAATGTGAAAATGAGTATTTTTTAAAACATAAAACGTTAAAATTTGCGTTAGATACTAAATTTATCTGACAAGGTAAGGTCGCGAGAGAAAATATATTCTAGCTAATAATGTATGAGAGAAAAATAATTCCAGCTTTGATTTAAAGATAAATCATTCAATAAAAGTTGTGAGTAAATATGTATTATGTCAGTAAGAGATACTTTAATGATTTTTCGCACATTTCATTGCTTCTGTCTTTAAAGATACCCTCCATTCATAATTCCACATTCCTTATTTTCCTTTATATAGCTTTTTCAAATTTAATTAGTTCCAGTTTTTTGAAGAGATAAAATAATTTATACTGTACTACGTACAGATCACGTCTTAAAAAATATTTTTCCAGAATTTTTATTGGAAACATCATTTGGTTACATCTTTCTAAACGGAAATTTGCACAATAAGATGAAATCGATGTTGAATGGAGCTTGTTTTAACGACAAAGAATTTGAGATAAAAGAGATAAATAAAAAAAGCAAACGAACAGCAACTTCTAAGAAGCAGACCTTCAGACACACTCTCACTCCATTACCTTCTCTCCATTAACCAACAAAAAAGAGAAGTCTTCAGAACTTCCAAACTCAACGACATTAAGCGAAGATGTTACAGGTGTTATTTCTCCAACCTGGTTCCACTCTCTTGTATCCTTTCGTGCCGAACTTTCTTATCGCTGCGTCGTTCCACGCGGTTTCCAACTTCCCAGAATGGCGCCTTTCAAATGAAATGTTAACCGCCGTTTCCGATCGTCTTACTTTCAACTAAATATGATAGTTTCGAAGAAGCGTCTTACGGAGAGACAAGCGCATCTTCGGCATTTCGCTGCCGAAAAAGAAATCACCGCCCGGGAAGACTTCTTTTTCTTTTGACTGGCTGCGACTTGGGCCACAGGGATGGCGGGAACGGTGATAAAAGTGGAGTAGGTGATAAAGAGGCGGAGGAGGTTGCAGCGGTAGAGGACGACTGTGAACGGCGGGGAGGGTGGAGGTGGAAGGAGACATGGATGTGATGAAGGGAGAAGCTGATGAGAACGAGAGACAGGCGAAGACAGACAAGAAGGGGGCAAGGAAGAGGATGAAGCGGGAGTGACAACGGAGAAGAGGTCAGAGAAAGGGGTCAAAGATGATGGCATTAACGGAGCGAGGATGCGACTGAAGAAGGCATTAAGTATGGGGCAAGGATTGGCGTGGAGGACGGAGGTGAGGAAGGGTCGAGAACGGAGCCTAGGATGGAGCGAGGACGGGGACGATGACAGGAGCGACGAGGGAGCAAAGACAGGAAGGAGGTTGAAGGCGAGAATGGGACAAGGATGGGGCGAGGATGGGGCTGAGGATGGGGCGAGAATGGGGGGCGAGGATGGGGGCGAGAATGGGGGTGAGGATGGGGACGAAGATGGGGGCGAGGAAAGAGGCGAGGGTATGGGCGAGGATGGAGGCGCGAACGGGGGCAAGGAGGAGAGTGAAACGCGACGGGGATGGGGGGGGGCAGTGGCGAGGACGTGGACAGGAAGGAAGCGGTAACGGAGGGGGTGGCAAAGGTTAGGTGATATGCAGATCGACAGAACCGTGACGCGAGCTGGAACGACGTCAGTGTCAGTAGTGAGGGGAAGGTTAAATGCGAGCCTAAGAGGACGGCCAGGTGATGCAAAGACGGAGGTAGTAGCGAAGACGGCCAAAGCGGCAGCCCAGACGCTTGGCGGCGGGCGTGCAAGCGGCATGCTAGGGCGCAGGAGGTGAAAGTGGAGCCGCCATCGACGGAGGTAGGGAAGAGGTGGGATGAAAGCGGAGGCGGGGTCCGCGAGACGGCGCATCCGGGGCCGTCGGTCGCGGAAGGAGCGGAGCGGCGCCTAAAAATGTCGACTTCAGCTGCGGAGGCAACGCGAAGCCTATAAAGGAAAGAGGCTGGATGCGACGGAAGGAACGGGATACGCGGCCTCCGCGGCGAGGAGCCGAGGCGGACGGAGACGGAATATGGAGTGGCGGGGTGGGGGCGGAGCGCGTAGTCCTCCTTGCGCCGCCGTCTTAATGTAGTGCGCCGCCCGCGTCGCTCTCGGGGCCCGAGCCCTTCACAGTTCCTTTGTGGCAATCCGCCGCCGCTGAATGCGCGGGCGCGGAGGCGGGCGGGCGCGGAGGCGGGCGGGCGCGGAGGCGGGCGGGCGCGGAGGCAGGCGGGCGCGGAGGCGGGCGGGCGCGGAGGCGGGCGGGCGCGGAGGCGGGCGGGCGCGGAGGCGGGCGGGCGCGGAGGCGGGCGGGCGCGGAGGCAGGCGGGCGCGGAGGCGGGCGGGTGCGGAGGCGGGCGGGCGCGGAGGCGGGCGGGCGCGGAGGCGGGCGGGCGCGGAGGCGGGCGGGCGCGGAGGCGGGCGGGCGCGGAGGCGGGCGGGCGCGGAGGCGGGCGGGCGCGGAGGCGGGCGGGCGCGGAGGCGGGCGGGCGCGGAGGCGGGCGGGCGCGGAGGCGGGCGGACGCGGAGGCGGGCGGGCGCGGAGGCGGGCGGGCGCGGAGGTGGGCGGGCGCGGAGTCGGGGCGGGTGCGGAGATGAGGCGGGCGTGGGGAGGAGGGGCGAGCACGGGGGCGGGTAGTGCACGGAGGCAGGGCGAAGACGGCGGCGGGACGGGCAAGGGGGCGGGGCGGGCACGGGGGCAAAGCGGAAACGGGGGCGGGGCGTCGGGAGGGCGGGAAGATCGCGAGGGTTGGGTGGGCGTAGAGGAAGGGTGGCTGCTGAGGTGAGGTAGGCACGGAGGCGAGACGGGTGCAGCGACGGGGCGAGCACGGGGGCGGCGAAGGCGTAGATAAGGGGAAGAGTCGGGAAGGAAAGGCGGGGAGCGCGGTGTCTCTGTGGAGGGAGGAACCCCAGGAGGAAGCACCCGTCAGCGAAGAGTAGTGAAGGCAGATGATGGGAGCAGGGGCAAGGGGAAACGAAGAATAGCTAATCAGCAGATAATTAGTGGCCTGCAGCAGTAAAAATGCTCCTGAGCAAAAGCACAAAATGTGTAACCAAAGACTAATAAGCCCACTGTAAAGAACAACAAATAAAATGCACTCGGATAACTGCAACAAATTTAAAATTTTTACAAATACTGCAATAAACAGTGAAGTATATGTAGGTTACAACAGTTCTTTATATTCCAAGAATAGAAAAATGTTGCTGTTGCATCAGGCAACACATGAATATCAAATATTTAACAGAAGAGAGCTCTTCTTCGAAGCTTAGCTGTTGAATGATGTCAGCTGTATTGTAAGCAATAAGTGAAAATTCTGCTGGCGGCATAATGTAATCAATATTTGCACTTTTAGGGAAAATATAATGTTGCATTGTTTTTGGATTTTTCCAGGGTTTCTGGGTGTGTAACCAAACCATTGACACCTTTGACATGATCATAGGCTGGTTAATATTCTCTCAATGGCTGGGTGCATACGAAATTAGTACAATAAATTAAGATTTAAGGAGCACAAAACTTAAATGGAACCTGTGCAATATACTCGTATTAAAATGAAATGATGACAGAGATGTATGTATGAGAGAGATGTATTTATAAGAGAGATGTATTTATAAGAGAGGTGTATATATAAGAGAGAATTAGGTGAGCGGCGATAAATAGCTTACAACAGAGAAAAGAAAAGAAACGTTATTTCAGCGAATAGGGAGGAAAAATGAACTCTGTTGGAAGGCAAAAGAAAGTCTATCTTTAGTTTAAGGATGAAGGAAGGGACTGAAAGTTCAAGATTAGAAAAGCAAGTAACTTGGAAAAGGTATAAATGGACAGGGAAGACCGAGATGAGTTATATAATGGAGAAGAAAACAGAGGCGGAAGGAGAGGCCACAAGTAGGTGGGGGTCCGCCGAGAAGTAGGAGTGGCGAAATTAATTTAAGAAGCCAAGGAAAGCTCTGTGGTTCGGGTCATTGAATGTGAAGATCTTGGAGGTGACTTCCTTCTTCGCGGAGGCATTAGGATCTAAAAACGCTAATGTACTGTCAATAATCGTTTAATGTTTTGGGGGAAAATCGAAAAAAATCAACTATTGAAAATACATATCCCCTGATGATTGTTCATTACTGGCTGTAAAAAAAAATATTAGCGAATTTACGATGACAGTTCATCAGATAAATTAATTTAATATTTTTTTCCAAACTTATTGGGGGATGAAGATTGATGTTCCAATAAATTTATAATTTTTTAAACTTAGTTATTGTGATATTTTGAACTGATAAATTAATATCTTTAGCGCCGGCCGTTGTTTGTGGTGAAGTGGTGAGGAAGCAGTAAAAGGGAAACTAGAATTTTAGATGAACACACCGAAAAATTCATTATAAAATGCGACAAGACGTTTTAAAATCTAAATTTTTTAATCGAAATATTTTTCAGAAGTAACATGCGAAAATATCACATATTGAGGCGTGGCGGTGGCGAGGTGGAGGCGGGCATGGTTGGATACGTAGTCGGGAGAGTGGGCATAGGCGTGTGCGGATGCGTGTGCGGATGCGTGTGCGGATGCGTTTGCGGATGGGTGTGCGGATGAGTGTGCGGATGCGTGTGGGGATGCGTGTGGGGATGCGTGTGGGGATGCGTGTGGGGATGCGTGTGGGGATGCGTGTGGGGATGCGTGTGGGGATGCGTGTGCGGATGCGTGTGTGAATGCGTGTGTGGATGAGTGTGGGAATGTGTGTGAAGATGCATGGACGAATGTATGTGGTAATGCGTGTGCGGTTGTGGGACGGGTGTGAGAGCAGGCGGGGGCGTGGGTGCAGCAGGAGGCGAGGACAGAGGCGTGGGCGGAAGCGAGAGAAGCGGTGTAGGCAAGGGCGTGGGCGGAGGCGTGGAAGAGTTGGCGATGTAAGCGAGGGCAGAGTCGCGGGGCTCTGGAAGAGGCTCCCACGCGAAGGGGGTAAATTCCGAGGGAGCTCAGCAGTTAAGTTGTGGGGAGGAGCCGCTTCCAGCGCAGGCGGCCGTCGCGTCGCACGCGGCCGTGGTAGTGTCACTCTCGGAACGAGGGCAGACCGAAACAATTCTCTCAACGTCATGCGGTGTTTGCCAGTAAAGAGCGCATATCGACCAGACGGTTGCCACAACGTCCAAAGGAATCTAAAGATGCTCTGCTACTTCTAAAGTTGAATTAAGTTCACGTTCCGTTCTTTTGAAAGTTGAGGAATGCTGATACAGTAAATTTAAAACTATTAGATAAAACAAATTACTGAAACTATTGTCAGTGTAGTGTTATATTCACATCGGTACGGAGTCTTTTAATTAAAATGTTTATGTGGAAATATTTATTGATTATGACAGTAAAACACTTTGTAAAAATGTTAGGTAATAATGAAGGTTTTATTTAATAATATTGTACTCATTTGATGTGAATCAAATATACGAGTCAGTCAAGAGCTAGAGAAGTCCCAAAACCTTAAAACGCGAGCAGAAACAAGGTATTACAATGTTTTATTCTAACAAGCATATTGAGGAAATCTGTTTTTCAAGTTCGAACTCGATGAAATGTTCAAACATATTTTCTTACTTATCCTGCTTCGATATACATTTTAATAAATCAGCCATTTAGTCTCTTCCAAATAATGATCTACAAAAGTTGCAAACATTTGACGTCATCATAAACGGAAGGCTGTTTAGCGGCATAAACACGTCACACAAGCCAGTCACAGCATCAAAAATCATACTTTGTACAAGCAGCACCACCTCCTTCTCATGCTGAGCTTTCACTCTCGCAGGTACACCTCATTCACCGACTGACATTTGTCTATAAAATGATCTATGCGTTTTCAGTTTCCAGTGAAATTTACCGGATAATTCATTTATATTCGTTAAATGTGTCGTCGCCGACGCTGTAAACTGTTTTAAAAGTATTTTAAAGTGTTGAAATTGTCTTTAATACTTCATACCTCTTACGCCTTGCTTTGTTGAAATATGTACTTACTGTATCTGGCATTTGACCTTAAGTCCAATTGGTCGTAGTAGCTGTTAGTAACTGAATCGTAGTAGCTGTTAATGTTATACTCCCGTTCAAAACCTCCCAATCCTCAATGATCTCGTGTATTACCTCCGTACGGTATATGAACAGGTAATATTGCTATTTCAAAATTATAACCGCCGTAAAAAAATACTTGGGGGTACGAATGATTTGAATAGTTATAATTTAGTACAGATACTTTTTAAGTTTTGTTTTCTTATATGAATACAAATGATCATCTGTTCGTCTGCGTTATTCACTCATGCTAATATAAAATTGTGCAAATTCATTTTATTCCCTTGAGTTGCAGAAGAATATATATATATATATATAATATATATATATATATATATATATATATATATATATATATATATATAATACTGTGACATTCGGTCCCTGTCACCCACGCACAAGAAAGCGGGATTTAGAAGAACGCGTGCGGCTATGGTCAGCAAGAGCGCAACTTAGTAGCCGCTGACCGCAATCCCACGATGAACCGCCAGGGGCAGTAACGTATTACCTACTCTATCACGAAAGGTAGTCACACACAACCGGCGAACAGCTGACCAGGTTTCTTCTTATTCGAGTCGGAGGTTGTAATGTTTGCTTTTCAAGTATGAAAGATAGTATGAGTAGTGGTTCTATGAAACGATATTTTGAATAGTACCTTGAGTAGTAATTGACGTTAGATGAGCTCGCAAGAAACTGTGTTAAATTCGCCATTGAGTGCTGAACTAAAAGTTAGTAGAAAATGTTAAGAGATTAGCTAAGTATTTTGAACTGTATTTCAATTCTATTCTCAAAAATGCATTCTCAAAATCTTAATCTGACGTGATGTTATTGCATTATTCAACCTTGCCTATTTTCAAAATTGCCATTCAAATCGGTCATTTTATGTCATTTTGACATTTTATGCCAAACATATTTTTCTCAACCTAATGAACAGACAGAAGTAGGAAAATACGTGACGTCAGCATCTAGGGCCATCCGCCGTAAACCCGCCACACAACACAGACACTACCTCACAAACATACTTCGAACACGCAGAGCACGGAGCGCTTCATCATGCCCAGCTTTCACTTACGCTCCTTCCCACGTTACCGCCGACCATTCGAGTCCGCGAAGTGACCCTTAAATTCCGCGCAAACACGACGTAACGCGGCGATACTTTTCCGCCGCTGCCCCGCGTCGCCGCCGGGAGCGCCGGCGTCGGCGCGCGTGCTGCTTGCTTGCCTGCCTGCCAGCCGGGCAGTGTGGGCGTTGTGGTGGGCGGGGGCAAATATAAAAGCGGCCGGGGCTAGTTACCCGCGGTAGTAAAGCGCGCGTGGGTTTACGGCGCGCATGCGCGGGTGACGACGTCGTACACGAGGGGTCCCAGGCGGGCCCTGCAAAGGGCCTCCCGCAAAGGGCGAGCCGGCGCCGCGGAGGGCGGACTACGGTGCAGCGGTCATCGTAATGGCTGCTTGTAAACCGGACGCTGCCGCCGCAGCCGCCACGCCACGCCACGCCACGCAAACGACGCCGCGTCGTGCGGCTGTGACGGGCGCAAATGCACTGCGCACTGCGCACACGGCGAGCGCGCCGCAGTGGCGAGAAAGTGAATTAAGCGCGGATTCGTGGAGTCCCAGCTCACTGCGAGGACGTGAGAAGTGTTTGCCTCGGGAATCAAGCTGGGTGTTCGATTTAAGTGTTCGAAACCTAAGAGTTATAGCACGTAGCCCGTATTTGTAAGTTGTTTAAGTAAATATTTCCAATGCGTTTCAATCTCCATTTCACATTTAACTTCTAAATAACACAATATAACATTGAAAAAGAATGAAGCAGTACTATGATGTTCATATTCTACAATATTAATGAATGAATTTAAAAAAAAAACTTCAAATACAGTCTCACCATCATCATTGGAGAGGCGGCTTTATTACTTTTCAGAATGTGTAACAATAATGTGACTTACTTTTGTTTTCATTCGAACATCAGTCCTACAATTGCACTCTCTTAAGCCGTTTACGCGCTCATAATATTTTACACTTTCCACAACGAGTGTAGTAACAATACACACAAAGTAAGTTTGTAACTTGTTAGCCAAATATTAGAAAATGGCACTGAAGTCAAATAGAGAAAATAAGAAAACTAAAGATATTTTAAATGGTTGTAAGAACGACAGGTACAAGAACTGTAATATCTTGAACCAAAATAACGGCAGCAATAACGTCTTATGAACGTGAAATAGTTGCATTGGTAATACAACATTAATAGCATTTGGATTTGGTATGTTGAAATGATAAATAAAAAAATGTGTTTAAGAAAAAAATATTTTATCAAATTATAATAAAATAATAACTGCGATATTTCGAGATAATATTTTATTCAGACAGTAAGTAGAATATTATTGTTCTTTTTATAATCAATATCTCCTTGAAGACATATGCGCAGTCCGGTAGAAGTGAATGGAACAATTAGAAAATAACACATTAATATGTGCAAATATTAATTTCCAAAATTTTCAGTGTATGTAAATTTCCGTAAAACATATCATTTCTTATTCGTAGATAGACAGCATAATCTAGATTTCGAAACATATATTACACATTTCTGAAGTGTTCAGAAGGTGATGAATCATATTTACGACTTGTTTGACATGTAATATACCATATTCTTCTTCCCCTGAAATATGTTGGTGAAGGCGTGAGCACTAGAGTGCGGCGTGAAATGCCAGAAAATGAATTAGCCATTGATCCGCAGTTCTCGGTGCGTGACACGGTGTTCAATGTGCACCGAAGCCCGTTACTTCTTGGAAAGAGCTATTTCTGGCCTTCCACTTTCATCTACGATACGATCAATAGGCGATCTATATCTCAAGAAATGGAGAATGATCTAAACAGAATTAAGTTGTGTTGCGTGTGAAGTATAATTACCGAAACAGACGTTCTATAATTTACTTTCACTGCATCTAATCCAATTAGATCTTATCTAAAGAGTTGCGTAAGTTATGCAGGTGTGTTACGTATGCAATTACACTAGTTGAACTTCATTTTATTAAATATATAGTTAGTTAAATCGAAAAAATTAATGTATTAGATACATAGTCAACCCTTAATCCATATGTGTAAATATGAAAACTATTGTTCGTTTAAATATCTTATTTAAAAAAAAATATTTCAGAGGACAAAATATCTTAAACATTTGCGTGACCTTTGCAATTTTCCTATTGACTCCTAAAAACTCGCGTTCTTCACAATTAAACATGAAGAAAAAATGTTCACTTGCACCCTTGCGGCGAATCAAATTGAAATTGAAATAAATGATATTATCTTTGTCATGAATGTGTATTATAAACTGCATATTGGAGGTCTAAGTCATTCTTATGGAATATTTTATTGCAGAAAATGGCAAACGAAAACGAAAAATAAAAATAAATGAGAGATGCAGCAGTGATCTGTATAGATTTGATGCTATGAAACATCTCAGAATAGAAATTTTATGTTAATTATGAGTAAAAATAAGTGTTTCTAGAGTATTGCGGTATTCAAATAAAATGAGAAGACAACTGGATGGTATTGATAATATTTTATTTTAAAACATTTTTAATTTTAAAACACAAGATGTCTTGTGCACTGCGCATGTATTTTACGTTTGCCGTGGGCAGTGTGGTAAAAAAAGGATTTGACAACGCGTAGTCAGTAACAAGGTTGCAGTGCAGCAGAAGACTCATTTCGACATTTTAACACATTTAACGAGATGTAAATAAAACTGAAACGGTTTTATTCCATTTTTCCAAGCTTCTGAGTTACTTTTTACCAAGCGTTTGCAAAAAGCAGACCATTTTACTATGGTACTGAATTCATAGGATGAATTCAAAAATGATGTCTTATTATCAGCAATATGACAGTTTTATGCATCTTACTGTTAAATGAATTAAAATAATACGTAAAATTCAGAGAATTGACACAATATTTTAATACATGCCGTTTCTCCAGATCAAAAAAATGTAGACTTACACGAGTACAAACTGAATATTTAAAATAATTATTTATATGATGTGTACAGTACATATTGAGCGTAAGTATGTTTTGGTAATTTAGGGGAGCAAAAAGAAAATTGAACACATGAAAATTGGGACAAAATACAATATTGAAGATGAGTTTGAGGACGCTCATCGTATGTAAGATGACTACATGAGTATCGTAAAAGTACGCGAGCTCTTCAGATATGAGTGGACAGAAACAACGCAGAATAATCGAAAATTGAATAAGTTTACAAAAAGGGCAAAACAATAATCAAATATTCTAGAATTAGGAAAGTATATGCGATAAAATTAGAAAAAAAAAATAAATAAGCCCACATTTAAAAAAAATCCATACAACAAAGCTTTTGACAGTGAGACAAAAAGAAAAGTAGTATACATGTAGTTACTGGAATATTACACGCTTCACGCCAAGATCTATATCAAGCAGGCAGGGGAGATGGCGGTAGTGGAGATGGTGGTAGGGGTGGTTATGATGGAGGTGGTGATGGTGGTGGTGGTAGCAGTTGTGGTGGTGGCGACGGGAGCAGTGGCGGTAGCGGTGGCGGAACCGGTGGCGACGGATGTGGGGAGGGTCAAGGTGATGGTTGTAACGGCGGTGGTGGCGTTGACATGACGGTGACGGTGTCAGAGACGATGACTGCTCCAGCTGGCGGCCGCTAGAATTCTTTCACACACTGGACTGGACCTAGCTATCTAGCCAATGTCGAAGGCCCTACCACAGTCGGGACTCGAACCTAGGATCTCGCGGGCAGAGGTACTGCAGTGCCATCAATTGATGCCCCGCGCCACCTCTCAAGCAGTGGAGTACGAAGAAGCAGCGGAGAATCCTTGGGCGGCATTCGAGGCGAGCGCGGCGTGGAGGTATCTCGAGGTGGCGGCGGCCGACGCGGAGAGGTGGCAACGTGGGCGGCGGCGGCGGCGGCGGCGGCGGGCGGACCAACGAAGGATCGCCGGGGCGGAGTTCAACGGCGGCGGCGTCTAATCAAGCGACGGAGGCGCTGGCGGCGGCGGCGGCGTGGGTGGGTGGGCAGGTGAACCGTGCGCCGACCCTTGGCCTCCGCGCCCTCTGCATATTAAACAGGCGCAGACTATCGGCTCGCGCACGTGTGCTCGGGGGCGGACTATCGCCAGCGCCCAGCGCGGCCGAAGCCACGCGGCCCTCGCCCGGCCCCATCGCAGCGCCCGGACGACGGGGCGGGGAGGATGCACTGAACGCCCTTGCCGGCGCACGGGATCCTCACACGTGGTCCCATGCGAAGGAAAGTACTGATCGTTCTACAAGCAGAATTTAAACTTAAGATTACTATGCATGATCCCATACTGATTGCTTTGTGATTATGAGCACGTCAACTGCTATGATCATTATTTCCATAAGTGTAGTGCATAATTTTTCTTGGAAGCTGACGGTGATCTTACCCTGCTGGATGTTGATATTCGGACCTACACGCAGGCTAGAAGGGTTTTTCAAACCAGGTATCTACCACCAGTGGGGCACCGCCCCGGTCGGGACAAGCTGTAAGCTCCCGACTGGTCCGCGACATGTGTAGTAATGTAGTACATGTAAGTGTGTGTGTAAGTAAGGGGTGAAAAAAAGACAAGAAAGAGGAAAGAATGCGCGGACTGAGGTCGGATTGTTAAGGTACAACTCCGGCATTTGTCTGATCTTGATTGGAGAAACAACGAAAAACTACCGATCAGGGCAGCTGGCCGCTGGAATCCTCCTCGAAACAACACGCGAAGGAAAACACTGATGGTTCTCCAACTAGTAATTAAACTTATATTATTGTTCATGATTTCATTGAGTCATGTGTAAATAAGTTCACACTTAGAACAATAATGGTAAAATACCTTCAAAATTTTTGTGAGTTTACTAGCAAAATGTACTCGATGTGAAAAGTAACAATTTAATTAAAAACATTCAATGTTGTGAGAATTTTCAACTTAATATAAATCACAACAACATTTTTGAAGCACTTCTCCCCATCTTTAGGTTCCTTGATTTACGTATATTACATTGTAAGTCGTTCTCATGTCTTCCCACATAAAAATATATGATAATTCAATAAAATCATGAACAATAATCTAAATTAGTGTGACAGTCGAGACCAAGCTCATTAGTAAATAAACTCTTTACCTTCTACAAAAGTGTTTGATGCACGGAATTGAAATTAATGTTTGCTAAGTTAGATAAAATATGTAAATATGTAATTTACTGTTCTATTCATTGTTGGAGCTGCAACACACTTTAGAATGAGAATTCTTCGTAGAATGACGGGTGAAATTGAGATGGTCATATCTACAGCGCTAATGAAAACGCTGATGATACAACCCAAACGTTGCGTTAACTAGTGATAAATTATTTTAACCGACATAAACGTAAGGTTCATTTCCAAATTACAATATTTTATTATCATTCATTTGTGTTCAGAATTGATGGTTAATTAAGACGACTGAATAGAGCAATCGTGTATTGAAAATGCGTACACCTTATCTCTCTCTCTCTCTCACGTAATTTATTAATTATTTTTTTCGTCTTTTCCCGTCCTTACCACTTACCATTATAATTAGATATTTCACAAGACTCCTCCTCCTTGATCCATGTCATATTCAATTCCTTTCATTATCAATTGTCACTAAGATCTTCTCTTTTTCTCACTATTTCGACTTGAAATTTGATGATTCAGCTTTTTGTTCTAACATCGCAAATATATTCTTAGTTTATTTTGCTTCATCATCATCTCAAACACTATTTTGTGCCTCATCATACAAGTTTCTGATCGTCAAGAGAGCACTTTAAACGAAACATTTCACCAGCCTTTTACTGAAATCCATACCTAGAGAACTGTATAACATCTTACTCTTTCTACAAAACCTTTGCCATTCCTATTGTTTTACACTCTTTTTTGATTCTGCAATTCTTTTGTTATCAGGTATTGAAAAAAATGACACGAATAAAGAATTTTAGTTATGTTTAAGTGTTGAAGATGTATGACAGCATTTTCTTTTTTTGTAGAAAGTATATTTTTCTGAACAAAACTATCGGCAGCAACAGCTTCACACCATCACCACCTCCACCCACGCCAGAACCACTATTGATAGCATTAACCATCAACTCAACCGTTAAATATCTCAGTAAAACTGAAGGAAAAACTAAAAGAGAAATAGTATTCACAAGAAATCAGTTGCCATATTAAATACAAAACTGATAGTGTCATTTCGTTTGGGGTTTATCCAAAGAAAATATCAACGCTTACAGTTAATATTTTTTTTAAAATTAGGATTCTCTGTTGCTAGATAAGGAAGATAGTACACACGTGGTTTAGTGAGATATGTGACATTAATTACATAAAGGATACAGTATATCTGTGTGCAATGAGTGAAAATTTAATGGATCGCTTATGGAATATTATAATATGACAATCCGAGGAAACAAAATTCGATTTAGAGGTTGGTTAACAGGTTGGACGTTTTGCGGTATTAAGGTTTTAGAGATCGCGTTTAATGTCACAGAGTTAAATTTAATATAATAATGCTGCTACATTCTGTTACGTCCTTTTTTTCAGTGTCATAAAGTATATTTGGTCAAATATTTAAGTTTCAGAATTAGTGAAACGTTTATAACATGGGTATTATGAAAATTAAAAGCTGATCATTTACTCTATCTGATTCTGAGAGTGCATTCGCTCCATTAAATTTAAAGGTATTTTACAGAAAGTTTACATAAGCGAAATGATCAATTCATTAAACTTCCAGTAAATCTTTCGATTACAACGTTTATATTTATAAGTTATCGTAAAATTGTTCAAGATTCATGAGACTATTATTTATCATATATTTTAAATTTACAAAAAGTCCTTTTTAGTTGGTTTGTGGGTTTATTCAAATTCAATATCAGAAAATTCGCCAATTCATTTCCATGTTGCAGATTCCTCTATTTGCTACTGCTGTAAATATGAATCCGAGTAATGTCAATTTGTGTTTGACATCGCACACGATATCACAATTAATGAGCACATTTTGTGAAAAATGTGTTTGTCTTCGAAAAAAGCAGACAATTCCCTCTTTGTGTACCTTTCATACGCATCCATTCAGTTTGATGGACAGGACTTTGTAGATTCTCTCTTCACATATAACTAAGACACATTATTTAATACTCATTCCAGGGCTGTCATTACAACATGTCTCTAATATTGATGATCGTTGTCCTTTAAACGATTAAAATATCCACAGTGCATTTTAAGTAATCGCTCGTTCATACTACTATACTCGGGAATAATGGTCATTTCAGATTCAATGCGTCTAAATGTAGAGAATATTGAGAATTATTTGTGCAGGGCGATCCTTAAAACAAATTCTTCTTGTTAGTTTTAATTTTGATTAAAATGAGTAGTTAAAACTCTAACTTATGACTACTTAATCTTTCGCTTAACCGGAAAACTTTATTTTCTGAATCCTTGTAGATGATTGGTTGATCGGATTGAAAGCCAATAAATACGTAAAAAAGCCATTGTACAAACTAACTGTCAAGACTTCTCGTGAATATGTATTTGCAAAAATGATGGGAAATTAATCAGCTTAGTTCTTCGATTTATTTAAATAATACTTTAACGTTTCAAACCAAAAATCAAAATTCTGAGTAGGTGTACGTCATAAGAGTTCGTAAGAAATTGGGCAGTTTTGGAAAGAGTTGGAACTCAAGAGATACGTCTCCGACAAGTGAAAATGATAGTACGTGTGAGGTGAGTGTACGACGAGACAATTTTAATTGAACATAATCAATTCCATGCGAAAAATACGAACTTAGCCTATGAAAGTATTAACTTTCTTTACTCAACAGCTTAGACACTGTTTACTTTTCGGGAAAGTATCACGCTAGGAAATTGAATGATTAAGAAATAAATATTTAATGATCTACCCTACTAATTTACAATACGTGCAGGAATTCAAAGAAAACTATGCAGCGGAATTTCTTGCAATTCTGCGACAAAAATCGTCAATCTTTAGACGGACAAATACCCATTGTAGACTTCCGATGTCGAAAAACGAGGATAAATCTTCTTTTTCATTATGTTTAAGCGTTGTTTCGTATTTCTTCTCGATTACTTAAAGAGTGCGAGAGATTCTCTAGCAGATCCCAACCGCCACCCGTCCTTCTCGGCGCTGAGCCGCGCCTTCCTGTCCGAACGCGTGGCGCCTCTATCTCCTGCGGAGGTGACCCACATCTGCGTGTTGACGATGGCGTGCGTGAGCCCCGTCTGCCCGTCTGTTTGTTAGTTTAATTGATTCGCCTCCCCCCCTCTCCGGCGCTGGTCCTCGGCTCGCGGTAATTGCCACTGCGAGCGCTGCCGTCGCGCCGCACCGCGCGGGCGATGGTGGCGGAGAGACCTCTGGATGCACGGTGGAGCCATCTGCGTGGCCCCGCGGGCAAAACTCAGCTGCCGGTTCACGGGAGAACGTCGCTGCTGCAGATCCACATGAGGCCGTGCAAAAATGAGGGAATCACGCAGGCATCTGTGGGATGAGTGAGAAGCGAGGGAGATATGGTGAAGTAAAGATTTACCCGTGAGGTTCCTAATATCAATATCTCCAACGAAATGTCAACATACATTGCAAAATTTCATACTGAGATACGCTCCAGACATACGCTCCACACTCATGAAAAAGGAAAAAAATGACTTGCCTTACTTTCATAATGATTGTACTTCATAAACAAAAATAAACTATACGCATGATTGATAATTTGATGTTTCCGAGCACGTCAACTGCTATTTCCGTTAGTGTAGTGAGTGTTTGCATGGCTACAGGTAGCGTAATTCCTCCCCCGCTAGATGGTGAAATCCGGTGTAGACATTAAGAATGGATTGCGAGGAATTTCCTTTCCACCAGCTGGGCTCCCCCACCTGGGAAAAGTTCTGAGCTCTTGACAGGCCTCTAGACTCGTATTATAGAATAGTGCAAGTAAGTTTCAGTGAGAGTATGGGAGAAAGAAGAGCGAGGACAGATCGCATGCGGTCTGTGGACAGTTTGTTAGGGTGCAGCTCGCGCATTCTGCTTATATTGATTGGAAAATCTACGGCGAAATAGTGATCAAAACATCTTGCCCCTACGGTTATCCTCCAAACCGCGAGTGAAATCGACCCAGCTATGTAGCAGGTGGCGAAAACACGTTACTGCACAGTGGGGACTCGAACCCTAGGACCCCTCGGTCAGAGGATACAGAAAGGGCGAAACGTGTTAAAACTGAGTAAACGAATTTGTTATATGGTCTAGTTAAAAAAAAGAGGGAAGTCATTTGTGAAATATAGACTACAATAATGCCACGATCAATTGTATGCGGCTGTCCTTTGAGGGCCCGGAACAATTGTCTCGAAATATTTAATACAATTTACCCTCATGAATGGTGGGCGATACTAAATACTGATGCAAAAGATGACGAAATTCAAAATATGAGGTTAATTTCTATTTGAATGTATGTGAATTTTGTGAGCGCGCTTAATTCTGCAAAATGTATGACAGCGCTGTGCAGAGTGTTGCATAAATTCAGGGGTGATCAGTAGAAACGTATTGTCAAAACATTTTCAACTACTCACAAGTGTAATTCGTAATATCTTATTTGTTTCATAACTTGATGAAGATCCATTTTTTGTGAGAAAATCACTACTTATCGTCCAGATAGCATGAATATTAGCTATGAGTAAAGCGCATTCTCGCCAGCTATTGATTATGAGGTCCAGGAAATTAACGCGTTGTTTCTTTTGAAATACGACATGAATGTCTATGTAAATGGTTTTTATGCGCAGTAATGCAACATATTTTAAAAAAGCAGTGTTCGTAAACAAGAACACACGAAGTAATTCTGTTTCGGCTTTTGTTGTTTAAATTATTAATAAGATAGTGGCATTTTGATATTAGTTCATAATTTAAAATGAGCATTAGAATTAAGTGATATATTGATATAGAACAATTGGATTCGGAAAACCACTAGTTTTAATAGGATAAAATGTCATTCTTTCTAACGTATCAATTGTACATTCATTACGATGTAAATCCAACAAAAAACTAAAAACTAATTAGAAAAATATTATTAATTATTATATTTATACACATCTTATATCTTTCCTACGACAAGGACAAAAAACTACAAGAAAAACACTACATTAACTCGATGGTTGCCAATATATGAAATCTCCTTTATAGCGTCAGAACGCAACCTGCAAAACTGCTGTGTATAAAAAGTTGCCTAACATTCAGAGGCAAACACAACCGTAAGTCAACAATAAGAAATTTTCCACTATATGTTTATTGGCAACAAGAGATAATTTTCTACCCCTCCACATGCCTTGAAGTTTCTCACATTTCTTCTGCGACTGATAAGTATCACTTTATTTTATCTAACAATTCGTTTGGAGAAATACATTGATAATGATGATCATTACTCTAGTTCGCTCACTGCACAAGAGGATTATTATTTTTGTAAGAAAAGCTGATGCACTGATATTTAGGACGATTATACTATAAAAATGATTGAAGCAATGTAAATAACACGAGATTGTAAATAATGTGATTACTGTAAGCATTAGGATCTGTAAGAGCAAGAGAAGTTGCTTTACATGGGTGGATATTATATTAAATTATATATTATATAATTCAATATACACCGTCCACACTTACACCTTTCTATGGTTTATGAGCAGGTGACTCAAGCAAGTGATATGATTTGCTTGAAATGTGGCATCCGAATTAATTAGAGATGTCATGAACGTTTTGCGTAGTCAATACAATAGAATTGCTAATTTAAGAACATTCTGTAACGAAAGAAAGTGTCGTTATAAATGACGTGTACTTTATTGTAAACTGTTCACTAATTTTAGAGAATTTATTATACAATTACAATAAATGAACATTTAAAAGTCTGATTTCAGTCACGACCGTCGAGTGAGTTTGTAATAAATCCATTGGTATATGAACCAGATAATTACGTAACTACTAAACGTAACTTTAATGAAGTTTGTTACTGGTTTTATATAGTTCCATAACTGGATTGCATAAACAGCTAAACAGGGCGGAACTCGCTACTGCAGATCGCTGAGAAACGTTATTGACTCACGGAACCTTCCCACGTTGAAATCAGAGCGGAGTCTTTGCAGGTGACGGCGTCAGCTGCCAAGATCGAACTATGGAAGGCTCTTTTCGTGTCGCTTTGCAACACTGTCGTAGAATTCGTTCGCCGCCTCTTTCCGTAGCTTGCATGGATGTCTTTGTGGTAATTCTCATTCACCAACGTGAGAACATCACCAGCTTGTTAAGGTTCCGTATTTCACCATACATTAAGTCAGTTTGGAAGATATGAAGTAAACCCAGGTACAAAATAAAGAGACAAAACCAAACAAGCTGCAAGGAAAAATGTTCTTTTGTTAGCATGATGTTTCAGTTACGTATTTAATGCGTGCCCAAATACACTAAGTTTCTTCACGTAAAATGGAAGTATTATTCTTTTTGAATGCACATATGTAAAATATTTTATGTTTCATTTGAATTAAAAGTATTTTTGTTTGTCATATTGTAATATCATTACCTCTTTAGAGCTTTTCCTATGGCGATTCCGTTAAGTTTCCGTCGATGCCGGCAACTCTTACGTTGCACCTTCTTCAGACACGACGTTACGCCAAAATGGGCGTGGACTCTTATTTCTTCTTATCAATTTGTGAATTTTCGAAGAAGAAATTTCTGACCTGCAGAAGAAATGCTCTCTATCCTTCGTTGTAGGTACTCAGTCAACAGTTCGCGCTGTTCGGTAAGAAGATGATGTTTTTAAAAGCTTCTCCCCGTCAACGCGAGGTTGCGGTAACACAACACCGTTATTGAGATATTTTTATAAATCACTCTATTGTTTTTTGATACAGCTACTCGGATGTTGATTGGATTCCAAAGTAAATTCAAGTATACCTGTTACATGTTATCCCGTCATCTAATGCAAAAATATGAAATATTTAAAGCATGGTCAAATGCTTAAAAAATTGATTTTGACTTATCACATATATTTTCTTTAAACCTCAAATGTGA
Organism: Gryllus longicercus; assembly: GCA_038098605.1. NCBI lineage: Eukaryota > Metazoa > Arthropoda > Insecta > Orthoptera > Gryllidae > Gryllus > Gryllus longicercus. The sequence goes on from JAZDUA010000004.1 coordinate 3,543,171, forward strand.
TAAAATAAATAATTTAGACACGTATGATGTTTCCTAACAAATGTTATGAACTTTTAGGGTAAGCAGGGTGATCAAAGCTGATCAGTGTTTGCAAATAAACAGGGGGAGGGAAATCTTTTATAACAAATTACACACATACAATTTTTAACATTAATCCCTTGATTGGCATCCAGCTCTGGCGTACAACAGTTAAAGGTTCTGTCACTGGCTAAGTGATTTCGTGCACGAACGTTCAGATTGAGCTGCCTACCAATGAGGGGTGGTATGTTCAAATTAGTGAAGCATGCTGAAATTTGGTGAAGTATAGTGAAACTTGGTGAAACATGATGAAACTTGGTGAAGCGTAATGAAACGCGACAAAGAATGGTAAATTCGGTGAAAAATGGTGGAACTCGGTGAAACGTGGTGGAACTCGATGAAGCATGGTGAAAGTCGGTGAAGCATGGTGAAACGCGGCAAAGCATGATCAAATCTGCGAAACATGGTGTAACTACATCAAATGGAATTTTCCACTAATGTTTATTGGTAAACCGTGATCAACGTCGACCTCCTACATTCCCTAAAAGTTTGAATATTTACTATGAACCATCCTGTAAATTATTTGTATATACAAGATGCAAGAGCTCATTGACGTCAATAACACCTCTCATCGCTTACAGGTGGGCACGACCTCCCGTTGGGTTTTCGGCCGCCTGTTTCCGCGCACTGTGCCAACCGCAGGCGGCGAGTGGGCGGGGCGGAGGCCGTGAGAGGCAGCGCGATCGCAGGAGGCAGCGAAACAATCGCGCCGCGCCGCGCGCTGCCCGGAATAGAGTTGATTAGCGCGGGTAATCAGTCTTCGCCGACGGTGGCGGCGGCGGCGGCGGCGGCGACGTCGCGTCGGGAGAGGAGGAGAGGAGAGGTTGGAGCGAAGAGGGCTGACTGTGGCACCTGCGGTTTGGCTATGCGGGAGGCAAAGGACACAAGAGGTACTGCAGGGGGGATATGGAGTTAGAGGTGAACGAAGGATTGAGGTAAACATAGAGGTAATAGTTAGGTGGTGGCGGCGGTGATTGTAGTGTTGATGCTCTAGTTGTTGTCTTGGCGGGAATGAATGGTATTGGCAGCGTTCATACGCAGGACTAGGCGTGACGGGATAGAAGTAAAGAAAGGACAGTTGGAGGTGACGGTAGATTTGGCAGGGGGTGGCGATTGAAGTGGCGGAAGGGAACAGTGGATACGAGTGTTTGGAGATGGCAGGAGGTGAAAATGGCAGTGACGGCAGCTAAGGAGGTGTATGTGGTGGGGGGGGGGTGAAGCCGCGCTGATCGGAAGTGAAGTATCTAGAATTCAAGGTAAAGCAGGATAGTCGGTCGCAGACGGAGCAAGATAGACGGACTGGGTTGAGGACCGAAAACAAAAGATGTACGCGGATCTTTTAGAGAGGTGACTGAGGTGATACAGTTGTCGTTAGTGATTATAGTCATTGTTGTGTCTGTGTTATTGTTGGCCACGGTGTTTCACAGAACCAAGTAATGGCGAACCTCAAGCGGAGAGATTTGTGAGAAGGTAACCTAGGAGATGGTGGTGTTGAAAGGATATTAATTCCGATGATGAATGCGTAGGGTCAAGCTGTAGAATTAGAGAAAGTGCAATTTGTGGTGAGGGAATAACGACCATAATGAAGTGGAAACAGAAATGGCAGTCGAGATTGTTAATGGTAACTGATGGTGGCGATGGAACAGGAATGCAACCCTTTGCTGCTGGCGACGGTAAAGTGACCACAATAGATGAATAAATTGGGAGCGCGGGCGAGGAAGGCCACAGTAGCAAGCGTTGCAATAATGGAAGGGATTGTTTCTGTTGGGGCGGTGACGGGGAAGTGTCATTGGAGAGCGCGCGGTAGCACCGGCAGCGCAGCGAACGCCCTCTGTGATTGGTTCCCCTCGGGAGTGACGCTCTTCTCCGGTTCTTGTCGCCTGACAAGCGACGATCGACACGTCAGTTGCGCTCTCTATCGACTCGGCTCAGAGCAAATTCATGCACTGAGTTTGCTAGAGCAAATTTCGTTCACTAAAGTTTACTGGAGAGACTAGATTGATAGAGATACAGGTGATTGTATAGGCTGATTCGCAATGCACTTTGAGATAAATTATTCTTGCTTGCACATTGATAAATAATGTACGATTTAAGTAGGTCAATTTTTTAAATTTTCTCCAGCAGTGAAGCCTGATATATAAAAGTGATAATATCTGATTCATTCTCTTTAAAAGGTAAAAGCATTTATTGACAAATAAAATGTATTTGAGGTCATGTTTTTTAATTGCGTAAAGATACCAAACAATATGAAAATATACGTCTGAAACAATGAATCATATGATAGAAATTTGATATGTTGAGTCAATTTAAATTTAAGTTCAAAGGCCGTAAGTCGTGATCAGGCATTTTATAATATTTTACCTGATCCAAGAGTTAAAGAAAATGTATTAAAAAATAAGATACAAATTGTGAGGTCAGTGGATAACATAAAAGCTCCCCATTAAATAAAATGAAAGTACCTTATTAATATTAACATTGCAATAACGTAACATGAAGAGTGCTAAAATACGTTCAGGGGTAGAATACCGATTGACAATTAGTGAGTCGAGTGTCTGATCACTAAAAAAATTTTGAAAATCCGCTACTGGAACAAAACAGGGAGTCGAAAATAAATTAACAAAAAAACAGAATAAATAAAAATAGCCACTTTTTTAGGCAAAGTATCTATTCATAAAAAGATATGCAATTAGCTTCTTGAATTTCACGTAACAAATTTTGTACTGTAGCTCAAGAATATTGAGAAAAGTACAAAGTATTCGTAATTGTGATCTGTGCGGATGATTTTACCCTAGGTGTGAATAAAAATATCAGAAAATAGTCTTGTTTTGTGGATACAGTTGTCACAGAGAGATGATGGATCTGGTTCACAATGTACCAACCAACCCAACTGAAAATTCCCAAACTGCCTCGAATGAAATTTTGTATTAAAGATGGCCGTAGAGGTGACAAGGAAAATAAATACAAACTGATATACGAATATCAAGAGATTGGTTGAAGATTTCAGCTGAAGAAATGAAAATAAAATATTTTTTCCAAAACTAGATAAGATAATGAACTATGTAGACATTACTCTTCAAGATATAAAAAAAGTTTTGAAAGTACAGTTCCACCATCGTTGAATTAATCATTCTCAGGCTTTTGGGGGCCATTTTGTAAATTTTAATCGACTCGTGACATAAGGCTTGAGCTCATGGAGGCTCCTTGTAGCAGCTCGAGTACCATTCAGCCCTTGTACCAACGAACCTCAGCCTCCACTATATTTAGCCATGTGATGATAACTCAATTTTCCTCACTTCGGAGAGCAATATGGTAATTATAGTATTTCTGTAACCTGAATTTCCAGAAGAGCTGTAGCCCAGAACAAGCTAATCATTTAGTTCTCTTAATCTGTGGAAAATTTCAGAGAGAGGGGTTTGATGGAAACTTCATCTACAGAGTAATAGTTACGTTGCAATTTTGTGAATTTCTGCCGAGATACACGCTTTAAAACTGCAGTATCTACTAATTTGTGAAATTCTCGCAGATACCATTTTAAAGGCTATATTTATAAAAAATGTATAGATGCAATTGTAAAATATAAATTTTCATTAAATTGAATCTTATATATTGTTGATGAGCAAAGAGAATGCGTATTTAATATCAATATTTAAATAGGATTAAGTCTTTGAAATGTTGATTTTGCATATAATACATTAACAACACGCAAAACTTAAAATTCTTACTCCTGATTTTTTTTAACAAGACTATAATAACCTTGTTTTAGAATTATCCTGTGAACTATTTTTGCTTCACCAATCTACTTACTGAAATATGACCATGTATCGCCTTTGTTCACTTTAATTGTGAATAGAAGTGAATCGTAAAAATAATTATATTAATTAGCTTTTTAAAGTAATGATCGGGCAAATTAAAAATGTATCCCCTAGTTTTCTGAATCAGAGCCAATAAAGAAAAATTACAAAAATATATTTTCTGGCATATCCTACTAATTATTGAAACAACCGGACTAGATAAAGGTTGAATGCTTAAAGTAGTCGGAATACAGTCATAATAATCTATCACTCTACAAATTAAAATCTGGCGGCCCTTGCCATGCCTATCAGTTGATCCAGCTGCTGGTAGTACCCCGTGTTTTTCCTGATGACCCAAATCTCTGCTTCGTTTTGTCGCATCACCGCCCAAAGCTGTTTCGTGACCGTACGCGTTGGTTTGTTCGCCGAGAGCGGCTCGTCAACCCGAGAGCACGTAAGGGGTGTGCGAGTTTATGACCAACCGTGACATTGCGCCGTTTGATGGAGGAATTACCCCTTCGCATGCCGCAAGCCCTCGCCAGGAAAATAATCATATTAATCAATAAAAGCACATTGGAAAATTTTTAAAGTGCTCTATACCGAAAGGAATCACTTTTTTTGCTTGATAAAAACATTTCGCAGGGAAATTGTTTAATTAACATTTTTTGTACTACGGTGATTGATCATTTATGCAAAAATAAAATTTAATATATTATATTTTTTTACTTTCATATTATTCGTTGCTTCCTAGAAGTACACATTGTTTGTTTATTTTATGTTTTGGCACTAAATCCAGTATTATTTGAATATTATATAAGTATACTGACAAGAAGATGACATTTGGAAATTCATTCGCAGATTAAAATGATTAAAATTCAAAAATATTATATTTGAGCTAATTTTTTTGGCTATAAATAATTTCCTCATACTTGCTCATTATCCAGGTCAGTAATTAGGAGCGTATGTCAAAAACCGTATAAATATGGCGTAACTTTCGAGTTAATGTTACTTTTCATTATAGTTTCCTTGTTACCACATACACAAATGCTAATTGAAGGATATAAAATTATAAAATACAGGGAGAGACCAGTTGTCAGCAAGTTTTCATCTTATTCTGGAATTCTCAAAAAACAGCATTCTAAACTATTTCGGAAACATTTGTATCGCTTTGTAATTTCAATCGAAATATTTAAGAATAAGTGATAACCTTTGGTATTCTGTCAAAACTTTCGATTGAAATACGAGAAAGAAAATAGCCCATCGTCGTTCAAAATCGACATCGCATATGGCACATTCCACTATTAGCATGTGATTACTTAATGGAAATGCTCTTAAATAACTGTTTGAACTTTCTTATACCTTTTCAAGAATCCTTGTACGCGCGACCTTAGCATTTAAGCGTCGTAAGCTACTCCTTATCGTTTAATCGTCGTAAACTATTCCTTAGCCTTAAAGCGTTGCCTTTATTCCTGTCGTGTACAGTATATTTCCAAGAACAATTTTCATATCAGAAGCAGTACAAAACAGCCAAAGGAATCCTTCGTAAATTCCCCTACAAGGAACCTCGCAATGCAAAGCAGCTCGCGAACGCACGTCGAGAACGAATCCTCGCAGTCAGCGAGAGCATCGCGAATCCCGAATCCCTGGCACCTGCTCCGGTAAGAGCCCAATTGGGCCATTCGCGGAACGACCACCTGGGATCGCCCAGAAGAACTGCGACCTAACTGCTGCGACGGCCTCTTCCAGTAACGGAGCTTCCCGGGACGGCCGCGCGGCAGCGCCACCGGCAGGCGAACGGGCGGACATCTCGTGCCCGCATCTAAACTGCCGCCGCTGAGGCATTTGGTCGGGCGGTTCGGCAGAGGCGTGGCCCGCGGGGGCGGGGTTCGTATCTCGAGGGTATGCATCACAACGCGCCCTGGCGCACGCCCTCGCGCCGGAGTGGGGGGAGGGGGTGGGTGGGTGGGTGGGTACAGGCGGGCTGGCGGGCGCGGGCAAAAATAAAATGAAATCGGAAATCGAAGACAGTTTCATTTCCTGGGCTTAATGGGCTACACGAACTAGTGGCGCCTAAAGTGGGGGAGATGTTGGGGAGAGGGGAGGGGAGGGGGTCGGGAGGGCGCAATGGTGGTGAATGCAGTGTCTTTGAGCTTGCTCAGGAGAAACGCGCCGGCCCAATTTTCGCTTTTGTTTCTGCTTGCTTGTTCTGTCCAACGACTGTCTTGTTGGAGGAGGATTCTTCAGAAGCGGCGCACGCGAAACAATATCAAATCATCGGGCAGTTTCATAGTATTTACAGACTTGTATGATTTTTTATATTGAAAGTTATAATAAGAAGATATGTCCTTGCTTAAGGCTACAGTCAGCAATTAATGCATTATTCAGAAGTTTTTGAATAGCATGAATTATTTAGAAGTTGATTGATTATGGCAAAGTGTTCGATTGTTGGAGAGCTAGCACTATAAGTGAAAGGTAGTGTGAGAATATGTAATGGAGGAATATTATTTTCAACTAGATGAAAATTTATCACATTCATCTAATAAACAGTAACGCCCACTTCGCATCTTTGCTGTAAGGAACACAAATTCACTCATACATGCACATACACACAATAACTCACGGGAATGTTCCGTGAAATCCCCTACAAGAAACCTCGCAATGCTCCACACAAAAGACACTTTTATGAAATATGGAATTAACACATCCAATGGTGGATCTGTAAGGTTATCAAATGTTTTGTATTAACTTGTAATATGTAACTAATTTTTTCAAGTACTTAAACATTATTAAAGAATCATCCAGATTACACTTATTAAAAAGCTGAAATTTACTTCATTACATTCGTTTTTAAGTAAATGTTCTTAGTCACTTTCTTCCCATTAAAACAGTTTCAAAACAATTAGGAACAGAGAATTAATTTCAGGTTTTACGATTCAGAATCTACTAGTATTAAAGACAATAAAAGACCAGTGTTAACCAGTGTTTTCATTAACATTTGATGAAGTTGAAAACATGTCAAACTTCACAGTGTTTCATGAGTTGGTTTCTCTCATCATGATCATTATCATGAATGTGTTAAAATCGATGTAGTAACATAAAATGCAACTAAATAATCAACTGCAATCTATTGACAATCAACTTGAAAACGATTGAAGAAGAATTAATTATTTTGTTACATTTTATTTTACTATGTCAATTTTAACATCTGATGATATGAACAATCAGCTCACCCCGAAAATCACCGATTTCTTACCCAGAGAAGCATCTGGGATAGAGATACTTAATCTCTTTTAAGGCACAATCCGTATTTGATTTTTCAAACTTTTTATTAAGCAAAAAGAAAAAAAAAGAAAAAAAACGCACTGTTATGTCGGTAATCTAGCTTAAGCATCTGAATACAGTATAAAAAGCTTGTGCATTACAGAGGTCACGCTTCTGCTGATTTGATTCGTTCCTGTTATGTGAAACTTGACGCATGATGTCAATTGTTGCAATATTCAACACAGTCTTCTCTACACAGTGCTGTGGATCAATGAAGATAACGTGTTGTTTTGACCTAATTTAGTAAGTCACGAAATATTATCTTTAGAAGATAATATTGTCTTTTGGTTCATTATGTAATCATTGCATGAATACATTGTGAATAAACGTATAGAAAAACTATGAATGGACAGAATGTAATAAGATATTATGCAATAGAAAAAGTGAGAACAATTCGAAGCGTGTTCAGTTATGTGCATTATGATTTTAAACAGGAAGTTGAAGATGAATCTGAAGGTTCATTTTCTTGTTCCAGTGAAATGCACGCTCCCTGGCGAAATAGTGGTAGCACCTATAGAACGCGATACGTCTGAAAGTGCACGAACTAAATAAACATGAATAACTTTCAGGTTGTAGAGGTATTTCTTCTGAAAATGCCTTTGAAGATGAAGAAATGCCTTCAGAAAATCGTAGTGAATGGTAGTGAAATGGTTGTGGTGAATTATAATTAATGAGCAATACGTCTATTGCAATCATTTTCTTACCATTTTATATGATATCTTACTATTTTATATAAGACAACTTCATACTACTTTCCAGTGGACGTGTCACACACTCTCGCCCATGAACATGCACAAAAACAGTTAGAAAGAGATTTATATAGATGTTATAGTATTATAACTAACAACTAAAGTCACCTTATCGCGTACTATTGCAACATGTGCCCTCCAATTTTGCATAAGAATTTCAGTGATTCGGCTTTACAGTATGTAGTGCCTATTCATAATTTTATAAACAGTAGTCAATTGTTTTATAAACAGACCGTCTCCGATCACTCTTTTCTTCGCCAATACCACACTATCCGCAATGAAAGTCTGATACGAATATATCGACAGCGCTTGAGATAATGTGCTTCATTATTTTTTTGCAAAGCTCCTCAAGCAAACGCACCGGCTTAGGTGGCCTAGGACATCAATTGATGTCTCTGCAGTGCCGTTGACCGGACGTTCCTAGGGTTCGAGTCTCGATGGGAGCAGGATTTGCGACACCATCTAAATAGCAGCTGAATGGAGGAGAATTCTGACGACTGGCATCTCTGATCGGTATTTTCCGTGGTTTCTCCGATTAACAGTAGGCGAATGCCGCAGCAGCACCCTACCAAACAGTCATGGACCTCGCGCGATCTTTTCTTCCTTGCCCTCTTCTTCCCCCTTACTTACACACACTTACCCCCACATGCACTACACCAACACACTCGTCGGCAAACCACTCGGGCGCTTAAGGCTTTTCGCGGCTGGAGCAGTGCTACGCTGATGGGAGATACCTGGTTAGGAGAATCCCCGCCAGCCGACGTAGATCGGCGCCCGATCTCGCCTTCCAACGAGAGAAGTTCACCGCCCCCTCCGGCGATACAAAATATGCACTGTACTTACGGGACTATACTTGCGATGATTCCCTTAACAAGGTATCTCTAGCGTATATCGAAAATCCAGTCACCGTCGGGACTCGAGGAATCTAAGACTTCTCGGTTCCTCCATGAAGGACATCCCAGAGGGACTGCATTGTCATCAGCTGATGCCCTGAGCCATCTCTCCCGGTGTCTAGTTACTCTTTCCATTACAGCAGAAGGTTGTCAAATATTGCGAACAATTTTATAAAAAACTAGAACTAGAAACAGAAAGATTTCAAAATACATTCAGTGAGACTAATGAAATATATTACTCATGCAACATAAATATATTTGATATTTGGTGATGCATTGCAAGAGATATGAAAAACTTGATACAACTTTAATATGGCGTCTCCTGAAAGCCTAAAACGATTATCTAATCACTTGATTCCTGTCTAATAACTTTGTCTAATCACTTGACTCCTAATTCGTTTGGGGGCGCCAATACTGGTAGCCGAAAAGTAATGTTTTGCATTTAAGGTTCAAAGGATTTTGATGGCAATTGAAATGCAGGTATCACAGCCTTAAAGAATTACGCAGTAAGCAAAGAATTACGCAGCAACCCCTTTGCAAAAGTTTTGTTAATTCATTATTCTATTGCTAATAACGGTAATAATAATAATAATAATAATAATAATAATAATAATAATAATAATAATAATAATAATAATAATAATAATAATAATAATAATAATACTTGATTCCAAGGCGGGGAATCAATTCTTTGAACACACAAAATCGTACATGATTTATACTTCTAAGTACAGCTCATTATTTAAGTATAGCTAGCTAATAATATAAGAGTAGCTAGTTATAAACACTTATGAAACAATCATTATAATTAAAAATACCTTTGTTTTAGTTGTGTCAGGTGGATTGCAGCTCACAAATGGTAGGTAGAGGATGAATATTTGTAAGTAACAATACCAATTATTCTTGTAAAGCGACTTTCCTCCTCCCGACTCACTCGCAGATCGAGCACTGTCCTCCCCATTTTACAGGCACTTACCAGGCGCCATAAACGAGCCAAGTATACTTCCACACCGTCGACATCACTCCCTCCCTTCCTCTCCTGCACCATTCATATGATCTCGCAGTCACTCCCTCCAGCGCCTCCACCACCATCGCCGTTCCGCCGCCCTTCACTATCACCGTCCCTACCTCCGTCACCGTACCCAACCCTCCATCACCCTCACTGGCTTCCTCGCCGCTACGTCCGCCACCAACAGCGCGCCACCTCCCCGCCGGCTCCGCCCCCACCACCGCCCCCGCCGCCAGGGAGCCGGAAGGCGAAGTTGGGCGCGGAGGCGGCGGCGGCTGTATCGAGTGCGGGGGCGACAGTGGTGCCAGCGTGGGCACGTGAAATACGGGGAAGAGAGCGCCGGCTAATGAGAGCCCGCGCCGCGTGGCGCCGCTGGTGCCGCGGCGCCGCCGCGCCGCGCCCCGCCACCCACCCGCCCACCGGCCTGATTAATGGAGGCCCCGTGCGGACATGAATTCCAATCCGTGAGGACAGCCTGCCCCCCCCCCCTCCGGCAGGCAGCCGGAAAGAGAGCGCGGAGAGGCTACGGGCTCCGAAGCCACCGCTCCCCCCCCCCCCGCCACTTCTCATAAGGATGCGCGGGAGTTCCAAAACGTTGCCTGTTTCGGCAGTAAGTGACTCCCAAACACTGCTGGATGTTTTTAAACCAAGGTCGGCGACAATCATTTGGCAAAGTATTTTTTTTTTGTTTTGTACAATATGGAACTGAGAAGGGACGTTGAAAAGAAATCCAACTTTTGTCTCCACATTTGAGACGGTAGCTAGAAAAAGGGCGTATACTTCAAAACTGTGTTCTGAGAAGAAGTGCAAGCGCATAGAACGTAATTAAATTTTTCTTAATTTCAAACATGAGGCGTAAAGAAAAAATGCTTTAAAGACACTTTATAATTAACACCATTTTAATAATAATTTATACACACACACACACACACACACACACACACACACACACACACACACATATATATATATATATATATATATATATATATATATATATATATATATATATATATATATCAATTTTAAATATTTTTTATAAATCACTAATACAAATCATAATGTGATTTGTTACTTTTTTGAAATCTCACAGTTCATCTTATAAGCTATCAGATTCGGACTCACTTTTGGTCAACATTTTCAGTGTATACTCCTTGAGGAGTACACTATTGAACAAAGTTTGAGTAAAATTGTTTGCTCTCTTTCTTTAACTACCCATATAAGTCCCGAATATCATTAACTTTTGTTGGATTAAGTGGAACTCGAATGACAGGTTAAAGTGAAATATTCTGGGAACTCTTTCCATGTCACGGAATATTGCTCTACCAACCTAACAAATAGAGATAAAATAATGAAAATTTGCTTGGATATAAATTTGTAGATTAAAGTACGCCGAATTAATTGTTGCATTCTTCAGAGGAAGGGCCCATAGTCCTATGGGCCCCACTTTTACCTACCGCCTCAATTGAGGCGTTCAGAAATCAAGGAAATCAAGTCACGTTAGCAAATTTGCAAGAAAAATGGGCGTAAAGTTTTTACGGAACATTTAATTTCAGGGAACGTTTACCCTGTTTGGGTGTTTTAAGCACCCATCTTTTAAGTTCTGAAAGGAGTTTTATATAGGGATTTTAAATACAAAATATGCCAAAGTGACCAAATGTGGACTTGAGTTCTTTGTACACTGAATGCATAAATTGAAATAATAATAGTAATAATAACCTTATCTTCTGCTCTCAAGAAAATGATAGTAATTAATGATGTGTCGAAAAGGAAACTTGCCCTATCATAATTAGAAAAAAGAACAAATTCTGTTATTTTATGCTCTGCTGGTGAATGGTTCCATTCTACGTCTTTAACGGGATATCTCGTGCACAATTCTCAAGTAAGGTCTCTTGCCATAGGGTGACTCGAAAGTGGAACGCGAAAAAGTTCCTCCTAACACAATTCATTACAAAGGAGAAATTCAATCTCTTAAACGCTAAGAGATCATTGTGTCTTTGGGGCACCTGGTATCAACAGTTCACAGAAAGTTTTCAGAATTAGATTAGATATATTCAGTAATATATCACTGACAAAATAAAATTCTCAATTCCTAATACAGAGTTTTATCGAATTAAATGATATTGTATCTATGATTGTTAGTTATGATTATATACAGCTAACCGGACCTAAAACCTTCGTAAGTATTACATATTGAAACTATCAAAATACGAACAGATGTTTGAATTTTTCCACCTTTCAAGGCGATGCAGATAAAAATTGATTAAATGTTTTCGTGAAAAATAGAGTGAACATTGCTTTAGCTTGGCAATAATATAGTTCAGGTGTCCACCAAATACTTCGCCCCGTCTTCCGGCGCCAATTGATATGCCGATTGCAAGCCGAGCTCAAGGCCATCTGTAGAAATTCTCAAAAATATGCCAACTTCATGGCTGTGGGAGCGAAGTTACTCAAGAAACGCTATCGTGTTCAGCTCACTCCGTAGCAATGCCGATCAATGAATTTATAGGTATCGTCTCACTAAAACCTAAGGTGATACAGATATTGAATAGGTCCAATTACAAGCACTCCTTTTCAATAGTTAGAGACTAGCCAGCGAATGCCATTGCATTTGACATATTTGTACATTACCTATGTGTATTTAAATTATTACTCATTTAAATTTGTGTGCGATTTTCTTGTATCAACTTCTTATCGTAGAACCTTAATCCCCAAAACGCTTCTTTGGTTCGCGCCAATGTTGGCTTTGATTTGTTAACGCCATGCGAAGAGTACGGCAGCATTTAGAAATGGTGAAACTGTTTCCAATGTCATTGGTCTACCGTGTACTCAACTTTCGAGACCACCGATTAATTTGGCATGTCTTTTATTTAATATAAAATCTAAATAACAAATGATAAAGCGTTAATTGTATTCGATGTTTTCGAGAACCAATTTACTGAATTGGTTCTCCTAATAATTCAATGATTCTCCAGCTTTCTCCTCCAGTTATAGGATACTCCGGTGAACTCACTTGCACTGAATCGCAGGGTAGATAAAACCAATTTAAGTTCATTTTTACTATTCGCAACGAATATTTAAAAAATGAAATACGAAACAGGATACTTTTATTGCTCATGAATTTAACCCAATTATGACAGTGCACAAATTCAATAACACTGCTCTAATATTAATATAATTGTTCGCTAATTTCATACATTAAATAATACAGTATTACCTTCATCGCAAAAGTTTACATGAACGAGTAGTAGGAAACGATTACTTTGGCTAATTCGTTCAGGGCTAATTACTTTGGCTAATTCGGGCAGAACCTGAACTAATTAACCTGCATCACCCCATATCCTGCTCCAACCCCACGGGATATGGCACAGATGTATTGAATGACGTACATTTAGTTTTCGAGAAACATAATCATCTTTGATTTTTAAATGGAACCATATATTTTTCACACTAGCAACAGATGGATCATTAAAAGAGAAATGCAATGATGTAACATATGTTAATATTTTGATAGTCTTCTGAATATAAAATTATACTTTCCGACATATCATTTTAAATTCAAATTGCAAAATATTTTGTTGCAACCCCGCAAGTGTCGCTTTTGGAGAAGGAGCTCGTGGCTATCTCTCCTCGAAAAAGTGCCGGTGTCGCGAAGGCCACCCTTTCCAACAGTGACAGTTCCAAGGGCTGCTTCAGGAAATGTTATCAGTTTAAACTCCCATGTGAGAAAATATAATTTTATATTTAAATTACTATCATAATACTAAAATATGATACACCGCTGTATTCCTCTTTTTATAATTTATCCATTGCTGACGAGAAACATATATAGTTTCATTTAAAAAAATCAAAGATGATTAAATTTCTCAAAAACTAAAAATATGTCAAATCTGGTTTGGTAAATCCTGGTTTTAAGGGCCCAGTACTTTGCTTTTTTGAGTGACACGCATGACAACGTGATTCACGAGTAACATGCGGGCTTACTGTTAACTTATATGTGAGGCTTGCACCAAGAGGTTTTTTACGTATTCCATTCATCACTTCTTATAGTCATTATTTTAACACGTAACTCCATTTCAATCTTTTATAATCCATCCTACGAATCCTATAAATTTTAAAAACTGCTAAAATGAGTTATGATCTTAAAATAGGCTAAATCGAACGTATAAAACAAGTTAAATATCATTTCTTCATTTGAGTTGATTTTATTGCTACTAATTAAGTTAATACATACTTAAAGAGAAGGTACATATCTTCTCATAAACCAAGCGATCAATAGCATTAATCTGCTTCTGGGAAGGAAATATCAGGAACGGTAGATGATGTGCTCTCGAGCAGCACGAAAAAATTCAACGTAATCGCGGATATGCAAAGACGAAAAATAAAACTCGAGTTCTTCTAGAAGAAGAAATATTTGGAGAATTGTCTTGCACATCAAGAAAATCTACGAAGAATGAAGAATTAACTACGGGTTGCGAAAAGCCAACCTTTTCTCGTTTCAAATGTTCGCAGAAGGACTAAAGGAAGTCCTTCACATAAGATATCTTGGAACTCTTCACGGTTGTTCATTGCAACGGTAGATTTTTAAAGAAAGTAATTTTTGCGTTGATGCTAATATTCAGAGAAATAATTAAGAAGTGGAAAATTGTTCTTAAATTTTAGATGCTTTTAAGAACATTGCTCAAGTTCAGAAGTAAAACATGCAATAAAATTAGTTAGTAATTTAAATTTGTTATACATTTCAGTAATTGTCCTATTATATTTTAACATGATTAGAAAAAAATAATACAGATCTAAAATGGGATAAATCGACCTTTCAAAAAGGCTAAAATAACTTTGATAAAATCCTAAAAATCCGATCCCTATACTACCTCAGATCTTAGATATTCTATTTTTTGTCACAAATGTTTGAAGCATCCTTATAGAGAAATTAGCTATTCTGTATTAGCACGATGTTTTGTGTCCGTGATGTCTGGTAAAATACCTTCATCTTTTCATATCATATTAAAAAAAGGGTAGATATTGAATACACGTTTTTTAATTAAAGCAGCTCACCCTTTACAGGTGACTGACAAAAAAATTTCTTTCTCCCCGAAAACAACGAACTACGTGTGAACTCCTAATTACGTCCTAACATTGCGCAACGCTCAGGTATCTCTGGCAATGGAACCGCATTACAAGAGGAATAACTACTAATACTACGAATCAATTCTACCACGGCTAAAATATTATAGTGAGAAAATATCTATGTCAATGACGTTTCATTTTTTGTATCTCATTAACACACGAAAGTCTCCGAATATTTGTACGTCTCGTAGTTACTTTTGCTTTTACGAAATGTTTCCTTCCAGTCCACAGTTCTTACATTTTATTTTTAGTACTATAAATTCAATAATGTTTCAGCTCTTATGACAAAATATTATCTTTTAAGATCAGCCGCTTGCTTTACGGGATTACTACTCAATGTTGTTCAAATAAAAGGAATCTTGCGATTACTTACCTCCGTCACTTGTTCATGACTGTGTTGCAGTGGGGCAAGCAGCGGCTGTGCGTCGCAGTTGAAGGTACAGAATACAATAGAGTCGGCGCCCACTGACAGGCGCCCGTACACTGAAAGACGGAGAAAGGGAAAGTATTAACGTCACTAGACAGGTAAAGAGCAAAAGCAGACGCGGTTGGAGTTTCTAAAGCAAAGTGCCAGCCGAGGTTTATAACTAACCTATTGTCTTTTGGTTATTTGCATTAACGCCCTTGTGCGGTTCAGTGCTTTTTCGTAACGCTACCGTCTTATAGGAAAAATTCATACAAATAAGAAATACATTTTTAACGAAGACCCTAATAAAAGCGGTGAATTTTCCGGCGTATAAAACGCGTTAAAGCTCGATATTTAGCACAAATGCTGAAAGTGAGTCGATGATCAAATGTTCAAATTAAACTGTGAATACAACAAAGAAAACAAAATACCGTAGTCTGATTGTTTCAGCTATTACTGAGTACATAGCAGTGATGTACAAGTCATTATTCGTTCGTAAAATCTCGTAGTATGCAAAAGAATACATTTAATGAAGCCAAGTACTATTTTATGTTTCCCCGTTTTTCCATGCAGTCGCGTCTTGATAAACACGCAAAACTTTTTAGTCACCGTCTTGGATAGAACTTCGTTTAAGGCTTGATTGAGCTAATCGCAGCACTTTGTGTACTTTAACTGATCACAGCAATAGACAATCGAAAGTGAAACCTTCACAAAATATATTTATTCGAGGTGTTGCTCGTTATATTCGAAATGCATGTAGGGATATACTGCGGCAAGGTCGTACTGTCAATAATGTTGTGATCTTGATCATATTTTCGATGAATGTCACTGTAACACTATCGTCGCAAGTAGATATTATTATCTGGGCTATATCATATGTACCGAGTTGCGTCCGTTTTAAGTCTTAATAACAAAATAGGAATGACTGGCAATGTTCTACCTATTCACGTCGAGTGTGTTGGTCGGTCTAGGCGTAGGACTGGATTAGGAAGGACGAATAAAATATTTTCTGCTGTCCTGAGATTAATATGTTGGCCTGTGTTTCCTATAAACATTATTTACGGCATGATAAGCAAGGTAACTGAGAGCTCCAAATTTGTACAATCGCAGTAGTGACATTAATATCGATAAGTAAAATGTACTCGAATTACTTTCACAATGCGTTGTAAATTAATTGTACATATTTTTCCGATTACAGTTTATCAACGTTAGAGATATTGAAAATGTTCTAAAATTTTCGAACAAATTTTATTCAATTCGAGTATGCTACTTTTACAAACTATTCCGCTTGCAATTTTTTATAAAATCTCATTATTTCACAATTAATCAATTCAGAATTAACGGAATATTTTAATACTTTGTTAATATACAGTTAATTCTGTTCAAAATTAGAATTAATTAATTATTTAAATATTATTAACTATTTAATTATTATCCTAAGCAATTAAAATACAAAACAATAACCAAAGTAAATTATAATAGCAATTGGCCTCAGGATCGAAGAAAAAATACTTTTAAGGTCCTTTTTCTTGATATCCAAGTGTCGCCTCTGAGAATAACTCCAAAGTGCTTTTCACTACAGATCATAATATTTCCCTTTCAAATGTCGCCAAACATATATTCAATTTGTAGGGTGACTGTTGGGTCAGGTTATGAAGTAATGGAAAGGGAAGTTGAATCTTGCGAATAAATAATTATTCTTTGAATACGTTTACGCCATCTTTTGATGCAACTCATTTGATTCCATTGTTCTAAATATACGCCGATCGTTAACAGTAGTTTTTCATTCTTTTGTTTTGTCGGTTCATTTTTATATACCAGTACTATCTTAGGAAATGAAAATTATACGACCACCGAGCAAGGGGAGAGGGCAAGGGAAGACATAGGGAGTGTTGGTTAAGCGTTATAAGATGCATAGATGAACAGTTTTCACTGCTGAAGCGGGTGAATTGTTAATCAAACCAGCCTCTTAATTGGGTCAAATTCTAAAGACAGAAGCATTATAAGAACAAACATATGAATTTATCTTCATTCCACTTCGTTCCCCACATTGTTTGGTAGAAAAACCAACAAAGAAATGTTCAGGATAAAACTTGCATAATGCAGTATTTGGTTTCCTGATTTCTTGACTAAATGGGATCCAGTCTCCGTCATTGACCTTGCTTACTACCCTGCTACATTCAATTAAAAAAAAATACAAACGTTGGTAATAGTTTCAAACACCATCATATGATTTTTACATTTCGTCAAAACGTTTTTCTTCAGGTCCAGTCACGTTACTAAGTACAGTACATCGTGTTCCGTTCAATATAGATTTCTTGTACGTAATTTACTCCAGTCACTTCTTGATCGCCTGCGTCGCAGCTCCAGGCGCAGAAGCTGGGAATCGCTGATTGATTGATCGATTGATTATTTTGTATTTCCGGATGCGTCAGTTGCCATTAGTTCCTTAAGTGCAGAGCATTTGTTTTACTACGGGAGGTGGTGGTGATTTTCTCCAGCTGGATGGTGAGTACCGGTGCCAATCCACATATCTACTTGCTTCTCCCAAAAGAAGATATCTCCCACCATCGGGGCACCGTCGCTGCCTGGACAAGCTCTAAACTTCCGACTGGTCTTCCGATATGTGTGGTAGTGTTATACTTGTAGGTGTAAGTGCATGTAGGTAGTAAGAGGTAGGACAGGGAAAAGTTTGGGTATTGCTGCTGCATTTGCCTGGTGAAGGTAGGAGAGCCACAAGTAATTACCGATCTGAGCAGCCGAGCGCTAGAATTCTACTGTCGGAAGTCGAACCAAAGGATCTCCCAGCCAGAGGCACTGTAGTGAGATTTGCTGATGTCCTGAGTCACCGCACGAGGCGCGTAAAGGAGATTAACAACGCCGTCGCCGACTGCCGGCAGGACCCCGCTCACACGAATAAACAGAAAGGAGGGGGGTTAAACAAATTACACGCCCACGCAGGCAGGACGGGAAGAGCCATCTCAATTGTTAGATAAGCGTTTTCATATATACATATAAACGATGAGCTTTGCTTATATGAACCACCGATTAAACGGACCACCGTTGAAACGAACCACAGTTTAAACGAAGCACCGTTCAAACAGATCACCGGCTAAACGAACGAACGGTTAAACAAACCATCGGTTTAACGAACAAGCGTCCCAACGAACCACTTGTTAAGCGAACCACCGGTTAATCAAACCCTGGATACCCTGTTAACGGATCAAACCAACGATTTTATACGGCATCTACAGGGAGAGAAGATAGGCTTTTCTGTCACATTTGACTGCGTGTGAAGCAGCCTCAATGGCAGCGGCTGGGCGCAGCACCGCGTCGCGTCGCGCGTGAAGCGGAGTAACGAACGCAGTGGATCCTCGCACCCCCGAAGGCGCAGAAAGGGGGCGCAGGTTAAATAAATTACAAGCTCACGCAGCTAGGGAGAAATGCGTTTTCAGCTACACATGTTACACATGTAAACGGTTAACTACATTTCATTGAATATCCGATTAAACGGACCACCGGTTAAGCAAACCACCGGCTGCACCTAAACATAACACCAGTTAAACAAACCACATGTTAACCCACCGGTTAAATGAACCAACCATTACACAGACCACCGATTAAACGAATCAACGATTAAATGAACGACACGTTAAACGAACCACCGGTTAAATGAACGACTCGTTGCATGGACCACCGGTTAAACCAAACGTAGATATACGAATCAACGGCTAAATGATCACCGTAACATCGATGAAGGGAACCACTGTTTACATTACTGTCGGTTTTCTCGATCCAGCCGGTTATTTGAATGCGATGTAAACGAACTATATACTACCAGCTACGGGACCCATTTAACCGGCTGTTGACGGGGTTGGGAGATAGACTGTTCTTCCGCCTGTTGACGCCGTGCGACACAGCCCCTGTCTAAGAAGCTGGATACCGCGCCGCGTCGCGCGTGAAGCGGAGTAACGAACGCAGTTGATACCCGCACCCCAAAAGTCGCAGAAAGGGGGCGAAGGATAACTAAATTACAAGCTCTTGTAGCTAGGACGGCAAACGTATTCAGCTAAACATATAAATAGTTATCTACGCTTCGTTTGATCACCCATTAAAGTGACCAACGGTTAAACGAACCGCTGGCTAGACGGACCACCGGTGAAACGAATTAATGGTTAAACAGACCACCGGTTAAACCAACGAACGGTTAAACGAACCACCGGTTAAATGTACCACCTGTTACATGGACCATCGGTTAAACGAAGCATAGTTAAGGGAATCAACGGTTAAATAACCACCGTATAAACGAACCTACAGTAAAAAGGAAACATCGTAAAGTTCACATTACCGCCGTTTCATCGAACAGCCGGTTGTTTGAATGCGAAGTAAACGAACCATATACTACCAGGTACGAGACCCATTTAGCCCGGCATCTCCAGAGAGGGAAGATAGGCTGTTCTGCCGCCTCTTGACCGCGTGCGACGCAGCTGGGCGCCGCGTCGCGCCGCGCCGCGACCCGCGTGAAGCGGAGTAACGAACGCAGTGGATGCCCGCGCCCCCGAAGGCGCAGAAAGGGGGGCGCAGGTTAAATAAATTACACGCCCGCGGGGAGAGGGGAGAAGGGAAGCTGCAAGACGCGGTGCTGCACGGCTCGGCCTGGGGCGTCGCTACCGTGCCGCCGCCGTCGCTGGCAGCTAATTCGAGATAATTAACAAAATTAAGCCGGCCGCCCTCGGGGCTCGCGAAATATCAGGCGTGCCAACATTACTCACAATTACACCGGAGCTGACTTGGAAATTTAGTACTCGCGAAATAACTTGGGAACAGAGTCCCGTGTACGTGTGTAACGAAAGGTTCGCAAGTGCTCCTGGAGCACGTGGGATGTGTGCGGCGGGCGGCTGCACGTCGACGTTCCAGAGAAGGCTCAAGCGAGGGAAGAGACATGGCCATCTCCAGGCTGCAGACCGGCTGAGTTAGCTCAGACACAATTGTCGCTGTATCTGAAGCGATTCTGGCCGGGAGGTTCTAGGGATGGAGTCATGATGGTGACGGATCTTCGACCCTAGGTGGATAGCTTGGTGAAAATCAGTCGCTGCCTGGAGGGCAATTCTAGTGACTGCTTGCTCTGAACGATAATTTTCTGTAATTTATCTGATCAATACTAGCTGAATTCCGGAGCGAAACACCCCGAACTGCGGGCGATCTTTCCTTCAACTTTCATGTGCTATCCTCTCACTCACACTCATGCATACATGCATTACACTAACACACATATCGGGAGACCAGTCGGGAGCTTAGAACGTATCCCAGTTGGGGGGGTGCTGATGAGATACCTGGCGGGGAAATTCCTCCGCCAGCCGACGTGTATGTTGGTGCCGAATCTCAACAACCAACTAGGGAGGAACTCTTCCACCTCCAGAAAAAAGTCACATTAACGACATTTAAATTAAATTAAATTTGCAGTTGCCGTGCTAGAAAACATCTATTAATCAATCAATTGGGACTGCTACACGCACAAGATGGTAGTAATTTCCAACTATTCTGTTGCATGTATGTGAGGGATTTTCACTAAAAGCATTTGATTCTCTTTTGGTCGACAAAGTGCTAATCACAGGAAAAGGTTATATGTGTGACGTTGGCGAGAGAAAGATACAATATTTTGGATTCTATAACGTCATTTTTAATTCTCAAGAAGTATATATTTTGATAATAAAAAAGTGTTTACACAATTCTATCTTCTCTGATATTGCACAAACAATCTGAATTAAATACTTTTCAATTGAAAATTTTCTGGAGTAATAGTGCAAGTGGAAATGAATTTTTAATCCATTTTAAGATAAATGTAGTTAATACTTAAGAAAATAATTTGTATACTAAATGAATGACCATCATTTAGTATAATATCTGATTTATTAAAACTTTAAATTTTTGTAAATTTATTGAGATCTTAAAGTCCTTTCTCATTGGTATTGGTGCAGTTGAAACTATAACTCCTTTTACTAATATGTTTATGAGAATCGTGTAAAATAAAAAAAACGTTTGGTTGTAAAACACTTATGATGTGGGTTCAATACTGCTACTTCTTAATTTTATTAAACATTACGAACATTTTTTAACTTTACTTGAAAACATATATAAACATATAACATATATAATATTAATGTTTTTAATTGAATATTAAGCTCAAACCCCAACTGATTTACAATTTATTGATTGAGAAATTAAGCAGCAAAATGATTTTGAATTAGAGTGTGTTTAATTTAAATTTAATTTTTAAATTAAAACTATAAATTACTTTCGATTTTATGTGACTAATTATGTGTAAATTATTTATTAGAATGTTTGCACTCTGATTCATTTAGTCACCTGCGATAATGGGTACATAAATATCCGAGTTTGTTTGGGATTTTGGAACGTATCAGTATTTATCGGAATCGTAACTCATTTCAGGAATAATCAATTACACTTTTACTTGACAAACTTCGTTTCTGTGCCTAACACCTTGTTTTATCGTATGAAATATCGAGGAAAACGTTTCCCTGAAGCATTTTTCAGAACCTTTTTCGATACATGCATACTTCATAAATCCGATACCCTAATGAACATTTTATAATATACTTCTGATTACGTAATAACTGCAAAAGAAACTGCAATAATAAATTAGCAAGCATATTGTGCAAACGACAGTATAAACTACTAGTGGCCAGCTTCAGCAAAAAAGGTACTGAATGAAAAGACTATTCTAACAGGATGCACGCACACCGCTCAATAACAAATAATAAAATACTCTTATTTTACACTGCAATATGTTAAATAATTTAACAGAAAAATTAGTTAATATTATAATAGCATAGAATACTATTTAGTATATATGCAAAACACTATGTGTTTTGCATATATACTAAAGTTACTATACTAAAGTACTAACTACTATATAGTTTTTAAATCCAATAATATCAAAAAAGTTGCTGTTCCTTAACGCAACACATGAATAGCAAGCATTCAAAGGCGGCCAGGCTCTTCCTTGGAGCTTTATCGCTGCATTACGTCAGCTGCGTCGGTTCGGGAGCAGTGACGCACGGAGTGTGAGAATTCAGTCGGTTCGCGCATTATGAAAATAGGCGAAATAACAGAATCAAATATTTGCACTTCTCATTCAAATAGGAAACTGTTTCATTGCTTTGTGAATTTCTCCCGAGCTCATGTGTATTTAAGAAAACTATAAACACCTGTAATATGACTACAGGCTCCATAGTTTTCTTACATTTTCTACACGCATTGAAAAATAGCAATAATGATAAGTTTTTCCAAAAATGAAGAACACTATTTATGGTGATACACGTTTTGAAAATTTTATAAGGTTTTATAGTTATACAAACAACATTTGTACCTGTAAATAGTTTTGGAACAGTCATATCGCAGACAACTGCATGTAACAGGTTAATAGTTATTAGTGAAGTTTAATTTGCCTTGGATAGGAGCGTTGTTTTCTAATCTAACAAACATTCTAGCAATTGTTAGTCTCGATTGAATTAAAAATCTTGATTTACACTTTTTATAATACATTTTGAATATAAAACTCATGTTTGTATTGCAAAGTCAACAATATATAGATTATTTAAAGTTCATGTTGGTCAAGATCAATAACCGAATAACCTTTATACGAGTGAGGAGAAGACGGCATGAATGCAGGTCGTTCAGCTGTGCACTTAAGTGGCTCTGTCATGAAACAATAAAAGGATTTTCTAAAGGTGTAAGAAGTAATGTGAAACGCCGAGCATATTATATATAGTAACTATTAATGTTTAGATAATTAGACGTTATCGAGTTTGTAGGCCGTGGTTCAACTGGTCTCTCCTTGAGCTTGCAATTGTGGCAGGCGAAACGTATGGACCAATCTCCGTTGGACCACAGCCTACACTCCCGGACACGTCTAATTATGTAGAAATCAGTCGTGAAAGCCTACATTGTATGTTATTATTGTTTAGGTCAAAACTTCGCCGAATTCAAATTCTTTTCCACCTTTACCCAAACACATACTCGGTAAAAATGCTTAAAATTATTCAATACACTAATTAGAAAATATTATTCAGAGATAATACTTAAGTAATTTTACTAAATGGTCACAAAAATAGTTTAACATCAGGTTTCATATATTATATGACATAAATTGTATTATAACAATTAAAAAACGTACAAACATATCACACAATGCTTATTAACTAATCGCAAACAAAAACACAGACATTAACAATTTTTGCTTCGAATTTTGTGTCAAATTTGCATTTTCATGTTACTGTTATTTAATATAAAAAATGTGTAATGTATAAGACTAAAAAGCACAATCCGCGCATGTTTTCATGAGCTCTGAAAGCTTTATTCCCTCTTTATTTGCTACACTTTGTTAAATTAAGTGTAAAGATTGAAACTAGCGTTTGGAAATATTTGATAACAAAAATATGCATTCCAGATAACATTTGCATCTGCAAACGAGTTACAAATTTTATTTGACAGTAGCTGAAGAAATAATTATTTATCTCAATAAAAATTAAGTTCCTATTAACTATTAGATATCGACGAAAATAATTATAAATACAAAAATAATAAAACGGAATATTGATTGTTGGCATATTGAATTTTAAATATATAAAAATACGTTATTCAAATTAACAGTAGGGCAATATATCTTAATTTTTTGATATTTTTTGAAAATAAGGTAGAATGGTGTGTTTTAAATTTTAAAATGTTACAGAGTTAGAATGAATTAATAACTTGAATTCTAGTATTCAATTATGATGACAAACATCTCTCAACATCCAACGCCACGAATAGAGAACACAACTTTCCAAGAGTCTACATAATACCTATGAACATAATTTTCCATATTATAATTTCTGCTCAATCGAATTCTTTTGTTGGGCCACTTTTAAAATCCACTCTAATACAGAGCAACATACATCCCGCAGACCGTGGGGGCTTATTGACAGCATTTGATTTGATTTATTTCTTCAAAGAACAATAAAACTGTATGTGATATGTGGAGGAGAAGTACCATCGGAACATTTTTCTTAAGCTCCAGAATCCTTTCTCAACATTTTAACTATAAATAGTTGAAACATGATTAAAAGTTTAAAAAATAAAATAAACAAAAAAGAATAATAATTACAAAAATATTACAAAACCATGAGATCAGCAACACTTGAAAACATAGACATTTCACATTACATTTCATTTCACTTCTGGAAGGTTCGGAAAGGCCCAGGCCGCACCAATGCAGCAGTGCGAGACTGCCGCCCTGACCGAGCGATCCATCCACTTTAAGCGTCCTGATGAAGCGTGGCAATATCGTAATGGACTCGTAGCCTGCATCGCGAGCCCTACAGAGCGCATTGTTAGTTTTATCGTCTCCATAGCCCTCTCCTGTCGCTTACCGCTACCTTTCGTCGTCCCCAATGTCGGAAATTCACCCCGTTCCCCGCATTCGATAGCGGAATCTTTGTGTACGCAACAATTGCCAGATGAGCTGTGAGAAAGACGTATCCGATCTGGAACACCCAATACGCAAATATCGGCTTTTAGGAAACGGAAACTCTTTTAAAGAGAGCTTTGTCGACAGCGGTCTGAAATATAATGTTCTGGAATTTTAATACTCTTCAGAAAAAGTATATCGCAGTTGAAAGACTGATTTCTTATACGAGAACCAGCATTGTCGTGTAAAATATTCTACGTAGTGTAGGGTATGAAACTAAAGTTATTAGATTGATTTGAATTTTGTTAATATTACGAAGATATCTTACTATTTATCAAAGAAAAAAGTTGAGCGTATGTATTATTTAAATACAGAGTATAAATATCAGAAAAATCTTATAAGGAAAACTTTATTTCCATTTTCGAATAGAACAAATGAACAGCTGCTGATAATATAATACTGTATACGATATTTGACAGACTGAAAAAGCAGGCACTTTTCTAGCACCATGGGGAGGAAAAACAGGATAGAATATAACGGAAATTTTAAATGAAATTTAATATTAATTAGAAAATTGCAAAGGAAGATTTAATATTAAATAAACATTTAATATTATAATACTCGTAATAATCATAATCATAATAATGTACAGGAAATTCACACAACCGACCATATTTCAGTTTTATTCACCATTTAAATTAAATTTTAGATTTATTGGAGAAATTGCATATTAAACTAATTTTAGGAAAGAAGAGCTAGGCTAAAGCAAAATCCAAGAACTTTTGAACATCAAAATAGATATAAAATATGTAATTGGTCCAATACATTGATAGAGAAAGAATATCTGCCTAATTCGAAATTATGGGTTTTGCGTCGTAGTAATATACTACTCAATGTGCAACTTCAATTCCCCTTCTGAAATAATTGTTTCTAGATTATGCCCTAACCCTATTTTTAAACATTTCATTCGAGGAGTAGTAAAAGCCAAAGATACGTATCTAAATGAATTTCATTGTAATAATTCCGGCAAATTTTCTCATCATACAATCAAAATTTATTTGCAACTTCATTTACACCTTGTACTGGCCCTAAATTGCTACTATTCATTCACACGCACCTCGCACTCCTGAAATCGTCAGGAAGGGATAAGGCTCGTAAATGCGTTTCGCAGATGCCGCAGTAAAAAATCGGGCAGCGTACTTTCCTTCACTTCCAGGAGCAAGTTGAAATGTCATATTGAGCATATTACCCGTGAATTTATAGAATAACGATCAATAGCACGATTCCATAAAAATCACATAAAAATACTCCGACTCCTCCCTTTTCTCATTCAAATAAAACGAATTACGAAAATCAGAAACGCAGCCCAACAACGCTTCCCCTTTACCCCCATCCCTCCACGCCCTTTCACCCTCCCGCCACGCAGCGAATCGTCCCTATCTGCGCTGCAGTAAATCAGGGCTTATTTGGGTGGAGGAAGGTCCTATAAAAGACACGGCCGGGGCGTTAAAATACAGAATATTCGTGAGAAGGCCCTAACTAGCATTTGAATTTTATGAAGGCGGCCACGCAGTCTGTAGGCGCGAGGATCGTCATAAAACCATAACCCTGAGCCCTCCGAACCCTCAGCTACCCCCCCTTCGCCCCTTTCCGCCGCTCCGGCCCCGCAACATGGCGACGCCCCTCCGCGTTCGCCCTTGCAACCCTTCATCCCTTTCCACAAACTGGGAACCCCGCCTTTACTCCACGCGTACCTCCGGCTTACAGACTTTCGAAGTTTGGGCGAGGGCATGCGGGCTGACTTCCAACACGATGTTGCGGAATCAAATCCGGTCGGTGAATTTTTCTGCTACGAAAATCGTGGGAGTACAGGAGATTTGTTCGGCCTGTAGAAGAATATTTGAGTGCTGTCTGACTACACTCTGCAAAATTAATCCCTTCAGAGATAAATATTCAACAGTTTGAGCTTAATCTGTTAACCGAACACCGAAACTCGGAATGTCGATCGATCAATGGATACCGAAATAACTTTAGTTGTTAGTATTCGGCGGTCGGGAACATGATCTGTTATTATTGTGGTGCAATTAGAATGACAACAATAATTATATATAGTTTAATATTTTCACAAAATAGCATAGATCAGATGACCCAACAAAGCGACTATAATAAAGATAGCAATTAAAATAATTTCATAGAACACCTACAATCTCTTTCCCTTCATAATATTTAAAGGAGAACGCATGATAATCTTCGTGAAGTGCAAGAGGAAATTAATTTTCATATCCATTGTTTTATTGTAGATCTCAACTAAATTAAAAAAATAATATTCCAAGTTTACCGGCCTTAACTACTCGAGGAACATTACTAAGTAATACGTTGTCAGCATATCCCTGACATTTTGAACTCGAGGCGCAACAAACAATTTTGCAAGTGAGTACGTTTAAATGTGAGTAATTTTGAAAACCAAGAAACCTTGTAATTACTCCAATATTCATCTGAAGCAATTAACGAAGTACAGGAACCAATTGTTACACAGCCTTTCGTATATCTTTTAAAGAACACTCAACTTTTCTTTACTAAGTAGTTCATGTAAGGGCAAAACCGAGGACGATTTTGGAACGAAAAAGAAAAACAAAAATTAAGTGCAGTTTTCGGTGAAATTTCTTCGGTACCTGTTTATATCACAGATAAATATCAGTTTTTTATTTTATAGGTTCATATCTTCTTCTTAGGGTGATAAAACCAGTTATGAGTTTTAGTAGGCTGAATGTATTTTCCACTTTCTCGCCCAAATCTTTTCATTACACGCGTTCACAAAGGTAGAAATTTCAGTAGAAACTTAAGAGAGATATACGATAACGCTTTGAAACAATGCAGTTTTTTATTACAGCAAACACCCGGTAGAAATAAGTAATTATCAAGAACAAACATTAATATGGTTTGTTTTTTTTTTCAATGCAATGATATAGTTCACTATTTTGTTTCGAATATTTTCAATGACTCTAATACAGAAGGTTGATCATTCATAAAGAACCAATTACATTTTAACACCCGTATGAATTTCAAAAGCAAAATATATATTTTAGTAGTATTTTAGTTCATCTTCAGAGTTTAGTTAAAATTTTCCATATTATACAATTAATTTTAATAAAAAACCTTTATAATTATTTTTATTTTAAAGCATTGAGAAGAAATGAAAACCTAAAATGTTTAATATAATATTAGAAATAAAAAAAAATATTTTTGTGATTGTTTCTATCACATTGTCTTATGGAGATTTTAATTTCTGGATATTAAATTGAAAATGAAAACATATTTGCCGACAATAATACTTTATTTCTTTTAGTAGTTATCACTTTCATGTTCTTCTCGTGTTTCCCACCCTGTTATTAAAGTAAATCTTCGTTTCTTAAGAAAGGACCATCTTTACTTTCATCTTTCCTATAGAAGACCTCTTCGTACATATTCGGAAAAATTCCAAGCTTGTTCCATGCACTTATTTCCAGTTGTGTCTCCATATCTTCTTTTCATTGGAGCTGCGAAACATTGATCGCCGCTTCTATCGTGCCTCCTTTTTCGCAGCCACTGCGGTCCCCATCCCCGCGCTTTCTCGGTCGATGTAAGAAGCAAATCAAGACGTACGGCTCTAAGGGCCGGCGCCGCCGCCGCCGCCGCCGCGGCGTCGCTGCTGCTGCGGAAGCACTCCGGCCGGGCCCCGCGCGGGTCCCCGCGGAGACGCAAACACTCCTGAGAATATTTATCCTCGAATCTCTTGTAGCGCCGGCGACCGGCTAGGACCGCCTTCTTATTGAGGATATCCTTACGCGCGAGCGGTGTCTGTGTCCACATGGGGCGTCCTCGTTCGAGGACCTGCGTCGGGCGGGCGGCCCTCGGCTGTCTTGCGGGACGAGGGACGCGGGCCGTGGGGGAAGGCGGCGCGGGCCTCAGAAAGTTGTTGGAGCGGCACTTCAAATAACAGCCAGTGTGCGGACGCCGGGTTAAGGATGAAAGCGAAGGCTTGCCCGCGGTTGTCTGCAACTGGGAAGAGGATGGAGCGAAGGAGACGGGGAGGGGAGGAAAAGAGAGGAGGTGGAAGAGATGAGGAAGGGTGGAGGATAAGGGGAGGAGGAGTTAAGGAGAGGAGGATGAGATGAGTGTATGATAGGAGGAGGGGATCAGGAGGAGGGGATGCAGGGGAAGGAGGGGGAGGGAAGTTGCAGGGGGAAGAGGAGAATAAGGGAGGAGGGGTGAAGAGGAGGGACAAGGAGGGGGAGAAAGAAGGGAGAAGATCAGAATCAGGCGTGTCTCGTTCTTCTTACGCAAGTTATTTTTCCATTTGAAATATGAGCATCAATTTGTGGACAAATGATACCTCAGGAGGAAGTTCAAGAGGGATCTAACATGACTGGTTGAGAGACTGAACAGATGATTGGCCGAAAGTCGGATATTGAAAATAATAATATTGCAAGGAGATACCCAAGCTGATTTGAGATCTTTATAATACGATGAATGGATCCGGAAAACAAAATGAATACATGGAGCTCTGTGACCATGCGTAATATATTCTCAAAAAATATTCATACGTTTTTTAGTGTTAATAACTTCATTTCGCAATAATTTTAATAAGATTCAAATCTCAATTTAAAACAAATGATTATTTTTATAAATAACTATAAATAGATCTTTCAAAGTCCCGGATAAGCATTGACGTAATAAAATCAAATATCACTACCCATTGCTATAAAATTTTTAAGACGTTATCCTTTTCCAGTGACCAAAATGAAAGTAGAAAGATAGAAGAAAGATTAAATAGAGTGCATGCTCTCAGAAACACATCTCTGCAGAGTAAAAAGTGAAATAAAAAACATTAGAGACTCGAAGGTCCAGCATATGCATAGAGTTAAGGCCAGTTCAGTCTCGTCATCACTTTACGTAGGGAGTTATAAAGTAGATTTCCATTAGAAAAAAAAATGAACTAAGGCTTCTAACGCACAATGGATAATATCGTCATGACATGGCTATTCTTTGAAGTCCAGAGCTTTCCTCTTCGACTATTATCCACAGAGAACTATCGTATTCACTTTTAGTTCTTTCTTCGTCAAATATATTCTTCACCTCCAAAGGCGAAGGAAAAAGAATTTAATGCATTCGGCATCAAAGCGTGGATTGACGTATGAGTTTCTGGGATTACTTTCGCCTTTAATCCTCTGCGCAATAATATTTCTGTCCTTTTCCGTAAAATATCTCATGGTTGAAGCGTCTGTGCGTTCGTTTTGAAATACAAATCCTTCCATTTCCGCGGTGCAGTGGAAGCAATCGTGAGGAATTGTGCAGATTGAAATTACAGATGCAACGTGTTCTCCTTTTTATTTCATACAGAGTCGGAATTTCATCGCATACGGAATTCAAATGCCGAAACTACAAGCTTTCTGCCAGTCTTTCTCGGGTAGAATATGCAAATATCTTTCGCAAAAACTACCTGCAATTTCATGTACAGCACAAAACATTTCGCTCCATAGAACGTATGATATTCAATATCCATTCACTTACTTTCTTTGATTAGGTTGTATTTCACATTTGGAGTAAAAAAATTACTTATAATAAACACATAAATATCAAGTTTCGCACACCTGAAAAAGGAAAAGACTTTGAAATTCCCGAATATCTGGGATCTCTAAGAAGTTATGACATTAGAATATCTTTGAATTTAATTTTTGCATACTACAATATATAAATTCAATATTTGACAATGATTAATGTTTGTTGAAATAGCATAGTTTGCTTTAGTTACCTGTAAATAGAGAAAAGCGTCATGACATTTTCAGCATTTGACATTTTCTGTGAACTCATTCACAGGGAAAATACATATTCTCCATTATCAGAGAATGTATATTTGACGTCAGCCAATTAAACATTGTGATCTGGGATAAATAATTTGTGGTCGCAGCGAGGTGAAAGATTTCAACAAAATTTCTTGTGTGATCATTAATCAGGATATAGTTGAATATTGATTTTAATGTTTGAAAACATTTTGTTACAATGTAATTAGTATGTCGTGTATTTTATGTAATAATGTAATTAGTCCCATTTGAGCACATGAATATAACTCAGATATTTAGTTTCAAATTATAATGTAATGTAAGATCACTCACTCCTTAGTGTTCTTTTTGTAAATTCTACTTCGATATTATTTTGTAAAAAAGTTTCAAATTCAAAGCGCCTTACACCATGAACTACACAAACAATTAAGTGCCTATCAAGAGGAATATTGTGCGATAGGAAAGTATTAATTTAGTGCCAAGAAAATTTCATGTGAGAATTGTATTTAATTTGTAATGTAATGTTAAACATTGACCCCAAATTTAAAACTAGCGGTGCTACAAAATGACACGTACATTTTCGCAATAGTTAACTTTCTAGTCTTCGTGTAGGCTATCTATTGGTATTGACCCACCCTCTTTCCAGGTGCTGCCTATCAACACCTAAAAACAATTTTTCACATTTTTCATTTTTTTCAGTATTCGAATAGTAGCATTGAAATACTACTTCAAATATATTATAGAAGAGTAAAATATGTTCCTATATCCAAAATGTCATTAAAAAAGTGGGAACAACTCTTCAACTGTGAAGCTACATTGTAGAAAAAAAAAATGAAAATGTGCTTGAGGCTTCATGTAAAGTACTGCCTCTTTTCATTAATATATCCATTTCAAATTCAAGAGGCCGAACAACAGCGAAATCGATCAGAGGATATCAATTTTGGCGAAAAACCTATCAATCGATTAGCCACTAATGTTGTTCAAAGGTAGACCGACACACGACCGGCCGGATGAATGGCCGGTCCGACGGACGGACGAACGGACAGACGGACAGACGGACAGACGGACAGACGGACAGACGGACAGACGGACAGACGGACAGACGGACAGACGGACAGACGGAAAGACGGAAAGACGGAAAGACGGACAGACGGACAGACGGACAAACAGATGGTCTCACTGGTTTACGGATGGTCAGACGGACAAACATTTTGATGTAAACAATTTTTTTAGAATTAAGGACACACAAAACGGGGATTCTGTATACGAACATTTTTCTGCCAAAAAATCTCATAGTTTAGCTGCGACACTACATAACTTTTTTATAGTACGTATGAAGTATGCGAGAGAGCAAAATTGATGCGGTATTTTTGGAAGTGTTGCAATTCATTTCAATAATTTCATTGGTAACGCACTAACTTCTAATTATGTACACAATGTTGTCATAAAAACTACTGGTAATATACTGCGATAAAAGATCATGGTAATGTTATTGAATTTGTGAATTCCCAACAGATTTTTGTATATAAATATTCAAATATAAAATATTCACACGTTAAAATTATAAAAAAATATTACAATTTTCAAATCATATATTTAAAAAAAACAGATGCGTGAAAAAAATACAACGAATAAGGTACAAAAATACAGTATAAATTTCATACAAGACATTTGTGAAAAAATGTAAACATCAGAAGCTCGGAAAAAGACATAAGCGTACAAACGTACTTCTGCATTTTACAGCGCACGATGGAATCCGAAAAAAATGCAAAAAGTAAAGTCAGCCCTATGAAGCAGAACTGTGAAAATTCACAGCTGGTGCGGGTGAGTAAGTAGGTGTGTGATGGGAATGAGGGGAGAAATAGAGGGAAAGTGAAGGGGGGCAGATGAAGGGAGGAGGAATGGAAAGAAGGGATGAGAAGGAAGGTATGGGAAAGGAACACAGGAGTTATGAAAAGGGGTAGGGAGGGGACTAAAGGAAAGGGAAGGAGAGGAAGAAAGGGAAGGGTTATGAAAAGAAGGTTAAAGGAAGGGAAGAGGAAGGAAGGAGAGGGGAGATGGGAGAAGGATGAAGAAGGAAGGGAGGGAAGGGAAGAGGAGAGGAGGGAGTAGGGAAGGGAAGGTAAGAGAATATGGGAGGGAAGGCAGAAGAAAACTTTAGGAAAGGAAGAGGATAGGGGGAGATAAGGAAGGAAAGAGGAGAGGGAGGTAGGGATATGAATAGAAGAGATGAGAGAAGCGAAGAGAGTAATGGAAAGGTTTGGGGAGTGCACGAAAGAGAAATGAAGAAGAGGGAGGAAGGAAAGGGACGAGAAGAGAAGGTGAGGGGAAGGGAGGGAAGAGGATGGAAGGAGAGGAGGGATGGAGAGGGGAGGGAGGGAAGGGAAGAGAAGTGGAGGGGAAGGAGGAAAGAGGAGTGGAGGGGAGGGATAGGGCAGGGCGCGGTGCCCCAGGCATTCCACTCCGGTGTGGGGTCGGTGGGGCCCCTATTGGCCCTCGGCGCGGGATGAGGCGCAACCGCGGCGCGGCGCTGTCTCTCGCAGACGACAAACACGAATTTTATGAAGGCTCTCGCGCTCTCTCCCGGGAGGGCAAGAGGAAGGGGCGGGAGAAGGGACGCGGGTCGCAGTGGGCCAGAGCGAATCGGAAATTAAAAGAAACAAAAGTATGCCCTTCGAAGGCCAAAAGGCCAGGCGGAGAGGCGGTGCACTGAAATATTCACCAAACTGGGAATTCATGATTGGTTGTGCAAAATTAAGAACAAAAAATACTGGAAAGCTATTGTTATCAAGATCGACATTGAAGGGGAGTTGAAGGGTTGTAAAGAAAGAAGAAGAAGAGGAGAAAGAAAAACAATCGGAAGAAGAATGTGAGTAACAGCAAAATTACAAAGTAGGAAGAGGAAGAAGGGTACAGATGGCGAAGTTATACGGCATGGGAGAACGAAGGACAAGAGGAAATAAGGAAGATGAAGCACAGAAGGAACATGGAGGATGATGAAAGAGAAGAGATGAATGAGGAATTCGAGAAAGGTAGAGGACAGGACGAATATAAGGGGACTGGAGCGAATAGGAAAGAGATGGATGAGAAAATCTGAACGGGAAAAGAAGATAGAGCACATGAAAAATTAACGAAGTATGATACAAGGGATCATGGAGCGGAGTACGGACTACATAGGTGGGCACATATTTTTCATACGCATGTCTGGGATTGTAGGGCGTGTCTTACAATCCCAGTTTGGTTTGAAGCATTCCATTTAGAAATAATTAGAAACATTCCACATCGAGAGTTTGAAAATTTATATTTTATCACATTTTTTAGTCCAAGAAAAATATGAAGTCACATTGCTGTTTTATTGTTAAACAATTTTGACTCAAGAAAATCCCTGATTAAAGATGACCAAAAATATTCGAGAAAACAACTTCCACGGTTTGCTCATTATGTTGTATGTCCATGGTTTCCACAATGGAGTAGGTAGCGGCGGAGACTCGAGTAGTCAGTCTCCACCTATACACACATCCATCCCCTGCCAGGATTCAAAAACCATGAATCTTCTAACCAAGATTGTTCAAGTGATCTGTCACTTGTGACATCGCTTAACCGGGTCAGATCCATAATGTTTATTAATTTTTTCCTGTCTCGTCTTCCGTAGCAGGCCACTGTGTGACGCTGGGCATCGCCTGGGCGTCTCGACTTTCCTGCGCTGCACCCATCGCCACCACCACTACCGCCGCCGCCGCCTCCGCCTCCATCACCGCCATAGCCGTCTCCACTGCTACTATTTGCACCATCGACTTCCGTCGACACCAATGTCACTCCCGCAACCATTTCCTTCACGATCCCCGCTACCATCACAACTACTACCACCAACATTACCACAGCCGCCGTCTCTGCTACCGCCACCACGATGACCATTTGCACCCCACCAAATCGTAGCCACCAACGCCATCACCGACTCTACAAAAGCCACCCCAGCTAGTAACACCACCGTCACCCGCAATTCCGTTGCCACAACCGTCATCAATAATACCGCCGCCACAAATAACAGAGCCATTTCCGCCACCATTATCATCGTCTTTCCCACCAACAACATAATTTCCATCAATGCTACAATCACTGCCATCACCAACTTCAACCACAAACCGCCAATAGCTACACCGTTCCCAGTTCCGCCACTATTGCTATCAACACATACGCCCATCACCACCAAAACTGTCACTATAGCTAACGCCGCTTCAATCACCACCACCACCACCTCCACCCTCTCTTCCCCCTCCTCCCCCTTCTCCTCCTCCTCCTTTTCCTCCATCACCATCACCATCACCATCACCACCACCACCACCATCACCACCACCTTCTCCTCCTACTTCACTTCCTCCTCCTCCTCCTTCTCCTCCTCCACAACCAGCACCATCAGCAGCAGCACCACCACCACCACCACCAAGAAGAACAACAATAACAAAGCACCCCCACACCCCACCGTCACCACCACCGCCACCGCTCACCGCCCCCAGCCCACAGCACCCCGCTCAGCCCCCAGCGCCGCGCCGCGTCGCGTCACCTGGCGCGGCGAGAGGCTCTTTACGACAGCGGGTTTTCGGTAACGCGCCCCGCCCGCGGTGGGCGGCGGGCGCTAAATTGAAGTTTTTACGCTCCAAGAAGCCTCCGCCCCACCCGGCGCTGCACCGCACCGCACCGCAGCGACTCTCGCCGCCTCGGTGCAGCCACAGTGGCTCCGCCGAGCATCAAGACGTCGAGGCGGCTCCCCGCGCCCTCTTTCGCGCATTGCATCCGCCTCTTCACCGCTCGTTCCATCGACGCATCGATTTCTTTCGACGCTGTCTGGTTGTAGTCACAATGCGTCGAGATGCTAGGTTCTGTGATCCTGTATAGCTGCTGACGTCTGGCTTTCCCTGATTTTTATCTGTATTGCCTTTGACCTTTCTGATTCTTCCTGCTTTACTCATCCTCCTGTATTTCTCCCTCCGTCCCTCTCTCTCCCTACCTGTCTCTTCCTCTCACTCTCTCCCTCCACCCCATTCAGCTCTAAAACATTCTAATATTTTTTCTTTCGACGCTTTCTGGTTGTAGTTACAATGCGTCGCGGTGCTAGGTTCTGTGATCCAGTACAGCTGCTGACATCTGGCTTTCCCGGACATATTTCTGTATTGCGTTTGACCTTTCTATTTCTCCCTGTTTTATTCATTCTACTGTGTCTCTCCTTCTCTCTCGTTCTTTCCCTCTCTGTTCCATTGACCTCTTAAACGTTCTAATATGTTTTTATTTTGATCCTTTATGGTTGTAGCACGTCTTTACAATTGTTGCATATTTTCAAACTGAATATTTGTGATTTTTATGTTGTTTACTTTGCCATAGTAGTCATTAATAACGCAAAAAGATAAGTTTTATAACAAATATGCATCTATTACTAATCCAACGTATAGTAAGAGTATTGGGTACAAAATTCCTAGTAAACGGTTTTTAAAAATCAAAGGCAAATTCGTTATTCATGTATCAAAACTCTAATTTTTCCAAATGATTTAACACACAATATTCAATACTTTTTATAAATATATACTGTTGAAACGTCATGAATGACTTTGTTTTCCAATATATGAAACGTATTTCAAAAATGCTAAAGCTATTTCTCCAAACTAATTCATTATGTGATGAGAGGTAAAATTACTTTCTGTGAGACCTTCGTCATACAATCCGACAGATAAATGTCTTGAGGAATCATTGTTTTCGAAATGTAGGGAAATGGCGGTAACCTGTATGTGTGAATCTGTACAATTTCTTATCATTATAATTCTCGCAATTCTTTCTTAAAAACATCAGGAGAGGGTTACTCCACACTAGCATATAACTCAATAATTTGCCAGCTTGTTTTCAAGCCGCGAAAGCAAATAAATTCTAATACATTTTCAAAAGAATGTAGAAGAAAATATTTCTTCTCTATTATTTATTATCATTCACCAATATTAGTACCCTTATTGAAACACAGTACCTGCACTTGAATCCTTGAGCTTGGCACCTAATTCCATTTCACATTTCCGATCAACATTCACTGTCAGAAATGTCATGCAGATACTATTAATTCAGAAGCTGATTTTTGGCCGGTGCGTGTCGCGGTTGGCACAGTGCTGACAAACCCCTCCATGGCGCCATCCCAAGAAGTCTCTTCCGCCCATTGCCCGCTCAGTCCCCGCCCTCGCCCCCGCCCCCTCTCCCTCCCGCCATTCCGTCACGTCCTATCGCGTTCTCCGATCGCGTCGCGAGAGCGCGGTTTCACGGCCCAACGGCGCGACAAGGTCGACTCCGCGACGCGCGCCGTCGTTCTTCGCTTGTTTCCGCGTCGCGATACGCTTTTCACCCACGCGGGCGCGCTCGCCTCCGATACCGCTCTGGCGCGCCACTGATTCGCAGACTTCCTTCCTTCCTTCCGTCTCCCCTCCTCGCCCTCCCACCGCTTTTTGCCAGGCGCTCTGATGCCGCGACGCGTCTGCGCTCTGGTGGTAGGAATTAGAACCCGTGGCGGCGGCGGCGGTGGCGGTGGCGGCGACACGTAACCCCCCGGGGGAATCCCCTAACGAGGGGAAAATGCAGCGGGGAGCGCGAGGAAAGATGGAGTGGTAGCGCGGGAGCAGGGGCTGTCGGGGGTTCCCCAACGCGACGCGCGAGGGCTGACAGATGACTGCTTGATTGTGTGTAATCCGGTATCGATTGATTTCCTGTCTGTCGAAGCGATAGCTCGCGGATGGAATGATGACTGAATTGGGATTAATTGGAGGACCCGATGCCCCACAAAGGGGCCGGTCAACCACGAGGGGGTGGTTATCGAGCGATGATGCTTTCGCCCTCCTGGTGGTTGTTAGAATCCGTAATCTTTGTTACATCTAGTCAAGAGTGCTTCTTGTTTGCGATTTTCTTTGTATCATAAGTATTTTAAAAATAATTTGTACTAGTGATGTTTTTATATAGTTACGAGATTGGTATTTAATGATGCAACAAGTTGCTGAAAGCGATTTAACTGCACAATTAAGATCAAGGCCAACATTTTATGAGGAGAATTGAACTTTTGTTATTAATATGGAAGGCGTTACTGAAGTATTTGGAATAAAATACATATAAACAATCTCTTGAAAAGTTCATGCTTACTATTTTGTAAGACAAATAGAGATTAGTATGAATAAACTTTTATGCTAATTCTTGATCTTAATGCTTTTAGGATAAAACAAAGCACTTCGATGCCTTGCTTAAAACTATATTTTGTTCACATGTTCTCTTCCATGACGCAGAATAAGAAGTTCCAAAATTATACTGTTCGCTTAATACACAATAATAACAAATATCGGGCGGGAGGTCTGCAGATAATAGAGGTTGTTGAATTTTAAAGTCAGTATTGTGCCAGCTAACCATAGAAACAACTCTTGTGAGTAGCGTGTTTTTCAATAAAAATGCAATGGATGGAATCAATTAGTGATTGTAATTGTGACCATTTTGTCTGTTGTCTTTGTCATTGTCTGTTGTCAGACTTGCGCTTTGTTCTTTTATTTATAATTTATTAAATTTTATTGTAGCTTTTCTCGTTTTTGAATTTTGCCTTCAACTTTTAATTTAAATAAATTGTTAACTTTTATTTCGTAATAATGTTTGTATCAATTTAGTACACCTGATGGTAAGATCAATTGAATCGTGGAACTTTCTACAAGAGAAATTTTAACTCAATGTGATAAAGAATAACATTTTCCGTTTTAAAGAAAGAGTTAATTTGTCTTACAATATCGTAAGGATACCTCGTGTATTACCAATAAAATGCAAGGACTCAATTCCACATTCCTTTATCCTACACATAGATCACGTTAAAAATTCCGCGATGTTTTCGTCATGATATTTTGGTAAAAAACATAATTAAATAATTTAAAAGCGATTACACTCTGGGCATTCTCAAGTTGGACCGAGATGTATACTAGAAGATGAAGTTTATAAAAAAACTACATTTTTATTAAATAATTCATTCCTGTTCACGTAGCAACTTTTTCTAATACACAACAATGTCGCTCAATAAATTGAAATTTTCAAACTTTTCACTCATTTCCTCCCTCCAGGATCACTGTTTTTTAATTGTTTAGAAGGGAATCACTATGAGAGTGTATTAGAAGAGTCTTATTTCACAGTACTCTCCTAAATTCATAACGTCCCCATATTAATAACATACTTAACTTATCTACAAGTTTTAACAAAAACGCCACTCAACTCAGACAATAGAATTTGTAGTGTGCACTGGTTTCCATTTGTGTAATTTACATTATAAACCGTCCGCACAGAATTCAAAGTAGGACTAAACAACGTGTTTAGATAAACTATCCAATCAGAGAACTAAATATTTTTTGCTGTTTTTTTAAGAGAACCATTTAAAGTAAATAAATGAACCCAGAAGTGGCGATGAAAACCGAAAAAGCACCCCAGTTGTAACGTAATTACATCTCTCTGTAATTGTTCGAGACAAATTGGCACTTTACCTTCCGGCAGAATACGGACGGCCGCAGAGCTTGCTTAATTTAAAGGGGTGTTATTAAATTACAGCCGTTATGACGAGCAAACAATTAATGACTTCGTACCTGAAGGCTGACAGTAAACTCCGGACGTACTCCATCTGGAGCGGGCATAATTGACTCGAGATAAAATCCCTTAATGTAATGCATTCTTTTAAACTGCTAATTAAGTAAATAGCTCGTATTCATCATGCCGCGAAGCCATTTCATTTGCGCGACCGCAAATTGAAACTCGCTCGCCGCCGTCCACGGCCACCGGGGTCGCCAGCGCGCCGCGAAAAGGGGGCGGGGTGGGGACGGCGATAAGGGACGGAGGCGAAGGCGCACCCCGGAGCGGAAGGGGGAAGGGGAGTGCAAGAG
Organism: Gryllus longicercus; assembly: GCA_038098605.1. NCBI lineage: Eukaryota > Metazoa > Arthropoda > Insecta > Orthoptera > Gryllidae > Gryllus > Gryllus longicercus. Next base: position 3,582,748 of record JAZDUA010000004.1, read on the forward strand.
GGGACAACAGGGTGCGGGGGAGGGGGACTCGAGCACCGCAATCATATCGGCCAGCCGCGTCCCCGTGCGGAGCCCTTAGGCGGCTGGCGTGTGCGTGTGAGCGCCGTTTGATAAGCAGAAGGGCTGCAACGCGGTGGGGGCGGGGCGGGGCGGGGCGGGGCGGGGCGGTTGCGGTGGAGCTCAGTGCGAACGGTTGGCGGCGGGACGAGGCGGAGGTGGAGCCCGGGCCGGAGGCAGGACTAAGGTGCAGGAGGGGAAGTTGCGGGGAACGGCGACGAGGACAGTGAGGGAGATAGGCGGGGATAAGAGCGAGGTGAGCGGAAGCGGGGGACGAGGAGGCGGGGAGCCAAGGGGTGGGGCGGGAGTAATGCGGAGCGGAACGGAAGTGTGGGCGGGACGGTGAGGAGTGGATTGTTGGCAGGGGGAGTTGGGTGGGGAAGAGGACGTTGTGGCGGGGTGTAGGTGGTATGAAAGCGGGAACATGGCTGAGGGGTGCAGAAGAGGCGGGGAGGTATGTGGCGGGGCGGTCGAGGCGAGGATGGAGGTGAGAGCGGGTCGGTTATGTGCCGAGTCGGGGCGGGGGCGCGTGGCGGCGGGGTGGAGGAAGGAAGGTTGAGGCGGGGCTCAGCGTGAGCGCCGGAGGGGCGAGGCGGAGGGGAGACGAGGCGAGGGCCGGGCCGGGGGCGGGGCTGGGGCGGGGAGAGAGCTATGATATGTGGCGGGGAAGGGCAAACAGCCACGCCGTAGCCCGGGTCGCCACCGTCGCGATCCCGCCGGGGCTGCAATACATCAGTCACACTGATTACCTGCTGTTATGGCAGCGGCGGCGGCGGTCGAGCAGGCGAGGGCGGGGGGCGGCGAGAGTAGCTGCGGTGGCGGAGGCGGCCGCAGCGAGAACACAGGGGGCGGGACGCAGGGGGCGGCAACGGGGGTGTAAGGAAAAGGCACGCGTAGAGAGAGAACCGCACAAGCGGCGACTACAATAGGACGAGGCGACAAGGTGACCAAATAGCACCTTATAAAGTTAGCCAAACGAGAAAACAATATGAGAGATGAAACGAGGATGTTGAAAAACTTTGAATCCGTAGAAAATGACTTCCAGATGGTGATCGAATGGACAGCTATAGAATGAATCTTTGAGAGATTACTTTGAAGAGGTAGAGAGGGATAGCGTTTGTAGGATTCGAGATGTAGAAAACAAATGTGAGATGGAAATATGTAGGAGTCCGAGGAGACGTGAATAGTACGCGACAACGATAGGAGGGAGGTGAAATACGACTAGCTGGAAGGAGCGTAAACGGCATCGAGCGACAGAACGGCGGGGGCATCGAACGGAGTGTCAGGGAGACGCCGGACATCTGCGTGGGCCAGCTGCGAGCCTAGACCGCTGGGAAGCTTTGCAAAACGACAGCAGGGGCGCGGGAGGGAAGGGGGAATCCGTGACGAGATGGAGCAGATTCCTCCGCGGGGAGTAGCATCGGCAAATGCACGGAGACTGGGCGAGGGGACACACTCGGACAGCTCGGGGAGCGGCAAGTACGACCGCGAAGGACGTATAGTGGAGGTCCGGGGGCCGCGGCGGCGGCGGCGGCGGTGGAAGCTACCTGGGGGCGGGGGCGGAGCGCGTGGCGCTAGCGCGTGCGTCACGTGACGCCCGGGGCGCTCGGCACTTGTCACGCCAACGCCCATCTTCGCCCCCGCCCCCGCCCCCGCGTCGCCCGCGCAGAAGGTCTAACAGCGTGCACATGCACTCGCCGCCCGCCCGTCCGTCCGCCCACGCATTCGCCCGGGCCTCGTTGCGTAATGGGAGTCCGTGTGAGGCGCCCGCGCTCTCCTCGCAGGCGGAGTATGGCGCTCCTCTTCTCAACAACACGTGCGAGCGAGCGGCCCAGAAGTTGGGACATGGCTTAGAGTTGCATGGGAAACTTACTTCGCTACTTTTGCGCATTCTGACACAGAAAAATGAAAGCGGCATTTTCGTTGCAGAATTACAATAATTTCCCTACTCTACGAAGTAGAACACGAGCATCTAAACATGCCCAGAAAAACTTAAGTAAATTTGCTATTACCAGCTTCGTATTTCATTATCTCTCTCACTCTCTCTCACTCTCTCTCTCACTCTCTCTCACTTTCTCACACTCTCTCTCACTCTCTCTCACTCTCTCTCACTCTCTCTCACTCTCTCTTACTCTCTCTCACTCTCTCTTTCACTCTCTCTCTCTCATATAAATATAAATCAACATTTTATTGACATATCAGATGTGTCTCTAATTAAAATTCGTGCTGTGAATGGATATTTTCTTTTCGAATAACTACGAATGTTTTTTCTGGAGAAAATTTACCTAAATCCAGCCATTATTTTCTTTCTTGTCTTCATTTCATTTTGCGTCATTTAAATCTGACGATCCGACTTATATTCTTTTATATGCAGGCAATAAGTAATAATTTGGATGTGTGGTTGTTGTGTACTGGTTTGTAATACAAAAGTTAAATCTACCAAAAAATAAAGCTTGCAAAAACAGTTTTTGTAATAAAATGGTACTCTTCTATAAGGCACGACGTTTCTGACATGCTATTAAAATCGTATAAAGTGTTTTGAAATAACATCCAAACTAAATATCGTGAAGAGTATCTTCCTCTCTACAATTTAATGTAGAAATTTTAACGAGCTGAACGTTAAATTCGAAAAACACATATAGTACCCTGACATGTGAAACATACCTCGTTTCTAAATGGAGTAAATGAATCACCCTGGCAGTTATTCAATAAAAGAGTAAAGGCGCAATTAAATGCAAGGCAGGCTTTGTACGAGCCTCAATAAATACGGCGTCTGGTAGCCCCAGGAGGGGCATTTTGTTGCATGGGGCGGTGCTCATGCGAGCGCGGGAGGAGGCCTTGGAAGTCGATCGTCTTCTGTTCATGGCGCCAGCCAACACTAAAACGTAGTCGGCTTCTTCGGCTCGGCAAACAAGGGCCAGGCGATTGTAAACCCGGCTGGAAGCCCCGCGAATGTAAATCAATTTTAAGCGGCACGTGTGAAGAGAGCTTGCGTGATCGTTTGGGAGAGAGTCGAGGGGGGCGGCGCGGAGCGAGCAAGGCAGTAGCATCGCTATATGGTATGAAACGCCCAAACACCTGGTCATAATTGTAGGTGAGTGAACTGCACAAATACGCGTGGATTTGCATAAATGCGTATCTCATAATGAAACTTTAAAATTCAAATTGACTGATCGAGTAAAATAATCAGCGGTATATGACGATACCTACGTAAATACGAATTACATAGGTTTTCGAGGTCGCTGATTTAAAATAGCGTAGTGAAATCTGAAAATAAAATGGCTGCTTCAAAATGGCGGGACAACTCAAAAAATGAACTGAATATGTTTGGAACGTTGATTGAAAGTATTACTGAGGTTGTTGAATACAATAAAACATTAGTATAACACATCGCAATTAAATACCGATAAAACATAAATGTTCAGGTACGAGCTGGTAAACATCGATCATTCTGTTTAAGGTCTTTCTACATAAAAATATTGGTTGAAGTTGTAATATGTGAACAAAAATATACCTAATTAATATTAACGGCTAATATTGTTACGCTGCGTAGTTAGAATTAAGAATCTATAAATTTATTGGGCACTTATGCTCAAAAATAGATTCAAAGTGACTTCTATTTTGAATTACCGAAGTAAAATCCTCAAAGAAGCATTTTTAATCACTTATTTTCGGGAGAAAAAAATACTTTTTTATTTAAGATGCATCAACAGTTATGGTCATTAGCAACGACATAAATTTAATAAGATTAGATCAGTTGTAAAAGCAGTTCCTAACAAAATTATACAAGAATCATGTATCTTACACGATACAAACAATTTTATTAAAAAACAATAACATTATTTCTGATTATTTAAATTCTTAATATTTTATTGTATTATTTATTAATATTTTTATTATTTATTTATTTTAAATAATATCGGTCTGTGAAAAGTTGTGCCACGTAATGTAATAAAAATATTACGAACTTTACTGTCCATAATTAAAAGATATTAAAACCCATAAGATTATTTCACAGAGTTGGCCGGGTGTTAGGCCACTTCATACCACTGTACGTCGGCGGCGTCGGTGCCGGTGCCGCCATGGCGTCGGGCCCTTCGGTTACCGTCGCTTCGCCCTTGATTGAAACCGACGAAATAACTTTTGCTTCCCTGAAGTCGGTCGGCTCGCCCCCGCGTGAGCTTGCTGTAATTAATCCCATGCCCGCTCCTGTGCACGACAGTTCACAAACGAGAAATGTTCCCAATGGAGAAAAATCTCGAAAAAATAGGTTCGGCGATTCCCTGTTGTAGGCGTCTACGGTCGTGCAAGGAACAGTTGGCTCGTTGGTTGTCATTCATTTGAAGGTTAGTGCAGGTCGATTTGCTTTTAGGGTAGTTACGGTAATATAATTTCTGCTATTTCTTTCATGATTGCTTTCTGATACTTTCTACTCCAGGACTAGCATCTTACTTTCAGGAATGAAGTTCAAACTCTTAATTTCATATTAGTATCTGATTCCGGTAACCTATTGAGTTAAGGGATTTTTAAGGCGATGATGAACATATGAAAATACATTCTCTTTCTACATTTCTTTTTCATATTCGAGAAACAACACTAAATCCTAGTTTCGTCTGGCATCGAGCGGAAATATTTATTTTTCCTCTCCTTCTTATTTCTCCTCTTCTTACTACTATTATTCTTTTAGAGTTCGCTAAAGTCAGCAAGGAAACATCCTTTTTAGCCTTTCCTTTTTGTACAATTTAAAGGGCACCGAAGAGATATTTTGTTTCGTTTTTTAGTCATGAATGTAAAAAATGTCTATTATGCCTTACCACGTACCCGCGCGTTGTATGACTTCTGTCTTGTCTCAGCACCGTAGATGTGGCAATCCTACGATTAGAAGATCGAAGTACTGTTTTTTATAAAAATCGTATGATTTTTTACAATATCGTTGGATACTTTATTTATGTGTCCCAAGAACATAATTTTTTGAAATGTAGATATGATTTTGAACTTTTGTTTGTATATTTCTTGATGTCTAGTTTTGTTTATTTTTATTGCATTTGGAGTTTGAATGAAAATACAGCTAATAAAGTGGTTTCTATAGAGAGAAAATTCATTGTAAAAATTGATCTTCATGATTGGCATTGCATTTTTTTCCTCTTCCATTATATGACAGAAAAATGTAATGCACAAATCGAAGACGTTCAACAATATAATAATGTATTTACGAGTTGACCAATGATTTCAACTCGGAATGCATGGAATCATTATCTTTGTTTAAATAGAGGGCAAGAATTAAGGAGTAAGCACGATACATAAAAATATTTCTCAAAAAGTTTTTTTATTTTAATATATTGATAGAATGACATGGGGAAAAGAATTATTTCAGAATGAAACCTGTTAAAAAAGTCATAATATTGGCTCCTTTGAATTCCAAATAAAATATTTTCTGTTCATTACAATTATTTTTACTTGGTTCTTCTTTTCGCAAATAAACTTCCAAGCAATTCATACCTTTGAAATATGTTGAAATTTCCAATAATTTGAAGCATTTCATTCTTCGGCTGGACCTGGCAATAGATTGAGTGTAAGTTATTTTACAGTACTCGAATGACGCTTTCCGAAACATTTCTACAGAGTTATTTCTTCATATCCTAAATGAAATACTGTCAATTTTGTTTGGCGTACGCCCCTCTAAAGAATGCCCTTTGAAATGAATGGTTTGATTAAAAAACTGTAGACGTAAACACGGATGTTTTGCTGTATGAAGCGAACTTTCAATACTGGAAAATATGTGCATTCATTTGAAATACCATGACCTCCAAATCAAATTTTGTGAAAAATCAGTTCAAATAAGTTTTGTATGTTTCAATAATTTGATTATTGATTAATTGTGTGTAGTTCATGTTGTGTCCGGGAGATGGCGGTGTTCCTCCTCCACTGAAACGGGAGGTTCTGCGACGAACTTAACGTCGCGGCTTGCGGGCTCTCCTTCCTCTAGATATCACCGCCAGTGGGGTAGCGCTCCAGCTGAGACGGACTCCAAGCTTTCAATATGTGTGTGATTGTACTTTATATACGAGTCTGTCTTACCCGAGCTTTGCGTTAACGCGCGTTACTTTAACCCATTTGTAAGGGTATGCTCCGGCATTCATCTGGCATTGAGCGAAAAAACAACCAAGAAAACTATCGACCAAAGCAGCCGCCTGCTTGAATTAACCTCTAAACAGAGGATGAATCCGATATCTAGTTAGTGTCGGAAATCCGCCTCAGTCGGGATTGGATCCTTAGTTCCTCCCGGTCAGTCACAACTGTGATGTGTTTATTAAAATATACGTACGAATCCTATGGTTGGAAATTTATCTTTAAATACACATTTCATATCACATGCTCAAAATATATATAGTATAGAATATGTGCTGTGGCATTGAAGTGATTTCTATGACGTCTGCTGAAAAATTTATAGAATTTTAAGGAAATAAGTGTTTCTTTGAAACGTTGTATTATTATCTTTTCGTTTGTAGATGCTGTCTCTATATTTCTCATCCCTTTCCCATCTATTTTCGTGATAGCATGTCATTATATCAAGGGCACGTTACACCTCTTTGTGGATAGTCTTCTCCGAACAGCTGTTTCCTGCATTCGTTGTAAATTACGTATGTACGTTCAATAAGGTCCTATACACGTATGTTTCCTGGGAGGACGAATTTACGCACTTGAGATAATGTCGCAGGTTTCGGCAATCACAAATTGATGATTTCGAAAATTTGGACTGATGATTCGGGCACATTATTCGAAGAATAACTTGCGTAGATGATTTAGACGAATGATTCGTTCAGATTATTTCGACGGATGATTTGCACAGATGATTTGGACGGATGTGCTCACGTACTCTGGATGGATGATTTACTCAAATAATTTTTGCGGATGCTTTACATTGGTGATTTGTGCGGAAGGTTTACATGTGTGGAAAACAGGATATGACGGGCGACGCGCAAAAATGGGAAAAACTGGAAAATGACTCATGAGCTAACAGTTTCTCCTTCCCTTCCCTATCAGTAAATGATATTGAAGAAATAGTAAATAAAATAATAAATAAATATAAAAAATGAAACTATCAATAAATGAATATAAACATTAGGACGCAAGTGCTTGGGGGAGGAGTGTGTGTGACCCAAATATAAGTGCAGAGGCGTTGGTGCGGACGATCTACTGTGGCGCTGTTTGATTTCAGGAGCTGAGGAAGACAAAGACTAGGGAGAATGCGTGACGTCTGCACCGGAAAATAAATATCTTAGAAAAAGTCTGGTAGAGAAGCATGTACAAGACTTCTGACGGCAAATTTTCTCCCTTCAGGGGGTTTTTCCTCAGCCGTACCCATGGACTCTTTTCCATTGATTTGATGCGATGAGAGACCTTTTGGGGTGAATACCAAAACACTGTAGAATGTAGGTATTGTAATGCCTTAGAGACCTTCGGCTTAGTCACTTAGTACCAAGTTATATAATTTAAATATAATTTAAGTGTAAAAATTACCTACTAAAATAATAAAATAATAAATAACATTGAATTCAATTTCTATCTTTCCTCTCTCTTCCCTGCCCATCCTCCTTAGCGGTCAGCCTCTTCCCTACATCGCTTAAAAACCTCCCCCTGCGCTTAGGAGACCTGGGAGCGGGGTCGGCGGGGCGGGGTTCGAGCCCCAGCTGGCGCTCAAAGACGGCGCGCGGGGCCGCTTGCTGCTCGTGCGCCGCGAGTTTACGACGCGGGCGCAATAAGGTCGCGCTGCCGCAAGCCACTTAACAGCCGCACGTCGCCCGGGGAATCCCTCAGCGCCGCCGCACGGCCGCCAACCTCTCGGAGTTAAAGGAGCGACAGATGGCAGTCGCGGCACTGGAAGGATTTCACTTCCTTAAGTGTTGAAACTAAAGATTTATTATAATAGTATTTTATTACATAAGTCGCTGAAATAGACCATAATGTACAATTTAGTTAATTGTTCACGAGCGGGTTAGCGCCAGTGTAGAATTACTAACGAGCACATAATGGCCTTTTAGCCATATGCAATATACAATATTTTATCTCATCTGATCACATTTGCAACGTTTTGATCTTATTCTCTTCTACAAGCAGACGTAAAGATGAATGGTATTGAATTGATATCGACGGTCTATTAGAGGCCCTGGAAGGTATATTTGAGATGGCTATCACTGACTTGCGAGCAAATGGAATACATTCTTGAAAGTATTAAAAGTGAATCTGCGTAAGTTATATTAGCTTATTTTATACCAAAAGTAAGTACCAATCCGTAATGAAAATTCGTACGAATGCATAAGAAAGTGTGTATTAAAGTTTGTTATTGGACGAATATTGTGAGTAAGAGTGTTATTTTTATTAATAATTTATTAAATATAAGTGTTTTTCATGTCTATTCCATCATTTTCAATAAAAATGATATTGTGGTATGCATCATATTATTCAATTCGCCGGCTGCAGCTTTGTTGTTGTTTATCGTGACTGATACCTACTTTAGGGCTAAATAAAAAGCCATTTCACAGATCCCGGACACGTCAATCAACAGCCTACAAAGCTATTGGAGAAAACAATAAATGTTTTTTTAAACAAGAAAACAATAGGGGTAATATAACTTCAGTTTAACACCTGTACATTTTATCACTGTAATTTTCATTTACGAGACAGAACCACGGACGGAAAATCATGTTTCTCATCTTGTCCTTTAGGTTTCCATTCGAACACCACCTTCGCGATTATCCTTTTATCTTTCTTTTGAGGTAAAAAAAAAGATCCAGCGTACTTGCTCTCCTCAAAAACTTTGAGTATTTACTTCCCTACTTTCATTCTCTGCTTCATAATACTCTTGTGGGTCTCCTTCAAATTTCCATTTCTGTATATCTTCATTTGAATTGTACACTTGGTATCCACAAATCGTCCACGTCGTCTCCTTATAAGTCGTCTCCTTAAGATTTACAGGTGTACTTTCGGAAAAATAAATGCAGATGAAATTACCTTTACGGAATAACATTTATTATACTTCAAAATAATTCGCTCTTCAGTTGACTTTAAATTTAAATGGTTGTTTTTGTCGCACAAAATCTGTAATCAATGAAAATTGCAGGGTACAATGCAATGTCATTTGTACCAGAACGCAATTTACAGTATTCTGATAATTACATCATATTGATGAAGTTCAGTGAAAAGTATGCTTCTTTACCGGTTTGGAGAATAGAAAGTGACGTTTCCATGAGTTGAACATCATTCGAATTTTTTTTTATCCATCGTGGATAAGAGTGGTGTTATTGCTTTTAATTTTCAAGCATTCTAGGGCTCAAGTAGCTCACACACAATGAAACCTATTGACGGGCTGGGAGGTCAGAAATGTTCTAAATTAGTAGAGTTGTTGTTCGAAATTTACAGCATCTCACATCGAGGTTAGAATACTCTTAATTGGCCAACATAGTATTTGTACGAAATAAAACTAGCCGAGCTAACTGACTTGTAACTTGAAACAATCAGCGTTACGAAGTGCTGAAACTGCGTTGATGTCCTTAATACAAGCACACAAAAACACTAATTTACTCTCCTTGTGATTGTTCGGCCATGAAAAAAGTTTGTAAAAGGCCAAGATAAAAAGCAAAAATACCAATAAAATCATTACCAGACAAATACGTATTTCACGTTCTATGAAAGGCAATATAGCAAATAGTATTTATACAATTATATTCATAAACAAAAGAAAAAAATATACCAATGATTATATGAGTTTTGAATCAGGTATCTCTTGTACTGTATATCTTCAGCGAAAGCACCAACAAAAACTTGATGTTTCGAATACTGTTTACAATTTCAATAGCTATTTTTATCATCGCTACGCACGTCATTTCAACATTAATTGTGCATGAACACGACAGCGAATAAAATATTTTTCATTTAGAGTTCCATAGGTACCTCACGACAACCTGAGATATTGGCTCATCAATCATTGACTCGTCCACATCATTGGCCTCATCAATAAATTCCAACGTATCTGATCTTCAGAGAGACGCTTATGTACTTGAACTGGGAAACAATGGAGAGCAGTTGATAAAAATAGTAGTAGCTAAAAAATTGTAATAAAGAGATGGGAGAAAAGAAACACAGTGCGACTATGGCATTCGCCGCTGAACAAAAATATGTGATTGTTACGTAGTGCAATGCCCTGACGACAGTGGTGAAAACCATTTTTCGTTATCACCTAAACTTCCTTCTTGGAAACCCAATTTTATCTGCGCTCGGCAGCGTTACCTATGTTGTGGCGGCGCTTACCACATTCTGTTATTTTAGGAAAATTATTGTCTAATGCTCAGAGTAGAGAGGGTATAGATAGACAATGGGGGCAGGTAAAGGGAAATTGCAGTTGCATTAGCCAATCGATAGTGAGATCACATAATATCGGATCTTGAAGTGTGTTAATGTACCCTAACGGAAAAATCCTGTTTGTGCATGGTCGTGTGTTTCTTATACTACTTAGCGATATGTACGCAGTGGGTCAGTGCACCATATCTCTTCTGTTATGTAGTATGTGGCGAGTTCAAGACTAAGTCTCAAAGACACCCCATCTCTCCAATCGTCAAAAAGGCATATGAATTGTATTTTGAATCAAAGGTAGACGAGGGTAAGTGTTGGGCACCACAGATCTGTTGCTCACGTTGCTCCCGCTATTTAAGAGCTAGGTTACGTGGAACCCGCCTATCTATGCTATTTGTGGTACTACAGCTGTGGAGGGAACCTAGAGATCACATTACAGATTGCTACTTTTGTTTAACGCAAATTATAGGAACCTCAAATAAATCAAAACACACAGTTTCTTATCCAAATTTGGAATCTGCAATGCGCCCAGTTCCGCATTCTGATTCTCTCCCAGTTCCAAAGCCACCAACGAAATGAACAGTGGAAGATGAAACAGACGATGGTAGTGACAACCTAACAGATCTTGGAGATCATGACCATCTTGATTGCAGGCCATCTGCAGCACGGCTGCAAGCACAGCCGTTCTCGCTGGCAGAATTGAATGATCTTGTACGAGATCTAAATCTTTCAAGGAGACAAGCACAATTCGTTGGGTCTCGTCTTCATGACAAGCATTTGTTACAACTACACACTAGTATTACTCGTACATTCCGTAACAACAGCTGAATCTTTACACTTTTTTCTCAATGAAGGGAGCGTTTGGTGTATGGTAATGACATAAATGGGATACTTAGAAAATTTGGAATGATTCACTATCCGGAAGAATGTCGCATATTTATAGATTCATCAAAGAGTAGTCTAAAAGTTATGAAACGAGAAACCTTCGATGCCAGTGTCCCATTCCGTTTAAAGGAAACCTACGAGAACATGAGGCTATGTCTGAAGTATACTGGCTATTCAATTCAGGAATGCTGATTGGTTATTCAAAATATTGCTGTTTCTTGTGTCACTGGGATAGTAGGGCAAGGAAAGACCTTTATGTACTCAAACACTGTTGAGATAAGTGTTTAATCCTAATGAAAACATGTGTCGCTTGAACCCCTTGTTGACAAAAACAGTGTCATGCTACCACCACTCTATTTGAAATTAGGCTTTACGAAGAAGTTTGTGAAAGCAATGGACAAAGATGGCCAGGGTTCTCAATTTTTACTAGCTAAATTTCCTGCGATTATTACTGCAAAAATTAAAGAAGTAATTTTCACTGGGCCTCAGATCCGTGACTTGATGAAACCTACCTTGATGACTACCTTTGAACAGTTGCTGACAGATACTGAGAAGGCAGCTTGGCTTGCATTGAAAGATGAATGGGATAATTTCTTGGTAAACGTAATGTCTGAGAAATACAGGGAACTGCGGGAACACATGCTGGACTGTTACAAGACAATAGGATGTAAAATGTTCCTAAAATTACATTTTCTTCATTCCCATTTGGATATCTTTCCATCCAATCTTGGAGATGTGAATGACGAACATGTTGAGAAATTTCACCACGATATCGCGGCCATGGAAAGACGATATAAGAGAAGATGGTCACCATACTTTTTGGCGGATTACTGCCGGACACTCCTACAAGAAGTTCACCATCCACCCATAAACAGAAAGTGTCCAGGAAACGTTTTTAACTTGTAAGTACATTTAAAGCGTTATTCAGCTTTCCCGTACCGTTTTCATTTTGTGTTTTGTTATACAAACAATTAATCGTATAAAAAATTTAATACAAAAAATGTTTGTAATACAAATAATTTTTGTTACATGATGTTTATTAATGAAGTACAAATTCCTCCTGAATTGTTGCTGAGTCGTTTCCAAGTTTCTTGAAAGTAGTACGTTGTACGTGCGCTGATTGTGTATTTTCAACGTGTTTTTTCTCCATTATTGATTTCAACATGCCCTTTCGGCATATTGAATGTCTTTTTTTTAAAAACCATGTGTTGCATCCTCTCTAAATGTCACATGCAGTTTCTGCATATATTTTGTAGGAATATTATAGATTTCATTGAAGCCTATTTAATGTACAATTATTTTTTATTTTTACATTGAATGGATTTATTAATTAGCAGCTTAATTTACTGCATGATTTAATTTACTTACATCGCAATGTTTTGAAGTCAAATTTTATTTAGAAGAAAGATTAATACAAAGTTACTTGCGTCACTGAAAAATAGCATCGTAACGGCAACTGTAAAAAACATACTAGCACGTAGGATTACTAAATTTACTACAATTAATTAAAGTTGTTAATTAGTGATTCAGCTCCGCCTAAAAATATTACTTTACATTTCTTTTACTATTGATGTACTTTCTACGTTTTATTGACTGAATAATTTTAATCATAATACATATCTACAATGAATTTTTAATATTTTGTTTTAGGCACAGTTCTGTTCTAAATATTAGAATGTTCACGATATTTCGTTTGATCTTGAAGGCAGTATTTTAAGAAATATCCTTAGCTGTGGCGAAATTGCAAATAATCAATCGGGTGTCATTCGACCATTCTGTCATATCTAGTTAGGGGACGTATCAAATATCATACCGGTCGAATGTCTCTTCAGTATTTGTACGTAGGAAAACCTTATACTTGCAACTAAACGCTCGTGACATAATTAATTTCAGTTGTATGACGAACTACTCGGAATGAATTAGGCAGTGGTGTTTTTGCTCAGATCTGACACCGAAGAATGCCAATTCCCAATACTCGCGTAGGATTGCGACCACAGGCCTACGTCCCATTCCATGCCATCCCCAGCTCTAAAAGCGCGCTTCACAAAGCAACTAGAGCGCTCGATATGAAATATATTATTTTAGTTTGCCCCAGGGAACGCGAGTGTAAAAATTGCATGCAGATACAGGACTGACAGATTTTCAAATCGTATTTGACAGCCAATCAATCAGCTAGCTATGCCAGAGAACAAAGGAGGGAGAGATACAAGCATTCAAAGGACCGCTTTCATGTGAAACACGTCAAATTTTGTTATATGCTAACAGCAACAATTTCGGGAATGTAATTAAAATATAATTTCAATTGGAGAAGAAACTGTAATTTAGCAAGGCCCACAGAGGTTAATAAAGCATTAAATTATGTTTAACGCCTGCCAGAGTTTTGTTTGGAAATGATAGAACGTGGAGCTGGCAGCCAGGTCACGTTGCCTGTAGGAGCGACCCCCATATCAGACACGACGTCGTCATGGCTGGATAACGAATTCATTTGCCACTAATTGGATTAGCGAGCGGGTTTGTCAGCGGTCCGACCGAGACGGAACCCTGCTCTGGTCTCGTCGACCCTCGCGCCTGTATCGCAGAAACACAGAGGGGAGAGAGCCGGCTCCTTTTTCGGGTTTCTCTCGGAATTATGAGGTTTCCTCAGAAGCTGGAAAGAAATAATTAATTTCGAAATGAAATAGGGGTAGAAACGCAGAGCCGTTTCAGTCATAAAGACTGCGAGAATTTTAATTTTATTTGTGTTTCTCAGCTTAACTTTTTTAGGGGAGTCTCGGTCGTTTCAACAGTAGACAAGAAATGCAAGAGTGAGATACTAATGAGTAAATTGAAGAACAGAAAATTGCAGTTTAAAGGCAAAGGCTATTTTCTCGTCGTATTTATGCTCTGTAAACGAGAAGTTTCTTACATCGTAATGATGTTCTATTACAAAACAGTAAGAACACTACAATCAGCCGTTGTATGGTTACACCTAATTACACGGCCATGAAAAAAGCTATTTCGTTATGGCTGCGAAAGACAATGATGGAGTTATTTTGAAAACTATTTCAGAAAATTGTTGCGTCCATTTCCCCGCTTATATATTTTGTTCTTTGATAATTATAGACAAATGTTCGACAAGACTTTACGTTTAAACAAATAATATTATTATCCTTTTCTGTCTTCGACTAGAGCAAAGCTATACACTTTGAAGTCACTTTCAGAAAAAGACATGTAACCATTCATTTCAACAACTTGTTTCAAAAGCGATGCAATGTATTGTAATAACGAAAACTTATTTGAGTTAAGAATTAATTAATATTATGTTTGCTATGTATTATTAGAAATAATAATGCAGACCGAAATAGCTATTCAATTTTTAAAAAATGTAGTTGTAAGATATTTTTCTACATAGTGCGTACAATTATATGCACAGAATTCAATTATTGTTCCTTTGGGCAATTTGCAAGGTTTGTTAGGTTCAGTCTCACACATTTCAACATCGCTTCGTCGATATTATTCGAAGAATTAACAAATCAAGTAATTTTGAAGTTCATTTGTGGTAATGCGGATCAAAATATCACAGTTACGAATTCTGCAGTGATTTTGGTTGCATCAGCGGAATATGTGATTTGTTGAAGTCTCGTAATCGATGGCATAAAACAACATTTCGGTGTTAGGCGTAACGACGGAGTATGGGGATATCAATTCTGACTGCAACATCATACTGTAGGTCATGTATGTATTTCCCTTTCACTGGTGCATTATCAAAATCGTGTGAATCACTGATATTTACTTCTCGCAAATATCAAAGAGTGAATATTGCCTTGTACAGTCGAGCGATTTGGTACAACTCGTTGCATAACAATTGCATTTGCCCTACTACTTACAATGAAGATTTTTTTAAATATATTCTTAGCTCATTCTTGTTGAGACAACTAAATGAAGTGGTTGAGGGGACATAGTGCTAACTCACATGTCTATAATTTTTTCAGCCAGAGGAAAAACAAAGTTTTGGTACAATGAGCCTTGTCTTATTTTCTTTAAACACTTCTGGCTGCTTTCTGCACACTGATGTTCTATAAATTCGTTTTTTTAACATTTTAATCATAATGTTTGTTTTTAGAAAACATTCTGAGACCTTTGGTTTGGATTTATTGAAATGAGCGTTTGCACTATCATCTCCCTACACTTTTAAATGTTGATTACAACACAACAAAAATGTGCTGCTGATGATGAAATGCGAATCGTTGTTATCTGAATGCACTCAACCGAAAACGTCCGCAAAAAGGGATAAATGACAACCAAAAGCCTTGTTGATGGCACCGAAAAGTGACGCAAAAATGCAGCAGTACAGCGGAAAGGAAGAGAAACTCAGCAAGATGGCAAAAAGAAATCACGACGAAAAAGTCTTTCAATTACGAGACTGGAGATCACACAAGAAGTCCCCATCATTTTTCTACCGCAGGGACTGTCGTTTCAGTAACACCCTTACTCCTTACGCCAAAGCCAACAGGGCGTGGAAGCTAACGAAACCCGACAACTTTCATCTTAGACGTCGCCAGGAAAGGGAAGAGTCTAATAAATTTAGCGTCTCGGCAATACGCGAAAACCGCAATAAATTACGAATTTTTATATCAATATCATGCCACTCCTCTTCTGAAGCCGGCGGCAGCAACCGCGTGGGGCGACAGATCCCGACAGAACCCTCGGAGACGCTTGGCGTGCGGGAGGGAGACAGCGACAGGAAGAGGCAATATTGCAGAGTAATATCAGGCGTTCATAATACACGTCGCAGCACAATATGGCAGCGCAGGGGCGGAGGTGGCGCCGGCGACCGACTGTGGTTGCTTGCGGAAATGGCCACAAAGGTGAAGGCAGACTGGTGCTGCAAGGCGCACCATTCGCTCACTTTGTACCAGTCGGGAGCTTAGAGCTTGTACCGGCTGGGGCGTGCCCCACTGGTGGGGAAAACCTCCGCATTCCGACTTGTACTTCAGCACCGGATCTCACCAAACAGCGGAGTAAGATCACCTCCCACTCACGAGGGATGAATCATACACTACACTTACGGAATTAATGACCTTATAAGTTGATCCGCTCGTACTCATTAATTGATCAATCAAACAACCAATTTGATCCCTCGTGCTTGGTCGAGCGTTTCATCCATGAGCGCCGTACAGTTCGATTGACTGATTGTTCTGTTTCTAGACGCGTCAATTATGGTCATTACTTCCGTGAAACTTATAGTCATTAGAACCGTAAGTGAAGTGCTCAGTTTTGTCACAGGGGTGGTTTCCCTGGATGCTGAGATCCGATCTGTCTCTGATCTACACGCGGGCTTCTGGGGTTTTTACTCTCATCCAGATATCTCCCCCTGATGGGTACCTTCTCCAGATGGGACAGCACTATCCTCCCGACTAGTCCTATTACATACAAGACGCCGCCGCGTTGAACTGGTCTTCCATGAATGGAAGTCACGCTGGATGGATCTGGCACCTCTCATCATGCATCCACGTTCCACTTCCTTAGACGAAATCCGTGTTGTCGTCTTGCCGAAATTGCCGCCTGCTTTTCGTTCAGTTGTTTCGTCTATATTCTTGCAAGGGCTAAGAATCGCATGGAAGCTTGTCTGAGAGTTACAAACTAAGAGCTGAATTGTTTTAATGTAATTATGCGCCGGCCGTTCTATTCTAAACGCATTTGCGGTGCTATTACGCGCCAAATTCTGTAGACGATATCACTCTTTTCACGTTTTCTGGATACATTTTTTAAACAAAGTATATTTTTTGGATCAAGTATTTAAATTTAACTTTAAATTTAATTTTAATGTAATTAATTGTAGTAAATTTAATGAAAGGTCAACTTTCAGAACTCAGAACTCATCGACAATTTGTCAAAAACGTAGAGTATCTGAGTACTATTATCTAGAACAAATAAAAAATACAAGTACAAGAAAATATCAGTTTAACTACGCTCTGGGAACAAGCGGTTACAATTATTTATTGGCACTTTCAATAGTGATTTATTTCCTTACATCACACTGTAAGTAACAAATCGACTTCATTTCGAGAAATTTGAAATTTATTCATAAAAGGTGGGGAGGGAACAGCTATGTCTACTTCTGTTACCATGTCAATGAAACGGACGTTCAGGGGGTTAACCTGGTGGCAAAAGTAGAACGACAGCTAGAATGCCTCCAGCGTTCCTACGTGAATATGGTCTGATCTCCAGGAGAGATATTAAAAGAGCGTTCTTTTGACGTGAGGACGGGGTGCTTCAGAGGAAAAGAGGATTCGAAGGAGTGAAATATTTTCCATGTAACGGGTAGAAGAAAGGTATTTGAGCAAAAATTTTATGTAATTGCTTGCGAACTTGAGTAATAAAGTTTCCGAGAATATTATGTTTGCCTCTACCTGATAAATATAATTCATTAAATTCACGTAATTAAATCAAAATATTTTCATATATTTTGTGAATATAACATTTTTATCATTGAACACATTGATAATAAACTTGAATTAAATTAATGTAGAATATTGAAGTGATATAAATTGTATCCCAAATTATACATAGCTTACATGTCTCGATAACAACTAATATTTATTGCATTTTATAATAATTATTCTAAAGAGGTTTATTACAAAATATGAACTTTTATTGCCAAATTTTTTCTATTTTACGTACTTAAATGAGTTAAGAAAAAATAAATCTAAAATGAAGTTTAATTTTTCGGAAACGCCCACAAGTGCACCGAAATCCTTCTTAATCCAGGGTAGATAATCACATTACTGTAACAAACAATGAAACTAAAAAAGATTTGTAGACTTTACATATGTTGTAAATATGTTAAAAATTCATGTTAGAAAAATCAAGGAAATTTAGAAGTGATATTAAAGTACATCGATGATTCCATGGCTTACAGTATGCACTGGAAATAAAAAATTCTATCACTTGATATTTAGCCACATGTACTTGTTGACTGAAACGTACGTTCTTCATTCCGTAAAAACACAATACTTTTTAAAGTTCAATTTTATTGGATCCAAACTTTTATTAAATAGTATTTCTTATGTGATGAAAAATAAAAGCCCTTGAAGCAAAATAATTCAAGATATCAACTATTTAACACTAAAAATTCGCCCATAGAATAAAACGACAATTTACGGGAGCAAACAGTGCGGGATTACTAGAAACGGATTATAGCGAAATATTAATCTACAAGTCTGACAGAAAATTCCTTTTAACTTTGAAATTTATTGATAGGTTTACATCGACACATGTTTAAAATAAGCATATATTATTTTCATTCATTAGAATTTTTTCCTTCTCCTTCAACGGATCAGCCTTTTAATTTTCTATTGTAATTAACTCATTCATTCACTACCTGTAATATTAATACGTACTTGCTGCTATTTGGTTCAGACTTAACGTGTCCGATTAGGAAGTGCGGAAGAATAACAAACTGCTTCTTATGGTAATGGCGTCTTTAAAACGACGTAGATCTAATCTTAAATCTCTTAATTTCTTTCCTCTTGTTCCCTCTCCCCCAAGTTGGAAAAAGCTTCATGTTTTATGGAAATCAAGGCAATGGAAATGAAGACATATCTAGTCGGAAATGAAACGGGTTCCTTTTCTTCCATCGGCTTGTGGACGACGAGCGCTTCCGCTAGGTGATGCTGTTACAGGAAGAGACACTTAATTACAGCCTTGTTACCAAAATACGTGGCAAAGGAAGGGTACGAATAGCCTCTTCTGCATGAGAACGCGATTTGCATCGCGATCGAAACAATATCTAGACGCTATTTTAAAGCAAACGCACACACAAATACTTCCTCGTAAAGATATAAAACCCTTTTCCTTCATTTCGTAAACCTTTTTAACAATCGAGAAATTTTGAGGATAAACAATGTATTTTAAACGTGACGGACGTGAAACGGATTATGCAAAGTTACTACACATAAATATATCACACAATAGTAAAATTGAACAGCCCAAATATTCTTGAAATTCCAACGTTTTAACGATGTTTTTTAACATAAAAGAAATTTAAGTAAGAATCCATTTAAGGGAACATTCTGTAATAATAATACCTTAAAAGTATACTACCCGCGGGAAAAATAATTGAAATTTAGTTCACCAATGTAGATAAATATACTTTTCTTAAATCAATCTCTGAGACAATGTTAGTATTGGCGTATTAATATTTAATACGCGATTTGTAAGTTTCGCATAATTTATTAAGCATAAAGTTTACCATTCTGTTTCTTCAATGTTCTTTACATTCCTTCCCGTATAAATAATGCAAATGAAACTATCTCATTTGCATTTCACTCATATTGTGATGAAAGTTTTACTATCATTGGCGTTTTTTTGCTATTGAACTCGCAGAAAAATTGAGATCTCTGCAATTGCATTATTTTGTTTTAGCAAGAAATTCAGAACGCTATAGAGACTGAAAATTCAAATGCTTAGTGTTCAAACAGAAGTTAGCGGGAGGAATCAATTAAAGAGACAATATCAATGGTACAACAGAACTAATAGACCTTGTGGTATACGTTTATGAAAAAAACCTTCAAATTGAATCAGTACGCTGAATATACATGACCAAATATCAAATGAGAGATTCACTACATTGAACGCGAAAATAATCAGTTATGTGATTCAGAGTGTAAAGTGAATAGACTGAGGTTTGTTATGTAATCGAGAATGTAGTATGGATGTCTTGATTGTTCCCCAACACAATCTGACCAGACAGAGAGTAATGGAATCATGAATCCACAGCAATGGAGATAGGAACACAATAATGAACATATATTGTTGCTCAAGTAATTTTCTATAATTTGAAAATGTTATTATAATAAAATGAAGCAATAATATTGTTTTGAGATGTACAATTTTATCGATAGTGAATTTAACTAGCTGAAATAAATTGAAATAGGTGAACTGAACATCTCTAACAATTCGATTCAGTGATGTCTTATTTTGTCAGACTCTTGGCGAGACAGGCCACCAGGTTCGCTTTTCCGTTTGACCATGCTCCTTTCACCGCTGAGCAGAGAAAGAAGATATCAGTCGTGAGACGAAACAGGCGATTTTAATTTACCTCAGAGGCTTCTTTTAAGCCTGAGGATCTTCTACATGCAGTAAATCAACAACATGTGACAGCTGGCTGTAGATTACCTCCGAAGGAAGGTGTACGAAAGATTTTTTCACCCTTAAAAATCCACGGCTTCAAACGGTTTCGAGCCCGCAAACTTGGGTATCACCGGCAAATATGGCAATAGTTATACCACCCAAGTCAACCCTTCAGCAACAATTGACATGTTGATAACAAACAACTAATTTTTTGCCCTGCGAATCACCTGTAAACGAGCTTCGCTCATGTATGAAAGCGAGTCGGCAAACGCAACCCGAGAGCGCAGTTGAACGTTGCTGCGTTGACAACAGCGGCAATAAAGCGAGACGGCACAGAGGAGACGAAGAGGCAGGGTAGCGGGAGAGGTGACAAGCTGCGAAGCATCCACGCGATGGAGGAAGTGTTGGGCTTTGCGGTGGAGCCGGGAAGCGAGAGCGTGAAATGGTGTAGTATTCGACGAGAAGACGAACTGAGGGAAGACTTCGAGAATTACGAGAGCACGGGAAAAAAGGCACGAAGACGGAATGGGAGAGTGAATAAAAAGGCAGAAGTACTACAGAATGGGTACTACGTAGGCGTAGATAGACGTTTGGAAGGAAGGGTGGACGGTCAGTGATGGTATGTGAGAGAGGTAGGTGGGTAGTAGTGTGGTAGAAAAATAGATAGGCGAAATGGAATATGAGTCAGAATGTAAGATAAATCGCGAAAGATTTATAGATGAGTAAATAATATATGAGATGACGGGGAGCATGATGATGCTGAATACACAGGCAAAAACGTAGTTAGAAAACGTGAATGCGTCAATGTGGTGAGAGTGGGAAAGAATGGGAGCTCAAAGCACAGTGAGTGGGAAAGTGACTGGGGACGAAACAGAGTGAGTGGAAAGGTGAATGAGTGGTTTAGGGAATGTGAGAATGATTGTGAGAGTGAGTGAGTGAAATAGTGAATGGGAGAGTGATTGCGGCGGTGAGTAGGGGAGTGAAAAAGAGAGGAATTTGGGGAGCGAGTGGAGGAGAGAGTGGGATAAGAATGGAGATGGGGTAGGGAGAGAGTACGGAGAGTGTGGGGAAGGAGTGGGGAGGAGTGGGGAACAGTGTGGGATGAGTGAGCGAGAGACAAAACGGCATTGTGAACGGGAGAGTGAACGAGAGTGTGAGCGGGAGAGTGAGTTTAAATGCATGTGCGAGAGTGTAAGTGGGAGAGTGGGTGAAACTGACCGGGCGAATAAGTAAGATGAGCGTGAGAGGGAGAGAGAGAGTTACGGAGAGTGGGTGTGAGCGAGAGTTGATAGGATGATAGGAACGAGTGGAAGGGAGCGGGAATGCAAGGCAAAGGTTGAAATCGAGTGGGAGCACTCGAGAGCGCGTGGGAGAGCGCGTGGAAGAGCGCGAGAGCGCGGAGAGGGCCGGCGGGAGCACGTAGACGGACGAGTTGACGGGCAGCCGGCAGGTCGAGCGGACAGGATAGCGAGCGCGCGGGCAGGCAGGCGCCGCCAGAGCTTTTTCCAGGGAGCGAGTTGTCACCCGTCACGCAATTTGCACTCGCATGCTTCCCAGCTCTGTACTGCCCTCGCCCTCCCCGCCCCGCTCCGCTCCGCCCCGCCCCACCCCAGCCGGCCCCGCCCGCCCTGCCCCGCCCCCCGGCCCGGCTGGCGTAGCCCTATCCCGACCCTCCCTCCCCGCTCCACCCCGCTCAACCCCGCCCCGCCTCGCCCCGCCCCGCCCCGCCCCGCCTCGCCTCGCCCCCCCCGCCCCGACCTGCCCTGCCCCTCCCCACTCAGCGCTCACCTCCGCCCGCCGCCGTCTCTACGCGGCTGCTAAATATGCAACGCGGTGGCTGCGTGCGCTCTTTCGGCCACATTCACCCCTGCCCCGCGACCGACCCCGCCCTCGCCCTCGCTCTACCCTCAGCTCTAGGCGCCTGGCCTGGCCAGAGCGCTGGGCCACACGCTGCGTGGAAATTGGCCAAAAGCGGTGCACAGGAAAAAAACTTCACATGCGTTAATGAAAACAAGTTTTTCACCTTTATGACACTTCTCTGTATTCACAATTACAGGAAAAATTTGGAATGCTATTTGAAAAATATTAAACCGAGAGAATCTCTAAAACATACTTTCGAAAATAAAACCGTACCAAAAACAGAGGCGTAGTATGAAACGCATAAGAGAAGGTTAGTTTCAATCCCATCGATCTTCACTTTTCTCTGAAATTGAGTTACTGGTACAAGGCAATCTTGGCACTGAAATTTACCTTTTTAACATCTAGTTTTTAACTTCGTTAAAGCGTAATTTTTTGTAATGAAAATCGGATATCGAATCTATATATCAATCTCTCTATGTAACAACACAATTATTTATAGATATATAATAACCAATATAAATTTTGTAAAGACCATGTAGCTTCTCAAAGTCATTGTAGTTTTCTAAAGAAGTAAAATAGATCGAGGAACGTTGTCTTGAAAATGAAAACTCAAAATAATTGTTTTTCATTGCGTTAAAGTCTGGAAATTTTACGTTACATCAAAGCCAAAATTAAACCAGTTGCTTAAAAGTCTACAATATCCATATTTTAAAAAAAATAATCGTGCTATCCTGTCATGTCCCTGCCGAACTCTAAACTGAAATGCGAACTTGTTAATTTAAAATTTATCGCGTAAACTAATAATAAATGGTGGAATATAAAGGGAAAGAAACCAAATCAATTTTGTTGCAAAACCTCCCTACTGCAAAACCATGGAAAGTGGAGAATCCTGCGCCTTAAAATAGCCCCTAATAAAATATTTCGTAAAGTATTGACACATTTTACGGTAATGTTACAGACAGACGTTGAGACATAACACGAAGGAACACTTTTTGCATCAGGAAATGTTGCATTTTAGTTGATTTTGATATGGATTTTTGTATCACCATAGTGTTGTCTCTACTTTTTCTCTGCAGGAATACAACACGCGCATATTACGCATTTGTACGAGTTTTTAATACATTTCGAGAGAACGAAAAGAGAAAAAGAGTTATATTTTTACAAGACAGGGTGAGAAATGTTTTTGTTGAGTCATTAATTATAATTGATGAAATAATGTTGAATTAATTTGTAGTTGTGATACTATAACAACACGAAATTGTGTCAAATTCATGAAAAATCTTTTGCTAAAAAACAACATACTTTCTCACCCTAATAATGCTTACGTAATAGTATTTATACCGCACTTTATCTCAGATATACATCACAGTAATTTTTTGTACAACTCAAATATTTGAAAAGTAGTAAATGACCTTATTTCAAAATCTATATTTAAGGAACATATTTCATTAAGTAAAAAATCTTTATCTGTAATATTTTAGGTGCAGGAAGACGTCAAAAAAGTTTGTACTTTTGCAATTTTCAAAAAATCAGGGTTTTCAACGAACTGGGACCTGCATTCTTAAACGTCCTTTACACTATCCAATTTTAATTCCAAGTGTAATAAAAAACGTTGAAGTAATTTTCTTTAAAATTTTGAAAGGTTCCGAGGGAAAAGAAAGTGTTCATGTAAAGTACCCCCAAAATTAAACTTTCGCTTTCAAATTAAAGGCGACGAATCATCAGTAAGATCGATTGCGGAATATCAATTTTCGAGAAAATCTGCTGAAAGGTTTAGCCCCTGGGGTTTTTCACAAACAAACAGACGGACGGACAGACGGATAGACTTTTTGCCGTCAATCGATTTTTCACTACCAAAACCCCACAAAACATGGATTTTGACTTCACCACGTGTTAGAGGATTTTTTCTAAATTTAGCACCTAAATTTATGCACTTTTTCGTTACCAGGGTCCGGCAATAAGATTTTTTCCTGCCCAAAATTCACCGCAGCTTTTCATAACTTGCTATTCTTAAGGAGTACCTTCTTAATGGCGAGAAAATAAAATCGTGATTTGCACTGAAACTACATGCAATAAAGACCATTACATGTGTGAAATCTTTGACTAATTCATTTAATTATGTATGCTACAAATCAAGAAAAGGAAAACGAACGTGGAAATTATGATACATGAGATATGGAAAGGAAACCACAACCCAAATAACGCTGCTTGACACACATTGCCTTTGAGCACGAAAACGATGTGACTCGGGCCTTATTTCTGTATTTCACGTCAGAAACAGTTAAAAGCTGTGTGACATATTATGGGGAGAAGTGCATGGTTCTTGAGCTCTAAGATCTGGTCCAATTCATATATGTAGTATTAAGTTTAATTATGATTACAGACAGACAGGCAGACAAGAGCATTTTTGGTCAGAATTGGTAAGAAAATATTTGCTACATTGAAATAACAACTATTTGCAAAGTGAAGCCAACTACATATTTTGGGTATTATCTCTACGAGAAGAAATCTACTTATTGCAGCGATAAAATGGAGAACGATTATTTGAATAAATACATTTCCTACAGAGCTCGAGGAAATGTGCTCAAATAGTGAATATACGTTCAATTCCAGAAGCGAAGCAAGGGGCCATCTCAGCATTTGCTCAAAGAATCAGGGAAACTGGAAGAAAAACTATATCAAGATTGGGATAATTGACCCAGAAACTGAAGTAAAAATATATCCTTAAAGTAGACTTTTGTATCCCCAGAGGAACACCAGTTATGTTTCTCATGTCGAATATACACAATAATTTTTTGACAATTTAATGCATTCTTGGAGCGTACCCTCACTTTCAAACGTGAAGTGTCATACACTATCGAAACCGGATTTCAGAAGGATGATATTTTCACTATTAAAGCAATGAATTACAAAGAGCGGAATGTTTACACGGGTTCAGCGAGTTTTCATTTAAACGTGTTATATATTTTTATTCAAGTTCGAATTGATTGAATTCCTTGTAATGTTACTTTCGCCCACTGTCCGTCAAAGGGAGGACAGAGCGCGCCACGCTATTTCGCAGTAATGACGGCACTTGGTGCGAGGGCGGAGAATGGAGTCGCAGATGGCAGCTGGGACGTGGAACACTGGCGGAGGCTGGGATGGTTGTGGTGGTGGAAGGTGACATGAATTAGTTCCGGAGAGTGAAACGCAAGTTTTGCTGTCAAAGAAATGCCCAATCTAACAAAATTGTTGTTTAAAAGTATTTCCGTCCATGACTCCTGTCCCTTGAGGAGTAAATTAGAACCGAATACTTTACCAACATTATGCAACTCTAAGAATACATAGTTCTGCCTTCCTCACTTTGCACAAATAAATCCCTACAGAGGGATACATGGGGAAAATGTAGATTTATCGTTCGGTTTATGCTGAAATGACTTATACTTTGAATGCTTGAATATTTAATTCCCTTTTGTTTCACAGTTGGCATTTTCATTTTACGTTAAATCACTTTCCAACCAAGCTGATGATACCAGAATAAATTTTCCCCATATTTACGTCAATTTGATATGAAATGTTCTTTTTATGAACACGGCGATTAGAAAACATTTCTCTCAACATCGTGTAAAACTGTAATATCTCATAAACCTTTTTGAAACTCGCGTTTCTGATGAAAATATATTCTAAAATAATTCAACATAGGTCGTTTTAGGATATTTTTGGTACATTTTAGAGCTCAAATCTATCACACAAAACCGCCAATTTTTTTTAAAGAAATAAAATAATTTGTAGTAAATGATTTAATCGTTAATAATGTGTAGTAATGATTTAGTTTTTAACATCCAAAACATTTAATCCAAAACATCACGTGTAGAGAAACTTATCGAAAGGATCTATACAATGAAATTTTGGCGTGTTATGGTATAAATAAATGACAAATAATTGACAATCTTTAGGATCTTTTATCTACATTGACTTGAGACCACCAACATTGGTATCAAAATTTTACAACATGCCCATGAATAGCTCGTTAAAAGTTAAGTGCTCGATATAACTTTTCCTAAATGTTTAAATAATCTGTCTGTATAATTGCTTATAATGTTGTTAGTTTGTAATCTCCTCTTGTTTGCAATGTAAGTAATATCATTAAAAATGTTAAGTGATGGTGAGTTTATTCACAAGTCGAAGAGTCGGCAACCGTTTACCGTTCCATTAATAATTATGGACAAGTGAAGAATGACATGTTTCAACCATACATACATTTTGTTTTGTGCAAAGAAAAGGCGTTTACATGGATAATTAACGAAAGAAAAAAACAGAATGTATATGTTAACGAAATAAAACTAATTCCTGTATAAAACACTTAATTTAAAAATCTTATAAGGAATCGAAGCGTCTATAAGTTTATAAATCTGTTAGAGATTTGCTAAAAAACAGATACAGAAATGAAAATAAAAATATACAAAAAATCTGTAAATAACGAATAATAATAATAATAATAATAATAATAATAATAATAATAATAATAATAATAATAATAATAATAATAATAATAATAATAAAACGTACATTGATAGAAACCATCAGCAGGTTTTCCTTATCGATATATCAATACCCAATACCCACAACATATCGGGAAAATATCAAGAGAAGATCCAGAAGTATACTGATCTCGCCCATGAAGTCGCATCTCAGTGGAACTTCAGTAAAGTGACAACTGTGCCTATAATAATATTAGCTACAGGAGTGATCCCAAAAATGACACTTCGGGCACTGGAGTGTCTTCACTTGGATGCCAGGAATGTATATAATATGCAAAACTGTGTAATTTTGAATACATGCCGTATTGTCAGAAGCCATCTGAACCTTCAGTAAAGCAACCACACACCTGGTCATCATTCCTGTGTGTGGTTGACATACCGACCAGTAGATACTGTGAATAATGTATAATAATAATAATAATAATAATAATAATAATAATAATAATAATTGGTGAGTATCCCGAATTTGATATAACGTCTTCACCGACACGAATAGCAAGATACGTCGTTACCGCAGAGCTAATCAGGCGAGTCGGTGGATTTGGACCTGAACAGTTTTGCTCAAGAAGGGAAGTCACACGCTCGTGTTTGTCGAGTGAGTAAAACTGTCACTGTCTTAACGTGTAACACGCCAGGAAGCGCATAGCGACTTCTCATGACACATTCTAATATTTTTAACTAACGAAGTAATTTGTGTCAAAAATTTCAGCTCATAAATATTCTTTGTATATTATATTTATCAACGTGTAACAATCACATCATTATTTTTGAGATAGCTCAAAAACCGTTATTCTTCAGTAAACAGGTCTACTTGAATGATTCACTACCGCGTCCCGTTATGTGTGGTCTTTGAATCAATATAAAATATTTTTACTTCTTTGCAACGCATCTTACAG
Organism: Gryllus longicercus; assembly: GCA_038098605.1. NCBI lineage: Eukaryota > Metazoa > Arthropoda > Insecta > Orthoptera > Gryllidae > Gryllus > Gryllus longicercus. The sequence continues at coordinate 3,610,430 of JAZDUA010000004.1, forward strand.
GTCAGGAACAACATCATTATTTCTGAGGCATTGCTGCCCTAGGTTTCGAGCGAAAAATATTCCACACTCGGTGGATATCCTCCTATTGAAGAGGATTTCCGACACTCGCTACATATCTGGGTCGACTTCAACCACTATCGAGAGAAGAATATTTTGGGCCTATTGCCCTTATGGGTAGGTTTTCATGATTTTCACGCCGATTAATACCAGACGAATCTCGGAGCAGTACTCTCACAAACGGGCCACAGACGCAGACTATTTCGTCCCTTTTCTTTTTTCTATCCTCTCTCCTTACATACAATTACACTTATGTACACTATACTACCGCACTACAGGGCAGCAGAGCTTATCGCGGCTGGGGCGGTACCCGTTTGTAGAAGATACCTGGAGAAGAAATTCTCCCGCAATCCGTCCTGTTGGTCAGTGACGAGTCTTACGTCCCAACGAGGGAAGAACACCCCCGGGATATAACACGCACTACTCTTACGGATCTAATGATCATTATGGTTGACGTGCCAGGAACCCAACTCTCTCTCCCTCTCTCTCTCTCTCTCTCTCTCTCTCTCACTCACTCACTCACTCACTCACTCACTCACTCACTCACTCACTCACTCTCTCATCCACTTCGTCTTTGTCCCTTGTTATTTCTTATAAAATTTTTGAAAATTTTTATTCAACTTTTTTTTCAAGTTTTCTAAAAGGCAACAATTATTCATATGAGAACAGGTTAAACATGCTTCAGGTTTAAGGTCATTTATTGCAAATTTTACGTGGGACAACCCATAGTTGATGTGTGCAATATGGTGAATACTGCGGGCGACTGGCAGCTCTGTCGCTGCCATGGGAAGGGAAGAGGAGGGGAGGAGGGAACTGGGCCGCGTTCCACTGCTACTTGCCTCTACATCAGCGGAGAGGAATGTTATAAAATATGTTTGCAGCAATGCCTAGGTAATAATGTGAAATATGCTAAAGGGGTTTCTGAAGAATTACTTTCACTGCGCTTTCGCTGGAATTAATGGCATGAAAACGCATCCAGAAAAGCATAATCGGAATGGCTTGAATTCTTTGCGCTCATCCATTTTGGAGTTGAAGCACAATATTTTGTGAAGCTTTCTTCTGGTGCTGTTTCTTTACTCGCGGAGTGGTTGAAACGCCAAACGCATTAAACAAAAATATGAAAGGATTCCGAAAATATTGAAGTGGAGGTTTTAAAAATAAACAACATTTTAAATTTGAACTATATAATTTATTTATTGCTTATAATTTATATATTTAATTTATAAATAAACTGAAAATAAAACATCCAAATTATTTTTTTTATAAACATGTCGCCTTAAGATAATTTAAATATAAGCTCTGAGAAAATCTGTAAAATATATTTGATCATTAAGGATATCAATGTTAATATTATTAAATGAATCAACAACCTGTATATCATTTTGAGTCATATTGGTATGTGTTTTAAAATATTTCTATCACAGTAAATTTTCAAATGTCATGGAGCGTGGCCCCTCTGGCCTCTGTCGGGAGTCGCCTACAAATATGCTGGCTGAATCTCGTGAATATGAATGCACGTTGTCGGTTTTGAAATATGATGTTAAACTATATTTCAGGCGGTTATATTAATATTATGTCTTTAATAGGATAACATAACATAACATTAATTTCACCAATAGAAAGAAACATTAAAACTTAACACAATCTAAATTTTTCTTTCAATTTACTGTAAGATAATCAGTTCAATCGAATTTTATTTTTCTCAACACATTCAATCAAAAATAAACTTTGATTCATGAAAGTTTCTACGCGTTGAATAAAAAACCTATTGCCACATAAGTGAATAACCTCCACTGGATATTGAATTGTCTCTTTATTTCGCGACCCCCAAGAAAAAAGCAGTCGTACGAGTTAGGTTGACTGTCACGGGCCCCGAGAGATTCTTAAGTTCCTTTTTCGGGGCTTTTGTTTATATTTTGGCAGCTGTCCGGCCAACCCGAGGCGCACGGGGTCAACATTCCCATGAGCTCGGGAAGTTAGGGGAGCGCCCCGCGTCGCTGGCAATGCGTCTTTCTCTGTCGACCGCGAAATATTCGCAGGGAAACTTTCCCTTCGCTAACCGGTTTCGAAAGAAGCGCGACTGCCTCCCAGAGGGACGCGGACGTCAAAAGTCTCTCGTCATCGCGAAAGGAGAAAAAGGGATGAAGTTAAGTACCGAACTATTTGACATTATGTAATTAAGTGTAATGGAGGGTTATTAGGAAGTCTTTCTTTCCAAATACCTCGTCGTAAGTTGAAAACAAGTTATGAGAAGGAAGCTGTAAGGTTGCAAACTACTTTTCTGCGAAGAGAGCCTTGCACAAAGGAAAGAAATGACACGCCCGAAAGACCGGAATGATGTTCTTGGAAAGAGAAATCCCGCACTTCAACAATCTTCTTTTTGAAGCTGTGTAAAAGAGAAATGCATTTACGGGATCAATATGCTTGCCCTGAATGAGTTTCGATCAATGAAGCACTTCTTTCTTTGTTTTTTTAATAGAACCAGAGGAATGCATAAAGGTTTAGTATAGCAAATACAACAACGACAAATGAGACACAAAAACATCTTTACGTCTATTTGCAACAAAAAATCCCAGTTTAATGAAGTATTCAATTTCTTCTCTATGTAGGTTTTTTAACATGAAACATTTTCTCTGACCTCCTTTCGACAAAACCGATTTCGACGAATTGGACAACTGTACTTCAGTCTTTTACATTCTTATCCAACATTTATTAAGGGATTTACTTTAAAATGTCTTCAAAACTTTGTGCATAAAATTTCATTGCATTTTATTCACTGCTTCTTACATTTATATCACTTCTATGAAAGTTAATGTATGAGAGACCACATCCTTCTTTGGAAATGATGTATTGAAAGTTATTATTGGCACCTCTGATATCTTTTTAATTTTTAGAGGCGAGAATTAAATAAAGATCGTGTGATGTCCCAAATTCTAACCATTCTTTGATCAATTCATATCTTATCAATTCATAATATGTTTCATAGAAACAGAAGTTACTTTTCCATAATTTATATGAAAAGATAACATTTTTGAATTGAAAATTTAGCCTTCACGTATTTGAGAAGTGACCAAAATCATGCATTAGCATGTAAGGTATAACAATACAGAGAATGAGAAGACTTTTTATGGTAGTTTGAGTTTAAATGTTTATAATCACTGGACATAAAATACTATATACTAAAATATTTTATCTATGTGTACAATGGTAGGTGTACACATAAATAAAATATTTAGAACATTTACAAAAGTGTTACATTGGACATGACACAGGAATATGTAAAAATTAGATATCCAATCTCCCAAGTTCTGCTTTGAATGAAGAATTATATAGCATTTTTTATCTGAGCACCACAACCCTTATTCGCATGAAACACGACCCTTCGCCCGTCCTGTCCTTTTCACGATCAGCGCTCTTTGAAAAGGCGCTCGACACAATGGTAATGTAACAAAAATTGAGTGATCGTATCTGCAGGTACCGCCCTTCATTCCCCCTGCTGCAGGTCCTCCGCCTAGCCCGGCGGGGACAATGTGACCGGCCTTTAATGCGTTAAAGTGAATCTCTCCACCATTGCAGCGACCCCCAATTTTGGGGGCGAAACCACAAAGCTATTGCGTTCCGAGCCTCATATCATTTTGAGGCATGTTGGTAAATGTTTAAAAATATTTTATCACTGTAAATTTTCAAATGGCATGGAGCATGGCCCCTCTGGTCTCTGTCGGGAGTCGCCTACAAATATGCTGGCTGAATCTCGTGAAAATGAATGCACGTTGACGGTTTTGAAATATGCAGTTGAACTATATTTCAGGCAGTAGTGTTAAAATATGCCTTTACTATAATAACATAGCATTAAATTAAGTTCAACAAAAGAAAGAAACGTTAAAACTCAACAAAATTCAACTTTTACTTTCACTTTACTATAATATAATCAGATCAATCCAATTCCATTTTTCCTCAACACATTCAATCAAAACTAAACTCTGATTCATAAACGTTTCTACGCGTTGAATAAAAAAAAACCTGTTTGTTACAACATAAGTGAATAACCTCCACCAAATATTGAATTGTCCCTTTATTCCGCAACCTCCAAGAAAAAGCAGTCGCGTGAGTTAGGCTGTCAAGGGCCCCAAGAGATTCCTAAGTTTCTTTTTCGGGCTTTTTTTCATATTTGCTTCCTAACCATCTAGAGAGTGAGTGAGTATTGATCTGAGACGTGTCAAGTACATCCATTCATTGTACTCGTGTAACATGTAACACAACGTGTAACATTGTACTCGTCAAAATCCACGAAAGACGAAATTCCAATGGAAAGAAAGTAAATTTTGAAAAAATTAAAAAGAGCTTTGAGGCTACTTTACCTTTCCATTGATGCATGACCACATTGCAACCAGACGTTTCTTCGTCACACGAACCACACCCGAACCAACGAGGACTTTCCTCGCAGTCGTCGGTTGTATCTTGTGCTAATCTCTCAGCTCGGGTTCTCTTGTAGTACAAACAGGATGGCTGGGGAAATGGGATGATACACATGTTATTGTTGAAAAGTTGGATCAGACAATTTTGTTTTTAAAGACAAATTTTGTCAAGAGGGAGTAAAAGGGTTAATGCACACACGAAGTTGTTTAAAAAATGTATTTTTAATTTCTTTTTATTATTGAAAGTATTTAAAATTATGTATGAAATTATTTCTTCTTTGTAAGAGTGCTGATAGTGCTTCTCGCAAGTAAAAACACCACAACTATCAGAAAACTGGGTACAGAACAAGCTCCTCTGATAATGCCGAGAACAGAATGAGAATGTGCTGTACAGGCAGTAACAATCTTTGACGTATACTTAGGTTTCACAGGAGATAAGGTAGCCCGTTCACCCTCCCAGTCCGTGAAAGCAAGCCAGTAAGAACAATCGATAATATAATGTATTTTGTCCGGCTCTACAGTAGAGAATAATTAATTTGACATACGATATTTTTAATTATTACACAATTTTGAGGGAGCTTTTTATAGATATGAGAATAATTTTAAAAAAATGTTGGTTTAAATATCTCACGCTCTGGAGGAATAAAAGAGTTTATAGGATATCAGAAAATACTGAATAAATACTGACACGATGTTTGCGCCATAAAATAAGATGGTAATATCACTAGGATGGAATATGCTGAATTAAAAAGAGTGCAAAAATAACATTTGTTATTTTCCTATAACCATTGAAAATATTGTGACTCTTCAGTATAAAAACAACAGATAATATCATTTTATATTCAATATTACTTAAGTTTTTCCAAATCGGCATTAATTGAACGTGTTTTGATTTTTCCATGAAGAGACAAATATGACAAAACAAAAGGCCCTTTCACAATGTAAAAATAAACATAAACATGGCGTTAACATAAAAGTTGAGACAACGTCCTTAAGCGGACTCGCGGACTCATTCACAATGCGTTCGCATAAGCATAACACGTAAGACGTTAACTTAAAAACTTGGAAGCTTCAATTTTTTGTGCTTATGATTAAGTTAGACATAAGAAATAAACCAATTACAAAACGGTAACTCAAAATCAAGAATCGAAATTGGTGCGAAGTCGGCAGAAGAACTAACGCCATATGAGCCATGGATACAGTCGATACCTCGAAATCCATTCTCACATCCAACCAATCGGAAACCAGAATGTCTCGCAGTCAATAGAAACTCTTTATTTTGCTTACGATATGTTGGACATTGTGAATACTTCAGTCTATCACTTATGTTAATGTTTATGTTTATGAATGCGCTATGCTTCTGTTTACGTTTGCATTGTGAATGTGCCTTTATAGTCGTTGTAGCGTGTAGATGGGCAAAAACACGATCCTCGAAACGTCGCAAAACTAACTTTGTTTAATGAACAATAAAAAATTAAGTTTATGAAAATGTGATTTTGTTATTTTATTCTTAAATTTTTAAATACTCTTTTCTGTAAAAAACATGCTGTGGCCAACTCTGCCGAATATGTCTTTTTTCAATACAAAGATTTAAAATTCGTTTAAAAACAAATGCAAAAGATTTGTAATAAAGACCGAAACTAAAACTAAATCAGATGTATATTATTTCCCTAAACCAAAATCGAAACCGAAATTCTGTAATGCCCGAAATGAGTCCGGAACAATAGTGCAACAATTCGATTCCTTGATTTATTTACCACATCAAACTGCGCCAATACTAGTGTGAACAGTGTGGGTGTTGCCTGTTTCAATGACACTACATAAATAAATGTTGGCCAGATTTTTCTGCTGCGCAGTCTTTTAATATTTCAACCTCCCGCCTCCCATCGGCGTGCGAGAAAGGACATGCGACGCCGGCGCTGAGCGACACGGGCTGAAGCGCCCCCTGGGGCTAAGCGAAGCGGGGGCGGGGGCACCGACAAGCGACCGACAATGGAGCGCCGTGTCAACAAAACAAGCGCGACAATGCGCCATTCCACCTCCTCTTTTCAGCGCCCGCCGCGCCGCCTGCGCAGCTCAGTGAACCAATTGACACCGACCTCAACGTTTCGTCGACGAAAAGCGAAGGATTTTTTTTAATATAAAGGCATGCACATGATGGACAATTGTTTAGTTCTCTGTTCAACTTGCAGTTTTGTGTCCCCGTTTCAATGTTGGTAAGTTTTCTAACTCAAATGTCTAGGGAGGGAAATTTGCAGGAAAATTTACATTTTTAAATCAGAAATATAATATGGTCATTAATTGTGAAATTTATAAAAATAATTTATAAAAATAATTTTTGTATAAATTTACATGCACTTAGAGAACAAAAATTACCGGAATTTATTCCTTGCAAACAACAGATTCAACTCGTAAAGTATTTATATTTCTGTATCTCCGACAACCTTTCCTAATTTTGAAAACATTTTTCTCTTTCGTTTCCCTTTTGTTCGATTTTCCTTCTTTCCCCTAAGAGCGTTTTTTGTTCCATTCACTGAAGTGCGAGAGGCTCCCCTGCCTCCTCTGCCATCCCGCAGCCGTCGGCAGCGTTGGGTGATGACGCGTGTACAAACGCCGGGGAGCGGGGGAGCGGAGGGCGGTGGGTTGATATTGGGCGATAAAACGCGGCTGGAAAGTGTGAAAGATAAGGCCACACGCATCACAGTTCTGCATTCTTCCCCACGGGAAAAGAGTTTTGTGGAACTCGCTGTTTCACCCGTCGCTGATAAGGTGTCTTCTCATTCGACACAGATACCATGGACGGAGTGATAATTTTGAATTGTCAAACTGTTGTTATCGCGGGTGAAATCAGCGGTGGGAAAGGTGGCATACTATTGGTAACCGCAATTGTGATTGGAGTTCTATCAGGAGCAATAGTAGTCGAGAGAATCTGTCAGTGACAATATCGCACGGTTGGATGTGCACGGGCTAACTGTCCAGTAATACTGCAAATGGTGTAATGACATTTCTCGATTACTAGGCCACATTTGCAGCAAACAACATTAAGATCACTAAAAGAATTTTTTTTGAAAATAATTTTCCACTTATGGATACGTATATTACGCGCCTCAGATTGGAACAGACATCTCTTGTAAGAAGAACGTTTTTTCTCAAAACTTGACTTGTTTTTATACGAATAACTACCGGTTAATAATCTAAAAAAATTGCATGAAAAATTATTTTGAAGTGATTTCAAATCTCAGGTGAGTCAAAGAGTCAAAGGAAATCCTATCCGTTCATAAAATAATTTTCTAGTTTTTCAAACTTTCTGTAACTTTCAGTAAAGAAAATCCCAGCAGACGTATTACTAGATGATTCTTTATTCTTTAAGCAACAACATTCATTTCGTTCTGAAAGCTTTTGAAAACAATACAGTACATATAGAACAAATATAAAGTTGTTCATGTCAATTATATCAAACTATCTACAAATGAGTAAGTGAATAAATGAGTATTGATTTCAGACACGTGAACAAAGGGCATCAACTGATGTCACTATAGTACCTCTGTCCGGGCGGTCGTCGAGATCGGAGATACTAGGATGCAGACGATATTAAGATTTTCGTCACTAATTAGATAGCTGGGTCGAATTCAGCCGCTGTAAGGAGGAGTATTCTAGCAGCCGGCTGCTCTGATCGGTAGTTTTCCAAGGTTTTCCCTACCAATACCAAGCGAATGCCGGAGAAGTACCCCAATAAACGGGCCACGGATCGCGAGCGATATTTCCTTCCTCTTCTTTGCCCTATGCTCCCTCCTTATTTACATGCACTACCTCAGAAGGCAGAAGGGCAGTCCGGAGCATAGATCTTGCCCAGACTGAGGCGGTGCCCCACTGGTGGGATATACCTTGTTGGGATAAAACCTCCATCCGACGAGAAGGTTGGCCCCGGATCTCGCCTCATCACCGCTTCCTCCCTTGATAAAAACATGCACAACACTTACGACACCAGTGACCATAACAGGTGACGCTCCCGGAAAAAGAAATAAGGTAGGCCTGTAGTCCCGTATGTGTAGTGCGTGTTGTATCCCGGACGTGACCCAGTTCCTCCCCAGCCGTAACGCACGATTCAGTGTCTATCTACACTTTTCTCCCTTCCGATATCTTCCCGAGTGGGGTGTATTGGTAGGCTTCAGCGGCCGGGGTCATTGCGTACTTGGCTGTCCGGGATGCGCCGCGTCTCAGTCGATTGAGCTGACGTTTCGGCCATGGTGTTATGGCCTTCTTCAGAGCTATACCGCTGAGTTATATTTGAAGATACGCTCCCCGTAGAGGTTCGTAAGATGTATTCGTAGGCTTCCGCGGTTGGAGTCATTGGGATGTCGAGTTCAGCCGCGTCTCAGTTAACTGACCTGACGATTCGGCCATCGCGTTGTGGCCTTCTTCAGAGCTACACTGCCGTGGGGCAAGAGCTACACTGCCGCCCTAGCCGGGTCAAGCTTTATGCTCCAGTTATGTATGATAATGCCGTGTAAGTGCGTAGGTAAGCGGTAAGGAAGCGACAAGGATAAGGAAGGAAAAATCAGACGCATCGTTAGAATACTGCCAAGACACTCGTCAGCTATAGACAAGGGAAATTGTGCAAAAATACCAATCAAACCAGCTGGCGGCTAGAATTCTCCTCAGTCAGCGGCTGAATTCGACCTCGCTTCCTAGCTAGTGTCGAAACTGCGCCAAAATCGGGACTCTAACTCTAGGATTCACCAGTTAACAATGTGCAACCCACGAAGCGCGTGATATGCTTCAATTATTTATATACTATCTCTGATCAGAATACGTAAACACTATTACAATTAATATTTAACGCCAGCTCTATAACGTGTTTGTTTTTTTCGATGCAGGTACCCACTCTGGTCTTCGCCATCCGTCAACCGTCAAATACGGCCACTGCTGCGCGCCGTTGTCATGCGAACTTCGGTCCTGCGGTCTTGCGGTGTTGCCAGTGGCGTTATGATTTGCTGCGGTCGCGGTGGGCGGAGAGAAGTGCAAATTGCGCGTCGCTTCGCGTAGAGATTGAGCGCCGAATTGACACGTTGACAATAACAGGTCAACAGGTTCAAAGGCAGCCGATCAATACACCGACACCGAGACCTACAAAACCATCAGCAGAATTTGCGCCCGCTTGTTGGCCAGGGGACACATGCGTGAAAATTATTAAGTAGTGAAGAGTCAGAAAATCTGAAATTGTGAACACTGAAACTCGGAATAAAAATGTATGCATGCTTCTCCTGCAACAAGAGACAGCATTAATTTTATCGCTTTTTATAAAGAACTTCTTCATTCGAAAAAATATAACAAACTGTTCCTTTGGCGTTAATTTTCGTAATTACAGTTTAAACATTGAGAGCGTAGGCTTCCGCGACCGGAATCAGTATTTACTAGGCTGTCCGGGTGACGCCGCGTCCATGGCGAAGGTGCCGACGTGTCGGTCGCCATTCTGCGACCTTCCTTACGCCCTGAGGACGGTCGCAGAATGGCGAGCGAAACGTCGGCACCTTCGCCATGGACGCGGCGTCACCCGGACAGCCTAGTAAATGTAGTTTAAACATTGTTTCATATCTATAAAGTGTGGTTTTAAAGTGATTGGCTATTTTAAAAACAAGAATATCCACATACAATTTTTACTAACCTCTAAATCGATTAATTCAAGAATATGACCATACATTTGGTTAATTGAATTTCATGTATTTTGATAATACTAAAAATGATATTCTTCATTGAAAAAGAGATGGAACTTATCCCATTCCAATTATCATCTCATTATATCTGCGATGATTGATTGCGTGAAATTAGAATGTTAATATTAAGTTTTATCATTGATTAGTTTTGCTGTTCAACAAACGTTGCTAATTCTTCTAGTTCGTAGAACTAGAATAATATATTTAAATATTCATTCAATAAATATCAATTGAAAATAGATTACATTAGAAATAATAATTGAATATAGAAGTGTCTTCGGAAATATTTCGTTTGTTTCCTTCAAACGACAGTTGTCATTTTCAACTTCCTTTTCCCAGAATAAAATATGTACAGAATGATAAAAGTCCCGATAACCACGGAACCTTCACGCAATCAGATCTCGCTTTACCGTAAAATATTGCGACACTTTCAGTCAGGTTATTTGACATTATTCCAGGTAGACGCATAAGTCATTGGACAAGTGTCAGTCATACCAAACAAGGTAGGAAAATAGCAGAAAACGAATCTCATATTGGGAAAAAACTCCACTTGAACAATGTTCTGTGAGTACCACAGATTACACCTTTACATGCGACAATAGTCACTAATATAGAGTTTAAAGTTGCTTTTATGCTATAAAATGCTTCAGTATTTATGTAAAGTTATTTTGTTGACATGGAGCCTGAAGATGTACTACATATCTGTAACTGCTAATGAAGAAACTAAAAGGGTGAGAAATTTGTACTTAATTTGCACATCGAATGTTAATTTCCTCGATTTATGAAATATTTTCAGTACTTCTTTAATACGCATGTCTAGAAGCGTTGGCCACCAGATCGATTACCTATATACTTTATTCACACCTTTGGGCTTTGATTTTCTGAAGTGAAATTTTTGATTGTATGTTGCATGAACACAAAAAACTGCAAAATAATTATTTTCAAGATACTTTAGAAGCAATTGCCCAAACTATTATTCCTTGATTGTAAGCCATTTTATTCAATACGTTGTCTTGAATTCCGTTTCTTTTCTTAACAAACCGTTAAGCCTACATTTTATATTCACTTAAAAAATTTGCATTACACAGTCCAAAAGTGTTTTTATGTTAATAGGGTAGGTCGAAGTTAATTGTCTCGTGATTTACTTTTACCGGCGTAACGAAGCATCAAGTGAGCCTTAAATGGGTAATATTATATGTGATACTATTCCGCCCGCGATTTCGCGTTTTTGCTTGACCCGTTATCCCGGATGCCGGTCGATTCCTTCTTGTGGTGAACGATAAGAGATAAGAGCCGAAAATTCGAATGACTTTTTTGGAAAATAATTTAAACTTTGGTTATTTCTCCTAGGATTTCGCACTAGAAGAGACACGACCACCCGCAGTATCAGAAGACGGCGTGCGGTGGGCGTTGAGCGGGATGGACGTGGGCGAGGGCGGGGTCGTGGGCGGTGCGGGAGCGGTGGCGGTGGTGGACCTGGGCGACGCCCCCCGCTGGCTCGGCCCGCTGCACGAGCGCGCGGTGGCGCCGCTGCTGCTGTGGCGCGCGCCCACCCGCTCGCGAAAAGGCTGCGCGCCGCACTGGCTACAGCATCAGCGCGGATATGTGCTGGCCGCGCGCCTTGCCCGAAGGATAAGATACTTCCTCACCGAAGACACAAGAGATGCCGTTTCGGATGATATGTACACCGTAAGTCTCGCAATAAATTGCTTGTAATCCATGAGCCTTCTCTGAAGACCGTCTATGCATGCTTTGTTTGTTTGTGATGGAGTGTTAAAGAAATAGAAAACTAATAAAAGATTGTCTCCGGAATTTTTAAATGAAGAAATTTAAATATTTAGATTTCATTTGACCAATCAAAGATGGTATTCCGACACTTAAAAAAAGTGTTATTACAATGTAAAAAGAAAATACATGGTGAATTCTTGACTGTAACAGTTGCAACAATACCAATTTCTGGACTTTAACATTAAGCAATATTAAGCAATTGTCAATATTGTTTGCATGTCCCTTTAATACTGATCACAAAATATACCTGAAAGTTGCCAGAATAATGATAATCCACATTTACACACACATTCTATATCGTACAGATTGTGAAACACAGAAAACATAGACATATCTGTTTCGCTATGACAGGATTTCAAGAAACAAAATTTAGCTAAAAGTTCGAAATAATTAAACAGTCACCTTTCCCACCTGGCACAAACAACATAATCTCGCCAAGGACGTAACGGAATAGGCACATGCAAGACACTTCATAGCAGTGAAAAAATATTTTTTTTCCTCAAAAGGAATCACTTGCATCGCGCTCAAATTTTGTTTCTTCTTTACAAAGAATACAGGCCTAAAAGTTAATTTGAAAATTTGAGTTTCAAGACTATTATTTTGAGTGACATCATACAAAGTATGGTGGAAAAACAGCACGTACTTTCTCCGCCAAATTTGCACTCAAAATTACGCGAGAAATGCTGAAATTTTCGAAAAATTGTACACGACCTTATTTCAAAACCTATCTTTAAGGAACAGATTTCATTACAGAACAATATCTCTGTTGTGACCAGAAACAACAAAGAATGACACGGTTTCTTAAAACGTGTTTTATTCCAAAATCCAAAAAAAGCAAGTCCAGTAACAATAGCCAAGTTCAACCAAAATTCCTGAGGAGAGTCCGTGTACGTCGCTTGTTCACCAATTAACCGTGGGGCAGTCCAGAATCCGTTAGCACTTCGACGTATCACTTATTCACTCACTATTCACTTGTAGGCGCTCGCTATCGACTGACTCCTCCTTGCCCGAGCGGCTATTTTATATCCCGCTCGGGGCGAAGATCCGCTGGCCAGCCCCGTGATACGGGTGAGTTCTCGCGCGCCGAAGTCTGCTCGAGCGTGACGGTGCTGCCGCGCTGCCGGACAGCGCACTCTCTTGGGCGATATTGGTACCGACATCTGGCGGCAACTTTAAGGGTGTCTGTTCGGCCACGGCAATCTCTATCTTTAATATTTTAGTTTTGGGAAGAATCCGAAAAAATGTAGAACTTTTGCTATTTTCAAAAAAAAGTGTTTTTCACGAACATGAGACCATTCTCTTTAACGTTTTCCACACTATATAACAACAACACTTAATAAAAAACGATGAAGTTATTTTTTTAAAAGTGGAAAATATTCCAGGAGCTTCATGTATAATCCCCCCCCCAAAAAAATAAAATGGCGATTTTAAATTCAATGGGTCGTGACATCGCATTGGAGAAAATCTTCTGAGGTGGTCGTCGGTTTAGCCGCTAGCGTTGTTCACGGACGGACAGACACATGTCGTCATTCGATTATTCGTCAACAATGACCCACAAAATATGTATTCTGGCTACACTACATATTAGAGGATTTTTTATGAATTTAACAACTGGATTTATTCACTTTTTCGTTACCAGGGTTCTGTAATACGAATTTTCCGCCGGAAATTTGCCGTTTTTTCGCGCAGCATTGCAGCAGTATCTGCATTCTGTAGGGAGAATGTTAAACTGTACTGCAGTGAAAATGTGGTATCCTGTATCCTTCGATAGTAGAAAGAAAAGTTGACTTTCTATTGACAGAAGTTCACTCGTAAGGACAAGCGAGAACTGCAGCTCAGCTCCAGCGCCCCCATCCTCCTCGCGGTGGCGCGGCCGTCGCTGACGTCATCGGCCGGCGACCCAGAGAGGCTCATGACGGAGCACTCGACGTGCCTCCGCGCGCTCTGGAAGCGACATCAGTCCTTCCGCGGCCTGCTCCTGCACGAGACTCAGCCAGGGGTGTGGAGGGGGCTGTACGTCGATCCAATCGTGAGTGTTTCTTATTCTTTTGCCAGTGCTGGTGGACACACAAAGCACAGCTTGTTCATTACCAACGCTGATGGGACAACTGCTTGTTGATTGCCTATGTTGGAGGCAGCACTGTTTGTAGATTCCTAATGTCGGTGGGAGCACTGTTGCCTAGAATATCATGCTTTTTAGGTTATCGTTCTCAATGTTTGCCCGGGCGGACTTCCTCCTAGGGAAAGTACGCAACTGCCTAGAAATCATCTTCAGTTGTTGCCCTAGGTGATAGTAATAAATAAAATAGGGTCCCCTAATTATTAGTATGAAAGGCAATTATTAAATATTTTACTACTTACACATATTTTAAAACATATTTGTTCAATTCATATTTTAAAATAATTGGGTTATAAGAATGGTCTAAATCTTAATATTAAAGAGAAAACTTCGTTCAATTTTTAAGTCTTTTGCGCTCAGGGAGGAGAGTAAGATTTGGATTAGTTCATGTTTATATGGAGTGTATAAAGCCAAAATGTACTTCGGATACAAATAGGAAATGATGCATTTCAGAGCCTAAAAATCTGAGTTTCGTAGGGGACGTGCGTGTTATTTTTATGTCCTAATCTCCAAAAGAATACTTTTTGGACATTTTTCCCGATCTTAGAATTTAAAAAGAAAGATACTTCACTTCAATTGTGTACGTGATAAGCGTTATTGATTTTAATAATAATAATAACAATAATAATAATAATAATAATAATAATAATATCCAGTATATTTGACTTCCGAAGGTCTTTTCTGTTGCCAGTCGACGTCACGAGACCAGTTACCGTTGCAATTCTCAGCCATGCGGCAGATGCGAGAAGCCCAGTCATTCCTGTTTTCGTAGACAGTTTTTCAAATTTCTTAGATATTGCAGGAAATGAAGTAAACAAATACACGTAAACTATGTATTTGTACAGGTAAAATTTAAGAAAAATGCAAAGATTATACATGTGCCTATATTCTTTCTCAAACTAATCTCTGTAAAGATGAAATTTAAAAAAAGTAATTGCGGTCGAATTTTGACCACAGAGCAACCAGCAGAAATTTTAAATACGTGAAAATTATAAAATGTAATTATACAACAAATACAAATTCTGCTTGCGCCAGACATTCAGGGACCTGGATACGCTGTGAGCGGAGGGAAGTCTTCTCCTGCACCAACACGCCCACGTATGGACGGGAAGGTCATGTGACCTCGAGTGCTGTAATCGCTGTTTTCGTGTGTCATTTTTTGGTATTGTTTCAATTACTAAAACGAAGGGGACGCAATATTTTGATTGCTTACGAGCCGAGGTCGTGATTTCCGGCCCGTGTTTGGATATATCGTTTGATTCTTAAATGTTGTTGCTCAAAGTCCGAAACGTGTCTGACACGCAAATCTGCAGATTAATTCCCATATTATCAAGACGGATTTTTGTGCCATCCGCCTACCATAGCATATTTAAACATTCACATTGAAGGGTTCTTGACTTTGATAGCTTTTTGTCAGACGGTCACTAAAATTTTATTAGTCATCTGGACGTACGAAGCTCATTCTTTTTATTACATTTCGGGTCACGTTTCTTTCCATTTTATACTTCACAATTAAGTATTACAAATGTTTGCACTGGCACTTCCTATCAAATTTAGAATGTTGAAATTTAGTAAAACATTGCGTAACAACATTTTTGTATGACACGAAAAAAACACCGTTATAATATACCTAGTGTACAATTCTCGATGACTTTTTCTATACTATTTTCAGAATATCAGTATTAAGGCAGTTCCAAGCAAATGGACAGTTAATGCGAATAATCAAGTTTTTTTTAGATTGTTTTTCTGAAATTTTTCAGAATCCGATTTTTCTTATGCCCAAGAGGAATAGGAGAGACGTTTTAAGCCAGCCGCCTCCACCACCAGGTTATATTGCTGAACGAGTGAAGCAACTAGTTCACAACCGAGAAAAGAAAATGACTGGAACGTTCGTACATGTATTCATTCCGCAGTCCCATGCGTTCATGACGTCGTATTACATACGTCTGGGATTTCCTCGACCTCTGGTTGGATTTGAATACAAATGGCTCAAGGAGATGATGAAACGACTTGATTTCGACATTATTATGAAGTATTCATTGTGGCAAGACGAAGAACAACGTAGAAACGTATGTACATGCATTCATTAATCTTAATACATACATATTAACGACATTTCAACGATTGGCAAACTATTGGAATATATTTGGTTTCACTTCATTTGGAAGACGATTAGTAATCACGGCAGCGTTGGAAGACTGTTGTAATAAATGCTCTTCACATATCATTTCAAATTGCCCAAATAGCAAGTAAATGATATTAAGACCCGCAAAAACTATATTTAAAAGCGTTCCCTATACTTTTTAGCAATAGATTTTATATGGATATAAAGATAGAAGCAGATATCCCCAACAAAGGGAATTACATCCTTTTTGGTTTTTCCTCTCTTGTTTTCGAGGGATAAAATAAAGAGGAGTTTTTAAAGGATGTTAACTATTCAATAAAAACGAGATTCAATCTAGGAATAAACTAAATATGTAGTACGTACTACTAAGTATCAGAATTTTCTACGTATCATATCTACCATTACCTTATCTTCACGATGTTATTCTAAAAATTTACAGACCTTCAAAATTTTGAAAAGGTTCCTAATATTTACATCGTTAAAATGTCGTTCCTTCGACTTAGTTCCTTAATCCTTTTGCTGTTTGGGTTTTGAATTAATGCTGAATGGCCGTAAGGAACTGTTAGCAAAATTAATCGTACTATTTTTGTTAACCTCTTGTGGTATAATAAGAGTTTGCTTCTGGAGAACTAAAATAGCTGGTATCAGTGTTTGTCGACCCGGAAAAAGGAAGATGACTTACAGTCTAAGACAGAAGGCATTTTTTGTATACTCGATTTGTGACTTGTGATTGACTATCGATGATTGTCGTTTCTCATTTAATTTTTAATCGGTTATTATAGTAATGAACGTACAAGGAGAAATGTTTTTAGCATTTCAACAAGAATATGTAACCAAAATAGTATATTTTTTCTATTTTTTAAGTATCCGTTCTGTCAATATCTAGTTCGTCGTAAGAAAATCTTGTATTGAGACTTTTATTGCGGTGATATTTAGACAGGAACCACCCAGTTGGGTGTGAAGTAGTGTGTAAGGTAAAAGGGAGGACACTCGATAAAAACATTCTTATCAACAGATTTCTTTTATAAGTATTTAATTTAGACTAACATCAGCTCCATTTCTTGCTCAAGATTCGTCACAAAATGCAAATGAAGATGGTCTGTGCGTGTCTTTTTTATTTTACCCACTAGTCAGAGAGACTACCATGCATGCGTGTGTCAGCATTCAGAAAAAGGATATTCATGATTTCTATTCTAAATTAAACAATAAATGATACAACGTAGCAGATGTTAGTCACGTGATAAAATAAATGACAATAAATATTTAAAAAATTCACAAAAGTTAGGACATTTATAACACAAAAGAGGACAATTGACGCCAATGGAGGGCTATCCTCCCAAATGGAGGACAGTTGACAACCCTTGTGTGAAGTCTATCATTTTTTCTACTATTGATCGATTCAAGTCGTGAAAATTTAATCGATCCAGAATCTTTTCATTTCGGTGTCGCGCCTCGTACCGAATGAAAACTAAAATTGTGAAATAGAACGGAGAACGGTAATTGCAAGCTTAATATCTTTAAAAAATCAATAGATAATATTTTATTTGTGTTGAATCGTGATCAGTTTGTTAGGATTTGCGTTCAGTTCTTCGGCTACTCTGCCATCCACCCAAACGCAGCGAAAGGATTAACAACAACTACGAAGCCCTGAAGAAAACTTTTCACCTCGACAGGACCGCCGAGTACCTCAAAATCGTCGCCAACCACACCGTCCTGGCGTTGATCACCAACGACATCGACATAAACCTCCTGCCCACGTACTGCTTCGACGAAAGCCCCACAGCCTACGAAATCCTGCCGTCGACCATCTTCACCCTGAAGAACTTGGTCATGGTTCCCAAAGCGGAGCTGTTACCCGTGTGGTCGCTGCCGCTGCGCGTGTTCGGCGCGCGCGTGTGGGCGTGCGTGGCGGGCGCGTGGGCGGCGTACGCGCTGGCGTGGCGCGTGGTGGCGGGCGAGGCGCTGGCGGCGAGCGGCGCCGCGGCGCTGCGCGCCTTCTCCTCGTGCGGGGGGCCGCCGCAAGAGAGGGTGCGCGCCACGCCGCAGCGCCTGCAGCTGGCCGGTGCGTTACTCGCCTCTGCGGTCGTCGTAGCGTCTGCGTATCAGGTAAAAGTTGCGAAGAATCGCACAAGAAAGTTTCCGGGGAATGATATTCGACATTTTCACGATCGTTAAATTTGTAATTAATGGGTACGTTTGCGTACCAATATATATGTGACACACACACACACACATACACACGCACACACACACACACACACACACACACACACACATATATATATATATATATATATATATATATATATATATATATATATATATATATATATATATTGTGACATACCTGGTGATGCCGGGTATTTTCACTGCAAGAAATTACTAAAGGAGGGTATCTTTTCCGTGAATAGGTCCCTACGATAAGTTGGTATAGCATTAGGAAAGTTAATTAATAAATGAAGTACAATCGTGAACAGCATTTATTCACAAACCAGATTTGTTAATTACATGATCTAACAACATTTATACACTCTGCCTTGGTACCAAGATTAGGTGTAATACATATTATTATACCTTCGGGGCCCCGACCAATACCTTCGATGCTTGGAGCACGGCTCGTGTCGGCAGGGGTCGCCGACCTTCGCAGCAGCTGGGCATCGTCGGCGGCTGATGACGTGGCGATCGCCTCGGCTGGTGACCTTGCGAATCCTTCCTGATTCGGCTCCTGGTACCTCGGTCTTGCACCTCACTCTGATTATCTTCCGTCGCTGGATTTAATCACTTAACCCACGGCTACTACACGTGCTGGCCTCAGTTCCGCACCACACAATTCCGGTGTTATTCTTACCGCGATAAATAATACAAGCGCGATCGATTGTTCTCTCGTCGCTGATCTCTCATCCTAATAACATTCTCGATCTCTACTTCACGTATCTATTGTTTTACAGTTGCTACTACTTTACAAAATACACCGCATGTTCCCTTTGTCCATGCACTAACGGCGAGCTCTTCGCCACACGTCCGTACCTACCGGCCACTTCTCCGCGACTGTCCTAACGGCTGAAATCTTCGCCGTTCGCTGCCCAGTTCGTAACCGACATTCTCACGCTGTCCTCGCGGCGGCGGCAACGGCGGCGGTAGCGACCGTTGCTAGTTCCCATCGTTGTTCGCCGCGCTTGTCGTACGTACCGCGCAGTCCAAAATATATACTGATTACTTACGCTAATGTTCTAATTAGTGTAAGGAAACACATTATGTGTTTCAATATATATATATATATATATATATATATATATATATATATATATTGTGACGTACCTGGTTCTGCCTCAGCTGTGATGTGCCTATCAGTGCATACACTGATCGGACGCCAGCTGTGACGCACCTGTTGGTTGGTACTTTTCACTACAAATCTAAAAGTTCTAAAGGTCGGGTATCTTGCTCGCGAATGGGTCATCAGAGGAACTTGGTAATATATTGGTGCGCCAAAATGATAATTTTGTATAAGCAAAAAATACAATTTATTTATAACTGAATTTTCAATACACTTGATCAATTACAAAAACCCTCTATAACTTGGTACCAAGATTTTGTTAACCGTGTAATCTTATCATACCTTGGGGCCCCATTAACAATTCGGTCGTGGTGGTTCCTCACCCCGGCGACTGCAACGGTCGATCTCCGCCGCGGCTCGGCGTCCTTGGGCTGCTGATGACGTAGACACGTGCTGTGCTGGTCTGCAGAAGCGGCGCTAGAAGTCCCTTGGCCGCACCCTCGGATATTTTCGCCTTCGCTCACATACGCGTGATTACTGGGTCTTGAAAATGTCCATTGCGTTCACACCAGCACGTGAATTATTACCGCGCCTCTCCTTGGTTTCGTTCCACTTCTCTCTCGCAATTACTATGCTATAAATCACCGGCTTCTAATCAGTAATGATACACATGTGATACTATTAATTGTTTTTCATCATTGACAGTGCTTCACTTTGTCTATAACTGTCCGTATTTCCTCTGCCACGCGCTCTCCGTGACTACATAACCCTCGCCACTCGGCGTCTCTCACAACTCGACCATCCTCTCCGGCCACCTCCCGGCCACTGCTTTTGCAACCGCCACTCGGCGTCCCCTTCAACCGTCGCCACCTGTAACGGCCGAGAATCCCCCTCCCTTCGCTGGGCAGCGGCGGCGAACGCGTTCGCAAATCCCCCACCGCTCGCTCGCACCTGCCGCTGTACTGCGCAGTTCAAATGAGTAATAATATACTCTTGTATTAATTATCTGTAATTACGGAGGGAAACACTTATCGTGTTTCAATATATATATATATATATATATATGTGTGTGTGTGTGTGTGTGTGTAAATTGATAATACAAATATAATAAAGCAAAAAGCTCCATCTGTCTGTACAATATTACCATCAATTCTAGAAATCGCGATAAGGAAATAATCAAGCACATATTCGTACGGATTTCTCTGAAGGATTCTTACAAACTTCAAAGATAAGTAGGAAACGATATTCACTTTTCGTCTATGAATATGTGGTGGCGTAACACATTTAAAGTTGAGACATTTGCCCCTGATTGGTTGGTAGCACACCTTAAACTGGTGTACTGAAAATGCACGAAATGACTTTGAGTCAGAATATGTAAGTACCAAACATCTGTGCACAGTTCCCAGCCAAAGGCAGGCCACACGAGTAACTCTGCAATGCAATATTTTTCAGCATGACTATGACAAAAAGTGATTATCTTTGACTCCCCGACATGTTCTAGAAACTTGTAACGTTTATTCCGAGACTACTGTACAAATATTGTCAAAATGAAAGGAATTTGAATTGAATTATGTTTTTAATTTTTACATAAGGTCTTTTATTTTGTAGACTTCATTGCTTAATTCTGTGTCCCTACTATCTTAATTATATACATATATCTTAATTTGCAGTACTGATGATGTTCACAATGCGATAAAAACAGATTTCGGAAATATTAAATACGACGACTATTGAAATGAATAAATGTTTAATTTTCACTTTAACATTTTTCTCGTCTGTTTCAGGGACGCCTGTTTACGCTGATATCAGTTCCCGAACATTACCCGGAAATTGATTCGTTTAAACAGTTACTATATTCGGGGTTTGAGTTACAAAGTAGCTACTCCACTATATTGAAATGGTTGAACGAATCAGAAGTTCTTGCTGATCGTTTTTTACAGCATGAAATCGAAGTCAGGAAGAGGGTGAGCGGAATCAGGAAACATTACATCAGCTTGGGGGATTTTTACGAATCTCTTGAGAAGCGCAAGAAAATTGCGACAATCATTCACGACACCGACTGGGAGTTGTTGAAGGACTCTTACAAACTAGAGGAAGATTATCACATTTTACGTGAAGTGGCGTACGTTTTTGCGAGCTCAAAGAATGTACGTAGGTAAGATTATAAAACCTTGCAATAATCTGATAGTTTTTCAAAATAAAAAAAAAAATAAAAGTAAGTTTAATTGGTCTCATTTGATTATTGACACCGTTTTTATCAGGACGTATGGTATACATATTAGGGTTACTGTAAATCGTAATCCTTATTGAAAGTTTTTATTTATAATTTTTGAATAATCAATTCTTTCTTCTCTACCAATAAAATTCACCTTAATAAACTGTTTCAACTCGAGGTAAGAGTGGTTGATTTTCTGCAGGCGGAAAATCATCAGTGTGTCATATTATTCTTAAGTAAATCTGGCTAAATACACATTAAATTACATAATTCCTCACTTCCCGTTAGATTTTTTATTCACTGAGGCGAGTCCGACAGGTCTGTGAATTTGCCTTTCAACTCGAGTATTATAAATATAACGAGGTAGATGGTCCTTGGTGGCGAATACGGGAGTCAAAAATCCGTTTGTATCGCTGGAAGGTCATATAGAGTTACGTACAAAATATTGCCCTATCGGGGTATGAGTTGATAAACACAATTTCGAATTTCAGGAATTCATTAACAATTTTCTACAGAGCTGGTGAAAAATCTCTAGTTACCTTGGGACGAAAATTAGTTAATTTTGATTTATATTAGAATAAAATAAAGTTTGGATATACATTATTTTTTGTCCCTAATCACGATATACAAATATAAGATTTTGCAGGTAACACAGCGTGCAAATTTCTCTTTGATTTTGTATGGATGTGATGTCGGAAATTAAGATAATATCCCACATTTCAACATTACGTTTTATTTGATATATTGATAAAACATGATATTTGATATAATAGACAAGTTGATCGAAATCAAAACATATATTTCTTGTATGTGAATTTTTTAGGCAAACTATGGAACAAGATTTACACTACACGAAAACGATGTAATGAGATAATATTATTAAAGTTTGTATGTTGAATAATAAGTCGGATTCATATGAATGATCACGCACACTTAATTCCATTACTATTACAGTTTACATTATATGCGTAGTGTACTATTGTTGAATGATTTACTCATTAGATACAACTGATTTATCTATTGTAAAAATAACTGTTGTAAAATAAATCCACACACATTTACTCCTCAAGTCTACCTCATTCACGTTCATCACAAATAACCTCCGCTATTCTTGCCCCTCTTTTTACCTCATTCGACCCAAATAGTTTTTACTTGTTTTTTCATGTGTAATAAATTAATAAATTGAATATGAATTTTAACGAAGCTGCTTCATCACCGTGTTGGTGGTATTATTCCAGAAACTGGCCTTGGAAACACCTTTTCGAAAAAGAAGTCCTCCTGTTCGAAGCCGCCGGACTTCCCGCCTTCTGGAAAGCCCACTACTTCAGCATGTACAGCTCTCTGAACCGCGCGCTGATGCGCGTGACGAACGAAGAGCGTGCTTTCAACGTGTGGGAGGTCACGTCGGAGTCTAAGCGAGCGTTCAGCTTGGCGGATTTTAGCGCGCACTTGCAGCTTCTGGGCTTCGGATTGCTCTGGGCGGCGCTCGCGTTTTGTGCCGAGCTCTGGCGGTGGTTTTTCCGACTCGCCAACAAGAACAGGCGCTCCATTAATTAATTAGGAGCTACTCAAACATTTGGGATGCAAGGGGAGAAAAGCCTACCCAGAAGATAATCAGCGAAGAGCTAATGGATTGTTCTACAAGAATGAATATTAATAATAACAACAATATTAATAATAATAATAATAATAATAATAATAATAATAATAAGTCGGCCCCGTGGCTCAGGCGATTGCGGCAGCCGTCGTCTGTGCCGAGGAGGCTGCAGGTTCGAGTCCTGCGTAGACCTGGGCGTATTTGTGATTGTCCCTTCACCTATCATCATCATCCTATCATCTCATAATTCACACTGCAAGGCGTAACAACCTTGTTGTAATCCAAGGATACAGCTGAAAAGCTGATCCTGGAAGAATTACACACGTTAATCGTGTAGCGTGGCCAGTAATGGCTTATACGCTCATAATAATAATAATAATAATAATAATAATAATAATAATAATAATAATAATAATAATAATAATAATATAACAGAAAATGTAATCCCTCATGTTGTGAAACATATTTTGTTTTTGCAGTGATACACTACGGTTATTCTTGCACTGGTATTCTTTTTTATTTCCATTGGATATAGCTGTATGTTGAATGACATAACATACAGCTGAAAAGCTGATCCTGGAAGAATTACACACGTTAATCGTGTAGCGTGGCCAGTAATGGCTTATACGCTCATAATAATAATAATAATAATAATAATAATAATAATAATAATAATAATAATAATAATAATAATAATATAACAGAAAATGTAATCCCTCATGTTGTGAAACATATTTTGTTTTTGCAGTGATACACTACGGTTATTCTTGCACTGGTATTCTTTTTTATTTCCATTGGATATAGCTGTATGTTGAATGACATAACATTCAAAATTTTGAGTCATATTTCAAGGTTTTCAATTTAAGATATCCAAACTTGACACTGAAGTACGATGGTAGAATAGGAGCTATAAGCTTAGACTATTAAAAGGAGTTCTTTAGTTGTTGGAGTTTAGTACACAAAATTTTTGAGTGGTTGACATTTTGTGACAGGTTCAGAGAAAAATGTTATAAAAGTGTTGTTGATAAATGAAACAAACTTATTAAAAATCATGCTATTATTATTTGCAAACGGCTAACTTGATGGTAAGTGATGATAGTAATATTCAAGAGAAGTAGAAATTCACGAAGAGTGATTTGTTGGGAAATGTTGAATTTTGGAAAGAAAAATTGCATCTAATTGAGGAAATAAAAACGAAAACCTAAGAAAATATAATAAACAAACTCCTAAAATTGAAAATAAAGTATAATACTCATAAAAATCTAATACTAATAGTTGTATCAGTTTTGGGGGATTAGTTTTAAAATTAGAAGATATTTCGATATTTGAAATCAAGTTCAATGTAGAAATCAATTAACAACAATAAATGGTGGAAATATAAACACCACCTGTAATACCTGGCAGAAAGGTAATGCAGACGAAATATCCTAATTTTTAGTACATTAAAAATTTGCTGCAATCGTGAACTGACTTGACCGACAATTTTGAGAACAGAAACGAGACAGAATTAATTACTTACAATGTTTGCGTATCATATATTATAATCTCCTTGCTAATCAAATTACAGATATTCATTTTTCTCAATGTCAAATATTATGAGAAAATAGAGGGGGCCTTGCATATCTTTCTTTTAGAGAAAGGGAGGGTATGTAGCATGGGATGAAGACAATGGATGAAATTTCTGAAAATTGCAATTATAAGAATATTTATAGTGGTGTCTTAAAAGGAATTTTTATATTAACAATATTGGTACATTTAAGTAAGTTCTATTCTGATGACTTTTTTATGAACATGGAAGTAATTTATGTACTTATGTAGAAAATATTTCAACTTTTAATTTGCAGCTACTGAAAATGTCGTACCTGTAGCAGTAAATGTTCTACTGGATTTACTGAAGTACTTTGGTGTTCCTGTCATAACGTACATTGTCATGAGGGTATGTTCATGTGCTGTGTTATTCTCTCTTATTTTACAATTTGTCAAATTTCTGAAACAAATATAGCGTCAAATATTAATAAAAGAACTAGCATTATGAAGACGATTCCATTTAAATATTAGTAATTTTTGGTATAGAGGGAATGTTCGGGCAGTGGAAGTCATTGGCATGTTGCATTCAACACACAGAAGCAAGCAGCTAATCGCATAATTCAATAACGACATGGAAATAAAGTCACGTTATTGAAGCACAAAATAATCATTTGAAATATTGTTCGTACATAATGTGTTTGAAGTTTTTGAATCTCATTATGTACGTGCTGTATTGCAAGGATTTGGTAGAACTTAATTATCGTGGTGGTTATGACCGCAAACCTATAGCTAAATGTCCCCAATGTGTGTATCGTAAAAAAATCTGAGTCAGGGTTGAGGTATAGAAGCGGTGTACTTTGTTTTCAAACCTATGAGATGCGGTTTAATGACCTATATTTATACACTTAGTGCAAAGTTTTCCACCAGTTAATGCTAGGTCCGTGAATTGTGAAGTAGATTATCAAGAACTTAACAGATCTACAACATACATAAATTCTCGTATTATATTTAATTAATAACAAATTATATATTTAATATACAAAAACATATTTAATTAATTATAAAATAATTGTATGTATGTACTTGGCGCGACAGTCCGTGAACGGGCTCAGGCCTATCGCCAACGTCCCTGCCTCGCGGCCATGGGTTGAAGGGGTACGTGTGGCTAGCACGTAGAAACCCCATGGCATATTCCGCTCTTCTCAACCTGAGAAGTGAATTTTCTCATCGTCACACAGCAGCAAATACGGGGACATTGCCAGGAAGACTCACGCTATAGTTTTGGCTCGACCGGGAATCGAATCCGGGGCCGCGTAGCGGAAAGCGTGCACGTTGACCAAGAGCTAGCCACGACCCATTAAAATAATTAATAATTTTTAATTAATTAACATATGTAAATTCTCGCAAAGAGAAGATGAAAATTCTTCGACCTTACGACCAGATGATAATTGGGAATTCTTAATTCCCAGACCAATGGTAATGTATCCAATTAGAACAATGGCAAATTGAATTCCAAACCGCTCCATTTCGTCCACAAATCTGTGCATAACAGCTGCACGTCATGCAATTAATACATTCCACCGGGCTTGAATGACAATGCTGGACGGGAGCCAAGCGATATGCAATATGCGGGGAACCTAAATCTCGATCACACTGGGAATACGTCTCGAATCCCTTGGCATCTCAAGTCAACAGGTACCGTAACAAATGGCGTAATTGTCATTGCTGTTGTTACCAAATGAGAAATACACGAAAAGGAAAGATAATGAAATACATTGAGCCATGATATTTTGTTCATATTGCAAAACACAATAAAGAACGTCAATTTTACTCTACCAATAGTCAATGTGAAACACAAATTCGAGTTGATATAACTGATGTAATACTTGATAGTTAGTGTGAATTTTGAAATAGATAGGGCTGTTGAGAAATTAGTTGTGGCAAGAATGGATGGAATATTTGAAATGAAGACAAGAAAACGACGGAAACAGAAGGTTTTAAATATAATTTTTATCACCTACGAACGTACAAGCACATGTCACTTTAATATTGAAGTTTTATTCTACGTTCGTGTAATTATAACACATTCTGCTACGTGTTCGAGAGAGTGCTATATTATTTAGCAAAAACCTGAGACAACTAGTGGTGCTACGGGATGGCACACACTTTCCCGTATTAGTTTTCTATTTCCTCTGGTCTCGGCTAGCTATTCAAACTTGTCACATCTTGCCAGCTGCAATCTATTGCCGCCCCAAAGTACATTTTTTTGAACTTTTCTTCCTTGCTTTTCCCTCCCCTTCCTTTTGTTCCTATACCCTTGCTG
Source organism: Gryllus longicercus (assembly GCA_038098605.1). Classification (NCBI taxonomy): domain Eukaryota; kingdom Metazoa; phylum Arthropoda; class Insecta; order Orthoptera; family Gryllidae; genus Gryllus; species Gryllus longicercus. Next base: position 3,637,584 of record JAZDUA010000004.1, read on the forward strand.
TACTTCGAATGTCAAAAATGTACGACACAAATATACATATATTGATTTAATTATATTGTTGAATAAATGTACAATTTTTTATTAAATACAGAAAATTTTCCTTCATATATATTGCAGTTTATTCTGGAGACCTCCGACCTCCATTAACCCATACACAATTGGTGTTACGCGGTTAACGGAACGGTATTGCTATGCGATTATTATTTCGTTGTAGTCTTTGGTACTGGAGTAGTAGTGCAAGAAAGAACCATAATATAGAGACACAAACTAGTGAAGATAATACGAAACTATCAGTGACGTTATCCTCAAAGCGTCAACTGCCGTTGCTCCTTTAAGACTTATTTGTCTTAAAGCTTAAGAGTTAACCGTGTTAGGTTGAAGAAATTCGACATGTTCTTTTCAACTGTTAATTATTTGCGTTAACTGTTATTGAAGAATGTACTTCTAATCCATCTCCCAAGTTCGGATACAAAGACTCAGTGGTAGCAGTGATATTGCATTAGGCGCATTTTTAACAGTTAGATTCTGCGGTTTGAGGCCCGAAAAAAAGAGTTTCCGACAGTAGGTACATGGTAAGTTCGAATGCAACCACTGACAGGAGATATGATTCAAGAGGTCAGTTTCTCTGATCGGTAGTTTTATGTGTTTTGTCGATAAATACAAGGCGAATACAGGTTCAGTTCCCCAACAAACGCGCCACGGACCGTGCGCGATCTTTCCTTCCTCAGTCACATCCATTTCTCTCACGTTAAAAAGACTGTTATTCTTACTTGGTCTACATTACCACATAGTTCGCGAGACTAGCGTCTCCCCAGACTTGAGCACATCTCATCCGGGGGAGATTAATGCCCTTGCCCGCAATTCGATAAGATAGCTGTTGCTGGATCTCACGTTCCAACGGGAATGTAATACTGGCACCACTCGGGATATCCCATGCACTACACTTCCGTGTCTAGTGGCCGAAGCAGTTGCCACGCAAAGAATACACAAAACCCTTTCTCGTTGACGTTGACGGCGTTGTAGGTGCCTTTCCTGCAACACGTAGGGACCTCTCCTCATACCTAGCACCGACTTAAGTGGCTCACGTTGTTAATGGAGTGTCTCCCGTCCGAAGGTCCTATGGTTTGAGTCCCGATGGGGCAGGATTTTTTAGTGGACATAGCTAGATAGCTAGGAGAGACATCTGGTTGAGGAAAATCCGTTTTGGATCGGGGGTGGAGAAAATACGAAAGACGCCGCCTTGTGGGTTGGCGCCAGATCTTGTCATCCAGATGGGGAAGATCAGCACCTCCTACCGCGATAAAAATGTACTTCAGTTACGGGACTAATGATCTTAGCAGTTGACGCGCCAAGTATTAGAAAGCTAAGAAATCAATCACTTATACATTAGTTGTACTTCAATCACACTTTCGTCGTACTTAATCACACTTTCGTCGTACTTAATCACACTTTCGTCGTACTTAATCACACTTGAATCGTACTTAATCATACTTGAATAGTACTTAATCATACTTGAATCGTATTTAATCATACTTTAATCGTACTTAATCATACTTTAATCGTACTTAATCATACTTTAATCGTACTTCAATCCCACTTTAATCGTACTTCAATCCCACTTTAATCGTACTTTAATAATATCAATCAAGGGCACCTCGCTTTGCCCAGTGGCAGGTGGAGCGCTGCGACCGGGGCATGGCGGAGATCCGCGCCGAGAACTCCGAGCTCATCGACGTGATGACGAAGCTGCTGCGCGCGCGTGCCGACCGCGACGCCATGGTACGCCTCGCGGCGCGCGCCGCCCAGCGCCGCCGCCTGCGCCGCCTCCTCCGCCACAACCCCACCTAGCCACTCGCCACCCTTCTTCCCCAGACTGCCCTCCCCGCCTAAATCGCCGGTACGCTCACACCGACAATGGTCTGCTCTTCGTTCGCGAGATCGAGGACTTTGACCGACTGAGGAAGCTCGGACATCAGCTGATGTCACTGCAGTCCCTCTGACCAGGAGGTCCTTGGGTCAGACTTCCGACGGTGGCAGGATTTTTGACACTAGCTAGAATAGGTAGATCGAATTCAGACGCTGTCTGGAGGAGAATTATATTGGCCGGATGCTCTGATCGATAATCTCCTGTGGTTTCTCCGATCAGGCGAATGCTAAAGGAGTTGCTAAGCGATCTTTCCTTGCCCTTCTGTGTCCTATCTTCAACTCTTACATACACTTACATTTACGTGCACCGTAGTGCCACATATGCCGGGAGATCAGTTAGAAATTTAGAGCTTGCCCGTCTGGGGCGGTGTCCCGCTGGAGGGAGATACCTCTTTGGAGGATCCCGAAAGTTGACGTCTAGGCCGGTGTTAGATCTCACCATACAGCGAGAGAAGAACATTTCAACTGGCCAAAAACATGCACTACATTAACGGGATTAACTATGATAGCGTATGGAACGCCCGGAAATACGAAATAATGAACAAGCAATCAGTCGAGTACTTCGGGTGCAAATAAAAGAAAATCAGGGTATTCTTCTTACCTGGGAGAACAAGAATCCTCTCTCCCTAGTCGCATTGTTTAAACGTATATTTGCTGTTCCATTCCGAGTGGTAGTAAAAATATTCAGGTATTAATCGTGGCTTAAAAAAGCAATTTCTCCATTTTTATTAACTCACCAAATTAAAATCATTATCTTCATCTGATCCTATCCTATACGATTAGATCTAATCTAAGATCATCCAATATCGACCTAGTTTCTCTCATTTCATCTTAGATTCCATATATTATATTTTCTAGAATTATTAACTACTCCTTTCAAACCATGCTCGGCAAACCGTCATTAATATCGCACAGAAAACTGTTAATATTAATTATATTATTATTATTATTATTATTATTATACGACAAAATTTATACACATTTGGGGGCAGTAGAAAGCTAGAGCTAGAGCTCTGGTGTTGCAGGCAACGTCTTGTGACTGGAAACGAAACTTTTCGAATTCGATTTACTGGGTTGAAAAACAGTTGTTTTACTTCCAACTAGCAGCAGCTGAAATGCACTGTCTATTTAACCCCCTCTTGGAATCATGGTAGGTTACTCGAGTATGTTGCGTAACTTTTCCTCTTGAAGGAAAAAGGAAGTTATTACCTTACGCAACACCGAAACGTCTTTCATGAAAATTTTTCATTTCCCGAGGATCCTATAGACAACACTTCTGTAAATATCATGCCAAGATGTTTACATATGATATCATCATGAAGTGTCGCACACTACGTGTTGATGTCATGCAACGCGTACAAAGAAAGGTCTTGTAGTGTAATGACACATGCTTCCGCCGCTGAAACACAGAGGTTCGCCCCCCACACGATTTCTCAGCATCCTCCCGTTTTCTCCTTTTCAATCCATCTATTCACTCCCATCCACCTGCAATAACCTTATAATTAGCTTTCCTATTCATAACTCATTGGTCTCAAATAATCTCTGTAGTTGAAGTCACCATTGGTTACAATAAATAAAATAATATTTTTTTGTTTCAAATACTAGAGTTATTACGAAAGACATTTTAACTGTATTCAGGATGCTTACTCCTCAACGTAGTAATTTGGCTTCCTTAATAATAGTAAATTGCCTTTGTTACAACTTCTTTAGTGCTCTAATGCTAAATTGTACAATACTATTATGATATAATATAAACCAAGAAATATCTAACATTATAAACCTAAATTACAAGTGATCTTTATTTCAATTTCATGCTTCAATTCATTTTCATGCCAATAGATGACACAATTCGTATAATTGTTTACTCATTCAAACTATTAATTGTTTTCAAATAGTATATCAGAGTTGGATGTATTTAACACGTCAACCTTTCAATATTAGCAATTTTATCAAAAGTTATGTTGAATGTATTAATTTCCTTTGCCACTCTAGTTGCTATAATTATTTTTATTACATTTCTCTTACCTATGTTTTTGATTAGCCCATAACCTAAGTAACAATAAATAACTACTGTGTTATTTAAGACAGCAGATATAATGAAAAATCTTGTGTTTCAGGACGTTTCCTCCTCTGAGGACTTAAGTCTTGAACCCAATTAGTCCAAGGCCAATCTTTCCGCAACGTCAACAGGTTTTCGAGACAACCTCACCGCCCACTAAACCAGCCTTGCCACATGTTACAAACAATAAATCTACTTATTTTTAACAAGCTCCCGAAGTTCATTACTTCACATCAAACGGACGTCCAAACTGACGTACAGAAACGAAATATAATTACGGCCACGGCATTACTTCGTAAACTATTTATACGCAAAAGGGTAACGTAGGCGTAATTTCTCCGTGTTTGTGCGCGTTCTTTCTGTAAACAGACGAAAACAAAAACAAAGTACAAAAATGCGTTGCGCCACGCCTGCAATATTCATATTGTTCTCTTTGGTCGAGACGTAGGGAAAGAGAGAGTGGAAAGAGAATGCGAGGGAAAATGTTTTGTTTCTCTTTATTTCCTCTGCGCCCGGTTTTATGCTGACGCATGCGCAGAGTAAAGCGAGAACATGGCAGATGCAGAGTAACTGCCCATGTGTCTGATGCTTGTGCCTGTTTACGTTCCTAAAGCGACCTTTGTAAAGTCACCTTTGCACATACTGTAGTACGGATCAGTATGTGTTTTGTGAAGACGTTACAATATATGATATAAACAGAATAAGTCATAATGTAAATGCAATGCGATCATAAATTATGCCATCTTTAAATCATTCTTTTGGGTTATTTTTGAACAGATGTTGACAAATAGTGTTTCGAATCGTGTTTGTACGAGCAGACAGAGACAATTATGATTTTTTTTGTTTATTGGTCTAAAATAAAATATTATTTTAATTAGAACGGAAAATCATGAATCATTTTTTTCTTGAGAAGTGATAGGAAGTATCCTATGATAAGGTTTATTACTATCTTTCTCGTCAAACGTGGCGAGAAAATTTTGGAAAAATAGTATTATTGAGGATATCAAAGTTCTTGGACTGTGATATGTTTCAGTAGTTTCTTCACTTAAAATCTCAAAGAAAGCGAAACGAATTTCATATGCATTTACTACTTTGATTAGAAAATATGAGAATAAAGAAAATGTACTGATCACATTGTTGTTTTAATTGAAGGAATGCAGAGATGACACGGTGAAAACAGCAATATACTACGTAGTATAATGATGTTACACATGTTGATGGTTCTAATGTAACTAGTACAGCCATAGAATTCCGCTCATAGTAAAGCTTTTAATTTTTACTATTAATAATTAGAATTTATGCCTATCAGATGTCTGAGATCGTTGAGGCAGTAGTGTTATAGCTGTCTCAGACCAGGAGATCGCGGGTTCATGTCCCGCATCGGGCATGGGTGTATTTGTGTATGCCTGCATGTGTGTGTCGTTCTTTTAATTCCCCACTATCATAATCATTTATTCTTCCATATCCCTAGAGTTAACAACCCAGTATTAACAACACTGGGAAATAAAACTCAGATCTAACTAAAAAAATTCTGATGTCATGATAAATGTCATGCACCTGCCAGCGACATGTTACTGAACCCCAGTAAATGCAGGGTGCATGCACGCGTGGTACAAGTACGGCTATTTGCGAGCACAAAAATTAGAATTAATGTTACTAAAATTTCTTTCTCTGGAAATTAAACACAACACATTTGTTCCAAGAGTTTAAAAATAGTTATGTTTTAGCACCAGAAAAAATCAATGTATTTCACAGTAGTGAAAATGATCTTCATAAAATATCTATAGCACCCGTTCATTTTTAATTCTTTGCGGGCGAATGTGATATTAAAAGGTGACAATTATCGTAAGTCAATATGCATTGCAATTGGAATGAACACTATATTTTATGATCAATTCCCCTTTTGTACAAAATGCATTACTTTGCTTTGGGCCAGGAAAATAGGTATTTAAAAATACAGATGTACATAAATGTACTCATAAAATCAGATTATACGGATTCTTAAAGTTACAAGTTGATCGTATTCGTATAACAAACATAAATGTTTGGCGATAGGCCGACGATACTCGTTTTAAAATTCTGGATTTATACACATCTTTTGTGGATCGAATATGTTCTACGCCGTTCCCATCAAATAACCATTGACCTGTGAAACTATTTGGACCGTGCGGCTGCACACGCAATTGCTACAGTAAACGAGAAATTTCTCGTAACATTTACGGGGGGCGTAATCCGAGACAATCACTTCTAATTAAAACATTCGAGCGCTACCAATTGTCGCGAATGCAGCCGGCAATACCTACGTTACGGGCAACTCCGCCCCTGCCCCTTCCGCGCCCCGTGGATCTCCATACGCTATCAAAACAAGCAATGAATCGCAAAACGATGAGCGGGGTCCGTCGACCGGAGGCTCCACATGCACGCAACGGCCCAGACCGTTGTTGGCCTCCCCCGCCCCACGCCCCTCCCTCGTGACCCCGGACGCCGCCCCGCCGCGTGGCCCGACCTACCGCCGCCGCCTTCCCCGCAGTTAATAACGGCGCCCCGCGGTCCGCGCCGCGGCCTAACACACGTATGCTAATTAATTTTGTTGCATAAATTAGAATTTCATTTCAACTTCTCGGCGCCTGGGCCGGGCCACCCGTGTTGCCGCCAGGGTCACCCCTGCCACACGCCCACCCGCGCGAATCGAAAGCCTCTCCCTGCTGACAGCTCTCTTTCACTCTTACTCTCTCCCTCCTTTTTTGGATTTCCTGTATCATCGCGCTCTTTTCCTTTCCTCTACATCTATCTTCTTCTTTCCCTTCCCTCTTCCTCTCTTCTTTTTCTTCTTCTCCCTCTCCCTCTCCTTTACCCCTCTTTTTTCTTTCCTCTCCTTTCCTTTCCTCCCTCGTCTTTCTTTCATCTCTTTTCCTCCCTATCCTTTCCTCCCTCTAATTTTCTCCCCGTACTTCCCTTCCTCTTCTTCCCTCCTCTTCCTCTCCTATTTTCTTCCTCTTCTTCTCTCCCTCTCATTCCCTCACTCTCCTCCCCTCCCTCCTCTTCCTACCTTACCACACATTCTCTTCTTTCCCCCATTTTCTTCGGTCTCCCCTCTCTCTATCGGTCACCCTCTCACTTACCCTCCTCCTTCCCCTGGCCCGTACCCTTCCTCTAACCCTCCCCCTCCCTCTCTCGAACGCGTGTGCGCCCCTCGCGAGTTACACGCTCCGCCCTTGCTCCCTAATTAAGAGGTCTTGCGCCGCGTTGCCCGCGAAAACAGCCGCGTGTGTTCTTCATCACCGGGAGGATTGCGAAACAACAAAAATACGCACGTCACGTTATTCAAAACAGCCCATCTCGCCGGTATTTCATATTTCCAGTTTTTACTAACAAGGGGAGACTCCGGGTTAGGAAACGAGTTTTCGACAGGATTTCGAGTAACGATATAGTAAAATGTAAGTATTGGTAGGCCAAAATTCTCATGTGTCCTAACGATGTTTTTTTAACATGCTTCAATATTTTAATTAGTGCCTCGCTATGGCTTTGTTTGTAAGGTGCATCTTCTGGTCAAATTAGACTCTCCAGTTTGTCGGCGGAATGTTGTTAAAGAACTTTACTCACGAACCACTGGACTTGTGTTCCATTCTATGAGTTTCTTTTTCACTGTTGGCTATTTTGTGAAAGTATTTCAGTCTATAAATTCGTATCTGACTTTCTACATTTAGAGAAAATTCTGTTTAAAACTAACTTTTTCTAAGCTCTAACCTCCCAATCCATTCTACAGATTCACTGCCATTGTGGGATTACAATTACAAATATTTTCAAAACAAAAACTTAATTTTATTTTTAAAGTATATGACTTGAAACAAACATCTCTAAAGAAAACAATTTTAAAAAAAGTGCACCGCAATGTTTCACCATTTACTACATCTTCAAACATAAAATTCTGCAATTTTGTTCTACAGTTTTTTAACTGAAAAGTTGGGCAAAAATATTTAGTTAATATTTTCAGACGGGGTGAATATATCTAACCACGTATTTCAGTCATTCAAAAAAAAAAAAAAAAAAAAAAATGGAAATTGGAAAGTTGTCCCAACACTTAAGGAAATGAATGAGGCAGTGCGTTTAGGGAATGAATTATTGTAATTCCTAAGATCACACAAAAGTTAGAGTCTATACACAGAAGATTTTGAATAAAATGTTGTATTTTATACTATGCACAAATAAATTGTTTGCAGTATGGAAGGTGGTTAATTCTTAGCTTACGTTATACTAGGGAGAATATGCACACTCTCCAAAAGTCTTTTCATTACGTGTTAAAATAATTACTGCAGCACAGGAGGATAAACATCATGTGTATGTTGTTTATACGCGCGTGAAACTTTTTGGCAGCTACTATGTTCTTCTGTTTTTAGATACTTTTTCAATTACTACTATCAGGTAACTTTTATGAAAATTTTTCTCGCAGTTCTTTCTTAAGATTTTAGGAATATACTAGAGTAAAACTAGAGTTTCTTACCAACGTCAAATACAACTTCACTCAACTACAACTCAGCTTTTCAATTGAGCTATCAGTTTACATTAACGCACTCAGAAGTTTTTAAATCACGTTTATAAGTTATAAAAGGAAATAGTATGGTTCATCGGTTCATCCTGTGAAAACTGAAACATTTGACAAAACGTTTATTTCTTGTAAACAATTCTATCTTCAGCATAAATCCATTAATGTTTATTTCGTTGACAATGGTATCTGATACAGAAAAGAAATATGTAACTGCGTTTGTGGAAATAATGAAAATTCAGGGACGTAACTCTTGAGTCTATTTCTCTCTAAGGTCGTTATTCAAATTTGCTACATAACACCTCTGTTTCTCTTATGGGTAACTCCCACGGTTTTCCAAAATTAATACATTCTTCCCACGGCACAAACTATTCAGGGATTCACATATAATGGAGAGAAATTGCCGTTTTCATTATACGAACACATTTATCGCGAGAATTTTAGATAGTGTGTGCTATTAACTTATAAACTGAAAGTAAACTTAATAGATGACAAACAGTCTTCACAGAAATAAAATCCGAAGACAATTTATTGAGAATTATGTTTTAACTTACTTCCAATTTTATTTAATGTCATACCAAAGAGAACACATCGTAAAGACTTATAGTAAAACTCCTTTTGCAAATGAATTGCTACTGCATTTATGACTGGTGTTTCTTTAAAGTTGTGACGTCATGAAGCTGAAGAATGAAGTAGAAGCGAAGAATGGAACATAGAAAAACATCTACTGGCGTCTTTCTCATGCTGTCAAATTAAAAATCAGCAGCGACATGTAGATGGTTAACTAGTGAAAAGAAATGTGCTCTTAGTATGTTATTGAACGTTCTTCTGATACTTCACGGGAATGTTTAAATTTACGTTTTGGTGTTGTCGTCTTTAAAAGCAAAAGGTTTATTCTTTATGAAACGATTAGAAAAAAAAGTCAAAGGACATATTGGCATAAGAAAGATGGTGCTAATGTATTCGCCTACTGTGCATTTTCCAATTTTCATCAATATGATTTCACAAATTCCATACATTCTCTACAAATATACCATTTTAACACCACATTTATTTCACGTAGTGATTAAAAATTAATGGAAAAGAAAATGAAGGAAAACATAATAGTTCCTGGTTAAGGTATTTCATAATAAAAGAGAAATTTGACACCTAATGTTTAATATTAATCTGTAAATTGGGATAACAACTTCCCGAAAAACCAGAGAATATGACTACTTCTCAAGGTTTGAATTTAATGCAATTATGAGAAGGCTGAACTATTTGTTTCTAAAAAAAGTGGCGCTGAATAATACAAAGGAAATATACCTGTAAGGTTTGCTAGAAATAGCGGTCTTTCTCAAACATCTGATCGTGTCCGAATTACAATATATTATTCGCGGAAATGCCATAGAAACATTCTAAAAACTCACTCTCAGTTCCAGTTTTGAGGCGTGATATACTATTTTTCCATGAAACGGGAAATTGAAAAGGTAATATATCACGAACGCCTTCAATACCAAGAACTGAATAGGCACATGTAGATATGCGTGCTCAATTTGTAATTTAAGAAAAACACCACAATTCTGTTATTTAGCTAAATAATATAAGTTCAACTAAATGAAAATTATAAGTATGTTTTTAACTAGGTATATAATTAATAATTTAACTAGGTATAAAATTTACCGATTCAATGATTCCCTATAGCGATTTGTTTAACTTTCTAAAAGTGAATATGAAATATACTCAAATGCGAGAAATGTGTTTGTTCTAAAAATGAAATTTCCTGGAGAATTCTTCCAAAATTAATAAATTGTATATAATAATTAATTGTTTAGAGCTTTAGTAACCCCGCTAGACCTTTAAGTCACCATTTCCAGGGGAAGATTACCGTCACCTCCACCGAAAAAAAGGATGCACTACATTTCCGGAAATAACGCCCTTAGCAGATGATGCGCTCCGAATTACCAACGAATAAACAAAGCTTCCTTCTTAATATATGAATCAGTGGATTTCGTAAAAAGTGATTTACTTATGAGCGGGAATATATTTTCAGCAAACGCTGATATATATAACTCGTACAACACTCGATGTAGTAATCATATTCATCAGGTGACAGTGCCAACAGCTCACTACAAAACAATCACATACAATACACGCACATTGTTTTACAAAATCCTTGGCAGATGACATTAAATGATTAAATTCGATACAAAACTTTAAGGCACAAGTAAAATCTTTTCTGCTGCACAACTGTTTCTATACAATTAGAGGCTATACCGAGCTTCCAAAAGGTAAGTAATATTAATTTTAACAATGACATTTAATGTATTATTTGCCATTTGGATTGTATAATTCTAAAGAATCTGTAACAAGTATTGCACTTCCGCTGCTGGGTCAATGACCCACCTCGATCAGGTTTTCGCCTAGTTTCCTGATCCTTGAGCAAATGCTGAGATTTGCATGATGCTCCCATGTTTTGCTTCTGGACATAAAGGTAACTTCAAATTAACTTCTCCGCATAGCACGTCACACAGTTTTTAACTGTTTTTAACGTTAATAAATAAAAGGTCAAAATGTAATGATAATATACATTAACTTATTTAATGTAAAGAGAAGAACGATATTTATCATGGAGAATGTAGGGAAAAATACATTCTGACAAATTATAGACTTTTTTATGGAACTATTTTGCGATCAGATTCAACATAAGACTTTCTCTTTACAAATTATTGATTAGATAATTGTAGAAAAATTCAACTTGTCAATTCCAGATGCAGTTTATTGTATGAATAGCATTCCTATCGAAACAAATCATGGTAGAGAAACTGAAAAAGGATGTAAAATTTCGGAAACGTAAATTTTGGAATAGAAAAATATTGTATATTCTATTCAAATGAAAACTTCAAAATTGAGTTCGCTCTAACAAATAATAGGGTTCGCAAGACGCCATTTCCCTTTATTATTCATATTTTTTTTACTCTCCATACAGCAAATCCTTTACAGTTTTGTCCTCAGAAGTATAGTTTTCCTTAAAAAGAGGTTGTTTGTAATTTTTAAATTGTGTCACAGCATTCACCACCATTTCATGCATTTTACAAGACACTAAGCGCTGTTTTATAGCCGGACGGTCATTTGCCACATATTTAGAACAGCAAGTGCACTACAATTTTGATGGCCGGCTGATGAACTAAGATTATGTTGGTATTCAATAGGTAGGTCCACGCGCGAGACAGCACATAATTTGAATCCCAGTTCCGTCAACTCACTTATTTGTTTTTCATGTTTGTATTAAAAGTAACAGATTATTTTCTTCGCAAATACGTAGACCCTCAAAACCTTATCTTACTATAAGAACACTCTTTTGAACATTATGAAAGAAGAGAAATCGTCAAGAAACTCCTGAGAAGAAATAATGCTTTTCTCAACAAAATTATTTTATGTAAAAAAAATGCATTTGTTGATCTCATTAAGGAGAGGGTGGTTGTGATTTTTTTGAATTGACTAATCCTGTATATACCACTCCCTCATAACTTGATTGAATCAATCCTGATGGCACCACAGGGGTAAAGCCATGGTAGGACCACCGCGGCAGCAACTATCTGCTCGCACCTGCTGGCGGAGAGTAGGTGGGCGGGGAGGGAGGAGAGGCCACCTGCGCCCTCTGGGAGCCCCGCCGCCGCTGACGTGCCGCCCGACGTGTCGCTGGCGTGACGTCACGCGCCGGGTGATGTGTGAGTGGCGGAACGCGCCAACGCCGTGCCCGTGCGCTACGCTCCGTACCACAACGCGTGCGCTAATTGTTTCCTGAAGCACCCGCCAGAGGCGCATGTGGCTGACGGGTAGGAGGGAGAAAACGACGGACACAGACCACGTGGTCGGGGGTTTACCTCTGAATGGCTCCATGTGACGACGCCGATCAAATTAGGTGTTGTGAAGGGGCATGGGTACCGTAAGATCTAGTTTTATACTGGACGTGGTGAATCACATACAAATTGTTCAGAGATCTGGGGGACATGAATTCCTTAGTCGTTTTATACGTACGTTTTTGGAGCTTCGATATAAATATTGAACCGTCTTCTTCACATTGAACAAATTTTATGTTCACAATATTTGCTGGTGTTATGAACGACAGACAATAAAGACTTTCGATTCAGCTCAAGAAAAGTAGAAATATTTTATCAGTCAACGTAATGGAACACTTCCTCAGTCCTTTGGAATTAACACTTCGCAGGTGAAGTGGAAATGTGCATCAGAAAAGCACGACGCTGAAGTACCATCCATAGCAAAATGAAGAAGTATATGCTGTTTCACAAAACTATAATTTGAATCCCATTTAGGTTTTTTCTAAGGTGTGCAAGCTTTATTATTTACCAAGTGTATTTGAAAAAACTGTACGTATTGTATACGTTGATTCTATTTCTAAGGGAACGGATGACATTTTGTTTTAGGTTTAGTTAAAGCACTTTTACACATACTCTTACAATATAATAAGTAATATAATTTTCTCTATTTTATAAAGAAATATGTTACTCTGCTGTCAGTTTATCACTCTTCGATTGCCAAACCAAATAATCAAATTATTCATTATTTCCCGTCCAGTTGCCTTTGTCACACTTGTATTCTTTTTAAAAAAACTAATGCACACACAGTGATGCTCGCAAGGGACTAGCTTATAGAAATTCTACTTCCATCTACAGCAAACATCACATATTCACACATATATTTTTTACTTATTACCTAGAGAAACGAGTGTTATTCAAAGCTCATTTGAAATATATAAATAACTGTAAATCAACAAATGAAAATTAAATTAAAATTCATGAAATGAAAAATTATTTATAAGGAAATATCGAGGCAGCTGGACGTTTACATCTATACATCTCATAAAAATTCCTTTTTCGCTACAGTCGATACTAATTTTTCTCGCAAATATTAAGAGTTTGAGCAACTTCCTCAAAAACACGAATAGATTTGACAAATACTGGGAAGACTAATCCCTTAGCAGTGTACTCCAAGAATCGTCTACTTTAAAGTACGATTATCTTCAGACCATTTACCACCTTCCCAACATCAACAGTCTCCATTTTCGTCACCACAACGCAAATACGAGTACGTTACGCAAAGCGCGTAGCGATCTTTAAACCGCGTCAAATTACACTCTAATTGCACAAGACCTGCATCGCGAAAATTCCTCCCCCCTCTCCCTCCCTTCCCCTCCCTTCTGGAAGCGCTCGGGTGGGGAGCGTGTGAGTGGCGACGAGAGAGACGGAGGTAGAAGGTGAAGCCGCCCAACAAATGGGGTAAGAATGAGAGAAGGCTTGCTTTTTTTCATTTAGGCGCCCCGTTTAACGAGAAAGCGGTGTAATTGGTGCGGTCCGGATATAATGCAGAGGGAAAATTACGTTTAGAGCTTTAATTACGCTCAAACGGCGCGGCCGGAGGGGGGGGGACGGAAGGGGGCAAAGGAGGGGGCGAGGAGGGGGTGCTCCGCCTCTGATTAGACTGGCCGAGGTCCCCCAAGTGGGCCCGGAGCCAGCGCCGGCTCGAGAACATTCCACGCCACGCCACATCCCATCTCGCCCTGCCCCCCCCCCCCCCCGCCAGTACCCCTTCTACTCTGCGACACCCCGTGATGCACAGTGCGTCCGAATGACATCGCAGGTGCACGGAAGAGCATGGTTTAACAAATTTCAAACAAGCAATTTCATTTGTGATGAATTTCTATAGGAAAAGAATAAATCATTGAACGTAAGTCAGTGTGAGTCCGAATTGAATTGAATTGATGCCTTATTTTACGCGGCGACTCTCAGGCCATAGCTCTTTTTATAATGATTCAACAATAATATTTAAAATTATTAATATTGGAGTGTAATATAGTACTTACATCTTCAAGCAATATTTTTCATATACCATTATATTACAAATATTTTAAAAGGGTCCAACAATATTGGTTTAATGTATTTTCATAAGAAAATTAAAATTCTGTATCACAGCTATATTATCAGTTACATTGATGGAACAGACTGCAGTACAAAATCGCTCAATTTTATTACATTTATCACGCCGTAAATTAATTATTCCGCTTCGGATCCCCAAAACTTTTCGTTGGGAGCCAGAGGATTTGCGCGAGTGACTTTCGCCTCGACTGGGGCCAGTGCGCGCAGGTCCGGGGCAGTCGCGCCGCTGCGCGACGCTGGCGCGCCCAGCGGACAACAGGTGGCGCTGCGCGCGTCGAGCCATCTCGTTCCGTTCCGTTCCACTCCACCACCCCATTGCCACAAGAGGGCAGCGCCGCCTTCTCCTCCTCCCACGCCCCCTTAACGGTATTTCTTGCGAACTGCACTTCAGCAGGCCGTGCCCTTTTGATTTTCTCAGCGAACGCGTGGGCTGTTCGATGTTTTTGCTGGACGCTTGCTTTGAATCAGCAAATTAGTGAAAGATGAGAGCACATTAATGGCTAAAATTGGTTCGTATTCGTCGAAATGTAATTATTCTACGCCTG
The DNA here is from genome assembly GCA_038098605.1 of Gryllus longicercus. Classification (NCBI taxonomy): domain Eukaryota; kingdom Metazoa; phylum Arthropoda; class Insecta; order Orthoptera; family Gryllidae; genus Gryllus; species Gryllus longicercus. The sequence continues at coordinate 3,652,593 of JAZDUA010000004.1, forward strand.
ATTGGCGCTGGGAATAAGGAACGTGTATGTAAAGAATTATTCTGTGTGTGTTGTCATTACATTTCTTATACTAATAAATACTTTCTTCTTCACATTAGAAGTTAATATCTCAATGACAATGTAGCCTTAAAACGAGATATTGCAATTAACAAATTTTCTTATTAATTTTTAGAAGAAATAAATAAAATGGATTAAAGATTTCATTTGGAGATTCTTTATCCCACAATTACTTTAGTGAATTACACAGAAGCTACGAAACGTTTATTACATGTAGCGATTTGATCGTTTCTTGACCTGCACGTCTTCATTTTTGGCAATTGGTGTGCAGGTACAAACTGCGACGATATTTTGTCCTTTTTGAGATATACTCTTCACCGTCTTCTATGATTCACATCTTTAGAAGCTAAATGATTATCATATCAATGATTCTGATCTCATTTTAACAACTGAAATGAATCCATTCGACACACAGAACCTTCATGGCGTACGGGTTGACTATTCCATGTTCTTCATTTTTCCTATTTTGTTCGAAGTCACATCAATCAGATTTACCTAGTTAAAAATGAAAATTTTATATAATACGTGTTTTTTAAAATTAAAATTCTTAATGAAAAAGTTTTAATGAGAATTCATTCATACAGCTTGGTATTCATTTTTATATCTATTTACTTTTTCAGATATCTTTTTTCTGTAATAACATCTACCAACCGTCTAAATTCGTTGTTATCCAGCGACTCATTCAAAACGTAGAAATATGGATTTACGAATAAAGAAGAGAATAAAAAAGATAACTCATAAATTGAAATTGCCAAAAAATTTCCACACATATTTTATAAAACCAATTAAACTGACAAAATTAATTACCTGTAGGTGGATGATTTTTAAACATCTATACACAAATTATGACCACAAATTTTAAATGACGTTGTATTAGATCAATAACTGTTGTCAAGAGAGCACTTCTCATCATCAAATTTACCTTGTGCAGGCAATTTAAAGTCATTAATCCGACATCCATCAGCCAGCGGTGTATCCAGGCATGGACTCTTTGTAATTTATTTTCCACGCCTGTGAGCAAAGGAGACATGATACAAGTAAGACATATTCCCATCCGCGTCCTAGCATAATTGGACTGCATGCGCTTTTTCTATCGCCGCACGATACAAAAACGTAGACGACTGTAATGGAAAGCTACAACTCTATTTTTGTCCCGACCGTGAATCGAATCCGCTCTCGCACATCGGAAAGCCAGGACGTGATTCACGAGTCACTCAAGAGGCGTGTATTTAATTTCTCTATGCTATCTAGCTCGTGTTTTATAAAATTCTATTCAAGTAACACTACTTATGTTAAATAAAAGTTTATCAATCTTGGGTTACGGTTGAGCACTTCCAGAATACTGCAAATAAAAATTTTGTTAAAATCATTATTATGGTCAAACTTCCCCTACAGGAATTACATAGTCGTCTAGTTCCCCGGAATCATCATTACACTTGACCTGCCCTCGTTAATATTAAATGCATTCGGATACCGTGATCCAGACCCTATGCCATTACTCACCGCCCTCACAGATACTTGTTGACTCTACCTCCCTCGCATTGGGCCGCGGGCGCCGGAGATCAAACCAGGTTCGGCAGTGACGGCATCTAATAATTCAACCTCAGCACGATTACGACGTCAGGCTCAGCTTCCCCCGACCTCCCCCGACCTTCCCCCTCCCCCGCTCACGACTCCTCTAGCTACCACATGCACGCGCGACAGACCTGCGAAGGGACGAGTTGACACGCGACACGGATTGCATCGAAATTGCACGTTAGTTTGCTTCAATAACGTCCATTTAATTACATGATATTTATTGATTTAGAGTTGAAATGGAAGGAAATAATTAAAGGGATTTGCGTTGTGAAGTCACCTTGCTGTCGTTTATGAAATGAATTTTGTTTGAAAAAAATTGAAGAAAGACACAATTTCTAACAGCAATAATTTTATTATTAATTGCATACTAAACATCTTTCGATATATATGATTTCAAATATTTGGGCCTGCGTGTTCAAAAGTGACTTGCATCTTTGCCGCTTCAAAACCCTCGAATATTTATCAAACCTAATTGAATATTATTATTCCTGCTCTCTGAAGTAAAATAATTCGAAGATTTCAGGACCATTTTCAAATTTAAGAACACACGCATCAAAGAAAATAAACGATTTCTTGACAAAATTGATAGCATACTAAGTACGTTCGACTCAAACCCATGTGCTACGTATTAAATTACAGTGCAATTGAGGATGTTAGAATGCGTCTCAATAAATCTGCATTTTAAAAGAAACGTAGTTGAAATCATATTTTCCGTCGGGAATGACGTGAGATATTTTTCAAAGATGACACTCTAGCCGACACCCTAGCTATTTGTGCTGCAACGTCTTGTTGAAATTCATTCAACGCTAAGAGTCTTTGGAAATAATAGTTTTCGTATTCCAGTGAAGGGGTTGTTAGGCACAAACGCATAAGGGGGGTATTGCGCACAAAATTCATGTATACTTGGGGAACACAACATGAACTGCCAACGAGAGGCAGCTCGTTGTCAGCAGTCTCTCAAGGTTGGTGTTTGACACAAAAATATGAATGACGTGAGGGGTGACCCAGACGTCTTAGATAATAAAAACCAGCAATTTACGGTCATTGATGTTTCGTTATACTGGAAATGATTGCAAGACCAGTCTTAGTCGACTCCTATCAATGAAATCGGCACCACATAGCCGTTGACAGCTCATGGTACTGGGTTTCATGGACAGAAACGTATGAGTCAACCCTCACATTGTTGTTGTTGTTGTTGTTGTTGTTGTTGTTGTTCTTCTTCTTCTTCTTCTTCTTCTTATTATTATTATTATTATTATTATTATTAACAGAAGCCATGGAAAAAAGAGAAATGGAAGAAAACGATGTATGGGATAAAGAGGCATGGAAATTGGGATGCGGAAAACGGCCAAGGCTGTAAAAAAACCGCTAAATAGATAGATTATTATTATTATTATTATTATTATTATTATTATTATTAATAGTGAACCAACAACCTACAGGGCATAAACCGCCACTACCATCATCTACTATTCAAAATCTTTAGTATAAACTCATGGGGATTATTTTTTATTCAGACACAAAAAAACGAATACTTCAACTAACCTTCAGTTTGACGCATGTTGCTCATGGAATTTAATTTACATTACTAATCGAATCCGGACCTGAAGGGAACACAAGTTTGAAAGGATCCAGGCAACGACGCGCTCTGTCATCCGATCCTGCAATCGCCAAGCGAACGACCTCGTGCGGACCACCACGCGGCCGCATCGAGGCTACCGCTATCGCGGTCCCCTTCCGCAGCCGGCTCGCAACCTCCGGCGAACGTCCCGCGTTCGGGGAACCTCCAGCGCGCCACCTACGTCTTCCTTCTCCCTCCGCATCCGCGATCTCTCCTCCCATCTCCGCCCTCACCCGCCCCCCCCCCCGCCAGTCCCCCTTTCCTCTTCTCCGCGGGCAAGTTGATGGAGAAGCCTCCACGGCGCGTCTTGCGGTCCCAACTTAAGCCCGGGATAACAATTGAATTACGTGCCGCGCTACCGGGCCCCGGTGCCGCCTCGCTCCGCTCCGCCCCGCTCCGCCCCGCTCTTTCCTCGTCTCGTCCCGCCACGCCCCCTCCGCCCCCGCACGCAGGCTGGCGGGCGGCTCGCTTCCTTCCTTCCCGGGCCCCGCCCACGCGGTTCCTTGAGCTGCGGTTTCGCCCTCCCGCGCTCCGCCGCCAGCCACCTCAGCAAAGAGCTCCATTAAGGGGCGGTTAACCCACTTAGCCCCCCTGGACAATCGGGCCGGCGGCGGGGCGGCGCGGGGCGGGGAGCAGCGGGGGCGGGTGGGGGTGGGGGCGGCGGGCAACTTGCGGTCAGCTGCTCTCCGCAAAGAGTCGCCGGACGCGCGCGACCCTTCCTTTGCCTCGCGCCGCCCCCGCGCCGCCCATCCACACTGCCTCTGCCTGAGGCTCCATCGGCGGCGGTGTCCGATGCGGCGACGGCAGTGAGGATGGAGTGGGTGGCGGCACGGTGGAGATGGCGGAGCCGAGGTGGCGGGTCGGCGGGGATGACGGTGTTGGATGAGGTGATGGCGTTGGTCGTAACAGCGCCGGTGACAGCGACGGTGGCAGCGACGGTGACAGCGACGGTGACCGACGGTGACAGCGACGGTGACATTGACGGTGACAGCAACGGTGACAGCGACGTTGACAGCGACGGTGACGGCGGCGGCGACGCCGACACTGACAGCGGAGCGGGGGCGGGGGCGGCGGGAGGCGGAGCGGCGGGGGCGGCGACGACGACGACGACGATGACGATGGCGGGGTAGGCTGTGGTTTAGGCGGCGGGGGCGGCGGCGGGGGCGGCGACGGGGGCGGCGGTGTGGGCAGCGGCGGAGCCGGCAGCAACGAGAACGGCGACTGTAGTGGTACCAGTGGTGGGGATGGAATGGTTGACGTCTGTGTTGCGGGTCGGCGGGGTTGATGGGGCGGAGTTAGCTGTGAAAGCAAGGGTCGTGGCGACGGCGGCGTGGTAGATACTGTATGGGCTTGTGGCTGGTCATTCCCACTTCACTGCTTTACGTGCTACATTCAGACCTTAAGCCGTTAGAGTAAGTATTGAACTAGGTCCTCCGCCTACTCCTTTCTCATACACACCTAATATTTTTTGTGATATTTTTTACTACCTACTGGTATCTCTACATTACTTTAGTTAAAATTATGTTCTCTACAAAAAAAGGAAAGGAAAATTCATGCAAAATCTCTTCCCAATTGGTAGATAGTCGACTCTGAGTAAGATCACAATATCCTTGACGATGACAAAAGTGATTTGAAGACGCTGTTGTTAAAATGAAATTGAAATTACTTCTTTCCATCTACAAGAACAAAACAATTTCGAGAATTGCGTGACAAACATTTTAGTCGATTTGTAATACAGTACATTTAAAACTCACGTACGAGATATGTTATAATAGAGATTAAAAATGCATTGAAAATCAGAAGCTGCATTAATAGAATGAAGCAATGAATAAAAAGAATTCATGCTAGTGGGAGAGCTGGATTTTATTAAGAATTTGATAGCTGATGAAAAGTTCTTGAAGAAAGTCTTGATAAGAGACGATGCGTCTTTACAAATAGCCCTCGCCTATTTCAAAGAACTTAGTGCTTGATCAGATGGAATGTATTCTGAGTGATGCTTATGAAGCGACACTTCGAGTCAATGGGTACAATGGGTACAGTGTGTAGGGTGAGTAGGTAGGGTAGTTGTTGTATTGGCCTTTTACACTACTAAAATGCTAATTTTAGGGACTTTGCTATGTTACTGAAAGGCATTACAAGCAATTACTGAAGAAACCAAAGAAAATCATGTCGTCATGACGACGTACAATAAAAATGAGACAAAATATCCTAATTTTGTTGTTATGTTTTAAAACTATACATTTTTAGAATATTATATTTTAACAAGTAAACATTTCATAATGGCTGTTTAGACGACAGTCAGAAAGAAGCAGGCACGGTTTCGATAGGGCATCCTTATTCCTGAGATTTGTCCCAACATCATTTCGAGTTCGAAGTGGAAGTAGAAATTTGAGAGCGGAGATACTAAAATGAAAACACGCTTCTGATTTTAATGACATGGTTTTTATTTGCAGTGGTATCCTCTTACATTAAATATAATCAAATCAATTATTTTATTGACATCTTTGACCCAACATATCAACCTTTCGACACACAATGTGGTCGCATCATCAGGTGTTCTGTAGTACAATCAGGTTTAACAATTAATGTCATGGTAAAAATATATGTCTTTAATTTAATGACATCAAATAACATACTCAAGAATTCTTACTAGTACAAGTTCTTATTTGATGCAACTTCCACCGATTGTCGTGTAGTCAGGTCTCCCTAATGGTCGATGCCGACGAGTCTATCTCTCACTTTGCGTGCGAGTAAATCTGTTGCTGTTTGTATTCTTGCCCGCTTCTCCTGTACAGAAAAACACTTGTGTCTGTGACCACAAAATAAATGGTTCCACTAACAAGAAAACCATTGTGAAAAATGATGTTTGAGTTGTGTCACTTTTCTTGTGCACCGACAAGATGTGTTTTCCGAACGACGGGTGCCTAACATATTTTTCCAGTTTGACAAGGAGCGTATTGAAGTATTACCCAAACAGATGCAGAGTGAGATATGGGATAAAATACCCGCCGATCATTCTTCTAATCTCACGTATTTCAATTCACTTCTGTAGAAAATATTACATTATGAAACGATAATGTAATAATGGGTATTAATACACGAGTTTGATATTACGGTACGAGAAAGGATCGAGCGAGAACGCAATATCACACGAGTGCATTAATACCCATTACATCGGGTTTCTTACGGTACTTTTTCTACGACATATGGTAACTGTTATAAATTAAACTTTTGCATTGAATCGTTTCGTGGAAGGTGGCATACAGAATTCAGCAAAGGCCTTGGGCAACAGCTCCCTAACCCTACCCTTCTTTGATCTCAATCTGTACTAAAAGTTTGATCTCGAAATATTTGTGAAACATCTTGAAGTCATGTTGTAATAAGTTGGTCAATCTTAAATTATAATTCAGTAGTACGCAGTCGCATTTCCTACTGCCGCCTGCAGTATGCGCCGGAAATATTCTATCCTAGCGCCCAGCCTCGCTCACATGGAGATACGCAGCCCAGAATAACGGCTTCACAATCAGCGTCCGTGCGCACGTCGGACAAGAAGGGATGGGGGGAGTCAATCTGGCGCCTAGCGACGCTCACACGGAGCGGCTCCGCGGCCTAGCGTAGATTTTTCATGACACCACGTCGCTCACACACACACACACACACACACACACACACATACGCCTGACGGCGGTTCCGTAGGTGGGGCGAGGGACGTAGGGTTTTAGTGAGTATTATCTATGGATGAGTCCCACACGAATCGGCCCGGACATGGGAGTCTGGGTCGAGGATGCGTAAATGCATTTCCCCCGTCGTTAAAACACACACACACACACACACACACACACACACACACACTAATACAGTAATGACACCTCGGCCCCAGCACCTGATCTCACAGGTGGCCTCCGTCAAAACGCCACTAGCCTCCAGATTGCCTTGCATCGCGGACGTACTTCTATTCTCATAAACTGTCTTGTTTGTGGCATGCATATTGATGCATCAATTACTTTGACCACCAGTTTGGGTAGTAATTGCGCTCTACCTACGCACGCAATCTTCACTAAACAATTCTGTCTGCTCGTGTACATCGCGATCAACACCAAAAAGCTACTACTACTACTCAGGAATGTTAGAGTGCTACACAACTACATAAAACTGAGAGATTTTCAGTCTCCTAGTAACTTTAGGGAACATCTAGTTCGTCTAGTAACTACGTAGTACGACAAGTACATCCATTTGCTGCCGAATGCCACTTCAGGCATTAATTATCATACCGTAACCTTGAGTCGTTAACGAGCAACAGCTGCCATCAAGATTGCTTATAGATGAGTAACGAAAACAAAATAACATTCTCTAACAAATGAAAAGTAAACATCATCCTCCTGAATTGCTTATAGTAACTCACTTTGAGATATTACCAATATTATAAATTCGAAAACGCTTATATAATTTCACTTAATTAATGACGTACCATACTCCACACTGAACATTGACAATAACTAATTTCATTGGTGCGAACATCAAGCAATTAAATTGTCATTATTTGTATTTTAGTATTAGTTAATATTACTTTACTTTATTACCAATTGCTAGTCTTAAATCCTTCCCATCTAATCTTAAGTAACCTGTAAATACAACCATTCATCAAGTTTTGTATTATTTGGCATTGAATCAATTAAATCACTTACATTATACTTTTCTGAGCTACCAGTAACCACCTGCTCACTCGCCTGTAATCAGGCCCGCTGGGCAGAATTAGCTGCCCACGATAATCCGAATGTTGATGTGCTGACCCCTAGAGACATTCTAACTTTAATTCCTTTCACTAAACGTGAAAAGTCTGTTTATTATATACAGTTTATTTTCTGTTCTCTACTTAAAGTTTTCTCTACTTAACTTTCAGTTTTATTTTTAATGCTTCCTGGCTTTCCGTAACGTATGGCGAACAGTAAAACCAATCACATCTCTGCAAGAAAATATACTTTATTCTGATCTGTAATTCTGGTTTTGTTTCAGTGACCATCTTGTCACGCCCGTAGTGTGCGATAAAAGTTCCGCTTTAGGTCACCGCGCCGCAGCTCTAACTGCCGTGGTCGACAGGACGAGCACAAGGGCATTACCTCCCCGCGGTGAACACAACGCAACGCTGCTCCGTACCGGCGCAAAGGAAATACGTACTAGAGCATTCAATGTCAGACCAAGAACTAGACGAACCATAATTACACATTACTCTTGAAACATTAATAAGAGGCGCTCTGTTTCTCTATTATGATATAATTTCTATATTGAAAGAAATCGCATGTATCCTTTGAGGAAAAACCTTGGTTAACTTAGTGCCAGATATTCAGTAAATAGAAACATTTTCTGTAACTAATAGAAAGATGTTGTTGAGGGTGCAGTGAGAGAAAGAGGCAAAAATAAAGAAGAGGACAAAAAGGAAGAAGTGTGGGGAGGAGAGGAAATGAGTGGAGAGGGTAAAGGGAGCAAAGAAGTCCCATACCAGGAAGCGAGGGAAGAGGGCATTGTAGGAGAAGAAGGCAAAAAGTGGCAAATAGAGCGAGGAGGGACAAGGGAGCAAAGGGGGCAAAGGAGGATAAGACGGGAAAATAGTAGAAAAGAGAAAAAAGGAAAAGAGATAGGAGAGAGAAGGAAGAGAACAAAGAGAGAGGGAAGGGAACAAAGTGGAGATTGAAAAAGGGAAGGAAGCAAATAGAGGGAAGAGAGTGAAGTGAAGTTTGAGGGGAAAGCGAGTTAAACAGAGGGAAGATGGGAACGAGAGGAAGAGGGAAAAGATTCCGAAGAAGGGATAGGCAGGGAAGAAGAGAAAAACGAAAGGAGTGTGAACAGAGGAAAATAGAATGAACATAGGAAAAGAGTGTGAATAGGGGAAAATAGACCGAAGAGAGGGTAGAGAGAAGAAAGTGAAGAATGAAAAGAGGCAAAAATAAGGAAAAGGAGAAAGAGAGAGAGAAGAAGAAGAGCTTAGTATTAATTAACAAAACTTAACTGGTGAATATGTTTACAAGAGTTTACTCTAGCAAGAATTAAAATGTTGAGGTAATTTCTTACCAGGTACTTACCTAGAGATCTTCAGAGCTGGCAGCCAAGACAAGTACTATGCTCACAAAAATCAATAAAATTTAACACCGTCTTATCACTGAATACTGCATTTTCACTTCCACGTTTGCAGGTCGAAACGGCTGCTCGCCGGCGCCGGTGATACTGCGACCTCACTGTCGCAGCGCATCTGCCCGCACCAAAGAAATCTGAAAGCAAAGAGTTTCAATATGATACTTGAAACAATTCGGCGCGAATTCTTTTTAAATCAGACTCTTTAAAAAAAAGACCGCGCCCGCAGGAGCGACTTGTCCGCCTGAGGAGTCCCACGCTCCTGCGACCAAGGACAACATACCCTGATCCCGCGCTCATTTGCACTTGAAATACAGAAAACGGTGTACACGCGCAAACTGAAGCGGCGAGTAGTGACTTCATACGAAAATATGTTTGCCTGATTTTTCTATCAAGAAACCGAGAATTGTACTATGTTTGTATTCTTCACGATTTATTACTATTTCCTGTTTATTTTCTTACTAATTTATGTGATAGAAATATGTTTGAATAGAGAATTCAGGTGAGGTAAGGACGCACACTTTTAAGTATTTCATTGATATTCGTCGCAGTTGCTGTGATCGTAAATTTGGTAAATTACTTTTTACAAGAAAAAAAAGCGTGACTTTAAGATTCGAATGTAGGTTTTATCGGTCTTTAACTTCAGTAAGAAACTCGCAAGAACATTCATATTGCAATTTTTCAATTTAATTTCGAAATTTTACTTTTCAAGAGTGAACAGTAGACCCCGTTTCTTCATCAGAGGGTTCATAAACGAACCATTATTTCCTGCCTCCAGTGTGCATGAACTCTCAGAGAGGATACAATCACGCAGAGGAGGTTGGCGACCCTTGCCGGAGGGGACTCCCCGTCTGCTGCTCCTTGAACAACAATGCCCACGCCGTCCTTCCTCCCCCCCCCCCGCCGGCCACCCTTTGCCGGAGTTGGCGCCGACGCTGGCCGGAAGGTGCGGGGAAGGGGGTGGGAACGGGGGTGGAGGCAGAAGGGCGGGAGCAGGGGTGGGGGTGAGGAGGTTCAAGGCAGCGCCGGGAGCGGGGGAAGTTTGCAAGAGCGCGCGCTGGAAATTTAGGTGCAGTCGCAACTTAGGCCGCGTCCCGCCGGCTGAATGCAGACAACACTAACAACGTTGTTCCAGCCGAGAGATGCATTCGCTCGAACATGCTTTGGTCAAGAGTTGGTGGTTGGCGTACCGGAGGTGATCTGCCTTTGAGGGGTTATTATTAGCAATGGAAACCGAAAGATATTGCCAGTTTCCTTCGGGGTGAAAATATAACAGAAATTTTGATGTGTAAATTAATGTTTAGAACATTCTTTTATGAAGTTATGAGAAAAATAAGCAATAAAAGACAAATGACATGGAATTTCTGTTTCTACGTTTTTAAGTTAAGCTTCTTGGTGTCAGAGGTATAAAAGTAATTTTTAATTACACTTTCTATTAGCACATTTCACCAATTGGTTTCCAATTTCCATATTTAAGATGAAATTGAATTAAAATAAGATTATACGATATAAAGAATTATTCTTATTAAACAGCTTAAATGTATGTTTTCTAAAATGAATATAATCCTTTTTTAACTAAATCAAAAATCAATGTGACTTTTTTCTGTCTTGCCTTCTCTCAATGAACCATTTGTTTTGTCTTCAAGGCCGAATTCACCAGATGTCAAACAAGATAATATTTGTGGAAATTTAACCATATTTTCATTTGCTCACTGGAGAAGATGGTATTGCCCGTTTCCGCTGCAGTATCACTGACCGAGAAGACTTGGTTTTCGGGTCCCGACAGTAAAGATTTTTGATACTAGCTAAGTGGAATTCAGCTATTCTCTGGAGGACGACTCTACCTGCAGGCCGCTATCATGGGTAGTTTTCGTTGATTCTGTAATCAATGTCATGTACATTCCCGAGAAGTATCCTAACAAACGGGTTACGGTCTGCTTGCGATCTTATTTTCTACACCTTGGTCTCTTTTTCTCCTCTAATACATACCACTTCTACTTACATGCACTACATAACTTTGTTAGACAAGATATCAGTCGGGAGCTTAAACTTTAGAGGAATGAAAGTAGTTGATGCACACGAACAGTCTAAATACTCGTTTTCAACTATATTCTCTGTAGTTTATTTTCGTATGCTATGTTGTATCACGCACATACCTCCCATTCTGCTCGTGATAATACAATCCTTTTTTTATTATTAAAGAAATTATTCCATTAATGAAAGAAATACTATTTCAATAGTAAAATAGACAATGAATGAAATTTAATTTTAAACTCTGCTTCCTGAGTTCTTGCTCAAGGTATGTAACTCCAAATGTTCTTCACAATAAAAACTTTCTTATTATTAATGACCTTCTACTTATGAACTAAATACTGTTTCTATATTGAAATGAACATGAACGAAATTCCATTTTCAACTCTATTGTGAGTCTTTTTCCAATGTCTATAACTCTAAATTTTCCACCTGAAACCACCGCTTTCCCACCGTTCTACTAAAAACCCGCGGTCGCGCTTGTTCACGTGCTTAACGTTAATGAAATTGTTCACGGTGACATTACCAAACGAGAGTCTCAATTAACATAAAAGGTTCTTGTCTCGCATCTCAAATACTAATTACAGCGACTGGAGAGGGAGACTCGCACTCCGGTTACGCGCTTCCTTCCACCCCTCCTCCCCCCTCCCTCCCGCCACCTCCCCCCCCTCCGCCCACCCTCGCTCCGGCCTTCCCTCCGACACAACGGACGCCTCGAGCCCATTGAACGCGGCGTTACTGTGAAACACGACACGGCGTAGCATAAAATTTCCTTCTTCCTCTCGGGCTACGATTACTCCAATATACAACTCGGCTCCGTTCTATTGGTTCTCTACATTAAAGGGAACGCTGGATGAAAAATCGTAAGTTCCTTATCGAGAATTGGAACGGAAAAAGAAAGCGAGAGAGCGTAGAGAGGGGAAAAAAGGGCGACGCGTGGAGAATACCCGAGGGACGAAATAAGGGAAAGATGGCGGATGAACCTGTACTAGAAGATGAACCCCGAGAAGGAAAGAGAGGTTAAAAAAGAAAAAAAAGGAGAAAAATATTTCGAGGGGAAAGAGAAATAGGAATACCCTCCACTACAAGCAGCGCCTGATTAACTGTGGGGAGCCGTGACCGCAATACGGTATCGCCGAGGCTCTGATCGGTCGATATTGGCGACAAAGTCAGTTTCGTCGGCGCAGCGCCCCGAGCCGCGTCGCTCGCTCTGCGTCCCTCGCTCGGGGCGACGCCGCGCCCCTCATCGCCCCGCCCACTCGCCCCCGACAGACCGCGTGGATTTAAATATGCGGTGCCCGGCTGACGCCTCGCGAACTCTTCGGCCCACGATGAGTTAGGTAGCTCGATGCTTCTGGCCTGTACGCCAGAGGTGGATCAAAGAACAAAATGTGTGTGGGATAGCACTCCTCTTCTTTGGAAAGTTTTGTTTTTAAATGAAACAAAGTGAAAAATCTTGTCGAAATATACACTTTATACAGAAGAACAGGAAACCGAAAGAGTTACCGTAACGTTAACTATCGGCGAGTGCCGGTGATGGAAAGATAGCGTTTCGATACCGGGAGAGGGGTACCGTCATATTAGCTTACGAACGTTTTAAACGTCAATGAGTTTGTGGCGTGCTAATATTAGTGATTTTCTTGATCACCTCCACGTGAATATCCAAACAGCACTCTTTACATCAGGCTACCTGTCACGTGAGAGTTTATCCTCCCATTCGTTGAATCTCCTGAGGAAGTGTGGGGATATACGTTTCACCAACTAAGTGGCATACACCAATAAGGAAGAGAAAAACTTTTTAAATGGAGTCTTATATAGCTAAAAATAACAACACTAGTAATAATAATAATAATAATAATAATAATAATAATAATAATAATAATAATAATAATAATAATAACTACAACAACAACAATAACAAGCCGGCCCCGGGGCGCAGACGTTTGTGTCAACCGTAGCCTGTGCCGAGGAGGTTGCAGGGTCGACTCCTGCGTAGACATGGTTGTATTTGTAATTGTCCCTTCACCACTCATCGTCATCCTATCCGTGGTCCGTGGTCTTACCAAGGGATACAGCTGAAAAACGGATCTCCATAATGACACACGTGAATCAGTCTCCGGAGTAGAATATAACTGGGCCTCGGAAGAGAACGTGAAGCGTGGTCAGAAATGGCCAATATGCACGTAGTAATAATAATAATAATAATAATAATAATAATAATAATAATAATAATAATAATAATAATAATAATAATAATAATAATAATAATAATAATAATAATAATAATAATAATAATAATAATAATAATAATAATAATGCCGATCAGATGGCCGAGATCGCTAAGGCAGTAGTGCAGGAGTGGTTTCGAACCAGAAGATCGCGGGTTCGAGTCCCGCCTCGGGCATGGGCGTATTTGTGTTTGTGTATGTCTGTATGTGTTGTCCTTTCACCCCCATTATCATCATCATTTCATCTTCCATACCCCCAGGGCTAACAACCGTGGGGGATAAAAATCGGATCCAGCTAAAAATGCTGGTCCCCCCAAAAAGTTGTTGCAAGCACCTGCCACCGCGATAATAAATAAAAACTGAGCCACGGTAAATGCAGGATGCTTGCATGCGTGGTCCTAGTCGGCCGATTAACGAGAAAATAATAATAATAATAATAATAATAATAATAATAATACCACCAAAAAACGTTACCTGCAAGTCTGTGCTACTGTGGTAGTTTCATGTAGGCGACAAAATCCGTTTCGTCAGAACATCGATCCCCCGCGCGTGCATTTGCGTTTCTAATGCGCGCTGGGGCTGGCGCTCTTCGCCCCGCCCCTCCCCGCCCCGCTCCGTCCCGCCCCGCCCTGCCCCATCTCGCCCCGCCCCACCCCGTCCCGCCCCACTCCGCCCCTCTCCACCCCGCACCGCCCGCTCGCCACCACAGACCGCGTTGATTTAAATATGCGGCGTCTGACCGTCGCCCTGCAAGTCTTTCGGCGATGAGTTAGTTTCCTCATTTCTTCTGGCGTTCACACCAGATGAACAACACCCGGGTGCGTAGGAGTCATCAAACCTGCTAATGTGTTAACCCATTAAAACCCAAGTTAATTTAACTCCGCGTCGCGTCTACTCGTTGAGCGATTTTCCATGTAGCGGCATTGTTGGAGGCATATAAGCTTGTGTGGTAACATCTGTTTGCAACTTTTATCGCCGAATTGTGGTTATTTGTACTTAGAAATAAATTAGCAAATGCACACTATCGTATGGTGGGTTATAAAGAAACATTACAAGGGACAAATTCATAATGAACACCAATAAGTTTTACTTAAGTGATTGATTCTTATTCACAAAAAGATCAGATTTTCAAAGGAACCATGTCCCACGTTTCTTCAATCCATTGGTCTACAAAAGTTGTTCGAGTAATGCGTATATAATCTCTTTGGCGTCCAAAAGTGGTGGTACAGATGTCAAGTTGCCATGACAGCAAATAATAAGTATTCTTCGTTCATGAGAAAACTTGTACGAGATTCAGATCTCTATAAATAACCACTTATTTTGAGCAATAGGTTATTGATTAAGGATTACATTGTTCCTTACTTACTGTCTAGAAATTTTATTCAAAATTTCTCTATAAATTAAGTGCAATTATTTTTATTTCGATTTATGTTCTTTATATCTAATTAATATTTGACCATATATAAAATTACCAACCAAGTACACAACTGATTAGTCACTGTCAAATAAAATGTATTCCTTGAGAAAACACTGGCAGTTAAGCCGTCGTTTTCCGTCCTTTCCACCCACAGAAATTTAAAATATTCCGCGTGCGCACCTCGGCCGTGCCGCCGGCTCCTCGGCGCCCGATGAGTTCAGGTGATCAATACTGCTGGCCGCCACACCAGAGGTGAATTAAAAAACGAGGCGTGGGACGATTGACACACCCCACACTTAGGAACTTTCGAAACAAAATGCAAAATGCAAAATTTCTCACAGTATACATATTATACTGTGTGTTGACTGAGTCGAGATTCTACGGCTGGAACCCAAAAACTTATAAATCTCGTCCGTTCTGTCAGTGGAGAACTGAAGGTCAACAAGAATGAAGAATAGAAAACTACAATAAGAATAATGTAAACCTGGTTGAACAATAGCCGACTAGTAATTAGTATTATGTATTTAGGTAGATTAAGACGTCATCAGACTACTGTTGGGCGCAAATTACGATACATAAAGAAACATAGTGAGATTGTACATGTATAATCCCTTGCGATTACGTCGTTCAAAAAGAAAAGGTACGTATAGAAGAGTTACAAAAGGAACGTTCTACATATGTAGGTATTGTAAGAAAAATAGAAAAGCCTGAAAAATATTGTTTTATATTTTTCATTACTTACTCTCCTAGACTAGTGAAATTCATGAGGTTACAAATTGTGGATGAATGAATCACTATTTAATGCTAAATTACAGTTAAACGTGATTTTAAAAATGTAATTGAAATATATTATATCTATATAGAACTGTACATGTATGTTTTATGGAAGACAGTATAATCATAATCACTAAACAATCTTTGCAAAGAAACTCAATGTCATAATTTTAGGGCATTAAGTTTATATTCCCTCAATAAACTTTGCTTCTAAAATGCTGACTTTGTGAACTTTCAAAAAAAGCTCTATCTACACTTCACTAACCCTATAACCTCACATTTTTATGAAACATTGACTATTCGTTAGATTGATTGCAACATACAAAATAGGCGACCAGGAACATGTAGTTGGCCAATTTTCGGCGCACGATTACAATACTTTCTATTCTTTCAAAGTAAGACGAGACAGCAAAAGAAAAACAACATATTTTCTTTGAGTAGAACGCTCAAACGTCTTTCTAAACCCCTTAATGTTTTAAATATATAGATATACTCGTACTTGTGTGTTGTGGCATAGTCTTACTACGCATCGCCCTTCCTACAACATCACTTCATTTATGGCCTGCTTAGGTAGCTGGCGTGCGCTAGAGGCAAGTGCGCGCTGCTCACGGATGGCGCCATTCCCCTACAGGACAGATGCGTCCCTCTCCTCCGGCAATTATGGGAAAGTTGCTACCAGGGCGATACAGACCATACCCGCCCCATGTGCGATCTCATTCCTGTCCGTTAACTCGTGGCTAAACAACGGAACAACGGTAGACCCGCGGGTCCCGCTACTCTCAGGTGACACGCACACTCGATAACGGATCCGCGGGCTGCATCGATGTCAAGGAACGGGATTCAGGCAAGTGGCGGGAGGGGCGCACCCGTAACAATGGAACGGCGTCTGAGGAGTGGGGGAAACTACCTGAAATGACCGGCTGCGATGAGTGGATGGCAGCATTGTCATTGCCTTTACAGCATCGCTGCCCGCGAGATCCTGGGGCTCGACTTTTGACGGTGGCGGGTTTTCGACACTTGCGAGGTCTGTTTGGAGAAGAATGCAAGGAAGATGTTATATCTCGGGAAGTGGATGTCTTCCTTCCCCAACGAATCCAGCGTCGATCTACACATTGGCTTACGAGGAATTTCCTTCTTCAGGAATCAGTCCCAAAGGGCACCGTCCAAGACGTGACCAGCTCTATGCACCTGACTGGTCTCCCGATATGTGCGGTTGATTAGAGCATGTGCGCGCGCGCGCGTGTGTATGTTGTAAGGGCAAAAATGAAGAGAGCAAAGATAACTCGAGCTCTTTGTTCCGTGAAACCACAGAGTTCTACAGACCAGAGCAACCGGCCGATAGAATTCTCCTCCAGACAATGTTTTAATGCGACCCAACTATCTAGCTAGTGTAAAAAGTCCGTCACTGTCCGACTTCCGAGCCCGAACAATGATGCTGCAAAGACGACGGTGGTTTTGAAGAGCTATTAAAGGGATTTTTGTATACATGATGGATCAAATAGAAGGGAAGGGGGTGGTTGGAGTGGTTTTCCTGTTTACATTATAACTATTTTTAAGTAAATATATACAAAAACTTATTCATATTTAATTTTATGTATATACTTTGGCACAACAGCTCTTGATAGGCTAAGTTCTACCAGCACCGTCCCGGCCTTGTGGCAATGGGTTAAGGGATCCGCGAGGTTAGCACATAGCCATCCTTATGCTGTATTTCTGGTATTCTCTACTCGAGAAGTGATCTTTGTCATCGTCATACAGCAACAGATACTGGAACGTTGCAAGAAAATACCGCACAATTTATTTTTGCCCCGACCGAGATTCGAATTCGGGATTGTGCAGTGAAGAGCATCCACGGTAACCAACAAGCCACCGAGAACCAAATATGTTTTACTATTTTCATATTAATTAATAACCATAAAATGTGCCCTAACGAGTCACAATTTGATTGTACAGTCAATTTTTGACGTCCGCTCGGATTGCTTAAATGAAAATGAAGGTAAATACAATATCAAAAACAACGCTGCACAATCTCAATTAATCTAGCCGCAATAATTCAAACTGTGTATTTTACCATGCTGTAAATATTGAACAATTAACTAATTACCACCATTCTTTGTAGAAGCCTTTGATCTTTTATCCCAAATTTAAATTTCTACCTCACAGAATATTAGGGATCATAACGAATACAGGCTACAGTCACGAGGTACTGTGAAAGATTTGTTAGATTACAACCAACAGCTGAAAGAAGTAAAACAAAGCATTGCAGTGGATCTAGCGCTCCGTACCCTGTGCCGAATAACGAGGCTGAAGAAGAGAGGATAAGCTTCTCTTTCGTCGATCAACGCGGCAGCTACAACAACACGCGAGCCGAATCTGGAATTCACTCGCCTGCGCGAATATGAACTGTGTCGGACTCTGCAGAGTAAACCTCATGGCACCGACCACCGCGATGTCTGTGTGTCTACCGCCTGACACGAAACCTTCCGGCTCGCCACGAACTATTTTAAATAGAGCTCTCTCGTCTGCACAATGCCGTCAGGTTATGAATTATTCATGGACATGACGAGACTGCAAAAGAGCGAGAGGAAATGTCGATATCTGGTAAATCTACAAAGTAGTATTCTTGAAGCGTTTCTGTATTTCTGACTCTCTCAGAACCTGGTTTCCGATTGTTTTTATTGACTGCTTCGTATGTTGGTTGTCTGGGGACAAGGAAAGCAATTTTTTCGTGAAGCAGATGTGACTTTTCTTTTCACAGAAGGTTAACTGAAAAGCGACAATCTCTTGTAAGTTTTTTGTGCGACTGCAAAATATTTGTTCTTATTTCAAGAGACAAATTCTGAGAAAAAGTATTTGCAATACGTCAATTAAATTGTTTACAGAATGGAATATGAGTTTTCAAATTGGAAAATTATATTTATTCATTTAGTTAAAACTATCATATCCCTTCAAGTCTTCCACTCATGTAGGGAAGTGTATTGACAAACCCATAGAATGTGAGCAGACTAAAATGCATTTCCACAATATTACATTCTGATTACTTTCAGCAAGTAAATTTATAATAAGATTAAATTATTTTTGTGTCTGAAAAAACCACAACAAACTGATAATTCTGCCAAGGTGGTTTATTTGAACGGAAATGCAAAAAATATTACCATCTTTTTCAGTTTCTTTAGACAATACTGTACTTATATTACGGAAATAAATTCGCAGAATAAAATCATCATTTTCTATGTGTATATCTTTAACGAGAATTATCTCGTACATTTGCCATTGAAATGAATGTAATTTCATGAAATTCTTCTCGCCAAATCTGATATGCGTGCATACTATGATTGTAAATCAGAACACTTGGAAATGTGTAGGAAAGTAGTGTGAAAGCGATATATATATATATATATATATATATATATATATATATATATATATATATATATATATATATATATAGTTGTAGATGGACATTGGTTTTGGTATTTTCAATATCAAACATACGATATTCGAAATAGTTTTATTATTTTATTCCGTTTTTCTTTTACTTATTTTTCATCTCGTGTGTCTTCCAATGTGTCAATTTTACAGATAACTTCATTTCCTGAATATTTCTTTTCATATTGGCAAATTCCAGATGTATTTTATAAATACCTGTATTGAATGATATTTTCTCTTCTACCTGTAGAAACGTGAATGAACACATTCGTTTTTAATATTGCGTACTCACTACACAATTCTGGAATTTTTTTCGTTGGAAAGCCGTCAATACAAACAAACTTAATTCAGTTAAGTCATTTGACTATCTAGAACTTTAGTAGATGGTTGTCCTTCAACCTTTCTAGGACGGAATTATGATTCTTACGCCTTAATCCACAAACAAAATTCTATATCGTGTTTGCGAATATACCACTCTGTTGTATGCCTCTAGTAAGAAGCGATTTTCACTTTAAAATCTAGTTAAATAGCGATAGCGATTTGTTTTGCAAAGTAATAAAAACTTTTGAAGTCTTGTAGTACGTGTCTGGGGGTAGACTCTATCCATAATTTCTAATTTATTCGAACTCTTCGTTGACGTGGGCATATTTAGGCCAGTATTACGAAATAGAAGTACGAACCATTAAATACATTTCATAATTTTCAGTTTGATTTTCAGATACGCATATGCGGAACATATAACAAACATGTAAGATATATAAGGGGGATCGGGCTTACTACATGCTTTTCATATGTTCCTCACCCATGATTGGTGAAAATATGAAAAGCAGGTACTCGTGAAAATGGGGGAAAATTCGGAGAATATTTGAAGAGCATCCGGATGACATGAGAGCAGCATGCGAGAAACGTGTGGTGGACATGTGAGGAATATGCGGAGAGCACTCAGAGTGCAGGTGGAGTTCAATATATTGTGCAGAATTTTACCAAAGTAGACAGATTGGAACTTTCCAATAGTAATTCAATTTTGTTCGTCAATTCCATCTCAGGAATACAGTTTTAATCTCCACTACAAACATTGAAATACGTAATGATAGAATATGTAAAATATTCATAAACAATCGATAATAAGCAATGAATCAGAAAGTACATCAAAAATCGAACAATACATCTCAATACACTGTATTACCTTACAATAGACTCTAATCACTACATTGTAATACACTTGAGGCAAACAATAAGTGAAAGGGAGAAAATCCACAAAGGCTTGAAACTGCATCGCTAGCAAAGGAGGTTCACCGAGAAAAGGTGTCTCCCGGAGAAAGTGGCTTGTGGCTGTTGTGAATAGCCTTCGCGGCGCATTTGAGGCCGCGCGTCGTAGCTCTCTCATGGGGCAAGGGTGGGGAGCGGAGGGGTGGTGGCGGCAGGGGCGAGTATCACGTCGAGCCTCCCAAGCGACGGCCGACGTCGATGCGATCCGACAGGCGACGGGCAGCGTCCGCGTGAGTAGAGGTGGCAGTTGTCGCAGGGATGGTGGTATTGGTGGTGGTGGTGGTGGTAGTGGTGGTGAAAGTGGTGGTAGTGTTGGTAGTGTTGGTAGTGTTGGTAGTGTTGGTAGTGTTGGTAGTGTTGGTAGTGGTGGTAGTGGTGGTAGCAGTGATAGTGGCAGTAGTAATAATGGTGAAAGTGATGGTGGTAGTGGTAGTGGTGATAGTGTTGGTTCTGGTGATTGTGGTGATATTGGTGGTGGTAGTAGGTGGTTGAGTTTGACGAAGTAGTGTAGAGATGGTTGTGGCTGTTGTGGGGTGGTAGTGATAAAAGAGGTAGTGATGGTTGTGGCTGCGGTGATATTGGTGAAGGTAGTAGTGATAGTGACAGAAGTAGTCGTGGTGGTAGTGGTGGTGGTGATGGTGATGGTTGTGGTGAGAGAGTGAGTGTGTGAATATTATTTCTGGACGCGTTAACTTCTCAATTCATTACTTCTAGAGTGTAATGCTAAAGTGTGTGATCTCGGATATCGGGGAGATTTTTGTGGTGGTGGCGGCCGTTTTGGTCAACATATTGTGACTTTCAACGGAGCTATATAACTGAGTCGAAGTGTTAGAGAAGGGATTTTCTTTCGTTGTGGGAAAGTAATGAGGAATATAAATGAACGAGGATATGTTTAGAATATGTGGAAAAATTATTTTCATCCGTAGTCGAGACAGAAATATTATTCTCTCAAATATTATAAATACAAAAGAAACAATGTACGTTATTCTCTCTCATTTTTATATACCAAAAAGAGAAAAATAAAACACAAGCACAAAGAAAGAAAAACGAAGATAGTACAGTGCTTTGAGCAGCTAAAAGGACAATAATTGGGTGATTTGAAATTAAGGGAAGGGTCAATACAATCCTCAGGGATAGTCCACGTTGTTGTACTGTAATGTGGAAAATATATTTTGTTTCAAAGTTGGGGAATTTTGTATCATTTGAGAGGTTATTTCAGTCGGACAAGCTCCCAGTTCCGTCTGATCTTGCAATGTGTGTGGTAGTGGAGGGCATATGAATTAAGTATGCGTGTACGTGAAGAGCAGAAGACTAGGGTGAGGAAGAAAGGAAATCAATTTTTTTCTTGCACATTTCTTCGTAGCATCATTATCTAAGCCGCGCACGACGGATATATTTATTCCGCGCGAAAACCTCTTTCGACGAGCAACCGAACACTTCTTCGCACCACATTCATCTCCTGGATCCTACCTCACCAGCTGAGCCGCAAGTGCGTCTGCACTCCATCCATCGCATCGGGCAGCGCTCCCCTCCCCCTTCAGCCACTCGCATGGCCGTGCCGCCCGCGCGGCGTCCGCGCATGCATAGTTAACTCCTCGTCCGCTCGCACCGCGGCGCGCTGGTCGCCATAAAATTCATACCGTGAGCCGACAGCCGTCCCCGCCGCCCGCGGCCTGCCACGCCGCGCGCCACGCCACCGTTCGTCTGTCGGCCCTCGTTACGCCGCTCTCGTCGCCCCGGGCGGGCGGGAGGAGGTGGATGTGAACAGATGTAGGTGGCTGGGCGACTATTACCGAGAGTGGGTGGACGGGTGGGCGTGAAGAGGTGAGCCTGAAGAGGCAAACGTGGCGGAGCGAACATGGAGGGGCGAGCGTAGAGAAGCCGGCGTATAGAGACGAGGGTGGGGGTGAGCAAGGACGGGCGAGCCTGGACGAAAGGGCGTGGACGTGTGAGTGTGGAGGGACGAGCCAGGAGGGGCAAGCGTGGAGGGGCGAGCGTGGAGGGGCGAGCGTGGAGGGGCGAGCATGAAGGGGCGAGCGTGGAGGGGCGAGCGTGGAGAGACGGGTGTGGAGAGATGGACGTGGAGAGAAGAGCGTGGAGAGATGAGCGTGCGGAGACGAGCGTGGAGAGACGAGCGTGGAGAGACGAGCGTGGAGAGACGAGCGTGGAGAGACGAGCGTGGAGAGACGAGCGTGGGGGACGAGTGAGGTGGGACGAGTGAGGAGGGACGAGCGTGGAGGGGCGAGAATTGAGGGACGTGTGTGGAGGGAAAGTGCAGAGGGGCGAGCGTGGTCGGGCGGATGTGAACGGGCCACATTCAAGAATGGGGATACTCCCAATGTTGGACTCGCTTTTCAACAAGTAATTGTTAATATTGAATTGTAAAACTGTTATACCAACATATCCAAACATAGGTGCGAAAATCCAGTATTTAGTTAATATTCAAAGCCAGAATAAGCAATCAGCGAGAAGAATAGTAATATTTTCTCAACGACTTCAATTCGTATATTAGGCATTGACGAAATAGTAATAACAGGAAATTATAAACGGTAAATATCTTTTAGAGTATTGAAAGTAGATCAAACACATGCTATTAAAAAAGTAGATCCACATGCGGAAGGGAATTTGGAAATTATTTTAAAAATATGTTCATATGAGCCTTAACAACGAACAATACGTATCCAATTTTCATTTTTTAAAACACAAATCATTATTGTCAATGTAATGGTGCTGTTGACATGTTCAAATTGAACAGTCTCAATATACGAAACAAACTTTCCAAATTATTCGTGCAAAATGATGGTAATTAATAATGCGGTAATTACCACAAGCCTTGATTGGAAGGTCGAACTTGAAACAAGATGGCTTTTTGATATAATCAAAAGCAAAATGTGCAAAAGTCAAATTAGATAGTCAAGGAGACACAACATAAAAATGTAATATTGCTAACAAATTATAAGTGACTTAAAATAAATAAAATTACGCTCTTTCTTGCATTTTTATTTAACGCTACTTATAATTATATATCACTCCTTTCATTCAATATTACTTTTCAAAAGACTTAAATATTTTCAAGCCCTTCGTGTCAAACTCTTCAAAATTCATTTTGTAGCTCCTATCAAGGCAGTTTCCATATTGAAGATTGTTAAAAAACTGAATTATAGTAAATAATGATGCCATACAATATAATCAGTTTTTACAGTTAACTATGTTCTCAGTAATTTCAAATTACAAAAAATTAGTCTCCTGTTGGTACAGACAATAAGAACCTGAGCTATAGACTTGTAAAAATAAGATTCTAAAAAAAATATTTCGATTCGGCATCACTCCAAAGATGGCGTGAACCATTAACTGTGAAGGCTCTGACATACACATCTCCTGCTTGCCTTCTAACATTTGCATTTCCTGACTTACACGTCTTACCCCGTCAACGCCTCAATTACCGGAGCATCGTCTACGTTCTATTTACCAAAGCTCGCAAAATAATCCAGCTGCTTACCGTAGCCTACCCTCATCAGGCCTTTCCTAATCCAATTAACCGGAATCCACTTTTCCTTTTCTCAAATATTACTTCGTCTAATAGCTAATTTTCCACAGAGCACTTTGAAATTGAAAACGACGACGCAGACTGCAGCAGCGAGTGGCGAGCGGCCTTCTGCGTCCCAGCAGCCCACTTGCGCGTCCAATGCCCCTCGCGTCTCGGGGGCATGCGCGCGCGGAAATCCTTTGACAGGGGGCCTGGCCCGGCCGCGCTTTCAAGAGGCGCACCGTGCATCAATTACCTTGCTTCCTCGCTGTCCGTCGCAGCGACATCCGCACTGCACGCTCGGAGCCAACGTGCCGGCAAGAGGCTGTGGACGTGAGGATAATTTCAAGCAGAGGTCGGTCGTAGTGATGTGTGAACGCACAGCAAACAGCCGTCGACTGGAATCGACATCGCACTCTCAGTAGTTGCAGAAGCTGAGACGGTGGACCAGAACTGCTAGGAGTTTGCGAACTGATTGGTCAACTCGATAGATGGCGAATGCAATTATAGTGGAGGAAAGCGAGTGAAATCACTTCAACTGATAATGTAGGGCGGATGAGCACCAAATTGAACTGAATTGAATTGCTGCCTTATATACGTGGCGAGAGTCAGGCCATCAGTCCCGCTCTTTCGTCTGACCTCGCAAATTTCGCTACGCTCCTTTCATCTTCTAGCGGAGGAAGGAGGTATTTCTTAGGCGATGAAACCGGCGATTTGAATTTAGCTCATTTAGGTGTGAGAATCTTTTACATGCAGTAAATCTAACATGGAACAGCCGGCTTTACTTCCCCTCCCAAAGGAGGCGTACCAAGGATTTTTTGTCCTAAAAATCCACGGTTTCGGTCGGGTTTCAACCTGAGGACTTGTATATAACAGTCCAATACGCTAACTGTTGCACCATCGCCGCCGCATGGGTTGAATGTTAGTATCAGGCACCAAACAATTTACGAGCTGACATATTTCAGAGATGTGAAGCACAGTGCCCCAATTTGCCAAAAGCGGGGACTTTTCAAGAACCACGCCGTGCAGCGTTAACTATCCTCCCTCGACCCACATGTGAGTACATTACAAGGGGAGACCATGAACGTGAGGATATTTTGAAGCAGAGGTCGTAGCGAAGTGAACGCACAGCACACAGTCCGTCGCCTAATTGACAACGCACTCAGTACTGGAGGAACTGAGACGATGAACCACAAGGACTAGAAGTTCGCGAATGGTGGAATATACATAAGGTGAATGCAATAACACTAGATGGAAGCGAGTGTGAAATCACTACAACGGTTGACATTCGGGGGATGAGCAGCAAATGGTCTGAATGTCATCGGTCATCAAATCTATTTACAAACAACGGTATTTAAGAACGCGCAATGAACTCTCTGACATATTTCTTCTCATTACACTGCGATCAACAACTAAAAAACTGAAATAAAAATGTATAAAGAAATATAATATTTATTACATCATTGTTATTAGTATATACAATTTATGCTCAATATTTTCCCCACCCTAGGATAACAGTTTAGGGTCCTTTGTGCTACTTGTGTAGTGTGTCCGCTAGGATACGTCAGTCTCTTTCCTTATACCTGTCAGCTTTGAGCCACTAAAGTAAGTGGCTTGGCGACAGCCTTGACTCGAATTGTGGCTGTCGATAATATTGAATTTTACTGTTTTCCTGCTCACTCGGGACATTAGTGGAACACTTCGAAACATTACTGAACATCATATAATACTCAATGCACTTTTGGGTTAAGATGTTAAAACCATTGTTTAAACCAGAGTCGTTAAAATAAGCCCGCTTTCCTAGGAAGGTATCACTTAGAGGGTACTTTAATTAATGACAACCCTATTATTTTGACGACTGATACGAAGTAAGTAAAATATAATGAGTAGGAGATGATAATGACATTTTTGAGGAAAACATTTATAATTTTCTTGTGGGATAAGAATCATGGTAAACTGAAAAACATAGCTACAGAATCATTTTTCCTCCAGTATTTCCGCGTCGGAACTACTTACCCAGACCCGTCAGACGGGAAGGTCGACTCCGCTAGCCGAAGTGCTTCTAGTTGTTGAGGGCGTGGCAGTAGGGCGAGTGCTGGATGCCACTAACCCATTATCGCTGCTCGCCTTTATTTTTTCAAAGTCGCTCAAGGTTTCAGACAGCCACTATGGAGGGCAGAACGATCGCACTTACGTGTTTAAGGCTCGCTCTAGCGCAGGGATTCCTAACCTTTTTCTTGCACCAGTCACTTTTGAAATAATGATTCGCGTCATTGACTCCTGATATTTTTATGTAATACACAGCGAACAACATGTTCATAACATATAGTTCCACAAAAACGACTCGAAATGAAGTTTCACATAAATGAACAAGAAAATATGACAAATATTATTAGCAAAATATTTTTTAAAATATTTGTTATATTCATGTTTTACTAATTTTATACTACAATCATTTTTTTTAATTTCAGAAATATATAAAAGTTTGTGCCTACAAAATAACACATCTTATGTTTAAAGAAATTCAATTTTCATTCATGGATATTTTGTAAAATTCCAAAACAAGTAAATTGTGATTTATTATTGAAGGTTTTGAAACATTTTATAACATAATGAATTATCCACTTTAATTAATATTTTATAATCAATGAAATCTTGATCATTTTACCGATCATTGCCCGGTGCATATTCGACCCTCGACTCCCAATAAACACCATTCACCTCTACAATTTCATCGACCCCCAGGGGGCCGATTTTAGCCCCAGTTGGACCGGCTGATGTGGGTCAAGGCATTAAATAACGTCACTGACAGGGAAGTATTAAGGTTCGAGTCCTGACAGAAGATTTTTTACCCAGAGCTAGGTTGTTTTTAACCGCTGGGTGGGAGGTCAATTCTAGCGGCCGGTTGCTCTGATCGGTAGTTTTCTTTAGTTTCTCCGGTCAATACTAGACGAATGCCGTAGGAGTATCCTAAAAAAACCACTTGCTGCGCGCGATATTTCCTTCCCCTATCCTCACTTCCTTCCTTCACCTATCCTCATCCCATATGTACAAAAACACACTTAGTACATGCTCTACCCCATCACCACACACGTCGGGACATACGTTTGGAGCTAGGAACTTTCTAGGGCTGTTTGGCTGTTGCCCCTGCTCCCCGCTGATGGGAGACACTTCGATAGGAAAAATCACGTAAGCCGGCGAGTAGGTAGGCAACGCATCTTGCCATCATGTAGGGGAAGAACTTCTTCAGTTCGCGTCATAAAAACATGCACTACACTTACACGTTCAACGACCTTAGCACACGAAACACTCGGAAACATGGAATAATCAATGAACCGTCCTCGTTGGGAGCCCCTGCTTAAGTCGATCGCTCCTGCGCCTTCCTCTCCTCGCTCGCACGTTCGTCTCAGCTCCCCGTCTCAGTCCTCGCTCCGTCTCTCCCTCCCACGACGCATGGACACGCGCGGGGAGGCTCGTAAAAGAAGCGTAAAACATGGGAGAGGCGCCTTGGCGATATCCCTGTATTCTTAATCGCCACCTTCTACTGCGCAGGTATCGATACGAACGAACGACTTTCACGGCGGAGTGGGTCGCACGTGAAGTTTTTTATTGCGTGTGGAAACGAGAGCACGTATAAACTATTGGTAATATAATAAAATGAATAACGATAGTATTAAAGATAATAATAATAATAATAATAATAATAATAATAATAATAATGTTGTTATTTATTAATATTATTTTAACTAATAAGATATTTATTACATGCCGCAGAATTGATTGATTCATAGATGTAGGAAAAGAAAATTCGAAGGAACGGAACAACCTAATTAATATCCAAAACTCTCTGAACGTTGGCAGTCTTGTACGCATACAATGTGTGGCGCACACAACTATTCTGAGACATAAATGCTGTGAAGTCACTTTCGTAATACTGTTCGTAATTCTTCAACACATAAATACCATACTTATTTAAATAACTGCTGGTAAACAAACGTTCTTTTTCACAAAAATATGTCCAAAAAATAAAAATATCATGTCAGAAAAATTAAGTTTCGATAAAATGTGGTAACAATTTCTTGGTTTTCTTCATTTACATTAAAATGAGGAACAAAAAACAAAAATATTTTTTAATGTAACGAGAGTATAAGAAACTAAAATGTTTCCTGTACAAAAACTATTACAGCCTACTATCATTGATAATTCAGTTAATACAAAGCAAAACGCTTTTTCCACGAAGAAGTAGGTTAAAACACTGAATGATTTTGTCAGATTTCTTTCTCCTGACACCACTCAGACGCTTCCACCTAACAAACGATCATCAAACAAACTGGAAACGAGTCAACCAAGAGAAACTACTCCTCCCTTGCGAAAGTGTTCAAACGAAGGGAGTCATAACTGCTCATCAGGCACGTGAATATCCCGCGCGGCGTTCTTCTCTTGTTCACTCCTCCGTGTGACTTCCAATTACTACGGCTTGCCTCCACCTCCGCCCCCGCCGCCCCTGCCTCACCCGGTCACTCCCGCCATTCTCTCCAGTCCCGCCACCGCCGCTGTTTGTTGATGTCGTCCACAAAGCGAGCGGGCGTTTTGCCGTGATGGGAACGCTCCGCTTGTGTACAACGCGGGCTGGAAAAACAAACACTGCGGATCCGTGCGAGAGCAACCTGAATGAATTGTTCGTCGCTGCACCGCCTCCTTGGTATTTGCTTTCTCACATGCGCGGAGCGCAGGGAAAACACTGTTATTGTGAAAAATAACAGGCATCGGTGTAATGGGGAAATAACGCGTGCGCGAGAGCCGCTGCGGGTGTGGCAAAGTGGTGCGGCGGGTGTGGCAAATGAACGCGGCGGATGGTGGTATTCATGCAAAAATGCGTTTGTTTGCGGGAGGGGCCGTCGCCGAAGCGTTGTGTGATTGAGTGCGTTGTTTAAAGTGAAGTGGGCTTCTGACGAATTGGTCTCTATGTTTTTAAGTTGTGGTGTCGTGAGTTCATTGCCGTCTCTGTCCCTTTACAATGCAGAGTCAGACAGTTCCAGAAACAAGATTTTTGTTCTTGTGTAACTTGTTTCGCGGTGACACTGAAAAATCAGAAATATTTTTAAAATTATTAATGAAAGTTAAGATAAAAATGGTTTATATACAACTTCTTTGTGGGAGCGGAGTGAAGTAGGCTTTGGATTAATTGTTCTCAACATTCTTAAGTTGAGGTTTCGTGAGTTCACTGACCACTACGTGCCGTTACTGTGCAGGGTCAAGCAGTTGGATAAATACGGGGAAAGGAAGTTAGGGGAGAAAATGGAACTTAACTATGGGAGTGGCGATCTCCGAAACGACTAAAGGTTGACTGCGTTGTTTAAAGACAAATGGGATTTTCAAGAATCGTTCTAAACATTCTTCAGCTGAGTTTCCCTCTGTTCATTCCTACGTAATCCCATTATTCCGTCAGGATCAGGGAGTTGAACATTACTACTCATTACCTTCTTGAGCTGAGGTTTCGTGAGTTCATTGCCATCTCTGTCCCGTTACAGTTCAGGGTCAGGCAGTTGGATAAACTAGGAGAAACGGGGGAAAAGAAATTATTTAAAATTATTGGAACTTATTTGTGGGTGTGGCGTTTGTCGAAACGTCTTAAGGTTGATTGTGTTGTTTAAAGCGAAGTTCGATTTCGAAGAATTGATTCACGTGTAGTGTTCATAGAACCTAACGTTCTAGAAGTGCGATCTCTTCTATGATATTAAATTGAATTCATTCTGGTATATTATATTACAAAAGAAGTAGTCATTGTTTTCAATCGTTTTAATGCATCAAGATTATTTCGTTTAATGTATATATAACAGAATTTATAAGAATAAACACAGAAAAATTAACTAGTAACTGAATTTCTGTGAAAATGTGTATGAGTGACCTAGTGAAGAAAATTAATAGACGCAGATTTTAGAACCAATTTGTTTTAGCAGTATAGTTTAGAAGCAATTGGGTTTAGCAGGTAATGAAATATCATGTGAAAATGGTACACTAGTTCATTCAATTGAATTTATTATGGCATCAAACGTATTGATACATTTCAGCCTCAGAATGAGATGGTTCTATCTGACTGCACAAATTTTAGAGGGAAGTACTTTGAAAATTTGGAGGTGTCTAATAAAGATGACTACGCAAAAATGCAAAAGGAACTACTGTATGCCATTTTGTTCATAGAAAGTTTTGAAGGCGTTTGATTTGAAACCTGGTTTAATATCATGCAACAAAGGATTAGAATAAGTCAGTCATTTTCGTCCAAAATTTCAGGTATAAATTTGTCATAATTTTGTGGTGATATCCTGATAGTGTAAATGAACAAAGGAAGCGCTGTGAGAGTTTTCTTCAAACGGGGACACGAATCTCCGTCGTTCTTCGGACACATGTTGGACTCTCACCGTCCAGGGTCTTTTCGCCGAAAACGAGGCGCCTCGCAAAGATTTTCGGCGGATCCCCCATTTCCCGTCAGCTTCCTGCCAACTCGGACACGGACTTTCCCGATCCTCTCACAGCACTACTACGCTCTAGTACATCCGCTCCCGCGTTGCCGCTCCAACACCCCAATTTTGATAATAGCTCTGATTAAATAATTACTAGTTGGGATATCGGTTTTTAAATTAAGGGAAAGAAGGAAGAAAAGTACTTTTCAACTTAGCCCGTGTTTTAAAAAGGATCATACATTAGTATTTTCACGTTTACATTGATTCGGTATTTTATAATTAAAATGCTAGGCGTTAAAAAGTATTTGTATTTAAAACAAATAGATAAAACATGATTTTAATGTAACTTATAACCGATTTTACTTCGTTTATGAAAAAGTGGATTTCAGATTATACTAAATATGCCTTTTAAAATAAGAAATGTGTTTTAAATCATAGATGCATCTCATTAGATAGAAATACTTTCGAAAATGTACTTAGTTGCGAAGTTATTGTCAGAAAAAAATCTTTCATTACAAATCGTGCTTAAAGAATTATTTAATCGCATTAAAACACTGCTCTTGGAAAAAAGTATTTTCTGACTTACAGCATTTTGATATCGATCTCTTCAAATGTTTTTAATATGTTTTTAACAGGAACGTTTCTTCTGCGGTAGGCATTTCAATGTCAATGACGTAACAACGTGGCATCCACGTGGCCTCCCCTCCCTCCTTCGCCAGCGCAACGGCATCCCCTCAGCCCCAAACGCGGCCAGTCGGGGGGGGGGCGGCGGGGGCGGCTGCGGCGGCGCTGTCTCGCCTAAGCCGTTATGTAAAGGGCAGGTAAGACGGCGCCGCCGGCGAGCGGGGCGGTGGCGGGGGCGGAGCGCGGAGGGGCGGGGCGGGGTGCGCCTCAGCTGCGGACGTCTCGTGCGCGGAGGCTCTGCGTGACGTGACGTCCTGTTTCATAAATCTGACGTCGCCCGCCAGGATCGCCTCGAGCGCCCGCCGCGGCGAGACGAGGCGTGCCAGCCTCGCGCGCTCGCGCTCCGGGGAGAAAAATGGCCACCAGGTGCTTTTCTCCACGGACTTGTTGGGGCATGGGGAAAGGGGTGGGGGAGGAAAGAACGGCGGAGATGGAGGGGGAGAAGATGGGGCCTACAGAGGGGAGGAGAGGGAGAAAGCGAATGCGAAATAGAGAGTTGAGGGGAGGGGCGGATGTAGGTGTGGGTGTGGGGAGAAACGGGTGGGGGAGACAAAAGAGAGGTAGTGACGGGCGAGGAGGGACGAGACAGACGGAAGAGGGAAAAGGTGGGTCTAGCGAGGGAAATTGGAGGGAATAAGAGGGGAAGAAGGGCGACGGAAGGGTGAGTATAGGTATGGTGATGGAGTCGAAGCCGGGAGGGACAGGGGGATGGGGTGCGAGCAGACAAGGGGCGAAAGCAGGGTGCTTCGCCCTTCGGCACGCCCGCTTTTATTTATATCCCGTCTATAGAGGGTGCGGTCGTCCGGCTGTCGCCGGACGGGCCCTCGCGGTGAGATGTTTTCAACGGCTTAGTGCGGGGAGGGGTTTAGCTCTTGCGAAGCTACAGCAGCGCCGGCGAAGCTCTCGGCGGTTTTTATTCCATTTTTTCTAACAAATGTATAAAACACACATGAAGAGGAGTAAATGTTTGAAGTGACTACTTTGGACGAATTATTATTTTTTTACGCCTGACGTAAAAACAATTTTCTTTGCGTATTCTGTGTTTCTGTAAAAAAAATGAATAATATTCTGTTACGGCCGTGAAAAATCTTAACATCAATTTAATGCATATTGCCGTTCATATTCATAAATACATTAATTAATTAATCATTTTTAGTCAGTCATTTCAATAATTCTTTGAGCAGAGTATATTGTCTCCAACAAAAAAACGAACGTATGAGAAATGTTAGAAGATGCAATGAGCATTGGCAAAAAGGCATGGCATTAGTAAATTGTCCCGTTGAAAGTTGATTCAACAATCATATTATATCCAAGTATACAAAATGTTTTTTGCCTTTACAGTTTCAGAACTGGGTGTTAATAAGGTGGATTTGCTTTTTACTGAACTTTCAGCATCTAACGTATTAAAAGAAGATTCCACGAAGAAGTAAACCTCTCAAGTTTAAAAAGATTGCTACGTTTTCTCACTTTCAAATTACTCATTTTTGAGACGATGTACAAAATGTTTACCTTGTAAAATGCTTAAAAGAAGCTCTTTAGAAATTATATTTTTAAGTATACAGATTTATATTTTTTTTACCTGTGAAGACTAGATATTTACTTAGTATTATTCGTTTTTAAGTATTTTTAGAAAGTCACTAAAAGAGACCACGTGGTATGTTAAACTTCATTAACACACGATAAGAAATAAAATGAAAAATGGTGACCTAATTTTTAAAACTACTCTTTATTATTCCGTTAATTTTGTCTGTAAAAATATGAATGTTTTCTATTGTAGTAGTCAATATTTTGACATATACTGACTACACTCTTTAGTGAGAACTTTCAATAAATGTAAAATGAAACCATTACACTTCAGAGTATGAAATGTACACGACCGTAATCGTGAGAAGAGCTATTAAAACAATTAAGATACATATTAATCTAAAATTTATAATAGCTGAAAAAGCAAGACTCATGAACTGTTTGTGAAGAGTTATTTGCATAGGTATTTTTAAACAAATTTAAATTAGTTGTATTAATCCTATAACATATTGTTTGGGAAGCTAAAATATTGTAAATAAAAACGGTTTTAAATAGTGTAAACGTATCATATGTCATAGCCGGAACAAAAAAAATCATCAAGACTATGAACAATTTTGCCAAGTTGTACGCAACGTATAGACCAGCTTCCAGCTCTTAATTACTTGAATTTAACGTGAGTATATGCCAAATACACAATCTTATTTAACGCGACTAGACGCAAAAAATTCATTGTAAATATTTATTACATTTCCTCTGACATTAATAGCATATTGGTAATAAAAGAGTGGGTTTTTAAATGTGTCATTTTTTTAAGGTCACAATTTAAAAATAAAAATATTCTTTTTGGTGTGGTAGATGTCAATATTGTATTTCTGATAATTTTTTAGACAGCCACTAGTAGAAAGCAGTTACTCTTAGGGCAGCCGTAGCGTGCTAAAAGGTAAATTTTAGCACTAGTGCTAAAAGTGGTTACAGTTCAAACAGAACTATGATGCAACAAGAATAAAAAATACTTCCGTCTGAACAGTGAGAACCTGACCTTAACGTATCATGCTTCTCATTTACAGACTTGTATACTTGAAACAAAATATAATATAAGTCAGTAAGGGTGTCTAAAAAATAGTGTATAACTTACGTGGCATAAGTAATTTTATTTAGGTAGCAAGATTGCGCCAATCGGCCTATTGGCCTGGTTTCGCAACAGTTCGTACTCACAAAATAAAATATAAGTTTTATCACTCGCAAAATAAATAACTATTCTCTTAGTTTGTAGTATAAAAGGACAGTCCGTACATACACTCACGAATATATTTCATTGAGATATTTCGTTCAGTTCAGTTAACAAAAACCCCGCACGACACTCACTGATAAGTAAAGAAATACAAACCTTGTTGCGTAGCTTCTTTCCCCCAGAAACTGAAAATAAACTCGACGTGCGGTGTTCAATGTAAGCAGTTTCCAAGTGTTTCCTTAATAACGAACTTCCCTCAGCATGCGTCTACCGCGCACGCGGCCCGTGAACCCGGAGGCGTGGAAGGTCTCCAACTTCCAGAGCGCATTACAATTCCTTCCTCTTTAGCGCGAGCGGTGCCGCGCGGTGTCTACAGGTTACAAGGGCGACACCGCGCGGCCACCGCCGGTGCGCGGGCTGCCGTGGTGACTGCCCGAGGGGGGGGCGGGGTATTCATGAGGACCTCGGGCCTAGTCTCGGCGCCGGAGACGCCGCCGGAGAGCGCTGAGGGGGGGGGGGGCGCACGCGAATCAAATCTGCGTCTCCGGGGACGGCGCTGTTCCAGCCGCCTCCTCCCCCGCCCCCGGACCTGCGACGGCCTTCGCACTACTGTTCCTCGCGCCGCCGCCGCCGCCGCCTCATGGAGTTTGGATCTGCCCCGCCCACTTTTGTCTCCGTTCCCGATACAGGCGCCTCGACTTTGTGCTGCCATGGTTTGACCTGGTGTGGATTACTGGGCTGTGTGCTGGTGTGACACGTTTTGCGTCACCTTGTTCTTGTGCCATTGCATTCCAAATCGGTCCTCACCTTCGCTCGCCTTCGGCATGATTCTCGATTGTTTTGGGTTCAATCATTTCCATCGTCTCGTATTCCTTTGCTTCTACCCTATCACGCCTCTTCATCGCTCCATGCCAGACACCCCGTCCCCAACACACCACCATTATCACCTCATTCTCACCACTTAATTTTCACTGTCTCTCACGTTACCTCATACCATTACCTCACCATTTTATATCTTACCTTTCGACGCCTCTCTTTCTTCTTCAACTTCACATACAATCGTATTGCTTCCGCCTTCAACTTTCCTTTTATCTTCTTTCTTTTTCTATTCTTATCTTCTCTTTTTCATTTTCTCGACCAATTTATCTCTTTTCCTCCATCTCCCCCATTTTCGTCTTTCTTCCTTCTGCTTCTTTTCTTCTTCTGATTCTTTCCCCCATCTCCTTCTTTCCATTTTCTCATTATTTCCTCCATCTCGTTCTTTTTTCCACTCCTCCTTTTCTCCGTATACCCTTTCCTTCTTCTTCCCTTTCACCCTTTCATCCATCTCCTTTTTTACAAATTCCTCCTTCCCCCTTTCATCTCATTTCTTCTTTTTCATCCTTTCCATCACCTCCTCCTTTTCTCCTTATCATTACTTCTTATCCCCTTTCCTCCAGCTTCTCATTTCTTCCTGCTTTCATTTCCTCTATCTTCTCATCTTTTCTGCTTCTCCTCCTTTACTCCATCACCTTTCCTCCGTCTCCCCTTTCCTCCACTGCCCCATCCTCCTTCGTCGCCCGTGTGGCCCCGGGCGCAGGTAAAGGTGGCTGGGGGGGGGAGGGAGGGGGGCTCGTCTGCCAGCGAGGCAGCGCGTGGGGGCTTCCGCGCTATCTGGCGGCTGCTTGCGCTGAACGGCTTCTCTTTGCCTCTGTCAGCCGCTCTCCTCTGGCGCCGGGAATTCCATGAAGCCGATGGCGCTGTTGTCTCACTGCCACCGCGTTGCCAGGCTCCGTGCTACAAGGGGGAAAGTTAAACAACCAGCCACGAAATAAGCAGTGATTTCAAGCGTTTTACGTAGCTGATTGCGGAATGAATCCAAATCATTGGCGAAACGTAAATTTTAGTTCTACAGTGATAAAAAACGACGGGCCGCAACACTATAATCCTGTATCCTGTATTTACTTAATGATTTCAACATTTGACTAAAATTTCAGTATAAATAAGAATTCAAATTTCGATAGTAATTTGATGAATGTAATGATTTATTTTTCAAAATTGAAGAGATTTTAATTTCTGTAACTAATTATGAAAGCGACTTTTAAAATAATATATGTTTCACTTGACACTTAGAATACATGGAACACATTATAAGCAAACTAAGAGGAGAAAATAAATTAATAAATGCTTTTTAACTGGTATTAACAGCCAGCTAGACTTATTGTAACTGATATCGGAATACTCATTTGTTTCATGAGTGCATTGAAAACAGTGAAACAATAACGTTTAATCATTATCGGACTATTCTTCAGTAAAATGGCGTAAGTTACACAAATAAAATAATTTGTACACTGATTTGTTATCGCACATTCATTAAGAAAATCCCCATTATAACAACTAAATCAATGAAATAATGTAGTTTAATGTTCGATATCAATTTATAGCGGCCAGTTTCTCCAACTTCTTTTATGCAGCTGTCTCAACTAAAAATTCTTTTCAAACACAAATGCCAGTTACTAACATTAATGATTCTCTGGCGCTCATTATGTTGACAAAGGGCATTTTTAAGCAAACACTTTCGCAAAACATTTCTTTTAAAAGTAGAACAACGAACGTAATACAGACTGCCTGTTTCACAGGAAATGATCGAGATGCTTTCACAGACAATGTTTTCCACTGAGACTCAAGAGACGTTCTGTTCCCTCCACCCACTCTCTCTTGCCCTCTTCCTCGCCCTTTATCTTCTCGTTCCTCTCTCTTTCTCGGATACCTTCTCCCCCGGCACGGCACGCGGCTCTTTGTACACGTCATGCGGGCCCTGCCAATACTCCCCAAGCTGTTTGGAATTACTGAGAAATAGCAGTGCAACCTCCTTCCTACCCAAACTCCAGGTCAGAGGGTCACGTTGCAATTCTCTCTCTCTCTCTCTCTCTCTCTCTCTCTCTCTCTCTCTCTCTCTCTCTCTCTCTCTCTCGCTCTCTGTCCCTCTCTCTCCCTTTTCTATCTTCCTTCTCCCTCCTGGCACCTCTTCCGGCTGGGCTCCCGGCGCTAATGATGCCTCCCGTCGGTCCAATCAAGAGACCTCGGCGAGAAACAGATGCTGCAACCGCCGCTCCATACAGTTTTATTTATTTATGCGGAACCCCGCTGGCATTCCGTTCGACATGCCCGCGCTTTGTCTTTCGCCGCTCCCCCTCCCTGCTCCCGGGCACTTGGAATAAAAATAAGGGCTAACACACGCACGTCTGCCACAAGATGACGTACGTATATGGGAAACAAATGTCTCGTGTTCGTACATTTGCGTTTATACAATAGGTTTGCCTTCGGTTTTGGGTGATTTATCCTCGCATTAGCCTTCATCGTTTTTCTTTTCCGTTTTTGGAGCACCATTGTCCCACCGCCTCTCGTGCGATTTTTACATGTGTATTCTCGTTTCAAATATACTTTAGGAGAGACAATTTCTAGGGAAGTAGTGCTCTGTAACATGGACTGCTAAATCACGTTTTGAAGAGATTCTTGAGGTTATGGATTTTGAGACTTTGAGATTGTAAACATAATGCAACCTTCGGAGAAAAATGTCAATCTAGATGACTTTTAGATTTTCTTTTGTTTGAACATTTTTAATATCATAATAATGTGGTAGTTCTATAGATATTTTTATTTTAATAAAATGAAACGTAATTTTTATTTGTATTAGACTGAACTCTATTTATAAATTTTTTCGTGTAATTTTTATAATAATATGGTAACGTGTAAACATTTATTGAACAAAAAGAAACATTTTGCTTAATTTACAAGTTGCTATTGATCCTGCCCATAACAAAGACGATTCAGGTATCTTCATTTAAATAACCACTTATTGCAATTGGCTGTTTCTACAATATTAAAAAACCTAATGTACGTAACATATTTCAGCAGATATGTATTTTGCAAATCCTGAATTATTTGCAACCTTAAATGTATAAAATCGTCCTCTGACCAAGTTTTAACATTTTTGAGTGTTCTTAGAAGTGCTTTATCAAGACCTTGATACTATAGTATTTATTCTCTTCTCGTTTAGTTTTGCAACAATGAGCTAACCAACATTGGAAGGCGACTTAGCTACTATCAACGTACAGTTACATAAACAATTTGGTCTACATCCTTCATAATTTTGAATATGAATCTCTCAATATTAGAGAAAATGTGTTACGCTCAATTTCAACCCGCTTATAGCGTACTAAATGGAATTCAATATTGAAAGACATAATCACTCGCTGTTAAATCGGATTAGTTGCAACATTAACAAATAATCCGATTAGATGAAATGTAATATATGTACATCCAACTCATTTTGAGAAAATATCACTACGGCAGTTCATTATATCAAATTTACAGTATTCAACAGTATATCATTCGGATTTGTTAGAAAGATAAAATTATCCGCACTAAGAACATACTACATACTAATCCAATTCTTTCATGTACAATTTGGTCGTGAATATGGAGAAATAATTACTTTATTTCTTGGTTTGTGATCATCATATGATACATTGAAGATTTTAGATAATTTTAAGATTTTTATTTTGTCTTTGGAAATATTACGAAATTATAAAAATATTCTCCTTAGTGTCAGCTAACGATACAACTAAAAACACGGGTATTATTTTCCTCTTCACGACAATCAAACATGTATAGTTACATACGATACCAATATAAACATACTACATCAACAGTTTAAACAGTTAACCGCTCTGTATCTCAGATAAAGAGAGGGGAAAAAGTGCTCTTGAAGTTAATAGAAACGTACGTTAACTGCGTTTATCAAACGAAACAAACATGTTTTAAATAGTATATTAATCGAAAATATATGTGGTATATATAAGAAAAACATATGCAAGAAACTTTCAGCAGTGAAATCTTATGTATCCAAACATCGATCATGTCCAGAGTATTTACACAACGGTAGAACGTTCTCTTAAAGAAAACGTTGAGAAGACTGTAATGATCATACCAGTCTAGCAACTGGTGTTTAAAACAAACTAGAAAAATGACGTTATGTTTCCATTTCGTATAAAAATTGTCAAAATGCTCACGATTTTTTAAAAGCTACCTTCTCTTTTGTAAAAATGGAATGAAATTTTCGAAAAGTTTCATGATGTGAAGAATATGACGACTTATGTCTTCGTCGAAGTTCTTCAGGATATTTCAGGATTCAGGCCCATAAGAACGTATACAACCAGTTTTATTTTCTACAATTCTCATTTTCGGAAAATATTTTTCGGAACAATATTTTCCTAGAATCATTAATTAGTCTTTAATTCTGTATGATTTTGTGAACTTACAAAAACGCAAAGTTGTATTTTGTAGATGATCACTGCTATATTTAGATCAGAAATAGCAGCAACCAAAATTTTGGGATATCCAAATAAAATAAAATTTGGGAACCGAGCACTTATTTAGCCTGAAAATAGTATTTAATTTTGGATATGGTTTGGTTGTGTTTGATTTTGGGGCGCAGTTAACTTTAGATGGCTAGTTAGCTGTCTATGCACTTGCGCAATCGTACTTGAAAACAGTGCCACATTTTCACAGAATATTCACGGTGCCGCCATTTAAAAAAAAAATTGAGAAAACAATTTTTATTTTAACAATCTTATCTATTTGATTTAAACGTTACTTAAAGTTTGCATCTTTTAAGTTGTTAATAATTTCAAAATAAAATACCTCTAAGGCAATTGTATACTTATAATTATTCTTCCTTTTGAAATTGTTTGAATTTAAACTAGAATACAATGCAATTTTTATTTAAACATTTACGTTAATTTGCATTATTATTGTATTTTTGTGCAATTCGCGTGATTCGAAAGAGCGCCTAAGCAGTCATAGGGCACGACGGCTTCTGAACCTTTTTTCTCTAAAGATTCTATTTCTCGAGGGTAGGAGTCGAAATGAACGTTGAGACTTCAGAAATACGCTATAAAGATGTAGTTGTTATGGTGGCGATCCACGTTGTGTGTAGGTCGCCAAAATATTATCCTTTCATAGTATTTCCAGTAAGAGTCGCCTGTTCTTGCAATGTTTACAGTCAACCAGGATTTTTTTTAATTTGGAGCTATTGTTATAATGTCCAGGAGGTTTCGATGTTTTCTTATAAACAATTTTTCATTTATACTAATATTGAAATTCATAAATAATTTAGAAAAAAATCATTTTAAATATTTGATTCATTTCAAACGTATTTAATTAATTGTCCTTTGTCTCTAGAGATCGTCTGTCAAAACTGTAATTGAGATTTCGAGTTATTATTTTCTGAGGGTGGTTGCATCGCCGTAAGTACACCTTCCTAGGGGTTCACCACTATTTTATACTATATGCTTTTTTGTATTAAATATTTTTAAAAAATCTCAGGTATTAATCTTTTTCTTCCTCACAGAAATAAAATAAATATTCAGTAACTTATAATTTCGTCCCAATTGTAAACATTTAAAACTATTTTCTAATCTCATTTAGAGAGAGGACGCTGCCCCCATCCTCTCCGCGCAGGGAGTGGCCGCGGCGCGCGCAAGCGGTGTGTCCGGCGCAGAGTGTGTTTCTGTCTCCGTCGGTGGGCAGCGGCCGCGTCCGTAGTCCCTCCGAGCGCCTCGAAAGTTGCGGCGCTGCGCACCTGCTTGCGTCCTCGGCGGCGGCGGCGGCGCGCTCCCTGCACATTAGGGCTGATAAATAATTCCCTCCGCACATTCCTTCCCCGCACGGCGCCGGCGAGGGGGCAGGCGGGGACGGTGACCGGGGAGATGCGAGGGAAAACGGGTAATTACGGGTGGGTAGGGAGTGGAGGTGGTGATAGCAGAGGTCAGACGGTAGGATGGCATTGGTGTTGGTGGAAGTGGTTGTAGAAGTTGACGTGGAGGTAGGGGTGGACGTGACATTTAAGATGCAGGGAAATTAAGGTAGTGCCAGAAAAGAATGAAGAGAAGAAGGTGGAGACGGTACTAAAGGTGGGGACGGTGACGGTGAATATGGGAGAAGAGTCGATAATTACGGAGTGGTGGGAAGGGAGGAGGTGGTGATAGCAGTGGTCGGAGGATAGGATGCCATTGGTGGTGGTGGAGGTGGTTGTACAAGTTGAAGTGGAGGTAGAGGTGGATTGACATTTAAGATGGAGGGGAAATAAAGGAGGTGCCAGAAAGGAATGAAGAGGAGGAGGTGATGAGATAGTGGTGGAGGTGATTATAGAATTTGAAGTGGAGGTAGGGGTGGATGTAGAGGTGAAGTTTGAGGGGGACGGGAAATAAAGAGGGTGTCAGAAAGGGATGTGAAGGTGCAGGGGAAGGCGGTAATAAAGGCGGGGACGGGAACGGTGAAGATGGGAAAATGGCCGGTAATTACGCAGTGCGAAGTGATGGGTAGGGTGGAGGTGGTAAAAACAGTGGCTGGAGGATAGTACGACATTGCTGGTAGCGGCTGTGGTTGAGGTGGTTGTTAGGGATGGTAGACGTGGTGGATGTGGAGCTGAGGGTTCATGTCAATAAGAAATGGAAGTCACGAATGTGGATGACAAATGGGAAATCGTCACGGTAGTGGATGAGCATAAGGAAATAGTGGTTGGTGTGGAGGAGGTGGGGGCGTGGTGTAGTTAGTTGTTGTAGTGGATGTGGAGGTGGTGGCGGTGGTGGCAGTGGTGGTACTGTAAATGTTGGAGAAAGTAGAAATAAAGGTGTTGTTAGAAGTGGACGTGGAGTTGAAGGTGGAAATAGAGTTAGAAAAGGAGGTGGAAGTTGAAATGGCGAAGGTGGTGATGGACGCGATGACCGTGGGGGTTATCGCTAGTGTAGAGGGTGGAAGCAAGAGCTGGGGGTAACGGTGGTGGTGGTGGTGATCGTGGGAGTGTAGAAGTGGAGATGGATGTGGCTGTGGTAATGATGACTAGACTGAGGTGGTGATGGCGTGGAAGAGGGAGAGTGAGGGAGGTGGGATGGAGACGGAGGTGGATGTAGGGTTGGAGGTTAAAGTGGCGGTTTTGTTGTTGTTGTTGTTGTTATTGTCGGTGGTGGTGAAGATGAGGATAGTGGAGGGGATAGTGCTGTTAGTGGTGCCGATGGGTGTGGTGGTTATGAAGTTGGAAGCGAAACTGGAGCTGGAGGAGTCTTTGATGATAAATACTGGCAAGTTTCAGAGAACATTTTTCTTCTTCTCATGCGCCCGCATAAGCAGAATGTAGTCAGAATAAAAATTCAAACAGCGGCAAAAAACACTTTCGGTTCATGTGTGAGGTATAGCACACAAATGATTGTCCTCCTCTGAATTCAGGAATGAAACACTATATGTTGTTCCGCCGACATAGTTGTGCAATCTTACTTTTTACCTCTGATGGTTGAATTATACTCGTACATTAATTGTATTCATATTAGAACAGAGAGAATCAGTAGATGGTTTGTGCTCAACCAACAAGGTTGAAAACACACAGACGTCTGTGCCATTTAGCAAAAAGTGACAAATGCACGAACTGAGCTTACCGTTCCTCCACACATTCGAAATATTTTCCACGAATTACCATGAATTACGAAACAACTCTCGAATCTTCCTGGAAGCGACCCGCGCATCGCTTTGTGCGCATCCCAGGGAAGTGCGTCGGACGGG
Organism: Gryllus longicercus; assembly: GCA_038098605.1. Classification (NCBI taxonomy): domain Eukaryota; kingdom Metazoa; phylum Arthropoda; class Insecta; order Orthoptera; family Gryllidae; genus Gryllus; species Gryllus longicercus. The sequence continues at coordinate 3,695,147 of JAZDUA010000004.1, forward strand.
CCAGATGCAAGGATTGCGAACGCCTCGTTCGGGCGCGCGTAGGTGCGCGTAGGGGCGTGGGCGGACGTAGGCGGACGTTGGCGGGCGGGGCAGGGCGGGCGGGGGCTGGTGGATGCTGGTAGGGGTGGGTGTGGGAAGGCGTGGTAGGCAGGTAGAGACGGGCGAGGGCGGGCGAGGGCGGGCGAGGGCGGGCGAGGGCGGGCGAGGGCGGGCGAGGGCGGGCGAGGGCGGGCGAGGGCGGGCGAGGGCGGGCGAGGGCGGGCGAGGGCGGGCGAGGGCGGGCGAGGGCGGGCGATGGCGGGCGATGGCGGGCGATGGCGGGCGATGGCGGGCAAGGGCGGGCGTGGGCGAGCGTGGGCGGGCGGGTGGGCGTGGGCGGGCGTGGGCCGGCGTGGACGAACGGGGGCGGGCGTGGGCGGGCGCGGGTGCGCTTGGGCGGACGTGGGAGGGCGTGGGAGGGCGTGGGGGGCGTGGACGGGCGTGGGCGGGCGTGGGCAGGCGCGGGCGGGCGCGGGTGGACATGGGCGGGCGTGGGTAGGCAGGTGGGCGTGGGTGGGCGGGCGTGAGCGGCTGGCGGGTGCGAGCGGGGGCTGGCGGGAGCTGCGGGGGGCACGCGGGAGCGGGCGGGAACGGTTAGGAATGGAGGCGGACAGGGCGGGGCCGGAAGGATACGGCAGGCCTGGGCTCTACCGGGCTTGGGTTGTAGAGCGCGGCGCGAGCTAGATCAAAGCGCGGGTGGTCGCAGGTGGGGCGACGCAAAAGAGGGCTGCAGAGAGAGCCACTGTCTGATCGCAAAGGCCGCCCACGCCGTCCCGCCCAGCCCCGCCCTCTTTAGCCTGATCAACAAACAATTTAATTAAACTATGCGATGAGATGAGGCTGTGGGCAAGGGCGGGGCCAGCGCAAGGAGGAAGCCAGTCTGCTGTCCCCGCAGCTTCTGTGGCTTCTTCCCCTCTCCCTCTCGAATCTTTCTCCCCATCATTCTCCTCCTCCTGCCCCTTTTCCTTCCCCTATTTCTCCTCCTCCCCCTTGTACTTTTCCAATTTACCGTTCTTCTCCCCCTCGCCTTCCTCCCTCTCGTGCTCCACACACTCGTCGACCGCCTCTACCTCGTCTTTCTCTTGCTCCTTGACCTCCGTTTCATCGTTCTTCTCCACCTCGTCTTCCTGCCTCTCGTCATCCTCCTCCTCTTTTCCCTCCTCCCCATTGTTTTTCTTCTCTTTTTTCCCTCCTCTCGTCCTCCTCTCTCTCGTTCACCTCTTCCCACTCATCCTCCATCACATTGTTCTCCTTCCTATCGCCTTTGCCCCCCCTTATCCTGTTATTTTCCATGACGACACTCTCATGAAGCGAGAAATTCGTTTGAATGCTCATTCATCCTCTTTCCCTTCAGCATCGTCTCTCGTCCTCCTCCCACTTTTCACTTGCTCTTCTTTGCCTTCTTCGCCGCGTTATATTTTTTTATTCTCTGGCCATCTTTTTACTATTTTCAGAGTCACTCTTATATGTATTTAAGTTTACTTTATTATACTTTCCGTATTTTTTCTCGCTTTCTTTTCAAATTTATTTTTCATGTTATATTTTATCTTCCTCGATATTTCATTCCTTCTTTAATTTTTATATTTTCTTTCAAGTTGTTTACTTTTATTCCGTTTATCTCTTCTCCTTCTTCTTTTTTTATTCTTCTTCTTCTTCTCCTCTCTTTAAGTTTGCATCTCAATTTCTCATATTTTCCGTCTTCTCTTGGACTCGTACTCTTCTCATTTTACTTATTTCTGATACATATTTTCCCTATTTACCCGTTTCTAAAATGATGTGATTTCCTTTCAATTGACTTTCGGTTGTTGCTTTTGCGTGACTGCTTTCAGTTTTATATTTTTATCTACTTTTTCCTCTTCATATCTCTTGTTTTTGTTTTATTACTTAATTTACCTCTTAAACAGTTCTCACCAGTTTAGGCTCGTTTTTATTTCTTGAAAGTACCAATTATATCGTTTTAATTGCTTCGTTCTTCACTGATAGTATTTTCCTTCTTATCCTGTGTTGTATTCTCATCCACAACCGAAAACCACTACCTTTCGTCTGTATAGAAAATTAAATAATTGTTTCGTAGCTGATCGTATTCACGTCCGGAGGGTTCTGTAGATCCTGCCGGGCTTCCTTGTGGATCCAATGTATTGAGTTGGGGAGGGCCAACGAAATATGAGAGCATCGTTTTATTTGCTTGAGGTAATTGGGAAGGAGAACCAGCGGTCTTAGTCGCTCATAATACACAAATTATTCTTGAGTTAATAACTTGTTACCTGCAACGAACTATAGTACGTAATTGAGCTTGCCCATTATAATGTAGAAGGGAATTGCCGAGATGTTAAGGCATTACAATTTCGTACAAGCGCTCTTGTGATGGATTTAATAAGGGTCGTGCAATGAAACTACTGAAAAGCAATCACAAGTCCTGGTATTATCAATTTTATTGTCAGGTATTTATTGTCAAATATTCAACAGAATCCCTAATTAAATGGAACACACTCTCACTGTGTCGAAAATAAAATGATTTGAGAAAATGGCGCGTACGCTTTCGAACAACCAAATTTAGTGGTAGTTCTGTGATACAACAGAGTACGGAAACGGAAACAATACTAAAGAGAATGGAAAATGAAGGCAGGCATCTTTTGTGTTTACTTTTTCATCACAAAATGTGCCCCAAAAGAATATTTGAGTGGTATTCAGTGAAACCAAGAAGATTGAGATCGTAATGATATTGATTCAATGAGCAGCTGTTGTTTTTATTAAGTAATAATAATGATTAATTAAATAAAAAAAGGGAAGCCTTACGTCACACGCTTTGTTCGGCAGATATCATTCCCAGGTTTAACCGTAGCATATGTTTATCAAATTAAAAAAAAATTCGTAAGAATTATCGCCGCGTTTTGTCGCACTCAATGAAAAACTAATTGAAAAACTCTTCTAAGCAGTGAGGCGAAAATAATGAAGTTGTAAACAAATTAAGAAAGAAGCCTGTAAACTACGAAAAAAAAAATAATTCCTGCAATCTTTATTCAACGAAGTGTAAAAATATTACCACTAATTTGGGGGCCGATGAAGCCTCTAAAATCCACTCGTTTAACTCTGGAATATTCTAGCAGATCAACCCGAGTGCGTGGGAGCCGCATGCATATTCAAAGAAGCCATCCTTTGGGCGCGGACTGCGATGGCAAAGGAGGGGAAGGGAGGGGAAGGAGGGGAAGGGGAGCAGGGTGGGGAGCAACGGTGGGGGAGGGAATCCGAGAAGGGGCGAAACGTGATGTTTTGCACATTTTCCACGCTGCGCTGGGGACGAATCGGGTGTAGTAGCAGGTGCAAGGCAGAATGTGTGTAGCGCGAAAGGAAACAAGGTAGTGCACTCTGAGGTGCGGCGAAAATTAACAAGTCAGTCAATGAGTTAAGTTTCATACGAAATAACACTACAAAATTAGTTGAATAAGCATAAAACTTGTTACAATTGTTGCATTATTGTTCCTAATTCTTTTACAATTTAAAAATACTGTTGCTCTTAAAAAGGGAGATATTTTGCTAAACGTAGACAACCAAGCACAGGACTGTGACGTGGAACTCTATATTGAGAAATTACGGAAAAGTTCGATGGTTTTAAATATACAATTTTCATTTCCGAGCTATACACCAAAAACGACCGTTAAAGAGACTCTGGGCAACAAATGATAAATAACTGACATTAAATAAATCTCTCTGACCGGGAGGTCTTAGGTTCGAGTCCCGACGGTGGCAGGGTTTTCGACACTAGCTTGTCAGCTAGGTCGAATTCAGTTGCCGTCTGGAGGAGAATTCTGGCGGCCGGCAGTTCTGACCGGTAGTTTTCGTGTTTTCGCTGATCTACACCAGGCGAATGCCGGAGCAGTGCGGTAACAAACGGGCCACGGATCGCGCGTGATCTTTCCTTCCTGTTCTTTTCCTTATCCTCACCCCATACTTACATACACACTAACGTGAACTACACTGGCAATGAATAATGGATTTATGCAAATACAAATAACTTGTTTTTGTACGAATCCTTCTCAAATTATACAAATCGTTGTGATCCCCTCTAAATCTGCTGAAAATTAATAAACGCTGTTCATATAAGATGCAATGATTACAATATTTTTCGTGATTATAATAGTGTCAACTATATAAATTAATGCATAAATGACCAGCATAAATAATGTTGTTAACAACATCACTTTAATAATCTGAGAATATATTCTTATATGCCCAAATGAAACTATATATTTTGTAAAACGTTTGGAGCAAATTTATGTCTCAGTCTTTCATATGAAAAAGGTGAGAAGGACGAATATCATTCTGTACTTCTACCCTTACCTCTGTATGTGTGAGACCAATAAAACTATAAATTTGAGTTTTATAACGTGTATGGACCTCTATGTAAACAGATGTGACAGAACGCATCTTCGTCACACCAATTCAGTGGCAAATATTTTGCATACAGGCACACTTCAGACTCTTATTTAACTTTGCGAACGAAACTCTCAGCTTGTAATCCAGACATTTTACGAATGCATATTTTTTCCCTCCACGCCTCGAAAGATAAATATTAACACCGATGCGGCATGTGAAAATAATTCCCACATTAAAAATAGTCAAAATCCTGCAAGAGAAAATGTGCTGCTGTTTTGAATACTTGATAATGTATCACCGGTGTTGATGGACGCTGATGATATTTCGAAAAATTTTAATAACTGATGTAATCTACTTAATGGATTGACAACTGAGTTTTTTAAATGTATTCATGCGCACGTACTTTTATGCAAATATTCAGGTACTGGAATATAGCAGCTTGTTTTTAGAATATTTGAGTGATCAAAAATGACGATAAATATATTTCTTGAAAAATTGTGTGCACTTCCATTACATATACAGCAATATATTTTGCAATGTTTTACTACTAATTATGATCATAACTCTGTAGAAAATTCCAACCAAATTTGATTGATCTAAAAAATATTCTAAATGTGTAAAAATACTCCTTCACAGTATATAAAATATATTTTATACCTTCATAAAAAGTACATTTATTCAATAAAATATTTTCTGCAATTGCAGTGGTGTAATGTGTTTATCAATCAATCAATCAATCACGATGAAATACAAATAAATATAAAAGAATTCAAGCAAATAGAAATCAAACCAAATTTGCGTAATCCGAGCACCAATATTTTACTTAATCATACTAACTAATAACTTCATATATTTAACCATAAAATCATCATACCAAGTATAGACATACTGAAAAGTCAGTATGATATTATTAAAACATTACAATAAACATTCCCTGCATTAAGATTGAAATCACCACCAGGCAATGGGTCGAGGTTTAATTCAATGGAATTCCTTCAATATTCTGTAATTAAAATTTTCTCTATATTCATTCTTCATTGATATTCCTTTATTCTATCAAAACATCTTAATTATGACATTATTTGCAACATATTATATAGATCATTGATTATTTTCTGCAAACTTTCATTATATTGGGACAAAACTCTCTACGTTGATACACATGAAATAATCAGTCACTACTTGTTGAGCTCTCCGGCAACCGGAAGAGAACCTTGTCTTTGGGACTGGGCGCAGACGGAAGCGCTGCCGAAAGGGGCTGAGACGTCGATATCTAAGTGTTTATGAGCATCCTGCAACGGCGTTATCGCCACAGCCTCCTCCGATATCTTCAGACCTGACACCTCTGCAGACGCTTCACAGTGACATAAACACTGCACACGGAGGAAAAAACTTCTCTTATTTGAAATCAAATCATTGAAAATTACCATTATTCATTTCGCCATTGCGTATTAACACATTAAAATTAGAAAGCCTAGTCATCGCTTTCCAAAAATATTATTTGAATTGAAGTAGTCCTTTGACAACACCGAAAAATTTTAATTCAAATTTATAGTTTAGTTAATCAGGTGTTTGTAAATTAATGGATTTTTAAGACTATTTTACTTTTGATTCCTTGCAACCAGAAAGGCCATATATCTGCACTATTTGTAAGACCTAAAAGGGTCTAAAGATCACTGAAAATATAAGTTACAAAAAAGTCAGTGTATTTCTCAATTTTCATGTGTACTGTCTCCAGACTAGATTAGTTACTACAGGTGTTTGACGTGTTTTTCTATCTAGACGGTCATGAGATGTTTTTCTATCTAGATGGAGCTTCCCATAAATTCGATGTTTTGTACTCGACAATAATATGTTGAGATGTGTAACTGAAGCAAATGTTTTCTCTCTTTAAAACAAAACCATTACCAATACGTACATTATGATGGCATTTTTTAAATCACAATAGAATTTCCCTAAAAATAAAATGTAGACTATCGTTCTATCAAGTTCAATTAGTCTCATGCAATTAGATGACATTCATGCGCTTCAATAATTTTCTCGCAATTCAATACCATTCACGCAGTTCATGCAATTCAATAAGGGTACAGAATTTCCTTAAAATTCACGTTGTTTAATACAATTCTCGCTGTTCAATGAAATTCACTCTATTTAATAAAATTTACACTGTTTTTTAAACTTCATTATGTTTTCTGAAATTAACGAGGTTTTATAGACTTGCTGCAGTTACATGAGATTTCCGCAAGTCAGCAAGCCGTGTGAAGATTATTTAGATTCCCTCAGTTCAATAAGATTCAGTGAAAATCAATGAAAACCACTCAATTTAATGAAGAACATAGAGTCCACATTTGTGTGTCAAATCCATTTCCACCTCCACGATTATGCTTCCCCCCACCCATGGGCCGACACCCACCCACTGTGCGACGCCGCCGCCAAATCCCAGGGGGCCGCATCGGGACCGGCGGCGCGGTGCGGCGCCGCTCGCGACAAATATATAGATTCCCCCGCGGGCGAGCGCACTTTTTATTAGCAAGTGCGGGTGAGATACGGCGCCATATTGTGCCCTCGTAAAAGTATGCGGTAGTATTTCGCGAGATGCCACTGCGGCGGCGGCGGCGGCGGCGGCGGCGGACGACCGAGAGCGTTCGGTTGGGCGATGGAGGAGCTGCGAATGAAGCTGGAAGACGCTGAACGGAGGGGGAAGAGAGACCGACTCACTACGGAAGGATAAGCACTTTGATGTACCACGTACAGGCGAGTCACGTCGTGGTCAAAGACGCGTATGGAGTTCGCGGTGGTAGTGATGCATCCGTGGCAGGTTATCAGGTGAAATCTCGATTTCCTGAGCCCTTTTCAATTCATATTCTCCATTCCACTATTTATCCTAATCTCGATCTTTTATTTGCAAATGCGGGAGAGATACTGTGCTGTATTGTCCCGTCGTTTTGATGACTAGGTAGAGTTTTTCGTGCACATGAAATACTACGGTATTAGTCCTGTAAGTGTAGAACTTGTTATAGATCGGGAGGTGGCTGCGTTTCTTCCCGCGCTAGAGATGGCTACACCGCGGCGATCTCTGAATTGTCGACCGCCGTAATAAAATAATGTTTCACCAGAGCTCATGAGAATGCTTACACTCCTTTCTCAGAAATGCATTTACTTGTCAAAAGAATCGCAAAACTAATTAATACAGGTAATAGCAGTTTATCAAGAAACACTGAAAGTATCTCACGAGTGTTTGGCAAAAACAAGATGAAATGAAATGAATATTTTGAAATCAACGCATAGTTTCCTTCGAATTGCCAGCCTTGTATATATGTATGTATGCATGTATGCACTTGGCTCGGCAGCCCGTGAACGGGCTCAGGCCTACCGGCGACGTCAGTTGTCAGCGTTACTGTAATTAAAATACAATAATTGTTAAATAAATTACGTTTATATAGAGAAATGTCGTGAAAACGCGTAGAAATATGCTAAATAATAAAAGTGTTTAGTTTCATGAGGCAGTGTGTGCAGAACATGCTTTTACCTTTGAAGTCCCCTTTGAAGTCCCCTTTGAAGTACCTTTACCTTTGAAGTCCCCTTGATCTTACCTGTATCTCGGTGGTTATAACGTAAAGGCTGCTTTTCTATCATTATTAATGTGTCTTGAGTGGACAAAACTCGTAACTGAAACACATCAAACCAGATCAATTAAGTATCACGCAATTTACAAACAAATAAGTTGTTAAATTATTATTTTGTCTTAAATATTGCTCATTTTGGTATTTTAGTTGCACAGATTCGTTACAATGTGCTGAACCAGTGCTTCCGGTATCACACTCTGCCCCAAGCATATGATTTTTCACTTCCCTGTTATTAAAAACGGAATGGCAAAGAATCAAATATCATGAACCCAGCCCAATTCGTGTACAGTTAGTCGAACTCATTATCACATAAATGTAATCAATAATTACAAGATATTTGCTTTGAAATCTTCCTTATGGCACATCTTACATCCGTTTCTCTTCAGGGTCCACGAGCGAGCTGTCAGCATGCTGCCAACGCCCTTGTGCCCTGCAATTGAGCTCTCGAGATGTCGAAGAGGTAAACAGAATAGAATGATATCTACAGGATGTTAAATATGACTCCTCCACTGTTTAACCTTATTACGGCCCGGGGTAGGCAGATTCTCGCTGTTTTGTCAATAGTTCAGAAACTACATGCTATTTTTTAGTAATTTCTTTTTACTTCTTTCGTTATACTATTCTGCGTTTATTTACCAAAATTTAATTATTTAAATTCAAAATAGAGGTTTACCGGTCATCAATTGATCGCTGAACTTGTTTCAAGAAACAACTTATTATTGACTAAAAATAAGTATGTATTCTCAACATTTCTTAACTTTTAATACATTTAATTTAAATGCATATAAAATCAACTTTCGCGAAAAATCAAAAAGAGAAGAATAAATCAATCTCTTGAAGTTATGTGCTCCTCCCGAAACAAACTCGACAAATTTTTGACCGTGTATCATTACAAACAAATTTATTCAATTCTTTTATCTCTGTAATATTCTGAACAAATACCAACCTGTGTGTAAACGTTCTTCTCTGAAGAAGTTAGAACACAAGGTTTGCTATTTTGTGTCGAATATTTCAAGTGATCTGGGAAAAAAGAGATTTTCTGCGAACAATTCAAGCCTATTTCAAGAGAAGGAAGAAAGAGACATATATTTACATTTGGGCTTACTAGAATTGTCAAGGATATAATAATTTCTCTCTCTCTCTCTCTCTCTCTCTCTCTCTCTCTCTCTCTCTCTCTCTCTCTCTCTCTTCATTCAGTTTACATTAAAAAATAATTTTTGTTAATTTGTATATTTTTAGATCATATTTTGTACAATGGTATAAAATACAATTAAAAGAATGCCAAGTACATTGTAGAGAGCCGAGTTCTGTAAGATGTAAAATATAATATACATAAAATTCGAAGTAAAAGTATTTTAATATTATACCAGTTTTATAATGAAGTCTGTGGAACACTTTTTTTGAAGAAATAAACAATTGTAATAAGTAAACAACGTGAGTGGTCAGCAAGAGAATTGGTAATAATTAATGGAATTTAAAAGATACAAAACAGCCAAAAATTCAAGTTTGAAAAACCTTGTTGAAATACTTGTTATTTATAGGCTTTTTGTAGGCAATAGACGTGGAAATAAAGTCAATGAGTTTGACTGTATTAGTTTCGTAGGTGATTCATACTATCAATGGGAATTCAGAATGAAATGATGTTAGGAAAAAAATGTATTTGATTCAATTGAATTCAGGAGTTCACATCACAGACACATCTGGCAGATGACAGAAAACCATTGACCAGATTGAGTCTGTCTTCCAAAAAAATTGTAGAAATGCTGAAAGTAAAGAGTTGAACAAACTGCAAGACGATTTAAGGTAAAAATGCAAATTAGGGTACGAAAATGTGACAGAGAACTCAGATCGATAGAAAAGAATATGTGTGTATGAATGTGCACCATGCAAAATGATAAGTACATATTACGCTACTACTAGTTAATTGTAATTTAAAAGTTAATAACATAATTTGTAATTTCACCCAATGTCCAAATACCGATTTTTAATCTCTTTTTGAACATGTATATCTTTCTTATAGTAAATGTTTTACACACATCCAAAGTATTCTCAAACAATAAAGTCTATTAACTAATAGTTTACATTCACTCACATTTCATACAAATATATTTATTCACATGTGAATACTATTAGAAAGATCATCATAAACATAACCTAGGTAAAACTTTCTACGTAATTTGTTACTGCATGTATGATCGTATTTTATGAACTCACTTTCCAAAGAAAAGGAGGGGAATGAAAGTAAACAAATAAACGAAGAAAAACATTTTCAATCTTTCACTTTCTTTAGAGAGAAATACAATCTGCTTTAGGAACACACATCAGTGTGAAAGATGTCACCCACTGTTCGGCAGCACACGCTTAAAGCAGCCGCAGGAGAAAGCACGTCCTTCCAGCTCTTGACTTCCAGCACAAATTTTCCCCGCTCCCGTCACTGTCCCTGACTTAACCCGCCCACCTCCGACTCCACCTCGCCTGTCCCCATCCCACATTCTCACGCCCTTCCTACCATTCCTTCCGTCCGCCATCCCCGTGTTTCCTACGGTCGCAGACTCCGACTCCGTTCCTGCCACAGCAACCGCCCCATACCTACGCCATTCTCCCCTCCTTACCCAGCTTTTGCTCGGCCGCCTCCGTTATGGCACCTCGGCCTCCGTCTCCTATTTCCGCCCGGCCCCGCCCCATTCCACCCCAACTTGCATTCTTTCCTCTGCCATCATCTACGCGTTTTCTGCCGTTACAATCTCCACCTCCTTTCCCGCTGCCGCAACTGCTCCCGCTCTTCCACCGAGCCAATCCCGTTCCAACGCCATTTTCACCCTGCCCTGTCTATCCTTTTTTCCGCTTCCCTCTTCACCGTTTCTTCCACCCGTCCCCGCAGTCCCCGTCTCCCACACACGCCCCGTCCTCGCTCTCCCCAGTTTCCGCCCCGCCTATCATTCGTTTCGCCGCCATCATTCTCACGCTTCCTGCCGTCTCATTCTCCAGTCCAGCTCCCACCGCCAAAACTACCTCCGCTTCTGGGCTGCATCTGACTCCGACACATTTCCCATTTTCTCTCCGTCTTACCCCATTTTGGCTCCGCTCCGCCTAGGCTTCCTTTCGTCGCTTTCTACGGCGTTTCCGCCTCCGCAGCTTCCGTCTCCCGTATCTGCTCCGCCCTATTTCGCCTCGTCTTGCATTCGTTCCCGCTATCATTCTCGCGTTTCCTACATCAGTCGCAAGGGTACCCGCATTTTGCTGTGCCAAACCTATCCTCTGCCTTCGAAGCTGTTCCTGCCATTCCGTCTAGCATTCGTTCCGCCGCCGTTATCATCCCCGAGTTTCCTGACACCTCAGACTCCGTCCCTCTCCGCTACCTCCGCCGCAACGGTGCCCACCCCTGCGCTTCATTCGACGCCGTCCCGCCCCTACCGCATTTTGCTCTCCCACGCCCATCCTTCTTTCCTATGCCCCCATCGCGCGTTCCTGCTACCTCAGTCTCCATCCTTCGTTCCCGCTCCGTTCCGACTCGTATACCCTTCGTTCCTGCCACCGTTCTCCTTCATTTCTGCCTCCTCAGCCGCCGACCGCTCCCTCACCGCCGTCTCCCGCTCGCCGCAGCGCCGCTCTCCGCTACCCACCTCGCTCCGTGGCAGCGGCTCGGCGCTCGCCTCCCCAGCGGGCCCCGTCTCCAGGCGAAGCCCGTAAATACACGCAGGACGTGGATGGACCAATCAAAGTCGGCTTCCGCCGCCGCCGCCGACGGCTCAGCGCGCTCGACCGCCAGCCGAGAGGAGGAAGATGGGATTGGATTCTGCGTGAGAGTACACGCCCGCCCCTCGCGCCAGACTACGGGGAAGAATAGCCGCAGGCCGAGGAGCGGCGGGGGCGGCGGGGGTGGTGGGACGGCGGGGTGGCGGGGCGGCGGGGCGGCGGGGGTGGCGGGTCGGCGGGGTCGGCGGGGGTGGCGGGGCGGCGGGGGTGGCGGGGGCGGCGGGGGCGGCGGGAACCGCGGGGCGGATGGGATTGTGGGGCGGAGGGGGCCACGGCGGCGGCAGGGGAAGCGGGGGCGGCGGAGCAAAAGGACGTGCTTGCTGCGCCGTCAGGTCGTCCTACGCCCGTGTCGCGGTCACTGCGTTTGGAGATATCGCACTCCAACCAACGGTGTCTGTCGGACAACGTTTGTCACCGAGGATATCGAGAGTCGCATTGTGGAGTCACAGTTCATTAGGACTTGGAGATATGGGGGTGTTTAAAGAAGAGGTTAAAATATTTATTAATTATATATACTCCTTTATGTTGCTTCGGTGCGACAATCATTAAAAATTTCATCTGGAAGAATCACACGGCCGGTGTTGTGCAACCAATTAATGTGCATCACTGGAGTGATTTGCAAGAAATTGTGTTTATTAATTTATCTTTTAAATGATTTAAATTAGATTGGTGTCACAACTACGAATAAAGTTATCGTTGCTTTTATTTATGCAAGCTTGACCTTCGTCCATTTTGCAGCCGCGTAAGGAAAATGTTTCGGCCGAAGTATTGATCTCGTTGATTAATAATTGGAACAAAATAACCAATGAGGTTTATTATTTGGAGTTTTGCTAAGAGTAAAATGCGTTGTAAAGAAGACGGCATGTTGTGGTAATTTTATTTTGTCGACAAGCAAACAGTCAGAAGTCAGTGACAAACACTTTTAAAAATAATTTTACATTTAAGATAAAAATATAACAAAAGACAACCACAATGTAAAATCTTTGATATAGTACTCCGGTAATGTTTCTGGAGTTCTTATGTATGATGTTTTCGTAATAGTCTCTGTGACTAGTTATTGAATTATAGAAATGTCTAGAGCTAGTATTATATTTCCGTCACGACACGCGCCAACCTTCTGCATCTGTTAGACTTCTTGTGTCAAAGCTACTCCTTTACGAAGCCCTAATTATTCGCCAGGCGTCGCCCGCTCCACATCGCCAACTCTCTGCTTACACTCATCTTCTTCCGAACGATCTCCAGAAGTCGGCGACGATAGCCAATCGCGAGTCTCGAAAAAATTCTCTCCGTTCCTTCCTCCCATCATTTACCACCAAGCACTTGACATTTTCCTCGCACAATTTATTCAGATCGTTATGTTTCACCTCGAGTGCACCCTCTTGTACCTCCCACTTGCGCCCGCGAGTTTTTTTTCTCCAAGAGAATCCTCGGGATAATGGCACTCGCAGATGGGTGAGGCGACTCACAAAGGGAGGCTTCTTGCAACCTCCTTGTTACGCCGGCGACAGTTGAAGACGTCCCCGGGGGCTCGCCAAATACGCAGCGTCGTTACCCAGTGAATGTTTTAGGCTGTCTGCAAACAGCCTGCCGGATGGAAAGCGACCTCCTCTGTGTCGCGCATGAGAAACGCAGGCGTAGAGGAAATTGCTTGTGTTGATGTTTTCCGCAAGTAACGAGCCTGTAAGCAAGAATATCTTTCTTATGCCCGGTGTTAGGTATCCAGACTTCACCAGCACGTACCGGCATAGGAGGCTCAGGGTATCAACTGATGAAACTCCTGTGTCCAGCAGTGAACTGCTGCTCTGACCGGGAGCTCCTAGGTTTCGAGTCTCAAAGGTTGCCGGCTGCTCTGATCGGTAGTTTTCTGTGTTTTTTCCTATAAATATCAGATGAATGCCAAAGCAGTACCCTAACAAATGGGCCACGGACCGCGCGCGATCATTCCTTCCTTTCATATACTCATATCCCTTGTCCTATCCACCCCCTTTACTTACACTTACGTAAACTCTATTGGCCTATGTTACCACATTTCTCGGGAGTTCAAACGGGAGTTTAGAGCGTGTCCCGTCTGTGGCGGTGCCACGTTGATGGAAGATATCTGGTTGGGAAATATCCCCGCAAGATCATCCTTACGTCCCGTGATAATTCGAACTTACACTACGTTTACAGGAGTAGTGAACTTAAAAGTCGACGCGCCCTGAATCACTAATAAATCTATCTTGACCATGGAGTTACTTGCGTCGCAATTTTGAATGTTTACAATGTACCACAAGATACTGATGATGCTACGGAGTCTAATAGACTTTATTACGAAAATATCGGTATAACGTGTTTAGTCTGGCAGAAGTGTCGGCAAGTGTTTCTAAGTGTAGGCAAGTGCAGAGGCTAGAGGGGTCGGAATTTACAGCCCCCTTTTTTCCTTGGCGGGTGATTACCGAGGCAGTTTCCCGTACACTGTATGAAATGTTATAAGGTAACCACGGAAGAGAAATGAGAAAACTTCCATAATTTTCGTAATTTGGATCCCACAACCCTTGAGACAATACATATTACATGCGGATTAAGTTTATATTTTCATTTAACGTTCAAATTTGCATTCGATTTAAATGCTATTGAAGAATAAGAAAAATCGAAGATGAGCTGTATAACCTATGAAATTACATTTGTAATAAACATCATACATTTTTTCACATCAATAAAGATGAATACAGATTTTCAAGTCATTCTTAGTTTACTCAGTAGAAGCGATAGGTCAATCACTCACCAGCAGTAGGCTTTATTCAACATTTTAAATAGAAATTTAGGAATACAATTTTTGGACAGAATTTCAAATGTGGTTCAATGAGTATTTCTAGTAAAGCTATATGAGAGCTCTTTAGTCGGAAGACGAGACACCAGCAATTTGTTTGCAATAGTCGTTTATTGGATGCGACTTCCAAATACGAACGCTTTTATTGCAACGTTTTCCAAAGGATTTTCCAGAATATATTCTGCTTCTTCGAACTTGTTTACTGCAAATGTTCGCAGGATATTTATTAAATGCCATTCCAACGTTTCTAGCTGAAGCATTTGTAATTGCTGAATATTTGCACAAATGGTACACATTCAACTTCGAAAACGAGTTTAAAATGAAACATCATTCAATTTTTTCTCTAGAGTAGTTTTCATTCGAATTTCGTCTTCAAACTATATGAAGCCTTGAAATTGTATGTATTGCCTTGTATTTTGAAACTCTCTTCATGATTTTACTCTTTAGTTATCTTTTAACATTGTGTATCTTTAATAGTGAGAGGAACATTATGTAAAATTTGTACAAGATATAGGATACCGATACGAAATTTAGTTTTTCTTTACCCATACTTCGGTATAAGCATGGTACTACATATTTGACATAAAATTGTAGAGTTATGAACAGAAATAAGATCGAATGAAATATTTCAATGGTTTTTAAATATTTCATGTAATCAATCATGTCATCAATTTGGTAAATACAAAAAGTATCCTACAACATTAAACCTGCTAGAAGAGTATATTTTATAATACCTTGCTATTCGGTGAGGTAAATAAAAATGTTTGGTTTGAAAAAAATGGTAATGTCTCCTTCTAACATTGAGTTTGTCGCCTTATTTCTCCCTAAGACGCTATACCACGGTTCATGAACGTATACATCATACATTTAAGATCAAGTTATTCTTGATCTTCGACTGAGAGGAAATGGATATCATCCTAGAAATATGACTGGGGAAAGGTTGGCGAAGGGAGAATCGCCCACGGTACGCTGCCATAGACGTGGCATTGGAGAGGATTGGCCAATGATGTGAGACAGACCCAGAAAGCATCAAAACAGATCACGGACGTCTACAAATCTTGGTATCGGAGAGGAATATAAGAGCCAATAGGGTGTAGGAAGAAGAGTCTCCGCTGAGGACGAACAGAAATCACATATTGAGATGGGTAAGCTGTTTATGGAGGAGGAATGGTGACACACAGGGTGGAAGACGAAGGCAAAGGGTGCATTATGTGATGATGAGAAGGAAGGAGGGTGTAGGGAGAAAGGTTGAGGGATAACGCATTGGGCGATGTGTAAGAAGACCGAGGGTGAGGGCGATGGAAAGTGGACAGTTGGCGATGGGCATAAAACAACGAGGGATGGGCAGTGAGGGCGGGAGGGGAGGTGATAGTGCAGGCCGGGGGCGGAGACTAGGGGTGGATGGGCAGAATTCGGAGGTTGAGGGTGGAGAGTGGAGTGGGGGAGATTGGAGGATGGACAGTGGGAGTCAATAATGGAGGGTAGAGAGTGGTCGGAGGAAAGTGATGGTGGAGAGAAGTGTGGAGTGCGGAGAGTGGTTGGTAGAGAATGGGTGGTGGAGAGTAGGTGATGGAGAGTGGGCGGTGGAGAGTGATTGCTGAAGAGTGCGTAGTGGAGGGTGGAGGGTGGAGGGTGGTGGGTGGCGGGTGGAAAGTGGATGGAGGAGAGTGAAGGGTGGGGAGTAGAGGGTGGAGAGGGGATGAAGAATGGGGAGAGTGGAGGGTGGATAAAGAAGGGCCGACAGTGGAGGGCGTAGTGGAGGGAAGAGAGTGAAGACGTGGTCGGCGGACAATGAAATGGGTGGTAGGCGCTAGGCCGAGGCGACGGGTAAGGAGGGTGTGGAGGGGAAATGGTGGGTGGGGCTCGCAGGGCAGAAAGCGAAGGGCGGGGTACGAAGGTCGAGCAGCAGAGGGCGCGCGAGGTGCCGGTCGCCGGCGCCCAGCGGAGCGCACAAGGAGACACTTTCTATGCGTCGTGCGTGGAGGGGGGCCTCCGCCCGCTTTTATATTTGGGCGCCGCCTCTCCCTCTCCCCCCCCCGCCACCCGGGCAGTCCGCGTTGCCGCGCCGCCGCTGCCGACAACAGGACGCGAATTTTAAAACTTCGACGTGCCGTGCGGCGCCGCGCCGCGGCAGGCATTTGTTTGGCGACGCGGTGGCGCCGCCGCCGCCGCTTGAGCGCAGCTGGAGGCGGACGCGACGGCCGGCGCTCGCGAAGACAATTCCGGGAATTAGGGCGCGGAGATGAGGGCCGTAACTTTGCAGTGTTATTAATCCCTGCGTCGGGGGCAGATGCTTTCAAAAGGACGTCTTAATTTGGGAGTGGCCAAACTTGACGGGCTTTTTCCTTCGATTTTAATATGTAACAAATGCATTGCACAGATTGACAATTAAATGTTTAAAATTATTCAATTTCTATAGAAAGTTTTCTTTTTTAAACAATAAAAATAATCTATTAATACACTGTACTTATAAACTTGTAACTTGAATAGAACGCATTTGAACATAGATCACAAAGTAAAAAAGGTTTTTAATTTGATGGTGGCTATCAAATAATAAAAATACATTTTCTAATTTTTATTGAATTCATACTCACTCATCCTTTTGTAGGAACTTTTGGTAGGGTGTTCCCAAAAATCTCTCTGAAACATGTACTTTCATACTTTCAGAAAAGCTATTTTATAAAAAATATTTGATATATCGGGGATACACGGTATATATACCCGAATCGTATTGTTGTTAACGCAATTTCATTCCGAAACTTCTGGCGAGTAAATTAGTTTAAACTATTTTGTGATACAGCTTATTAGTATTTCTTACAATTTATTATTTCTGCTTGTATATTTTTGTACCTTTTTATATTTATGATTTTGACATTTCCACAATGATTTCTCAGTTCACGGATTTCTCCGCTACTTTCACAGAAAGCCGAAATTCATACAATAGTGAGGAATAAAACAATTTTTATCTTTATCCATTGTTAGCAGATGATAAGAAGTTTATATTCAAAAATATTATCTTGAACATCCCTAATAAATATGGATTTGGGTGAACTGAATGAATGGTGGAAACAAAGATGTCAGATTATCCGTTCTCCCCTCTCACATTATAAGCCAAGCATTGCAATTACAAACCTTTAACCACCGCTATTTTTAATATCAAAAATAAATATGTTTTGAAGATGTATATTTTCGTGTTTACTGAACAGAGGGTCGTCAGAGCCAACAAATGGAGGGAAGGGAAATGGGAGTTCTGATTCCGGGCTACCGCGCCTCGGATTTCCCCTCCGGCCGCAGAGCGCGCCTCTCGCCCGCAGAGCTCTCATGTGCAGCGGGTTGCTACTTGCCCCTGCGTACCTCGCCGCAAGCGCCCGAGCGCGCCCATAAGGAACAATGGTCAATGGCTGCAAAATCGGCTCAGGTCCAAATGGGTCAATGATGCTCGAGCAAGTGTGTCTTTAGAATGGAAGAAATGATGATATCTAGATTATTTGGCCAATGAGATCGTCAGCATTCTCCATGTAAGATGATGGATCTTAATGAGTTTCAAAACAATCACTGGTAAAACCAAATACTTGAATGTGTGCTACGGTTTCTTAGAAATGTAAATACTGTTATGACATATATACAACTAACATTTTATTCATATCTCGAAAATTAATCTTCGTTATGTGGCGTAATTTTGTGTTTTTAATTTTCTTATTCTGATTGGCAAAGTATTGTCTGTTGGAAAAATTGTGAACAGTATATTTAATTTCAACAAGCAGAGGTTAAAACAGAATGGAAAGATAAATATATCATACATTGATTCAAAATTGGAACAAAATGTATTGTTCAAGGAAGCTTTAAGGTGTCCAATTATTATTAAAGATGAAAGAATAATTTTGATATCGAGAAATGAATCACGATAACAACAATTTGAAATCTATAAAATTTAATTGAGGTTCAAAACATAGATTTAGAATGCGAAGGTATAATAATAGATTTAAAAGATATGTTATTGTTCTTGTAGAAAAGTTTAATTAAGATAATTATTTTCTTACTTTCGTAGATCATTTATATGATAACATTTTTGATCGACAGTTCACGAATACTGATGTACCATCGAACCATCACCAACCATTTGCCAGAAAATGAAGGCGGAAAACCTGGAGGGAAAATAAGATGCGCTTATTTTACGAAGACGAAACGCAGGTTCACGCAGCATTGCTGTAATATTTGCTGTAACACCTGCATAAAGAACACACAAGAAACACGATATTTGTTTGCAATAAATATTGTTCTCTGAATATTTATTTTAGTACTTAATGTCCCTGTATTTTCCATTTTGGTGAAATTATTTTGTTCATTGCATTTTGTTGTTTTCTATGATTTGCCTTCCTTAAATAAATTTGCTTTATATAATACTTCACATCATTACTGTGATTTTGATTCGAGTGCTTATTATAAGCAGATATTATAAGCCTGAGCCTGAATGACATCCTTATGCATTATTTCATCTGTACATGTTATAGAACATTAATAAATACACAAAAAGACACAAAATTAAATATCAACTTCCAAGCAACGCAGTACGCCATTCCGGTAATGTAAGATAGACAATCAACAACCTTCACGCGTGGGCTATTTGTATCCTGCTCATGCGGTAACAGATAATTGAAGAGGACAGTTACAGAAGAGCAATCACAAGTCATGAGTATTTCATTGTGGATGGGACAAACAGCTCTGGAGCGCACAGTTCCTCGAATGAATAGTCTGATGACTACTAGGAACAGAGTGAATGCAAGTGCTGCGCAGGGATAAAGGGAATCGTGTGGGTGGATGAGCAACCGGTTCGAAAAGAGAAGTGGGGGCCTGGTACGAGAGGAGATGTAATAAAGTGGCATCGTTCTACCGCACAGCCAATGCGATCCCTCCAGGAATTGTCAGAGTGAGGTGTCTCCAGGAAGTGTGGGTGTATGGTGGGAGTGAGTGACACTCAAGTTCTGAAATACGCTGTTGTGGAGGGTGTGGGTGTGGTGTACGTGGAATGGAGTGTGAGCCCGCCCACTATTTGCAGGGCGCAAAAAATCTGAGTGTAGAATCGAAATTAGGGACTGCAGGCCATGGAGGCAATAGCCATACTACGAGCTTAGATGGGAACACAGGTTCGAGGACGACGTGGGAGACAGAAGAGAGGAAGCATGGCGACAGATGAGGGCGAACGCGGCTTCAGGCTGGGATGTATGGCAGAGGAACATGGTAAAAGGGTGGAAGAGAATGTGAGGATGTGGGCGAGGATAGGGGAGAGAGCGGGTGACATGGAAAGGACAGAGGGGCAGATGGCGGGAGAGAGGGTGGAGAAGGGGTGGGGACAGTGGATTAGGTGAGAGGGAGGGAGGGTGAGAGGGCAGAAAGAGGAGAGGGCAGAAGGAGAAGAAAGCGAGCTAGAGCAAGAGATAATGCGGGGGGAGGGTGCATGCGAGAATCTGATGGAAAGGGTTGGGGGAAGAAAGGAAAAGATAATGGGGAGGGCGGAGGAATGAGCGATAGGAGGACTGGGTGAGCGGGTGGAGGCAGTTGCGGAGGCGAGGACATGGGCAAAGACGGTGTCGCTTGCGCCTGGATGATGGAAGCAAGGTCGGGAACGGAGGAGGGGCTGCGTTGGAGGCAAGGACGTAGGCGGGGTCGGGCAGGACGCATGGGAGGAGGCGGGGGAGCCGTCGGAGGTGGCGTGGGCAGCGGTCGGCGCGGAGGGAGTGCGGTCCAATACAATTTCCCGCTATCACCTCATAACCGCGATGCCAATACTCGCTCCAATTGGTTTGTATCCGCGGCGAGTACTGCCCCTCGACTAGGATGGACGTGCCTGGACCGATAGAGACCCACGTCGAAAAGGGTCCTCCCCCGCACTTTCCAAACAACTGCCGACACCACAGCACCGCAGAATCCTTCTTTGCTTGAATACGAAAGTTTCCACTTCCGTGGTATCATGGCAACATTGTACCCTTTAAAATGTTTAAAATTCTTTGTAATTTTCGAATCAATAAATAATAAAGATATAGAATTGGAATAAGTTTAAGCATATGATCAGAACGGTATGAAATCGAATAAAAATAAGTTTTCGTGGACGTAAAAATGTTAATACTGTAGACCTCAGTTTCCTCCCTATATGCTCTACACGTTAGATTGCGTTATTTATGTGACTATACACATTAAATTCTGTTAAATTTTATGCACAACAGCATTAAAGCACAAAAACAAGTATAGTTGATGTTTCAAAGAATTCCCACCACTACTGGCGGGAAAAGTCAATTTTCTGTAATTTTCTTTAAAATAGCCACTTTGGGATAAGAAAATGCTTTTCGATTCATATGGTGTCTTAAAATATTTACTCCGGTATTGCCCCTGGTTAGCAGTTCACAATGGCAAAAGAATGGTTGTTAACTTTAACTTACGGCTTTGCTTTGCTTATTAACCTTTTAGCATTTGGATATTGTGTAAATCCAATTAATAAAACTGATCATATTAACTGTTATTGTAAGATTTTAATCCTCATATTTATAAAAGAATTGAGAAGTCACACAGTAAACATTGCACCAATAAACTGCAAAAATTGTCTTTAGATAAATTAATACAGCCTATTCAAATGATGACAATTGTATTGAAAGTCTCACACTGCCTCTCTAATTTTAAAGATATCGATTGTTAAAACAATATTTCCATTGCAATAGGTGTTCGTTTTCAAATTTGTAACGTCAAGTACTATTTCCGACAACAGTGACCTCAAATCATAGGAACAGGAACCGCCTTTAGCAGCAACATACAAGCGTTGCTATCTAACACCATTTTTATACTCCACTCTTCGTACCACATTCCATAACTCATATTGCAAGAGTATGGTTAAATTATTCGTAATTATGATTTAACGACCAATAAATATTCATTAATTTCACCACAATGATTATCTGCATTTGTTAATTTTGTAATTAATACCCGCCATATTACATTACGCGCAGTAGGACCATACTTTACGTTTTACTATTTTCACTCTGCGTTAATGATGTTTCATTAAAATTACGCAAATATTTGCTCTTTTATGGGAGGAAAAGCAAAGTTTGGAATTTCAAAGAGTAATATTTTAGTGCAGCGCGTGTACCGTTTTCATATTTTTATCACGCTTTCAGGCCGGGGTTTTAATTATGGTGCGGTAATGACGGATGGTCGAGGCGAGGAGAGTGGAGGCACGCTGGCCTCTTCCCGGCCCCATTCATTCACGCGAGCGCGTGTCCAGAGGGCCGGGAGCGGAGGGGAGGGGGTGGGACGTTCGAGGTGCATTTGTTTGAGCGGACAAACCGCGATTTAGTGCAGCACCCAGCGCCAGCGCCAGGAAATCGTCTGTTACGTTGAAACAAGCCGAGTGAAAGTTAATAATTGTCTGCGAATCCACGCAGGGGGCGAATAGAATGTAAATCGGGGACGAATCACCTTTCTCGTTTCATAAATGGAAGCAGTAAATAACGTCTATTTATAAATAATCGAATGGGAGACAAAAGCACGCTCACTTGGGGTGAATGAATGTAGTCCCAGACAAACAATTTAGCAGGATAATGGAGTGTAGTTAGGAAAGTTGAGTGAGAATTAAATAGACGAAGAATGTACGATAGAGTGTTGTTCAAATATCACCAAGATATTCATTGAAAGGAGGAAAATTAAACGTGAATGTGAGAATGGCGATTATTGTTATTTGTAAAGGCTCAATCTCGTTGATTACCGAAACAATGCAAAAATGTATGAATATATAAAATACAGTATGATATTACCACGTTCATTCTGAAATGTATAAAATGGTATCGCATCTCTCGTTATGAAATATTTGAGCTGCTGACAGGTAGAGTGGTATAAGTAACTAAAATCCCGATTTTGATCTATTCCAAATTTGGGTAGTACAGGGTGATTCACATTCTCAGGAAAAGTGACATACGTCTATCTTGCATAGTGGTGGTTTAACAGCAGCGCTGCGCGGAGAGCCTAAACGGGAGCAAACGACGTAACGGACGCAAAAAATGCTTTCCTTTAAAATTAAGTGTAAATTATTTATATCACTCCATTTCTCAGCAGCTCATTTTATGAAAATATTAATTGTTTTATAATAAAATAAAGAGTGATGTGAGATGACTTTTTACAAACCGCATTTCATTACACATATTTGATCCCTACTAACATCGAAAATGTTATAATATTAATTTAATATTGTGTATCTCCATTGGATAATATGTTTTACACAAAATAGTGACATGAATACTATTGACTACTCGTGAAGCACCATTCTGAATTTTTCCTGGTTATATTATCAAAACAAACACTACTTCTCAAACGTTCTGCAAAATGAATATGTTTTAATATTTCGAGAAAGGATAGTGAAAATATTAAATATGTTCTTAAAATATACGAAATAGCTTGGGAATTTACCTACTTCTATCATTTATTCACAGTGGCACCAATAATTGCACTTTCTATACGTTTTTTATATGAAAAACATGTAGTGTAAACAAATTTACAATTTTGATAGAAGATAGATTTTAAGGTAAATCTGTTAAATCAAACTGTAATATCGTCCGTTGCTCCATTATTTAGTTTTCACAATATATTAAAATGGAATTCTATCTACTCCTGCAATGCTTGTAAATTTTTATCTATTCTTGTGTATTCCCTCCATATTCGTCGTTGTCCGATCTTGCCCTATCTTTTCCCGTGCCCACTCTCAAATCCCTGGTCTACTTAACTAACTTCCGAACTAAAGAAATGAGGAAATACATACTAAACGAAAAATAAAAGATCTTTACTTTTGTCTATGCTCTTCGTGGAGCTTTGTTATCACACCAATACAACAAATCACACTTGCAAACATCATCCAATCTGTCCAGAGTTTTAACATTGACACATGTATTAATGTGTTCCTGATTCGTGGTTTTTTTATTAATGTCATATCTCTTGTGCACTTAATAATTAACCCCAAATGCGAAATAAATCAATTTCCGCAACGTCAACTTTATGCAACTGAATATAAAATAAACAACAATTCACAAGGGGTAATATACTTTTTATTAGTAGTTACCAAATTATTTGAAGTAATATCCTTCAGTAATTAATTCTTCTACAATTCCTTATTCATATAACGGTCATTCATATAATGTAAATTCATTTAATAATGATTTTGAGGACAACACATAGTAAAAGTTCTGTGCCCTCAAATCACTTCTTAGGTATTTTGATTTTAACAATGGGCAAAATATCACAATTAGACTACATGTTTTCCATTTTTTTGGTAAAAGAAAGCACGTTTTCTGGTAACATTCTGAAACTCATCTACGCTATCTTTAATTTTTGGTCACACAAAAGTTGGACGTTTGGTCGGTAAGTTTGAATTGTACAATGCCAAACTTAGTAGCTATAACTACAGTGGCACTATGTTTTTGTACTTCATACCATTGAAACAAATTATAATAATGACCTATTGTTACGAAGACAAAGTTCTGTGAATGTAAATAATATTTGCGGTGAAATACTCTTTTTAACAGTAAAATAATGCTTTTCATTTCACTGAGAGAACGGTATAGAAGAATTGGTTACAAATTCAAGAACAATGGATTGAATCATAATTTACGTTGGTAGAGGTAATGTATAAACAGCTACTTTGTAAAGAGAAAGCGCGTCTCCTATAAGTAAAAGCCGCGAACGGCGGGCGGGAGCCAAGGGAGCAGCCGGGGCTCGGCGGGGCGGAGGTGCGCGGGGCCAGCAGTGTGCGTAATAAAATTCCCTCAAACGAGGACGGCACCGCCCCACGTCCTCGCCGCCGCCAGCTCTCCCGCCTCCTTCGCCTGAACCCTGCCCCCCACCCCCACACGGGCCGCCCAGGGGCGAGGACAGGGCTTTTATACGTCGCCCGGCGTTAAACTCCCGCGGAGAGGAGTGAAGACATCGACGTAAATCTCGTTACGGTGCCAAGAAAGGAGGTTACCGCCTTCTTAACTGGGCACCTCTGAAAAATGGAGCGGTTACGGGTATATAGAGAGCGTGGGAGCGACGTTGTGAGCTTCTTGAGGGGTCGGGAGGCGGGGGAAAGGAGCGAGTGAGAAGGGAAGAACACAGTGACACAGCTTTTCAGAGGAGAGAGATGAAAGACGAGTCTGCAGAAGGGGCCAGGAACAATAAAATGACTGGGAAAAATGAAAAAAATATTGGAAGAGTGGAGATGGATGCATAATACTACCTTGATGAAGAGTGGTAGCCCGTGACACGAGTTACATTGGGAATAAATAAGAATTACCATAACACACACATGCTAGAGAATTTGTAAATGAATTAGGACTTGTAAATGAATAGGAATGCAAAATGTAATACGAGTGATAATTTTCATATATTGTGAATGCACACAGGTGAAGATTGGGGAACGTAAATCAATACATAGCCTGTTCACTCTTAATCCTTACGACTTATCAACAAATCGTTAATATCTGAGACAATACCGACGGTGGGGAATTTCTTATACTACCCAGAAAGGTACGCTGAATTCAGCCGCTGCCAGAAGAATTTCAGCGGCCGGTTGTTCTGGTCGGTAGTTTTCCATCGTTTTTCCAATCAATATTTGGCGAACGTCGGGAGAATATCCTAACAAACGAACAAATCGTGATATTTCCATTATCTTCCCCGTTCTATCCTCATTTCTTGCTCACACACTTATATTTACAGACACTTCACTACCACACGATTCGGAAGCTTAGAGCTCGTACCGGCAGGGACTGTGCACAGGTGGCGAAATATACAGGTGTGTGTGGGGGGAGGCGTTAATTTCGCAAGCCGGCTTGTAGGTCAGCTCTGGATCTCACAACAGCCACGTGATAAAAACACTCACTGGAGTAATGAGCATTTGCAGTGGACACGCCGAGAAACAGGAAAACACTCAATTAATAATAAAATAGAAGAAGGTCAGAATTAAGTCTGGTCACCGAATTCCACATACATCGCATACAGCCGTCGTAGTTGTGGGCCCGGTGCAGCGAACGCAACACGGCTCTGCGAGAAGCGGGAAGGGCTGAGGCGGAGTGGGAGGGGGAGCGGCCCGCAACGTAATAGCGCGGGCAGCCCGCGGCGAGAGGCGCGGCGAGAGGCGCGGCGAGAGGCGCGGCGCGGCGCGGCAGAGGCAGAGGCAGAGGCAGAGGCAGAGGCAGAGGCAGAGGCAGAGGGCGCGGCCGTCAGCCGCAGCGCAGGTGCGGACAGGCGCGGGCCGGCCGCGCGCGCTGCGGGACCACGCGCCTCAAACGAAGCAGGCGCTGCGCGGGACGGCGCGCATTTGCCGCCGGCGTACGCGAAAAACAGAAGAGGCGAGGGGAGAGTAGGGATAGGTGGAGAGGAAGGAAGAAGTGAAGAGGGAGAAGTAGAGGATAGCGGAGAGGAAGGAAAAAGTGAAGGGGGAGAAAATAGAAGGGGAAGTAAAGGGTTCTCTAGAAGGAGGTGAAAATAAATGAGGCAAAATAGTCACAAGACAGTTCAATCCAGTGCTGTGGAATTCAATTATTTCAATAAAGACAAAGAAACGCATGTATAGCTCCTTCAATACAACACTCTATGGCGTAGAAGTCTGGACACTCACAAAAAATATCAATGACAAACTTTAAGCAACAGAAATGATGTTCTGTAATGGTGTAAACTTTTTCTGTTAGAAAAAATAAGGAACGATGAAATAAGATATAAAATGAAAATTAAAACAACCATGAACGAGAGGATCGAAATGAAACAACTAAAATGGCATGGACATATGAGAAAGTTGAAAGGAGTTGAAAGTTGAAGGAGCGGGCACGGTCGAGGCGGGGGGACGCGGAGGCACAAATTACTGAAGGAAACGCGGCTAGTTGGAACGAGACGAGGTGGAACGAGCCTGGGACGAATGCGGAGAGGGAGAGTCAGAGCTGGGAGGGGACAGTCGGACATGGACGAGATGGAAAGGTTCGAAGATGGGAGAGACCTGGAGAGGAGGGACGAGAATATGATGAGGAGGGATGAGAGCAGCAGGGACGAAGACAGGTGGAACGAGGCACGGAGGCTCGAGGCAAGGAAGTACGAGATGGGTAGGAACAGTGCCAGGGATGTACCATGTTAGGAACGGCGAGTTTGGTATTATTAGTCGGGAAAGGACGAGGCGGAAAGACTGTATGGAGTTGGAGGAGGCGGGGATGTTGGAGGTGGTGGCCGGAAGGAATGAGGCGAAGCCGAAGGTGAAGCGGGAGGGTCGGGGCGATACGCGGTGGCGTGGAATAACGCGTATCAGGAACAGTGCAGGGTACAGTGGGGAAGGGTTGGGTGGGGAAGCGCTTAGAGGGACGGGACATCGTCGGCTGTGAGGGGGTGACGTGGAGTAGAGGGTGAGCGTTAGTTCGACAAGCTGCTTGGTTAAATCCACGCGGCTTCTTGTTGACTTCGCTCGGCGCTCGTGTTACGGTACGAGAGTAAACTGCGTCAGGACAGAAGATGGGTTGGCCTACGGGGTTTCGCCGTTCATCACATTTAATGAGGGTTTCGCCACAATAAAATATTGCTGCTCTAAAACATTAATTTTTATTTGAACAGTAAAATGCTCAAAATCTTTGTTTCTGTGAAACGAAAATAAAAAAAATAATATGTACGTAAAATTTGCGGCAAAAAAGGAAGTCACAAGTTGTAGAATATAAAATGGAAAGGAGAAAAGATTACGCTTAAACTGGAATATGAAATAGCATTCGAAGTCTAATTTAACGTAAACTATGAAGCTTGGCTAACTGTTATTTTTGGCAGAAGCACATCAACGGTGATTTTTCATTTCTTAAGATAGGGAAGTTTGTATTCATTAAAAATATACAGGGGTATATTTATCTGGTCCCTGAGTTATTTTCATTTTCGTAGTAGTAAAAGGGAAGGGTGCTAAATAAAGAATAGTATTTCTCCCAAAGTGATTTTAATTTAGGGAATGTATTTAAAAATAAATTTGATGGATATTAACAGGGAGTGTGTTTTGTTTGAAAACTTTCTTTATTACATTGGATATGCAATATGAAAAAAAGTCTGCATAAATATTGTGTTTTAATATTGAATGTCTTTTATAAACGTTTGTTTTTACAAGACACTCTCAAGAATATGTTATGACTACTAATTAAGGAGTCTTTTTCAAAGTTTCTTTTATCTAACATTACCAGGGTTTCAAGACAAAAAACTAATAGTTGAGAGAGCCATTGGTTTAGTTATTTTTGTCGATTTTTACGTGTTTCTGTCACATATGAAATTAAATCATGTGTAAATTGCAATATCAAAAACGCAGACATTTTGCTGATCAGTTATTTGTAGTTAACGGATTTTTATACGCGTGACCTTCAGGATAAGAAATGAACTTCCGCAACTTAACACTATTTCGGCAATCAGGCTGACGCCTTTCTAGAGGTACGACGTTATGTCGCGTGTTTTTGAAGTATTTGTTCTGAAAACGAAAAAAAATGAACAAATTGGAACAAATATCATCAATTTTATGATTAATTGAAAACAACTAACAATAAATACATTTCCATTTAATCGAATACCGATTTTCTTTAAAATAATGTTTACAAACAAAACACGTTTATCTATTTAGCGTATTTTACAATTTTAATTGTTTAATCAATTAAGATTTGCATTATTCTCTGTTATAACTCTCATCTTCGTTTATTCCTTTCTCTTGTAGTACACTTAACATTTCTTATTTCAATGACAGAGGTTATCTTCCACGTTCTTTTTACCAAACGGTTCCCAATAAAACACTAATTTAGGTAATCTTCATTCTTATATTATTTTTACCTGTCCAAACCATTATCTGTTTTTATTTATATAACCTATAATTGAATGGGATACGTTCATACTTTTTACAATAATTTCATTTAGACTTTTGTCTCTTTTGGAAATTCTTATGAATATTTTCCAAAAATCCTTTTTTCTTGCCAACCATTTTCCTTTTAACTGAGAATTTAAAGCCCAAACTTCTCATTTATAAGTCAAAATACTTCCAATTATCACTAATTGATACTATATCAAAGATAAATAATTTAAATTAGTGAACAAATTTTCTCCTAAATTCATAGTCGGAAATCGGGAACATATTGATTTAACAAATCCTGCCGTTTTCGAACACAGTGAGGATTCAATCACGGACCTAGCAGGATCGTCAATGCATTTCATTTTCTCGGGCGATCTCTGCCTTTTGTCTCTTCGAGCAGATGTCTGCAGGCTCCAGTATGGTCTTCAGAGCCACGGACAACTCACCCTTCCAACGCAGCCCTTCCTCCTAACCCCCTCATCTCGTCATGCAGTCCCCGCCACCGCCACTACCTCCGCCGCCATCGCCGCCGACGCCCTATCAATCACAGGGGCCAGAGGGAGGACGTCGAGACGGGGCGCGCGGACAGAAACGAGCGGCGAGGGGGTCAGAGAATGGTAGAGAGTTGAAAAGATGAAGGGAAGGAGATGATGGGGACGTGAAGGAGGCAGGATGACGCAGGAGAGCGCAGATAACGGAGGATGGATGGTTGCTGGCACACAGAAAGGAATATTCGAGGGACAGGATATGGGGGATTGATGAAAGAGGGAGATTGTAGGTGGAATAAGGAGGTCATAGAAATGTAGGAACATGGAAGTGAATGAAGAAAATTATGAAAACTGAAGCGAAGAATAGACACTGGGCAGACAACAGGATGGGGAGGAAGGATAGGAAGAAGGCAGGAGGGCAGGCAGTAGAATGGACAGGTGGGACAGTGGGCGGGGAAACGGAAGGCGTGATGATGAAAAAGAGCGAAAAATACACAATGGGCAGGCGACATAGCGAGCAGGAGGGACGGTGGGCAGGCGAGTCGGAAAGTAGTTTGGATAGAAAACAGGCGGGTTGGCATACGGACGGAGCGGTTGGCGACATGGAGGAAACGGGCGGTGGGTGTTCGGAATCGGGTGGCCAGATGGGCGAGAGGGTGGTCGGAATGATGGGTGGGTGGCCGGGTGGCCACATGGGTGGGCGCATGGATGGGCGGTCGATCGGTCGGTGGTCGGTCGGTCGGTCGGTTGGTCGGTCGGTCGGTTGGTCGGTCGGTTGGTCGGTCGGTTGGTCGGCCAGTAGGTGGGGCGGTAGGTGGGGCGGTAGGTGGGGCGGTAGGTGGGGCGGTAGGTGGGGCGGTAGGTGGGGCGCTAGGTGGGGCGGTAGGTGGGGTGGTAGGTGGGGCGCTAGGGCGGGCGCTAGCGCGGGTGGGCGGGTGGGTGTGTAGATAGGTGGATAGGTAGATGAGTCGATAGGTGGGTGGGTGTTTGGGCGGGCGGGCGTTTGTTCTGGCCGACGGGTCGACGAGCAGGCCGGTTGCCGGGAGGGCTGGTAGGCGGGTGGGCAAGCTGGTGGCTGGCAGGCGGGACGTTGAACACTGCAAAGCCCGGACAAACTAACGGAAGAAGCCGACAGCAGAAAGACGAAGAACGGGGGGGGGGAGGGGCCGAATAGCCGGGCAGCTGAGTCGGGCAAGGAGGAGGCGAGCGTCGGAGCGCCCTGGAGTGCTGAGTGCGGCCTCACGAGGCCGTGCGAGTTCCCGGATCTCTGGAGGCAAAAAGAATCGCGAGGGCCGATGCCTCGCCGGACCTCAATCCTCCGGAGGACGCCTCGTAAAGCACAACTCCCGCTCAATGGAGAAAGTCTTTCGCGGTCGTTGCCAGTCGTTTGTTGCTGCTTCCGAGAAAGGAAGTGGCTTTTCAGGGGGAACTAGGAACTTTTGACGTCTCGCAAGTATCGATCTTTACAACGGAGCATGTACACATAAAAGAATGTGGTAATCATTTTATCACTCCAATTTATATTGCTCTTACAATTTTCTATCAAGAATACTACAGAAGTGATCTCTCACCTTGAAAAAAAGTCTTAAAACGCATTTGATACGCAGGAAAGTACCGATTCTTACTTACTAAGGAAAAGCCATCTCTTTCGCAGAATGCGTAACGGAATATTGCAATTTACCATGTGTGTTATACAGTAATGTATATTGATATACATCGTAACACAATTGCTAAAAAATAGCAAATTGTTATTTTTTATATTTCGTTGTCATTTTTTAGGAATATAGCAATACAAGGAAAAATAATATTTTTTATGTAAGTAAATTAGATGTTATCGGTATTCAGTTCATATAATCAAGATCTGATAACGAAACGAATAATTTTCTTGAATAATGGAATGATTAACACGGTTCAACATACCTCTGAAATCGTGGAGCTCAAATTTAACTTAAAACGATGCTTCATGGTCGAACATTTGGAAGAACTAATTGAACGCTCTGATTTCACCAAACCTTTAGTAAGGTATTTGTGAAAATGCAAATAAGCCGAAAGTCACATAATCAGTTGTTGAAGGCAGAAAAAATTAATAATAAGTTTTTAAGGACTGGTTCGTCTTTCGAAACATATTTTTACACAAAAAAATTGTTGGAAGGGTCTTTAAAAAACAAAATATTATTTTATAATTCACATTTATGCAATTGACTTATTTTATAAAAATGATCAAATTTCACCTTAAGTAATAAATAAAATAAAGAAGGAATAAATTAAATTAAAAAACTAATTGTTGATTTTTTGTGAAAAAAAATATTTCTAGGTTAAAAACTTATATCACGAATTCTAAATCTAAAAAAATATCAATGATTTTGTCATTATGTTTGGAAAACCAATTTAATACAAATGATTCGTTGAACAATTTAACGTATCTGAAGTAATATTTCACGTTACTTCACCATATTCATTATCTTAATTCAATTACGTAAAACTCTTGAATGTAATAATTTGCATTTTCAGAATAATGTCGGTGTCACACGTGTCTCATCAGGAGGAAATGCTAATGTGTTTATTGCAACGTTGAGTATCACATCTAGAATTCTGCTCTGTTGAGTACGTTATCATGTAGAGAGAAGTCAATCTATGTCGATGAGAACCTCTTTGTGTATTCACCTGTCACGATGTGTTTGCCTTTGTTGCGTATTTGCATTTATTTAATGAAGAGAGCTGGAATGTTTCTGTTAATGCTGCGATATACACGGGCTGGCCTCGTGTGAACTGAAACAGTTGGAACCATTCAGACGCAATATCTCATATGTTACACGAGTGTCCCGAGGTATCGTTCAATAAACATCAAAGGAGGGAAACTTAATAACACCTCATTCATTAGCAATTCGAACATATTGATTCTGAAAACATAGTAGATGGTGTTTAAAATCCACGCCATTTTGTTCTCGTTATTCGCGCAAATCGATTTCGTGATTTCGGTTTCTTTATCTACTCGACTGTCGTTACTGAATAGAATTAAAAGTCCATTTACCCTGCATTCAACAAATTTCAATAAGACGCACATACATGAATCTTTCAGCTTACTTTTGAAAATAACTGTTACTCTGATTGAAGCCATTAAATATTAAATCCTTTCTTGTCTACAGCCTGATTTCACGAGGTCCGAAAAGGGGAATTTTATCTCTAGTCTATAGCATTCATTCCATTGAAAGCAAACATTCGTCGCTTGAAGGAAATATGAACCTGCAATCCCCAGCTATTCATTCCTCATTTGGATTGGCACTCATTACTTCTACCTCGCCGTTTATTCACATTTTGAGCAGGCATTCAGATACGAACAGTTGACAAAATGAAAACCATTTTGCGAAAAAAAACCGACGCCAAACTATAAACAAGGTCCCAGAAAAGCCAGAACTTTCACAAATCCGCGTCCAATACGTCGTTAATACCATTTGGGGAACAACTAAAGCAACTCGCCGATAATCCGAGTTCTGATTAGTGGGGCAACCTCTGACGCTTCGCATGAAAAAAAAGTGCGTGGCGCACGCGTTCATTATTCGAAGAAAAATCCCATCAGAGACCGCGGAGGGCGGGCGAGTTTTTGTACACGTGACAGGAGGACAGAGCGCGGACGCCGGGCGCGAGTAGTGGGTGACGCGCGGGGAGAGACGGCAGCGGCGGCGGGGTGGGTGGCGAGTGAGCACACAGGCTGATGAATCCATGCATTACCCAAGAGACGCATACATAAGCCCGCACCGCCAACAACGCGGCCCGGGCGGCATTTGACAACGGTGGCGGCGGGTGGGGGACGCGGGGCGGGACGGAGGAGATCGGGTTGGGGTGGGGTGATGTGGTGGGATTGTGGGTGTGGGGGAGCGGCAGTGAGGCGCGACGGGACGCTCGGGGTTGGACGTAGGTGGTCGTGGCGGGGAGTGAGAGCGTGGAGCGTGTTGAGGGAGGGGGCGGTGTGAGGCGGGGAGAGATGAGACAGAACAGAATGAAAGTAGGCTGAGCGGGATAGACCTGGGTGGTATGTGGAGGGGGGGCTTTTTGGAGGAGGTGGAGTAACAGGGGATGGAGGCGGGGTACTGGGAAGCGTCAGATGTAGTAGAGCACGGTGGGCCCGGGTGGGACGGGGCTAGCAGAACGGAGCGCGGCAAGAAATTACACGATGGAGCGGTGTGAGGAAGGAACTAGGCTGTGATGGCGGCCTGGACGGTTCGGAAGTGGTCATACAGGGACGGGTCTTAGTGAGACGGGGTAGATTGGGACAGGATGGGGCGAGACAACGCAG
The DNA here is from genome assembly GCA_038098605.1 of Gryllus longicercus. NCBI lineage: Eukaryota > Metazoa > Arthropoda > Insecta > Orthoptera > Gryllidae > Gryllus > Gryllus longicercus. The sequence goes on from JAZDUA010000004.1 coordinate 3,728,385, forward strand.
TGGAGTGGGCGGTGAGGGGGTAGACGGATCGAGGCGTGGGGGGCGGAGCGTGGTGTAGGGTGGAACGAAGAGGTATGGGTCGCAGCAGGTCATGGTGGATAGGGACGGGGTAGGGCTAGACGAGACGGAACCCAGTGGAGAGGGGCAGTGAAGGGTGGGGCAGGATAGGATCGGACGGGAACAGGACGGGGTGGAAAGAGGCGGGAATCAGCGAGGTGGGACAGGACGAACGGGAAGAGTCGGGCCAGGACAAACCATCACGGAGCGAAGCGGGATGGCGCGGCGCGTGGTCACACGCAGAGAGACGGGACGGGACGACAGGAAATAGGCCGTGGCGTGCCGGATCACGGAGAGGGAGCGTGACGAAACAGAGCGGTACGTAACAGGCTGGAGCGGGTGGGGTGGGTGGAGCCGCAGGGCCGGAAAGAGCGGAACAGGGTAGGGTGGAGGGGGCGGGAAGGAGTGAGGCCGCCGGCACGGGCCGATTTGGGACAGGGCCGCACGAGGCGGGAATGGGACATCGCGAGCGCGCCCGCCCATCCGTCCCCCGTCCCCCGTCTGTTTGTCGACGTCGACGGCGCCGCGGCGACGAGCTCATTATCGACGTCCCCCGGCGCGCGCTTTTCTTTTGTCGCGAATGGCGCGCCGCGTCCCTCAAACGTTTTTACGACGCGCGTTTCAACAATGTGAATGTCTATTGTCACGAGGCGATGCGATGCGTTTGCTTCGTCGTTTGCCGGTAACGATTTCGTTTCCAGTGAACCAATTTCCATGAGAAAATTCTGGAAGTTGGCGTTCGCTCCAATTTTTTTTGCCCCTTTTTTTACGCGCAGTCCATTAGTCAGTTATGGTCAATTTTAGAATCCTCGCTCGTTTGTTTATGTATCTGAAGCAAATGTGTTTCAGTTCCAATAACTGCGTTTGTGCTGATATTTGAAAACAATGTTGTTTGGTTACTAAGGTCACTGTATACTAATTTCCAAGATTTTTTAACTTGTAGAATGATAAATCTTACACATAATACTGAAATAGAGAAAACTTGTATATGTAAATGTAAACATTTTGAAGTTAATATTAATAATGTGTATTGAAATATTTCCCAGTTATTCAAACCTTGAAGAAGAGAAATAAATAATTTATAGTCGTTTTTATATGTATTCTTTTACTTTCAAGGAAAGACTAAAATTCACATTGAGATTTTGAAGAAATACAAGGACCAAAGCAAATGATTAAACAAAATTTCGCTTAAGTCAAAGATTTTGGAATGCCTTTCCACCAAAATTTAAAATTGGACGAGATTTACAATCATGGTGGTTTGACATTTTACTATATCATTTGTTTTAATAATGTTTTGGCAACAGAACCATTTAAAGTACGTACCCATTTCTAAAATCAAACAGCTACTAATTTTGATACTCTAGCTTGATATTGTTTCTATAAAGCACGTAATTAATTTATTTTTGAAATTAAATTTTATTATAATAAAATATCAAAATTGTCCTCACTCGCACACACATTTGTTCACATATGGAATCATAACTGTACCCGGTTCATATTATATTCACATTCTATTGAAATGCAGTCCTCTTCCTAGAGAATATTGCGAATACATATTTTCCTTAATGAATGGAAAAAGAACACTACTTCACAAACAAATTAACCGAATACTGCAAATTACTTTATTGATGCAAACGCTAATTATATTGGCAACATGAGCATGAGCTTTGATCTCTGAATTGCTTTATTAGTCATCTATTTCACACACAATGTTAATCTCCCCTTTGTGTTTTGATGAAATCTTACATAATCCCGAATTTACTGGGATATGCACACTTTTGCACGTACGTATTTATGATGTTATTATTTTGCTGATATCACTATAATATTTTACGTATTTTTGATATTATTTTGTTCATATTGCTCTTATATTGTATCAGGAGTAATCATTATTTATTTGTTTTTGAACTTCATATCAACCATTAATGTCCAAAACCAAAATGTTTTGAAAATATTACATCATGTTATGATTCTTTAGTTTTAATTATACCGATTCTAGGTGTGTTCATGTTATTTTTCTGATTGAGTTCCATTAACATCATTCCATTATTGAAAGTTAACATGTATTTAGCCTAAAGGCAGTTCGGATTAATATTTTATAAGTAAACGTTAATAATAATAATATGTCAATATGATCAATATATTTTTGGCTTGTGAAACTTTCCTTCGTAATAATCAACATGCTATAATTTAATACAGCTCTTCAAATCACTCTGCATTTATCAATTATCAAAATCGATTGGTGCCTAAAAAATATTAATAAATAATCAAGTTCCATTGTCATGAACGTTTAATGCCTGATAACGTAACATAATTTACCACTTTAATAGTTGTACAAAATTGCAATTTTGAAATGCGAAAATGGTGGAGATCTAACGATTTATGAAATTCAATTGAAATTGAAATGACAGGACACGAGTTGTATTCTTCTACTTTATATCAGACTCAATCTTTTCCATCATTCCCTTCGCACTTCTTATTACAAATCAAAAAGCTCTAAACCTTTAAAGGTTCTGTTTTCGATTCTGTCTAGACAGACAGATCGAATTCAGTCACTGTCTAGAAAAAAATTCTAAAGGCCAACTACTCTGATCGGTAATTATCTGTGGTTTCTTTCATCAACATCAGGCAAATGCCAGAGCAGTACTCTAACAAAAGGCGGAATCATTCTTCCTCTTCTTTGTCCTAACATCATCCCTTACATATACTTACCCTTACACGCGCCACATTTACACGTATACACATATATCGAGACAATAGTTAGATGCTTAGAGCTTCCGGCTCGGGTGGTGTCACGCTGGTAGGAAATACCTGGTTGGGGAAAACTCGCAAACCGACGGGTAGTTCGGCGCTTGATTTCGCCATCCAGCGGGCTATCATCACCTGCACCTTCCGCGATAAAACATGCACTACACTTACAACAATTAGCTGTTGACGCGCTCGGAAACGCTAATAAATCATCGGCTAAGTCGTATTTTAACATGCGGAATGTTTGTGAGGGGTTTAATAGAAATGTTAGCATTACAGAAAATGGATACTGAATTTAAAGTTTATTACACAATTGATGTTTCAATTATTAATCTTTTATGTAATATATTTCTCTCAATTGTTCTGTATAAAATATCGGAATATTCTGTGATATTGAGTTAATGATTGCAGTTGTCATTTCTGAAATCGAACCAAGAGATTACAACATTATTTCAAAACAGATATCAGACAAGCACGCTATTCATAACATTCCGAAAAGAAAACAATTCGTTCCTTGAATCCACTTCCACAATAACACAATATTAGTCCACGGAACATAGAATGAGTTACAAAATGATGCAGCTGCACTTCCAAGAACAATTTCTCACCAACCACTTTCTTCATCCACGACACAACCCCCTGCCACTCAAGAACCCGGGCTCGCTTATAAAGCACATTACTTGTCTCCGTCACAGCCGTCTGCTATACCGCCCCGCATTCACCAACCCTGCCGCCACCAATACCTCCCCAGCCTCCAGCCCCATTCCAGAAACTTCCACCATCACCTTCCGCCCACCCTGACACCTCTATCGTCACCGCCTCCGCCTTAAAGTCCACTGTCACAACCACATTGACGCCAGTGGCATGGCCCCCGCCGTCACCGACAGCTACTACCCGCGCCCCCGCCACCCACACCACACTCCACCATCACAACACCACACCATTCTCAGCACCGCTCCGGCCCCTGCCGTCCCCGCCAGCTCCTAGCGCCACCGCTCCCATCGCCCCCGTCATCCCCTCCTTCCCCACCACCCCGCCGCCCACTGCCAGGATTCCTGCCGCCATCAATAGCCACCACCGCCGTCGTCCTCTCTCGCCACCACCGCCACCGCTGCTTCCGGCGCCAACTCCAGCAGACTGCCACCGCCTTGCCACTCCCCCCCCCCAGAGCCCTTCTCGAGCACCATACCTCTTCTCAACCTCCCTCCTTCTCAACCCCATGCTCCCTCGGTCCGCCCCCCTGCGGCACACAATACGCTTGTTTTTTCGCCGCTCCCATCGCCTCGTCTACGACCCTCCTAAACGGGCTTTCATTACATTATCCCGCGCGAAATCTAATTTCGTCGGGAAACACGAGTATTGCTGCATATAAGGTCGTCGTCTCGCCCCACCCCCTCTCGACGGGTGCTCGGTCGTCGCTTTCCTTTCTTCGCGTCCTGAGAAGTTTGCCTGGTCGTTGCGTCGGCTTTTATTACGTATGCGAAGGAGGAGACGCAGGCAATTTTGACGAGCGGCAGTCTCTGCGCGGCACGCGTGCGGGCGCCGCGGTTTTTTTTGTTTGTGCTCCCCCCCACTTCTTCCCCGCCCGCTCGTCGCCGCCTCCGCCGCCGGGAGTCCCAGCTACACAGCGCGAAAGCGAGCGGGAGACCCAATAATGAAATGAAAAATCTCCGTTGTGAGACGACGAAGACGACGACGACTCCGGCGGTGGCCGTGGCGGTGGCGGTGGTGGTAGCGGTGATGCTGGCAATGGCGGTGGCCTAGGTGGTAGCAGTGGCGGAGATGTAATGGCAATAGCGGAAACGGTAGCGATGTCGTCGGCAAGAGTGGATGCGAGAATTATGGCGAGAGTAGCTGTGAGAGATGCAGCAAATGTGAGGGGGACAGAGGGGGAATAGAATAGGTCGTCGATGAGGCAGGTGCCGAACATGAGGGTGATGTATGCGAGGGGGAGTACGCGAGGGAGTGTAGGTGATGGGTGTGGGTGAGGGTGAGTAGGTGAGGGGTGTGGATGAGGGGGTGTAGGCGAGGGAGTGTAGGCGAGGGAGTGTAAACGAGGAGGTGGGGGCGAGGTCAAGAGGTGAGGGGGCGGAGATGAGGGAGGCTGGGGCCAGGGTTAGTCATGATGAGAGTGGAAGAGACGAGGGGGAGGTTTACGGGATGACGGAGACGGAAATGGCTGTTGCTACGGCGAGGATAGCGGTGTGATGGGTGGCGAGGGCGGTGGCGGTGAGGATCACGATGGTGAGGGCTGCGATACTGGGGCGCTGGGGGCGAGGATGGCGATGGTGAGAGCTGTGATAACGTATGAGATGGTAGTGAGAGCAGTAGATGAGAGCAGTAGATAGATGAGATGGTAGCGAGGGCATCAATGGCTAGGGCGGTGGCGATGAGGTCGGCGGTGGCGAGAGTTGGTTGGTATGGTGGCGAGAGTTGGTACAGTGGTGACGAAGGTGGCGGTGGTGTCGAAGGTGGCGGTAGTGACAAAGGTGGCTATCGTGACGAAGGTGGCTAAGGTGACGAAAATGGCAGTTGTGTCAAAGATGGCGATGGTGACGAAGGTGGCTATGGTGACGAAGGGGCGGTAGTGAGAGTTGTAATGACATGTGCGATGGTGGTGTGAGCAGTAATGGCGAGGGCGGCGGTGGCGAGGGCGGCGGTTGAGGAGGTGATTGTGTTTGGAGGGGTGTGGGAAGTGACGAGGAGGGCGACTGCAGTCGAGGAGAGCAAAGAAGAGGAAGATGAGTGGCGCTCAAGTGTAATGACGTAATCTGAGTAAAATCTGGCTGATGATAGGGTCGAGACTGCGGGTGCAGAACCGCACAACTATACGTCACCTCTGTGTGGCTGAATAATCACGAGATATGATGCCTGGAGGTTCAGACGTCTTGGGAAAGTGAGCCAGTAAACAGAGAAAAGTTGCATGGTACTTTAACATACTGTGGACACTTATGGTGTTGGATGATACACTTACTTGGATATATTTAAATGGTTATAATGACATAACAGAATAAAAGAGAAATAGGCATATACTCTAGAAATATAAGTAAAAGTGTAATGATAGCGTGACTATAACTTTCAGATATGACTCTTTCTCTCAATTCTCTGATAATGTTAAATCTTATCTTTCATGTAAACTCCAAACAAAGAAATTTCACAAAAAATTGAAACCCACAAATATAAAATGAGTTTATCAGTAGAATAGATTATCAGTAGAAAATATAAAATTTCACAACGACATAAATAGTTACAAATAAAAAGTTAAATATCTGTAGCCATTGCTTTCTGTGTAGGTATTACAAACATTGACACTAAAATTACAATGAATATTAAATATACCCAAAACACTAATCCAACATGCTCAGATAGAGTAGTGATTTTAGACATTTTAATTACCTTTGAGTACAGTAAGTACACAATATGCATTGTGTTTTCAATCGTTCAAATAATTTTTGTGCTAAAATAACAGACATGTCCGTTTAATTCAGGACTTTTGGTAATTAATTTTAATATCACTAAATTTTGCATGACGATAAATAGAGGTGAATATGTCAACGTTTCCCTTGAAAATAAATTATTTAATAACAAATGGTGGGTTTTCAAGATTTACAAATTAAAATTTGTTTTCAAATCTATGCGAAATGTAACTGAAAATTTTTAAAATAAACAATCATTTGATTTTTCAATTAAGTATTTATGGCCTAGAGATAAATATAATTTTCTATCGTTTGTCAGATTCGTCAAATTCAAATAGGCGTTTTTGTTTAATTATTGACGCAATTTATTTTGTAATCGCATTGCCAACAACGTATAATTTGTCACCTGATATAGAATTGAGAAGTAATCACAGAAATAAAAAAGAGGAAAAAATATTTTAAAATTAATGACAAGTTATTGTACTCTTCAATAGATTTAGAAAACTTGTGTGTATCATCTACGAAATTACTCTAGATATGCATTTGGGTTTCAGAGATGGTCGATTATAAACGGAATACATGAAACTAACATGTGTATTTACATTCCAATATTGGACAAAGTTCTTGTTTATGCCAAAGGTCATTTTATTTGCATTTTGTGATTGGGTACGAGATCTCGTTTCGATATGTTTATTTCCAAATAATTGCCATTCTGAAATGCATTAAGACAAATTTGTATTCTCTCAAAGACAGAAATTCGAAGACATCTCTAATGTTCGGTATTTTTAAAACGTACTTTGAGTGGATCGACCAGGTTTCAATCATTATAAAAGAAAGAACTTCAAAAGATATGCACAAGAAGGAAGATCAATTTTGCTTCCAAGACCGTCTTAATAATGTACGTACATCTCCTCTACTTTTAGTAAAATGTGCCGAAATATGTTTCTAATACAATAGAAAATTTAGTTCAGATGAATATTGATATTGAGTACTAAATAATAAAGTTCAATAACGATGTTTTTTCAGTCGATTTCTGTGACATTAAATACCTAAATAAAGAATTTTATGTTTTTTTCATTCTGACTTTGTTTTGTTGAGGAGATAAGTGTTTTATCGATTATAATTTTTTATTACAGTATTTCTTAATTCTAAGGGATAATTTTCCTTGGATTACATTTTGAAAGATCATAAAGCAATTTTAAATCTTCACCATTCGTAATCCCTTCGTGTAAACTCCGGCGTTCTTTTACAGCCAGACCTGCCCATGAACACATTAATAATATTGCTGTAGTATCTGTCGATGTAGTGACAATCGTGCATTCAGATCATTATAGTAAATGTTGAACTAGTTCTTAAAAACGTAAACAATGCCATCCGTATGCCCCACAAAATCTAACAATGTACTATTATAGTAATTAACCAAACGAGTGGATACAAATGGGTGTAATTGCATGAATGGTATGTTAAATAAAACGAGCGACGATAGCAGCGAGTTTTCGTATATAACATATTACATTCAAACATTTTTCATTCCCACTTAAGAATAATTTAAATTTTGAGAATTTCAAATACACATTTACCATTTGATGCATATATTTGACGACTTCATATTGCTTCTGAAAATATCTATTTTAGTGGGCCTTGCATTGTGTTTGTTTGCAAGAAATATTTACAAATGGAAGATACTAAACATATTGCGGATAAAATATTTGAAGAAGCTAACACAGTTATGAAAAACATTACTTCGCACGAAAAGTAAAGACAGGTATGAGAAAGAATACAAATGTATAACTATTAACTTCAATAAAACTTTATCACTTCTGACATTGTTTTGTTGTAGCGTACTTTTTAGAACGGGTAAACACAACTGACGTTTTTATTTTTTACATTTGTAATCCTCTGACCTTTTACATGTAAAACATTTAATTTATTCACGTGAAATATTTTATGTTTTATTAGTCAGCTCGCTTCACGTTTACTTTGCCAATTTAGTTTTATTTATTCGTTCTTTATATTGTTGTAAAGCATACGTAATCTGTTTAACGTATCTACAACATTTACAGATTTACATATTTTGAATATATTTATAATTTACAACACATTTGAAATCATTCATGAACACATTAAAGTCAACATTATTGTATATTTTTGTGTACTTTTATTCAGAAATCGTTAAGTATGAAGCTTACTTCACTCATTTTGGTCACATACATTTATTAATTATTGATTCATCTCCTTCAAAAAATAGAAAATAACCACTTGAGTAGTTTCAGAGATAATGGGAAAAATGTGTTAAATATGTCATATTGCAGAAATCAGTATTGAAATTACTTCTACGAAACCAGTCAAATAGTCATGGTAACAAGTAAACAAAATACGTTTGCAGTGTGAATATGTAGAGAAGGTAACGTTTTGCGGTAGAAACAACATTACAAAATGAACTCAGTTATAGAGATAATTCGTTCAAAATGGATAATGCAAATGAAAGACTTGTAACAAAGTGTCGGCCATTTTGACATTATGCAAATATAGGAAGATTTTTAAAAAAATGTTAAAAGTGTGCATTTCAGAATTATGTGCAATACATTATCATTTTATTCAGCAAACTAAATATTTACAAGATGTTAGAATCCACAAAATGTCAAAAATTCATATTTTCCTATTATATCGCCCGTTAATTATTATTTAGGATCACCCATTATTTTGAACTCCCATTACAGCAATACATTGATAAGAAAATTTTACAATGAGGTGTGTAGATAGCCCATACTTCTGAATTGTATTGAATTCTGTAAATAAAAAAGGAGGTTTATTGCATGTTTGAATGCAAACTCGGTACACATAAACGTACCAGTTTTATTTTTGTTTTCTTTTCGCGGTCGTTCTCTTGAACTTCATTCCTTAGATGTTGGTATTAAATATAAGTCTCTAGTAATTTTACTATTGTCAGATAAATATGTAAAAAACATATCAAATCGTGATTCTTCAAAATTTGAAATTTTGCTATTCTGTTAATATTGTTATTAATGCAGTCAGATTAGTTAATACTTTGCTGGGACTCTTACATAGATCGTGTATGTTTCTGTAACTTAAGGCGTTTGCATTCAGCAGAAAGAGTATAATTTTCTGTTTCGATATACAGGATGATATACGTTGTTTTTACAATTCACTGTTCCGATTTCGAATATGTTGCTCATGAGCTTCCGAAAGAAACATCGAACATCTCGCTTTGACCGAGGGAATAGTCTCTCATTAATTAACATTACGTTCGTGTTCTCTTTAATGTTATCCATCCTTTGATATTAAGCTCATGCTGCATGATGCTACCCTCCTCTAATGCAGTACAGTCACAACCTTTGGAGTATGTGCCACAGTCCACCGCAAATTGCGAAAATTCAGTGATAATACTTGCTATGTTGTTTGCATCATGATTTACGTGGGTTGTAATTATCTTCTCGGAATATGACATGGTAACGAATAGAAACATAATGCACCCGAAACATCCAGACACGATGTCGAGAAATAATTATCACAGTGTACACGGTACAGTTATTTGAAAGTCCCTAATGTGAAAATGTTTGATTCATGATTTCTGTAAATAGTCTGTGGAAGTAAATTTCATACAGGTAATGACTGTACATTGGTTACTGTTTGTGAAGGAATGATTTGTATTATTTTCATTAAATCCGTTTCCACAGCCGAAATTACTCTTTGCTTACTTACGATACGCTTTGCATGCGGTATAGTGTTCGATAACGAAAACTCTAAGTTTCAAGAGAAAGGAAATAGTGATTATATAGTCACTCAATTAAAAGTAATTGTCTATTTGTGCGACGGAAAATAATCAAGAGAAAGGGAGATAATCCAAGAAAAATAGGTCATGAAATGGAAAAAGTTATTGGAAGTTGTTCCTGAAGGCATGGACAACAACATATTAAAAATCATTGTAAATGTAGACTTAAATGAAGGAGATAGAGATTGCGAAAGATAGAGAGAGATAGAGAGATAGAGGAGTGAGATAGAGAGAGAGACCGAGGGAGAGAGAGACAGACGGATAGAGAGAGATAGAGATAGAGTGATAGAAAGAGATGGAGAGAGGGAGAGAAAGAGAGAGAAAGAGAGAGAGACAGACAGACAGGCGCCGAAGAAAAGTTGCTAGGAAGACTGGGTGGAGAGTTCAGTTACAGTAAATGGCGGCCGCATGCTACATCACTCCACTCCAGAACGATTTCTCAGCGGCGGCACCTCGTGGCGAGGCTCCTGGTCAGTGGCGCTAAGTTAAGCTCTTCACGCTGGATCTCGGGCTGGCAGAAGCTGTCGGCGTGGCTCTCGATACCCCCTCTCTCTCACCACAGCTCCTCGTACTGATTCTCCCTCCGAGTGTTTCGGCGAACCCATACACTACATAGTGTACTATAATGGTGTTGCGGAATTGTGTCGCATTGCGGAAGTGTTTCCAAAATACCTCTCAAATAGTAAACACAATCATAGTTGAAAAGCTGTATCAACTTAAATTATCGGATGAAGTAAATCTTTGAGACAGTGAACCAAAATCGTCAGAACCCAGAAGTTCGCTGGAGCCGACTAAATTATGATGCTTCTAATGCGTAAAAGAAACATCTGTTCCAACTTTAGCTCCACGGAAAATGTTTTTCATATCAAACTATACTTTTTTGTGGTATAAACAATAATCATGGAAGAGAGGAGTGAATGAAATGAGAGTTAACCTTAAAAATCGAACCTATCCCACCTTTATAAGTGCACTTTAGTCTATTCTTACAATAAATTTTAAGAAACAATTTAGGGCCACTTTTTGGAAAATTTTGAAAATGCGCTGGTTACCATCATGTAAAGTTCACCCAAATATTAAAGAAAGTTTTCAAGAAGTTTCAGGAAGAAATTTTTCGAGTACAGCCAGATCGTCTGGAAATATCAATGTTGGAAAAATTGTCCGCATTGCTTTTAGGGCTTAGTGGTGTTCACTGACGGAGGCAACACTCACTTCATTCAGACCTTTGTCCGTCTGCTCTTGGTCAAATTCTGGATATTTTTTTTCTTTTCCTTTGCTCTCATTCCCATTTGCATTGATATTTATTAATCTGAAACTGAATTTAATATTTTTATTCTTTCATTCCTATAAAATAGAAATGTGTGGTAACTTGGAACAGTGTCCCAATTTACCTGCATCTAGTCAAAGTAGTAACTTTCCATCATAATACATTAGGGCATTGCGAAAAAATTATACTGGAGATGTTGGACAGGAGAATGTGGTTCAGTGGTATGCAATTGCACACAAAATAGATGTAAGCTTAGAACTGGAAAAGGAAAGTTTAACAATGGTGCAGGTAACTGCACTTGGTAATTCAATTGTTCACTTAAAGATGTCACCATCAGTGTTGCCAACGTTGTGAAAGAAAACTATGGCGCATTAAGCAAAAAATGTCCTTGGATTCTGGTGCCACGTACATAGATCGATTAAGGAGAAGTTGGTGTAATTCCTGACATCACTAAAATCGTAGCACCAAAACACGAAAAAACACTTTTTTTGGCATTTCATTAAATTTTCCAGCGGGATCCGAAAACAAATTTTAATTTCCCCATCAAGAAAGACAGACGCGTCAAATGACGCCTCATACGCCTCAACTGATACGCGGGTAATGGTCTAGACGCCAGTGACGGAATGTCAAAAACACACATCTGCATGTCCGCACACACTAAAGAGTTTTACTGAAATGCTGTATAGTGATGATGTGCTATTATGAAATTTCCTTTTGTGTCAGAAAATAGAGATATCTAAGACTGCTCGCAATTAATGTCTTCAGAATAAGAAGTAACGAAATCAGAAAGATTTAGATTGTATCAAATTAATCGAATGTAATATAAATATTCCCAGTACTTGAATATATCTTTTTAAGTTATTATTATGTATATTAATTTAACACTTATTTTTAACAAACTAAAACGTATGTTTGTTCGCGTTTTTCTGACAAATGTTGAGGTACACCTATCTAATAGTCTCTAGCAGGCATCTTTGTTGTGGACCAATGCATTAAGATCATAGTGCAAGCTTAATCAAGAACATGGATGGGGACAACTGGGAACATGCCACTTCGCGGAAATTACATCTCATGCCCAGCTCCTCAGTCAAATAGAGGAGCGGAGCTCTTAGATGACTTATGCATTAGCGGGTTTGCCGTAACATATTGTGATATCTTAATTTCACACGGCGCAACTCGTTTAGCCTGTAGGGACGAGTTTACATTCGCCGGCATTTGATTGCTCCTGCCTTAGATAACTAAAATATGAAGGAAACAAGAAACGAAAGAAACTGTAAGTTACAATAGTATAAAACAATAGTTTCACATAATAGTTTAGAAAAATATATTCTGCCAATATGTGCCAAAATGATGTATTGAAAAACTTCAAATGAAACTAAAGATACAATTGTTGACAAAAGATAAAATTACTGAAAACGACAAGTTCATATATGCATAACCCAAAGTACATAAAGAAACACACCACTAAATAAAATAATACATTGGTAAGGATAAGCTTGAATTTGTCACGGTTATTGACACGTATTGGACAGACACAGATATTGGGTGTACATGTGGGCTACTATGTTTATTGAAAAGTGATACATCCGTTTCCTTCGCAAAACTTATACTGCAGCAGTTCAATTTCTGAAGACCTTTGGTTGCCACCAGTGTTCATAGACGTCGCGAATTGTGCCTGCCTTCTTCAAAATCCCCAGATGTGATAGATATAAATCCTAGCCATGAATTATCATCAACTCCGTGAGTAAGGTGACATCGTGTGTAGGATAAATGCGTAGTCACCGTGAATCTGAATTGTGTCATAAAAAATAAATAAATCTTACGTTACAATATTGTAAGAAGTCAAAAGGGTGGACACTTCAATAACGGTTTTCGCTTTAAAAATACGTATTTGTTATTCCAGCGACGAGAAAACTGGAAAGATAGAATAAAAAGCCTCAAATATATTTCTCTAAAATATTTGCATTAATGATATTGATTGTGAATGGTTAGGTTCCGGTGGTAATATTTCCATAATTTTGATCATTAGATGAGAATTTCAAAACACCTCGATGTTTTCTTAAAAATTTTCTGCGATCGTCTCAGAAGTTTTTCTCTTCAGGAAACCATTGGCTCTTTGAAAGGCTAGGTATGAAAATTTTCTCAGTTGAAGAATTTCAGATTTATCAAGATTAACATTGCTTCATTCGATCTATAGTATGTCTTATATGTTATTGGATGTTGCAATACCATCTCGAGAGATTAATTCACGTACCCCCATGGGATGGCGGTTCTGTCTCATTACAAACTAAATAAAACAGTTGTAGGGAAGTCAAACCTCAAAATTTTATATTGATTCCTAATGAGAAAATAATACAATATTATTTTATATACAAACATGACAATAAAATGCTGTAAAGCGTAATCATGTAGAAAAGTGGGAAAACAGGCTATCCCGCCATAGTCATGTAGGCGATATGCGACATTTATGGTAAAGCAGGGACGATCTCTACAAACTCGGAGTGGGAGGGAGTCATATGTTAAATAGATGTGTGGAGAATAGATTGGTTTGTAAAACAATGACTTGTGAGTTATTACACGTATGTAAATGCAAAAATAAATTAATTTCTTTTGTTTCATTAAATAATACCAACACATTTAGATACCTTTTGATGTAAAATCTCGTAGGGGCAACAGGAGATACTTTTTGAAACAAAATAACAAATTGTCTCAACGTGCATACAAAATACAGGAATTTCTATTGTGTTCAATCTCATTACAAATTAAAAAGCTTCTCTTAATTTTGTACGAAAATAAAAATTAAATGGTGGGACCGTGGTAGCTCTTCGTAACTAGGTTCTACGAGACAACTACCCCCCCCCAGCTCATTCACAGAAGCTACCCGGGCCAAAGTGAAAGAGCAGCATCTGCGCACCGTCGCCCACGTGTGTGAGTTATGACGCGCGTAGTCGTCACTGCGCGGCGGTCAGATGTTGCTCAGCGTCACGGCAGCGTCGTGTCTTATGGGTCGCGAATCGTAAATGCAGAATATATCGCCGGAAACACGGCGTATGTCTTTCGCCTTTCAGTGTTTCTAACAACAAAAATGGGTAACATTTCTTTACATATCTCTATTTAACGACTCAATAAAACATGCCCCCTCGTAAAACTTGCCATCTGTCTATCGAGCGAGATTTCGACGAGAGGGGTTCTGTTTCACTTCTGATCGATGTTGTAGGTGTGTGTGTGTGTGTGTGTGTGTGTGTGTGTGTAAACCCGGATGTTTCCATGCAACGCTCTCTGCCTTGTGTGTGTGAAGAACTGCTCTCACTTATCGTAGAATGCAACTAGGATATAAAACTTATTTCTTACTTTTCCGCCCATAAAAACCGGTGGTAAAACGCTCCCGATTTCACGTGAAGAAAGAGCATCAATGTTCAGAGATGAAGGTGAAATAGTGTCTGAGATTCGGCAGAGTTCCAATATTGATACCTGCTGATTTTCTTATTTTCACTTACGAACCTCATCGTTATTTTCAAAACACAATGAATTTTTAATAAATAAATAATATATTCAGGCATTAAGGGCTGAAAACGCAAAACTATAATTAATAAAAATCCCAAATTTTTAGTTTTGGACACCAAAAAATAACAATACAAAGTATCCCAATGATTAATTAACAGACCATTCGTTCAATGTTTTTGAAGCACTAGAGAACTTACCATTAAAAAATAAATTGTGAGGGTAATAGATTCTGTATCCCCGATACATATGTCTTATGTAATATTATGCAGGACTGGTATTTGGCGAACTATTCTGAGGGGTAACTATTTTGGTTGAAAACATTAGGTAGATTGAATATAAAGGTAGTTTTATAATATTGTCTGCCCTTTTTTATGGGGAATAAGTTACTGATATTCAAACAACAAAATTAATATGGTGTAGTAATGGAGCTAACAGCAACGCCGTATTTCATTAGAACAAGTTTGGTTGTCAGTAATAGTTAATTCAATAATTTTCGGAAATCTTCTATTACAATGGAAGGAATGCAGCATACCAAAATTCCAAAAATCTTTTTTAGCCAAATGTATTTCCTTTTGCCATACGACTGCTTCAAAAATTGTACTAAAATTGCATAGCTATATACATACTTTAGACATTGTTATTAGAACGGAAATCTTCAGGAGTACATTGCTGGTACGTATATAAAAATATTAATGATGAGAAATCTTATTCGAGGGTATATAACTATTGTAGATTCCTGAAAATTTGTGTAAAAAAATGATGGGTCAATAAAGTAGAAACATCATTTATTACCTGTAATCAATAATCTCATCCTATTATCTAGTATTTAGATGCGACTCATTAACCGAAGATTTAAAAAAGACAACATCATTAATAACATTAAACAACAACACAAATAATATGAAAATAATCGTTGCAGAATACGATGACAAGCGCCCAACGTATTTTACCTAACGCGTGGAATCAACGACGTACAGTCAACAAGCGAATAACATGCAATAAGTGAGTAAGCAGTGGAGAGAGAGGGTTTTAAAGTAGATTTCGTGGATGGTAGAGGTGCTTGCAGGCCTATAATATGAAGAAATAACCAATTTCTTCTAGATAACATTAGTTATACATCAATCATATGACAAAGAAATATAAATACTATGTAGCAAATTTACAGTATTATTAATATTGAATGTATTCAATATTACAAATGTTTTGAATAACAAAGCAAAAGTGACAACTTAATAATAGTTCCTTGTCTAATTACACTTTGCTCAGAACTCGTTCCTTGCCTCAGAGTGATTTGTTATGATGACGTTTATGCAGAATTGATATTTTCAATATTCATATTTTTTTAGTCTTCGATTTTTGTGATTGAGACTTGATATATCTTCGTTTCTAGTTTTCTTGCACTACGTGTCTAAGATACATGAAATGCCGTATGTCTCACTCACATTTGCTAATACGATGAATCTAAGATGTAATTATGTTGTATCATTTTGAATCTGCCAGACGAACTGCGATATTTTCCAGTAAACAGCTAAATTACATGTGCCTACATTTATTTATCAGACACTAATAATACTCGTAGGCACATGATTTGCGAATACTTGTCGTCCGATTGATCACATACACGTGTACGGAATTACGATAAGCGGTTTTACACTGGGATGAAATCAGGAGCCCACCAACAGCAACCACACAACCACGCGGTCCGAAAGAAAGGCCCGCACCTGCCTCTCAACCACCGAGCGATAGGGGCGGGGGCGGGGGGCGGCAGATGTCCGATGCTCTCGCCGAGACCTGGCGGTCGCGGCCGCGGACACGCCACCCAACGTGATTAGCATAAACACCTGTTTCGTTCCGACCTCGGACACGTTCGTTCATTAGCGTATAATACGGTTCTTGCGTAACACGTTCCGCTACAAATAGTTGGCGCTTTAGCCATGTCCGTGTACTAACAAGCGCGCGGGCGTCCGGCGGGTGGGCGGGCGAGTGGTCGCGGATTTTATCGAGAGATAAATCCACGGGATGTCCCCGACATCGAAACCCCGACCGAATTCTCCCCCCCCGCGCACCCGGGCTCCTGCCGGGAGCGGGTGAGAACATTAAGCCTGTCTAGACATTGAGCCATGTTCGTTAAAAAACGTTCATATATGAAGGCCTGCAGACATGCATTTTATCGCCTGCCGTCCGGACAATGTGTTACTGCAAGATGGGTGCGATGTGGGAGGGGAGAGAGGGCCTCAGCGATATATTTTAGAGCCGGCTTTAATCCGTGATATACGAGCCAAATCCACATCGCCGAACTGGAGAGCGAGTTTTTTTTCGCCTGGAAATATCCTACTCGTTTGTTAGGTCCCGCGATGCACCTGGTTCCACAGTAGATATCGGCGCAGGATCCCCTTAATGAGCCGGGTAATTTGTTGATTACGCTCATTCCCATTATTTCATTATGAAACATAATCCATGGCAAAATTAGATTGATCAATATAGCTCAAAATAGATGCCAACTGTACTGTTTCCCTTTACTAGATATTCTGCATGTTTGACTGAACAACCCACCATTGACCACTTGAGTGCCATTTTTTCCAGAATGTGAAAATTGCCCCACTGATCTCACCATGATTATCACCAAGCGATATGTACACCATAGGTTTATTCATTGTTTAATATTTTTCCGAGAGCTTCAACGCATATGGTCATTATTCCCATACGTGTAGAGGTCTGTCGCTGGAGATAGCGTTTATTTCCCCACCGCTGAATGGCGAGATCCGATGTCGACCTACTTGTCGCCTTGTGGTGTTTACCCCAACCACGTCTTATCCACCAGCGAAGCACTACCCCAGCCAGGACAAGCTCTAAGCTTTCAACATGCTCTGTAGTGTAGTACATGTAAGTGTGTGTAAGTAAGGGGTGTCGATTTGTCAAGTAAGAGTAAAGAACGATTGAGCGGAGTCCGTGTCTCCTTTGTTAAGATACTGATCAGGCATTCTGCTAGTACTGATCGAAAAACCACTAAAACTTCGAATCAGAACTGTTCACCACTGGAATTCTC
Source organism: Gryllus longicercus (assembly GCA_038098605.1). Taxonomy (NCBI): domain Eukaryota; kingdom Metazoa; phylum Arthropoda; class Insecta; order Orthoptera; family Gryllidae; genus Gryllus; species Gryllus longicercus. Next base: position 3,746,213 of record JAZDUA010000004.1, read on the forward strand.
CTTCAGACAGCGGTGGTATTCAACCTATCCATACAGTCAGTGTCGAAAATCCTGCAACGGTCGCGACTCGAACTCTATGACCTCCCGATCAAAGGCACTGCAGAGACATCAGCTGATCCTCTCAGCCATCGAATCTGATGTACACCAATCAATGCATATCTTAATATTTGTCTACTTGGCGATGTATAGTCTTCCTTGATCCAGAACCTTCTCAGTGCATATTTCTCTCGGACAACCTGAACTGCGCCATTCATGAAGGGCACGACATGAAAGGTCTAAAGATATTTCTGGGACCATTCTTGGAAAAAGATGGTTCCATCTTTTCCCTCTCTTCAAACCCCTTCTCTCCCTGCTGTTTACAAATTACATGATTTATATATTTCAAAAACCATTAATCTGTCACATACACTTTTTCTAATAATATATTTTCGAAGGGTGGCCGTTTTGATTTTTGACATATTTTAGATGTGTCTCCACTAGTTTCTGCTTATTAACTGAGGCTAGAGCAGTTATATATACGTATAACAATACTATTAATATTGCCTGTCCTGGAGTTCGCACTCCACCCACGGAGCGCCAACGGGTGCGGCTACTCCCGCGAGGCGTGTGGGAGCGGAGCGGAGCCAAGTGCAACGCGGGCGGCGGCCGAGGGGCCCGGGGGCGGGTTGCTCGTTGAGCTGCAACCGCAGCCTCCTCCCTCGCCGCCCCGCCCCCGCACCGCCCAGCCCCTGCCAAAGCGACCCGCGGAGCGTGCGGCCGCAGCGTCGCAATCCGCAACGCACCGCCGCGCCGCCCCCCGCCACCCCCTTACCTCATCAGGTCACTCCGTGCACACTCCCGCAGACCCTCCCCGCGACACCCCGTACCCGATCAGGTCACTTCGTGCTTCTCAGCATTGGTCCGTACCTCCTCGTCTCGCCCTGCGTCGTCACACGCTACCATCCGCGTCGCTATGGTTCGCTCCACATTGCCTCCCATCACCATAAACGACTGCCCCGCGTCGCCCCGCGTCGCCCCGCGCGCGTCGCCCCGCGTCTCCCTACGCAGCCTCCGCGTCACTCCATCAAAAAATATTAATTTATTTTACCTCAATATTAATTTATTTTACCTCAATTTAAAATATTAATTTATTAACTTCTATGATTATGTTCTATTATCTTCTATAATTATGATCAATAATCCTCTATAATTATATTCTCATTTAATGCCAGTTAAGTCTTCTAACTTTGATATTTTTACTTTTCTTTCTAAGTTTCTTTTGATTGACGAGATACATTATAAATTAAGCGTATTCATTTTCACTATAAGTGTCCTTTTCTTTGGCACTGCAGTCAAATGCGGGCCATAGCCGAACAGCGGTGGCCCATCCTTTCGGCTGTGGGATAAGGGATTTCTGTGGTTAGCACGAAGACTGCCTTCCACCGAATATACTGGTCTTCTTTACCTTGAAATGGACTTTTGCATCGTCACACAACACTAGATACTGGGAAATTTCTAAGGAAAGCGCACAGTAATTTTTCCCCTGTCGGGAATCGAATACGGGGTTGCGTCGCGGAAAGCGAGCATGGTAACCAACGAGCCAACGAGGGATTTTCATTATAAAAACATTCAATTAATTATGTAATATCGTTTGAACGGACTATTTTTCTTATATGTTGATATTCCAGCAATCTTCGTGTGCGATGAAGAATGAAAACACATGTCTTTTGTGGATTTGTAGCTATTTAATCGAACATAATTCGGAGGTGAGTAAAACATGAAAATACTGAGAATCTCTTCCCTGCTGGGGCCCGGTATTTTATATTCACACAATGTGAACTGTACCACAATGCAATGAATGGAGATATTGACAGGAGTGATGAGAGCCATGAAAAGCATCGCATACAATAACCAGGGCATGCACCTTTATGATGCAGAAATGCTCAATTTGCCAGACAAAAGGCAAATATTCCATGAGAAAATGCTGTTCTAACTATTGTCCTAACTTATTTTTGTTGATAATGAACTGGGGAATGAAGATGTATACAATATCAGATCTGTAGTTAAACGTCTATCTACAAAACTTGCGTAGAAATTGAGATAGGAGAGTGGGCGAGAGATCAGTCATGAAGCAAACCAAGCAGAACCATGATTCGTCAATTCCTGTTGACATTTGATTGATGTTAACGCCTGTCTTCCTCTTACAAAGGACATCGGACAATTCTGTCATCTGTTCTAATTCTACATCTCATGACTAGAATTCGGCGTAAAGTTGCGTTCATTGTGAACATTGGGGAATAAATCATGTAGATTATTCACATACTGTTAATTAAAGTTGATAATTCTATGTAATATTCTAAATCTGTATTAGGTATTTCCTTAGAAAAGTTTAATTATTTTAAATACTGTTTTAGATGAGAACTACTTCCTTAATTACAAAACAAGCTACGTACTGCGAAAGGCAGGAAAGACTAATTGTAAATTGCACGTTGCCAGAACGAATAATTAAAACATGTTCTTTCTTTGTTGAAGTTTACGACTTCTGCTGTAACTGAAACTAATTTTCTTCTAATTAACGTAGAATATTTCCTCTTACGGGCTTCTATGCTTAGAAACGGAAAACAAAGTTTTGAGAAATTGTTGATTGCATGCCAACAGTTCCGTTTTCTCAAAAATCAAGGTTATTGATGAATTCCTAAATATTAAGTCATTCTTTGAAAGAGCTTTTGTATTATGTTTTAATTTGTATTCTCCTGACATATGAGGTAGAATCTGTGAACAGTGTTCTAAAAAATGGTATGACTTTTCTGTAAAACTCTGAAGTTGAACATTCTAATACCATTAATATTAATTTAAAATATTGAAAGAACATGCTTACATCAAACATAAAATTAACGCGTTGAATTTCCAAGCTTATGTGAGAAAATGTCCTCACGTTCGCTGAGGGCCTTGGCCTGCTAGTGGTGACCCAGTCTCTCGGCCATGGGTTAAGGGGTTTGTGTGGTTAGTACGAAGACATCCCGTATATTCTGGCCTTCATAACCTTATTATTCGCTTTCTTTAGATACCTTTTTGATAAAGACTGGTTGCGTGTGAGAGCCGCAAATCTCATCTATGATGCTAAAATTATATAGGAGATGATTATACAAATGAATTTTAAGGACGGTAGGTAGCAGATGCAGTAAGAGAAATGTCACAATCTGAACCCTATTGGTCATTCCCATTGTGATTACCATTTTTTATATGTTCATTGCCACACTATAGAATATTCTAAATAGTTCCACTTCTTATTAACATTCTCCTTCAAATTAATATTAAGTATACGGTTAAAAAAATAATCATTCAATATTCTTAAAAGTAATTCAAACAATTCAATTAATATGTCAAATTGAAAATTAAAAAAATATCACCACAACGCTAGTACAAAAATGTTATATTTGGGAGGCGAAAAGTGCATCTCTCCTCTGCTGAAATATTCAGCAACTCTTTCGCTAATTATGTTCTTGTTACTCATGATTTCTGCATGGACACAACTCGCACATACTGCCTGCTTGTAGTTCCAGGAAATATTAGTTACATTATTCGCTCCGTGGGTCGGTATGAAAGGGGTATAAAAGCTTCGTGGATGATGCATCATTTGGATATCTTTCTCTGAAAAGCTAATGTACCATATCTCGTAAAGCACTCTGATATGACGATCAGCAGACCAAAAATATAAATGAATAATTTTTGAAATGTCACAGATATGTTGGAATAAAAATTTTATATAAGAGATTTTGTAAATATTGGAAAAAGAAAAAGGTTATGTGAAATAAGTAATTGAGACCTCAAAATTACGTTCATAAAAAGTGCAACGCACGTATGATGATTCAGGTTAAAAACTCTCCCACTCTCAAAATGATTAAATATTTCAATACAAGCTCTAACCTCCCGACTGGATATACGATTAGAATGAGGGCATACGATAGCGTCATTTAGCGGGGAGGCGACATGATTCTGGCGGGAAATCAGCAAAGTGAGTGCTTCTAGTTGAAGGTATGTGACTATGGAAGGTATGTGACACCATAAGATACGAGAGTTTGTGTTGAGTGAGAGTTTGATGTGATGCCGAAGTTGATCGTTCACGGCATTTAGAGGAAAAGAAAATCGTGATAACACAGCTGTGGGGTGAGAGAATAGACAATACAGGAATTCGGGGAGGGACACTGGTAGTAATGTTGTGGGGCTGGAATGGTTTGAGCAGGATGCAGGGACACAATCTCGTTCTCGACGAGTTCGCAAAATGACTGTTAAAACTTGATCACCTGCGACGTGGACACAGCATCTCGGGTCAGCCAAGAAGATTGAATTGAATTAATGCCTTATTTTATGTGGCGAAACTCTGGTCGTCAGACTCGCTCTTCCGTCTGACATCGCAAATTTTGCCACGCTTCTTTCACCCACTAGCGTAGAAAGAAGATATTACATGGGCGACGAAACAGGCGATTTGGATTTTGCTCAGATGCCTCATTTAGGCTTGAGGATGTTTTACATACAGTAAATCTACTAACATGGGACAGCCGGCTTTACTTCCCCTCCGAAGGAAGGCGTACGAAAGATGGTTTCGCCCTTAATAATCCACGACTTTGATCGGGTTTGAACCCGCGAACTTGGGTGTAAGAGTTCGATAGGCTAACCACTGCACCATCGCCGCGGCATGGATTCAACGTTGGTTTGGTTTCAAACAAGTCTGGTGTAGATTTGGGGTGAGTTTGTGGTCAGTCTGGAGCGAGCGGTATACAAGCGACACGGAAACGCCGTGGCGGCGCGGGGGGCAGGGCACGGGGATGTGGAACGTGAGGTGACTAGGGGTAGACTGTAGACGGAACGGCGCTGAGGCGGCGTGAAGGCTACATTGAATGCCGAGAAGGTTACGCCACCGCTACACCAACGGCAACAGTGCGAGACGTATTATGAGATGCAGCAACATAGAGAGCAGGGCGGTTCGGTTGAGGAAGGGACAGGAGGTTAAGGAAGAACAAGAGGTTGAGAAGGGGCAGGTGTTGGGGCAGAGTAGGTTGGCTGGGGTTGAACTGTAGACGGAACGGCGCTGAGGCGGCATGACGGCTGCATTGAGCGGCGAGGAGGTAACGCCACCAACACACCCACGGCAACATTACGAGCTGTGCTAGAAGAGGCAGCGGTAGGGGGGCGGGGCGGGGCGGGGGGTGAGAGCGAGGGGGCGGGGTAAGCTCCTCCTCAAAGGCCGGCGCTTAATGCCGGTGGCCGCCGCCGCCGCCATCGCGTTTTGTCATTAGCTTCGATCGGCAGCGGGCGCTTCGGGCGCCACTTGAATTAGCGACTGCACTAATGTGCAGCGCTCACGCCAGCGCCCTCTCTTCCCTGGGGAGCAGTGGCCGCCAGTCCCCTCCCCGCCCCTTCCCTCCCATCCCACCACGGCCCCCTGCTTCAGCCGCGCGGCCTCCTTGAGCATCGGAGCTACGCAATAATGGATACGTCGCACGGGAAATTAAAGGTCAGCCGACGTCTATTTTCGAATGTTTCATTGGTTGGAATTAATGATTCTTTCTCTAAGCTTCTACACTGAATTTCATTCATATTGAGACAAAGACGGAAAGGGGAAACGGTAATGGATTATTGTCAATGGCAACTGTCAACTTCTAGAGGTGCGCTACAAAGGTGGCACTTTAATTATGAATGTGTTTATAAAAGGAATGTCGGCTAGATCTATTTCTGTTGCAAATAATTACATTTTTTAATAACTATATTTCTTCATTACGCAAATTCATATCAAATTAAAACTTCATTTTAAGAAATTCATTCACACCAAAAGTTAAAATATCGAATAGGAGCATTTTTAGAACATTAAATAATGTAAATAAAATGGTGAAGTTATTGACATTATTCGAAAAATTTTACGACACTTCTCAACAAATTAGCGATGAGAATCAACAGATATTAGGAGACAAATGTTAATAAGTTACGATAGCAATGGGCTTATCAAATTATGATGTGAAGTCTTTAAGAGTAATAGATAATAATCACGAACATGGATATAAGAACCGTTGGCCGAATAACGGTCTTTGTTAAATGTTTGCGAATCAGGTTTTTCTTGAAAAAAGTCTTGTTCATAATCACTCTTGGGTAGCTCACTCAGCTGGGTAGCATACCCACTCTTGTGTGGGTATATGTAGTAAACAATAAAAACCGACATACTCATTTATAACGATGGATGTTACCAGTCTACTAGCACAATTCATGAGACGATGTAATAATTGTCCTGTAAAATACTCAATTCGTAACACAGCTCGTTATCAAGCTCAACGTTTCAGTTCTAACATACCATAATCATACATCTTAATAGTATATTCTGAAGAAATATATTATTTATGAAGATATATGTGCCAAATCACACTGAGATTATTAAATGTGCACTTGCAACTAATACGTTAATTGTTTAAAATCGAATCACAATAACTAATATTTTATTTAAGATCATACAAAATTATTTAAATGAAAAAAAATGATTTAAAGATTAAACAATACGAATGATTCATTTTCAAACCAATGGAAAAATATAGTTAATATAAGGAAAAAAATATCCTTTAATATGTAGTGGAAAACTCATGAACACGAAGTGTTTCCTCAACATATCATTGCCAAGGATATTGTTATTTGTTTTAAGTACGAATACATAGAGAAAAAAATATTTTAAAACTAATGGTTAACCTGAATTGATATAGACTATTTTTATTGATTTAAGATAATTATATAATAACTTTGTAATAAAATATGGAGATTGGTCTAAATGCAGAAGTTATATTCCCAATTTCTGCTTCTTTTCTTTTCAATGAATGGTGTTTCCTGCTTTAGACCAATCATTAAACAAAACGCTGATAATCCACGCTAAACGTAAACACACCAGCCGACATAAAAGTCGGAATTATCAGGAACGTTCACCAGCCAACAACCAAGTTTCCCACCACTTTCCAGGGCCACGCCATCTTGTTCCCCGCGGACCGGAAGTGCCCACCACATTGCGCGTGGGCGCGCTCGGCGCCTCCGCAGCGGAAAGCTAATAATGAAATAGGGCAGCGGCCGGCGCGCGAGTCAACAGGGGGCGCGACCCACCTGAACGCAACGAACGAGCGGCCTTCGCTCCGCGGTGGACCCGTTCGCCACCGCAGCGCCACCGCACCACCCGCCACGGACGCCTCGGGGAGCACGCGAGGGCGCAGCGGACGCCATCGCCGCCGCCGGAACTGCTCTGGGGGAGACGCGGCTCGCCACGAGCGGGATAACAATGCAATGATGACGAGGAGAGAGGATTGATTGATTAAAGTTTTCAGTCATTAATCCAGTTAGTACAGCGAACTAATTATACCCGGTGGTAACCGTTATTCCTGATTATGCCTGGTGGGTTTTTTTGCCCACTTAGTGGGGAGATCCGGCGCTGACCAACATTTCGGCATGCGGGGTAATTCCTCCAACATGTATCTCCCCTAGCGACCCCCCTGAGCGCAACGAACGAGCGGCCTTCGCATCGCAGAGCCACCGCACCCCAGCGCCGCCCACCACCCACGCCTCTGGGAGGACGCGAGGGCGTAGACGGGGGAGGACGCGACCGCTTTCGGGGAGACGTGGCAACAGCGCGCCTGCCAGCAGCGAGAAATAATAATAATAATAATAATAATAATAATAATAATAATAATAATAATAATAATAATAATAATAATAATAATAATAATAATAATAATAATAATAATAATAATAATAATAATGGAACAATGGGACGAAGACGAGGAGAGCGGATTGATTTATTGATGTTTCCGTGCCTTTAGCTGTTATGGTCATTAGTCCCGTTAGTGCAGTGAATATTTTCGTGGATGTATTCCTCCCTGCTGATTGGTGAGAATTGGCGTCGACTTGCGAGGTACTTTCCGCTCTTACGGAGCACCGCTTAGTCGGGACAAGCTCTGAGCTTCTGACTGGTCTCCCGACTCGAAATGCTTGTAAGCGTGCGTGTACCAGAAATGCATGTAAACGTATATGAAAGAAGAGATGCTGGGACAACGAACAACAACGTGTGAGATGAGCTGGTAATTAGAGATAACACCATGTGCTTGATTAAGAAGGAAACGAGGTTATAGTTGCAATCTATTTTTGAGACATTAATGGAAAGAACGAGAAAGGAGCAAACAAAAATGGCTGTCAACTGGCTATGACTTAAATCTTTCTGGAAACAAAGGTAACTTGAGTTTGTGATTGTTGTCGATAAGACTGCGATCTAGCATGCTATTTATAGGAAGTGTTGTGTCTAACGATGGATAGGATGAAGGAAAGAAATAGCATTTTAGTGAGAAAAATCATCATCACACAATGAAGTACCTTGGCACTTACAAAGTTCGATTGGCTTGCACGGAGAATACTTTTTGGAACATAAAAACGAGTCAGTAGTGTCAATAATGTCCGGAAGAGTTTGGTGGGGAACTGTTACTTACGTGACACGAATGATAGAAGGGTAAGGGGCGATAGTATATTAAAGGCGGAGAGCTTGTCGTGGAATTTGTTTAGAAGTTAGATGTAAGGTTGTATGTGTACGTGATCCTTTCAGAGAAAAGAATGACGCTTGGATCGGGTAAAATAACAGAACTTATAAGCGGTGACAGTGACGGGCAAGTCATAGAGCCTGGAAAATAGGGAGGCTGAAGGAGAACATGAAGATCAGATGATCCAGAGAGCAATTGGTGTGATAATGGTAGTTGAGCTTGGCCGATGGACGCGGAAGATGGAAGGCATGAAAAGGGCGTGAGCAATAATCAGATCGGCGGTCAGGGTAGAACGACTGTGGGAGCAGGAAAATTAACGATTTCATTGTGAATGACAATGATAGAAATAGCAAAAAACAATGTTTCAAGGTGACTGTGTGGTGACACGAACGGAAAAAAGGTGAATAATTGGGAATAAATGGAAGAGAGGAAGTAGAATGGAAGAAATGATGGATAATGGAAGGAATGGAAGTGGATAGGATTTGAAGGGAAATAAGTAGAAAATAATGAGATTGAAACGAAATGGATTGTGGAGGAAAAATAGTGAACTGAAAGAGAATGAAATCCAAGGAAGAGAATGGAATTGAAATAAACGAAATACCAATGTTAAAGTTAGGGAAGTAGAGGGGAAGGAAACGTGGAGGGGAGGATGACATAAATTGTAATCGGAGTGGGTCACAGGCCAGGGGCTCTGGTAGCCCAAACGGAAAGGAGAGAGAAGGAATGGATATGAAAGGGGAGATGACGAATACGCTGGCACGGAGGACACAGGTAAACCAGGGTACGGAGGGAAGAGAAACGGATAGAATGGGAAGGGCGGGATGGAGATAAAAATAATGCAAATAATAGTGCAAAGAAGAGTTATAAGTCTTGGAATGGAAAGAAAGGAAGGGGAGGAAAATCAAGGAAACGGATGTGCTGAGATAGATAACGAAAACGACGAAGGGGAGGCTTTACAAGACAAAAAGGAAATGTAAGGAATAGAGAAGGGAGAATGAAAGAGACGAAGAAGGTCGTGGTTTACAGGGTAATGTGTGTACTGGGAAAGATGACAAAAACGGCGAAGGGGGAGGATTCACAGGACGGAAAGCAAGGGGAAGGAACGGGAATAAAGCGGAGGGAACGGTGGGCCACAGGGTGGTGGGTGCTGGCACGGCGGGCCCGGAAGGGCTCAAGCGTGGGAGGGAGGGAGGGAAGGAGGGAGGGAGGGAGGGAAGGAGAGTGGGAAGGTGGAAGGGAGCGAAGGGGGCGGGGCGCCTGCGGAGTTTCCGCCGCCTGGCGGGCGGGCGGGCGCGCGCCCGTTGAATGCCTAATTATTTACGGCGCGGGTGACAAACAGCGGGCAGGCGGCGGCGCCCGGCATCGTAATTAGGCTAATGAAATTATAATGGCGGGATTGACACAGGTGGCGTACCTGGCAGCCGCCCGTGCTCCGCCGCGCTGGTCTTGTCGCGGGCGGCGAGGAGAGGATTGAGTGGCTGTCGCCGCCGTTATCCCCGCGCGCGCTCCCGCTTCCTCCGCCGCCCGCTGCGCCAGGCAGACAGGCAGGCAGGCAGGCGCCCTGCGAATGCGATTCGGGTAGGTGCCACTGGGCGCCGGGCTTCAAGTAAATCAGTCAGCGTGGGACTGAGGAGACAGACAGACAGAGAAAGAGAGAGAGAGAGAGAGTGAGAATGATGTCGAGAGTAACTCAGAGAGAGATAGAGAGACATTAAGAGTGAGATTGAGAGAGAAATGGAGAAAGATATTGAAAGATATAAAGAGATAAAGAGGGAGAATTTGAGAAAGAGATTGAGAGAGTTTTAAAGATACATTGATGGAGATTGAAAAAGACATAGAGTCTGCGAGATATTATGAATGAGAAATGAAGAAAGAGATTAAAGAGAAAGAGTTAAATTAAAAATGATAGAAAGATAAATTAAAAGACTGAGGAGGAGAAATTGAGAAAAAGATTGAGGAAGAAAATTTGAAAAAGAGATTGAAAAATATTTAAAAAAAATAGAGATTGAGAAACTGAGTACGTAGAGTGAGTAAGAGGGAGTGAGGCAGCGAGACATTGACTGATACAGTGAGTACGCAAGTCAATTACAAAGGCCATTATAAACATTAGTGTAATGCATGTTATATCCCGGATGGTGGCGGTGTTCCCCTTCCTTTGGAACACGAGATTGGGCACTGGACTCGCGAGGTTTTTCTCCCCCATCCCCGTGAGGCAACGCATTAGCCGGAACAAGCTCTAAGCTCCCCAATTGCCTCTCGACTTGTGGGAGAATCCAATGCCCTCGGATGTACGGATGTGTGTGAGGAAAAATCAACCAAGAAGAGGAAGGTAAGATCGCGCGCGGTCTGTGGATCTCATTGTTAGTGTACAGTTCAGGCATTCGCCGAATATTTATTGGAGAAACTATTGAAAGTGTCGGCCTTAGCAGCCACGTGTGTGGCCGAACAGCGTATTACGGAGCCAGGAACGTAAGCGAAGATAGCCGTCAGGAGTCGAGAAAGCAGAGTAGCATTGCACGAAACGCGTCTGTCTGTCGTTGAGACAGTCCAACGTATGCATGGCTACCTTATGTTCGTGGCTCCTTATTTTGTTGTCCAGAGACCCAATTAGAGCTGAATGTTGCAAGAATTCTCTTCCAAACAGTGTATGAGTTCAGCCCGGCAATAAAGTTAGAGTTGAATATCTGCTAGCGTCGGGGTTTGAACCCTAGAACTTCCCGGTCCGCAATGCTCTAGTGGTAACGACATTGCCTGTGAGATGTCGAAGCCGGACTGAGGTTGAAATTTTGGACGATCTACAAGTACATTAAGCTGTGGCGAACAAAATAGATTTTGGAATGTTTTCTGCTGTGTTCCCGTTCATCCGACCTATCATTTCACAATATTACTCCATCATCAGTTATGAAATAATAATTAATTCTCTGTGTCTGTCTCTCCCTCCGTCTGTTTGTGTATCGTCTTTCTTCCATCTGTCTTTCTGGCCAACTCTCCGTCCGGCAGTTCGTACGCCCGGCCGGGTCTGTCTATCTCTCATTCACTTGCCCCCATTTCATTGTACATTTTTACCTTTATTTTTTAGTATTATTCTCAAAATTTTCAAATTTAATATCTAATCTACGTAACCTTTCATTCAAAATTTGTACTATTATGAAATGAAACCCATTCTTTCATTCATTGATTTGACACTTTCTTTTGCTATGACTCTAACACTGCTCTTAATAAGTTACTTTGTCCAGTAAACAATAACTACACGGTCATTCAACTGTACTTCATTTCTTGAGAACTGTTTTGATTACCTTCCTGGTACGACCAGATTATACAACCCCCTACTAGTAATGGGAAAGAGCTGAGACCTAATGACCTTAATTATCCTTGGTGAAAACAGAGTTTATTGATGCAATTCTGAAATTATAATGCTCTGTCCCTTCAGCGACCTTAACAGACTAACGAGAAAGGTGCCCCGAACAAATAAGCATCAAATGAAAGGAATTCGTCAGAAAAGCAAAGAAATCGCTCGTTGATGAGAGAGATCGGAGAGAGATTGCAAATTTTTATCAAAAAGGAAGAATGCAAATTTACCCAAAATTTTATCTTCGGTAGCCATAAATGAAATAAATAGCAGATTGGCTGTTCGTGTTGAAGATGTGTTTATAATATACATTGCACGTATTCACATACACGTGAATCACATATCTGAGAACGCCTACTCTCCAGTTTTTCAAACTCTTAAGAGATGGATGCTTTCCAAAGTATATGCATTATTGAATTTGCAGTATTCTAAAATTTAATCGAACAGCTAATTTTCCTCATTCTAATTAACTGAGATTTGATATTCATCCTGGCTAATATATCAATTTACCATGATGTGTTAATATAATTGAAATATATTTCCTCTATTATATATTTGGAGTTCTTAATTCCATTCTGAAATGGTTTGATTTCCAACAAGATAACGATATCTAATCACACGAATTATTTTACGTTTCTTTGTAACTTACATTCGACAATGCCACCCACAGATCATTACGTAATACGATAATATTAATTAAATGAAAAGGGTGGAAAAAAATTATTTCTATAAAAGATACACGCACATAGATTATATTTCAACCTAAACTCCATAAAATTTCGCGTCCATTTAATGTATCTCAAACAATAAATATTATCTAAAGTTCTGGCCAGTGGTTTTTACGCGGTATAGAAGAACCAAGAAAGATAAAGAGTGCGGTTCACACAGAAGGAAAAGGTAAGAACTAGGTTAATGTAGAGCGGAGAAACAAGTAGAGTTCTCGAGAACACATTGCACGCCCGCTGAATATCTCCACAGAACGCAGAACCTTGCGCCAGAGAACTGGGCGAGTAGCATATCGTGATGGAGGCAAATGAACGCACCAGCTGAGAATGGTCTTCGCCAAAGTTCAGATATGCTCAGTCATGCTCAAAATACGTATGTTTGCTCACTTGACCTTCATGGGGAAGATGGATCTTATTTGATAGCGGTAATGAAATTCAAATTTTAATGTAAATACGCTCCCCACTCATTTTCAAGAGATATTTTCCTTACAAAAAATACGTTTAGCTTTTTTTATATATAACGGAATAAAATATAACGGAACGGAATTTCTATTTTTCTTTTCCACGAATGAAATGCAACGCCTCACACGCACTATATTGATTTTAAAATATTCTTACTTGTTTACATGCATCAAATATGTCAATACCGATTGTTTCAAATGGGATTGTGATTTATTCAATTAAAAATATATACCATATCCTTAAACTATAAAAATTAACATAATAGTGCATGTGTACTTTATACAAGTTATTCCAGTAAACGTTTTTTTCTCAAAACTCAAGCGATTGTAAAAAAATTTTGATAAGTTTCGTGAAAAAAAATATCCTCACATTTAACATTTAGTATGTTTAACGAGTCATGTTCACCAGTCTTCTCGCGTTAGCCTTCTCGCGATACTAAACTTCCGGAGCATTTAAGTCTCGTATATTTTAACATTAAAGTATTCCCAGCACGGTCTTCTGAGAAGGACGCCACAGTCGGCCGTCCGCATTGAAATGTGACGCACAGTAATGAGTGGAGGAAGCGTAAGGAGAAGTAGAGCTGGCCGCGGAGTCTACCTGTCCGGAGGCGGGCTTCCCTTTAGCGAGGTGCACACACGGACGAAGATCATTAAATCCACGGCAAACTTGTGCTCTCGCTGCTTCTTTTGCATGCGCCTCGCGTACGAGAACCTGCGGGTAATTCTCTTATTTTCGCCTCAAGACACTGCGCCTAGCGCCCGCTCTGGCGGGGCAGGCTTTGTACACTCCGTAGCCGAGTTACCGTGTAGCAGCCGAGTCCCTGGTAATTTGTTGGCGAGGAATGGACTGAGATAGTTGTATCCCGGTCTTAAGACTTTAAACTGTTGAAATAAAATGGTGTTAGACGGACGAATCTTGTCAGGAATTAGCGAACAAAGAATAAGAAATGGAAATATAATTGTGGTGAATAAAAGCAGTCATTTTGTAACAATAATTGACACATTAATCTTAATAATAAATTGCAAGTTAACTAAAACAATCGGTGAAATATATTAATAATCAACAATTTTCTTATACATACAAGTTTGAATTCAAATAATACATTTAATTTAAACATAATTTTATATTCGTGACAACAAAAAACAACTAACGTGTTTAGTTAATAATGACGTGCTAACAGTATATTGTATTATTAAAACCTATATCTATCGATATTTTTTATAATAATTTTCCCACAGTATCAACAAAAACATCAGAAATTATTTCCTTCTTAAGAAGCAACGAAGTCATTAATAATTTGTCTCTTTTTGTTCTCCTTTTTATATTTCACTTGCATACCTTTGTTGTCTTAGCTAATAATATGGAATTTCAAATTTGTACACACATAAATGTTTAAATTTTTAATTAATTGTTTACTTTCATAAACGTTTCCATTGTCATTTACCTACCACTTAGGAATTTTCGCCTGTAACTTTTTTTGAAAAGTCATTTGAAAACGTTTCGTTGCAATAGAGTAATTGTAAAAACTAAAGCCGAAAAATAATATAAAAGAGAAAATAACTTACTATCAGTATTTTTTTGTTATTTTGTTCGCGTTATTTTTTTTCAATTACTTTGCTCTTCAGAACACTCAAATTAACGTAAAACACAGGGCCAGATTTTAGGAGATTAGGACATGACGTAATCCGGACAGACGACCGCTTTATATATTCCTGTATTTTCTCTATAGAATCCTCAAGATTTTATGAAATACAAGTTGATTAAAGCAACATTTTTCTGTTATTAACAAGGTTTTCCACCTCTTTAAAATAAAATTTTATTCACAATATATTCTTTCAAAATAATGACAAAACGTAATGTCAGCTCAGAACGCCTCCACCCCATGTAGTGAGGTCGGATCTCCACCTGTCATCTAGTTTTATCCCCACCCCCACCTTCCGCCTGTGTTCCTCGCGCCTGCCACCTCAACAGCAGCCGCCGCCAGCCAGGAACTCGTTACATCGCGATGGTCGCAGCGAGAAACCCGCGCGCGGAGACCAGAGCTCCCTGAGCTACAGAATGGGCCGGCGGCAGCTCGGCTCGGCACGGCGCGGCACACGGGGGTTATATTGCATACCTTGCATTGCTGCACGACCTCCCTCAACCCTCCCCATTCTCCTGCTACCTCTCCGTTCTACCGCACCTGCGAGGCCGCCCGAGCGAAAAGGAAACCAGATAGAAAATAATAAAAAAAGGGGAAAAAAGAGGCGTCGGGGAGTCCGAAAAGCAGCGGTCTTCCAGCCACCCGACCTTTCGGCTCCCTCATTAAGTCAAAGTCTTCATCACCGCTTTCGAAGATTTCATTTTACGCCCTATCCAACGCGTGCTGCTCCAAGGGTGGTTCGTAATTATAACAAAGCCGGCACAGGGTTGGTAAGGGGAAGAGGAGGAGGGAGCAGGAGTGCGGAAGGGAAGGGGGAGGGCGGGGGAGGAGGAGGTAGGAGGGCGGTAGAGGAGAAGGGAGAAGAGGAGGAGAGAGAAAAGGTGAGGGAAGTGGAGGAGATAGAAAAGGAGGAGGGCGAAGAGAGGGGTGGATTAATAGGAAGAAAGGAGAGGGACAAAAGGGAGGGAGGAGGAGGAATAAAGAGGAGAAGGAGAAACCACAAGGCGGAAAGATGAGGAGTGTGGATGAAAGACATGACGAAAACGAGAAGTTAGCAGAGAGAAACAAAAGGAAGAAGACCGTCGAGTATGTGAAAGAAGATAGGAGGGGAAAATGGAAGGAATAGGAATAAGAAGGGTTAAGAAAAAAGATGAAGTGAGAGGAGTGGCTGTAGATGCGAGGATTAGGGGAGGAATAATCCAGCGGGCCAAATAGAGAGGAAATATCGAAGAGATTGCCGGGTGAATGTAGAATGAGGGAGGTATATGAAGGGAAGAGCAGAATGGTCAAGGAGAGGGTGCATGAGCTGAAGAGGAAGAAGAAGAAGAAGAAGAAGAAGAAGAAGAAGAAGAAGAAGAAGAAGAAGGAATACAAGGAGAAGAGGAAGGGGGAGAAGAAGTAGAGGAAAGGGGAGAGAAAGGAGAAGAAGGAGGAGAGGAAATAGGACAAAGAAAGGAAGGACGAAGTGGAAAGAGGAAGGGGGAGATTATTAATGAAAAGAAGAAAGAGAAAAAATTGAAGGCAGGATGTGGGGGAGAAGGAAGGGGTCGCAACGTGAAATCAGGAAGTGCGTTGTACAGAGAAGAAGATTGAAATGACCACAAAGAAACAGGAGGGGGAGTCGCAACCGAAAAGTCGCTCGCGCCGGGGAAAAAGTGCGTGGAAGATTCATCGGGCTTGGCGCGCGCGGCGAAGGCTTTCGCGCTGGATATTACGCGTCCATGTTTACGGGCGGCCGTAAGACACCCAGAAATCCAACGGCGCCGCCGTTAGCGCGGGAATGCGCCGCGTCGCGCGGAGGGGTGACAGTGAGAAAGCAGGCGCTGCGAGCGGCCCCCGGGTAAATTAAACGGACCTGCTTAACGGAGGGGCGCGCGCCGGCCGGGGGATGAGAGGGGATGAGAGTGAAAAAGAAGGGCCTGTCGCCCCACGAATCTTACGATTTTCCATCGCGCTGCACCGTGAGGACGGGGCGCGGAGATTGAGTTCCGGCTGGATGTAAATTACCGAATTTAAAATGGATCCTTTTCGTCAATGGAGCTATTCGTTTCGTAGACGGAGACACACTAATAATGATTAACATGTTGTTCAACTGATGTTGAGGAATGTCGTACACGATTCCAATTTACTGGATTCGTTGAAAATAATTGCTGAGAGACCAGAAGATGAATCAAATAGGAAGAATTATTTCCACAAAAAAAGACAGGTTTTATTTAATCAATAACATCTTTATTTATGTTCCTAAAAATACGTATTATTTTGTTATATAACAGATTTATCTTGCCACAAATAAAATCACACCTTGCTCTTAAATTTATTTCCATAATTTTCGTGTAATAAAGAATCACAATTTAAAAAATATTAAGTAGGTATGTTTAAGTCCCATCGTGTTTATTCAGTTAAAAATCAAATATCTCTAATTTCTTAAGAAAGGGTTAAAGGACAGTTAAGGTGTATATACAGATGCCTCAAACTAAATATTACAAACTTGAAGGTAATGTAAACGGGTCCAAAGTTTTAACATTTTGGCAGGACAACCAATGTTTCGCAGGCCATCTGCTGACAAAGTTTATAATATTTCGTGTAATTGTTGAACACTGGTACATACGGAACTGTCTAAAAACCAGAGCACATTCCGTATATATGTAAATGCAAGTAACTTCGTTATATTCAATTTATCACCACATATAAATTGGCAAAAAGTGATCATTTTCGACTTCTCTACATACCTTCACAGTTTGTTACATTTGTTCTCATACACTCAGCGCTACCACTTTGAAGGAAAATGTGCAATACATGGGACTGTCCGAGATGTAAGAGGTTAACCTGAGATGCCACCGTGTATTTGCTAACACTGCTTTAGACATACAGACACCCACACACACATACACACACACTGCCTGCACAAAGGCAGCGGTGCCTCTCAGCGGGAAGTCGTGTCTATCCCCGAGGTCGGCAGGGCTCCTGAGTCCACAACGGGCGGAAAACAAGCGAGGAGAGGCCGCAGCTGACAGCCAGTGGGGCTGTCACGCCACCTGCGCGGGCGCCTAATCTGGGGCCCACCGCCCCCGCCACCCCCGCCCTCTTCCCCGCCGCCTGTTATCACGGCGTCCGCGTGGGAGGAGATAGCGGCTCGGGGACGGGCGCGGGGATGGGAGTCGCCGAGGCAGGCGCCCTCTGTCTGGTGGGAGGGTCATGACGATGGAGAGGCTCGGGGGGGAGGGAGCGGCTGATGGGGCGCGCAGGCTCTGGGAAAGGCTGATGAGAACGAGGGGGGACGGCCAAGGTTCGTTGGTAGTTGTTAGCGCGGGACAGGGAGTCGTCAGGAGTGAGCAAGCAGGTTGTCTTCGCGTCGAGGTTGGCGTAACGTTGGAGCCAGAAGAGTGGGAGTGTAGGATGCTGTACATCGGTTTACAAGAATCACACCGTTACAGCATAAGGTTTGGAGACAAAAGCAGAAATCTTGGTTGATGGGTCAGTGGAAGATGAAGGGGTGAAACAGAGTGTTTGTTAATGTGTTAGGGGTGATGTGAAGAAGATATTTAAAGAATAAGGGGATGAATGAGAGTGATTTGGTGAGTGGGCGATGAAATAGAATTGAGGAAAAATTAAGTGAAGAGAATGAGTTTAATGGGAATGGTGAAGGTAACGAGAAGTATGATGTTAATGAAAATGTTGATGTTAATAAGGACGATGAGGTTAAATAAGGAATTATGATATGAGAGAGAATGCTATTACGGTGGAGTGTGAATAGAACTCTGCGGAAAAAGGTGGTGATGTGAAGGAGGATGATTAGGTGAATGAAGATGGAGTGATAAAGAGTCATGAGGTAGTATGAGTGACGAGATGATAGGGAATGACGAGGTCAACGGAGTGATTAGAAGAAAGGAGGTAATGAAGTAAAATGAGATAAAATAGGAGGACTGTGTGAAACTGTGTTCAGGTAAAAGTGAATAATGAGGTAAAAACTAGATAATAAGGCGAAAGGAAACAACGAGGAAAAAGTGGTGGATGGGGTGAAATTGGATGAAGTGAAAATGGGACGTTGACGTGAAAAGAGATAATGAAGTAAACGGAGTTTTGAGGTGAGATGGGCTAGGGCGACGCGGGGAAGGGGCTGTTGAGTTAAAGAGGCGCGGCGAGGTGGACGAAGAGCCGGGGATTGTAGGGCGTAGAGATGGCAAGCGTGCTGCGGCGGGCGGCTCGGGCACGTAGGCCGGCGCGGGACGGGGCGGGGCGGGGAGGGGCGGGGCGGGACGGGGCGAGGCATGGCGGAGCGAGGCAGGGCGGGGCGGGGCGGGGCGGGCGGCGGGGCGGGGTGTGGCGTGGTGTGGCGGGGCGCGGCGGCGTGGAGGCGGATGGGCGCGGGCGAGAACGAGGGCGAGGGCGGCTCCACCGGGGCTTTTCAATTATGCCGCGGAGGCGGCCCGCGATCCGTCTCTGCCTGTCGCTAGATAGCAGCGGCGCCGAGTGAGGCGGCTCGTCAGAGCGCATCCGGCCGACCGCCCCTCTCCCCCCACTCCCTCTCTTCCCCTCCCCTCCCCTCCCCCGCCGGGGTTCAGCTCTCGGCGCCTGTCGACTGCGGGCGAGGCGCCCGGCGCGTCATTAGGGCTGCCAACTGGGCCGATTTTCCAGGCATCAACGCCGCGCCGACGGTTTTGAATTAACAAAAGTCAGGAGCAGGGGCGATCGGCGATGGAGGATACAGCGCGGGCTAAACAGGGTCAATACGAGAAGAGAATGAAAAGTTGTTTTTTGAAATTTATTTATTTTTACTTATTTAACGTCGCTTTTTTAACTAGTAAGGTCATTCAACGACTACTGTAATTAACATTGGTTTTGTAACTTTTGGTAACGGTAGCGAAACTTGCAGTCTCACATACGCACAAACACAATCTTCCAAGCCCTGGGCAAGATTCGAAACCGTGACCCGTCAGGAACGAGGCAGCCATGGTTATTCATTCTTAGCGATCACGACCATCCAGGCTGGCACGAGAAGCTGTTTTTCTTCGTTCATTTCGTTAACTATTCCTTGGAGCAGAGCTACTCACATTTTCTCTGAAGTAAAAGTTCGTTTTTATATTAACAGAAAATGTTGCATTTATTATACAAAATCAAGTTAATGATTATAATTCAGTAAATAAAAATTGTCTATAATAAATATAACTTTTTGTGTTAATATAAATATGACAATCAATAGAAGCTAATAAAATTTAATGGCATATCACTTTAAGTTGGTCACTCCTTCATTAGTTAAATTTTATTTAAAATATTCTTCCTTGGACGTTGGTTTACTCTTATTTCTCACTACATTTGTTTTTCTTTTAATCATCTAGGTTTCGTTTTATATTTTTCCTTTAGTTCAGTGTTGGGTTTCTTGGAATCGTTATTATACTTGTTCCTGCATTTCTTGTGAAATTGCGCATTGAATTTTTTTAATGCAAGAATTTTGGTGATCATAAAATCATCATAAAATCTAATGAATTTATGTATTCTTTTATTAAATATGTAAGAATAATTTAAATGGAGGGGATGGCTGCTGGCAATATATATCATATTTAATGCGATATGCGAATATTATAATTATAAAATATAATTAATTTCAACAACAAACGCAACTGTTAACATTAACAATTCATAACGACTTTTAAAAACATAGTATCTGGTTATGAGCAAATATTCGTTTATAACTCTGGTATTTCCGATTTACGAAGCAAATACTTTAAATAAAGGTTTAGTACAAAAATACTTTACAACACACATTTGCTTCATAAAATACATAACAAAAACAATACCCGCTGAAAATATACAGAGTTGATTAAGTACGAAATGCGCTTCATTACTCCGTGGCGTCACAATTCATGGCGCCAAATTCACGGCACCTACCACACCACAGTAGCAATAGATAATGATATGCAATATGTAATAATTGAAAGAATAAGACAGTGTAAGTACTGTTTTGTGCAGATATTTTGAAGTACCACAATTTAAAAATACATCTATATTATTTGAACATTTTTGGAAAAAAAATGAAAATAATCGTTGAAAGAAGGTCGCGATACTTGATCTCGTAACGTCAAGTTTTTCAGTTGCTTGGATCATTTAAAGGTAATTCTTTTTTCAATGATGCTTATCACAATATAAGAGAACATACTTATAGTATCCGCTTTAATTCCACAACAGGTGGGCTGTGGGTTTTCGGATAATATTATTTTATATTAAGGAATTTGCAACTAGGCACAACATTGTTACATAACTCAACATTCAGCTCAGAACAGTGAATTGAAACATTGAACAGCAGAAGAGTGATATATACGATCTGCTGTGCCTGTGGCACAAATTGATACATCCACTAGGGCATTCAGCGAGATAGAATCACTTGCAAAACCAAATGCATTATGTATGTGTAAATACTTTCCAGGCACCGCCTTGAGCATCCAGGCACATTTCATAGATGAACGTGTATTTGATGAACACATCTTTCTCACACATCTATTTTCGACCCATCAGAATCAGTTGTGGCACATGACTTTACGGACAAACGAGGCAAAAAATCTGCAAAGATCTTGTATCGAACATATAATTGTAATAATTATTCTCCACTAAGCTTCTATTTATTTATTCTAAACTATTTATTGTTTTGTTAAGAATGAACGTGAAACGATAAAATAGTTGCCTCGTGCAGGACTTAAACCATTGTTTCCAAAACTTGGTACTTGGCGATTAATTGGCTCTTCGGCGGCTACCTTAGGTTACCAGCTACTCTTTCAAACATAAGAAGACAAAAGGAAATTTTCTACAATTTTGGGCTTATCGTTATTTTTGAGAGTAACAAGAATCTATTTCTCGCTTCAACAGTTCCCTCGCTTCTAAACTTCTTAAGAATATTAGTGCTTCACGCCTACTTTAACGACAAACCTCGCCAAACCATCAGCACACTACCTGATCTTCCTCAACCACTGGTTAGTACTATGAGCGAAGAGTCTAGATTGGAGAGAAAATGAATAAGTTAATCAGCAATTAAGTTAGTAAATGTATAAGTAAATACACTATTAAATAATAAGTAAATAAATAAGTAAATCAATATAAAAAATAAACCATCAAATAATTAAATGAGCACATTAGGAGGGGGGGGGCAAATGGGAGTGAGTGTTCGAAAAGTAAGGGCAGCGACGAGGATAAGGAGGATCATCTGTGGCGCTGTTTGATTTCAGAAGCTGATGAGGTCAAAGCCTGAAAGGAAAATTGTGACGTCCGCGCCTGGAAATAAATGAATGTTAAAAGTTTGGTAGATTTGCATGTATTTGTCTTCTAATCTCGGCAGGTTTTTCCCCCATAGTCGTACCATATGTTCTCTTTTCTGTGAGTTAGATGCGATTGAGAAACTTTTTGGGTGTATACCACAATTCGAAAGGTTAGAACGCGTGAAAATGAAGGTAATTCAATAGTTTAAAAACCTTGGCTTTGTCACACAGCATTTAAGTTAGGCAATTGTACGTAGTAATCACCTATTAAATATAACAATTATAATGAGAGTAACAGTTAAAACTTGTTCTCAGATCATATTCATTTTCAAACAAAACATTTTCATCTTTATTTATATTTATCTTGTATTCCGTAGGTTTGTTTTAACAATCCTTGCTTTTTGATACACAATAAGCAATTTATTTT
The DNA here is from genome assembly GCA_038098605.1 of Gryllus longicercus. Classification (NCBI taxonomy): domain Eukaryota; kingdom Metazoa; phylum Arthropoda; class Insecta; order Orthoptera; family Gryllidae; genus Gryllus; species Gryllus longicercus. The sequence continues at coordinate 3,768,590 of JAZDUA010000004.1, forward strand.
TTTATTATTCTTTGGCGAATTACGTAATACATACGCCTAAATTATTCTTGACTCGCATCGTTTCAGCAGCGTTGAAACAATATTTTTAAAATTTTCTGCTCCCATCCAAGCACTTGCGGAAGGTTTTTGGATTTATTTTCCTTTCACAAATTCTTCGTGATTAGTTTTTCACAAAATGTCTATATAATAAGCTGTAATTTTTTAGGTCACCATTTCTTCCACATGCGCGCCTCAGAAAGAGAGTGGGGCATCACATCGGTCTGACCAATGAGAAGTTTTCAAGTACATGATGAAATTGAAGTTTTCTGTAATATTTTTGTTAATTATTTATTGGTGAAGTATTACGTACATTTTATTTAAAATGAAATATCTAAAGGCTAGATCAGTGAAGGTACCTTTTTCAAAACTGAATTTTTTAAAAAATATTTCCTTATCTAATTTTGCCTTTCTATGATTATTTTAGGAGTCTTACTCTCTCCGCATCTACACTGGCCTTTATAGCCGTTTGTTCAAATGTTGGCAACCCCATTATCTTTGCGTCAGGTCTCGCGTGCTTGAGACATTTTCAATTTGCTAGACGCCCACTCGCATCCCACGAACAACCACTATCTCTCTCCCCCCTCCCCGCCCCATCTTCGTCTGTATCACCAATTCACTGGAGTTTTAGCAGGCGTTTTCTGAGAACATTTCAAAATTCATTAATTCATTAATTCTGCCCTGGAATTTGTGATCGTTATAAATTTTACAAGAATCGAATTCCATTTAAATATGGTTTCATAAAAATTAAAAGACGACTCCTACAATACTGCCCAGACATATCTAGATAAGACATGAGTACAGTGCTATCGCTTGCCCGAATCGTCTTTAAGGAGTAATATAGAATAGAAAATGTGTATTCGCAGGTTGTAATCCATTCAGAACTGTTAAAGAACATGTACTGTAGAAATATAAAAATCAGAAAATTTCCTATTATCCAGTTTATTTTTTCTTCTAATCGATAATTTTATTGTGTACATATTAATCACAAAAGTATAAAAATAATAGTCTACCATAACTAAGCGACGTATGGACGTCATGAAAAAAATTGTGTGATATGCAAATACTACGGACACTTCATGGTTGTCATCATCTGTTACACACCATTTACAAAATAATGAAGAAATGTAAATATCGTTAGGGAAATGTCAATCTCTTCGTCTCACATTTTAAAACAATTTTTTATTTAGACACATGCAAGTGCTTTTCATGTTCACAATTTTACAGCAAATTCTACAACAAATTCTCAGACCCACACTCCCTGCTTCCACCTTGGCATCGCTGTTTTTATTTTAGGCACCTGCTTGCTTCCTTACTTCTTACAACCTTCGCCCAGGGATCTACAGAGTGCGGAGCCAAGTCGCTCTATCTTCTTCCACGTCACCTGCGCCACCTCCTCCAAAGAAACACCCGTCCGACACTCGGCGCACCGTGACGGACGCCAAGGAAAGTACACGAAAACAGTACGTGGGGCGAACCATTCCCCTCTCCCCAACCCGCTATGTCTTCGCCCAATTTCACCCCGCTCCACACCGCCAGGCGCCGCCACGCCCCGCTTCGCCTCAACCCGTCCCGCTCCTTTGTGCCAGGCACTGTTCTACCCGCCTCGTCCTCGTCACTTCACTCCGCCACGTCCACCCCGTTCCGTTCCGGCCCGCTACACCCTGTCTATCCACGCACTACTCCGCGCCATCTCTCCACACTCTGCCCCCCCCCCAGCCATGCCTCGGCCCGTCCCTCCTTTCTACCACGTATCGCCGCGTCTTCACAACTTCGCCCCACCCCATCTGTCACACTCCACTCCATCCTCCCTGCGCAACTCCGCCGCTCCACCCCGCGCCGTTCTCCTCACCTCGCTCCGTCACGTTCTCTCTAATACTTTCGGCCTTTAGCTAGACCGCCCCGCTTCTCCCAACCTCGCTTGTCCCGCTTCGTCCTCCCCACCTCGACCCGATCTCTCCACATTGGCCTGCCCTGTCCTCTCCACCTAGATCTGCCCCCGTCTTCCCCACCTCGTCCCACCCCGCCTCACACCGTCCCCCGCCTCGCCTCTTCCCGTCCTCTCCACCTCGCCCAGCCCCGTCCTCCTCACCTCACCCTGCCACATCTCCCTCGCTTCGCTCCGTTCTCCCCGCCCCACCCAGCCCGCTCCGCCCCGCACCGTACTCCACGTCTCGTTCCCTATTGTCCGCTCCGTCCTGTCCCGCTCTTCCCCGCCCCTTCCTCTTAGCTTCCCTCGCCCCTGCCACTTCCCACTCCATCCTCCACGCAAACTCCAGACTGGGTGGCGTGCGCCCTTGAACATTTTCAATTTTCTCGCCCCGCCCGCGCCCCCGCTCATCCTCCCTTCGCCTCCACCTTGTTTCCATTCTGGCTCGAGCGCCGTTTCACCCTCTATCCCCAAGATTATCTTCCTTTTCCACCCCGTCAAGCGCCGATCCCGATTCCTTCGTTGGCGGTGGAAGGGGGTGATAATGCTCCTTGTGGTTCCTCTTTCGCAATTTCTTGTCTTCTTACTCAACCATCCATCACAATCGTAACTCAGGCATGTTTAGAAATTCCCTTACGATTACAGACATTACATAAACTAATAATATTTTTTCAACGAAACACTTTAATTTTTATATTACACTTATTATTTTTCCTCATAAGCGATTAAACTTTACACACACTCATTAATAACTACATTGTACTGTTAATAATATTGGAAAACTATAATTACCAGCTTCAACACAATTATATTCATCACATTCCCAAATGCGAATTCCATTAGTTGTGTAGTGACTTTTTTCACTGCCTCAGCGCTTTTTAATCATCTTTCCTTCCGAACACTGGTACAAAAACGCTGGTCAGGGTTTTACTATCACCTAGGCAATCTTTTGTTGGTGCTAGCACCTGCATCGATAATGTTCCTGATGTTAGTGGTGAACCGTTCTTCATTGCTTTGAATTTCTCTGCACTGTGCATCACTGTAGACTTCTCCGTGATTACTAAAGAATCGATAGTAATCATTGGATTTCTCCAGCCATCATTATGACAGTGCATATCCTCACCAACACAATTGAGGATGAAGTATATTATAACCATTGCCTATCCCGGTATTGAGCATCACAGCTATCACTGACAGTTATAGAAAGCATTTTGTTAAAACGATCTTTCTCCAAGGTCAAATTAGACACTTAATTATTGAAAAAATTCAAGAATATTCATACATATGAGAAAAGGCAACGATTCGGAAATAGTTCATTGTGATTTGTTTTTGTTACTTATACACACAATAACTTAGATGAGACTAACAATAAGATTCATATCTTTGTTTTTTTTAATATCTTACGATTTTTATACTTTTTCATACTTTCATTTTTATACTTAGATTTGTAACGAATTTTAAAATAACAATTGTCAATTATTGTAACACTTTAACATGTTCATCAATAAATAGGATTTAGAAGCAAACATACGAGTGCTTATGATCAAAATTAAATAAATTAAAGAATTTCTTAATATCATTTCATCTTTTCAGTAGTTTAGAATTATTTATCTACGACTTTCTCCACTTGCTTTATTAAAGAAAAGTTCTCATTGGATTTGCAACTATCGTATATTAGTGTGCGTGTTATATATTCATAACAGCATGATGTGTCTAAATTTCAACGAACAACTTATCCCAATTGCGCTTTCAGTTTCACCTGGATATCCATCCGATACTGGCAGTATCACTTAGGAGTCCAGAATTCTTATGCTCCAGCCATTTACTCCTTGATCTCAACCAAATATAACCACTCACCCCTCACCGCTGCCATAACTCTCACGCTACCACCCATCACCACATCTCATGGCGCCTTGGTGCATTCGTTGCTAGCAGTTATATATTCTTTCGGCTCTGCACGTTTACACCATTTTACTCCTTTGCTAATCGCCCGGTCCCGCTATCTTCACCAAGTGTACCCCTTAGGTCTGCAACCCCATTATTTAGGTGTGCTCGCTCCCAGATCTCCGATACTACCACTCGCCACCCCAAACCTCTCTCTCATCTGGCAATTGTTTCTGGTAACTCCCCCCCCCCCCCGCCATTGGCCCTCAATAAATGCTTACCTCACACTTTAACACTTTTCTTGTCACTGGTATTTATAACGTCCTGCCGTCTCCACTAAGCGTACTTCTAAGTTGTGCTGACGCCAAATCCCTCTCATTTTCGCTTTCTCAGATCCCACTCTTTCATCCTACACCTCTACCCCGTCCTCTCTCCGAGACAGTCGTGTCTAGCAGACACTCTATAACCTTACACTCGCCTAACCAGTTTTCTCCTCCGTAATCTTTATAACATCTTGCCATCCCCACTAAGATTAGCTTTGCTACCCCAGTATTCGAGTGTGATCGTTGCGCCGTTTCCGAATCTACCACTCGCTACGGCAAACCTCCCTGTCACTGGTCAGTCGTTTCTGGCGGCAAACTCATCACTACTTCAGCCTCACACTTATCCTTAGTACGTGCTCTACTCCCAGCCTCGACAATATCCTTCTTTCAAATCTTCATAACGTCCTGCTATCTCGACCAAGGGTATCTCTAAGCTCTGCCGACTGCAAACCCCTCACATAACCGCTTCTTCAAATCCCATCCTTTCACCCAAAAGCTGTACCGCCTCCTCCCTCCGGAGCAGTCGTGTCTAGGAGAAACACTCCAACCCAACACTGATCCTTGGTATATGCTCTAGCTCACACCATAACAATTTTCTTCTTCTTGATTTTTATAACATCCTGCCGTCCCCAGCAAGTGTACTCGTTAGGTCACCAGCCCCAATATTCTAGAGTGCTCGTTGCCAGATCTCGAATTTTACCACTCTCCACCTCAAACCTCCGTTTCACCAGGCAATCAATACTAGCAGACACCCCCACCCCAACTTTACACTGGCCCTTAGTACATTCCTTACGTCACAGCTCAACAATTTTTTTCTGCCTGATCTTTATAACGTCTTGCCATGAAGTGTATCTCTAAACTCTACCGACTCCAAACCCCTCACATGTTTGCTTCCTTAAATCCTATCCTTTCCCCCCTCCACCTCTACCCCCTCCTCCCACAAAGGCAGTCGTGTCTACCGGCCACACTCCCATTCCTTTCCCACCGGCCCTGCACCGCCTCACACCACCCCACCCCGCCCTTCCGCACTCTTGCCGCTTCGCGCCGGCGCCCGCCAACTAGTTTCCAAAGTTCTGACAGCGGCGGCGTGTTGCAGCAGTCTGAGCGCCGAAGCAGGGAGGCGCTTGTTTTATAAACCGAACCCATTTGCTCCTGCGTCGGACTTCCCACGCCGCGATGAAACGGCGCTTCTTGCAGGCGACTGCAGCCTACGCCCCCAACGCGGATCGATGGCCTCAGGTAGTCCCAAGTCTTTTTCTCCGCAACTGCTTTATATTCTGATCCAGGATGCTCTACCTAAGCTCTAGAGAGAATAAAGGTAAAATAGCACAACTCCCATTTTAGCTTTAGTCCGAATTTAACTCAATTTTCAAGATAATATGAAGAGACATATCAAGAATTCAAGAGGTGGTGCTGTTATAGACGACAACTTTGCATTTACAATGGACTGGTTTGAAGTAAGGACTAACAAATTCAACAATATAATTTATACGAAATAAAGCAGTGAAAATTACAAGACTGTGTGAAAATGTATTGGCGAACGTAACTCGATTACAAAAATATCAAAATATATGAATAATCTTAAAAAATGTGAGTCTTAATCAGAAGCATACAAGAAAAGATATAATTAAGATTAATGCAGGAGAAAATGACGAAATATGCTTACTAGATAGATAAAAACCCGTGATTGTGGAACATTACTGGAAATCGTGAGCCAATTTCAAATGAAGATCTTGAAGTAACGTACTATTTTAGGAATTCGTACGAGTATATAAATTAATCAGAATTCATGTTCGGTATGCGATTGTTGCAAACGTAGTAAAAATACAATAATTATGAAATTAAATTTGTTGAAAAAAGAAGAAAGCAAATGAATTTTCGGAACATATTCGTAAAAGTCACTCGCCTAATGAATTCAAGGGCTTTAAAATTGTTTCGTTTACGTTTCCCTACACCCGAAAGAATCATAGCCCAAACACGTCCTCTTGTGTAACTTAACGATCACATAATTCTGCACTCACTACAACTACCAGCAAACCACAGCGTTGCATTCATATAGATTTCGGTACCAAGCATTTATATGTGATCATGCAAAATACATTTTAACTAAAAACCAATTAGACTTTCGCTGTATGTTTCACTGGCAAAGATGTGCATGATGCTAACAGCAGAGTGCCAGCAAGAAGGCCAGACGCGACTAGAAGCAAAGACAACCCATAAAAGAGACGACCCTACATCAAAAGGCGACAGCCTCTTTATGATAGCAGTATATCCTGTGTCGCTTTTCTCCTCTGATTAGCGTGATGCTTTTTACGACAGAAGTCACATGACTCAATTGCCATGTTTCAATTTGAAAAGTGACACGTGCTTCGCCGCTATTGGTCGCAAAAGTAGTAAGACTTCTTTGACTCCATAAATCCGCTCTACTGCCCTTGTCATTCAGCGTGGGGCGCCTGCGCAAAAGACGACAGTCGGCTCGTGCCAATTATATTTGCCGGTTTGGGGGCAGATGTACATTAAAAAGAAACACCTCCCTTAAAAGCATTCGGCAATATAGCTAAGTAGCGTTTTCTTTTCAGATTTGTTCTTTGAATCCGAATAGGAAGCTAATTCGCTGGGACTTCGCGCTTTTGGTCGGCATAAAAATATAATGAGTAAAAAGCCAGTTCCTTTCTGGCAACATTCCTTGGCCCACACCGCCGTTTTCGGGCATTCGTTGAGTATAAGCCACTGAAATAGAATGCCTAATGCGACTTATCTAAAGTGAAATCTTGGGAATTTGAGAGAGTCGTGGGTCCTTTAACAGTATTCTACGCCTCGAGCCTTAAGCGAGGGAATAGCGAGGAATGGCTGATAAGAAGGAACGTGACAAATAGGCTACAGAGAATAGACCAACGCAAGCACTTCTTTGCATTTGTGATGCTTTAACAAATGAAATAGTGTGCATTGCCAATGATAAATATAGCGTTCCAAAAATTCAAATTAAGACATGTCAAGATATTTCATGGCCACAAAAATATGTACACGCTACTCACAATCTTGTAAACGGGACCTTTTCATGCAGTGAATAATAAACCAGAAATTTTGCTAAACTTATTTTTGTGATGGGTATTACTGCTACTTTTTTGACAGTTTAGTTTTATAAACGTGTCATTTAATAGGTTATAATTGTATTGCCAACAATGATATTTACATGTCAGAAACAATAACATTACGCACAGAGATCAAATACAGCTACCTGAAATTAAAAGGGGATGAACAATGATTGGTCAAAATAAACTACACAATTGGAAAGATCATGTGCACGCTTCTCATATAAAGGAACGAACGTTTTAATAAGAAAACTAAGACCAATAATAATTGGGAAAGAAAACGGCTCAAAATGTTGTTAATTGATTAGCTGATGATGGTAACGTGGCCTTCTCCGTGCTGGGAAAATCAGTCTAATTTTTCACACTAAGTTGCAGATGAGTTGATGACATGACGTGGGAAATCATCTAATATTGTCTTTCAATAAAATAATAACGTTGGCAATCCAAAGCCAATTTGAATTACTTATACGGGGCCACAAACACCTCACTAACAGATACTTATTTATCACATTTAATTACAATATATTCTAGTATTTATGTATAGAGCATGGGGAACTTAGAAATATTGTCAGTATAAAGTAGAGGTGCCACAACAGCTCACAAATTTTCTCATTTTATCTGCAACGACTAGGTAAAATTGTAACATTTATGTTGCAAAATATGTGGTCTACCTTGTGCGATTCTGCTTTTCTTTTAGGTCTTTGTGTTATCTTATGAAACTTCTTAAAATACAGAACAACTTGTCATTTTCTAGAAAAAATATAGTTCCATACAATAATGGGCTTAGCGACTATGAATCAGTACCAGTAATTCACATCCAACAGAATTAGCTGGCATGGCTGCAATACACAAAAGTTCATTTAGCCTTAAAAAGTTTCTTCCCGACATTTAGAAATAAACATTTCTGGAAATTTCCTCTGCCAGCGGAAAACGTTGAATACATATTTATTGACCTTTTCAATTAGCACGATGGTTTATTTAACATTCCCGTTGTATTTACAGCGTATACTCAGTGTTTTCTTTCAAAAAGCACTAACATTTTTTGAAAGCTTTTAAATTAATTAGAAGAGCAAAATTTCATTGGTATGGACATTTTCAGGTCAAAATTTGGATTTATTTTTGACAAAAATTCTGTTTGAGCTAGTCTAAAAATGCTCTATTTTGTCAAACGTGATTAAATGTAACACAAAATTGAGATATCAAGATGCATCAACAGATTCATTGATTGAAAAAATAATTAGTGCATTTTTTCTTCAACATTAAACTAAGAACATTTGTTCACTAAGTGTAATGCATGTTATGTACGGGATAAAGGTATCTTTCAGAGCTTTATATGTCAGCGAGGAACGCCTCACCCCCCGGAACAAGTTCCAGACAGATCTTGTGTACATGTGGTAAGAAGAGAGAGGGGACGAGGATGACACAGAAAAAATCGCGCGCGATCTTTAGGTCATTTGATAAAGCATTGTCTCGTCTTTTGCTTGATATGAATGGGACAAACCACGGAAAACTTTCAATCAGATTTGTCGACCGCTAGAACTATTATTCAGTCAGTTGGTGAATTCGAGCAAGCTAATGTGTCTAAAATTCACAACCGATGAGACACTGACCGTAGGAGGCTTCTTGAACAATGCTGCAGAAGCAACTCTGTTGCCGCGAAGCTATCGCAACCGGAAATGCCAAAAATCATTGAATTTTTTGGCCACAAATGATTTAACCACAGATGAATCTTGAACTCATTTGATTGTCACATGAAATTAACAATATAACTCAAAAAACTTTATATAGTGAGATTAGTATAAGAGGGACCACTTTGACAGCTACTGATGGTAGTTTGACTGAAAGTTAAGTCCACGCACTCGTTTGTGAGTGCGTTCGTTGACTGTTAGCTCACTTGTAAATAATTTCAACACAACTTCTTGCAAATGCCATCGTTCAACATGACTTAAATTTGTTTTCCGACCTGTCAAACTGGTCTCTTCTTAGGGTAACTTCTCTCAATTTTTGATTATCAATAAGGTAATTTGTTTAGTAAAAATTCTTTATTTTACAATTACGATGTTTGGTTTATTTAAATATTTCGTTATTTATATTCGTTATTAATTTTTCGATGTTTCGTTATTTAAACATGTTTTGATAAGTTCTCTCCCATGTTATGTGTATTGTGTACTCATTATTTACAGTTGAACTTAAACTTCAACTTGGTTTTTAATTCTGAGTTTTTAGTTACTTATTTTAAAAATAGGTATTCAGTATCTTCAAAAAAGTTTGATTGTCGGATTTTACTTTCAGATGAACATATGTCTAATATTTTATGTTCGCACCTGATGATGTGTGAAATCTGAACGCAAAACGTCGTTTAATAGAGACTTTTTGAGGAATTACCATATTGGTGATAAAAATGAAATGAAAAAAAATATGAAATACATATGTATTGTAAATATTAAATTATTCTTTAATAAACGATTATAACGGTATTAAACAACTATCATAATGTTTTCCACATTAATGAATGTGTAAACCCTCATCTCTGTTCTATCTTCACACCAGATTTGGATGATAATGAATATCTTTTTCTTAACCCAAAACCACGCACAAAATAATTAGAAGAGTAAAAAGAAAATTCTAATAGTCATTATTAATCTATTAACAAGAACTGTTAATATTATTGTATATTTTGCAGTTTTTCGGAACCCGTTCTTTTATTTACATATTTTGATTCACTATATACTACCTTCAAATACTGTAAATTTGCTTTTGCAAAAACTCTGTGATACTATTTCTATGTTATAAATAAGTTTCGCTGTGAATGAAAAATTGTACGCGACTGGTCTGGTAAACTTCTATCAGTGACAAACTTACGATATGTGTATGTTAAGACTATATCAGAATCAAGCTAATTAACGAACTATCCGATTAATCTTGATATAATTGGTGGAGAATGTGTGGAGCAGCAACAGCTCGGTTTTTACTTTCAACTCTAGCCAGATGAATTTAACATTAGGCAAACGATGTGGCTACGAATGAAGTACTAAACGCATACAAGGTAGACCAAATAATATGATAAGCATGATTCATATTGCTGGTGGCGAGATTCTTAGACCTACTAGCAAAAAAAGTGCATTTTTGCGTTCCACTGTGATACTCGTACATTTCTAACCTAAGTTAACTTTAAACATCAGTCTTTGGAACTGGGTTGCCAGATGCCAGTTTGAAAGAAAAACCGGACAACTTTTTATTTTTTTATTAGCTCATTAAATATACTGAAAATGAAAAAAAATGTTTATGATTAACTTTTTTATACTTGTATATTTAGCATTCGATGCCAATGATTTTAATAAAGGTTTATTGCTTGAGATTGCACCTTTGAATTCAGTGCAGCTATAGTTTATATTGAAGAGAACGTAGAATTAACTGTTTAATGCTTTAAGCAAGACGGTTTCTTTTGTCAGTCCATTCATTTTCCATGACGTTAAAGATTCGTTCCACATAAGCACTGGGAACAGGAATACTACTGACAAACTGCATAATTTTCAACAAATTCGTCACTTTGTTTTTTTTTTTTAAAAAAATGCACCACCTCCTTCAAGTGAAGAAAAAAAACACTTTGAAGTGATTTAGGACAATCTTTTATCCAGTTTACCAAGATTCTCTTGCCCAGCCAGACTGGAAGAAAATCGGAGTGTCCAGTCGAAAGCCATACTGTCCAGCAAAAACACGGACATCTGGCAACCATATTTTTAATGAATGTTAGATTTGGTAACGTAGCTCTGGCTTTCGGCCTTCGACCTACTTGCAGTTTAGGTAAAACAATCTTGACCTCACCACACGTTTGTGTCAAAATACTACTTGTAAACTCACGAGACACCTCACACTCTGTCAATCACACTACAAAATTGATCATTCTGTAACTAACCGACATTAGTCGGATGAAGACCGAAGTTATTATTTCGTCGTCATTCATACACCACACCATCTGACTAATGTTTGATTTGCCCGGACATTCCTAACATTAACAATTTTTCTGCTGTGGCGTATTCAACGACAAATGAGCATAGCTGCGCCAAATGCAACTAGAGCCTGATGCCCTTCAACATTAATCGGTAATTTCCTTTACACTGGCATTGAACTCGCGCGCAGAAATGCATAGTTATCTATGATAATGAATCAGGCCCTCGGCCAACGGCAGTCGGAAGGGAAAGGACCCGTGGGCCACTATCAGTGACGCGCTGTTGCCAACAATCCAGCGCTAAAAATTAATGAAATATGAAATTCGACGTAATTTCAATAAACTGTTTGGCAGTGCCGCGAATGCGCCATTAATTTTAATCGCCAGCAAGTCGGATTACAAAACTGGACTCCCTCCCATGGATGGATAACGCGTTCTCGTTATCTGGTGATTTTTATTTTGTACTTCCTGTCGAGACTGATTTACCTGTAGCATACACGTGACAGTTCTGTTTATTCTGCAGAAAAATGATAACTTCTGATATCTTATTAAAATGGTGATTATATTAAAGCTTCGTATTGAAAATGCACTCCGCTTTGTGTATTGTGTAAGTGTATTGTAATGCACTCAGTATAACCAAAGGAGGATTAGAATGCTAAAAAGTGCATTCTTTAATGTCTGTGAAATCGATTAGATCAAAACCTGAATGCATTAATACATGTACTATAATGTATGACTTCATAACAAATGTTTAATTAATTTTTTTAATGTTTAATATTAATAAAGATTTTGGCCGGTATTTACTTAGCGAGAAGTATATTGTTTAGATTGAATACAAAGAACGAGGGGATACATTGTAATTGATCATAAACCTGAGAATTAAAATTTACTAATAATTAACATTTTTTACTATTTCACCCCACACTTGAGCGAGTCAAAATCTGAAAGTGAATAACAATTTGTTATGTTGACCGCCAAGTCTACAATGTTTTATTTTCTCGACGGAATCATGAAATGCCAAGTTTATGCTCATAAACTACAAATTTATAATATTGGCGTGAGTTCGCGAAGTCGCCGCTATACAGGAAACCGAAAGATTATTATATTGATTTCGGAACCTGGCTCTCCTTTATTCTCTCTCTTGTCATTGGGTTTTTGTTACATACTAAAATATATACACACAGATTTTTAACAATGCTGTTAATGTGATCAGTAATTATTTATTCGTAAACAATATTCCGAAATTCTACTCGGCGAATTCTGCTCTCTGCCATACATACACCAGCTTTCTATTCCACAAACAATAACACGACATATAAATTTTCCCTTTGAATATACCAACATTACACATCTTGAAAGAAAACAAATCCAAATAACATTCACACGTTCATACATATTTAATCTATATTTCATTCCCGCGAGTGCGCTCCTTTAGAAAATAAAATTGATTCTAATGGACATTTACTAAATAATACTTAATTACAAGTCTTGGCTATGTTACAAAATTGTTTGGCAACATCGCGTCACCTCCCTGATTACTGGACTCCGTAATGGCACAGACTCCGACCGTTGCGAATATTTGCGTCCTCTCGTTGCGGTTACCATCTTTTCCTCTTTTTCCTTTTAATTTCGCAATTGAACCACTCGCGAATTAATATACTAATACTAGGAGTATCACTTGACGAAATCACCTACCTTCAAAACAATTCTATACACGATTATCAAAGATTCGACTTCCGTCACGATCTTATCACTCAAGATCGCAAACCCATCTGTCTATATGCATTGTTGTCCTGTTCTTCAACGCGCAGTTTGAAACAAAGGACAGCTCTTCTCTTCTGTCAAACTCTCTGAACATTTTGGCATTCCAATATTTAGATGTCCTTAGATATCCTTAATTTCTTCATTGCAATAATGTCAAAATAAAATCCAATAATAAATTTGATTACCTTTCCCTTGTTTTAATTCCTAATATTGTTATTTTGTAAATGTTTATGTAATCTTCCATTGCTTATAAAACGTTCTAATGTCTTTACCAAGCATACCAACATTCATTTAATATAAGTTTTTCGTTGTATTATAATAACCTAGATTTCCAGTGACTGTGTATATCTTTCCTAAATATTCTTTTTTATTTATTTTCTCTTCACAGGTGTGCTAACGGCACAGTTCCTTGGATGTTTACAAATAAATAACCCTTTACACTTCCGCTCTTGCACCTTCGACTGTTTGTCTCTTTATTAAATATGTCAATTTTAGTTATGTTCATGCATTTTTTAATAATCATTGGGAGAAGTCCGAATGGACCGTCACAACATAACATACCGAACAGTTTCTTCGTAATAATACTCTTCAAAAAACATATTTCTCCGCTCCTCTCTCATGTAAGTGTTATGGACCATGAAACGTGTGTGGTAAAAAGCTGCTTGTTCGTTTTGCCATCTGCATCAACCTTAAACATCTTTGGAACGGCGCTAACTGACCACACTCATGATGTTTACACCAACGTATCGTACATAATGTTTAAATCTGTCTCAGCCCCGGATTAAAATATTAGCAGTAATAAATTATTTGAGTTTGGAAATGGTCATAGGACCTGTTGTGGACCTGCAAGATGAAATTGTTATTAAATTGTTTTTGTTTTTGAGAAAGACTATCATTTCTCATAAGAAGGGATACTGAAAGTTGATGAATTATCTGTGACTTTCTGACAATTGAAACGTCGCATGGGTGACAAATACAAACATTCATCTCTTGATTCATTCATTCATACAAGCATTATAGCAAACAACACTTTATTCATCTTAGGCACCTTCAAAATAGATTTTAGTACTGAAATCTCCAACGCGAGTAATTGTAGAGATTCCAATTCATACCTTCTTTATCACGTAGAGTTGAAAATAAATAACTTTATTAACATTAACAATAATGTCAGAAAACTTTAATTCACAGGCCATGAAAGAAAGTTCAAAGTAGTCTCTGCAGATTAAAATGACTTCTTGATCTACTGAAAGCAGGTCGGATACCGTGGAAGTGGAAATCTTGAAGCAATGTACTATCGTATTTATTCAATTTCAGGAGTTTGCTAGAAATAGCTATAAATGGAATACTTTTTTGACCAATTTCGAGAAGAAAATTCAATCATGGAAGAAGGTTTCGAGTTAACATTCACACAACTTATATTTTACTGCAGGAACGTGAAGAAACAACGGGATTGTTGTAATATCAATATTTTCGACTTAGTCTTCCGAAATCACTATGTGAGTATTGTACACTAACACAACTTACAACTCGTCTGTGTGCGAAATTTGCGCTCAGAAACTTCTAACCTGTCCCAGTTATGTGTGACACACCCACACATTCACATACACATATCCATTTAGGGATCACGGTAAAATAAATTATTTTCTAAAGCAAAACTAATTTCATCATCGAAATCTCAACCTCGAATGTTTGTACCGATTCCAATCCTTTTCTTCAATTCTTCATTTGGTCGAGAAAAAATAAAATAATTGAGTCGAAACATGTAGTACATAAAAAATCGATGTTACAGTCCCCAGCACTGTAATTGTACCATATTTTAGATGAAATCAGCCTTAAGAATTTAATTTAAATGTGAATCCATTAAGGTGGAATTAAAGATTGGAATCGAGACCGTTCTTTTCATACGTAGCATACGATCATATTCCGCTCAACCTATTATGCACTACCGTGATTACATGTAAGAATAAACTACAAAAAGATAAAAAAACATATTTCTACTCTCAGAATTTTGTTCGTTATTATGTAAAAAATCCACTCGAAACGGATGTTAAAACGCAGCGTGGCCGAGGTATATTTGCACATCGCGTTGTTCTTCGATTAAAAAGCCACCATCAGCGCAGCCTGATTGTCTATGTTCACCGCTGCTTTCGGCATTCGCTTAAATTGCATTTCCTTGCTCCAGTAGCTCCCAACAAACTTCTCCTTCTACATTTTGCGAATTCCGGAAAACACCGTGACCGCAGCTACCCACATACTCTTGCTGGCTGTAGACCGTGTAAGCGGCTCTGATTCAATTTATCCTCAAAGGATAGGCTAAGCTATCGATTCACTCGCTTGTTTTTATTATTCACCTTAAAAGGCCGCATAATGCAGGTTTTACTTCCGGCCGTCCCGTTTGGGTCGTTGAATCTCCCCGTATGGGGGAAATATTGAAAATATACAGCCCGTTTTTGCGCGCCCGGCCCAATGGAACACGCCCCTAATGCCCAGCGTGGTCGTAATACTCGGCGTTAGAGTGAAATATCTGAGCGTTACGCACGACCCGCCCGTGCGTGCGTACGTGCGTTTGCGTGCGTGAGCGGGCGCACGGCAGGCGCGTTCGCTGCCTGCGTGCCCTTTCGCCCTTCCACCCTTTTCTGTTTCAATCCTCGGTCTTCATCTCGATTTTGTTTCGCTTGCGAGACGATAACTTCTGATTGCACACTGGGGTCGCATTTCGAATATCGTTGACTTTATTAGGTCTAGGACGTTTATCCGACTGCTTTCGGAACAACGCGCTTGCAGTGATTTGGAATTTTTCCCAGCTAATATCAATGAAGTATAGAATGGAATTCACAAAATGTATTGTTTTAGCCACGATACGTTCCGTTTGAATGGTCGACCCATATTCTGCGATAAGATAATGTGCTTGCACCTCATCGTAACTGCAGATAGAGGTTAAGGTTTTTTACAAGAAGAGAAAATAAAAATAAAAGTGTAATTCAATAATCACTATTTTTCCACTGGGCAACGGTGGTAATCAACGTGATAAATTTTATTATGTTAAGTAGTTTAACATTGCCGTCAACTATGCTCTCACTATCACTATGTTGTGTATTACATGTATTTTCTTGCAGCTAGAGTGCGATTGTGCTTTTATGTGCTTTTGTACAGCCAGAATGAAACATTTTATATCACAATACGTCGAATTTAGGTTGTTTACGTGGCTCAAAGCAGGCCGGATACTGCGACTTTACGGTACACTGTACCGTAATGAAATCTCATACCAACTTTTAAACAAGGACATTTTTTATCAACGTTTCTGATTTGTTTTATGAATTTATAGCCTGCACCAACGATGTGGTTGATTTCAATAATGAGAAGGAAACTTACAATCGTTCATGAAAAGTATACATAAAAGTACCATACGATGACGAAGTTGGAGAGCAAAGTCTGATAAGTAAGCCCACGTAACTTCCTGATTAACCATGTTAATATTATTTCTACTTTATAGGGAACAAAATGTTTAATATTTTTTATATTTCTTCCGATTTCTGAGGTATTAATTTTTGAGTTGCTTCATTGGATTAGTCTATTTCCGAAACATCTTTTTATCTTTTAATTCCTTTTAAAATGGTCAGAGCACTGCAATTGTTTCACAAAAATCAAAATTCTAGGGGACCCTGGCACCGTGCTCAATTCTTTATTGGCATTTAAATATCGTGAAGACAAAGGGAGAAAAAATCTGATTTCCTCTTGAAAACATATTTATATAAGTCAAAATGTTATCTTCATCTCTTGCATTGATTTTAATTTGTAGATGGTTAAAATATCAAAGTGACAATGAAAACTTTCAATAGTTTGAATTATTGGAGAAAATACTGGTAAAATTTATATTCATCAAAACCCATTTTCCATCAGAATAACAAACACCTTTGCTAAAATAAAAAAAACGAACAATTTTAGCAGTTAAATTGTTTCCTTATATTTTTATTCATTCATAACCAACATATAATGACTAAGTATCTATTTTCCTTTAGTTCTGAGAAGCTTGAGAGTACTGTACAAGTATTTTATGTCATATTATTATTACGTTACTGTAATGTCATAAGTATCCCAGAAGTTTATGATTTAGGGAATTTTTAATAAAATAAAGAGATGTTAGTGGATGAAAACGATTGTAGTGTAAAATAGTTAATTATATTTTTATCACATATGCCAGTGTGTAATATTCAAGAGAAAAAAACATAATCTCAAAAATGTATGAAGCACATAATTGTAAGTAAGATCAATTGCGAAACCGACTGATTAACCCATGTTAACATCAAGACATACACAAGCCTCTCAGGGAATAATTTTCGCTTAAAAATATAACGTTCTTACATAAAGCATTGATTTTTTTCATAAACCCCTTGAGAATTTTTTCCGCAACCACAGCATCGTTCATTAAAGACTCCATTGTGCACCGAAAGGAAAATCGGAGATCGTACGGCTCCCCGAGATAATTAATTGGGAAAAGACTACGAACTGATGAGGGCAACGTCGAGATATTAAAGTCTTCTCAAAAAATAAAAAAAATAAAAAAAATAAATAAAAGGCAGACGACGTCTCGTAAAATGACCAGAAAAATCTGATTATGTCCGTAAAGCACAGACAGACATGTCATGCTCACACACACACACACACACACACACACACACACACTCACGTCAACTGCCTTGCCTAGCCCTCGCTCCAATAACAGGTCTCTCATCATGACATTAATTTTGTAATTTCGCAGCCCGTTAGTTATGGTAGGAAGCTTCAATATCAGATATTCTACACCGATACTGCACGCGTCCTTTCCCCGGCATCCACAATGGCTCGCCGCGTCCAACACAGGTTCGTCCGATAAACAATGTATTGACTACGCAGATAGGAACGTGGCAATGGCTCACACACAGTTTGCGCATAATGGACGTGATGAAAAACTTCCACGACCCCGCAGCAACGAGGAGGATACGGACACTGGCGACCAAGTACCTGGCCAATTATAGCGCTACTTGCGTGAAATGATTGGTTGGCTCAAGCATCTTTAATATGTTTATTCATTCGTCACATTCAGCCACCATTTGTTTCTTGTGCTCTTCTGATGGACGAAGGTTTTTTTCACATTTCCCCAAGTTATTCCGTGTTTTCCCTTTCTTCAAGACACTGTGATTTACTTGTTAAGTTTACGATTAAAACGCATTTGTACATGAGAAAGTACAAATGCGTTTTACAAACAAAAAAGAAAATAATAATTGCAATTAATAATTTGGAACTGACTTTCAGTCATTTCTTGCTGAATGTTATTAAGTGTTACGAAAAAATCTACTATTGACTTCAGAATGCCTTTCAGTATCGATGATTTTGGATGTTATTTGATTCCCTTCTTTTGCACAATGTGCAGTTTATTAATAATGGCTAATTGAACTTGGAAGAAGCTTGAAGACTTGATTGAGAATACGGATCTGGAATGCATTGAACACTAAAAACTACTTTATTAATTTTTGTATGTTCATTTTAAAAAAATGTTTATATTTCCCAGAAACTACTGCTAATAACTTAATACAATTTGTACCTGTTAATTTGGCTTAATTGACAATTATTAATGTACTACTTCTATTATGAAGAAAGGTTTTAGTAAATAAGTGTTGAATGATTGAAAATGTAAGAATGATTATTTTAAGTTTTAAATTATATAAAACAGTACTGTTAAATTTACATTACAAAAATGTTAACTTATTTAAAACAGTGCAGAAAAGAACTGTACAAAATTAGTTTTATATCATTTCTAGTTCATCATCATCAACTGCAAGGATTAGACTTGTTCAGTCTGTTCCGGCTCCTGAAAACTGCTCACTTCATCTTCTCAGCGGTCTTCCCACACTTCTTCTGCTTTTCAGCTTGTAATTGAAGGCAACTTTCACAATCCTTTCTTTGGGCATTCTTAATAAATGATTTTTCCATGTTCCTCTATATTCTTTAAATATGTCATTCACATATCATTTGTAGTTCTTCCGCAAAATGAACATTAATTTATAATGAAGGAAATAGACCTTACAAGGTCCTCAATGAAGATATCTCTAATACATTTCTGAGTAGTTCAGTTTTCTCCTTAATCGCACGCCGCCAGGCGTTCATGCATGCAGGAAACTCGCCGACCCGTACTCCCTTCGAAGGGTGGAGGTAAAGCCGCCGCTTTGATTCCAAAGCGTGCTCGAACAGGTATTATGGAAGAGCAAGTAGACTTACCGGGAAGGGATGGAGCTTACACGGGCGTACGGCTTGCTCGCCAGCCTTCTAAAGTGGACAGACCGACCGCTTGTCATGAACTAACTTGCTCGCATCTCTGAGAGAGCAGCATCATAATGGAAATGGCCCGCCGGCTGTTGCGTAGTCTAAACGTTGACATACGATCAACATGTTCAACGGTAAACACAATTCGTAAACATGAAGGAAAATTAAGATACACCATATACAATAATGTTGTTCTTCAATAGTTCAACAATTCAGTTATAAATAGCTTTTTGCTCACCGACGTTTTTGATGTGATTGGCTATCTCAGACACTTGAGTTTTGAAATGCATAAAATCATATATATCCTTGAGAAATTTCGTGTTAGTGAGTAAAATATTTGTTCCAGTTTCTTTCGTAGATGTCTGTATCCGTCGATGTTATTCACGACCCAGACAAATGCAGAAAGATAATGCAGATTTATATGAGTCAATACTGATAAATCGTATCAACATGGTTTCATATTGATAAATCTCTTTTCCCTGTACAATATTAATTACCTCTCCCACTAAAGTGGGGCATATAAGAATTAAAAAAATAAAATTTAAACTAAAACAATTTTTAACAAATATTTACATTACACATTTTACATTTTCCCGTTGTAAGTTGATTGTGAATGGAGAATTCTGATTTCAACATTCTCAAGATAGTTGCTTCTAGCTCTTTCCTCACTCACGGTGTATTGACCACTTCAAAAAAGTAGCCAGCGGTTAATTTTTTTATAGTAACCATGGCAACACTGAATTTTTATGATGAATTTTTATCGAATTTTTAGCTGAAATAATATTTCCCAAATTTCTCATTCAAGTGTAAAAAATATCCAATTACGATGGAATTGATTATATAACACCGATTGTTCATTTTATCTAAATTATTTCTTATCGGCGAAGTAATCTACTCAAAATCACAAGTTCACAATAATGCCATATTTTAGACAAGAACCATCTTCATTAGGCGGCGCCGTTCGCAACAATGAACCACTATAAGGCAAGGGTGTTTGTCTGTATTTGGGGTGACAGCCCGCGAACGTGCCAGGGCTTGCCAGCAGCGTCCCGGCTGGCGGCCATGGGTTTAAGGCGTACGTGTGGTTAGCCCGAAGGCATTCCTATGCTGTATTCTGGTCTTCTCATCTTGAGAAGAGAGTTTTCTCATCGTCACACAGCAACATGTAGTCATTGGGTCATTGCACTTCAATTTTGTCCGACCGGGAATCAAACCCGCGGTCGCATAGTGGAAAGCGAGCACGCTGACACCAATGAGCTAAATGAGTCAATGAGATAAACCGCGAGGGACAGAAGACAAGAATAGAATATAATGTAAAGGTGACGAACTGCTGCAGTATAACAGGTAGTGTCACAAAATTTGTAAAATTAAGAAGACGACTTTATTCTAGAAATTATTTTTTAAAGTTAATTTGGTAGCGGAAATACAGTTTTCATGACTTTTCGTTGTTGCAGTTAGTCATCAGGTGTGTTAATTCTTAGGACTTGCCAATAAAACCAAATCACAGAGTTCAGATTCATCGGAAAATTCTTACCCTTCTGAAGTCTGTGATTTTAATATGGACATCAATCTTCCTTGTACGCTCAAAATAGCAACCACTTGGCAACTGAAGTGTAAATATTTTGAAGCATGCTGAAAATACAGTAAGATTAACCAATGTATAAATAATTAAGTATGGAATGAGAATTATTAAGTGCCACAACAAAGCAGATATCCGCGTATCTAGAACATACCGTACGACATGACAGATTCTGTCTCCTTCAGTTGATTGTGGAAGAAAATATTGAAGAGAAAATAATCATGGTAGCACAATATAAAGTATGTGACGACGTTTCTTGTTCTATACCACAAACACTCATAAATCGGATAAGACTGCAACGTGATCGCGATCGTATATTTTGTTAAATATCCAGAAGAAGAGAAAGAAAAATAGTAAATATCGTATTATTTTAACAGAAGGATTTTGTGGAATGGAAAATGATACTAGTTCATATGTTGGAGTAGAACATTTCTGGGGTCATAATATTGTTTTAATCATCCTGTATACGGGAAAACTCTCTTTCAAGTAATAAATTCTGTAAATAAGCGTCACGTCTCTTTCTCCCTGGAGGGTATGCAGTCGTGTATGTCCTCATCGTCGCTCGAACACGCGCGTATCCCTCACGCATTGTCTCGCTGGGCTGCGTTTTCTAGATTCACCCCACCCGTTGCGTTTCCGCCACGGAAACAAAAAAAACCCTCTCGCTCGGATTGCGTGGGGAACACGCGCAGATTCTGCTTTCTGATGTGAAAGTTTAGATTCGCAGATTTGTCGGCTGCTGCCCCTGATGTTTGTTTTCGTCATGGTCCGGTTACTTCGTGGATCCCGTTATCCCCCCCCCCTCAGCATCTCTGCGCTGCCGGTTTACTCCCACATGCACGGATTTCGGCAGTTCTAGACTTACCTCAGTGTACTTTTGCCTTTGGATTAGAGTTGAGCAGACTCGCCTTAACTCGTAAGCCTCGTAATCCTAAGCTTTTCTGTCGGAATAATTAATTAAGCTGGCTGCAACTTACTATCTTGAATTCCTTGTTCTGCAAAAAGCTGCCGTTCCTGTTTTGCTGTCCGATGGAAGCCGGTAAAACTTACATGTTTTAGAGTAACTTGCCAAAGAAAAAATTGACCTCTTGCAGGTGCAACAATACCATGTTTTGTTATTTCCAGTTTTAATGATTTACCTTTAATCAATGAATAAATTAACGAATAAAAAATCCAAAATATTTTCTTTATGTGTGAAATTCCTTCAGAATTTCATCCGAAATATGTTATGTTTTCTGAACGAGTATTTAGTTTGCCGAAACTTGTGTTTGAAGAAGAAGGTCTTGTAATTTTAAATCTTTAAACCATAGTAGTAAGTACCGGATGTCATGAGATAGATCGCCAAATATTTAGAGGTTATTTCACTTCATCGTAAAGGGAAACGAGATCTTTGAATCAGTAGATCACAAGAGGTCTAGAATCACGTTTTTTTTCTTCCGCTTTCCTAGACGTTGGGATGACGTTGTAAATTTTGGTCATCTTCTTGTGATCGATAGAATTGCTTCACTTTTATTCGAAATTTTTTACGATGCGTTGATTGCAAAATTAGTTGATGTGACATCTAGTAAATTAATGAATGAGGTTTTAATAAAATTATAAAATCTTTATAATAAAATACACAAATACCGCAGTTTTTAGAATTCATCTCTGAAACTAAGTCGGAAATACGTGTGTTTCTACTTTCTCTTTGACAGTTCTGTTCTCGTTAGTGTCTGCGATCTCCGAAACCCGATTCCGGAAACTTTGTCTCCCAGTTTTCCGCATTGTGCTTCCCTTCCCTTGCATAATTCTCTTAGACATCTTGATGACCGTTTCTGTCGATTGCGGTAACATTTTCTCCGTCAAATAGCGCGTGCGGCGAACATGGAAGTTAGTATTAGCATCAAGATAACGCTCATTAAATTTCTGGAAACAATTACAAATTTATGGAGTCAATTCGGAAGCGGAAAGTTCAGTTTCCTCGCGCCGAAATTGCCAAATCGCCTTTACCTCCCGCGGGAAGAGGCGTGGCACGCAGTTTCTGAAACGGGGCCTTACGACTACGCAACTCCACCTGCCTTTGTGCGCACGTTCCTCGTTGGAACTTGCGCTAAGCAGGTTGCTGACGAAACGCCGACGGTTATGAAGGAAGGCGAACGTAATTTTGCAGAAGATAGCAATTACTTACGTAAATTGCGCACCCTGTAGCTCTCCGCCCTCCTCACCACTCGCGCTACTTAGAGAATAATCGTACTGAAATAAGACAACTTCTGCACCTCTCGAGGCTACGTTACTGTACATCATCTGCGAGTTCGTCGGTTCGTTGAGGACTGACGTTGAATGAACATACGAGAGTTCTAACGTAGTACATTTTTGAGATCGCTAGAAAAAGTGTGAAATAAAAATGTGTATGTTTCATTCCATTATATGATTTTAGCATTTCTGAAAAATGCAGATGCCTTAAATATAATTAACCTTGCATAAAAATAAATAATAGGAAATACAGAGGCTGATTGGCACCTGTTGCTAGTTATTATTTTTGTACATAACTCCGTTTCGGTTTTAACAAGTTCGATTGAACCCATGAGAACTACATTTATTTTGCCCACCTGATGGTATATTTTTATTCATGAAAGTTTGATTGTTGATGCCAATGAGCGGTTGATTCATCAAACTAACTGCTCGTTGGCAACTCCAGCAGTCGTAGTAGTTTCAAAATTAAACTTTTTAGTCTTTAATTTAATTTCTTAAGTCTTTTAACTGATTTTAACACTGAACCATGTGCGAGATTTGTTTATTAGACGTTCTGAACACTTTTGCGAGCAAAATCTCTTGACACTGCAATGAATCAATGAGATGTCAGCTATTCCTGTATCAGCTATTGTCAGCTATTCCTTGTAAGCTATTCCCTGTCATATTTACTCTTCAGATAGTGCTGCTTTTGTTTTTCTCAAATCTCGTGTGTGGAGTGTGATTTGTAATTTCTTTGAAAAGTAAACGACTTGAACGACTCTAAATATCGCATCACATGTACTGCGTAAAATGAATTCCACTAAACCATTAAACCGTAAGTATTTTGTATACACTGACATTTCACTGACATCTATTATACTTGTTAATATTATGTCTTATTGACATAATTATCATCTTTGATTTGATGTTAATTTTTAAATAACACTGGCATCGTATTGATGCAGATCTCAACTCTTCAGGCGCGCTGAAGAATTTTGAAGATATCTTAGGTTGTTATGTTATCTTCCATCATGTGCGCGGAACACATACATAGTATAACGCTACCGCCCAAGTCATGATACTCTGATGTCCTTTGATCAGCTTGTCCGGCTATCCAGTGGCATGGCGGCAGTGCTATAGGAACAAAATCCTCGCTTACCCGTTTTGCCCTAATATTAAACCTACGGCCAGGCGATAAAAAAGAACGTAGGGGTTGGATTAAAATATAAAGTTAAAAATTATTTAATATAAAAATGAGTTTAATTACTTTTATAACGAAAAATAAATTGAAAACAATTTCTAAATGTTGATAAAACGAAAGAATGAAAACAAAATTGCACACTACTATAATGTTGAGACACATATCAGCTATCAGTCCGTCTCACAGTAAAATGTATACTTTGCGTTGCATCCAGATAAAGGCCCTCCGACGTTGCAGATTCCTGGAAGCCTGGTGCTGCGGTCCAGACAGCAGGTGGAGGCGATCAAATGCCCGCTCTCAGGTCTTCGGCCGGCCAGGCTCGGTGGAGGGTGCGAGCTGACGGTGGCGAATCGCGCCTTTCGTTCAGGCAGCCGCGACTCCTTTTGCCCGGTCGATGTTCATCGTTGTTCACTCAAAGCGTCCCCGCAAATGCGGTCGTCGACGAACGAATTTCAGATCGTTCACAGTCGTGACAACTCACACTCTGCCCGTGAAGCGCCTGGTGGCTAACCCTCGTACTCCCTCGTGACTTTCTGTCGCGAAATGAATTGCCTGCCTACACGTGATTGGGCAGAGCAATGGTGTCGAAATTCTGGCTACTACACTACTGAAAAAAAATTGCATCACTTGATTTTCAGAATCGTTGTTATCTGCAATCAAGGTGTAACTGCCAGGGAATATTGTCTTTTCCCGCCAAGTTATAGTGGCACTAATGTTTATTTATTTTTGTTAAACAAAGGACTGTCACATTCGCAAATCGTCGAAAGAAGTAGGTACAGTAAGTGCAATCTCATAGTGCTCATAGTGCAAGGTACAGTAAATTTTGAAGTTTATATTTACATTTTAACAAAGAAACAATTTTCATGAATTTCCGAAAAAATTTGCATCAGCAAAAAACTGCAACTTGCAGGACGATTCAACACCTCGCCATAGATCTAAAAAGGTAAAAATTTTTGTAAGAAAACTGTTTATGTACGCTTGTTGGCATCACAACCCCCTGCGCCGCCCCCTCCCCCTCTGCGCGGGCGGCGGGCCGCACGCACGTTGTTCCCGGCGTCTGCCCTTTCTCTTTGGCCATTGGCCTTTCTCGTTAAGGCCATTGTCTGCCAATCCGTCTCTTTGAGACCGCACCGCCGGTCTTGCCACACTCGACGCGGTGTCCTTCAAAGTACTTGTCGGCATAAGCGGTTTATGACGCCCATTTGCACCTTCCGCGAATTGCCACCATCCCCAGCCAGCTGCTCGGCCCCAACGCACCGCCGGCCTGCGCGGATTCATTCAAACTACCTGCTTGGTAAGTGCGGCTTACCGCAGCTCATTTGCGCGTTCCGCGAATTGCAGCTACCCGCAGCCAGCGGTTCGGCCTTAAGTGCACCTCGCGGCCCCGCCCGTGGTCTTAGGCCGCTTGCCCACGCCGCCACAGAAGCGCGCGAACGTCAATCATCAGGGCTCTTCGCCGACCCTCCGGCGACGACGGTCAAGGGATCGCAGCAGGTACCTGCTTCGGTCCCTTTGTCCGTCGTCGGCGAAGAGCCCTGATGATTGACGTTCGCGCGCTTAAGAGGTTTCGGCAGCCCTTCCCACGGTGGTCCAGAGAGCCCCCCTCCATTTTAGACCACCCCCTCCGCCACGCCTCGTGGTAGCCACCACCGCTACAGGGAGTGGCGGGTTTCTATATATTCGTGCGCACAACCGCGCCCCGGCAGATTGATTGAGATCAGACTCAGAGGCCCGGCAGACTCAGAGTTAGACGCGTGAAGGCGAGACACGTGAGGATGGGACTTGTGACAGGAGCGGAGCGGACGTGGCATGATACAGCATTTAGGGCCGCAGGCTGCTCGCAACGCCGATGGACGAGGCTAGGGCCACCCATCTCGGGATTTCTTTGTCCACATGTCATGAATTGGACCACGACAGCGCGCACTGCCTGGTCGCCGTGTCCGGAGAGGCTGCAGCGTTCACTTAGAGGCGCGCTGTGCGCGCTCAGCGACCTCCGCGCAGCGAGTGCCATGCCCCGGTGACAATTGGGGTGAATTCAACGACTTCATTAGCAGGTACCTGTTTTCTGCCTCCGAAGTGCCGAGCCAAGCTGCTCAAGCTCAGAACATTAATCAGCATTATTTGAACTGAACAGTTCTAATCAGTATCAAGAACCATTCATTGGATTTGTATTTTTCATTGCATCGGTTAATTTTACATTTATCATCTGTAAACTACTCTTTAAGTTTTAGATTTAGTTCTTAATAGTATTCACCGCTCGGGCCCGGCACGCATTTGTATATTGTAGATTTAGATTTATAATTCTTTTGTTTTCATGTTCTTTCTTAGATTAAGTTTACATTTTATTAATCCAAGAGGCATTATTAATTAAACTAATAATTAAGCTATCCGCTTTGTCATTCATTTCGGCTTATCATTATTTCGTCGTACTACCTCCAGCCTTCTGGCTACATCGTAGTCCTCTGGCTACATCGTGTGAGTTACCGGATACCGATATGTGTGTGTGCTGTGCGCGTCTATAGCCAACAGTACGGTCCACGCTGTTGGCTCATCATCGTGCGTGGCGCCGTGTGAGAGGTGGGTACCAGGTGAGTACCGCGTCTTCACGCGCTCGCACGACACGGACGCGCGGTGCGCATACAAAAACATCAAATAAAAGCTTTAGACTGGCCGGGAAAAAGTCCGGAATTAAATCCAAGTGAAAATTTCTGAGAATTAATTAGAAATGCAGTTTACCAAAAGAAACCCAGAAACAAGAAGGAGCTTCAACAAGCTATTTATAGCGTAGTTCATCCAATTTTAAGAACTATTAAAGATTTAATTTTTACAATGCCACGAAAGTGTAAAGCTGTAATAAGAGCGCGAGGAGGAAACACACAGTATTAAAATTATTTCTACATATTAAAACACTGTTTTTAGCTAAAAGTTATATTAGTTTTTCATTTGCCTTCAAAACTGACTTAGTTTTTTTATTTTATTTGATGATTTCATTGTTCGTGATTGTATTTTCATTAACATTTAAGTTGAGAATTTGTGATAAAATCGTTGATTAATTTGTCTAATCTCAATGTTCTTGAAAATGGTTGAAAATGAAATATTTTTATTATACAATATGTTCGCTACTTGGTTGCATTCATTTGTAATAGATTTAAATCCATTATTTGGAATTTTATGGAAATGAACGTAAGAAAATGAAAATTTGACAGGTGATGCAATATTTTTTCCAGTAGTGTAAGTGAATTTTACAGCGTCTGTCGGATCGCTAGCCATCGCATAGAACAACGCTGCACGGCACCGGGGATCCGGGACAGCGTGCCTGAAGATGAAACCCGGAAGGAACGGCGGCGGACTCCAAAATTAACGAAGTGATCTATTCAGCGTTCGCACTTAGCCAATCTTAGGGCTCAGGAAGCTGATTCGTATTTTTCAAATTGGAGATAGGAGTGGCGTGTGTGGGGAGGAATAATCAATCGGTTCAAACCACAGCGTCATGTGATTTTCACATGACCGGGCGGTAGGAGTTCGATCCCAGTCTTCTGGGAACTGGACTGCCGTGGCTGGCAACTGTGACGCTAGGTTCCCTTTCACTCACCAGGCGAGAGGGCGAGGCATGTAGAGTATTAGGTAGCCGAGATAATGGGTCATATGAATAAAAATGAGCACTTGCTCATGAGTACTTGCTCCGGAGCAAAGTGAGTCTACTCCGCGGCACTGAGCAGAAGCTCCATTTCGTATGAATAAAAACTTCGTATGTCTCCGAAGAACTTACTCATGTCTCACGAGCATTTGCTCGTCGTGAACAAGTGATAGTGCAGGCTAAGAGTTTTAAAAATTGGGTTCTTGAGCAACAAAGAGGTTACATACGCTACGCGCGTCGCGCACATTTGTGCGGAATAAAGAGCAAGTTTGTTGTCTCATTCTTTAAATTCGAATATGAATAGCAGTAACGAAAAACAAGCGCTAGTGGCCCAGCTAATTTTTACCGAAATGCTAAGTGAATATAAAATTATTTTTGAAAAGAGCCAGCTTTCGGAAGTACACTGTGACCGAAACGAAACATTACACAGTTTCAAAAAACACTACCCCGAAAAATTTCAAGTAGAAAGAGCGATGGCCAAATAACATAGAAGATATGCAATATGAAAACGCGCCTGAAAGCAAACGCCGATAAAAATCGTACCAACCATACATTGTACTTTTCGATTCGGCAAAGATTCTAATAGACTATATCACGAGAATTTCGTCTAATCTTGCATTTTTTTAATCCGCTGCTTATGCTTATCAACACACTGTAAAAAATCGACCAATTTAACCTTACTTTTCAAACGTGAGTCTGCTACAAAGGTCCCTCCAAAATTTTGGAGCAAATGCTCACTCTAGAGAGTAAACGCTTAACTTTATTCATACCAATTCTGAGTATTTGCTCGCCAGTTGAGAGTACGCTCAGAGCTGAAGCAAGTACTCAGAAACTGAGCAATTGCTTACCCACTTTATTCATACGAAACTTAGTAAGATCTCGGAAACTCGGAGCAGAGAGTACTTGCTTACTTTTATTCATACCACCCAATAGGGTGAAGGGTTGGTGCATTTCCACCGTGGCGGCGTCGCTAAACATCATGGCAGCTTACAAAATGATACACGAATTTCTAATAAATTAATGCTGCTGGCTGCGCAGCGCAATGTTTTGTCACAATAGCAAACGGAGATTTACGTGTGATTTTATGTTCAGACATTGGCTTCTTCTTTTGGCGAAGGCCAAAAATCTTAATTTTTTTTACGTATAATATTTAATTGTCTTTTTTAATGTTCCACGTTAGTTTTTGTGTTTTTTTGGTTTGGATAGAGGATACTATATAGATTGACACTGCCAACCAATCATTCTCATCCTCTCAAAAGTGCCAATCAGCTTTGAAAAAAAAAATATTCAAGATTGCAGTAGAGCTGGCAAGGGAACTGAAAATTTACACACAAAAATCAAAAGGTTTTGCAAGTTTGAGCAGAAAAGCAAAAAGGTTTGATGCACAAAGTTTTCAGATGAAAAAGAGAGAGAACAAAAATCGTTCCTTCCTAATATTACAGAAGAAAATCAATGAAATGCGAAAACACTCTCCAAAATCTAAAACTCATTTGAGATCACAGTTCCATCGTCATTGCCCTGATCATAATGAGACTTTTATTGAAAAATCGTTGGGTGGTGGAGGACACATGACACAACGCTAGGGTGATGTAAGAACTCAAGTGCCATCTATCCGCGTTCTCACCTACTAAATATTTTTGACGCTTCTTTTCTTCTTATTATGATTAATACCCCATGACCAAAATTAATAAATCTTCAATATTTTTGCATTATTCCTATAGTGTCAAAATAATACGTGTGCTGAATAGTTAGTATCAAAGGATTTGTTTATATTCCTCATCGGGTTAATGAGGCTTCTTCCCTTGACTTCTAAATCAAATATTTCCTTTTCTTTAATATTAAAATTTATCATGCATAGAACAATAAATATGTCAGAAATATGCAAACTAAAGTTACTCTAAAGTAAAAAGTAAGACGAGAACTTTTAAATTATGGAACTTCTTTCTGTGGAAACAAATTTCTTTGGGCTATTAATATTCAATATCTTAATAAAACAATATTCAGATTTTGTTGTGTAACTGCGTATGATGTTTCAAAAATCCCTTTGACCCTTGAGTTAATTTCTTCACATGAGAGAACACGACAGAACACATGATCTAAAATATTGAAGATTTTTTGTAGTATTACCACAACTACACATTTCTGTATTTCTCTTTCTATGTTCTGTAGAATAACAAAAAACACAATGAATGTTCTCATTCTTTAAACACACAATTCTCGTTAGATTATTAAAGTTGTCTTTTTTCCCATTACCCAAAATTCACTTGTTTTAGTTTCATACCTTTATTTCATTTTTGTTAAATTACAATAGTAACCTCGAGGTTGCAAAAATTACGCATCTGTTGAATTCTAATTTATCCGAGTGGTTTGTGACTAAAAATAACAGTACAAGTTGCCCACCCACGCTCTTTATCCTGCTGCGTGACCACAGTGGAAGCCTCAGCTCGAGTCTCGATATGCCAGCAACATTTCCACTCGACTCCCACGTCCTCCTGCCGTCTTCCTTCCCACTCACCCCTCCCCCTCCCCCTGTCCCGTCTCCGGCTCCAATCTCTTTTCATTCATGCCCGGAATCGGCTTCCTCCGGCTCCCGTGCCTCCCGGACGAAGGGTTTCGGGCCCAGCTTCCGGCAGGCCTGCCAACCTCACCAACATCCCCCTCCGGGTCCCTAGCGTGGCCAGGTCACCCTCGGTTTCCAGAAGGCACCCGTATTTTCGTTACCGCGAATAAATATTCCAGGGGAACCGCGCGCCAGACGTGAGCTGAACGCAAAATTTCTCGGTCTACTCGCGACACTATTTTTTTTTTCTGAAATATTTCTTTCTCCCCCGTGAAAATACACTCAGGAGCAGAAAAAAATTCGTAAAATTGATGAAAATGGTGAATTGTTCTTCAATTTTTGAGGCACAAGAGTATTACACTTTGCTGATATGAGAGATTGTGCAATGCTGACACAGGAGATACTATATCGCACGATACTGAAATATTTTCCTTCGTTACAACGCGAGAGCGAGCAGAAACAACAAAGCGAGAGTCACCCAACCACGAGGGCATGTACGAATTCAACACGCCCGAGGAAACAGCAGCGGTGAGATAAAACCCACGCAGGGAAAAATTTACAGCTGTATCACGGCTCTTTGCCTCTGCGATGAAACCGCTACGAAATCAGGTAGATGCTTATTTATTACATATACACGCACGTCCTACATTAATGTTCTGTTCGGTGGCCCACGAGATAACATCGCAACATCAGGAGTATTGTTTTAAATTTTGAAAGAAAATACAGCTGCACGTGGTTAAAGTGTTTAGTTTCCATATGCCAAACACAGATGTGGGGATTCGATTTATTCTGGGAGTAATTTTCGCATGTCAGGGCGTTTAGGGTGTGAGTTTGGAAAGAGAGACTTTTTCATCTCACATATTGGTGTGTGAAAGGAACAACGGCTTATGTAGGTACCTTGATATTCGGTAACATGATATGTAAGTTAAGATGGGGAAAATCAAATAAATTAAGGAGGTAAGAAGACGTAGATGTCTTTGCAATATTTGTTGCGAATATTAAAGCCCAACACGGGGTGACTGAAAATGGGGGGTTTGTACATCTGTTGTGGGTCCTATTATAGATTTTTTGTTGGAGTATTACGGAGTGACTCGTTGGTTAACGTTCAGAATTAAAGAATTGCGAAGATAAGGACTGCGAAGAAGAGGCTAAGTTGGCGCTCAACAAAGTCAATGGGAACGAGTCAAAAAAGGCATGGGAACCAGTCGCAGCGAAGAATGAATGAGAGGCGCTACGAGTATAGATAAATCGATGGAGTTCAACGACTAGAAAAACGTACATAATAAAATAGACATTTCTCCTACGCCGAAGTGTAGGACGCCTGTTCACATAATTCGGAATGAAATCAAAGTACTGATAGGGGAAATGTTAATTTGCCCATACAACTGTAAGAGACTTGGAGAGTTTCCTACAGTCATTTTCAAAACCGTCCTTCGCAAAAACTGCAATGATTCGAAGTGTGGAGAAAGGTAACAGAGTGTGGTGAAGAGAAAATTATCGCTATATATCGCCGTATGGTGTACTATTGGACCAGGCCTGATAACGGCGCCAGGCAGGATTATTCTAACTCTAAAATGCCAATTATATATTCATGATTATTATGTTGTTTTTAAAATTAATTTGTAATTTTGTTGTACGGACATTAATGTTATTTTGCAAATCTTTGTCACATTTTTGTACTCAACTGCTGGTTAAATGTAGTTGATTGTTGGAACTAGTAGAAAACATGTTTGATCCAGCAATGTGTACATGACATTGATGCCATTTCCTTTCTCGTTAAAATAAAAGTGGTGAGAGGCAACGGCGAGCGAGCAACGTTGGCTTATCTAAGAACCGGATTTCATATTCCTGCCTGGCCATGTAGAATTTGAGTTGGATAAAGTGTGTTCCACGCAGGATTCATTAAAATTTCTTCGCTTTTCTCTCTCTCCATTACTCTTAAAATTCAATATATGTTTTCCTTATTGTCTGCACCTACCTATAAAATATTTCAGTCGTTATGCATATGATCAGTGAATCAGGTATTCGAATAATTATAAAAAAAATTAAAGCAACATTTTTAGATTGAAGGATGAATGAGCAAAGTCGAAATATCACCTCCAAGTGCCAAAACCCACCAATAATATACATACATCAAAAACCAACAAATAATATACATACATTTTTTTGATAGAATATTTGATATATATTTTATTTCAAGTTTTAATTCTAAACAATTATTCTGTTCTAAAATCGATGGGCCAAGAATCGCTAGAGTTTGAGATCTCGTATCAAAGCAACTCCACACTTGTTTTTAAAAATCACATAATCCGCTCTTGCCACCATCCAACTAAAAATCTAAACACTCGTTAGCCCCTTGTAAGTCCTTTCGGACGGGTATTTGTGATGCGATGCCAAAGGACTCCCGTTAATGAAACATCCTTCAAAAAAGCGTCTGACACGCTTCGTTCGCCAGCATATTGGTTGGGAGGCCACTATGTACCACCCCACCGAGAGCTTCTGTCTCGTCATAGTAACTCCCGCCACCACCGTCGCACAAGGCTTTGGCTGTGCCCTTCGCGCCGCCCTGCCTCGCACTGTGTCACCTGGGCGATGCCGCCGGCGCTGCCCTGTCCTTCCCATTCGCTCTTGGGGCTCCTCGGAGCGATTTATTAAATTCATTAGCCCGGACGAGGGCCCTTGTGTCCGCATTATCAGTTTTTGCGAGCCGAGCAAAAGCGAAAACACTAATTAAATTTTCATGCGGGCGACGGTAGAAAGGACCGGAGGAAAAAGTAGACCCGACGTTCTCCCGTAAATGACGGAGTATAATTAATTAATTAATTTATACCTGCAATTAAGACGTCGTCAGAGGGATTACTTCATTTTGTTGCTTTCTCGAAGGTTGTGAAGACTCGATTGAACAGCGAGAAACAAAATACGCAACACTTTGGTTAGTACGAGTCAATGGAGCGCGTCGTTTACAGAAATTACGGCGATGGAATACGACTGAGGGAGAGGGAAAGAGAGAAAGAGAAGAAGAGAGAGGGGTGAGGGGGAAAGGGGAGAGATTCTTTAACGAGAGAAGTCGATTTGTTTAGAAGTAATGAAGTCGCTGCTTTTTTCCTGGGTGCTACAGGAAGATGTGGTACGATGGAGGAGACTGCGATGCAACGAAATGTCTCCAAAACAATGTGAAAGATCACGTTTAATATTGTCACATAAATCATTACTCTTGATGTCAATTACTCTCCACATTCATTCAATTTAGTTTTCAATTATTGCAGAATTTTCCTTTGGTTCTAATACGTATTTACAAGACCAAATGATAAAATAATATCACATGTTTTGTAATTCGTGTTAAATTTGTAGTCCCTCAAAAATTGCATTTTTTGTTAAAAAATTTATCTATTGAGAAATTACGTACACTTGTTTGAAATTTGGTTTCATTTTCAAACTTAATCAGCAAACCAATATATTTAAAATTATTTTTTTATAGAATGATTCTCCTAATTTCAATGACACCCTATTTACTCGTATTATTCTTTTCACTACATTGTACGAAAATAATCTGATCACAAATGAAAGTCTTCAGTTTATAATACGTCATACTGCTTACTCATAAGACTACTTCAGAAATCTACTAATCATCGTCTTGTTTTTGGGGTTTCTTTAAATGTTTTAATCTGATGCCAGCACCTCGTTAAAATCATTGCAACATTCCCAATTAAAGACGGAGAAGCTCTCTATTTCTTCCAAGACCATACATAACCATACATTATGGGGTAACGTATCAGGCGCATACCTTTACACTCTTTTCCTCTCACCTTTGCTTTAATCAAGAATGAACTTGCATCTTCTACTCCATTAAATGCATCAAAATATCAACGTGATAATCATGCATCATGTTATGATCTTTACAAATTTCTTCGGATATATATTTCACTGTAATGAAATACTACGCTTGTCAATACGTAAAATACACAAATACAATACGTAAAATAAAACTTTTTATCAGTTTCTGTACAGAGTTCACCGTCACAATGCCTTACCTTCCTTTCGATCTTTCTTTCTTTCTTTCTTTGTTTTTCTCTCTTTCCCACTCTTGTGAAGCGAATTAATGTGTAAAACACACGCGCACGCTACATCAGGAAATATGATCAGTGCAAACGTTTGGGATGTTTCCAAATACCGAACCACAGACTCGTTTCCAGGAAAGTTGGTATTGGCAGGTGTGTACCGACGACAACTGAAGGGATCACCTGGTGTTCTGGGAAATGCCCAGGTAAGTGGAACTATGCAAACTTCATCGTTTAAGGGGAGGACAGCATTCGAAACTATGATGTCGAGGTGACACTGAGCGACAGATGGGCTTAACAACTCGTTGAGAACACGCTTCCGACCGAAATAAGGTATTTCATATTAACGAAACTACCGGCTGAGTTTAGGCCAGAGCCGGCATTGCCGCTGTATCTGCTGCGACTGTGATCGGCAGGTTCTAGGGTTTTAGTTCTGGCCGTGGTGAATATTTGACCCTAGCTACATGCAATCGATTCCGGTTGTAGTGAACCTCTAGGGCGGAATATTATTCGTTCACTATATCCGAGTTTCACGATATCCGATTATCCAAAAAATAATATAGTTTTTCAACAATGAGTGGCTTTATTATTTCAGAGGTAGAGTCAAACACTCAATACCGAATTCAAAAACTCATTGTGTTCGTGCTTTCTTCACACTTAATTTTAAATTGTCCATGCTACATATCCGTTACTACTTTTCAACCTGGGGTCTGCAACCATGAAGGCTTCAGGCTTGACGAAAATGCCACTGATACGCTGAAGCAAATAATTTAAATAGTTCCCTCAATCCCGTCCATTCAACATAAATGTTACAAAAAAGAACTCACGAGGCTCTTTACCTCCAAACCCGTATTCTTGCATGAACTCGGGGGATTTGAGGCGAAATTTATTTTTCTGGGAGCTGTATTTAATAAGAGCTGTATAACTGATGTTAAGAGTTTACTAACACTAAATCTTCTAGAGCATATTTGGTTTGTTTGTTGATCGGGACTGGTGACTTCATTTCACTATAACCGAAAGTTTATGAGAGTCAATTTTAGCTAGCTATCTAGGCAGTACACCGCAGAAGGAGATTCCTGGAGAGGGAAATGCATCGCAAAGCATCGTGTAGATTAATAACGGATCTCAGTATCAAGCGGGAAAGGCGATCATCGGGATAAAATATCGTTCCACAATCCAGCCATAGCAGACGACTTGCACAGAAACAAATCAATCGACCAATTAAATCGACAAATAAATCGACCTACTAACAAACCTCATTTCCATTCGGATTTTAGATAGTGAAAAGAAATGCTTCTTTTGTAGATTAGAACTCACTGAGACTCCAGGCATATGTAGTGCTTTGGATGTAAATGAGCTTCAAATTTCGAATTTTCCTCTCCAAAGTTTCCAATGAAAATTTTCGTATGGAACCAGGTTTTCTATTTTATAATATTATTAAATCATATTTCACTTCCATCATTATGAAACCAAATATTTGAGAAAATGTGAAAAAAATGGCCTTTTAGGCGGCAATCAATGGGACTGGGAAGAGGTTTAGCAAAATCAGAAAGGTAAACCCAGGCTATACAACCAACGCGATTATTGTCAGACACGACTGTAAGAGAAAGTTGGAGTGGCCACCAGGACGTAATGCATGGCGAAGGTTTCAATTTGTTTGCAAACATCTGATAAGCTTTACAAGACGAACCTACCATTAAGGGTTAGAATGATTATACGTTCTAAGTGATGAAACGGTAAGTTCTGGCCAAAAGAATTATAGAGGACAACATAACGCTAAGCTCCTTCGTTGACTGTTGAACAGTGAGTGTGCTGTGCGAGTGTTTAAACAGCCACATCTCACCAAGAATCTACCGAAACCTACATCCAAAATGCCATCCAGATACTAGCGATTCAGTGACACTCCGTTCACGGTGAATCAGTACTCGATTACAGCTCTCGAGGGCAACCACTGAAGACCCTTTCAAAATGGCGCTGATAGTGGCAGCGCAGGGGGCGGTGGCATGCGATAAGAACAGCATTGCGGAGGGGGCCGTGGCGGAGGCGGAGGAGGAGGAGAAGGCGCTGCCGCGTGCGCCGAGGTGCTCCGGACAATTTGCCGGGGATGACGCGTGCGGGATCGCCTCCCGAGGGGCGCCGCGTCGCGGCCCGGCCCGGCCCGGCCCGGCCCGGCCCGGCCCGACGCGGGCGCGGGAGCCGAGGAGGCAGGCAGTGGTGGTAGTATTGACCAGGTCACCACGTGGCCTCCGCCCGCCCGGCCCCGGCCCGGCCCCGGCCTGGCCCCGCCTGGCCCGACCCGAAGTCGAATCGCACAACGCACTTCTACACATTGCGCAGAGCAGGGGATCGAGGGGTTGTGGAACATGCATGCCAAGACGTTTGGAACGTTCATGCGAAGACATTTGAATCGATTATGTCAAGGTGATTGGAACGAGCATGTCAAGTCGATTGGTACGACCAAGTCAAGATTTTTGAAATTAACGTGTCGAAGCGTTTGGAATGAATATACTAATTGGCATTTGGAACAAGTTCGAAAAATGGTTGAAATAAAAACGCAAAGACTTCATGAACGGGAATGATGTGTTAAGAGAAGTTTGGAACATCCATGCAAACGCATGACGTTGCATTGAAACGAGTGTAATAAGACATTTCAAATGCAAAAATATTTACAAGACGTTGCCAAAACATTTAGAAGGATTGCCCATTTGTTATTGGTATTTAAGAATTTCTGAATCTCACATTGACGGCAGTATGTACATAATTTAGTAGTTCTCTTTTGGAGGATATTTGTTTTTCATTAAATAGCTAACAACAAAATCTACGTTCAAAATTTAAAAAGATTTTTGAAAACGGCGTTTTGACGGGCTCTTTACTAAGTACTTTCTATAGTAATATAAGAACAGAATGTAATTAATAAAAAAATGTGGGCTTACACGCAGTGACCTAAATTTTTGAATATAATATGTAATGAAACAAACATTTGTTAATATATATGTGTATCTAATGTCTATCAAAGATATTTGTTTATGTTTAAGGTACACGGATAACCTGTTTAGAGCAATGCCATGAATTCCATTCCGAGGTAATTAAAAAATCATATGTTATCGTCAATAACGTCAAAAGCTTTTGAAAAAATGAAAAAAATATTTCATAGGTGATTCATTTTGATTCATGGATGAAGTGAGATGTTTAAGAAAACAAAATGCAGCTGTTTCAAAAGATTTTGATTTTCTAAATCCACGTTGACAATCTAAAAACACTTCTTATTTACTGTGGAAAGGTCCATTCGCACATAAATAAAGTTCTCTAGTATTTTGAGGCAAACTGTCACGAGCAAAATTAGCCGTTAATTTAAATTTCCTTTTTGTTGACTTTTTTGAAGAGTGACTGAATATTATCTGTTTGAGCAGTTTGACCTCTGAAGAACAAACTTAATCACTAAAACAAGATGGAAGAAAAAAAGAATCCCCTAATACACCTTAACAATCTCAAAATCTTCATTTCTCGAACGTTTTTCTCACGTAGAGACTCGTGAAAAATGTAAAATATAAATTTTAAAGCCGATATTGAAATACAGTTGTAGGAAAATAAACCACATAGGCAGATTTAAAATTAAACGAGAATATAAAAGCTTGGTATGTACTACTACTTGCAATAGGATTATAGTATCTGGAATTAAAATAGTTTAAATGTACTTTAAACCAGAGCTGATAAAATAGAAGAATTCGAGTCAACTTCCCATAGTAGTCCGTTGCAGTTTATGTCACTCACCTTTCACTAGCTAATAGCCCAAGTCACTAGTGTAGCCCGAGCACCTCTCCTCCCCTTGGGATGACTCGACAAACAGCAGATAAGCTCGGGCACGCCCACGTGATCAGTCCTGCTCTAAACAAAACATTAAATTAAAAGAATTGTTCCCGAGTTACTAACATCCCTTGTCCAAATTTGATATGAAACAAACGAGAGACGACATACTTTTCAAACTACCAGCGTTTATCTTTCAGTTCGCACCGAGCATCCGTGCCGTGAACATCGTACGCCACAGCTCTCTCACTGCGTAGTGTGTTTAGATTGAGTGTCAAACTAGTTTCGCTTGCACAGCAATCTACGTGTCTTTTTTAAATATTATACATCGTTACATCAAAAACAGTTTAATTTCGCAAATAGTATTAAAAAATATTTACCACAAGTGAGTGAAAACCAACCCGTGACCGCGAGTGGCGAAATGAACGTACAAGGTAGCCCCGAGTCGGGGCTACACGGTACATCACAAGTGTTTGTGAACGCTATGGATACCTTATATGCAAGCAACAACGATCAGTGCATTCTCCCAACAGCACAATTTCAACTTTTACAACAACAGCAGCAACATCTGCAACTCCTTCATCAGCAACAACAGCAGCAACTACTGCTACTTCAACAGAATCAACCCACAGCGCAGCAAGGGCAACCGTTAATGCAGCAGCAACCGCCCCAAACGACCCTGCCCCAAGAACACCAAACCGAGGAGATGCACGCAACAACTTCCAACGAAACGCTTTCAAACGTAAGTAAACGAAAGAGAAATGATGATGAAAACTCTATGCCATTATACAATGTTCAAACTTCATCGCGTTTCGAAGTGCTTCAAAATCTTAAAGACAGTGATCTAAGTACTCCAGAACAAACATTCAAAATTCCGCCCATAATTATGCACAACGTACTTGACTACAACCAAATGATTTCCGACATTAAATCAGTCGTCAAATGTGATTTCACAACCAAGACAGCCGGTGATCAACTAAAAATCATGCTCACTACAATAGAAGATTACCGTAATTTTAGACATCACTGTGTTGAGAAGAACAGACAATTCTATTCTTTCCGCGACCCTTCTATTAAAACCTTTAATGCTGTGTTGAAGGGCATCCCCACATGTTACTCGGAAGCTGACATTTTTAAAGAACTTGAACTCAAATACCCTGTTACCAAAGTGACTAGATTATTTGACAAAAAGAAAAATTCAATCGAAATTTGTGCTCTAGAAATAAAAGACAATAGAGACGGGAAGTCAATTTTAACTTTAAACCGCCTGATGCATTGCGTCATACAAGTTCAACCTAGAACAAACCGAAACTACCCAATACAATGTAAACGTTGTCAAAGGTATGGACACTCGCAAGCAAACTGCCGACTCACTCCGAGGTGCGTTAGATGTAAAGAGTCACACCACTATTCTCAATGCACAAAACCAAAAAGTGAGAAACCGAATTGCGTTAACTGTGGCTTGGAGCACACGGCCAATTACAAAGGCTGTCGCATTTTCAAAGAAACTCAGCAAGCATGTTCAAACCTAAATGAACGCAGGTCAGGGTCAGAGCAACAACCGCCGCCGCGCAACAATCCCTCTCGAAGCTCTCCAACATTTAGCCCTCGCGAATTTCCTCCCCTTCCCAAAACCAATACCCCGTGGTCACCGGCTCAATCTTTGCAAACCCAAATGCCAACTGATGTATCCCAACTAATAACCACAATAGTATCACAAGTAATCTCAGCTATAATCCCGCAAATTCAAAATATTGTACAGTCAGTGCTAATAAATTTCCATAATGGCAAATAAAATCACTTTATTGAATTGGAATGCAAACGGAATTAAAAGACAACAATCAGAAATAGAAATTTTTCTTCACGAACACAAAATCGATATTGCATGCATAACCGAAACCCACTTGGTTCTAAATGAAAAATTCAAAATTTCCGGTTATAAAATATATAGGAGTTCTCGCTCAGCAGCGGTCACGAGCAGACGTGCTCCGCAGCTCCGCCAGTTAGCCGAAGGCTAGCGCTTATCGCAAGTCCGACTGCCCCGGCCGCTACTAGTGCCGGTCCGGGGTCAGAAAGAAGTGCATTTATTTGTGAACAGTGGTGAATTAGGAACGTTTTCAACTTACCGTTCAAATTTATTAGTGATACAGTGGTGACCGCTCGTATTTGTGTACAAAGGTGACTTCATTCTCGTGTGAACAGTGGTGCGTCAAGAACTATTGAAAATCAATACCGCACATATATAGTGAAGTGAATTATGTTAACTGACCACGTCCCCTTCGGGGGACTAATCACACAAACAACAGAAATACTAAATAACCAAGAAAACAGTGAAGCTTTCGTCAACAATAGTACGAACGGATTGACTTTAGAACACAGTGAAATAACACTGAACCTTCAGCAACAGCACCAATTTTTATTGCATGAACATCAACAGCTAAAACAACACTTACAACAATTAGTGCAACAGAACCAACAGTTACAATTTCAAATACAGCAATATGTGCGTGAAAAAGAAACCCCAGCCACCGTCCTAGAAGCTACAGCAACTAACGGCCAAGCATCTACAACGCAGGAAACGGCCTCAACCTTGTGCAGCTCATGGCAAACAATCCCGCTGCGTCGACAAAAAAGACGCAATGATGACAACTCTATACAACCCTCTAAGAAGACTAACAGTGAACACGACCCCGTATCATCAAAAAACAGGTATGAACATCTCTCTTGTGATGAAAATTTGGAAGAAACCTCGAATTCTGAGAAAATCAATGATACAACAACCAAGGGCAGCATGCAAGAACAAGACAAATATCGTACACCGCCTATTTTCATTCCAGGCGTCAGAGTAATATCTGAAATGATCAGATCTATTAAAGAAGTCATTAAAGATGAAGACTTCTCATATAAACTTGTCAAAACCTACCAAGATGACGCCAAAATTACTATGAACAATGTGAAAATCGTACCTCAAACACCGGAGGTTTATCGAACGCTTGTTAAACATCTGAATCAAAAAAATATTGCTCATTATACTTTTCAGTTAAAACAAGAAAGAGCCTTTCGGGTAGTATTAAAAAATATGCACCCAACAGCAGACGTAACGGAACTTAAAGAAGCTATAGAAGTACAAGGCCACAAAGTAAGACAAATTCATAATATCAAGCATCGTTTAACAAAAGCACCTCTACCATTGTTTTTTGTGGACTTAGAACCTCAAAGTAACAACAAAAAAATATATGACGTCGAATACTTACTACATGCAAAAATTAGTTTTGAACCACCGCGTAAAAAACGAGAAATAGTACAATGCAAGCGATGTCAGTCCTACGAGCACAGTTTTCGGTATTGTACGCTTCCGTATAGCTGCGTCAAATGTGAAAAAATCACGATAGTCGAACCTGTACTAAAACGAGAGACACGCCAGCTACATGTGCTCTATGTAGCCGTGACCATCCAGCAAATTATAAAGGCTGCGAAGTATATCAAAAAATTCGTAACAGCAAGTATCCTAGTCAAAGTCAACACCGTAGAAATGCTACGCAAAACATAACTGAAGGCAACAATTCAAGCTCACTAACAAGTAATGGAACCATAGGAACAGGTAGACAGTTCACATATGCACAAATGGCCCAACATTCGCAAATCAATAATCAAACTGTGTCGAATGAAAATAATCTGATTTCCATAATGCAAGAATCATTTAAAAAATTCGAGTCCATCTTAGCAAAGCAAGCTGAACAAATCTCCAGCCTAATTAATATCATGACTGCAATAATGAAGAAACTATGAGTAATTCACTGCGAATTGTCTCCTGGAATGCCAACGGAATACTTCAACATCGAAGAGAGTTAGAAGTGTTTCTACATCAAGAAAATATTGACATACTTCTAGTGTCTGAAACACATTTTACCGAAAAAAGCTATCTACGTATATCTGACTACGAAGTATATTGCACAAATCATCCAGATGGGACAGCTCATGGAGGCACAGCAGTAATAATTAAAACAAGAATCAGACACAATATGTACAAAGATAATGCTAAAGACTATCTGCAAGCAACCGCTATACAAGTATACGATAAGTTCGGTCCGCTCGTTATTTCAGCTATATACTCCCCTCCAAAACACAAGATAACCACCGATCAGTATATCAAGTTTTTTAGAACGCTCGGCACAAGGTTCATTGCTGGAGGAGACTACAATGCTAAAAATCAACTATGGGGATCAAGACTGGTAACTACAAGAGGTCGCGCTTTAGAAGGAGCCATCTCTACACTAAAACTCCAAACAATTTCATCAGGAAATCCCACATACTGGCCAACGGATGGTAACAAGGTACCTGATGTCTTGGATTTCTTCGTCACAAAGGGAATGGCACAGACCTATCACACAATAGAACCGTCTTTTGATCTTTCATCTGATCATTCTCCAGAAATACTGACAATCAGTTCTTCTGAAATCAAAAAGAAAGAAAGCATATACCTAACAAACAGAAAAACGAACTGGGAAGAATACAGCAACTGGCTTTACCATAACACCACTGCCAAGGTCCGTCTAAAATGTCCAGAAGATATCGACGATGCTGTTGAATACTTAATACAACACATTCAACAGGCAGCCGTATATGCAACTCCAGAAATGAGAGTGTTTGAAAAAAATAAATACCCAGCAGAAATACTAAAAATGATTAAGGAGAAAAGACAGATGAAGATGACCTGGCAACGCACTCATCACCCGGACGACAAACGAATACTCAACAGAACTTCCCGCCTCTTATCAAGAAAATTACAAGAAATTCATTCGGAGGAAATGAAGGAAAGAATAGAAAAGTTGTCACCCTCAAAAGCTACAGATTACTCCTTATGGAAAATTACTAAAAAATTAAAAAGACCTACAAAACATGTCCCCCCTCTTCGTAAAACCGATGGAAGCTGGGCTAGGACGGAAAACGATAAGGCAGAAGAATTTGCAAAATATTTTGCAAAAACATTTCAACCACACCCCTCAGCACTACTCACAGAAGAAAAAGAAATCATAGAATTCTTGGAATGTCCCCATCAAATGTCGCCACCAATTAAATTCTTCTCAACAAAAGAAGTCACAGCAGGGCTGAAACTACTACCAAATCATAAGGCTCCTGGACATGATCGTATTACAGGAGAAATGCTTAAAAAACTGCCTAAGAAACTCATTGCCCTTGTAACATCCATTTTCAATGGAATAATACGCATCGGACACTATCCTTCGCAGTGGAAACTGGCACAATTAATTGTAATCGCAAAACCAGGAAAACAGCTACAAGATGTTTCCTCGTACAGACCAATAAGTTTATTACCTTCTTTGTCTAAGGTATTCGAAAAACTATTACTATTTCGCATATATCCATTACTTAAAGAAAATGACACAATTCCAGACCATCAGTTCGGTTTTAGAAATCGTCATTCTACAATAGAACAAATTCATAGAGTAGTCGACACCATCAACGGAGCTCTAGAAAATAAAAAGTATTGTTCCGCCATGTTTCTAGATATCGCGCAAGCGTTCGACAAAGTGTGGCATCAAGGCTTGCTATATAAAATCAAGAAATGTCTGCCGCATCCATACTATAATATACTTCGATCCTTTATTTCAGATCGATTTTTTCAAATAAAATTCGGAGATGAAATAACACCGTTTCATCCAGTATTATCAGGAGTGCCACAGGGGAGCATCCTTGGACCAGTGCTGTACACGCTGTACACCGCTGACTTACCTCAGTCCCCAGACGTCACCACTGCAACATATGCAGATGACACAGCCCTGCTAGCTTCGCACGAAAACCAAGAAACGGCAACAAGAACATTGAAAGAGCACCTCGAGCTTATAAACAAATGGTGTAAACTCTGGAGAATAAGAATGAATGAAACAAAGTCCAAATGTATAACATTTACCCTCAGACGAACAAGAAATACAAGAATAGAAATAAACGGAAAACTAATTGAAAACGTAGACACTGTCAAATATCTCGGACTACATTTAGACAAAAAGCTAACCTGGAAGAAACATATTTCGATCAAAAGAAAGGAAGCAGAACTGAAAAGTAGACAAATGATATGGTTAATAGGAAGAAAATCTAGTTTAAGTCTAGGAAACAAAATTTTACTCTACAAAACAATACTCAAACCTATCTGGTCTTATGGAATTGAACTCTGGGGAACAGCATCACATTCAAATATAGAAATAATTCAAAGATTTCAATCCAAATGTCTCAGACTATTAAGCAATGCTCCCTGGTTTGTATCAAACGCCACTCTACATAAAGATCTCAATATCACCACTGTTAAAGAGGAAATCACTCTCAAATCTCACAAATAC
This sequence comes from Gryllus longicercus, assembly GCA_038098605.1. NCBI lineage: Eukaryota > Metazoa > Arthropoda > Insecta > Orthoptera > Gryllidae > Gryllus > Gryllus longicercus. The sequence goes on from JAZDUA010000004.1 coordinate 3,813,271, forward strand.
CAACACAGACTCGAAAATCATATTAATCATCTGGCCATAAACATCTTAGATAACAGCACAACGACAAGAAGATTGAAAAGAGTACATCCTCTTGATCTGGACCACAGATATAAATAATATTTTTCTTTTAAAATAATTGTACTGTAGATATATTTTGTTTGTCACAATGCTTGCACTATTGTATGTTTGTTTGTTATTGTGTTTTTTGTTATTTCAATGTGATATTGTTTATTGTTGCTTTTGTTTGTTTGTCTTTTTTTCTTTCTCTCTCTGAACTGGACAATTAGTTTAAAACCATTTTTAGAAAGAACCAGAATTGTATGGTTTCTTTACATGTCGATAATATATGTACAATTGTATTTGCCGAATGTTCGTGTAGAACAAATTGCAAATAAAGCAGATGTTAAAAAAAAAAAAAAAATAAAATATATAGAAGTGACAGAATTTCAAATGTTGCAGCAGGGGGTGTTTTGATTGCTCTTTCAACCCGAGTCAAACATCAACGGTCACTTAGCCCCAACACTTCTAACCTGGAAACTGTGTCAGTCACCGTAACCATAGATAATAAAGATTACACAATAATAACAGCATATAAACCTCCGAATAAACAATTTCCAGTAAAAGAATACAAGGAAATATTTAATAACAACGCCAACGTTATTCTACTAGGAGACCTAAACAGTAAAAACCAAGCCTGGGGATGCAATTGCACAACCCAGCAAGGCACTAAATTGCAATCTTTTGCAGTAAACAATAACTTAGATGTAATAGCACCTTGGCAGCCAACACACTACCCGTACAATAGTAATATTATCCCAGATATTTTAGACATAATGGTGTCTAAAAACTTCCACTTACCTACATCTCAAACCGTACTTCCTGAATTAGATTCAGATCATTGCCCAGTCATCATTGAACTAAAATCTTCAAACCTCTTGCAGTCTAATAATCCCTTCACAGTTTTGGGCACGAAAGGGCACGTCAACTGGAATAAATTTAGAGACCTATTAGAAGTAAACCTTCACTACCCGGAACAGATACTAACAACAAATGAAATAGACAACCAGGTAACTGATATCACACAGAAAATCTACGTTGCATTGCTACAATCAACAACTCCTTTCGCAAGACCTTTCACTAACAATAGAAATCCGATCCCAAGGAATATTCTAAACCTAATTAAAAGTAAACGTAACCTTCGACGGCTCTGGCAAATCAACCGCAGACATGACCTTAAAGCAAAAAACAACAAATTAGGGAGAACAATCAATAACAAATTAAATCAAATTCGAATAAACAATTTTCAAAGATCCATAGCTCAAATACACCCTAATAGTAGACCACTCTGGTCAACCATAAAAAGACTATGTAAAGAAACTACTGACATTCCTATCCTGAAACACAACTCAAATGTAGCTTATACGGATCATATGAAAGCCAATATGTTAGGTAAATATCTGCAAAATAGTTTTACTCCAAACCCAAATACAAATTCTTCCTTTACTAATTATATTACAAAAAACGTCCTGTTACCAGACTATAATGTCCCAGATAAAATAAAATTTATATCCCCATCCGAAACATCTAAAATTATTAAGCAATTGAAAACCCGAAAATCAGCAGGTCACGACCATATTAACAACAGAGCTCTTAAAGAATTACCCAAAAGAGCTATAACTATTTTAACCGCCTTATTTAATTCCTGTCTAAGACTGGGCCACTTTCCAAAAGATTGGAAATTATCTATAATCTTACCCTTCTGTAAACCAGGCAAAGATCCTCGCTTTCCTACAAGCTACAGACCAATAAGCCTCCTAGCCTCAATCGCAAAGATATTTGAAAAATTAATTCACAGCAGATTATCTACTTACCTAACAAAAATTAGCGCTATCCCCGACTTTCAGTTCGGATTCAGATTTCAACATAGCACCACCCACCAATTGCTCCGTTTAACTGAATATATTGCAAATTCATTTCACAGCAAAAAAATACACAATTGCAGTGTTCCTAGACATTGAGAAAGCCTTTGATAAACTCTGGCATGAAGGTCTTTTATACAAACTGCGCCAGCTAGGAACTCCCAAATATCTACTCCATCTAATCAGAAGTTTTCTAAAAGATAGATATTTTTCCGTCCGTATTAACTCAAGTCTCTCAAACAAATTTGAAATTAATGCAGGAGTCCCTCAAGGTTCTTGCCTCTCTCCACTTCTCTTTACTGTTTACATGTCGGATTTACCACAGTCAGACTATACAGAAATTGCCCTTTACGCAGATGACACAGCACTTTTTACCTCTCATTCAGACATTAGCTGCGCCTTCGACAATATACAGATTGACCTAAATAACTACATTAAATGGGCTTCAAACTGGAAAATAAAGATTAACGCATCTAAAACTCAAGCAAAAATTTTCACACTCCGCAAACTTCCTCAACCACCCCTCCTCAGCCTCCAAAACACAAATATAGAATGGATGAGTGGAAATACACCAGCAAAATACTTAGGAGTACTACTTGACACCAAACTAAACTGGAAACAACATATCAAATCTATAGCAGATAAAACTTATGCAAAAATATCCAAACTATACCCAATAATAAATAGAAATTCCGGACTTAGCACTGACTGCGGCTTAACCATCTATAAAACAATAATAAGACCAACGCTCACATATGCCTGCCCGATCTGGAATAACGCCGCAAAAACAAATCTAAACAAAATAGAAATAATACAAAATAAATTTCTCAGAAAGATCATTAAAGCTCCTTGGTTCATAAGCAACATACAAATCCAAAATGAACTAAATATATCATCCATTAACGAATATATAAATCTTATGACTCATAAATTCTTCTCATCCATTCCCCAATCGCGCAGTACAACAATATTCAAGCTAGGTAAAACGTATGGTTCATCAAAAAGAATAAGATCACGAAGAATAAGATCACGATCAAGATTCCCTAAAGACTCCCTTCGTCCACCTTAAATCACCTACCCATCTTCCACCTTCCAAAATTCCTCCCACTGACACCCTCTCCTCAAAATAAACCCATATAACTCCAAAAACTGTTATCCACAGTTTCTTCTCAAAGAACAACGTTTTATCAGACCCCTGAGAGAGGAGGTAACGCATGCGGATGTCCATCCCTAAAAGTTAATGTGTATAATATTGTACAATGAACACCCCTGAAAGGCAGAAATGCCGAGCAGGTAGAAATAAATTTAAAAAAAAGCGTTTATCTTTCTTTTGAATAATTTTCCCGTCAGTAGGTCTCTTAAAAATACTGCAAATACGAAAGAAAAATATTCATTCTTTCATGTCTTGTAAATTAATTCATGCATTTTAATAAAAAAATCAATACACAGCTTTAAACATGTACTGCAAACTGGAATCCCTTTTACTTTCCACGTCTCTGTTAACGTTCAAATTCCAAGAAGCCTCTGAAAGGTTGAAACTCTATTATATTTACTCTCTCACAACGCGAATTTTCGTCCTTTTTAATAATTCCTTCAGAAGGTAAATAAAGGACCTTATATTTTTTCTGTCATTGGTGTAATGCAGAGAGGAAAATTTTATGGAATTGCTTTTGTTGACAGAGTAGAACCTGGACATTCGTTGACCCAGGTGGTGCGGATGGTATCGTGTTATGTACGCGTGCGTCAGAGCTCTCTGCCTCACTTGCGCGCAGTGCAGTTGCGTTCGTTCCAGACAAAGCGAGCTGGTGTTCACAGACACATGTGCTTTAGAGAAAGGGCAACAACTTGTCAAGTCGGAGAGAATAGTACGTAATTCAATGGTTTGTTTATTAAGTCAGTCGCAAAACGAGAGACATTAGGTAATGTTTCTGTATCATTTTCTCTCTCTTTGGACTGGAATAAACAAATGGGTTGTATGAACCAGAAGGTCGTATCTATTAGTTGTTGAGAGTTATTTTCCAAAGGGTTTAATATTTCAACTAACAAGAAAATGAATCATTTTAAAGTTTGGTTTCCAATTTTTAATAATAAAAGCAAAGCATGCACAATCACACACTTGTGAAGAAATCCATGAAATCTATTTGGACGTGTTACTTACGAATCCAAAAATTCAGTGTACCATCCATTTCACATTATGAAAATTAAACACGCTTTCATGATGTGTACACAACAAATTACTGAAGGGAGCGACATAGTTGCTAGGCGTAGGTCGATCGGGACAGGACAGAGCGGGGCGGACAGAGCGAGCAAGAGGTACGGATAGGGCCAGCGGTACCGACAGAGCGAACAGAACAACTGGGTCGAGCAGGAGATAAAAGATTCGAACAGGAAGTGCGAAGATAACTAACACATGATTGTAGTTGTAAATTAGTACTATGGTAATCAAGTTGGACGATTTAAAAAAATACTTTGTTAGAACGGGTACAAAAATCTCCCCATACAACGGTAATTATTAAATTGGTACTTCCTATCCCTTAAAATGGAGTTACATTTACAGCACGCAAGAATGTAAGATTTCATTAATAACTATTCAAATTTCTCAAAACATAAAATTCTTCAAGTAACTCGTTATTTCATATACTCAAAATAGACTTTTCCTGTAACCTCGATATTCAAATCTCATTGATGCAAGTGAAACTTATGGTGGACAAAGCAGGTACAAAGCAGGATTTTTCGGAATTCTGCACTTTTCCAGTCTCTAAATCCACCACTAACTCGTTAATATTCATAACACATCATTATTACCTACAGCTCATACCAATCCAATGACCATTATTTAGGTGTTAGAATCGCAATAAAAATGTAATCTTCTATAAGTCACATGATATGGTGGACAAAGCAAGAAAAATTCTTTTTTACATCTCACTTTGGAGGTGAAATAAAACCGACTGCCCCACGTTGTAGAATCACTTTCATGTAAAAGACACTCAAGACTAAAGGAAGTCTCTGAGCAAAATTATAATCACTTGTTTCGAGCAACCTATAATACTTTCTTTCTTAGCTTGTGGGTAAAGGAGCGTAACGATATTCGCGCGGTCAGGCAGAAGAGCAGACCTGATGGCAATTGAATTCTCGTCACTTGCGCTCATGCGTGCGAGCGAACAACCCGACGGTCGCCGGGTGCGTTCGCCTGTGAGATCGACTGCGGTGCGAAGAGCACGTGCGCAGCTGTGCTGCTGCACGCCCCGTCCCCTTTCCCCGCAGTCGCAGCCACGGCTTCATCGCTTGCTCCGTAACTGAATTCCTAGCACCTCCCCCATCGCTAAAGCTGCCCCTCCCACCCTACCAGCGATCGTGTCTTTGCTCGCTACGGCACCATCATCGCCGAACTCCATGCTCCACCGCTGCCGTCAGCATACCCTTCGACGTCCGGTCGAGTTTAGCCTCCGGTCGAGTTTAGCTCAGCCAGTTGAGCCAGCATTACTGCTATCTTTGCTGCGACTCTGAACAGAAGGTCATAGGATTTGAGCCTGGATGGTGGAGGATTTTTGACAATAGCTACGGAGCTAGGTTTAATTCAGTCGTGGAAAATAATTCTAGTGACCTTTGGTTTCGTCCGCCTAATACTATGTGAGTGCCCGGGCACTTCTCTAACGCGTACTACGCCCGATTTTTCCTTCCTTTTCATTGTCCTATACTCAGATCTTTCACATGCATCATATTATCACACATTCGTGCCATTCCACCTCAAATCGCACAAAAAAACAAAATTTGAACTTCACATTTTTAATTATTTTCTATTTTTCTACTTATTATATAGATCAAATAAGTTAACACGTGTATTTTTATTTTTCCTGACTTTATTATTTTCGGAAATATTGCATAATGAAATATGCTTAAAATGTCTCTCATCACTAATTTAAAAATATCATATTTTTGCGAGCTAATTACAGAAATGTCGTTCAAATTCCATTCTAAACTTAAAACATGTTTAATTTTTTAAGATTGTGCAAAATATTTAATTTCCTTTACATTTATTAAAATTAATTTTTGAAAATTGAATAATTGTGTGAACTCGATGAGCTAATTTTTTTGAAAAAAATATTTATAAACGCACTGGAGTATTGTTGCCAACTCCAGAAAAAATCTAAGGGAGAACTTAGTAACTTTAAAAAAAAATTCTCTTATTAGGAACCATTATGTAGTACATCGCTGCAACAGATGCGTTTCTTGTGTTACTGACCGTCTGTTTCATTGAATGAAGCAGTAATATTAGCACTTAATTTCTTGATGTGGTACAACTTCACAACTTCACAAGTTCACAAACTTCACGCCAATTTTCAGGTAAATAAAGAAACACGTGTGTCTTTTCCTGGTGTTCAGATTTTTAAAAAATGTTAGGTAAAAAAGTACATTTAAAAAAAGTCGTGCCCATTCTTGTGCGATTTCACCTGGAATGGCTCGTATTTTAATTCGTTTCGCTGTCACAAATTGATTCTGAAGGTAGAGTGAGAATCTGAGATACAATTATGAAATAACTCTTGAGACCCTAATCAGGCACACGATCCTTTATTTAATACTTCTTCAACACTTGCATCAAAGACTGACCGAACACAATTCGTTAGTGCATCGGTAGGCAGGGCGTGCCCATATTTAGAATTGATTAATTAGAACTGTACGTGTGGAGTGCCCGCTTTCTTCTTGTTGTATTTTATAGAAAAGGACTGCCACACTCCCCATAGGCTTCTCGTCTCTAACGCCCCATCATCAGACCGTCGTTCAAACTATGATCTCGCCCTCTGCACTCTATCACTCTCTATCTGCCTTACAAACCTACAAACGTGTTCAAATTATTAGACTAAAGACATTTTTCGTAAAAGATATGCATTTTATTACACGTTTACACTCGTGTACATGTTACAGTCATACATTTAATACATATTGTTAGTGTACGTGCCTTGGTTCTTAATCAACAACTATATCTTCTTTGGCATAAGGTTTACCAACTTTTCACCTGAGTTTTTAATTTCATCGTCGCGGTACCAAATCTCCTCTAGTTCCATTATTTCTCGGATATTTCCTTATTCTTCTCTTGGTAATACCCCATTTATTTTCTATGGGGTTCACGTCAGAGATATTTAGTGGCCGTGGTAACACTTTAAATTGCATTTCTACTAAATTTGTCTTTGTGGCACTGTCCTTCATCATATATACAATTGCCATCTTCATTAGGGAACCAATCTAATTTAGGGGAAAAGTTGCTTTTCAAGAACTGGTATTGGTATTGCCTCATTGTCCCTTCGACAATGTGCAATATGCCAGGACCTTTCATAGGCATAACAATTAACAGCGTTTCTCTCCAGATATATCATGGAACGTAGGAAAGACATGGTTTAATCTAATAATTTGGACACGTCTGTACTATCATTTCCTTCTCTCACCATTCTCTCCCACGCTTTTCAAAAGAATCTCTTCCAGCCTCCCTCCTCCAACGGTCTCCCATCCCTACTATCGCTTCCTCCGCCCCCCTCCATCCTCCCTCCTCCGCTGTACAAAAGGCCGCTCCCGCCCCCGCCCGCGTCACTGCACCTCCTCCACCATGATGATCCTGACGTGGGCGCCGCTGTGCTTGCTGCTGGCCCGGGCCGCGCCGCCGGCCGCCGCCGCGCGCAAGGAGGAAGGGCTGAACGTGCTGGGCGGGGAGGACGTCGCAGCCAACCAGTACGACTACGTGGTGAGCACCGCGGAAAACTACTTTGTGTGTGGGAGGTGAAGATAACATGTGGACGCCTCATGACCTCCGTTTATAACACGACATTCACGTTGCGCATTCCAGCATCTCGAGGAGGATTTATGAGGATGGTGATGAATGACGAAGGTTAAATATGTGAGAAGATGAAGGAGTACACACTACGGGAATAAGAAGTAGGAGTGTCAAAAAAATCACAGAAATTACCGCGGAAACTCAGCCCCCAGAAAATCCCCCCGGCTCGGTCTTGTGTGAATACCCAGCTCTAATCGTCCATAGCTGAGTGAGTGACAATAACTGTCTGCTGGATTCCGCCACCTGGGTGTCATACTGACTAATAGTGTAGTAAACTGGTAGTCTGTAATGGAGATGGAGAATTAAAGAAAGAATTACACTTGCGATGCTAATGGATGTATTAAACCCCAATTGCTCACGTTTCTCCTCTAATAGAATGTAATATTTTTTAAAAAAGGGCAAGGCTGAGTTTGAAACAGATCCCTACAATTACTTTAGTAAATGTTCTAAATGTTTAATCACATGCCACCCTTTATTGTCGATTCTATGTAGTAAAAACTGAATTTTCATAGAGATCAAATATGGAGGTATGTTTTATTCGACACCTCGGTGTGTTGTGGGTGTGTTATCTCTGGTTATCACAACCCTTCGATCACTTTCGAAGATTAATATTCATTAAAATGAACGTAAAGTCCCATTCGTTTCAGAAAACTTTTTTCAATATGTGGTGATGACATTGAAAATTATAAGAAAATAATCATGTAAAACGCCAGTCGTTTCTAGTTTTGTGACCACTTTTGTGACCACGACAAACATTTTTGTGTTTATTCAAATGAGGTTCAGCTTAGATAACCTTTGATAGCCATCCATTTAATGCTTCAAGACGTTTTCTAATAATTCAAAGTGTCCTAAAAAGTGTGTCTAAGAAAATGGAAAAAGCAATTATTCGATTTTTTAACGCACTATAAAATGGGAGGCCAGAAATAAAAATGACTAAAGAAACGTTTGAAAAAATAACCAATTTCACGCATACATTAAAAATTATCATTTCTCTCTGATTTTTCTTTACACTTATAATCAGAAACCACAAAATATAAGATTTCCATTCAGTTTCTTTAACAGGTGGGAGTTTACAACACGCCGAAGAACTCCAGAACTTACTCCGTTTGTTCCGGGTCCATAATTAATGCTCATTGGGTATTAACTGCAGGACACTGTGTGGAAAAGTAAGTTTCGAAAGTATGTTTTTGGCTGATATATCACATATATTTTGCGTAAGAAATCAAATGAAAAGTATAAACATATATGTATATATCATTTAGTACAATATATACTGCATTTATAGTAATATTTTATTACGAATAACATTTTTTATGTGGTACAATACTCATTTAACAGACGGAGTGGTCTCCAATTGAGAAATTGGCAGAAAATCAGAAGCATTTTGAATTAAAAGTTATAAGAAATAAACTTAATTCATATTAATTACTGCAATTATACTACAATATTCTTTCACTTTTTTGAAACATTATTTTTAGGATCACAAATCTATCATTCAGGAATGTAATAATTAACTGCCAGTTTCACATGATGTACATGCTAAGAAAATGTGCGTATGAATCAAACTTAGTGCTTAAATACATTTAGATTTGACCCTTATGTCATATGTTTATTGTATTGTACGTACATGTCAAAAGTATAGACTGCTAGTCTCTTAATGAGGGAATATACACGAAAAAAAAAATAATTATTTTGCTTTTCAGTTCAAGTCCCTCAACGCACGTGGTGGAAGTGGAAGCGGGGGCAAAATCTCTGGCAAACGCTCAGACCGTACGGGCAGAGAAGTGGTTCACCCACGAACGCTATCGGAACCTTCAGGATCCCACAACGCGCGTATATTACGATATTGCCCTGATAAAGGTAAAATAGAATCCATGATCAAGATCATTGATGATAAGGTAAAATCCACGTCAAAAATCATTGATGTTCTTCACAGATTCTAAAATTAATGTATTTGTAATCACCTAGAATAAAAAAAAAGATTGCGGTTATTTTTTGTGTTTTAATTAATCAGATATCTTTAGGAAAAATTCCAAATTCTACATGAATATAATCATATGGATCTGCAACGGTGCAATGTTGTAGTTGATGTACGAGTATAATTTTATAAACTTTCATTACAATTTTTTTATTGTTAAATTCAAAATTTTAGCTATTGCATGCTTGATTATTGCCTCATTATGCTCAAATTATCACCTTTGACTAATTATGATATTCGTAGATAACATACGCCTGTTAACATCTCCCCTTTGTTAATTGCAGCTTCATGACTCACTGTTACAAGTCCGTAACACAGCAATCGCCACGTTACCGTCTTCAGGGAGAGACGATCCTGGTCGAAGCTCTACAGTCGAAATCGTTGGCTTCGGAACTGAAGTAAGAAATATAGTTTTTAAAGAGTTCCATTCAAACTATGAGTATAAGATGAATGTACTTCCGAGTTATGTAGAACGATCTATGACGACACAACCGTTTTTCTAGGGACAAGGCAGTTTAGCAACCAAACGAAAAGGTATCTTGAAGAAAGCAGAAATGAAAGTGCAAGGTACCTGCCGAAACACCTTACCTTCATCGTACTGCATCAAAGTTGTAGATGCCACCGGGAGATCATGTCCTGTAAGTACCTTTAAGTTATATGTATTTGAAATATGTGATTTTTTCTTCTTAAACATTAATTTTATATACGTTGTTGTTTCTATACTTATTTCGTTATTGTCATACGAAATAAGTATATTTTCATATTTATGCTTTATTGCTATTTTGTTTTGCTATTTTGTGCTATTTTGTTTTGAACATCACGTACTTAAGATTCATAATAGACGCAATGAGATGTACTATTAGTAGTAAAACAACAACAACAATAATAATAATAATAATAATAATAATAATAATAATAATAATAATAATAATAATAATATGGGTATGCAATTCATTGATACTCGAACATTACAGAGTTGCGTGATAGTCTTTCAAAGAGAACTCAAAACTATGAACTACTTGATTCTGAAATATACCATTAGATAAAAAGTGCCATGTTTTCCGTGTAAGAGCTTCAAATTATTGAGACTAAGCAATTTTGAAATTACAAAGAACTTCAATATCAAAATCTTGTCAAATGTCTCTTGCCCTGTTTCAAAAAATTACAACAAGCGTTTGCAAACTTCACAGGATTAATATTGTAATTCTTGCGTGTGTGTTATAATCTATGATACCTTGTAAATTATTTCTACCAGACAGATATAACAAGATCGGAATTATATTTTCGTTTCAAGGTTTTTGTATCTCCACTTCCAATAATCAATACATTTAACGTGAGAAATATTTACTTGTTCTCTTACAGAGGGAGCGATAATAAAGAGAGCAATACTATCAAATACTTTCTGATAGTGTTATTATTTAAAATTGGAAACGACACCTCCAACAGATGATTTTGAAAAAAATGATCTAGGTCACAAATAGATTGAAATGATCAAACTTCTACATTAAAGGAGGAAAATAGATTTTTTAGCTTTCTTGAAGACCGTGATAAATTATTTACACAGATTTGTGATGGAAAACGCATTTCATATTTGGAATGACGTTGAGCTGAGGGATTAAGACAAAACATGAATAGTTTGTTAGTTGTTAATAATGTTCACTGTAAAGTTAATAACATTTTTATCAGTTTCGGGCGTATTTCTCACCGCATTTTATCCGGATATTATCGCTAGCATTACCAAAGGGGACCGTCCCCGACGTTCACCAATTATTTAGGAAACTAGAAATCATTTATATTCTTTTTGATTTTCTATTGTTCAAAATATGATACAAATTATTATAAGTGTTTGTGATAAATTGAGTTATTACAGTGTCTTTGTCTGCGTGTAAACGGTGATGTATTGATTAGTTTTTATATCCGAGTGCGACGTGATGTTACAGTACGATCGAGGAATGAGCGATTATCGTAAACTTCATACAAGTTTATTACCAATTACATTGATTTGCGTTTAGTACGATTTTTCTGCGACTAATGATGACTATTATAAGTTGAACTTTTACTATAAAAGGTTGGCAGCAGGGTAGCAGTAGTGAGCCAATATCGCCTAGCTGAATGCTACCCAGGTGTACCATTGACTCATGTTAAAGCATCCATATCGACTTCAAACGACCAGTTCACGAGTTACGTTAGTTTTCAATTTGTAAAAGAAATACCATGAAACACAGTACCTATTCTTATTTATAATGAGCCTAACAACTGATATCCCCATAGGATATTCCGTACTTTGATTTTCGTCTAGGTTTTTGAAACTGAGAAAAGCATGTCTATTTTACCGTCACGGTTTTTATGGGGAGAGCATCTGCGATTTACCTACCCAGCTATTGTCTCGGCACACAGACTCAGAGAAACATTTAATATAACGATTACCAATGATAAATTACTTCTCAACGGTCAACTTCTCTGTGATTTCTCCCACACCTGTACTATAATGAGGCTGTTTCATAATGACTACCATTATGCACGAGCTGCATCCATCTAATAAGAAAATAACACAATGTGACCGGGAAAAATATTTGGGGCTTTTCTACTGAAGAAGAGAACCTTAGTGGACATTTTGAGAATATTTGAAATGTTGAAAATCTTAGAATAATATAGTTTAATACATTATAATTTAGTGGCCATCGTCCGTTTATCTTATATAAACATGTAATAGTTTTTGACAGTTGATACAGATACTCATGCGAGAAAATTGGTTTGTTTTCTTCGTTTGCAAATCCAAAAATTGAAAGATGTTTTTTCTTAAATAATAACTATTAAATATTAATAGTTATATACATTTACTAATTTATAATAATCGTCAAAACATTAAAATCAAAATGTAAGCTGTGAGCTCCGAATCACTCCTTTACATTGGTAATGCAAGGGACAATTTGTATCTTGGTATTCCTTATAATTCTAGAGGCAGGGGACTCTGCTCCGTTATTTCTTGGCGCGCGGGAACAGTCTAGTTCTTCATGGCGACAGGCAGCTGTTCGCAAATAAAAACAAAATAGCACCACGCGCGCAGACGAGACACGGTTGCACAAACACTTGGCGACTACGATTTCAAAGGTTCTAGCGAAAGGACATCTCTCACATGCGAACTACGAGCACGAACATACGACATTTCTCACATGCGAACTCTTAAAGAGAAAGAAACGAAAATGAATTGCAAGATTATCAAATTGAAATACAAGCTCTCCAATGTTGTATGTATTGCGTAACGAATACGTTCCCCATATTTTATCCAAACATGCTAGGAGTAAACGAGCAGGGAGTTGTTTCTTTTTATACGGATTGAAGAGATAGAGTTAAGAGAGTTAATAGGAGGTGACAGTCTACTGCCGAGGCAATAGTTGGTTGTGCTCGGCCTAGGCTGCCTCTTCTTATGTCTCGAAAAACATCCACAAGTGGGTAAGGATAGCTCCCTGTCCTACTGCTTTTGCACTGCCTGCAGTGGGCATAGGCAAGCGAACTCTCGTGTAAATTGTGCTTTTGATTCAGCAGGGAAGCCGATGGGCTGAACTCCCACGGCCCATCCAATAATCTCAAAAGATTTCTTCCGTGTTTTAAGTATGCGTACGTCATGCAAAATTCCTGAACTGGAGAGCTATGGACTCATCTTGCAGTGGCATGAGTGTGTATGAGAGAGAAAGAGGAAGAGAGACATGGAGAGAGGCAACAGCAAGTACATTAAAAAAAGACAGGGAGGAAAAATGACAGACGAATAAGGGATGCATGGGATGGAGCAATAAAATGAAGAGAGAATGGGGGTAGAAAAAGCGAGAGGGGAAGTTAGGAGGACTAGAGGGGATGGGGATGGGAAAATAGAAGAGTTATTATAGAGAAAGTGATAGGGCAAGACAAAGGGGCTTGGAAGAAGAAAGGGGCAGTGAAGGAAAGGGAGAGGTAGTAAAAGTTCGATGGGGAGGGAAGAAAAGATTGGCACGTAAGGAGATGTGGACCGGAAAGGGAACAGGGGAAGGGAGAGATGCAGGGTATGAGAGGGGCAGGGAAAGAGAGGGGTAGGGAAAGAGAGAGAGGTAGGGAAATAGAGGGTCAGAAAAATAGAGGGGGCAGGAAAGAGAGGGGCAGGGGAAGTTAGAAGGACAAGAGGGGCTAGGGGAGAAGAAAATAGAAGAGTAAGGATAAAGAATGTGATATGGCAAGTCAAAAAGCAGCTTAGAAGAAGAAAGGGGCAGTGAAGGAAAGGAAGAGGTAGTAAAAGTTCGATGGGGAGGGAAGAAAAGATTGGCACGTAAGGAGATGTGGACCGGAAAGGGAACAGGGGAAGGGAGAGATGCAGGGTAAGAGAGGGGCAGGGAAAGAGAGGGGTAGGGAAAGAGAGAGAGGTAGGGAAATAGAGGGTCAGAAAAATAGAGGGGGCAGGAAAGAGAGGGGCAGGGGAAGTTAGAAGGACAAGAGGGGCTAGGGGAGAAGAAAATAGAAGAGTAAGGATAAAGAATGTGATATGGCAAGTCAAAAAGCAGCTTAGAAGAAGAAAGGGGCAGTGAAGGAAAGGAAGAGGTAGTAAAAGTTCGATGGGGAGGGAAGAAAAGATTGGCACGTAAGGAGATGTGGACCGGAAAGGGAACAGGGAAGGGAAACTGAGATGCAGGGAAAGAGAGGTGCAAGGAAAGAGAGGGGCAGGGAAAGGAAGGAGCAGGAAAAGAGGGGACAGAGAAAGAGGGGGCAGGGAAAGAGAGGGACAAGGAAAGTGAGGGACCGGAAAAGAGAGGTGGGGAGATAAAGTATATTGAGGGGCAGGGAACGAGAGGCGTGTGCGTAGGTTCTTCAATGCCTTTGTTTCTTCTAGGGCGACTCCGGCGGGCCCATGGTGTACCGCGGCCGCGTGGTAGGCGTGAGCTCCACCGGCAACCCGTGCACGACGAGACGCGGGGACGCGCAGTACACCAGGGTGTCAAGTTTCCTCGACTGGATCAACCAGAAGATCCGACAGGAGTGAACGAGGCACCATTTAGCTCCATCGCCACCCTTTCTTTGTCTCTTCATCTGCTACCAGAGTGATGGCAGCAACAATGCGATACTGGCGTTTCTAGGCCAGTGCTGTTGTAAGCATTTGACCTATTCGACTATCTACAAAACAGTTGTTCACTATTTTTGTAACAACAGAATTAAATTAAAATATGCTCTTTTTAAGTATAAAATTATCGCACGGGACTTTATTTTATATTCTTAAATGAGGAAAACCCTCCCAAATATCTCGTATAAATTTGGAAACATCTGTGTATCTTTCAGAATTGAAAAAGTACCACATCTTTTCTGACATCTGAATAATATGTGGTTTCCCATGATTACCCTACTCAATCATACATTTATTAGTCGAGGATATCATACTTTTCTTAAATAAAGTCGAGATTTATGGAGAAGTTGGAAGAATCTAGAATGATATATCATATTCCATAGATTTTCTATAAAATGGAAATTAAAAATCAGTGCATCCAAATCCAATTTACATATTTCATATAGAGAAAAAGTAACTAAGCTTTCCTCATGGAATGTCAAAGTTGCAATAATCCCGCGGGTCCATTCAAAAACTCTCTTCACGTATTTACGTCTTTTCATCGACACTAACTAAAATTGTATGTTACCAAAAAATCCAAACACCCTAAAGATTAAAAGAACTTTTCTGAAGTATAACCGTTGTCAAACAATATCTCAGAGGAGAATAGTGCGGCCAAGAAGAAACGACAGGAGTACTACAAGTGAAAACAGCTCTCCTTTTTTACAAATATATCAAAAGATCATCTATATTGTGTACCTTATTTACACGGGGTGGTGCTGCTAAATCTAATATCAATATAGTCCAAACCATAGAAAGTACAAGTATTCGGTGTATTTTGGTACTTTTTAACAAAGAAATCCACTTCGTATTAAAATCATTTCCGGAATTTCGACCGTAATCTCTAGCTGGAAGTGTACATTATAAACATAGAATTATTGTTTGATAACGAAACACCGGGTATATAATTACACTCTTATGTTGAACCACACCGAACAAAAAGAATTAAACCCAGATTTCTCAAAGACACATTTTTGCCACTTGAATTTAATATAAAACATTTCTCCCAACAAGGCAATAACTTAACTGAGATATGTTTTTTTTGTCATATACTACATGGTCGTTCCTCATGTGGTTCACTCAAATAGAATATATTTATTGTAAAATATTCCTTAATTGTAAAGTTGTACTCTTGTCATGCACCTAAGTGTTGATCTCGAAGAAATGAGCTGCCTAATAAAATCTGGAAAGCTTGGCAGAATATACATATCCCACCGCATGCACACATGAAAAATTATTACATATTTCTTCTCATAAAAAGAACTATAAATGACGTTTTACGCGAATTAATACGATTCAAGCGTCGTTAATATTTATATTCTGAGAATTTTCTACACATAATTGCATTTGTGAAAACAAGTTCTTCAAACTGTATCATATCAAGCATGCCATATTTTAACTTTTATTATGATTATACTATTTCTATTATACAACTACTACGGTTTAATTAATACTTACAAAACGTCTCTATTGTTTTCTACAATTCCATTAAATTTAATTAAAATTGTAAATAAGAATAGTTATTTATGTTACGAGAGGCAAAAGTAACATATTTTACAAGTACGAAAGGTTGCGAAACGAAAAAGTGGCCATTAGTCCAAGTGGCGTAATTTTACGAGCAAAATAAAAATACTCTTACCACATGTCATAAGCCGCTTTTTAGACAGCCTTACTTAATATCATTTTATTTTATTATAAGTCAGTTTCATACAAATCATTTAATGCTACTTTAAGAACGGTAGTAACTGATCTGATCAGACAAAAGTGTTTTGATTTGTTGCTGCATTCACTGACTTATCAGAACAATCGAGTATCATCATATTTTTAGCGTAGTGCTAAAATATTAACTTCTAGCACGTCACGCATATCGCTAAAAGGGCCGATTCTGTCTATTAAAAAAATATTATTTTAAATATGGGAATATTTTGTACGGACGAAGGCAAAAATTGATTTTTATTCATATTAATTTTTTAATAAAATTTGTCATATACATTATAAAGAAGAGTGTTGTAAATATTGATCTACGAGATTACTCATTTTAACTCATGTTTTGATTATATTGATTTTTAGGCCTTTATATTTGTAACCTGTGATAAGAACAATCTAAGTTTTATTTGAGAATTGTCACAGTATGAACAAAATAAATGTGTTTTAAAATACCTGTTCCTGTCATTATCGATATTTATGACAAGTTATATCGGCCAAAATGCAATAAATAATCGAAGTGTATCTCACACAAGTATGAAATTAGCAATCATTATCTAAACAGGAAAATACCGAATATATTTCAGATACATTTATTGAAAGTGTCTCTAACATATTATTTGGAATTCAAAATAGTTCGATTACCGTGACCCTGTTCAAATTATCTCATCCATTTCGAAACATTTTTCTCAAGTACATAATTACTACAATTGATATGGCGTATTTGGTATTATTACTATTATTATGATGATTGTGGTTAGTTTCGTAAGTGTCTGCATACACGTGTGCTTGATTGGGATAATTTCTGAAGAATGGGGACGAGAATTCTAACATGTGCAATGTACTGGCAGTTGTAAATTCGTCCCCTCCCGTCCCCTCCCGTCCTCTCCCGTCCCCTCCCCTCCACTCCCGTCCCCTCCCGTCCCCTCCCGTCCCTTCACAAGACACTTCACAAGAGTCTTTTCCACACTTCACCAATAATAATGAAATTTAACTGTTTTTTCTTAATTTGCTATTAGTTGGGATCTTGATAAGTCCATCGATTTAACATCAATTAGGCGCCCATTATACAAAGGTTACAATAACGCTACAATAGTTATGGAATGTCAAATAAATTACATACTTTTGGACAAGTTACAAATTTACATCAAATTACATTTTCTTGTTCATACTTTTTAATCTATGAGGCGCTATCTTATTCTCATAAAAATAAAAACTACGTGCATTTTCCTTTATTTTGCAAAAAACAACGAACATACTACGGAATCTTGTAAGAAAACGACTACTGAAATCATCAGTGAAGTTTTTAGATGCTACAAGTACACATTTAAAGAATACAAGTTTTCTAGATTTAAAAATCATAAATTCTACATTTAATTAACATATTAATTTACTCTTAACATTAAATTGAGAAAAAATCATTGGTTGAATTGACAAAATTTTACTAACTGCTCTTAATTTATTGAAGATTACATTATATTATTTGGTGAACATGATTTGTATTATTTGTAGAACACTGGAAGAAAATACAATTGAAAGGTACTTAGGAAAATCTGTAGGATTAATGAGATAACAAAGGTTTGTTTAGGGGTGGATGCCCATTGTTCGGGTAGTTGCAGGTTGTTCCCGTGTTCACTAATTGTTTTCTTTACTCGTTGTTAGATTGTAAATGTAAACTGCCCGTACATTTACAGGTTGTATGCAGGTTGTACCCGTAAATTGCTAGAAACGTAAGTCCCGTGTGTAGTACAGTGTGTAGTACAGTGTGTAGTGCAGTGTGTAGTGCAGTGTGTAGTGCAGTAGTGCAGTGTGTAGTACAGTGTGTAGTGCAGTGTGTAGTGCAGTGTGTAGTGCAGAGTGTAGTGCAGTGTGTAGAACAGTGTGTAGTGCAGTGAGAAGTGCAGTGTGTAGTGCAGTGTGTAGTGCAGTGTGTAGTGCAGTGTGTAGTGCAGTGTGTAGTGCAGTGTGTAGTGCAGTGTGTAGTGCAGTGTGTAGTACAGTGTGTAGTGCAGTGTGTAGTGCAGTGTGTAGTGCAGTGTGTAGTACAGTGTGTAGTGCAGTGTGTAGTGCAGTGTGTAGTGCAGTGTGTAGTGCAGTGTGTAGTGCAGTGTGTAGTGCAGTGTGTAGTGCAGTGTGTAGTGCAGTGTGTAGTGCAGTGTGTAGTGCAGTGTGTAGTGCAGTGTGTAGTGCAGTGTGTAGTGCAGTGTGTAGTGCAGTGTGTAGTGCAGTGTGTAGTGCAGTGTGTAGTGCAGTGTGTAGTGCAGTGTGTAGTGCAGTGTGTAGTGCAGTGTGTAGTGCAGTGTGTAGTGCAGTGTGTAGTGCAGTGTGTAGTGCAGTGTGTAGTGCAGTGAGTAGTGCAGTGTGTAGTGCAGTGTGTAGTGCAGTGTGTAGTGCAGTGTGTAGTGCAGTGTGTAGTGCAGTGTGTAGTGCAGTGTGTAGTGCAGTGTGTAGTGCAGTGTGTAGTGCAGTGTGTAGTGCAGTGTGTAGTGCAGTGTGTAGTGCAGTGTGTAGTGCAGTGTGTAGTGCAGTGTGTAGTGCAGTGTGTAGTGCAGTGTGTAGTGCAGTGTGTAGTGCAGTGTGTAGTGCAGTGTGTAGTACAGTGTGTAGTGCAGTGTGTAGTGCAGTGAGTAGTGCAGTGTGTAGTGCAGTGTGTAGTGCAGTGTGTAGTGCAGTGTGTAGTGCAGTGTGTAGTGCAGTGACTACTTCACCCCGGAAAGTGGTGGTGTTCCTCCCTGCTGGATTGTGAGTTATGGCGCCGACCTACACGTTGGCTTACGGGGCTTTCCTCCAGGTATCTTCCCCAGCGGAGCACCATCCCTGCAGGGACAAGCTCTAAACTGCCGACTGGTCCCCTCGACGTGTGTGGTAGTGTAGTGCAAGTAGGTGTATGTGTGTAAGGAGACAGGATAAGACATGGAGGAGGAAAGAAAGATTGCGCGCAATCTGATAGGCTACTACTCCGGCATTCTCCTGGTATTGATCGAAAAAACCACCGATCAGAGCAGTTACGCGACAGAAATTTCCTCTAGAATGCGGTAGGATTCGAACTACGCTATATGTAGCCAGTGTTGGAAATACCCTCCCCCCTCCGTCGGTACTCTAATTTTAGGACCTTCCAGTCAGATTTACTGCAGAGATAATAGATCTAAAGAAATAAAATTGGTTCACGAGATTGGTCAATATGGTTAGAAAAACAATTAGTTACGCCAACGTGCTCCAGCAACTCCATGTGGAGTTTGGGTATGGTGGCTTGAAATGAGACGTTACCTGAATGATTATTAGTAAGTTGTGTACGATCTATATTTTGGTGTTTATTTATCCAAGTTTATAAGTTTTTGGTTTTATTTTTGTTAATTATTTAACAATCAATTTATTGTAATGCATGTTGTCCTTATGCACTGTTCATTGTTTATACTTTAGCCCTGATGAAGAAATTAAATATTTCGAAACGTTGGCCTAACTGTTTCTCTAACCACATTGACCAATCCCGTGAACCAATTTTATTTCTTTATTCATCAATGGTCGTGATTCTACAATGGTTAATGGATCTAATATTAGCTCAGCCCGTGAGTGTTCACTAACGTTATAGTTTATTAACTTTAATTCGCCTATAAACAGCAAATGACAGACAAAATTGATATGTGTAAAGTGAGGAGATAGCCCAGGTTTGAAAACAAATGAAGCTCGTATTATAATTAGCGGTCATGTCCCAGAATTCAGGTAATACCACATTCTTATAACAAAATTAAATAAAAAAACCATACTTTGTAATAAATGGTCTCACACGTCATCATGTATTTGCAGCGCATTTGTTTACATTTTTCTGAATGGTCGACGGTCTATTAAAACATTAACAGACACAGAATAACTTTCTGTGCTTTGTTTGGTTGCATCCATATCGGTATTATAACAGTACAGTAGTTCGGAAAAGTATATTATTTTGTGATGCCTGTTAGTGATAAAATAGCACTTATTGCACTAATAAAATAGCAAAGAATAATTGCAATAAATTGTTTTAACAGGTGGGAATTAACATTAGGCCGAAGAACTCGAACATTGTTTACCCGTGCTCAGGATCCATCGTTAAAGATCACTGGATACTAACTGCCGGTCACTGCATAGCAGGGTAAGTATTAACTGGTGGGTTATAATGACATATCACGCCCATTTAGAACAACTACAAAACAATCATTTTGACATTTGTATCATGTGAACAATATTAATGTTACACTATTAAGGAACTTGGAAACAAAGATTAAATACTTATAAGAATGGCCAACACCCACAGCATATCGGCAAACTATCAAGATCCAGAAATATATCGATCTCACCCATGAAATTGCAGCTCAGTGGAACCTCAGCTTAGTGACAAATGTGCCAATAATAATATCAGCTACAGGGGTGATTCCGAGAATGAGGCTTCGATCACTTGATTGGCTTAATTTGAATGTAAGAAATATATTTTATACAATAGGCAGAAAGCTTCTTGATCTTATCTTGAATACAGGTTATATTGTTAGGAACTACCTCCACTTTAGCAACTCTTCAATGAGTCTACTCTTCTGTGAGTAGTTGCCACACTAACCAGTATAAAACTGCGAATAATAATAATAATAATAGTAATAATAATAATAATAATAATAATAATAATAATAATAATAATAATAATAATAATAATAATAAAATTACAACAATAACATTCCCTATTTTGCGCAAAGTATTGTGGGGCACTCACTGACACTAGATCTGATTCTTAGGATTATATTTTCACTTAGATGTTTTTGGTTTCATTTAAATAGTATTCAACCACATAATATACTCTTCAACTCATCAATTGTTATGTGTTGTATTATGTTTCGTTTTATCAGAGAATACCTGCTGTGAGGAGCTTCTCTGTCTTGTGTATGCATGAAAATGTCTTCAATGAGTATATCATTCAAACCTTATTCTCAAAGAACATTGTAAAAGTTGTGAATTTATGATTCTAGTACGAATCCCGCAACGCATGAAATTGAAGTAAAGGTAGGGGCAAAATCAATGGCAGAGGGAGATTCGATAATGGGAGAGAAATGGTTTACTCACCCAAGCTATCGGCGAAAGGCAGAAGACGAAAAATATTATAACGATATTGCTTTGATAAAGGTAAGGAACAGTGATGCAATCTCTCACAAATTTCTTGATGATCTGCACGGAGTTAAAGATACTAACATTAACGTTTTCAATTGCTTTTCTACCAGATTTGGAAGTACACATTGACACAAATCATAATGCTTTTTGAAGTAGTTATTTCAGACATCCTGAGAGATTATCTCCTAGTTTGAAAGAAATATTGACTTCCAACTTATTATCGTGACTTAAATTAATGTATTAAATCACAAAGTTAAAACAAATTTTATTTCCAGACTTAAAAAAAATAGTTTGCACTCAAAACACCGGTGCATTAATTATATTCCAATATAGCTAAAAAATAACAAAAGTTTTTCTCTAAAATGTAAAACTTTCTTTTATTATTACAGACAAAAGAATCCGTGTTAAAGAAACGGAATATTGCTTTTGCCAGTCTACCGTCAAAAATGATAGAAAACCCTAAAGAAAACTCTATGGTGGAAGTAGTTGGATTTGGGGGTGATGTAAGGGAGTTTGTTTTTTTGTTAAGAGAACGTTAGAAATATCGCACTGCCTCGTACATATAGAACATAACCTGATGACGGAATTATATTTCCAGGGAGATACAAGTTCTGATAAAAGTGGAATCTTGCAAAAAGGGAAAATGGTAGTGAGAGGTAAATGTGTTCACACTTTGCCTTTGAAGAATTGCATTCACGTTTATGCTAAAGAAGGGAGATCTTGTCCTGTAAGTATATATGATGTTTTGTAATATTGTTGTAAATTAACTAATTTTGGTATTGATTTTCTCTCCATTACTTGGAAATCGATATAGTCAATCTTTAAAATCGTGATAATATATTTTATTGATAACAATAATAATAAATTATCTAGATAAAAATTCTTTTATGTGCGTAGATATAACCTTTCTTAACACACTCAAGAATTTTGGTACAAAACACATGGTCGTATTCAACAAAACCCCCGTGGGTCTGCCCTTATAAACCTGGGTGTGATTTAGCTTTTCCGTCAGAGTTCGATCTCAGTTAGCTATATTCAAATTCTCAGGATTGGAGAACGGGAAATAAAGGTAGAGTGACTGAATGTGTTCAGAGTGATCCGGAGAGGAATCTAATATGCCTGCCAGGTTTTTTTTTTAAGCTGCCAGCTCGACATGGCTTTTCTGGGATTTTTTCACCCTTCAAAAAATACACGCACTTTAGACGGAATCAAATCGGCATCGGGTGGGTGAAAAGTCAGTAAGCTAACCACTGGCCATCAGAGGCGCCTATAAAGCACTATAGAGATCAAAATCAAGGCGTTAGAAGTAGTTTATAACTACGTCCGTTATTTGTGATACCGAATGAGTTTTGTTCAATATGTTTCGTGATATTATCTTCTCACAAAAAAAACAACAACATTCATTTAAATACGAAATACCTTTCCTTGGAGTAGTACTCATCTGCCAGCTATATTAACAACTTTTGTGTTTCATTTGTTTGTAACGGACGGTGGTCAATAGCATTGTTCTTGGACGCCGGCCGTTAAGAAAGACCTCTGCTTTGTTACGTTAAGTTGATATAATAGAACAGAATTATGAAAAATATTTTATTCGAGATCTGAAATACGGGGTAACTTTTGCTAACTATACCATTGGCAGGACACCTCCCTACCATTCACATGCGTACAATTGCACGTATGGATTTCAACATGTGCTTCACTTCTTGCAGGGCGACTCCGGAGGCCCTATGGTGTACAACGGCATCGTCGTGGGTGTGAGCTCCAGGGGAGCGCCGTGCACATCTATTCCAGGAGACGCGGAATACGTGCGTGTGTTCGATTACGTCGCCTGGATCAAGAGGATAACAACAAAGCCGCTTTAAGTGGAACGCCACCCGTGGGTGCTCCCCACCGAAGCCCACTATTCGTCATTGGATTGACTGTAGCAATACGAAGGGCGTTCAAAAAGTTCCCGGAATTGCCTTGCCGGCGCCAAACTGAAGGTGTTTTATGTAACTTATGCGGAATATGCGACTTATCCGGATTATGCGACTTATGCGTTTGATGTGACTAGTGGCGACAGGGTTTACATTCGTGGCAGGCTTCATATTTTTGAGTAGGGAGCTGGGCATGTTCGCACGCGGGCAAAATTGGTCTCCAGATGATTCAGTGCGCAGTGGTGTCACTGATCCACGTCACATATAGATGTGTGGTTGTCCACAAGCGTAATATCGCAATTCGAACAGCATGCGAACATAATGTTCGTGTGAATCCTGAGAAAAATAGGCTTCGTAAGAGCTATCGGGCCTGCTACATGCGGTGCGCATGGGTCCTACTTCGAAGGTGATTAGGTGGTCATTGCCATAGGGTATAACATTAGCATGCTGGATCACCTTTCCGGGAACTTTTTGAACGCTCCTTGTATGCAGATCAAACGTTCCCTATGAGGTCGGAATCGATCGTCTTGGAGTCGGTGACATTTTGATGGGGATCAATGATGATTGAGGGGTCGATTGGGGGTTGATTATAGACGAATACGGACTAGACATTGATCGGTATAATCAAGATCCAATTGATTAAAAAACTACTAAATTTAATTGTTCAACAACGAAAATTCATTGTTTTTCGTTGTAAAGAAATAAAGCATGTAATAAAAAAATAAATTACAAATTCACTCCTCTTCTTTCTTATCTGCAACTTTTTCTTCGGATCAAAGACGTAGAGCTGGTGATACATAGAACTCATTCTACGAAGTAAGGAAGCCTTAATAATGATCCTCGCGGAAGGATATCAGCAAAGAATAAAAAGAAATCACACTCTATCATATATTTTTCATTCACCATCCACAATCTTATACCAATTATATTTAAAACTGTTAATTTTAAGTTTATTGCAGAGGTCTCATTTCGACTTTCTGTGCCGGAGTATCCGAGAAATTTGCTACGAAACTGCCTACGATGATTAGGCAACAAATTAGAGCTATGTATACTCAACGATATTCTATCGCAAAAATGGTCTCCACGGACGATAGAAATGTTTTGGGCAGTTAATAGCGCTCAACATTTTGTAACAATTGCACAACAACGAAGATTAGAAATGCAGGTACTGAGAAGAGGAAGAGTCTTCGATTATTGCAAATCTAGATATTTGCCAGAATATTGCCCTGCAATGTGGTTATATTTCAGATATGTGCAATTCTTTGAGTTATGATTATGTAGACAACTACTCATTATTTGTTAAGAAGAAAATAAAATATATTGATTTTGACGTCTAGATATAATTGCTGTGTTCATATTCATGTATTTATTTCTTTTAATTATTACAAGTTTCAAAAATTCTTTCACAAATATCATCCAGAATCCATTACAGTTTCAGAGTTTAGCAAATATTCCTTGTTTTAGTATTATGTATTAAAATATAAACGATAATTTGTATTCTATAGGGTACATAATCTGAAATCTTAATTAATTGAAACAATGTAAATTTGTTTTAAGTATTATCATGCCATTCTATCGACATACAACAACCAATCAGAAGCATCTTCAACAGCCGGCATTTGATAAAACAAATTGAAACACGTTGAAGAAAACTATTGTAATTAAATACTATTATTCAAAGGATGATATTATAAAAGTATGAAACGGCATATGGCCAATAAGTCAATATCTATGATGACAACAAATAGCCTTAATTATTATAGCATCGATTAAAAAACTAAGACTCCTTCCGTTATTGCTATGTTTTCATAATGGCATTAATAATATGTAATATGACTGGTTTTTATTAATATCTTCAAAAATCACACTTTTTGCTTACCAAACAAAAGGCATACATTGTTCTTAAAAACATTTTTATCTATGCAATGTTTAAAATGTGTCAAACTAACATTTCTTCGTAACCAAACGGAATACGTAATATTTTCTCCTTTAGAACATAATTATATATATATATATATATATATATATATATATATATATATATATATATATATCTATAATGAGTATAAATTCTAACATTATTTCATTATTTTACTTTGCTTTCGCCGTGGTGGCTAAGCCAGCTTGATTGAGCTATTTGTCACTGCTCGCGCAGCATAGAAGGTTGTCTGTCGCTACGGTATCGATTTTAACCACTCTCAGCTTTATTGGGCAGCATTGCTCAGATCTCCTTCTCCAGCTTTCCCCCCCCCCCTCCCCCACTCCACCCATCTCCGGGATCGCGACCTTTCTACGAAGAGAACGCAGACTCCCTTCCCGGCGCAGAATACAACCGCGTCAGCCACAGAGAAAGCAACCGATACCTCTATTTAAACGCGATTATCGAGAACCGATTCGATAACTGCGCGCCAGTATCGATAACATGCTCCAACAGTTCGTTTTCGTTGGTGAACGCTTTTTTGTCTCTTTCCGTTAGGATCTCTGGTCCCGCTCTCTTTTCTCCTGGATACTTTTGCTCGCTAAGGAAGACCGAGGTTTCAACCTTAGCACAGTTCCATTTATCGCCTCATTTGACTGGCATTCCGTTCCTACGTTCGTAATGAAAGTTTCTAATTTTAAGGAGTCATAGGAAACTTACGTCAGGAATTTGAGAATCAATTTACAGAGAGTTCGAAGTGAAGAAGGAGCGAAGATGTTTCCTAAACACCTGTTTACAATAAAACATAATACAATAATTACGAATAGTTCACATAAGTTCGAATTTGCAGCAGGAATCAGCAGGAAATAGCAGTTCATTGCATTGAAGACAGATTTAAGAGATTCACACACTTCGACAAAAATAGGAACTGATGTAAATAAACACACAGTTCTATAAATGGATAATATATAATATATAATATAAAATATAAAATATATAATATATAATATATAATATATAATATATAATATATAATATATAATATATAATATATATATATATATATATATATATATATATATATATATATATATATATATGTGATTTTTAGGTAGTAATCATTTCAAAAACTGTTAATTGAGGTCAGAGTTTCACCTTAAAAACATTTAGTTACGAACAAATTATGAATAATGTAAGTATTATGAAGAAAGCCACAACTTAATCAAACGTACGCAGAAAAGCAAAGAAGTCGACTTTACTATTTTTTCTGTATTCCGAAAGATCAGTTAATTGTTATTCCAAGCCTTCCTCCATTTACCGCCATTTACCACTCAGTATCCGCCAATAATCCGATTCCATTTCTATCAACCCGTAGGCTCACGTACTTCCTGACTCAGCAAAAATGTTTTCCACCTCCCCACACACAAGTGCCTTCTGCTCCTCTCGCTCTCTTCCACACTCTTGTTCTCTTCCTCACTCTTGCTTTCTTCCTCACTCTCTCTCGCACGCGTTCTCTTGCTATCCCTCGCTCTCCCTCGCTCTCTCTCTCGTGCTCTCTCCCCCTCACGCTCTCTTGTGCTCTCTTCCCCTCACGCTCTCTCTCTCTCGTGCTCTCTCCCCCTCACGCTCTCTTGTGCTCTCTTCCCCTCACGCTCTCTCTCGTGCTCTCTCCCCCTCACGCTCTCTCGTCCGTTCTCTCTTGCGCTCTCTCTTGCGCGCGCTCTCTCTCTACGCACGCTGTGCGTGGGCCGCGGAGGTCCGGCGTCGCGACGCCCTTATCCGCCGCCTCCCGGGCTATCTGCCCCGCGGCCCGTGCGAGCGTCGCGCCACCCCGCCCACCCGCCCGCGATTTCTTTGCCTCTGTGACAAATCCGAGGCGCTCCGTCTCCGTCCAATAACGGGCGCGCGGCGATCGTCAATTGCTGGCCATTGAGCGCTCTCGTGGCCCTGCTGTATCTCCCATCAGCCGCCGCGACCGACGCACGCCCTCGCGTCCGACCCCGCCCCCTTGCCGGTCTCGTTTCCGCAGCCTGGTTCTCCGGCCACGTCTTTCCTCCACCCTCCTCTGTTATCCTTCGTCGTCCTTGCTCCGCTTCATCCTCTTTTCAATTTCTAGTCCATCCTGCCTTTTTTCTCCCCTTCCCGTACTTTCTCTCCCTCTCACGTATTCTTCTCCTTCTTTCCACTTGCTTCCCCACTTTCTTGTCACTTTCCCTCCACGTTCCGTCCCATCTTCTCCATACCGTTTTCTATCCTTATCCGTCACTTCTCCTCCAGTCTCATCTCCTCCCGTTCCTTCATCTCCCATCTCAACTCCTCCCGTCCCTTCATCTCCCGTCTCCTCTCCTCCCGTCCCTTCTTTTCCAGTTCTTTCCCCTTCTCATACTGTTTCGTTCCTCTTTTTTTCTTGTCCCTTTCCATCCCTATGCCTTTCCCTTCCTTCCCCCCACTTTTCACTTTTTTTCTAGCCCAGTCTTTTTACGCCGTCCTTCCCTTCCCGCCCTTCTTTCTTAATTCCCATCCTTCATCCTACCCTAAGCTTCCTCCTCGCCAGTCCCTTCCTGTACTCTCTTCACAAAACCATCTCCCCGCTTCGTCGTTTCTCGACCTTCGCGCCCCTCTCAACTTGGCGGCCTTGTCTTTCCACGATGCGCCCGTTCCCCGGTCTGTTTTTCCCTGCCTTACTGAAACTCCGCTCAACTTTCCGATTCTCGGCGATTCCTTTGGTCTCTCGCTCCCATACCGCCGCTCTCCAAACGCGACCCTCCGCTCACTTGCCTGCGGAGCCATCGGACTTCTCTCCCCGCTCCCCAATCTGAGCAGCTGAGGCTCTTCCAGTGTCCGTTGCTAGCCCATCGACAAGGCAACCAAACGAATTGAAAACGTTTTCGACAAGCAACAGATTCCAAACCTCCAATTCCGTTTACCTTCGTTCTTTAAGGAGATAGAACGTGAACAAATCGAGAATTGAAATGATAAAACCACTCACATCGCACACGAGAAGACGTAACCATAATGAATAATATTTGAATAAACAATTTGAAAGTACATGCAGAGGGTTCGACGGAAGATTATTAGAAGAAAATGTTGTTAGTCATTCGTCGTTTATAAGGACGGTTAATCTTCACGGGTCAAGAATACTATAATGCGTAGACGTCTTTTACACTGAATTCCGCAATGCCTTTACTACAATATCCGTATGCATTGCCCAATTACATTCTGAAGACAGTCACATTATTGTCGTAAAATTCTCTGTACAATTACTTATTACGTTGCGTCTTTTACACATGCACAGTTCAAATTGCAACATAATTTAAACTTTATTCAAAGTGGCATTTTCAAACACACACATACTATTTTTCTTTGGGTCCGTACGTGTCTTCATTAGTCATATTTATTTTTTTACATTTGTTGTTTACTTTACGTATCTGTATTCCACATATTTCATTTCAAGCATTCGTTAATTTTGCATATTGTCCTTGAACAATCCTTGATTCTTGCAATGCGTTAAAGTTCTAACGTCTTTTTCTGCAGCCTTAATAGGCGATCTGAGTGCAAGACTACGAGCGTAGTTAATCTGTGCTTGGGTCACTATTAATATATCAGTGTGATTTCTTGTTAAACATGCTCTCATTAAATCAATATTCAGTGTCAGAATAAGAAATTTAATATATTTCATGAATAATAAATTCACAATTGAGAATTATTTTCCATTATAGATGCATCTCTATATCTTTTTGGTTATTCATACTTATAGTACTTTAGGATTATTATGCTTTTAGGTAGCTCATAACTTATGTTTATCATTGCCACTTTTACCACCTACACTTCCTTCTCTATTTATAATTTACGGTTTTCTCGCAGAAATATGTTTATAAACAAAGTGTAATTATTTTAGAATTATTGACTGTTTTAAGTAAAAACATCGAAGAATATTAAAAAATTATTTAAAAGCGTATTGACTTGTTTCAAAAAAGCAGTAGAGGCTAATATCCCTTAAATAATTTTAACAACTTATACTTTTATGGATATAAAATTTTCATTTGTTGATCAGTTTGTATTATGGACTTTTCTTTTGGATCTGAACAGATTTAAAGATCTCAAAATTTATTGATTATGCGTTAAAGTTGGAAACAATTATCGACTTCAATTAAATAGAAAAAATTAATGAACTACGTAGTTCTCACATGTAAGTGATAAATTTATGACTAAATTCACGGTTTAATAATATATATTGTTTCTTTAAATTGAAATGTGGGACATTTAAACAAATGCTTTAATAGCATGACAGAAGACTCCTAAACTATATATTTTTTCACATTAACAGTTGAACAACGGTATTGCATGATATTGAAAGTAAACAGGGATTTAGGTCTCCCTTGGCAGCGCCCTCTGCCTCCGCGCCCTCCGCCTCCTTCCACCGGAGGGATTGCCGCTCCGCAGTCCCTGGACCGTTGCTGACCCACGCCCGCCCGCCCCGCAAACCCTCCGGCGCCCGCCCCCGTTGCAGTTGCTGCTGCTAAAGCAACTTTCCGCCTCCCTCGCCCTCCCCCCCGCCCACCCGCCCTTTTCAGGCGCGCGCGACTTAGGGCCCTGATTTATCTCCGTCGCCCGCCACATCGCGCTGCTTCGGCAGCTTCGCCCAGTGGCAGCGACCGTCCCCAGGACGGGACGCAAACGGAGACCCTGTGGGACATCGCTCGAGCAACAAATACGCGTCGTCTGGATGGTTCTTTCTTTATAAACTGGTGCTTGTAGATCTACCCCGCAAAATTAAAATTTTGTAATAAAAATTTCTAAACTCTGTTTAATTAAAAAGAAACTGACCAGCTGCGTTTCTCTGAAAATCACAAGTTCATAATGTTCAATATCACAAAAATGTTTCGAAATATATTGTAGAAATATATTAAGTTAAGTAAATTGCGAATTTTCTATGTGGGGCAGAAATTATGAAATTTATTTATAAAATCTACTGAATAAGAAATGGGTAGCCCAAAAATTGAGTTACAATAAATGTCTACTAATCAGAAATATTAATCAAAGTGTGATAAAATTATACTCTTTTGTATCGTTTCTTGTATTGTATTGGATGATTGCATCTTTATTGTAAGGCATGATTTTAGCCTTGAATTTTCTTTCTGCTCATTCAATTATCTTTGTAGGCATAGTACATAATCAATAGCGTAAGTTGAGAGGATATTTTTGGACCGAAACGAATTGGATTGGAATGATGCTAGAAAGCTACACCGAGAATCTAAAACCAGAAAAGAGATTACACTCAATACTTATTCGTACACCGTTTCTTAATATATAAATGGAATTAAACTTTCAAGTATCACTGTATACGATTAAATTAATTGAAACAAAATCAAACTAGAGTCTTTAATGTTACATTTCAGGCAATATATTTTTCTATTATCTTAGAATAAGTCTTGAATACTAAAAAGTACGTACATCGTGTTTAAATGTTCGTTTCCTTACAAGAAGGTTTTTTCATTGGGTTCTCAGGCAAGACGTTCCTTCCATTAAAAGAACTCACTGCCCTTCTTATGTTTTAAGAGGGATATAGTGAAATCAGAATGGCATAGTGGTTGCTTTCAGTGAAGCACTTCATATACATTTTAACGAAAGCAGTGGGTTCAACAAGTAATTCAAAGATGAAAATATGATCTACGATTATTCATCTGCTACTATTTAAACGTGCTAAAGCGTAACGATATCAAGAATGATATTAGATAATAAAAGATATACTTTAATAACTTCCCATTTACTTCAAAAAAATTGTTAATGAGATTAACAAGCAACTAACTACGTATGAACATTACAGGTTACATAAGCAATACAATGGTTATTGAAAAATTAAAAAAAATGATTAGTACATGTACGTAATTGTAACATTTTATGTACGAAATGGTTTTATGTTTATGTAATATTTCTAACTTTCAATTTCTGTTAAAATTTGTAGTGTTCTGAGCTCTTACCCTAAAATTTTGGTTGGCACGTTCTTCAAGGTATAAATATTCTTGCTGTAAAGACAGTGATGATACTTTAGGGCGTCCGACTTGTAGCATGGAACCCACTGAGGAAGACAATACGTGAAGAAATATTCCTGCGAGCGTAGGATGGACACTCGAGCTGCCGAGGACGTGCGGACGTCCTCGATTCCGCGCGCGCGTCCACGCCGCCGTCCTCAATAGCCTCGGGCCGGCACGCGCCTGCACAACGGGCAACAGTAAACTTGGAGAAAGACGCGGAACCGAAAGTCAAGTGCGACCTCAGCGCTGCCAGGTACAGGGGTGCACACCTACAAAGGAGGTAGCTCCAGGTAACAAAAACGCTGAGAAAAATGCCTACCCAGTAAAACTATTCTAAACATATGTTTGTAGGCTTCCCCGATCGGAGTCATTAGATACTTGGCTGTCCGGAATGAGCCACGTCCCTGCCGATCGAGCTGATGTTTCGGCGATCGTGTTATGGCCTTCTTCAGAGCTATACCGCTGAGTAATATTTGAAGATACGCTCCTCGTAGAGGTTCGTAAGATGTATTCGTAGACGTCCGATGCCGGAGTCATTGGGATGTCGGGATGAGACGCGTCTCTGTCGATCGAGCTGACGTTTTGGCCATCGTGTTGTGGCCTTCTTCAGAACTATACTGCTGCAGTGAGCAGTACAGCTATGAAGAAGGTCACAACACGATGGCCGAAACGTCAGCTCGATCCACTGAGACTGCTTATCCCGAACCGCCAAGTAGCCTATTGTAAATATATCTTTCCCACTTTCAAAGTATGCATACTTAATCTAAAACTTTTAATAAATTGTAAGGTATTGAAAAAGAATGGTTTTAAAATTTGCATTAATTTTAACAAAAGCCTGCATGACATTAAATCTTTTGAGTGATTTCTCGGATATGAAGTGACATTCCATAGTTAAACAGAGGTTTAAAATGACATTTTTAATTTTAGTGAACATTATTCTCGATGCCCAGCGAAAACATTTGAACTTAGTTATTTTCAAAATCCAAAAAGCTGAGCTAATTTTATGAAATGTGTTTTGCTAAGTAAAATCTTAGACGTAATATTGTATGTATTTGGCATTTTGGGGCAACTGTCTTACTTTACCGGCTCTTTAACAGTGTTTCCCGTGCCTGGGCCTATTTTAATTTCCACACGTGGGAGGTAAGAGAGACAAGTGGTGAACATGACGTATTCCCTTCACCATAACTAGCAAACTCCGCCTGCCTGAGATTTTCTTTGCTACACAGCTACATAAACACGATTAAAACGATTTTAAAGGAAAGCTACACTACTTTTACCTCGACCGGGAATCGAACAAGAGACCACACCATGGGAAGCTAGTGCGTTGCACACGAGATCTTCTAGAGACTAGACGTTGTCTTGAGTACAGGAAAATAAATGATAAAATTAAATGTAAAAATGTATTTAATAAAACTTTAAAGAGCACTATTTCACATGAAATTAAGAGATGACACAAGAGTACTATGTGATCTTTCACGAAAAAATTCAATAGATTTGAAGTACGGACAGTTCGTATATTTCATTCCGTTTTAGATTCACTAAGCAATATTTTTCGTGCGGGGGAACTATATAGTTTCTACGTTTGAAAAGAGGAATATTTGGAAACTTTCAAAAATAAACGCCATCTCTCAGGCGCTTGCCATCTAAACCAACGAACGTGCAATAGTATGGAAGCGAATGAATGATGGATTGAAGGACGGTGGATAAAAGCGTTTGAAAGATAATCCATCACTCTGTTCTCGAAACCAAATTTTGTGTTTTGATGGCCAGAAAGCTTCTGCAAAAATGGATTTTTCCCGAGAGCGGATATGCCACATCCATCAGGGCTGGATTGCCCATTACAGTGTATGGCATTGCGCGAGCTACACATAATGCGATATTTACAAGGAGAGAGGCGATCTAATTTCTCGGATTTCGCATTCACATCACGTGGCTCTCATCACCCTGCAGGATGCTGAACTTGTGGTGATGAAAAACGTGTCGCAATGAATCATAATATGAACTAGGTCTAAGGGTGATTCAAAACATATATTTTACAGAACTGACGTAATAATAATATTTCGATGGCATTTTTGTTTTCTCCTTTTCATCTATTGTAATAGTGTGTAGCTTTTCTAACTGCAGCAAATTCCTCGAGAAGCGACAATAGCCTGTACTAAATTATTGTAAATGGGTGATGAAAACAACTTTTATTAAATTACCTTCTATCATCAAATAAATTCTTAATTATGAAATATTTGATAAATTTAATACATTGACAGGTTTGGTTGAGAATTTAATTTCAGACGTAAAATGAAGTTTAACGACTCAACACTTAAACAGTGGTATGTAACAATTTTTCTGTAAATACATATAAGTGTCCATTTCTTAAAACGAATATAGAAATAGTTCTTCCTTTGAACTAATATTACACCGTTCCAATGCTAAGCAGTAACAAAAATACTGGTATTCGAATTAATATTTCCTAGACAATGCAAAGAAAAACTTTTCCAATACTCTTTTCTATTCTATACTTGGAATCCATTCAGTTTAATAATTGTATTTATATTCAAAACAGGAACCGTAATTTTTGTTTGGCAGATAGATGCCAATAAATTAATATTTTCTGTGCACTTAGCCAATTGAGAGACTCAGAATAAAAGTGACGTGAGTGACATTTTAACGAAATCTGAGTTAATTATCGTTTCATATGGAGACATTTATTATACTTTATGATGAAATTTCCCATTGTTTTCCATAAGGCTTTCTACAGAAAACTGTACGATCAAAATTTGTACTTTAAAAAATTTTGCTATGTTATTGCGAGCAAAAACCTGGCAAGTGAAGATATTCTTTCTTTCTTTTTATATTCTTTTTTTAGACGCGAGTTCTCGATAACAATTGATTATTCTCATGTTCCGAGATTAGTACAACTAGAAGAATATGATACGTCGTTTTTTGTTTTATTTAATCAGAGTTGATGAAAACTTAAAAAGAAGTATGGCTTCAAAACTAGGAAATTGACAATGTTTGTTTGGAGGAAATACAGCATCAAGGGGGTCTAAAGGGGCTAAGTCTTTCTTTAAAAAGATACTGCGAAAGGTGTAACAGTGTATCACGTGATGATATTGCATTTAGTGATAGGTGTGGGAGTAAAAACATGAATAAAACATAGTTACATTTTGAATGATAATTTCAAGAAATTGCAACAAAGAAAATATTGTTCATAGATTTCTATAGCTAGGGCACACACGTATGGAGCTGATCAAGATTTTAGACTAATCGAAAACATAGATAAGAGATTCATAACGTGTAAGATTACTCTCAATGGGTGGAAGGGATTAAAACCAACTTTAGAAAATGAAGTAGCGGCATCCCATACAACTCGAGCGCGTGATTGTAGACCGGTCTTGAAGAGGGATCAGAAGGCAGATCGAAGGAGACAGACGCGGGGAACAGACGCAGAGGGACTGATGTGGGGGGGGGGGGTGAAGGTGATATACGTAGTGGACAGTCACAAAGAGATAGAGTGTGACCTCAGTAGTCTGAAGTACTAAAGG
Source organism: Gryllus longicercus (assembly GCA_038098605.1). Taxonomy (NCBI): domain Eukaryota; kingdom Metazoa; phylum Arthropoda; class Insecta; order Orthoptera; family Gryllidae; genus Gryllus; species Gryllus longicercus. The sequence goes on from JAZDUA010000004.1 coordinate 3,848,353, forward strand.
CTTCTCTGAAATATCTCCTGCGTTGCGCAGGATTTTTAACTCTCAAATGGTAGGGCTGAATCGATTTCTATACTTGCTTCACAAAGAATTATGTTGGTTCAGAAATTATTATGAACATTTATTTGACTTTAAATAAATTCTTAAATTTTCCTCAATTAATGTAATTATGATGACAAAGAATTTTATGGGAATCTGACGGCTGTATTTTATTCTATTGAATGTTTTGAAGAAATGACATTAATATAAAATTTAAGTACGTGGTAGTAGAGAAAAAAGTAAAATGAACTGAAGCGTTAGACGAGAAGTAACAACCATAATAGGATAAGAGAGAAAGGTATCACTTTTCGTCAATACAAAACAGAATAGCGATGCAAGTCATATTTTGGGTCAAAATTAGTAAGTGAACCTAACTAGAACATTCATAGCACAGACGAAGAACATCTATTTAACCTATTCTAAGTCAAATTCCCAAACAATAAGAACAAAAAGAAAGACGAACTGGAAAAAGAAAAAAAAGAAGAGGAATGAGAAGAATGAGAACGACAGCAACGTCAATATTAAGGAGAAGAAGAACGATGAGTTGAACCAGAAGAACAAGAGGAATAACTAGAACAATACAGATAAGATGGAGAAGAAAAAAAAGAAGAACAAGAAGCATAAGAAGGCGAACAAAAGAAGAAGAAAACACGATCGTCCTGCCTAGAGGAAGGAACGAAACCGGCAGCGGGTTGCGCACCCCTAGAGCTTCGGCCCCGCGGTGTCCCGTCCAGCGCGTCGCCGGCCTCCGCCCACAATACGTCTGCCCGCGCCGCATTGAGCCATCGCCATGAAACTTTGACCAGGCGCGGTGGCGGCGGCGGCGACCGCCTCCGATATACGGCTCCGCGCCCGAGGCTCGGGCCGCGCTTGTTTGCTTACGAATGCCGCCGGGAGCGCTCCCCGAGGGGGCGTGGCCGGCGACGGACAATGGCGACGCCCGGGGAAGCACCTCCGCCGCCGATCGCTCCGAGCTACGTGTCGGGGCCCGCGATGTGACGTGACGCCGCCCGAGGCCCGACGCCGCCGCTGCCGGACGCCGGGTCGGCCTGTGCGGGACGGGACGGGGCGGGGCGGGACGGGACGACAAGGGACGGGACAGAGGCGGCGAGCGGCCTCTGGGGACGGCGGGCGCCGCGCGGCGCTGCGCAGAGCCGGGGGGAGGGAGGAAGGAGGGGAGGGGAGGTGCTGGGCTGCGGAGAAGGCCGTTTGCTTGGACGCGCGCTCTCCAAGGAAGCCCCGAGATCGGGTGACCGGCCCGGCTGAGGTGGCTCAGGGCGTCGACTGATGCCACTGCAGTGCCTTTGGCCGGAAGGGTCTAGGGTTCGAGGTACGACGGAGGCACGATATTCGACATTAGCTGGATAACTACGTCTAATTCAACCGCTGACGGGGGAGAATTCAACCGCCCAGCTGCTCCCATTTGTAGTTTTTCATTATTCCTTCCATTAACACCAGGCAAATGCCGGAGCAGTATTTTAACATCGCGCAATAATTCTATCTTCGGACCACGGACCACGCCCTATAATTCCTTCCTCTTCCTTATCCTATATTCTTTCCTATTATCCAGTTCCGCTGGTGAGTTATCTTGATGGTGATAAGTGACGGACGGAGGAACAAAAAAACAAAAAAACGAAAGAATAGACGAACAGATTGAATAATGAATAAATAGATGAAATGATAGATTCTATGATTTTCTTCCTTCACATTTGAAAGTGACTATTAACATCCTCATGCCGGCTAGGGGATAGCTAAAGGTACACCCAGTTGCTTACGTTTTCCAGTCTCCTCATATCTTATGAACAAGTGTCGGCCTAGGAACATACCATTTTTCCTAACTAATTTGACTTGCGTTCCAAGCTGGCAGCGGTGCAGGTCGGACGTGCCAGCTGCTCCGCTCCGCGCGTTACCAGTGAGACTCTGTTCTCCCTGAGTGAAACAGTTACTATAAACGGTGATAATGTGTGTCCAGTGTGTGCAGTGCTCCGCGCATTATCAGTGAGATCCCGTCTCCCTAAGTGCATCAGTTATTATAATCGGTGATACTGTGTGTACAGCGTGTGCAGTGAAAGTCCCGCTTTCGATCAGGGCAGCGACTACGGCCCCGGCCTCGGTTACGGGGCCACCAGGATGGCGGAAGAGAACTACATAAACACCAGCGGCCGTGAAATACAGCTGGCTGAATACCACCAGCAACAGAGACAACTGCTAATCGATCAATACCAGTGCCAAATCCATCAACTGCAACAAGACCTCCAAGAAGCACAGCTTAAAGTTCAACGCTATGAACAATCGACGCAACTTTACAATACACAGTTATCGCAAGCAGAAGACACCGAAATGCAACAGCCACGTTCCTCGGAGAACAGTGTAATTCTATCGACATCAACAAATCAGGTACAGTGCAATTCTAGTTTCCTACCTGAATGGCAAGTTGTTCGCTCTGCTAAGCGTAAACGACGTGACAGCGGTGGTATAGTAACCCCACAGCAAGCGCCAAATACGAGTGAAATAAAAATAAGCAACAGGTTCGAAGCACTGCAAAGCATTAGAAACAACTCCAACGACACGGAAAAGACACCACAAGCAAACGATACGAATGAAGATACAGCTCCAACAAAACCTCCCCCTATATTTATTCCTAATGTTATAAAAGTGCCCTCATTCACAGAGTCATTACGTGAAGCTATCGGGCAAAATAAATTTACATATAAAATGTACAACAATGAAGTAAAAGTCAACCCAGAGACAATAGAAAGCTACAGAGCAGTTATAAAATTCCTAAATGAAAAAAAAGCAATGTACCACACGTACCAACTTAAAAAAGAAAGAGCATTTCTTGTTGTCCTTAGGCACGTACACCCATCTGTTGAAACAGAGAGTATTCAAAGTGAACTCGAGGAACTTGGTCACAAAGTCAGGAACATTCACAACATTCGCCATAGATTGACAAAAGACCCAACATGCCTTTTCTACGTCGACCTAGAACCACGACGGAATAACGCAGATATCTACAAAATTACAACATTAATGCACGCCCAAGTCAAGTTCGAACCGCCGAATAAAAAGAAAGAAATAGTGCAATGCTATAGATGCCAACAGTACAATCATAGTCGTGCGTACTGCAAACGAAGCCCTAGATGTGTGAAATGCGGAGAAGCACACCTTTCCGAAATGTGTAAGAAAGATAAACAAACAAAACCAACATGCGCTCTTTTCGGCAAGGGACACCCAGCAAACTACAAAGGCTGCAGAGTATACAAAGAACTTATCAAAAGAACATACCCAACAAGTGATCGACAAAAAAACTTCGAGGAAAAAAACACTACGCAAGAACAGTACAAACCAGCTATGGAAGAGTTTCCAGGGCTAAACTCCTACTCAGAATGCCCGTCGGATCCCTTGCATAATACTAACGCCCAGATAAAAAATGTTCGATCGTATACCCAAGCTTTAACCAATCAATCAGTAGACATTGGAAATGTATTACATGAATCATTTTCAAGATTTGAAAAAATACTTAAACAGCAAGCAGAACAGATAAGTTCAGTGCTAAATCTACTCACGATTCTTATTTCAAAATTAAATTGAATTTGTACAAACCATCGTGGAATTATAAGATAGCAACATGGAATGCAAATGGCCTCTTACAGCACAAACAAGAATTAATTTTATTTCTTCAGAATTATAAAATTGACATTATGTTAATTAGTGAAACCCATTTCACCAAGAAATCGTATTTCTCAATCCCTGGCTATGTGACCTACAACACACAACATCCAGATGGTACCGCTCATGGAGGAACTGCCATTATTATACGGAACAAAATCAAGCATCATGAACTAAAAGCATACAACTTTGAATACCTGCAGTCAACCTCTGTCCAACTTCAAGATCTATGCGGCCCAATCAACGTAACTGCAGTGTACTGTCCACCTAGGCATAACATTTCAGAGGCAATGTTCGAATCATTCTTCAACAATATCGGAACAAGATTCATTGTGGGTGGCGACTACAATGCAAAACATGTGCACTGGGGGTCAAGACTAAATACACCAAAAGGAAAATGCCTTTACAACTGTGTTCTTAGAAATAATCTTATAGCAGTGTCCACTGGAGAACCCACATATTGGCCTACTGACAGAAACAAAATACCGGACCTTCTAGACTTCTACATTATTAAAGGTATTTCAGTTGATAAAATTTGTATAGAACCAAATCATGATATGTCGTCAGACCATTGCCCTGTAATTCTGACCATCAGCTCCGAAGTGTCACAAAATCCTTCACCGCCAAAACTCTACAACAAATTCACAGACTGGGACAAATTTCGTGAAATTATGGATAGTAGATTACTAGCAAATGTGCCACTGCATAACCCGGAAGATATCGAAGAAGCCACAGAACACCTGATTAACTCCATTCAACATGCCGCTTGGGACTCAACACCTCAAATTGTTCAAAGTAAGCAATCAACAATTCCCATAAACATAAGAGAAAAAATCAGAGAGAAACGGCGGCTACGACGTATTTGGATGACAACCAGGCACTCTGAAGACAAAACAAACTTCAATAGAGCCTCCAGGCAGCTGAAGGAATTATTGAAACAACTCAGAAATGAATCATTTGCACAATATGTACAGTCACTAACAGCAACTGCAACAACAAACTATTCGATCTGGAGGGCTACTAAGAAAAATAAACGCCCACAAATTCAAATACCACCTATGAGGAAGAAAGATGGAACATGGGCAAGAAGTGCAACAGAGAAAAGTGAACGACTTGCTGAACACTTCTCTTCCGTATTCGAACCTATAACTCCATGGAACAATGCAATTGAGGAAGAAGTACTTCGATATAATAATGCTCCCTGTCAATTATCGCTTCCAACGCAATCTTTTTCTTCTAATGAAGTAAGAGAAACTATTCAGCGTTTTATAAATCCTAACAAAAGCCCAGGTTATGACCTAATCACAGGCAAAGTCTTGCAGGAGTTATCAACGAATGTTATTGAATTTATCACCTTGCTCTTCAATGCGATTCTCCGACACAATCATTTCCCTGGACACTGGAAGATAGCTCAGATTATAGCGATACCTAAACCAGGAAAACCACCTAACGATGTATCATCTTATCGCCCAATAAGCTTGCTTCCAATCTTATCAAAAGTACTCGAAAAAATCTTACTCCAACGATTAAAACCTCTTCTGCAAGAAATAATCCCAGAACACCAGTTCGGATTTAGAGAACAACACTCAACAGTCGAACAAGCACACCGAGTTGTTGAAGTTATTACTCAAAGTGTCGAAAGGAAAAGCTACTGCGCAGCTGTACTTCTTGATATACAACAAGCTTTCGACAAAGTATGGCACGAAGGACTTCTGTATAAAATTAAATCTACTCTGCCCCACGCGTATTACCTACTGATGAAGTCATATCTATCTAACCGACACTTCCAAATCAAATATCAAGAAGAATTATCATCCTTCCATCCCAATAAATCAGGAGTCCCTCAAGGCAGTGTACTGGGTCCTGTTTTATACCTTATAAACACATATGATTTACCAACAAATGAAAATACTACAACTGCAACTTATGCGGACGATACAGCAATTTTGGCAGTGCATGAAGACCCATTCCAAGCATCAATAAATCTGCAAGAGCACCTGAACCAACTAGAACAATGGCTACAAAGATGCCGTATTCAAGCAAATGCCTCCAAATCCAAAAATATCATATTTACCCTATCCAAAAAGGAGTGTCCCAAAGTCCAGCTAAACAATGTATACTTAGCACAAGTATCTTGCATTAAATATCTAGGATTTCATATGGACAAACGGCTTACATGGAGGAACCATCTAACTGCAAAGAAGAAAGAAGCACAAATCAGATTCTCCCAATTATCATGGCTCATCAACCGCACTCAAACCTTTCCTTAAACAACAAAGTACTCCTCTACAAAGCAATTATCAGGCCTATTTGGAGCTACGGAATTCAACTCTGGGGATCCGCTAGCAAATCAAATATAGAAATACTCAGAAGATTCGAGTCAAAATGCATTAGAAGATTAGCCAACGCACCGTGGTACGTAACGAATGAAACACTACGTCGAGACCTTAAGATACCTACAATATATGAAGAAATCACTCAGCGTAGCACCACCTACCAAGTGCGGTTAGCCAAACATCCAAATCCATCAGCCACCAATCTACTGGATAATAGCGAAGAAGAACACCGACTGAAAAGATACCATATTCTGGAATTACCTTTCCGTTTCAACAACTCACATGACGATGTACACTAGCTTCAATTAATGCATAATTAACATATTTACTGAATGTTTGTTAAGAAAACAGATTGTAAATAAACAGAATAATAAAAAAAATTTGACTTGCGAGTACGTTGATGCTTCGCCTGGTGTAATACAATGGAGGCAAGTTGCACCTCCTAGATGACTGCCCGCAGTAGCTAATAGACCGATTTAGTTGCATATATTCTACATTCTCATACAATAATTACCGGAATAGGGATGGGAATTACGGAAAGGATTCGTGCTCTCGGATGATTTAAAGAGAACTGTAAAGATCACAAAGACATCAGAACAAAACTGAAAACATAATTTGTATAACGAATTCTTGGATTAATACCCCAAAACCATTTACAGCACGCCGCGTCGACCAAAGATAAACTGTTTTATTGCAAATTGATTCAACCACAAAAGATTTCGGATAGTCAATGAGAAAATTAAATTTCTAATTAAACTTAAGAATAGGAATATTTGAAGAAGTGCACCAATACAACATTGAGAACAGTTGTATATAAAATAATACAGTTTCCTTTGCAGGAAAAAAAGTTCCAGAACTAATGACATACTAATTTTGGATTTAATAATTTTGTGTACATTTGCATAACTTCATTGATTGAGCATATACATACGGGTGGAGGTTAAATATCCAATCCGAAGTGTCCTCACTATGAAATGTCTTCGTGCAGAAATGTCCAAAGTGTAAAAAAGCCATTATGGGCATTCGGCATTGGACGGTTTACCACGGACGATTGTGACACTGTACATTTAAAAATGGCTATTTTAACCTGAAACCACACATACTATCCAGAAACAAGTGTTCCATTTTTCTCGTTTACAGCATACACAAATCAAATACAAAATTTTAACTATCGTTTGGTAATAACCGGAATTCATTTGTCTACGATATCATTAGAAACTGTGTATTTGAAAAATGCAATTCAATTCTTTATTTAAAGTGAGCTCTCGCAATGAAAATCACTTTCACCTTAAAAAAAGGAAGTCTCCTTCTTTCCTTAAGGCTATCATCCCATCATGATTAAATTGACATTAATTAAATATATTATATTTCCAACACGACAGTCGAGACCACGAAACGGTTGTTGTGTCTTGTATTACATTACAGTACGTTGGTATTAATGTAAGTACGTCTTCCGTACATATTTTGTGTATTTAAACTTGGAATCGATAATTGAACTTGGATATGAATGAGTTTTGCCTAAACGACCATATATTGGACGTTATGAATAATTGAAAGCACTCAAACTGCTTATTCACACTACACAATGATATCGTTAATTTAAGAGCCATGAATATGTGCCCTAGAGGGCGTATGCCACTACAGAAGAGTTGAAAATACTGTTACATATGTCATCCTCGTATTAACTGCAAAACTCAATCGTAAATAAATAGAATTAGGTAAACAAGGAGAATTTGAATTATACTTCATAGGGACACATTTAGTATGTATGATTTTATTTCCCTTTGAAAAAAAGTTCTCCGATAAATAAAACAATGCCAGAGGTAAATAACCCACGAATCCAGTATAAAGAGAGCAAATGGAACATTGTATCACGGACGTGTAAATAAATAACTCGTGGCTTTGAAGAGCAAAAACGTTAATTCTCCGTTTGATACAATTATCACTCTTAAATGAGATTAAAATTCAAATAAACACATGAATAGTACATAGTTTTATTTCAAAACTAGCATGAAATATAAATCGAAAATTAAATTATACTTCTCTTTTAAAGAGGCATTAATCTAAGTTAATAAAGAAACATATCACGATATTTGTTGAAAACATGATATTTAGTACGTATAATTAACAGCTGCACTTCATTCTAAGGCATAAATGAGTTCACAACAACGCAAATCAATTAAAATCAAAGTTGACTTACTGTAAAATTGAAATAGTAGTTTATGCAATTAGTTTATAATATTAAGCTTTATTGCGTGAGTACGTGAACTAGGAAACGAGCGACGTTAGAGGTGAGGTTTCAAATTTGTGCGAATACAATAAAGCAACATTATAAACGAGTTGCATAGGATTTTTTTGTATATCAGCGTTATTAATTTATAAGAGAATCATACTTGAATTGGCAAAACAACTTTCTTGTGACGTCTCGGATATTTGTCATCTGTGCAAGGAAACGGTGATTGGCTGTTTCGTTTACCGCTAAGAGCCCACGATTCTCTCGTAGCAATTGGCTGAAGGTGCGAGGACGCAATATTTGGTAAATTCAGATACGGCATCATTTTTGCCGTAATGTACCCTTTTAAGAACTATTTCTGGCAACAGAGAAGGCAGTTTATAATGCTGGTATGCAAAAAATGTATTTTAACATCTTTATAATATTAATTTTCAGGCAATTCTCGAATATATAAAAAATGACACTCTCCTTTAAAAAATTAACACTTTTTACAGTGTTTAAAACTACAATTATTTTAAAAAATGTGAGTTATTCCCACAAAATGTGGAAAAAATAGTCATTTACTTTACTCAATTATATAATTTGTTTTCACAAAACAATGCAATTGTTAATTTAAAAAAGTTACAGAAAATATTTTTAGGTAGCGTCACTGACACTACATGCTGTTAACTTACTAAATGACATAGTTGTATAATTATGTAAAAAGGTGAACATTATCTCAGTGACAAATAAACATATAAATATTACGAAGGGCAGAGGTAATAACGTGTTGTCACATGTTTGGTGACATTAAAGTTTCATGCAAGTGAAGTCATTCATTGTTATCATTATTTATAAATAAATAGTTGAATCATGGAAGATCTGAATCATTGATACGCACACATTAAAATAGCGAAATTGATGAGTTAAATGAAATAACATAAGTATAGGTACAAAATATTTATTATTATTTTAGATTGTTTCGTGACAGAAATAATGGGTAAAATGGTCATGAAAAAGTAATGTTAAATAGGTGAATGGTGACACATGAATATATTGTTTTGTAAAAATAAAGAAGTTGTAACATCTTCTGTTAAGAGAATGCGGCGTTATATGATAATTGATATTATCAAATATTTTATTCAGAGTTCAATGATTAGAAATTTATTTAGAAAATTATGTAGTATACCGTAAATATTTATCAAAATAAAATACATTAGAATTAATATTTAGTTATTAGAATTTTTAATACAATGTTTACAATACTTTCGTGAAATAAAGAACAATAATTAAACAAGAAAGTAATATTGAAACATTTTAGTTTTCACAACACTAGTACAATTTTATAGGATGTTTTAAATAAATATTTATTTCTTTTTTATGAATTTTAATGTGGAAAACTTCAACTTATAATTATTTTTAAATACTTTTTATTTACATTTTATATTAACCATTCAATGTGATGTAGAAATAGGTCTGGTGCAGTGATATGATAAGAAAAGAGAAAAGTTGTAATCGGTTTTGCAGCCTAAACCTTAATGGACGGAAATTTCCGTTTGACATGAACGTATGGTAAAACATTGCAACATGTTCAACATTAGCATTTCTCGACCATGAAGTGTCTCTCGTTGGCAGCAACAACCGATTAGAAAACTGCACGGATGGGGCGCATAATACTCTAATTTATAAAGCAGACCTTAATAACTCCACATTTGTCGCTTTTTAAGTGGATTAAAATCTGAGGACTCTCCATAAATATTCAACGCGTCGGACCCGAAAACACTGCAATTTGTTTTCTTTCTCCCCTCGCCGCGCGCCCTAGGCGAGAAGCCGGAAGGGCCCCAGGGAGGATGCAGATATTTTTCGCCGGCCGGGGAAAGAGGGGAGGGCGAGGTGAAGAGGGGGGAGGCGGGGTGAAGAGAAAAATCCCACCGCCACATTCCGTGCAAGTTTCGGCTTTCACTCAAATTGCATTCTTGTTTCAGCGGAAAACCTCCGGCATGGAGTGGTAATGCGAAGTTGCGTCTTGAGGTCGGCGCACGCCGGGCGGCGGAGGGGACGGGTGGGGAGGGGGGTACGCATCCGCGCGAGGAATGTCGGGAAACCGCTGCCTGTGCGGGGGCGGCGGCGAAGTGCGGAGGAAGCCCTGCGCCGACTTCTGCTGCAGCACTCGTCGTTGTCGCGGACCGCGCGCCACGGACGCCCAGTGGGGCGCCGACGACTCGGCACACAACAGACTCCAACTGAGGGCTGACGCGGTTGAGGGTCGAGGCGGTTGTGGGTTGGGCGTTTGGGTGCGGAGCCGGTTTAGAGTATACAATTTGGATGACGAAGGGGGCTGAAGGCGGGCGTTTGGTGCGGTGGCTGTTGAGAGCGGAGGGTATGACGCCCTCCACCACCTCCGCCCTCAACCAACTCCGCCCTCAACCAACTCCGCCCTCAACCAACTCCGCCCTCAACCACTTCCGCTCGCAACCGCATGTGCCTTCAATCGCACCCATCTTCAACCGCTTCCATCGACAACCGCTTTCGCCTTCAACCTCCTCAGCAGCCGCCATTCTCAACCACCTCCGCCGTTAACCACCTCAGCCTCAACAACCTCTGTCCCCAATCGTCTCTTCTGTAAACCATATCCGCCCTCAACTATTTCCATCTCTAACAACCGCCTCCTTGAGTAATATCCATTATTAACTGCTTCCACCTTCAACAATTTCCGTCTTCAACAATCTCTACCCTCAACAGCGAACGCGCTCAACAGCTGCCGCTCTCAACAGCTGCCGCTCTCAACAGCCGCTGGCTACAATTGTCCTCACCACCAACCACCTCACTTCTCAACCGCCACCGCTCTCGGTTGCCTCCGCCCTCAAACGCCTTTATCTCCCACCATCCATCACTCAATCTCATGCCCCCACCGGTTCACGTCCATCCCTCTATCCCCACCTCTGCCGGCACATTCACTGTCCATCCACATCGTCACACCTCCCCTCATCCTCTCACCCATCCCCAAATAACACCATTCCAAAAATGAAAAGTGCATTTGCAATATAGGATATTGAATTAAAATATTTGAGTGGAAAGGGAAAAGAAATAAATAGACTTTGAATTCACTGGACTCAAAGCGTTTTTAAAATACAATATATCCTTAAATCATAAATTAATAAATATTCTAGTATTTTCAATCGACTAAGACTCATTAAGATAATTTGAAGGTACTAATCCGATATTTTCCCTTTAATCATTGAATAGGTGTGGCCCTGCGCGTTTTTTTACAAAATTACGTTGTGTCGCCTGGTGAAATGGGAAAAACCCAGTTAACCTTCAAACTTTACTCAGGCCTCAGCTGCAGCAACAGCTGCTGCTCCAATGGTGTAGAAAATCAAATTATACTCCACGAGTTGACAATACTCTCTCGAACTTTGTAAAGGCTTGCAGAGAAACTTCAAACACAAATCCAGTACTAAACGGAAAATAACTTGCATCCCTTCAACCAAACAATGTGTACTTTAGTCATTACCTCAGTCTGGTTTTTTAGTAATGATTGATATAAACATAGTGAAAATGAAACCACACTCATTAGTTTAATTTTGCCTAAAAATATATCTTTCAATTACAGACGACAGAAATTGTTTCTGTACCGATACCGACTGTTACTAACGAAGTGTAACGGCAACTTTTACAATTAATGTAAACTATTTTAAAACATGATTACGATGATTTTCACTTTTACCCAGAATGAAGTCTAAATAGAAGAATTAGTCTTGTATGTTCTTTTAAATAACAATTCATTAGGAAACATTTTTAAACAATAATGCAAATATTTTATTCTCTGAAGAATGGTGAAGAATATTAGATGTAAAAATTATATGAAGAAAATAATCCAGTAAGATAAGAAATAAATAAGGGAATTGAAATTACTAGGAATTGATTGATAATTTCATTTCCAGGCGCGTTAGCTGCTATGGTTATTAGTCTCATGGTGTAGTGCATTTTCTCACGGGAAAAAGCTGTATTTTTTTCCCTTCTGGATGGAGAGATTCGGCGCCGAGCTTCACACCAACTTGTGTGGTTTTCCCTAATCAGGTATCTCCGACCAGAGGGGTACAGCCCCAAATTTTTAAGCTCCGGTTAGATAGTGGATAGTGTAGTGCCGTCCGGTGTGGTAGTGTAGTGCTTGCGAGTTTAAGTTTGTATGAGTAACAAAAGAGGATACAGCAAGAAAGAGAAAAGAAACATCTCGCGCGGTCCGTGAACCGTTTGTAAGGCTTTTACAACGGTATTCGCTTGTTATTGATCGGAGAATCCACGGAAAACTACCGATCAGAGCAGTAAGTTGCTACACTTTGCCTCCAAACCGGCTCTCTCATCGGCATAATTTAACCTTAACAATCTAACTAGTGTCGAAACTTCTGTCACCTTTGGGATTCAAACTCTAAAACCTCTCGGTCAGAGACACTGCAGTGACATCAGTTTATGCTCTGAGCCAGTATTTTTTTTATTAATACCATCTGGCATTTTTTTCCTTTTGAAAATGTAACCAAGTAACTTGTACACAATTGCATTTAACACATCTTGTTTTTAAAATTCGAAAATATTTCCATTTATTTCCTAAAAAAATAAAAGGAATAATGATATTTACTGACGTTAGTAACTGTTCCACAATTTTGTTCTGAGCTGTCAAATTGACCACTCGTCGTTCGTCATACGTCTTGCATGCAAACCGTCTCGCACCTCCATGTGAATGAACAAACCAACGAACGAGTGTCCCATCCATTCGGGTACGCACCAAGAGCCGAGTCCTTGACACAGGTGAGAACGCAGGACGCCCTGTTAATAATAAACTGCCCTCCGAATCGACACTCGCACGCCGACGAGGCGCTCGGAATAGTGTCATGGCCACTACAGAGGCCCCTCCCGCGTCCTTAAGCATTAAACGCAGGGGCACGGCGGAGTTAACTTCAATCCTCAAGGCGTCCAAGTTACACGTCGTTAGGGCTGCGAGGGCGACTGGCAAATTCTTAATGAGGCGCATGCTCGTCAGTCTCCCGGTTGACAATAGCAGAGGGTACCGCTTCCCCCCCCTTTCCCCCCTCCTCAACGCTTCCGGGGCTACGCGTCCTGCGGGCCCCGCCGCTTCACTCACTTGCTCCTCTCACTATGCTGCACAGTGGTTCAGTATCAACCTCTTTCTTTTATCGTGGTTTAAAAATGTACTACTTGGTTTAGTAGAACGTTAACGTAGTACACGATTTACTAGGTCAAAATCAAAAGTGCGATATCATATGTGGCGAAGAAAAACCGTTTGCACCGAGTTGCACCGAAAAACCGAGTTGCACTGAGCTAAATGAATTTAATGTTCTACATTGGTGATGAAAAACATTTTAAAAACGTACTAGGCTAATCAGTTTAGTTCATTATGTCGATTTGTTACCTTTCGGCCTAAGCAGACCCCCTACCACTATCCCTTACCCAGGTTCCCGGAATTTTACTCTCCCCTCACCCTGCCGCTCGTACGCTTTTTGGAGGACGAGATTCACCCCCTCCTCGGCTGGAGAGTTGCATTTGCGATTTCAGTTTGCGAGGAACATATGTCGTGTGCATGTGCGAGTGCCTGCGTGTGTACGTGTGTGTGTGTGTGAATCGAAATATTTCGCAGTTCCATGCTTACTCCGGTTATGGGAGAGGGCCATTTCTTCTAAGGGAACGAGGGTAAGTAGCAAAAATGTAAATATATATAGTGTTTGCGAGAATCTCACTTTGATACATAATAAGTAAACCTCCACTCTCCACCTTTGGAATTCGGACTTGCAACCCCTCCAATGCAGATCGTTCCCCCGCTGCCGTCTTAACAAGAGCGGCAAACAAGGTCGAGCCACCAAGCAGTTTAAAACCTAGCGACTTGCACAATTTTAAAATCTGAGGGGAAATATCGCAACAGGCAGCTAATTTTCAGGTATCCCTTCACAGTAATTTCATTTCAAAATACCATATAATGGAAAGTTTCATTTAAATAACATTCTAATAATTCTTTCTCACCTTTGTGATTTTAACCTGAGAGTACATACAAACACGCATTCCATCAAACTTCGCTATTACATCAACAAAAATGTATAATAAGAAATTAATATTGCCATTAATTAATATCTTAAAACAAATTTGCTAGATCAAATATTTAGAAGCAGATATTTCTCCGTATGTAATGCAATCAAAGTAATTCAATAAATTTCTTCTTGTTTAAAAACCGATTTTCAGTTTTATTTCTTGTAAAACACAAATTACTAATAAAACCTTTTAATACGGATATTTTATACGCGAATTCAGCAATACACAATATACATACAAACTAGATTTACTTACCAGAAGATTAGAATATTTCCGGTTTTTCATTGAAATTGACCCACTGTACACACTCTCTCCCACCCGCTCGCCCGCTGAAATAATAACGCGGGCGCGGAGGAACAAGGAGTCATTTATCATCGCCTGCGCTGACGCTCCGCCAGCCCCACCCCCGCACCACCGCTGCCACCCACACGCAGCACCCGCCTCCCTCTCGCCCAGACCCCGACGCCGCTCCCCACATCGCCCCTGGCCCCGTCCCCACCCGGCGCCATCCCGGCTCTACTCCCTTCTCTCCCCGTCCCTGCCCCATCCCTTTCACCACCGCTGCCACCCACACACGCATCACCCACCTCTGTCTGGCCTAGACCTCGACGCCGCTTTCCAAATCGCCCTTCACCACGTTACCACACGGCCCCTTGCACGCTCTACTCTCTTCTCTACCCCGTCCCCATCCCTGGTTCCTTCGTTTCCCCATACTGGCTCCTTCCTGTCACCGTCCCTGACTCCTTCCTGTGCCCGCCCAGTCTCTCCGTCTACGTTCCGTCCCCGTTCTGTCCCCGTTCCGTCCACGCTCCGTACACGCTCCGTCCCCGCTCCGTCCCCCGTCCCCGCTCCATCCCCGCTCCGTCCACGCTCCGTCCCCGCTCCGTCCACGCTCCGTTCACGCTCCGTTCACGCTCCGTCCACGCTCCGTCCACGCTCCGTCCACGCTCCGTCCACGCTCCGTCCACGCTCCGTCCACGCTCCGTCCACGCTCCGTCCACGCTCCGTCCACGCTCTGTCTCCGTTCCGTTCCCGCTCCGTCTCTGCACCGTCCTCGCTCCGTCCCCTTTCCATTTGCGCCCCTCCCTGCACTGTGTCTGCCTCACCCCAGAACCGTCCCCGCCCTGCCCGTTCAAGGAGGTAGGAAGCGACAAACCCGAATGAACTATAGAATGCGGTGGGAGGAAGACCAAACTAATTCGGGCATAGAGTGCAGCTGGGTTTATTGTTCTTCAAAAAACTCGCAATTACCACCTTAATTAAAATAAAACTGAGAAGTTTAGATTCTCTAGTGATCTTAAATAGAATAAATACATCGACAAATGACAACATCAAAAAATTACACATATACAGTACCCTGATTAAAGTAGTCACCAATTGTACCAGAAAAAATTGGTCGTTAATGTATGTGGACGTTTAATTAAAATTATGAGATTATTGAAATCGTAAATTAAATCTAACTGTGCCAATTTCTGAGGTATGTTTTATTTATCATTTTAATAACAATAAATAACAAAATACATTTTAAACAAGGTATTTAGGGCTATTCACTTCCTCTCGACTAATATCATATCACACCCCTGTACTGTCACTGATTCTCTTAGATGAGTAACTCTTTTTTGCTGTCGCTGAATAAATAACATAAACTAGATATGAAGATGCAATCCATAACGTACAGAAACATTAAAGCAAGGCCGTCTGACGAAAGTTTTAGCGCATTTTCTTTAGATATAATTCTCACTTGTGGCATGAGTCCTTATCAGAACCCCGCAGAAAGGAAGTATAAGTTAACCTATAGGAATTATCTGAAAAGGGAGAAAGGAACGCGTTGTATTATTAAGGGATATTTATTAAAATCATCTGTTGTTACTTAAATCAGAAAGTAATCCTCCCACTAGGACATGTCATTAATCAAAGTAATCTGACAATGCGTCTCGTCGTCGGAAGATATTGAATCAACTGTAATATTTCAATATTTTTCGCTTTCTTGAGATAACCGCTTAATAAATGCCAAAGAACGAAATGTGCCTCACTGCTGGTTTCAGGTAGTCACTTCAAAGAGGGAATATTTACACTTGCCTTGTGGAAACATTAATTGGTTCAAACAAAAAATGGCCATTTATGGAGATAACCGGTTAATCGTGGTGGTTATTTGTAGCTCATGTTCACGTGACCTATACCGACGTTTAAATGTTTTCAACAAACAACTCTATTACTTAGCATGAAATTTATCACAATGTGCAAAGTGAAATTTGAAAATTAACGATTGAAATTAAATCTCAAATTGACAGTCTCAAGAATTGCTATAAACAACAAGATCATTAAAAAATGTCTGAATTAAGAATAATTCAATGGAATTAAGCTACCTAATCTCAAAGAAAAATTATTGAATCAAAACATTCCACTACTAAAAATAAATATAAAACTAAATAACTAAATTAATGAAAAAGAAAAATAAGTTAGGATGTTAGAGATATTTGGTAATATTCAAACGCTGCTCTCGTTCATGCTTAGTTTATTATCTCTAGCATTTCTAAGAAAAATAGATTCTATCAACAAAATTAAGGAGAACATCATCACAGTGTCAAAATATCAAACATTCCTTTGATGATTATCGGTTGATTCAAGATTACCTTAAGATTGAAAAAGCTCTTGAGTTAAGCTTTTATGACTAATACAGCGCAAAATAAAACACATTTTTTTCTTTGAAGGAGGTAACAGAACTATGAATATTATTCTTTTAGTGTTTGAAAACAAACATTTGATAATATTTGCTAACTTAAATTCAAATAAATTAAAGAGAAGATCATTAAAACGCAAACATTTTAACTTAAAGCACTCGCAGAAGAGAAACTTGTGACCAAGTTTTAAAACTTGGATGAGGAACACATAGCTAAAGTAGTGGTGACATGTTCTCTTTACCCTCACGCCCACTTTTGAACTAATCTCTTGCTTTGTATTCTGCAATACAATGCATGTCGTAGACCACGGCGGTAATAATTCTCTATGAAATATATCTTCCCTTCTCTAAGTTATTAAGCGCAATGTCTGTATATAGGACAGTCTATAAATCGCATTGTAGTATCGCATGTGATTCCAGTCCATTTATAAGCAAAGTCTCACCAAATCCTGATGAAGTGTAATTTCAAACTATTAACACACACATATCCTTTCCAACTTCCTCAGCCCTCGACGAAAATGGTCTGCTCTCCTTCTCTCACAAAAGACGAAAATATCGGCCAAACACGTGATCAACACATTGGCTTTGAGAAGTTCAAGGAGAGAAATCGGCTGTAGACACGTTGAAAGCAAAACTGATGAACGTTCTCATATAATTTATCCGTAGGTGAATTTTGGGTAATATTGTATCACTTTACAAAAATTGAAAAGCATTAAAAATCAGTAACGTTTGTCTTTAAATTATTCTAAAGAAGAAAATAACTAGTAACTTCATCTAAAATTTTTAATTTTAAAATTATTTACTATATTTAAACATCATTTAGAAATATAAGTAAAGTTAAAATATTATAAAACTACTTTTCAGGATTAATACAAAATTATACGCAATAATATTATGAAACATTACGCAAATGCAACTTGTGATTGTGCCTGATATTGATCGGACAAGACACATTACGTCAATTAAAACAATAGAAATAACCTAAAAGAGAGGTAGAAACGAAAAGACGATAGAAATACAGAACAAAAGTGAATCAACAATGTACCAAAACAAGAGCATGTCTGATGAGAGCTACGATGTGATAGAAATAATCACAAGGCAATTTCAAATATATGATTTTCACGTCATTTTCATTATTAATACAAAATCTTTTCCCTCGAAACTCGTATCATTGTTTTATTTCGAGTAGGTTTTTAAAAGATTACTTAGCTTATAACTGCCGTGACTAAACTGAAGATGACTGTAGTTCGTAGTATATCTCTCTTTCTCAGAGCATACATGTCTCAAAACAGAAATAAACATAATATTTTTCAACAGCTAAAAGAACGGATTTTTTCCCACTATAGAATATAAAGATAACTTGAAATACGATACATTAAAATTACACGGAAACTGATACGCAAATATGTTACGCGTTTTAATATCCTAGTGGTGTCACAGAAAGAATAGTTTGAAAGTACTTCCCGTCGTAAAAATCTTGTTCTGCCGCAGTGTACAGACCCTCTCTCTGTTCATAAAAGTAACCGGTGGAGTAGTGTTTCTCTTGAGAAGGCAAACGCGAGAGGCACTACTTCCGTGTATGCTCTTTGGCCGAGTGGGCGGTGATGGTGGAGGCGGCGGCGGCGGAAACGCGAGCGTTATGGAATAACCGGCGGCGACGGGGCTGCGGAGCGAACGCGTTTTTCTCCGCGTTTCTAGCGTCCCCTGGCGGGCCGACGACCGCGGCGGCAGTGACGGAGGAGAGATCGACGGAGAGGTGGATGTGGTGGTGGTGGTAATGGTGATGTAAGTAGCGAAAGTAGATGGTGGAAGTAGGTGATGGTGAAGGCTAATGGTGGAAGTATGGTGGTGGTGGTGGTGGTGGTGTAGATGGTGGTGTTGATGGTCTTGTTGTTGATACAGGTGGTAGAAGTGATGAAGGTAGATGTTGGAAGTAGGTGATGGTGGAGGTAGTGAAAGTACATAATAGGAAGAGGTGGCGGAAGGGGTGGAAATTCTGAAAGTGGATGTGGAAGTAGGTGGTGGTGGTGATTGTGGTGGTGCGGTTGTTGATGGAACTGGTGGTGTGTGATAGAAGGAACAGTGTTGAAAGTAGGAAAGATAGAGGTCGTTCACAAGGTGGTTAACATTAAAATAATTGCGGGAGGAAGAGATGGTGATAGGGGTGCATGTGCGTTCAGAAGGTACACTTTTGGGTGGGTTGGGAGAAGATGAAAGACGCATTCCAAACAGTGATGACCAGGGTATCGAAACAGTATTATTCAAACAGCGATTACATCTGTGAATAGGAGGGTCAGGACATTAAATAATGTCACTGCAATTCATTTGACCGGGAGGGTCTTGATTCGAGTCCCGACGGTGAAAGGTTTTTCGACACTAGCTTGCGACCTAGATGCATTTCAGTCGCTGTCTGGAGAACAATTCTACCGGCCGGTTCATCTGATCGTTAGTTTTCCGTGGTTTCTTTGATTAACACCAGGCGAATGCCGAAGCTGTACCCTAATAAAAAGACCAGGGATCGCGCGATCTTTCCTTCCCCTTTCTTGTCCTATCCTCACCCCTTACACTCACTATTAAATGCTCTACACCACAATATTTTTCGGGAGACCAGTTGGAAGCTTAGAGCTTGTCCCGGCTGAGGCACTGCCTCGTAGGTGATACCCAGTTGACAAAACTCTGCTAGCTAACGGTAGGTTGGCGCCGGATCTCGCCTTCCAGCGGGAGAGTACCACCGCCACCTCACGAGGGATATTCATTCTATACACACAACTATCTTAGTAGTTGACGCGCCCGGAATCACTAACAATGAGTGGCGGTGATAGCAGCAAAAACAGAAGGTTGGAGGGACGAGCTGTGTGCTAAAATTGGGAGGCAGCGGAGGAAGTGGGGGAGGAGGCGTGGAGAGCGACGTAACTCGAGTATAAAGACAACAGAATGAAGGGTGAGCGAAAAGAAACGACGGTGGCGCGAGAGGGTAAAGAGAGACGACACAGCGCGTTGTGGGTTCGCTAAACGCCCGGTGCAACAGAAGCACTGGTGGTACAGCTGAATCACTTGAGGGAGAGCGACGGTACACAATTGGCCCAACGGATGGTACATGTTTTAGATCTTTAAAGTTTTCTTTAGTGCAGTGTATGCATTCAAGTATAGTGCGTGCTATATCCCGGCATGCAGAGGTCCTACTACACCGCTGGAACGTGGCAACTTAAATATCGGCTTGCGGGATTTCCCTCTCGAGGTATTTCCCCTATGAAGCACCGTCCTAACTATGACAAGCTTCAAGATACGACTGGACACCTAAATGTGAGGTAGTGTAGTGCTTGAGTGTGTGTTTAAGGGTGGAGAGGGGGGGGGATGAATCAGATGTAAATATTGCGCGCAGTGAATGGTCGGTTAATTACGGTACGACTCAATTATTTCCTTGGTTCCGTAATGAATTTCCGTTAGTAGATCGTATTCCCGTTTAGTAAATGAAATTGCTATTAGTTTGGTAGATTTCTCAAAAGCGCTTAGAGAAAAGTTAAAAACGTTAAAAACAATGTAGTTTACATTTTTTTAGTAACATGAACATTGATTTAAATTAACCTCTGTTGATACATTTCAAATTTCACAACGAACCATTTTTTTTCAAAAATAAGTATATTTACTATGTACTACATAACACCTTTTTATCTGTACAGGAATGAAAGTAAACATTTCAGTTCTAATTTTATGCCAACAGTTAATAAAGAAATAAAAAATATAGTTGTAAATACATTCAAAAATTAGAATGCCATAGCAATATTTCAGCTATAACTTTGTAAGGGTCCAGTTTATAAATAGGACTTCTTAACAAATTCAAGCCTCTACATTTGCCTCACAGATTTTAAAGTGTAGTTATACTGCGTCAACTGCATTAATGGAGAGATACGATTGACAATCTTCTTCAATCAATATTAATTATAGTGTCAAAAATTTTACATATTGTTCTAATGCATGAGCCGATTGTAAATAAACGTCTAAATTAAAACAATTCTAGTTCCAGAACGTGCAAATCGAGACTGGGATGAGAAGCTTCATCTAGATCTCCGATCTCCGCAACCGCCGAGCGGAGAAGGCGACTTGGGGTGCGGCGAGGCGACCGAACTGGAAAAGTGAGCGCGAACCCTGACGAGCTTCTAATTCGCGGAGGTCCGAAGAGGGAGGAGCCGTTATCTCCGCGGAGACAAGCGTTGGAGAGCGCGAGGTCGCGGGGGAGGGAGACAGTCCTCGTGATGAGACGGCGCAGGTCGAAGCGGGTGAGAGAGGGAGACGCTGGAACGGAGCTAATAAGAGGTACAAGGTGATGGAAATGTAGAAAGCAGTGAGGTGAAGCCTGGTGGCTGAGAACAAAAATGGTGATGGATCAATATGCAGGGGATGAAGTTCGCAAAAGATATGTATTCTAGTTTTGCCTCCAAAAGGATTAAATTACTTACATTTAAAAGAAGTTATTCATTGTCAGATATTAATGAAGGTAATCTCCCTTTTGGGAGTGGGGAGAGTGGATTTAGAAGCGATTGCGAAATTGGTTATTTGTTTGCTTTGGGGGAGGGAGCGTGGAGGTGGTGGGAAGGCGGCAATAAATAGTGTAAGGCGGTCAAAGTGGAGAGAGCAGCTGTGAGCGCGGCTCCAGAAGCTTCGGTGTGACTATGGCGTTGGCGTTGCCATGGCCATGGCGTGGGCGATGTCGTGGGCAATGTCGTGGGCAATGTCGTGGGCGATGTCGTGGGCGATGTCGTGGGCGATGTCGTGGGCAGTGGCGTTGGCGGTGGCGTGGGCGGTGGCGTGGGCGGTGGCGGTGGCGTGGGCGTGGGCGGTGGCGTGGGCGGTGGCGTGGGCGGTGGCGTGGGTGGTGCAGTGGGCGATGTTCTATTTAGTGAGATGGGTGGTGTAGTGGGCGCTGCCTTGGGTGATGTTGGCATTGGTGTGGGCGATGGCGTGGGCGATGGCGTGGACGATGGCGTGGGTAGTGGCGTGGGCTGTGGCGTGGGCGGTGGTGTGGGCGGTGGTGTGGGCGGTGGTGTGGGCGGTGGTGTGGGCAGTGGTATGGGCGCTGTAGTATGCGTTGTCATGGGCGGTGTAATGAGCTGTGGCATAGGCAGCGGCGTTGGCGGTGAAGAGGGAGGTGGCGTGAGCGTGTCGTGGACAGTGACCATGGTTTGGACTGTACGGGTGGCGTTGGTAGCTCCTTAGACGGGGTCTGGCAGTCGCATGGGCTGTAGCGTGGATGATCGCGTAGGTGTCAGTGTGGTGGAGGGAGCGGAGTCGAGGGTGGCGGTGCGGGCGAGGGGGTCGAGATATCTCTGGCGCCAGACCGGCCCTCATTAGCCCCCGGCCTGAGCTCTGAGGCCTCTGCAGAGGGGACCCGCAGGGCCCGACTGGGGCGGCGGAAGAAGGGAAGGGGGCGCTCCGGTCGAGATTTCTTTTCCGGCAGAGAAACGCCACATGAGCACATCTGAGGAAAACACGGTAAAAGACAAAAAGTCTCATTTGCCACACCTCCCCACATAAAACTTCTGAGTATTTAATATAAGAATCTCTTAAAAACGTATCTAATAAATTATGGGTTAAAAATCCTAGAAGTAGCTTCACGAGTAATTAGAGTTTTTGTTTCCGATTTTTAGTGTTTAATGTTTTTATTTTAAAAGGACACTTGGAACAAAAATGTATATTTTTACTAAAATATTTCTTTCAGAAATTATTTTTTTCTTACAATAATGAGAAACAGCTAAATTATTTTTTTCTCGTATAATTCATTTATTTCTTATTGCATTTCACAATATTATCATATTGACGCCATCTGCAATACAGAATCAATGGGATAAAGCTGCTTTAGAATGTCGTCTGTTTCAGCAATGTTACGGAGGAAATATCTAGTAATCCGTACAACAAATTACGATTGAGACGTTCCCTGATTTTTGTACAATACTATATGACTTCAGAGCTTTTCAGGAACAAATATAAAATTCCATAATCTAAAAATTATTGTCTTTGCTTAACAAATTAATTTTAAAGAAATTTTAGTATTTAGAAATTCAACAATTAGCGCTGAAAAGTTGGAATAAACAGTGATCTGCTGTCTCTTTGATTAATTCAAATTTTTAGAATTTTTTGGTTCTGATTTTAAAGTCAATGTCTTGTAAATGTTATTCCAAGTTATTTATTAATGATACCACGTGAAACAATAAATTATTTTATCACTTTTTTCACCGTATTTTATCACTTTTAACAAATCTATAAACAATGAAAACGTACCGAATACTTCAAAATATGGCTTTAATCGTGCCAATTTTCAACTGTCAAGTAACTATGAAGTGCAAAATTATGCTATTGTGTTATTTCAATAGCCTGTAAACGTTTTGAGACATGATTCTCTAATTCGATTAGAATTAAGTTTCGATAAGTCAGAACGATTTTTTTAAAGCATACAACGTAACGGTTTACAGAGAAAGAGGTGGAGAAAATCTGCATTTGGTATTCAGGTGCTATTGCCGACAGAAAATAAGGTACGGGAAGATATCATTAAAGAAATCACCTTATTACAACAACCTCCTCGACAAATGTGCAAGGTATTAACAATCCATATAATGAATTCCTAATTTTGTTACTCGATATATAATTTAAAACAATTCAACGCAAAGCTAATGAATTCATTTTGGAAAATACAAGACAAAAATCCTAACACAATCTTGTAATCAATTTACTTGCGAATTTTAGCTGGAAATGCGAATGTGAAGCAGTTGAGACTAAACAGAATTTAATGAGATAATTCTTATGCTTCGACTATCTAGATGTGACCTTTTGTACAGTTACTCTCTATTGATTTTCAGTCAGAAGCGCTCGCAGTTGAGAGAGGCATTATTCAGTTAACAGAAACGCCAGCTGCAAAATCCAAAGCTTCGAAGAAAGGTACAGTCTAGTTCACAGAAAGAAAGACAAATATTAGTCCTTACCACGACAATGACAGCAATATGTGTTTCCTTATTTGCAATTTGAATTACTAGTTAGCCATTTTTCTCATGCGTTTATATTTATGATATGAGTAGAACGAGTGGAAAACATAGTGTGGGTTGTATAATGGCATATATTTATAGGTTTCTGCATCAATACTTAATATTATGGAAACGTTGAAGAATGCAACAAGTAAAGGAATATACCTTCTCATTGCGGTTTAAAGAGAGCTTGGATGCGGGTTCAAAAGTAAAGAGGACGTAGGGCGTTACTTCTCACCAAAACCTGTTAAAAAAAATTAGTAGATATTTTTAAAGATGAAACGCCAAACATACATGTAAAATTGCAAAGTAAATACAAACTCTCCTCGTATGTAGGCACTTTCTTCGTTTGTACTACAGACTCCTCTCCGTCTGTACAACTCCCTCCCGGCAGCCATCTTCGGGCGTCTGAAGGAAGTACTGTGGCCTACGCGGTACTCCACCGCTGCCCACCCAGATGCCTCTATCCAGATACCCAACGCATTCGATTCCTACCCAGTGAGGAGCCCACTTAACTCCAGAAACTTTCTATCAAGTAAGCTTTTGGGTCCATCTCGGAACTGTATATCTATTTGATTAAAACGGTAAGCGTGTTCGTTCGGAAAGGAATTTGAGCTTTCTATTCAACCATATTTCGTGATTTTTGCTTTAAATGATAGGTACAACATGTGTTATTACTTGCTCTTATTAACCAATTTAACACTGAATTTTAATAATGTCTTAGAATTAACGTCATGAACGCTTATCTGCCGCCATTGTATCGCTACATCCTTTCAGAGGCAGGAAAAAAGTTGATCTTCGTTTTGTTGTGCGAGTTGCAATCTATTTATAAAAAAAAAACAGTTGATATCTGTAAGCTCGAACAAGCATGTGATATAGTTAGGGAAGCGAAAAAAGCGATAGTTTTAAGTTCGAATATTGTTTTAAATGCAAAGATTAATGAGTGTACATAAACGCAGTATCCAGGAATCATCTGACAAATGCGTTCTTTAATCAAACATTTCCAGTGATTATGATTATTTGTGATGAATTAGGTTTTGAAGCAGAGTGGATACGTATCTCCTATAGTCCACTAAAACAAACATGGCCATATCTTGGTAAATATATTATATTTTAAATAAATTTTTAGAAACATTGTTAAGCTTTCTCACAGTAAATAGTGATATTATTTGGTACATTTACTAGTACAATATTTTTAAGACACGTTTTCTATGATGGTAAGTGAAAGTACGCTCACAAGCTATCACATAAATCTTCTCATAACCTGAACATTATTCTTCTCAAATTTGGCACGCACACTGCAGTAACGAGTTTCCGGATTAGAACCGGAGCAAGTTGTAAAAGTTTCTAATTGCAACGCCCCGGCGCGGGACCGGGAGGAGAGCGCGGAAAGGGCAGCGCAGGCAAATGACTCGCGCGCCTTCGCCGCCAGCCACCAGAGCGCGCGACCGTAGAGCCCAAAAGGACCCCCCCCCTCTCCCGCCCTCAGCGGTCGCCCCCAAGCTTCCCCGTCTTATCTCCGGAGCTCAGCGCCTTCCCGCTAACTGTTATGCGCCTCCTTCGACTCAACGTCTCCCTGCTAGGCGGCGCTTTTCCTCGCCGGCGCCCGCCGCTTTCTCGGAGCGGCTGCCGACTCGGAATGCCGCCGGAATCGATAGCTCTCGCTCGTCCGATTCGCGCTCGCCGCCCGCCGCCACGGGCTTCGGTCGCGGCGCGGAGGTGCTTTGCGAGATGCGAGATATCGTTATCGACGCGTTATCGCGAGGCCTCCGGGCGGGCGACGCGTCCCGGATGTCCGCCTCGTGGCCCCGCTGCGCAGTTGGACGCGCAAACGAGGCGGCGATACGAATCGCCTCGCAGCGCCCGGAATCCTCGGCGACGCACGGCGAAGCGCGGATTTGGGGGAAGATTTGTTCGCGGATCCGCGTTGTGGAAATCGCGCCGGGGCTGATGCAGTGCAGGTGCTAGTGCGAGGCGGGTCAGGCAACGCCTATACACAACGAAGCAATTGGGACATAATTTTAGCAATCAACTGATGTTTCAGAATATTTCTGTTGAGGATATTAGATTGTTGACTGTACATTGTGACAAATGAGAAATGTGTAAATTGCAACGGAGCTCATGCAGTGCAGGTGCTAGGGCGGGTCGGGTCAGGCAACACCTATACACAACGAAGCAATTGAGACAAGAATTTTAGCAATCAACTGATGTTTCAGAATATTTCTGTTGAGGATATTAGGTTGTTGACTGTATGCTGTGACAAATGAGAAATGTGTAAATTGCATCGGAGCTCATGCAGTGCAGGTGCTAGGGCGGGTTGGGTCAGGCAACGCCTATACACAACGAAGCAATTGGGACATAATTTTAGCAATCAACTGATGTTTCAGAATATTTCTGTTGAGGATATTAGGTTGTTGACTGTATGCTGTGACAAATGAGAAATGTGTAAATTGCAACGGAGCTCATGCAGTGCAGGTGCTAGGGCGGGTCGGGTCAGGCAACACCTATACACAACGAAGCAATTGAGACAAGAATTTTAGCAATCAACTGATGTTTCAGAATATTTCTGTTGAGGATAGTAGGTTGTTGACTGTATGCTGTGACAAATGAGAAATGTGTAAATTGCATCGGAGCTCATGCAGTGCAGGTGCTAGGGCGGGTTGGGTCAGGCAACGCCTATACACAACGAAGCAATTGAGACAAGAATTTTAGCAATCAACTGATGTTTCAGAATATTTCTGTTGAGGATATTAGATTGTTGACTGTACATTGTGACAAATGAGAAATGTGTAAATTGCATCGGAGCTCATGCAGTGCAGGTGCTAGGGCGGGTTGGGTCAGGCAACGCCTATACACAACGAAGCAATTGGGACATAATTTTAGCAATCAACTGATGTTTCAGAATATTTCTGTTGAGGATATTAGATTGTTGACTGTACATTGTGACAAATGAGAAATGTGTAAATTGCAACGGAGCTCATGCAGTGCAGGTGCTAGGGCGGGTCGGGTCAGGCAACACCTATACACAACGAAGCAATTGAGACAAGAATTTTAGCAATCAACTGATGTTTCAGAATATTTCTGTTGAGGATATTAGGTTGTTGACTGTATGCTGTGACAAATGAGAAATGTGTAAATTGCATCGGAGCTCATGCAGTGCAGGTGCTA
The DNA here is from genome assembly GCA_038098605.1 of Gryllus longicercus. Classification (NCBI taxonomy): domain Eukaryota; kingdom Metazoa; phylum Arthropoda; class Insecta; order Orthoptera; family Gryllidae; genus Gryllus; species Gryllus longicercus. The sequence continues at coordinate 3,875,566 of JAZDUA010000004.1, forward strand.
GGGCGGGTTGGGTCAGGCAACGCCTATACACAACGAAGCAATTGAGACAAGAATTTTAGCAATCAACTGATGTTTCAGAATATTTCTGTTGAGGATATTAGGTTGTTGACTGAATGCTGTGACAAATGAGAAATGTGTAAATTGCATCGGAGCTCATGCAGTGCAGGTGCTAGGGCGGGTTGGGTCAGGCAACGCCTATACACAACGAAGCAATTGAGACAAGAATTTTAGCAATCAACTGATGTTTCAGAATATTTCTGTTGAGGATATTAGGTTGTTGACTGTATGCTGTGACAAATGAGAAATGTGTAAATTGCATCGGAGCTCATGCAGTGCAGGTGCTAGGGCGGGTTGGGTCAGGTAACGCCTGTCAACGCGGCAATCAAGAGATGTTTCGGAATATTTATGTTGAGGATATTAAGTTGTGACAAATGAGAAATGTAGAAATCGCACCGCACCTGATGCAGTACAGCATATATATATATATATATATATATATATATATATATATATATATATATATATACAGAATGAAGGGTATGTATAATGTTTGATTAGCTACAAAAATTTTAATTGTGTTAAGATGTTTGCTGCAAAGAGATCTCATTTGTTTAATCATGCAGGAGAGTACAAGTACGTTAATAAGAAACGTGTGTCAGCAGTTATCCAGAAAGAGGTCTTTCTTGTCAGGCAGTAGTTGGTTATTACCCCATTTTACCTCCAGATTTCTTTCCCACAGATGTTTTATTATTGGAGGTTCTAAGTCTGCAAAGAGCGTCGTTTCAGTTCGAAGCATCACAGAGTAGTGTATGTTGCGGCAGCGTGCATTGACCGTTGTAGTTCTCATATCTATGCATTTGACATTTAAGTTTAACCTCCCTCAGTGTTAAGAGCAACTGGCGCTTGAGATAGCGGAAACGTGAGGACCTCCGACCTGAGTGGTTGGCGTTGGTTGTCGTGCCCAGCATCATTATACGCTCACTATACAATGTAGATTGTTTTTACATTCATCATACTTATTGCTCATAACAATAATCTACTTATTTAAAGCACTAAGGCGTTTATTTATCTACTCAAACAAGTTTAGAGGCTTTGGCTTTAAATGAAAAGTAATGATTTCTAGATGTGTTATCGCTTGCTTTCATTAAGAGATTTTGTAGTAACAGTTTCATTAAGAGTTTTTCATTAAGAGATTTTGTAAATTATCTAAAAAAGGTCATTAGTCTATTCATTAGTGCACGACTTTTGATAACTGGATTTCATTTTTAGCATGTCTCGACAGTATAACGAAGAATGCTGTTTGACAAAAGACGGACAATTACATTCAATTTCCACTTTGAATTATAGTTTTCATTTGTTATTAATATAAACAAAAATTACGCAAGTCTACCATGTACATTTGGCAGAATAAAAAAGTAAGCCAATAGTGACAATCAATGAAATAATGTTAGCTGGAACAAATTAGAAAATTAGCATCTTTTCTAGACTTATCTACTGTCATATGAATTAGGCTTCATATTTTCAAAAATTAAGTTGCCTCTTTTCATGAAGTGAATACGTTAATTATTAGGAATATGGATCGTTTAGTATTGCACAACTTTGCCTTCATAACGTTTGCTCAAACTAGCAGAAAATTTGCTGAATTCAAATTTCACATATTACATCTACAAACCAAATAACATAATAACGAAATAAATTAACAATTTGGTGAGCCTTGCTACTTTGTGGGATAAATTGATGGAGCTTAAATCTCGCAGTTCGAGGTGAACAGACGATCGACTATGGTTCCACTTCGATAGCCTCTGATACGTACATTCTCCAATAATTTTCATCCCGTGTAATTGCATTTCGCTAGCAAAATTATTGTCGCCATGTCAGCGTTAAAATTAGCGACTCCATTTGCAGCGTCTGGTCTCGATACTCGGTGGTGTTTCTCAAATTTTGTTGACACACACAATGAACAGACAATGACCCCACTTTAAATGAAATATTTTGTTATAATTTGATTTAACTGGATATTTCTAATTTTAAATTAACTGAAGAAAAACCCTCTAATCAACAAAGTATTGTTCAAAATACCCATAAATGGAGTACAGTTTGTGCTAAAAACACTTCGAGATGGAGATAATTTCTCTCGCTATTTAAGTTTGATGCATTCAAGTTCATCACGTACAGGAAACGGTCACAAGTATAATTATATAAATTAAAATTTCATCACACGACTTTATGTAATATATGTAATGCGCAGATTGTCTCATACTCTCCCGGCGTTTCGTACTGTTATAAAAAATTAATGTATATTTATTTAAAGTGCACTGGTTAACAATCGAGAATATAGTTAATAGCAATGACAATATCTATGCGAATGATACTTTTCACCAAGAATTTAAAATTTCAATGAGATATTTTAGATTGTTTTCATTGCTGAAATTGTATATAAAGGTTAGTACATTGAAGTTACAAAATATTTATGTAACAATAATGTGCTGCAATTCGCAACATCCACAAATTTGCGAACTTTTGCAATTAAAGAAATGCTACAGATTTTAACGTTTGCGCCTTCAACATCCGCAAGGGCGACATTTGGTCGTCGTACATTTTTCTTGCGATCAAATTTAATTTTCTTCAACGGTCTCATATGGGAACCCTACTCGACAGACACCGGAGCTCAATGCATCATGTTCTGCAAAAATATTTCGTTGGAATTTCATTTCAGGATAATAGAATAACAAAATTGTGAAGTAATACAATTCCGTTGCGTCAAATTGGAGGCGAGGGGATTGAAAGCATAAACAGCAAATATATCCAGAATCTTTGCATCATCACTGCAGCACGATAATAAACACAGTGCAGAAGAACTTCAGGAAATAAGGGAAGAAAACCTCTTCAAAAGTGGTGATGAAGTAGTAACGATCGAAACTACGTCCTCGAGTAACTTCAATGTCAAAATAGTTAGTGACATTCTGAAACTTCAACTAGCTCTGGTGAGAAGAGCATTCAAATATGATCTGAACAAATATGAACTGAAATTTAAGACAGAAATTGAATCAGAAACACTTACATACTTAGACATTTTTAAGAAGACTGGAAGGTTGGTGAAACAAAAATAAAGATAATCAAGTAGAATGTATATTAAAAGGTAGGCTCAACATTGACGATGGCCTTGGGGAACCTAACTCACGCGAATGTTGAAATATTACTGTAATCATGTTGAATGGCAACGTTTCGTTGAAGTAAAGTCAAGTGATTCATTATGAGGAATTTTCTTATCACATAGTGTATTTTTATCGCCACTAGAAACAATTACAAAATTAATTCAATTGCACACAATGTAACTTTTCCGTCAGAAAAAAACACGTGCAAAAACCTCCTGGGAAAAACCTACGAAAAACCTCCGCACTTCCGAACCAACTATCTAAGTTTATGGAGCACAGACGTGTATGAGAAGATTCCATTAATGCAAAGGGACTTAGAAGATACATTTTGTTATCCACATAATATTCTGAATATGTAATACTCGTATACTATAATACTATTTATCTCAGTTACTGTAGGGAACTCACCAATAAATTTTGAAACATGGGGCCCCAGCACGTCATCCAACAGCCCTACTACGGTCACCGCTATGTTATCACCTTGGCAGTAGCTTCGCCACAACAGCTTCACCGCAACGGCCGCCGCCGCCTTCGCAGCCACCTGCTCACCGCGTTTCGGCTCCTTAACCGCCCCGCCCCACCACACTTCCTCGTCGCCCCACTCACGCCCCACTGCTCTCGCCATTCTCGACTCTTTCGACCCTCACGCCCTGCCCCTCACCCTGCCTCTCACCACACCGCTCTCTCACCACGCCCCCTCGCCCCGCTCCCTCGCCACTCCCCCTCGCCCCGCCCCCTCTCCCCGTCCCCTCCCCTCCCCCTCCCCGTCCCTCGTCGCGATACGGCCACACCACCCCCTCCCATCTGCGCCGCACCAACTCCCGCTTCACTGCTTCCACCACTCACGTCTTTTTCCATCCCATCGCCCCACTTTCTCGTCCCCACCCCCGCCACACGTTTCTGCCCTCCGCCGTCCCCACACTCACTGCCTCCGCCACCCGCATCGTTTTTCTCCCCCACGTCCCGCTTCCTCGTCCCAGTCCCCACCACTGTTCTGCCTTCCTCCGGCCGTGCCCACTCCCCTTCACTGCCTCCGTCACCCGCGTCGCCCAGCCTCTTTGCCAGCCACTGCGTCTCCACCGCCCACGCAGCCACCTGCGTGCAGAGTTTCGGCGCCTTAAACGCCGCCCTCGCCGCCGTCGCCACCGCTGCCGTCGCCGCCGCCGCCGCCGCTGCGGGAGCGGGAGCAGGCGCCCAAGCGAGGCGGCTCTTTGCGTGGAAATTAGGGCCCTTAGCCCTCGCCCTTTGCGAAGGGCTGCGGGGCGACAGGGCGGCAGCGCGCCACGCAGTGGAGGAACTACTTTTCTTGAGGGGAAGACAGAAGTGAACTTAATAAAGTAATGCAGGTAGCCGGTTCATATTCGTAAAAATTGAAGGGCTCATTTAATAAACATATTCATGTTAGCCGACATTTCGGGAAATGTATTTTTATCTTCAGGGCTTGGCACATATATACTGTTACATACAAACAATATATACAAATCAACCACAATGCAGATAATGAAAGTCATAATTTAATAACAAAGTGTTATTCTATATTAAGGAAAGACAATAATCTACTAATATCTTACATAAACAGTAGAAAACGACTCAAACAGCTAAATACACATGGTGAAAGGTAACAACTCTCAATATATGACATTTGTGTGGGACCAGCTTGAAGGGACGAGTATTCAAACATAAACTTTTCTATATAAATCTGATGACACATTATTGTGATGGGTTCTTGGAGTCAGCAAATGATCACTCATGAAGTACTTACGAAAAATTAGGTGTACAAATGAAAATATTTTTTATTTATCTGCATTTTAATAGGTTCATCTCTTTTTTTCAAAAAAAAAAAATGGATTTGTTCAGTGATTAATAGAGATATTCATTATACGGCCAGTTACTGTCGGTCGTTCCGGAAAAGTTCAATATACCCTTCTTCAAATTCATGAAATTACCAAATATTTATTTCTATATCTTTTCCTTTTATGCTATTCCTTTAGTATATCCTGAAATGATTATTGAAGATTTTAACTTGTCAGATACCTTCACATTGAAAAATTTGCTCTACAACGATAAATAGTTTTTAATTTACACTTTTAAAATCTTTTGAAAGTTTTAGATTATTTCATACTTAATGTAAATGAATGAAACCCATTATGTAAATGCTCTCAAGTCTAGTTACGCCTACGCTTTGAGTACATGAGACGCCTGGTTCACGAAGAAATCGAATCAATTTACTACTCCTCAGAGTGAATTTATATTTTTCTTTCAACAATGATGTACAGAGAAGGGGGAGAATACCTGGAACGGGGAGGGGGGCGCTAGCGGACTGAAAGGCCCTTCTCTATACAAAGTAACTTTTACACCGCGCCGGGCCGTGAGGTGCCCGGGGGGGGGGGGAGAGGGATTGCGCTGGTTGAGAAGGGAGGCGGAGGATGACAAACTTACACGCAATTCATTGCACATACGTTTATTAATATGGAAAGCTATGGTAGGTGAAATGAGGAGATGAAATGTGAATAGACAAGATGAAATACACTAAATATACAAATGGTGACGTAGTGAAGCTTTGTCCATGGGCACACGGCGTTGCCGAATACCTGATGTGGCTGTGGCATGCGTGGACCTCAGGGTTGCTCCTCTCCCGGGCAAAGCTGTAACGCAGGCGTCCCACACAGTTCTCTGGTTGTGGGGAGAGTATGTCCCGCAGCTTGAAGACGGACCGGGCCCTAGGTGGGCCGTGACTGCAAGAATGTGCGCGCGGCACACACTTACTCTCGCCAGCAGGCAACCGAAGGTGTGTGAGTCAGATGGCGTCAGTACACCTGTGTAGTGGCTGCTCGTCGAGGATCGAGCAGCGCACTCAACACACTGGTACACGTGCCGAGGGCAGCGTGTTCACATGCGCGAAGCGCAAAACAGGAAGATGCGTTCGTGAGCGCGGAGACTGCTCAACGAAACGCCAAGGATAGGCGGTGTCGCCTGTGCCTCTCGCGGTGGCTCTCGCGGAGGCTCTCGTCGCACAAGTGCCAGCTGTGTTGCCAGCCAGAAGGCCGCGGCCCTTCGGGGAAGCGGGAGGGGGCGCCTTTCGGGGGAGGGTCCGGCGGCGCGGGGGCGGCGTGTGTGGCGGGCGCACCCTGCGGGAGCGGCTGCCTCCGGAGGGAGGGAGGACCACCCACCTTGCGCGAGGGCTTTTGTGTCGTGGACGGAACAAATGAAAAACATACAGTGACTCGGTGGCTTCCCAGCATGACCACTTTGCGAAGATTGAATCAATAGAATATGGATCGTATGAGAATTGGAAATCAGCTCTTCGTTCGGGACTGAGGATTTATATGAAAAGAAAACGAACAAGAAAGGATTGCTTGCGGTTCGTGGCATGCTATTTTAGGCAGTATTTCTCAGGTATTCACCTAGAATTAATCGGAGAAAATTCGTTCTCTAATTCTCTGGACAGAAGCTTCAATTCAGCTATAGCAACTGGTGCCAGAAACCCTCGCGCCATCGGGATGGAAACATGAGCACGTCGGGAAGGGACCTCCCGGGTCACATAGCTCCAATTGATCTCGACCTCGGAAGTAGAAATCGTAGGCTCATGGACTGACAAATATAACTGCGTAGTCGGGATAGGAACAGAGGGATCTATGATATACTAGCTAGATCACACACCTTGTCGCACTAAGGTCCCGGGTTTGATGACCGATCAATTTATGTAGGATGTGTTTTGGTGAAAGAGAACTCTCGGGACGATTTTAGCGAACTTCTCCCGTTTATTTTGCTTTGAATTCAACCATTTCTTCATCGTTATGGCTAAACTGTTCTCTTTAGATCATACTCAACGAATGTCAGTGACCTGCAAATGAAACCATAAACGCAAATAAATAAATTAATCGACAATTAAATAAATAAACAAAATGATAAAATAATTAACTAAAATTACGTTATATTCGTCGTTAGTTCTGATCGAGAGGTCGTAGGCTTCGAGTCCCGACGGCGGCAGAATTTTTCACATTAGCTATAAAGCTACGAGGCCAAATTCAGCCTCTGCCTGGAGGAGAATTCTAGCAACTATCTGCTCTAATCGTTACATTCCGTAATTTCTCTGATCAACACCATGTGAATGCCGGAGCAGTACCCTAACAAACGGGCCAAGGACCTCGCTCGATCTATCCAGACTCTCTTGTCCTATCCTCACTCCTTGCTTACACACACACACACACACACACACTTGCATGCACTTCACTGCCACATATGCTTGAAGACCGGTCGGGAGCTCACAGCTTGACCCGACTGGGGCTGTGTCTCGCTGGTGGGCTGGTGGGAGATATCTGGTTGAGGAAAACCCTGCATGCCGACGGGTAGACCGGCGCAGGATCTCGCCATCCAGCGGAAGATCACCGCCTTCTCCCGCGATCAAACAGGCACTACATTCTCAGGAATAATGACATTCGCAGGGGATGACACTGGGACTAATTAATCAATCAATCGTCTGGTGGATTCTTTCGAGCCCGTTCAAAACAATGATTGTGCCTACTGTGCACCACCGTATGCGCCCGCCGCCGCCGCCGTCGCGGGCTCTCGGCCCAGACGAGCGCGTTCGAGATGGGCCCCGGAGAGCGACGGGGGCGGTGGCGCACCGGGGCCGCGAGAGGGTGAGAGGAGGTGAGAGGGTGGGGGTGAGGCGGGAGGAGAGGGTACGCCACCGCAGCCCGGTGGTACAGCAGCGGACGTCAAGGGGTTGCAGCTCACTACATTTCCACACAAAGAAGATATAAAAAAAACTCTTTCCGTCTCTCTCTTCCAATAACAAAATGTACGTTGCATGTTTACTTGTTTGCTTGTGTGCGTTTTAGTTTTGCGCTTCAGCGCTTGCTGCGAGTAGTTGTTTTCATTGCATTTACATCTCGGCTACTGTAAACCAATACCCACCTTGATTAATTAAAATTCTAGCTCGTATTTTCTCATATGGTAAATTCCGAGCGTGCTGCAAGTATTCTTGGGTGAAAATATTAGAACCACATAGTTAAAATATTAGCGGTATAACCAACTAATATTTGGAGAACATGACGATTCTTCAAATGACGTAAATTGCGAGTAAAACAACTAACACCTAGAGCAAGAGACATACAAAGCATTATTAAATAGAGTTGAATTCATAAAAATAAACATATTCAGTGAATAGAATAATTTATAGATATATAAGTTCTTGTTGTTCTGAAACAAATATGAAGTTGCTAAGTTGTATTTTGTTCGTTTTCTGTAAATTGCAGTAGGTGCGATATTGATTCAGCGTATGTTCTCTTTAATAGTCTCATTTAATAACAGTTATATACTACTTCATTTCACAACAAAACACGGGTGATTCGAAGCAGGGCAATTTATTAAATGCACAACTGCTCTTCGCTCTTTCACAAAAGGGTTCTCTTTCTCCGAACGAATGTAACAACGAAGATGCCAACAAAAGATCAAAGAATATGAGAAATCGCATTTTAAGATTTGTACTCGAAGAAATCCTTTTTAGAAGGAAATCTTAGATGCTAAACACAATGAACGAAAAATTTACAAGCACTTATTAATTGGGGCTCATTTGAAGCGATGTTATGTAGATGTCAAAGCGATGTCTCGTATACCAATAGAATTTATATGCAACTTCACCCAATCTAGCAACAATTTTCTAGATTCATCGAGTTTGCGTTCAAGAGAACGCTCTGTACCACCCCCAACAAGACTTAAAAGGAAGACAATGGGCAAACATCCATATCACAAGTGGGAATCGAACTCACGACCTAGGTGCTCTTGGAACGTTGCCCATCAGCATCTGCAGTTAGAAGCTTTCAAGCAAAACAAATAATATAGCATCACAAATACATTCAATTTTTAATCTTAATATTTTTAACCTTATTTTTCTGACTATCTCAGATTCAGAATAGCCTGAATGCATAATGATTATTGGAGCCCCCTCGCGGAAGGTTCCATTAGCTTACTGATCAACTGACTCATTGATTGTCCCTCTGACACTCCTACTGATTCATTGACTCAGTCAGTGATACTAATTGGGTGCCTGGCAGTTTGGCTGACTCAATGTAGTCAGCCTGTAATGGCTCTGTCTCACTGACTGACTGACTGTGAGTGACTGACTGACTGACTGTCTGATTGGCTCAATCACTCGCTCTCATTCATTTATTCGCACCCTATATTACAGGAATCAGCGTGACATAGGGCTCAATGGAGATATAAAACATTGTAATTTTCTTTTCTCTGGGCATTCGTTGAATCATTACGTAACAGATTAATGAACGTTATAATGGCTAGTGGTCTCATCATTAGTTCCAAAATACAAACAAGACACTATGCTCTGAAGAACACCAAAGAAAGATGGCAAAAATATGGCTAGTGTTTTCGATTACTGCTAATAGTGACAGCACCACAATGTTGAGTTCCGTCAGCTCCAAAATTTTCCATGTTTACTTCTCAGAAACGCTCTTTTTTCTTTGAGAGCTACAGAACCTGCGATATTAATGATTCACTTTCGTCTTCACCTGCACCATCGCAATACACTGAAAATGGTTTAGTGCGTGACGTAATGTCACAGGAAGAGTTTGAAAATGAATTTTCGCATTCATTGCACCGGTACAATTTCTGGTCCATTATTAGAGAAAAATTATATTTACCACTTCGGTAGTGTCAACGTAAGAAATGAAGCGTAATTAGACTTTTGTTGGTTGAGAGACTCCTATAATCGTTTATTTTCTATGACAGTTAACATGCTTGGTCAGACAACATGACTGCCTGAAAGAGAATTCTAGAAGCAAGGTACTCTGATGGGTTGGGTCCGAGAATTCCTCTCATTAAAGCTCGGTGGCGTTATTGGTCAGAGGCACTATTGGTACATGGAAATGAAAAAAATACAAATATCTATGTCCCAGCCATGCAGGGACACATGAATATATACGAGTAACTGCCAAGCAAACTACCATGTAGTCCTCGAAGTAAATCACCAACTAAAGTAACAGCAGACTTCAACATAATCTAGACTACCAGTTGGACTACCAATCAAGTTATCAAGAAGTCTACCAAACAACAAATCACACTGCCAAAAAGACTACCAACTAGACTACGACGAAACTAAGTAAAATACCAACTGCCAAAAACAACGTCGAGACATATGATTACTTCGCTACCCTGCCTTTCGTTTATGCTTCCCCAATGGTATGTATCCAGGCAACAGCATACGCTGCGGACTGAATCACCCGCGGAGTCACCACATCACCGCCCACCCGAAGGCATAGGGGACCGACCGGGTGGACGCGACGGCGAACGCAATCGCAGCTGCGGGCGCGCGCAAACGACGCCAATAAGGCTGGCGCAGCTGCGCACCTTCCGACGATGCCCGCGCGCTACGCCCACAATTACCGCGAACGTGACCAGCGCCCACCTCTACCTCACCACCCCCACCCCTCCAACTCTCCCCCCCCCGCCCCGCCGCGCAGTGGGCCACGGCCCCTCGCTGCCATACACGAACAAGCCGAGCTCGTCGGCGCCGGATCTCATCACCCGACGGGGGAAAAACACCGCCACTTCCAGTGACAAAACACTCACTACACAATCGGGACCAATAACGATTGGCAGTTGACTTGCCCGGAAATATCAAGCAGTCAAAGAAACAAGACGCGCTGGTGAGTGTGGCTTGTGGCAGTTGTATATCTGTCACCATGGAATTGTTGGCACTTGTGCAAACGTTGAGGCCAGTAACAGCAGCGGCAGATTTCCTATGTACGGCATGCAATCGGTTCTATTTTTGTACAAAGTGCGACTTCGGATATTGCGGTATGAGGACTTGACAAGTGAGGTTTGACCCGTGCATACCTAGGTTAAGGAGCCGTTCTCACTAATACAGATCCACGTTCTTAAATCATTGGCATAGGAAATATTTTAATAAATATATGTAATGAATAGATTTGTATAAAAAGTTTTATATAATTTTGGAGAAGCAATTTTAAACTTTCTGAATATGAGAGGTGAGCAAATATTGGGAGCAAAAGAGAAACATAAATTGCAAAAGAGTTACATTAAGAGACAAGTGTCAAAAGGCAGAGAAGATACGAAAATGTTTTTGAAAGCCACTCCTAGAAAAGAAAGATGAATTATATAGAAATGATCAAGAAATATTGAGAAGAAGTACTCGTATAAAGCAAACGTCAAAGAATGAACAGTTAAAAATGGAAGGTGATCCCTTGATAGCCTTAGCGGGAATAACTGACAGTGCGAAGCGATACCGTTTTAACTCCAAGTTTCGGCGTTTCGTCGGTCTATGTAATTTGATACACAGTCACAGACATAAGTGTTGTTTGATTTCCATTAAATTTGGCACCAATATTTCTTGACGTCATTAAAAATGAGGTAATTGTAAGGCTTTTCATTTTTTATTCCGTTTCATGATGGTAAGCGTTTTAATGATTCCGTTACATTTAATATTCAGCTTTTTCTTTTCCAAAACTAGATCGTTCGGCATTCCGTCTGTTTGACCGTACATTTGTTTATTACGCAGTCACGAACAAATGCGTGTTTGATTTATTGGCGAAGTACTTAAAAACTATGGAAAGTGGATCTTAGCTTGTTAACATTGCTCTAGATAGACGTTTTCGTATGGATGTCATCCAAATGGATGCCATCCAAAAAATTGACCTCATTCTCAGTCACGCATCAGGGCTTCCAGATAAATCTCTTCCATGGGCAATGTATCAATGAGAATCGTGCAGACACGATTTTGCAAGCACAAAAGATATAGTATCATTCTTTAGATTCGTTTCCACCTCGTGGAGAAGATGTGACGCACAAGGATGGACAACGGCGAGCAAAACTTGAAATGTTTATTTTTACTACGTTTAGAAAAGGAATGAGTGTCAAAGAAATTTAAAGGGCAACTGAAGTCGAGAAAATATCAGGATTTGGGAACGACTGGTCTTCCTTCTCATTCACACAGCACATTTTTACCACCGACGGTAAGTTTCAACGCGTCAGGTCGATGAATAAAACGATTGTGATAGTCCGATCGTAGACTTATTTTAAACGCGAGGCCCAGTTAACAGAACTAGTACTAGTAATGACGATGATGATGATAATGGTAATAATAATATTCATAATAATAATAATAATAATAATAATAATAATAATAATAATAAGAAGAAGAAGAAGAAGAAGAAGAAAAATAAATTTGTTGAATTGATGAAATATTGCATACGAAATATTATTCAACTGAAAATACTATAATTGTTTAGGAAATAAAGGCTATCCATGAACAAATTTTAACAAACAAAAATCATTACAAAAGGTTTTAATAAGCTATATTTCCATATCACCACTCATGCACTCATCATCGACGGTTATTAGCCGAAAACAACATTCACTGCGGAAATTCCACATCACCGAGCACAGAGTGGCAGAGACATCAATACAAAATATTTTGTTTTTCCGTCGAAGCTGAATATTTTTTAGATATCTCTTCTCTGATTGGTGGACTCAAGAATACAAAAGCTTTTATCCTATCCCTTCACACTTCTCAATCATTCACTGCAAACATCAAGAGGTTTTAAGCCCTGCAAATTCGAGAATATCTGAGGATCTTGAATTTTGCTTTGCTGAAAATGTTTAGAATCACAGTAATATAGGTTCCATTTGACGTTTGCACATTTAGGAGTGCGACCTCTACTCGATCGGTATGTTTTTCTGTCAACGTGATGACCACAATAACGACTTCCATCGCGAGCACCAAGACATCATTCTATGGTGTGAACTCATAAAATAAGCATCTTTTGAAAACCCTTCGTCGTACATCTTGTCGGTTGTTGCTGTTGTTACTTGCTACTTTATTCATTGTTTGCACAAAAAGGAACAAACCTTTCGACCGAGTGAAGTTCACAACCGTCTCGCTAGTGCGGCTCGTTCTCTTGTAAGACCTTTCAGAACAACAAGCACTTACAAGTGGGACTTGTAAATTTGACTAACGGCAGTTGAAAATCCTGTTGCTGTCACTGCCACATTGTACCCACAATTGGAACAATATTCAACAACAGGAGCCAAGTCTTCAAGCCCAGCTTGAAAGTGTAAGGGCCTCACAGACGATGAGGTTGGATTTTCAAACTTGGTTCGCAACATTTATAAATCTGTCGCCGATCCATTTTTGGAGCATATCATGGCATATTTACAAACAGTGTGAGCCAAGTTAGCAATTCTGAGGGTTAATGAAACTCTTTTTGAAGGCCTCGAGTGAAGGATCAACTCACATTATTGAAATATTATTTTGAGTTGTATGCTCTAGACTATTGCCTCGATATTTGTTGTAGTGTGGTGTATGTTTGTGTGTGTGTGTGTGTGTGTGTGCGTGTGGAGTGCGTGCGTGTGTGTCACGGGATAGAAGTGAACGATAATAAGGAAGGAAAGATCGCTCACTGTCCATTGTCTGTTTGTAAGGGTCTGCTCCGAATCTCCGAAAGATCGAAGAAACCACGGATCAGAGCAACCCGCCAATAGAACTCTCCTCCAGTCAGTGGCTGAATTCGATATTCCAATCAAAGTCTAATCTACAGACTGGTTTCTCGACATGTGTGGAGTGGAGTGCTCGTGAGTGCGCAAGGGGGAGAGGATAGAACATGGAGGTTAAGGAACAATCACGTGCGGTTCGTGGCCCATGTGTTAGTATACTCCTGCGGCAATCTCCTGGTATTTGTCGGAGAAATCGCGGAGAACTACCGATCATAACAGGAGGATTCTTCTCCAGTCAGCGGCTGAATTTGACCTAGCCATCACGCTTCTATCAGAACATTCGGCCACTAGAATTCCCCGCCAGTCAGCCGCTGAATTCGACCTAGCAATCACGTTTCAATCAGAGCATCCGGCCACTAGAATGTCCCTGCAGTCAGCGGCTGAATTAGACATAGCAATCAAGCTTCGATCGGCCACCAGAGTTTCCGGAGATTCATCAGTCAGTGGCTGAATTGGACGAAACAATCACGCTTCGATCAGAACAACCGGCCACTAGAATTTTCCTCCAGTCAGTGGCTGAATCCAACCAAGCAATCACGCTTCGATCAGAATAACCGGCCTCCAAAATTTTCCTCCAGTCAGCGGCTGACTGCGACCTAACCATCCATCTCTAAGCTGCAGAACGATCTCCCTTCAAGCGTGGAGGGCAGTGCACGCAAGTGTTAGGGCCCATCGTGAGAGCTCGGTCGCCGGGCGGTGCACGGGATTAGCGGCCGGCGCTGCGGCGGCGGGCGGCGCGAACCCTCGCCTGCGTAAGCACGCGGCCCGCGATAATTGGCGGCCGAAGGGCGAAGGGCCGAAGGAGCGAAGGGCGCCCGGTGCGCGCGCGAGGGCACGTGGCCTCCCGTGCGTGCGTCGCCTGCGTTCGGTGGCAACATGGCGGCGGCGCGCGCGTATGGGATATCGATTCTACACCCGATTAGTGTAGGTTCTGGTTGCGTAGGCTTTCGCGGCCGGATTTTATGTTGTCTAGGTTATCCAGGACGAGCCGCGTCACTGACATGGTGGCTAACGTTTCGGCCAGCGTGTTGTGGCCTTCTTCATAAGTACGCTCAGAAGAAAAGCAGTACGCTCTAAAGAAGGCCACAATACGCTGGACGAAACGTTAGCCACCATGTCAGTGACGCGGCTCGTCCCGGATAGGCTAGACAACATAGTGTAGATTCTACCCCCCGATTCTTCTCTGAGTTGGAAAAGAGCAGTTCTATTTTTCTCCAGGTTCAACATGTTTGGGAGAAGCAACGTCTTGCAAATGTTCTCTTTTCTCCAGGTATTGGATGGTTGAGAGAAGTAATGTCTTGCGAAAGGATTTGCAAAGTTGTGGTAGTTTGTAAACAGATTGAAAATTTCTGCGGATATATTGATGATTATTAGCATACTTCGTAAAAACATTTCCGTTTAACAAAGTTTTAGCTTCCATTCTTCTTTACTCGTAAATACTGAGTAATTTAATTATTTAGAGCTGCTCGGATTAGTTCTTTATTGTTTCGTATATAATTATTAGGTGGAGGAAAAATAGAGTTACGATTAGTATTTAACATGGCTACATAAATAGACATAGAATGTCCGATGCTTTAGTAGTCCATATATCGAAGTATTGAACTGAAGAGCATCTAAACTTTAAGAATCGCGAGACATATTCTTCGTTTTGGAGGAACTTTTTCCATCACGAATGTGTGTATTTTTCATTATTCTTCACTATTCTGGTTTTGTGCTTTGATTCACCACGTGCGAAATCTTATGTAAACTTTCACTATGTGACGGAAAAGTAAATATTTACTAAAGTACCGCTGGCATGAAATCAGAGATGTTCAATACGGTAGGCTTTGAAGGAGTACATCGAGAAAGAACATTTATTCCCAAATTATATGATTTTATCCTGCTAGGAATTAATGTCGTTGCTAGAGAATAAACATTGGCTAATGTTGAAAAAATGTAGTTTTACTCCGGCAAGCTGTACTATCGTACATAGAAGTCTCTGTCTCCTGTATTAATTAAACAATTGACGGAACACTGAGTTCTCATGTGTTCATATATAAGAACATTCTCCATTAAAGCCTTAAATATTGCTAATAAGAAAGTACTACTTAAAAAAACTAAAGTAAAATGTGTACAAGCCTACATGAAGTAAAGCGTAATTGGTTTTCCAAAAGATAGTTTTTTTCTTGAATGTTTCCCTTAATGGCAATCGATTCTCCAATACTGATTAGGAACTAGCGCGTTGCACTTGCATTACCACGAAGGAGACATTGATCTCCACAGTTAAGGAGAGTTTACGTAAGAAAACTGATCATTGAATCCGACGTAAAAGCTGATATCTACAAATGGTTTACGACAAATGGAGTAGGAGTACATGCGAATATTGAATGAATACCGTAATCATTACCAGAATAAGATTTGTTTTTTTATTAGAATGCGTCCCAAAATAAACTATATGTGCTTCTTTAATTTTAACTGGTTCTAATTGTTATAATAAGTATCACTTGAAAACATTGTAAAGAAGAAACTAAAATATAACGCTATTGTAAAGATCAAATAAAATAATCAATATTGGTATGAATGAATTTACGGGCAGGAAAGCAAGTAGACGAGATTGGAATGAGTAGCGATTAAGAGAGATGGTGTTGTTCCGTTCATAAGGATATGGCAGAATGAGGGATGGAAGCAATGTCAGTGAGCAAAGATGGTGGTTACCGTACTATGAGACACCCAAAAAATACTCGTTCTCTTGACATTCACAGAATAGATTCTTGTACAGAGGTGTCCAATTGCATGCGAGAGTGTGGAAGACGAACGGATTTGCTGAACTATTACAACTTTATAAAATCTAATGATATAATATTCAGGTTTCTTGTCAACGTTCATTTAATGACGTTAAATATATTATTATCTATTTGAGACGATGCTGCGAGTTGAGGAGTATCTATCAGAGATCACATTTAGAAGAATGATCTCAATGAATAATATAATGTTTTAGAATAATAACAAAGAATGAGGAAATGTCATTCGATCTCGTGCCCAGCACACTTCACAATATTTTTAACCACAAATAAAACCGATGCCCATTTCTTAATCACATTGTCACGGTTTAAATAACATAATATTGCCATCCAATTCATTCAAACTGCATGCCAATAAGACACCATTAAATTAAAGTAAATAAAAGTAGTAGTAAAGTAATAATAGTAGATAAAAAACAGTTTATCATACAGCTGACACCACGATCTATGTCTGCGGCCTAGTGTAAATCGTCCGTTGACCCGATTTGCGCACTCTGTATACCAAGCCTCACCCACACTCTATCACGCCCTGTCCAAGTCCTTGCCCACGCCCTAACCATTATCCACGATGTCGCCCACGCCCTCTTCTCCCATCCCCACACAATCATCTACGCCCTTCACCACACCCAAGCCCTTACACACGCCCTCACCTTCACCCACGCCCACACTCACGCCCTCAAAAACACCCCCCACGCCCACGCCCTTACCCACGCCATCACACACGCAACCCCTCTAACCCTTGCATTTATCCTCACCCTACTCGACCGCCGTCCCGCCTTTCGGTAACCCAACTCTGTAATTCGGGTCCCGGTTCGCAGGTGCAGAGACCGAGAGCGTTGCCTGCCCGCAAAAACCCTTCCGAATGCTGCACCGTCAGCCTCGTCTTAGGTAGCCGCGAGTGCATGGTCAGAGAACGGGACCGGTCGCGCCGTGAAGGCGACTGTGCGCGCTGCGGCTGGCGAGCTTCGATTATCGATACGCACGCACACTCGGCGATTGGGTGGCGGGGTCGGCTGTAGGACCCGCCGCCGCGTCTCCGACGCAGTCTCTCTGCACACCGCGGGTCGGCCGCCCCGCCCCCGCAACGCCCTGAGATACGGCACGGGAGGTGAAGGTGGCGGGGACGGTGAGGGTGGAGACGAGGGAAGCGAGGAGCTTAAGGCGGTTGGGGGTAGAAAGGCTACCCGCGGCGAGGGGACCGAGACTGCAAGAGTACTGTGGCAGAGACGTCGGTGGAGATAGCAGCTGCGGTGGCGGGGGCAATGGGGACAGTAGACGCTGCAGTGGGGACAGCGCTGGAGCCGGAGGCGTCGGTGGGGGAAGTGATTAGAGCAGCAAATGTGGCGGTGAAGGTTTGTGAGAGGAAGTTGGGCTGAGGAAGTGGGGCTGAGGGAGTGGGGTGGAAGGCGTGGGGGTGGAAAGCGTGGGGTGGAAGGCGTGGGGGTGGAAGGCGTGGGGGTGGAAGGCGTGGGGTGGCGATTGCGAAGGAATGTTGGCGGGGATGTTGGGGAACTGTGGCTAATACTACAGCGATAGAGGAGTCGAGTAGGTGGGTGAGCATGTAAGACAGGTGAGGATCTCTGAGTATATGTGTCTGTGAGGGTGTAGGAGAGCGTAGGTGAGGGCGTGCGTGAGAGCGTGTGTGACGGCATCTGTGAGGGCGTGACTGAGGCGTCGGTGAGCACATAGGTGAGGGTAAGAGAGTGAACCAGTGTGAGGTGAGGGCGTGAGAGATGGCGTGCGGGTGGGCGGGATGAAGGACGTGCGGGAGGACGTGTGGGAGGGCGTGTGGGAGGGCGTGAGGGAGGTTGTGAGGGAGAACGCATGGCCGATGGAGTAGAGAAGGACGTGGGTGAGGGCGGGAGAGGTATGCGAGAGCGTGGGTGAAAGTAGAGACGAGGGTGAGGCTGAGGGTGCGGATGTGGGTGAAGGGTGGGCGTGAGCGACGAGTGCGGCAGAGACGTCGGAGGAGATGTCTGCGAGGGCGGGAGAGCAGACGCCCGTTGGGACCCGCCTCATTCAAAGGCGCCGCACGCCGCAGCGCGTCCAAGCTTTTTGGCGATTACTGTCATTGGGGGAAGTGAAATGGGCAACGGTCCACTGCGGTCGCACAGCTGCTCCCTCATACGCCGCGATGGCCTTAGGGACAATATCTCCGAGAGGACTTGATCCCACATCTCGTCCAAGAATCGAGTTCTCGCCGTGAGTCGATGCTCAGTTACTACACTCTACACTAGCAAATAGACAAGACAAGAGAATAAAATGATGTTTTCAATAAACGCAAGAGACGTATTTCTAAACATTACCATTCAAACAATAATCGTATATTTTTCATATTATTTGTTTATACCTTTTCCCTCGAGTAAAAATAAAACTAATGCATTAAGTAAATTACGATTTTTTATTAACGTGCTTTGAGTTTTGAAGTACAGAAAATTCTTTCGTCACTGGAACTAATCAGATCGACGCTAAGTAAGAGCACCATACTTGTAAAGCTCAATCTGAATATTGATTTGTACGATTCACTTTGAACGTAATTAGGACAATTCGTGTTTATTTGATAGTCGAGGAAGTAATCTCATTATTGCTTTCTCGTGTAATGAGTTGCTGTTTCGACACAACTTGGCGTTATTGGCTGTAACCAAACTTCTGATGAACAAACAAGCTCATTCGATAATTTCATACACTAAGATGGAGTAAATTAAATGAATACTAGTGGGCTTATTCTCTCTCTCTCTCTCTCTCTCTCTCTCTCTCTCTCTCTCTCTCTCAATAGAGAGACATGCCTTAAGAGGCAATTCAACGTATAGAGTGCTTATTACGTACTGAAATATTTATATACCAAAGCAGCACATAACAGAGTACTCGGGTCAGTAATTAAACGTGTGTGAATGAAGATTTCACTATTATGTATTAGTACTGAAGTGACCGAGATGCAGCACCATGCCAACATTACTCGCTTACATAGGTGTATTTCATTATTTGAACCCCGGTAACAAAACATCTGCGTCATATAGTACCGTTGCGTAGCGCAACAACCGTAGTATATCCCGTTAAAGAATTGTATTGAAATTTCAATTATTTACACAAATTTCGATGAGAAAAATGGAGAATTTACTTTCTTCTTAAGATTTATTCGTTATTTCCACTCATTTTTTCAGATATAATATTTACCTTGTTATTATCGTACCTTATTTCCTGCAGTAAATTGTTCCCTGAATGTAGTATCCACTTTTAAAATATACTTGGAAGTACGGGAAGCAATATTTCCATGGGTTGAAAGGTCCAGTTATCTGAATAAGAAAAACAATGAAAAATATTTTTTCGAATAATTAAAACTGCTTCGTGTATACCGACGCCTCGTTTCAGCTTACAAAGAATGCAGACATGTCACTACTTGTCCCTCCAATGCCTGCATTCCACGGCGAATTCCAGTTAAATCAGAAAATTCCCAGAAAAAATGAGAAAGTTCAATTCCAGCCTCACTGAGCTTGGCGGTGTTATTTAACGCTCGCGATCCTCCCAAAAGTGCGTGTCCCTCGAGAGGGAGAAAGGGGGCGGCACCCCTCGTACCCTCCTTCCTACTCTCCTCCCGCCCTCTCTCCCCGCGCCCCGCCCTCCGCGACACCACCTCGCTCGCGCAGAGGAAGCAATCAGGCCGAACTTAATAACGACGTTCTCCCGCGCCTGCTATGCTCTCGCCCTGATAAGAAGCAACCCGGACCCCGACCTCTCCCCGTGCGAGCCGCCCCCGAAAGCAGCATTCAGCGAAAAAGGCCTCCCCACCCTCTCTCCCATCCACCCTCTCCCTCCCTCACCACTGCCCTCCCGCTCCGCACGCCTCTTTGTACCTCCACAAAGTGAGTTTCTGATATAATCGGATTCAGCCGGCGGATCGCTTAAGTCGAATTTACACGCGGCAACGTTTAGGAAGCTTACCCGACATTTATTTGGGACGAAAATCTATAAACGAGATTCGGTCTCTCTTTTTGCCCGCAGTGCCGCGCCGGGATTTGGCTCTTGTTTTTGAATATGCTAGCAAGAGCGAAAATTTTCTCCCCTCCCCCAGCGTGAGGGAACGATGAGTGCAGTCTCACGGGGAGTAGATATTTTCGTGGGAATATTTATTCTTTAACGGAGATCGCTGGCCCGGCTGCAGAGTTGGAAAACGAAAGGGGCCGTCAAGCGAAGATATGAATGCGCGGAGTAATTCTCTGGAGTGCTTTGGACTACGTAGTTGTGAATCAGTTGAAGTTCCGTAGACAGAGGATCGAGTACGTGTGCTGGCTGACTTTCGTTTCCAGCCTAGTAATTCCATTGAATCGGGTCGCTGCCTTGCTGTAAAGTTCGGCTGCTGGATTTGAATCGGTCGTTTCTGTAGTTAGAATGGATCAATTCCAGAAGGATATCGGAGAAGTACCTTACACATAGGGCCGTGAATTACTACATGCAATCCTTCACTCTCCATTATTCACCTACCCGATTCTCGGATCTCCAGGTATGATGAGCAAAGCTGCCATTCCCAGAGAGGCCAATCCTCTTGATCTTAAAAGGCATGGAACTACAGCAAGTCCTCTTTTGGAAGCTTACGTAGTAAACATGTTGTAGAAACATGCGAGGAAGAAAGGCATAGAGTGAAATGCTTAACCTATCTGACAGTAGATTTTTTGGGAGAATATCTATTCTTGAATGTATATTGCTGCTTCGGTTACAGAGTTGAAAAAGAAAAGGCAACCATAGAGTGAGAGTATGAATTCTCGGACTGCTTCTCCAGAGTGCTTTGGCTTACGTCGTTGTAATTCAATTGCAGTTTTATAGACAATATATTGAGAATAAAAAGACACGGTAGTACTACGAGTCTAGGTTTGGCAAATCCAACGGGGAAAATAAATTGTAGACGCACACAAGAAATAAAAGCGTAAGGGATTGGCATTCTGAGGCTTGTTGAGAGTAGATATTTTGTGGGAATATTTATTCTTTAAGTTAGATCGCTGGTCCGGCTGAAGAGTTGGGAAACGAAAGGTGGACGCCAACCGAGAGCATGAATGCTAGGGGCTGATTCTCTCGGGGGGGGGGAGGTACAATTCTTGCGGGACAATGGAAGCAGTGAAGGAGTTGGACTCGTCGACTGACCTTAGGTTTTTGGAATTTTTCCTCTCCCGCCGGGAAAGCTTGTTATTTGCGTTTGTATATGGAATACTTCATGCAGAAATCACCCTATATCAAAAGACTTGGAATATAAACCTTCATACAAAGAAATGTAGAAAAGAAATCGGATTAATATGCTACACTGATATTAGAAATTTAAGGATCAATCATCAAAGTTTCGCGAGTATTGGTCACGCTTCTAAACTTATAGTATTCTGTGTTCTTTGCAAGATGTACCGTATAGTTATTTTGTAGTAAAATGGCCCAAAGAAAAAATCTGAGAAAACAAGATGAAAATACAATTTGTTATGATTCTTTTTGTCACCAAAAATGCCATAAATTATTTGCATTTGTTACTGAATTTATTCGTCTTATACAATACTATCACGAGTATTTGTAAGGTAAAAATTGTTTTAGAGACATTTATTGGGTCTTTCTCCAAGGGAAGTTTTTTGTTCCAAGTGAAAATAAAATAAATGGTGGATATGCGCTCTTATATGTTTTCTCCATACGTATTTATAACATGTAATGGCAGAAATTTGTCATGTTATTAAAACCTCTGAAACATTTACTTGTTCAATAATATTTTATTGACACATTTGGAAAATAATTCTATTCTTTTAACAAATCTCTAGTTACTATAATCTGAGGTAGTTCATTTCAATGTCATGATAAATTAAATTACATTAAAAACGTAATATTACAGATGACACAAGAGTGAAATTAGAATGCTAATATTTCCTTCCGGAAACGCCATTCAAACAACGTACTGCTTTGCTTTTGTATCAGAACTGAATATACAACGTGTAGACAAATATAGAAAACAAGTTTAAAAGGGAGGTATACTAATGGAGATTTATTTGTTCGAAATTATAAATGGATTTGTCCGGCAAAAAACTATATCAAAGTTCTACAATGCTTTTCAAATGAAACAAAACATTATTCAATCGAGATTTTTCTTATCTAAGGTAGTTTCGGTTGCAATAACATTGGATCGACGTGAGTGTACAGTAAAAAAGTAAATAAACTAGAGAACAGTAGGAGAATCACATCGACCATTAGAGCTTTTGAAATGAGTAAAAACGGTAAAGAAATTAATGCCCTGTATTCCTCTACGCAAATATGAATACAGTATAGAATATAAAAGTAAATGGACAACATCAAATAAAAGAGAGTAATTTCTCAGGTATTTGTAAGTATATATGAAATAAGACGAAAAAATAGCCCCACTAATATCCTACTACATAAAAATAAATATGAAAAAAAGCACTACATGAACATTGAGCTGTGCAGAAAGATAGAAAAAATCCTATCCCTATATGTGACAATATAATTGTAGTATACACGCAAAGGCATTTTTTTTACTTTCCCGTATACATACGTATAGACGGAGTAATGTATGTAGTATAGGGAAAGTTATGCAATGCTGTAAAAAACCGATTTCAAGATTTCAACGGAAATACACGTTTTGGGGTCCCCTGATACCGAAAAGGTGATTTTTTTTCAAAACGTCCGTCCGTCTGTCTGTCCGTCTGTCTGTTCGGAGTATGTGAACAACACTTACGTCTAAGCAATGGGTTGGATTTTTCTAAATTGAAGAAACTCCTGTCCATTTTGCCTGAATCGAAGATCTTCGATTTTGAAGAAAAAATCAAAATTCAAAAAGAAAAAGAATTTGAAAAAATCAAAATCTTTCTGTGAAAAAGAGCTTTACATTTCGAATTTACTGCTACTCTTAAGCGCCATTTTCTTAAAAACGCGCTGAAAAAAAGTTTTTCAAAGAAAATTGCTATTTAGAACAAGGATTTACTCTTCTTTAATATTATTAAAATAATATTTAGGAAACCGAAATTAAGAAAATTTTAAAAAAATGTACTTTGGGAGGCGATATTTGGCAGCAGGCAAGATAATGTGGCAAGTTCGAATAGCTGGCAGAGACCCAATAGAAAACTAATATGGGAAAGTCTGTGCCTTTCTGAAGCACCACTAACTGAAGTATTATATATTGTGACCTACTGGAGTATCTATGGTTTTCAGAGTATATGTATTGTAACACCCCCCGGTCGTCTCGTGAGAGAACGCCCGGTAAGCGGCCCTTTGTAGCTCAGTCGGTGATGGAAGGAATCGTTAAACAGATACAGGTAACATGAAAGAAACACTTGGATCACTGGTAAAAATTACTTTTATTCCTGGGCAATCAAATCTAATGCCCCAGGGAAGTTACATTAGCAAATTGAATAAAGAAATGTGAAAATTAGGTGGAAAGAAAAGAAGATGAAAAGTTAGTATTCAGAGTAAAGCTTAAAAATTAGGAAGAAATATGACTAACGTTACAATAACAAAATACAAAAGTTACAAATCTCTGTGCCATAGCGCGGCACCGCATTACAGAACTTTACACAAGGGCGAATGCCCATTGAATAATACTGCCTGGAAGAAAGGTCTCTGCGCGCCCGGGGAGGGCGCGGTCGAGGAGGCGGCGGCAACCTTCACAAAGGGCGCGGCCGGGGCGATGCCCTTGCACCCTCTCAGACACGCACGTCAGCTGGTCGGCCGTCTGGTGACGTCACCAAGGGGTGGTGGCGCGTGGCGGCGTTGTAACGGCGTCTGGTAGTCTGGTTGAACGCGGGGTCGGCCAGGAGTCACTCTCGATTTCAAGAGCGTAGTAACCAATCACGGATTCTTCTGATACTCGTGATGATTCACAATTACAACTTTGGAAAGTCTAGAAATCCTGCAGAGACACATTCGTCTCTCTTTGCAACTGATTCCCGCTTCAGAGAATTTTCTCTGCCCACTCTACTCAGCCCTTTTACAATAGCCCGCACCGAAGTTTTTTCTAAGTCCATCAGAGGCGCACTTGCCTCTGGTCGGTGAATAGCTCCCCCTCCAGAGAAGTTTCTCTCCCGACTGCCCTGCCTTGAAACCTCCGGCCCCGTCTGATGCTCTGGCCCTTCTGGTATTCTATCAGTCGAAATCGCATCAAGTTAACTTTTGCCCCCACCCAATTTTCTCGCGTATTCCAGCTCCTTCTAATAGTCGCGTCGCTATTGGCCCCAGGAAATGGCGCATTACGCTATTTCAACCAATCGTGACGGGAGTAGTGAAGGAAGTTTCAACTCTTTGCGTCACTGTGAGCGTACAGAATTTTCTTATTCCTTCTAGAACACCGGCATGCTTGCACAACGCAGGCGTTGTCCGTGAAAGAATTTATCGCTCTGGGATTCCCTGGATGTAAGCGGGCGTTCTGGAAATCCTGCAGCTGGTCATGCGAACACGTGCCTCTCAGTGAATCTTTCGACGACTGACCCTTGTAACGACTTTCATAATGTGCCGGGGGCGCGCATGGCCGTCCGATAAGCGAGGTTGCACGTGCAACGCCGTATGTTTATTCTCCCAGTAGAACTCAGGGTGGCCGAGTCTGTTTGTTTAATTTAATTTTCCTGGCATGAGGAAATCGGTATCGCTACAGTATGTATGTATCTGATATGTTTTTCAATCTACACCCAATAACTTCTTAGCTGAACAATAGAAATCTAGTCCATCAACGAACTGGCCAATGTAATATATTAATAATGTGTAATATATTGAGATCAACAATATGTGAACGTTGACCAAAGTATTATATCCATATTTATACACTTTTCCAGGATTAAAACTAAGTTAATTCAATGTACAAATATTGAGTCGCCAACAACCTCAGTTGTCGATGCGACTATAAATAAACGAAAAAAAGAGAGAGATTCCTTGAATTTTCGTAGCATTAGATATGAAAAAAAGGGTGAAGGAATATCCACACCATATTCCATTACACAAATACGGAATATAAAATACAACACGGAATAAAATCCTAAACGAACGTTGTTGGCCGAGTGGAAACGAGAGGAGGCGCATCGCCTTGCAGCCCGAGGCATCGACGGAGGCGGCGGCGGGCGGCGCTGAGCGCAGGCGGAGCCAGGCGGGCGAAAAGGCTTCTCTGGTTCATCGGCGGACAGGAAGTCCGGGTGGCGCGGTCGGCGGAAGCGGCGGCAAAGGCGCGCCGAAAAAGAGGAACGCGAGAAAGAGAGTAATTTCGTGGATGGCGAAGGCGGAGAAGGCGGCGAAATGCGCGTTGGGCCCGCAGCAGCGGAAGAGAGCGGGGAGAGGGACGGGAAAGGAGGGGGAGGGGGATAATGAGAGTAACGCGGTCGGGGTGTTTGGGTGACATGTCAGAGAGAAATGTGGTGGGCGCGGCAAAGCAGCTCCGAGAGGTGACATATCAGGCGGGGCAGTCGCAAGTTTCTCTGCCCGTTTGCGGGGCGAATGGCGGTGTTAAAGTACGGTAAGCGAAAGGCTGAAGTCGTCATGTGTTTGGTGTGATGTGGTGGTGGTGGTGGTGGTGGTGGTGTTTCCTTTTAGCGAGGTGGTCGTGCAGCAAACATTATTTTGCGGATTGAACTGCATCGTAAATTAGTTAATTAAGATGATTTCTGATTGACGGGGTGGTTGAGATGACGGTCACGTAATAAGGCGCAATAAAGTTGAAATGAAGATACATTGAAAAGAAAGAGATTCAATCGTCACATATGAGACGGTTGGACTAAACATATCTATAGAAAAGCTTCTCTGGCAATAAAAGTTTGAACACACCGAAAGAGAAAATACCGTAGAGCTTCCACCAAAAATAAACCAGGTAGGATGATTTCTGAGACATTGTAAGAGAAACAAAATTCGGGAAAATCGTAGCGCTGAAACAATCCTTCATATTTTTAAATTAATCCATTAAACAAAAGGGTTTTATATTCTTTTAGTAGGCACATACCGTCTATCATTCTGTATACATATCAATTTTGTACACGCATTTGAAATCGAACTTTTTGTAAAATCAATCACTTATATTTAATTTTTTTAACTCTACAACTAAAGAGTATCTTATGCAATGATATTTATTTGACATTTTCAAATATATTTTTTTTGTGTTTGCTGACAATTGTGATGAATCTTCTGATTCAAATTCATCTTAAAATATTGTAATATATTTAACATACGTAATTAAAAAATAGATATATAAAAAAATAAAATGATAAGCATTTTGGAATAGGGGTAGAATAGTTAGTGAAACGAGTTCCTAGAAGATAATGCTCAACAAGGCACAATGTGTTGCTTAGGAAGTGCTCATATGACGTTATGATACAAAACATAACAAATAGTGTTACAAACAGTGAAGAACACCTAAGCTTTCTTTTAAACCCTCGATGGAGGAGGATTTTTTTTAAACAGGAGCAGTTGATAATAGTTTGAGATAATATTAAGAGCTTGCCAACAGATGATATGGAAGACAGAGGAAACAGGAATGTTAACAGCGACAAAGTTAATTTTGATCAAACATTTACAAGTCCAGATTCATAGCTTCAATACCAGCGAATTACGATATGCACCACAAGAAAAATGTGTCAAGAATCCTTGACTGGAAAGGGCTAAGACTCTGCAATTCTTACCAAGATCTGATGTGTAAAAACTTTGAAACCTGTCTTTATTTATTTAGTAGTTAAAGTAGTATATTTAAAAAACCATTATTAAAACATATTTCTTTTTGTATTGTTTTGAAATATAAAGTTGAAATTTGTGGGAGCAAGTTACAACGCAGTACGCGTAGAGCAGGGTTATGAAAACCGCAAATATGAGAGATTTGGCGCCCTTAATGCCATGGGTTTAAACTATCTTTTTCAAATATCAGTTCATTGCTTGAGAGAAGCTAATAATTTTGACGGGAAAATAGAATTAAATATTCAAACATTTATTTTAAAGGCAAAGACTTTTTTCGCTGAGGTTTCGTCTATCTTCACCGCTTAACTGTACACATTGCATGTGTGTATATATTTGGCGCGACAGCCCGTGAACTGACTCAGGGCTACCGGCGACGTCCCTGACTCGCGGCCATGAGTTAAAGGGGTACGTGTGGTTACCACGTAGACACCCCCACGTGGACGTACTTCGGACTTCTCAATCTGAGAAGTGCATTTTCTCATCGTCACACAGCAACATATACTGGGACATTGCAAGGAAAACGCACACTATGATCTTGCCCTACCAGGAATCGAATCCGGGACCACGTAGTGGAAAGCTAGCCACGAGCCCAACTGAACACATAAATAATACAAATTACATTATTAAATGAAACAAATTTAACAGAATTAATATTATATCCCTTTTATGAAGAATAACAGTAAAAATAGATTCCGAAGTAAAAAAAGACATGGGGTAATAAGCAATATATTCAATTATAGTTATTATATTCAACAATAATATTCAATTATAGTTAAATTTACTTGATTGTAAAATGAAATAAATAACTGCCTGACGTATCTCATTATTTTCTTCTAGAGCGTCTTTGACATTTTGTATGCTTTCAGTTAAAAATGTTTTGCGTCATATTTTGGTGTTATATCTCGTTCTTTAGCAGAATGTGTTTACTTTCCCGACGTCCCTCCGTCATCCGTCTTCCAACATCACATTTCAATTGAAATTTACTGATATTCACTCTGCCCCTGTCAACTCGTCTTCGCACACCTAAACTCAGGCCAGTGTTATTACCAGTGTTATTACTCAGGCCAGTCCTCACAAATTGCAAATATTATTACAAACTAACTACGGAAGTGCACACATTACTCAAGTTTCGAAATACAGCAAATGTAAGAAAATAAATAGAGAACTATGTTATTAGTAGAAATCGTGACCAGACTACAAAATTTAATTTCTACGATCCCAAAATGTTCAGATTCCGCCCAAAGCATGCCTATGATTTTAGGGCCTGCACAAATGAAGTCCTTGTTTTGGAGTCAACGCATCTTGAGAACGCCTTACCTAATGTCTTTTTTACAGACAGGTGGTTTCATTTAAATTCCATGTAGTATTGTCTACCAATATTGTACATTTGTAGGAGAAATATCATAATCTCTCATTTTCGTTATAGGAGTTCCACTTATTTCTCGATTCTCCGCATCGTTACCCGTCTCCCGACAACTCACTCAAAATCGCAGCCCCACTGGTAACCCGTTCTCAA
Organism: Gryllus longicercus; assembly: GCA_038098605.1. Classification (NCBI taxonomy): domain Eukaryota; kingdom Metazoa; phylum Arthropoda; class Insecta; order Orthoptera; family Gryllidae; genus Gryllus; species Gryllus longicercus. Next base: position 3,904,224 of record JAZDUA010000004.1, read on the forward strand.
CGCTCCTGTCATCTCATCTCTGCCACCCCAACTGTCTCGTGTCGCCACCCAATCGATAACCTCCACCCTTCAGCGTCAATCCATTTCCACGCAGCTCCCAGGCCCCAAATGGAATTTTTTGACAGATTCCGAAACAACTGAGCATCGCCCGTCCCCGAAACAGCCGCGCGTCGCCGCGAATATCCTTCAGCCAGTTGGCTCGGAGCACGTACCAGTTAATCGGAAAGCGATACGATTCCTAAAAAATACGCTTTTGGCTGCACAAAAAAAAAATAGAAAAAATAATTCTAAAAAAAATTGCAAGTTCAACATTTTGGGAGTAATCCGCTTTCCAAGTGAATTACATTTTTAATCGATCATTTTCACTTTGAGAACAAGTCGTTGTACAGAGTGTTTCAACAAGTGATTATGTTGGAACAGAAACTTTCCGTCATTGAATAGCAATACATGTATCTGCTTCCTTTGCGCTCTTCAGAACGTGGGTCAAAAACAGCCCGTCGTACTCTGAATAGTGTATACAATAAGATTATAAGTATCAATAAATCAACTCTGGAAACATGTGATTAATATGATGTATGTATAACATCAGTTGATATAACGGCTAAAAAAAGGTTATTGCGCCTGTGACGTACGGCAGTGATCTGTTTGAACTTGAAATGATTAGAGGCAGAGAACTCGATTGCGTTTCCATTATGGTTGATGACGAGTTCTTAATGGAATATAAACTGTAAAATGAAGTGGAACCTAAAAAATTGACCATCTCACATCCAAAAATGAGGATTTTCGAAAAGAGAGTAATAAGCTTTTATTAATTTATTTTTATTTTCAACTTTTATTAATAACCAAACCGTCGTTGATGGTAGGTAACCTGTGTCAAAAAAATTTAACAGAAGGAAGGAAAAACACATTTTGATGTCAATAATGTTGACTATGTTTAAGCATTATACACCTTCTATGTAATAGTTTTTAATATTAATTTATTGTAACATTTTTTTGAAAGCACCTTACGAAAACTTTCCATGTGGTTCTTAACGAAAATTTTTATTAACAATAAATTGTAAAGACAAATAGGAATTTTTATTTTCTATTTTAAGGATAGAATTTCTAGTTTTGCTTGGAAATTTTCTTATCAAACTAAAGAACAGGCAAATTTTGAATGATCCACTCCAAAATTGCCAATTCCTTCCTATAGACGATTGTCCATCATCAACGTCGATACATCTTCACATTCTGCAGTTCCGGCCAAGAAATGAACGCGAGGGCACTACGATATATATAAAGAAATGTATTGGGTTACGCAATAAATCAGGAATACGCTTTTTTTATACTTGCGGTTGAAAAGAAATAATGTTCTTATGATGAATATGTGAGCAATGTAAATGAATTTAACAAGCGGGTGGTGGGCAGGAGCTACTCTAAATTAAAATTAAAATCAAATACAAATCAACACAGTTGTCATTGTTCACATGTTCTTAAAATTAAAATATTAAAAGATGCCATGGACTGCAAGACAATAGAGACAGGTTCACATGCCTTCTCTTTCTTTGTATCATTTTAAAGAGTGTTCTTATTATTGTGTCAAACCAGGCACTATTACCAAATTTATACAGAGGTCCTGTAGCTACCGGCGCTTTCCATTTTTTCGATATCTGTTCAATAATACGGAGATCAAAGGATACATATCAAAAGTCGAAAGCAAAAAAATGAATAAAAATAATATATGTACAATGCGCATATTTAATTGCATAGAAATTCAATTTTCCAAGCACCTCTGATGACTCACGGGCAGCGGGCTATTTGTCCGTGGTGCGATCACGGTTTCGATATCCTTATTGGGTAAAATAGAGATGTAGCTTTCTTATACAAATCATCTCAGTTTCTATTGCTGTGCAACGAAAGAGAACCTTAGGCAGGCCTAATTTGCTACATATATATGGTGATGGGAATATGTCTTGCTCCCTACTTATCTCCCTAACCATCTAAATGTGAACAACAAATAAAAACATGGCCCAGGTCTGGTAACACCGCTAACTGGCAAAACTCGGATTAATTCGAGTCTGAAATGCCAAATAATGCATTAGTTCTAGTTAATCAAAGAACCTAAATCGTAATAGGAAGTATCTACACCTTGGTGGGTAATGCATAGGAAGTCCTTTGCGTTGGTTGGACATAAGGACATTTCATACCATATTAATTCCGCACCGAAACCTCGCCGTCAACTTAGAAATGCAAACCCTATTTTCTCAAAAGTTACCTTCAAACACACTCTGAAATTAAGCATCAAAATGGGGCTGATAAAGCTAGAACCTCCACTTGCTCAATATTAAATTTTTTTACCACCAAAACAAGAAAAAATTGGACACTTTTGTGTGTCTTCTCAAAACTTTGGAACTCATCCCTAACTACGAAACCATTAATGCAAAAAAATAAAGATGGCTATATTCAAAGCCTTTTAAGACAACATCGCATCAAAATAACATGTAAAATAATTAAACAATAAATATAATCACCATCATGCAAAGGTCACAGTTAGCTAAAAAATAACAAAACTAGAATATAAATCCAAAATTTTCATGTCATGTAGCTGTTCAACTTCCGGAAAAGCTTGATCTACTGAACAAGAAATTAATAATTTAATTAAAATAAAAGCCTTAAGAGCATTGACAATAAAAAATATCAGTGACAGCAATGAAAACCGCTAGAGCACCAACAATGGAAAACGAAGCAGCAACGGCCATAAAAAGTGTAAGAGCAACGACAATAACAATCGTAACAACAATGGAAATGGAAACCATAAGAGCACCGCCAACGCAATAAGTCACCAACGACAATGCAAACCGTAAGTGCACTATCAATGGAACGGTAATGAAATACATGAGTGCCGACAGTGAAAACCGTAACAGTAACCGCGATTTGAATCGTAGCAACAACCACAACTATAACCGTAACCGCAACGATAACAGGTTCATGACGTAGACGGGAACGAGAAACATAACGTCAATGGAAACGGAACCTAAACGGCAACAGAAACGTCATGGACAATGGCAATCCCACCAGAAAAGACAACGGCAACTGGCGCCCACCGGCAGCCGAACGCTTGAGCGGAGGACCGGGCGGATATCCGCCGCTTTGTCCTCGCGTCCTCAAAGACCGCGCGTTTCCCGCGCCGCTCTGGATTCCTCCGCCGATCGCTTCCGACGCCAGTCCGTCCTCCTTTCCGTTTCCCCCGGCGACCCCCCGACCTTCCGTTGGCGTCTTTCGCGACGACGAAACAAAGCCCGCTGCCGCGCCGCCCGGTTTATTTCTTCGGTGTTCTGTCAGACGCAGCCTTCGCTGGCTGCGTGGACTGGCGACGCCGTCGTCTCCGGAAGGGCGCGCCATCTTGTCTGCGACCCTCCTGCTAGCCTTTTCTCCTGTCGAAGACGACGTTTCAGAGACGGTTGCGAGAAACATTCAGAGGTGCATCTGATGCTACACAACATAAACACTGAGACAACTTTACATATACACTAAAATAACCTGATAAAGCCAAATAACAATAACTGATTATATTCGAATTGAAATATTAAAATTATATCTATTCAATAAATTAAAGTGATATTATCTGTAGACTCAGTTTTAATAATTTTAAAATATATATTTCAACATTCGTTAACATATGAACGACCAATGTGAGAAGGTATCGTTAAATTATCGAAAATTGGAAATCATATAAAGCAAATACTTAGAACAAATCTAAAAAGCACTTCGGTTAACAAGAATTAAGCAAATTTCATAATAATTATCTATAGAAACTCGGAACACATGTATTCTTGAATTTCCACCAAGTTCATTTTATTCTCCTCTTTCATCTTGTCTAGCCACTCATGACAAACCTCTTGCTAAATCTGTAAATATTTTTACATGTGTTAAATGTACAAGTATTCTAAATAATTTCTACATCCATCACAATTCACAAATTTCGACTATTTTCTTGTTTTTAAATTAACAGTATTACACACAGTTTTATTTTCCCTTAATAATAAACCTACACCGAAAGACCCTTCCTGGATATCCTCAGTTTCTAATTTATATAAGAGTGGGAAGAGTGCGCAGGTTTGGGTGGAGGGAAGCTGACATAGGGGTGTACTCTAAGTAAAATGACTTCATTTTAATGCTAAAGACAGATTTCAATTCTTTTCGTAATGTTGTTCTGTTTCATCAACTTAACGTAACTCGAATAACAAAAATTAACTCTTAACGTCCGACATCCGTTAAGGATTTTACAGTGCACCTTCCGTTAGGAATAATTGAAATAATATTGTATCTAAAGCTTCAATCACATCAGTTAGTCGGGCTATGCTAGTTGATTATACGAGTATTGCCCTAGCCCAAGAAACGTTACTCATCTCAATCAGTGACATTCCATGCGAGAACGTTTTTGATATGAGCAGACTCATTCATTTATCAGCCAAGGGTCGTGGATTTCTTCTACCTACCGCATGTCTTGCGAACAATGTAATACAAATTCTACTCGTCAAATCTACTAGCTTCTAAACATATTTCACTATTTTTTTTAAATGTATAATTTAGAAAAGAGTTACTTCTCATGTGCGACGACAATATGAGAGTGCAGAGAGACGTGTATTATGGAATACCATTTCTAAAAAGCAACAAATTTGAGGCGTTGCGTCACTAAGGCAACACGAAAACTCATACATTCTTGCAGTATTTTTTTCACGACACTTGAGAATACGCAGACAGCAGTCACAGAGGTCGCTTTGTGATGGTGCCAGGGTTATGTTTTTGAGGAAACGTTCCATTAACTTTTTCTGTGAATTCATCTTAATCTTTGCAGCATCACACTACAGTGCATATATACTGGGAAGTAAACGTTTTTATCTCTTTATTTTTGTTCTCTGTGAGATTTTATGTTTATGACTCAAGAGCAGCTCTTCTGGTCTGATTCCTTCATGATATACGCTCGGCAAAAATAAAATAGTAAAAGTTTAGAGGTTACATTAACAACTTTGCTGCTAGAAGAAAGAGAACTACATAACACAGGGTTTCGCATACAAGAAGGAATATCTTAACTAAAGAGAAAGAATTAAATCAAAGAAATAGTGTCAGTTGTTAATAATGTATTGCTTTCTTGTCGAAATGATATGACTTTCTAGGAATCAGCTAATCAGTTAATGAACAATATTAAATAAAGATTGAAATGAATTGAAATTAACGAGTTGTATTACATTTTTTCACAAAAATGAAATGTTTTTAATTTGGTAAAAAAAATATTTTTAATTAAGGGTTTACATTTTATGTCGCAATATTTATTGTTGTACAAGGTTATTTTGTTTGAGATTAAATTATGGATGAATAAATTCAATAGCATTTTTTGGAATGTTTACCAGGTAAAAGTGGCTCACCTTCCCTAACACTTAATTCTTCTGACTGATGACGTATCAGGTTTGTGCGAACGACACAAAATTTGATCTTTAACTCACCAGAATCCCTTTTGTTGGTACCATATCCACCTGACCTCCCATTCTGCCTCAGGTGGATGAAATCATTATATAATGAGCTTTTTATTTTATTCTGAAATATTTGTTTTCATCATATTAGTGCTATTTTGTTTGAGGTAAAGTAGCAATGGATGCATAAAATCATTAGATTTGATTGAAATCGAAGTGCAACACCATCTCTATCACTTAGTTCTCTCAACCTACGACGTGTCAAGTGCGCGCAGGCGAGGCAAAAGTTGATCTTTAACTCACCGCAACCCCTTTTGTTTGAATCATGCCCCTCCGACCCCCAACCCACCTCGGGCGGAAGTAAGTTGGCAAGCGTGGCGGCCGAAGGCGGTTAGCGCCCTCGGAGGGCCAGGCGCATCGCCAGGCAAACGCGAGGGCGCGGGCGGCGGGCGCGGGTCCCACAGCCGCCGCCAGAGCGGACCATAAACCCAGAATTTAAAAATTCAGGGCCGCCCTAAAAAACACGGCGCGTCCCAGACGGCGCGCGGAGGGTTGGCGACACTGAATAATGAATGTATTTCTTTATTCCGCCTGCAGAGCGCGGCTTTTTGGCTGGCTCGCGCGCGCGCGCATCGCGGCGCGAGGCTCGGGAAGCGGAGGAGAAGTCGCGACGTATCGGCTCTCGAGCTTTTCAGCAACTTCTGCGAGCTGTCGCCTCCGTAAAGGTGCTATTTGAAGGACGCTTTATGAGCGGAGTGCCGTCCAAAGTCATGCTTTCAATTTAATTCTGTAGAAATTTCTTGAATGGCTGGTGCGCCCGTCCGACTGAAATGTTTTCGCGTCAATAAAACGGCGGAAGGTCATTTTCTCGCAGGAGGAGCTCGAAGGCTGAGGAGCAGTCTTCGGGTTTCGACTGCTCTTTGCGCTTCAATGCCGACTCAAACTACTTAGTCTAACTTCGTTTTAGACCCGCCTGCGAAAGCCTCTGTCTTTAACTCTTGTGTAATCGGCGTTGAAGGCTGTAGGGCGAGAGGGCATTACAGCAAGCCGTTCAGGAAAAGAAAGAAACTACTGATTTGTAAGAATAATATATATTTATATGAACACTTATTTTCTAACATATAACTAAATTTTACACTGAAACAATACTATCCTTTATGAAGATATTTTCTAGAATACATTATTAAATATAGTGGAAAAGACTTAAAATTTTAATGCCGACTCATGCATTTAATGCAGACGTTGTTCATAATGTAACATACGGTAATCATTGTTTTACATATTCTTCTGAATATTTTACAATAAATAAATGCATTTTCTCAGTTGACTAAATAAAATTTAAAAAAATTCAAAACAAAAAATATAAAACAAAAACAAAAATTCAAAAAAAAATAATTTTCTATTCCTCCCGTGTTAGGTAGCGAATCGTACTTGTATACACCTTCCACATTCGAACTCTATTGTACAGGATCGGTGTTTTCCCGTTGCATCGAGCCGTGTTTACAACTTTCCGCATTTCCGACAAAAAGTTCAGTTACAGCAAACTACGTACGAGGATGTGAATGATTCACACATGCCTCGTGATGGAATTTCACATGCCGTTTCTATTTGTACGAAAATTCCACAGCATGTTGCATAATTCCTTAAGCGGAAATAGCATTTTTGGTGAATTTCTCTCCAGGCTTAATACATCGTTGAGAAGGGTTTCATACTTCGCATGAGAGACAGGCAGAATTTTTACAGGTTTAACTGACAGAATGTAGTTTTATGACCTCGCGCTCCGACAATTTCGTTCGAAAATAAATAAGGTTGAATTGAGTGCTCAGAAAATATAGTATCTCAGTTCTGACAATAGCAATGGTCGGAAAAATATTTGGTGCGACAGTCGGAAAGATGTTTTAAAAAATGCATTCTCACACCAAAATGGAAATCTGATAGTAGAAAGTACACTATATTATAAAGATAAATATTGGTTCCTACAATCACATAAATTTGGAAACACATTACATATATGTTTTTTATCTTTTTGAAAATATTTGAATCGCTCATTGTTAGAAGAATCTAAGTCACATTGCAATCGTTTTGGGGAAACTAAGAAAAATAATATAATTACTACATAAACATGGATTGTTTGTACGAAATAAAATAAAACCACGGCACTGCCTTTCTAATATTTTTTGAATGACCCGAGAGACGCGAACGAGTTGAATGACGTGAATGAAGTACGCGACGCAAACGAGCTTGGAGACGGAAACGAGCTGGGTGACGCAAACGAGCGAACGAGCGAACGCGAACGAGTTGAGTGACGCAAACGAGTTTGGTGACGCAATCGGGCTGGGTGACGCGAATGAGCTGCATTACGCGAACGTTGTGGGTGATGCAAACCAACTGGATGAGGCGAACAAGCCACGTGACACGAACTTGAAATGAAGGCGTCGTATGAAACGCAGACGAAACTTCACAGGCGGAAGGGAGTATTGCAGGCGAGATTGCTGTGACGAGCGAAGCAATTGCACGCGATGTACGCCTGCGCGGGTGGATGCGACCGGATGCCGAGTGCATGCGCTCACCGTCGCACGACGGCCGGCGCATGAATCCATTCGACGGGATGAACGACCCGGCGAGGTGAACGACCTGGGTGACACAAACGAGCCGGACGTATCAAACAAAGTGAGCTACTCAGATACGAATGAATCGGTTGTTGCGAACGAGATGTCGTAGGGAAGGAGTCGGATGAAACGAATGACGAAAACTCCCCAGGTAACGCAAACGATCTGAGCGAGGCGAACGAGACGGGTGATGCGAATCGAGGTGGATGAGGCAAATGAACCGGATGACGGAAATTCGAAATGAAGGGGCCATATGAAACAGAGTGGAGACGTCACAGGTAGGAGGGAGTATTACAAGGGAGATTGCTGTAACGACGAGAGGTATTGTATGGCATGCGAAGTACGCTGGGTGAAAGCGAACTGTCGGACGCCACATAGACGCGCTCGCTCCTGCATGGCGGCCGGCGCATTAAGCGTTTCTGTGAGAAGAACGAGTCGGGAGAGGGTAACGAGCCCGGCGAAGTGAACGAGCTGGGTGACGCAAACGAGCCGGACGAATCAAACAAGGTGAACAAAACAGACACGAATGAATCGGTTGTTGCGAACGAGATGTCGTAGGGAAGGAGTCGGACCAACCGAATGACGGAAACTCCCCAGGTGACGCAAACGATATAGGTGAGGCGAACGAGCCGGGTGACGCGAATCGAGGTAAGCCAAATGAACCGAGTGACGCGAATCGAGGTGGGTGAAGCAAACGAACCGGGTGACGCGAACTCGAAATGAAGGGGTCATACGAAACAGAGTGGAGACTTCACAGGCGGGAGGGAGCATTACAGGGGAGATTGCTGTGACGAGCTATTGTACAGCACGCGACGTACGCCAGCGTGGGAGGACGCGGGCGGCCGGACGCCGCCTAGACGCGCATGGCGGCCGGCGCATGAAGTATTCGGCGCGCAATCAAGCGCCCGCGGCGCGGCGGACGTGTGGACGGCGGCAGCGGCTACGGCGGCGGGGGCGGGGGCGGCGGCGCGGAGGGCGGTTCGCGTGACGGGCGGCGGCGCGGCCAAATGGAGTCGCAAAGGGGGAAAGGCACCGCCGTCAGCCACGCGTTATTGTGCGGTATTGGCACAATGGGAGCGGTCGCCCACGGCGGCGGCGCAGGTGCTACATAGCGCAGCAGCCAGCAGAATTTATGGCGACTGACAGGGGCTGAGGTAAGGCTGGGTCTGAGGAGAAAATAGATCTAAAGGGATATGGTGAACGAAGGGATATTATGAGATTAGAGGAAACCTGCAGTAAAACTGGGTCAAAATAAATAAATAGCCCCTGGAATGCAATATGAGAAAAATGATAAACATGACAGGAAGGTGTACAAAATACATGTGGTTGCAGATAAAGGTAGGAAAAATAGAAACCTGAAACCATGGGACAAACAACGAATATAAGTTAACAATATTGCTCTAGAAAAAAAATCAATTAAACAATTGAGAACGGATAATTCATCACTGTGGTAAGGTCCTCTAAGCCCTTTAGAAATTGGACACTCACATAAAATATGTTTAAGTTGTATTATTTGTATTTGTTTTGTGTACCTGTATGATTTGTATTTCTAATAAGACAATTCTGTAAACTAATGATTAATAAAAATGAATTGCATTAAACTGAAAAGAAAAATCATTGCTACACGTATTTTGTTCAGACGAAATAATATTTAGGATCCTAAAGATTAGTTGTAGTTTGTTTATGACCTCAGATAGTTTTCTTCACTATTTGTAGAACACAATGAAACCATAACAATGAAAATTTATGGAAAGAGACTTTACTAAATTTGTAAAAAGCAATGAAATGTATCTACAGCGTTCTTATAGCCAAGACCTTTTCAAGCAGACCTTAACATTTCTTTCAATATTGAATACGGTATTTTTATTTTCTACTCCTATGTTAAAGTAAGCATATCTGTCATTTTATGCAATTTCGTTGCGAAAGAAAGTATAACAAAGACAAACATGACTTAAGTTAACCTCAGAGGCGTAGATTAGATCGTTTTACATGCCATTATATGAGTGATTATTTTACAGGCCTGAAATCAGTGACATGAAAAATGGAGTTTTCCACCTAGTACGTTTTTTTCCTCTTAAAAATCAGTCTTAGAGATGAGAAAATAAAAAAAAACTGTTTTTTTCGAATGCCACGTCAGAAAAAACGAGTCAAAAGTAATATATTGAAAATCCTGAAATCGAACGTAAAAAAGGGGATTATTGTGAACGAAAAGAAACACAGAAAATTTCAACTATTCGATTATACGTCTCTCATCAATAACGTACGAATATACACGCTATTGTAGCAGTACTGAAAGCATCTGATTTCAGCGCGCGACTGGAATGGAGCCGGGGGAACATTCCAGAGCCCTGCAAAGCACAAAGCGCAGGGGAGACGAACACGGGACTGCTGAAGAGCGGGATAGAATAGCGCTGCCCTGAGGCTCTGTGTCTGCGTACAGAGCCGTGAAGGGATGCTATGCGTTAGACTATTGTGTCCTGCAGTTCAGAATACCTGGAAATTTTGAGGTCCAGGGTTGGTCAGAACGATTTTAAAACCCCCTTTCTAAGCTCCCTCAATGCGATTGTGCACCTCGGACTCGCATGAAGATTAGCGCAGCAGCGCCACTGTACGAAGTGATGCCGCGTATGGCACATATCTTCTTATTAACTCGAACACAGGATTATAATACTAGTTGTACTCGCCAAGTGTTTCCAACCCGTAAAATGTTTGTTAGAAATGCGTTTTGAAATAAACCGCATAAACTCCATGATCAATTTTATTATTCTCCACCTTTCATTGCTGGTAAAGCAACGTTCCCAAAGCATAAAAACAATGAACATCTGCATCTTCAGAGGTTTTAATACGAATCGGACATGTGTCATTTTTAATATGTGTGCATTCCCAAAATTAGTACAAACTTTGGAGTTATTTCAGAACATTTTGAAAATGTCTCTGGAGCTGTGTGTTAAGTACCACCGAAAATTAAAAGATCCGTTTCAAATTTGAAGGGCCACGCCTTCAAGAATATTTGAAAAATATCCATTTGGTGAAATTCTGTGTATGGTTGTGGCGTTAGTATAATTCACAGATAGAGAAAATTTCAGAAAAAAAACTATTTTTCGGCATAAAGAACCTACAAAATGTAGATTATGAGTATATGACTTATAAGAGAAAGTAATATATTAGGGAGTAAGAACAAACCACTTTTTCGGTAATAGGAAACCAAGAAATCTATTTATATGAAAAAATGGCTCCTTTTCTTGTAACAATACAATATTTTCTCTATTTAGAGTAGGCATACGAGAGAAGAAAAATTGGGTATATGCTCTAGGAGCAACCAGCTTTAAATTTGGTAGAGTTAAATGTATACAAACGACATCAGAAATGAAAAAATCCCTTTAGTTTCCTTTGACTTCCCTCTCAATACAGTAGTCGAAAAGGTCCTTCGAGACCCAGAAACTACAGGGTTGTAACGGAAGAAGTTGAATACCATATTTGATCTTTACGGTCCATTTTTAGTCTTGAAACTTCGTTTGTTTTCGTTCAGAAAAGAGTACTGCTAGTGATCATTTATCATTAAATTATGAACTTATATGAACAGAGAATAAAAAAGTTAAAGAATTAAATCAACTATTCTGTGGGCTAAACGTTGATGTCATATTTATAACAGAATTTTCAGCTTTTCGGGAAACGCTGCGACTTAAGCGAGGTTGGCAATGGTCCGAATATCGTCTCTGGTTCTTGTTCAGGATGAACGGTTTTTCCAAAATTGTAAATATTGTCCATGTATGTTGTATCCAAATTGTAATATTGTCCAAGTATCTTACGTTTTAGGATGGCTACAATGTTTAAATTAATTTCAACTTCTTATTTTCCGAGCAAAACTACGAATACTAGGTGACATAGTTCAAAAGGACACCAAAATTATGCGAAATATTAGAAGCATCGGCAAAGAGTGAAAAGTGAAAAAAGATGCACAAGACTTGGAGATGGACAGCGATGGAAAATCTCAGGTGGCAATGGCAACTAAATAATAAGAGGCAATGGTTCCAGCCTATTGCCACAGGCTGAGTTTACCTCAAAATCACCTTTGTCGCTGACTGTGCAGCGACTCTGGCTCAGCCCCAACGGTGGAGGATTTCTGACATTAACTTCACAGTTAGAAGGAATCCATCCGTTGCATAGTGGAGAATTGTACAGGCCGACTGCTCTGATCGGCCGTTTTTTCGTGATTTCTCCGATCAAAACCAAACAAAATTAGGAGCAGTACCCTAACAAAGGAACCATAATTTTTCTTATACTCTCCCCTTACCCACACTCGCACTACACTGCTGCAAATGAAGAGAAATCAGTTTGGAGCTTAGTGCTTGAGCGGAGCGAGGCACTGCTCGAGGAAAATATCTGAAAGGGGAAAACCATTGCAAGCCGACGTGAAGTACGGCGCCGGATCTCATCATCCAAAGGCAGGGGAACACCGCCGGTTACCGGGATTCCCTTCACCAACTGGTTTAATGATCATAGCCAGGTTTCAATTAATCAAGCATACTGCAGGCAATGGTCGGTGCGAATGGTCGATGCGAAGCGTGCGAATGGTCTGTGAGAACCGGAGGAGTGGGAGTGGAGTGACAGGAAAAGCGGAGAATGGTGTCTACGACAGTGGTGGAAGCGTTCTGCCTATGGAAGGAGGAGGGGTGAGGTTGAGGCGGGGAGTAAGAATGAAGGTGGGGAGTGAGGGTGAAGAGACGTTGGGGTTGCGATATTGATGGGAGAGGTTGGGGTGGTGGAAGAGAGTGGGTGAGGTTTGCGGTGATGGTAGCAGCGGGGCAGATTGTAGAAACGGTAAAGGTACTGTGGGCGTCGAGGACGAGTAGAAGCTGCACAGCAGAAGAGGAAACGGAGATGGAGAGTGTTGGGTCCCGGCGAGGAGACCGATGCCACCATAGATTGTGAAACCAGCACGGCCTCCATGTGCGGAGGGGACAGCAAAGTGAACCTTGGGGGACGCCCGGGCGGTGCGGATTACTTGGGCGGCCACAGCACGGCATGTGGGAACGCGGGCGCGTGTGCGGGGCTGAGCGTCGCCCGGAGAGCCGTGTGTCCGGCGGGGGCGGGGCATATGCGGCCGCAGCGTCGGGCGTCGCGACGCCGTTGCGGCGGCAGTTGACGGGATGAAGCACCGGGAGGGGGCGTGGCGTCGGGGCGGGGCGGGGTGGAGAGGGGAGGATGCAGGTAATTCCAGAGCCCGTCGGATCGCGTCCCGCTGCCGCCGCCGCCACCGCCGCCGGGGCTTAGCCCGGGCTAATTATCACCTAATCACGACGTGGACGCGTCGCCCCTCCCCCTCCCGCCCTGCCTCCCCCCGCCATGCGCCGCCTTCATGCCCGCGCACACGCTGCCCGGATTCTGTTGCGCTCCATCGCGACCGTGTCTCACCCGAGCAGCGACGAAAGATCCGGGCTGTATGCAGTTTGCCAGAGGCTGCGAGAGGGCTGACGACTGGTTGCTGGCAGGTTGGGCAGGGAGGTGGCTCAGGCCTTGGGTAATGCAGAGGAGCAAACTGAGTGTGGGGGAGAGGTGATACGTTTAAACCTGCTGATGATGATGGTTCAATCGATTAATCAGTGTTCCACTCTGCCAGCGATGACGTGATTAGGATGTTCGTTTCTGCTATTGTGTACCGAACTATTATGTTCTCTGCGAGTTTGTGCGAGACTAAGTTCACGATTGGTTCCTGGTTTTCAGTGTTGTGTTTATGCTCTTCCAGAATGTAATTATTTTTTAAACTACTATTGTTTATTACAATAATTGCGAGAAATACCAGATACCAGCAATAAACATTTATGCTCATGAGGCAGCATACAAACTCTAAACAAGAGCATCAATATCACCTTTCGTCATTTCAATTCAATAGAGGATTGAGATAATAAAGACATTTCTTTCATTAATAAACTAGTATAAACCTGTGCGATTTATTCACACAGGAAATTTCAACCGTTGATTTTTATTGCCCCGGGTATTTAAATATCATATTCTCTACTCAGGCAAAGGAATGAATTATATCTATAGTGCATTCCCGCCCTGGCTTGTGCTACCTTACTTCGAACTGCCCATCATGTTCTTTCCACACTCGTCTCCCCGTGTTTTCTCGTCTGGCATCACTCCTGCCCGCCTTACTGTCATGTTTTCTAGGATCCATGTTGCTATCATCCCAAAAATTACTTAGCAATTCAGAAGTGTAGCGTAAACACCCATGGAAACACGCGAATGCGACCTCAAACTGTTCTGAACTGCCCAATCTAACACTGCGCTCAAAAGCTTCGCTTCAGAGATGTCGCTTCAGTGACACCGTTAGAAGTGGTTGCTTACGTCTCTGACAGACTGTTATTGATGTCGACATTTCAATTTTTTTTTCAATATTAATATTCATTCAGCACGACAAGCATGTGGGTTATATATATGCAGTTATCGGGAACATCCAGCTTTCAAGCAACTCCTATTTGCTGATTTGGAGTTGTTCTTCCGGAGAAATTATCTTTACTTAACGTTTTAAAAATAATATATATGATAACGTACGTCATAAAAGAGATTAATTTGTGTCTAGTCGGAAACTAAACATAAAAACAGATGTTTTGAAAAAAATACTTTACTTACATAAATCTAAATAATACTTTGGTAAGCTAAAGATTTTCTTTGCACAAAGCTAAAGAAAATTTGATTTTAAATTTTAAAGTTACGATAATGTGTTCATGATCAAGAAAGAGAAGAATATAAGCAAGATTAAAATTTTCATACACAGAGTTCTAAAAATTAAATTCTCCTCTTTTTCCCAGGAATTGCAACTAACCAGAGTGAAATGTACGATCTTTCAAACTGATCTTGTTGTAACTTTGCGAAATTATGTAGGCATTATGTGTAAATGCAATGTGTTATGAAATCAGAACATGTACAGAATTACATATAATGATAAAGTAATCATGTAGTGAAGGTATTAAGTATATCTGACAAATATCTTTGCATTTACGGAACACGTTTCGTAAAACAGTTTTAGATAAATCGGTACAAGTGATTTGGCCAATCTAAAAGCGATAACAAATAATGCGAGAATAAAGATATACGAAATTTAAAAACATAAATTTGTGTTAATAGACCCATTTTGTATTATTTCCACTTTAGTAATACATTTCGATATCGTGCGTTATTTATGTTCATAATAGGACTTTTTTTATTTCCAATGTTAAAACGTAAACATTGCAGTGTATTAATGTCGAATTTCATAATTCCAACCCACCCAATCAATCAGCGCAGGCCGGAATTGAATTAAACACGTTTTGTGTGCGCTGTTTAAGGTAATGAATGGACAACTCTCCACTGCTCCACGTGGAATGGTATGAATCGAGACATTCATACCAGACAATTGAATAGATTATTCACAGTCACTTCCAATAACAATGAAGAGTTTTTTGGAACACAAACCTATTGAAAGTCAACATGAACACTATTCCTCACTCTGCATTATTGCGATGACAAGAGGAAATTATGCCCAGAGCTTTCAGCTGTCAGTGATAACAGCGCACCAGGATTACACAATTGATCAGGTGACACCAGGTGATCCAAGAACTCCAACATGTCGAGAGTACGTGACATTTCATTTCGATTCAATGTGACTGTTTTTCCTGAAGGTGACTTGTTGGAAAGTCATGAATGGTTAGGATGTGCTGTATAAATCAATTATTGTATCAAGCATTTTCCTCCCAAATGTACTGAGTAATGCGAGCTGACTAATTTTAGAAAACACCAGCATGTTATGATCAGAGGGATGAACAAAAATATTGGTGTCATTTTCTGAGAAACGCATGATATTGTATGAATTCTTGTGTTCCATAACTCCCACGATCTTGCACTGATAGACGAATTGAAAACTTACTGCAAATTATCTTTCGATAAAAAATATGTTTTCGGATAAAAATGGCACAAAAAGAAATTGTAAATTGATGAGTATAAATTTCAAAACTAGTTTGAAATATTTGAGAATTTTCTTTATCTCAAACTATACTTCTGAGGAAATTGATCAATTTCCAAATTCTCTGAAAGTAAACAAATTAAATTTGTTCATCATAATTACATATTATTTCGTTCGATAAATGCAAGCCCCAGATTTTTTAAATGTTCTTTTTTAAACATTTTAAAATCATCATAATAATTAATTAAATTATATTATTAGGGGAGTTCTAATTGTATTGATTTCATCATCTACCTTATTTTTTAAATTCTCCAAATCCTTGAAAACTCCAACGTTTAAATTTTACAAATATCCTTTGCTTTTAAGTAATTTACAATGTTTTTTAAAACATGTCTTCGGGAACCATACTTCTAGAATGGAAAACTAACAACTGGATCAATATTTCAAACAATATTTTTTATTAGTAGGATCTGCTGTTGATACCAGTCAAAATATTTTATTTATAATTCAAAATTAAAGGTTAACGTTCTAATTTCAAAAATTACCACAAATAAAGTCTGGAGAAAAGTGTTACTTAAGAGTTGGAATTAGAATCATAGATCAAAATCTATTAAATCATTTTACTTGTAAAATTGTCTTTTCATCTTACCTAATCAAACCTCACGTTTCAGTATGAAGAAATACTCATTGCAAAAATAGTTTTTCTCGAACAACGAGCAATTCCACAGTTCGCAAACTGTGTAATTTTTAAGGGTACCTATTTCTTATCAATTGTTGCATTAATCTTTTTCAGAGATTGCGAGAAATTTCATAGGAGATCAATTAAAGCTGTGTGTCCGCAAATGAATTAGGTTATTAAATGATTCTTGAAATTCAATATTAAAATGAGAGATGTTGGAAAACTTTACAGACGTAACATTTTTGAACGCCTATGGAATAATTTTATTAGATGGCTCCAGCTTGTTGACAATTATAGTCATTATGATACTGCCTCATTATAGTACAAGTTTGGTACAGGTACCTCATTATAATACGCCAAAGTAGTTTGTTTAATCACAGAAACGTTTACCATTGACAAAGAATCAACCAGTGATCATCGATTCATTAAATGTTTTGTTCGATTGTACTGTGGCAAGACAGGCCGTGGGATAGTCACGGTAAACCGCACATGCCCTCCCTGTTTTCAAAAAGTTGAAGGTAATAAGAACGGTGACAATGTCTACGGGGACGGTATAAGTTAAAATATAATGGCATTTTTTTCATAAATTTAATTTTAACTTAACTTTTCTACTGCTCGTTTGACGTTGGATTGTGCTTACGCCTAATCTGTGCCACCTGGGACATCTAGGAGGCTCTCACCAGATGGCGTTGGCTGATTACAGCTTGCCAGTCACCGAAAATGATTGAAATCTTCAATACATAGAAGCACAACGTACGACTTTCTACTGTTATATACTCATAAATACTGTAGTAAAACCTATCAGTATATCCGGTCAATGTGATAAAATAATTTATACCAGACAATTTTCGACAAATTACAACAATGGCGGGCGAGCTATGCTCTACAAATTCCAATGCTCTATCAACGTTTTGCAATAAAATCTGCCAGAGCGAAAATTAACTAGATATTGACTTTGCTGAGGAACTGAGCAAACGTTAATTTGCGTTGAATGCGCTTCGGTGTGTCTACTGGGCGAAGTGCAAATTTCATTGGGATCGAGACCTCCCATCTCATTTGTGCATTACTCCCGAAGAAGCCATTAATATTCATGTGTTAAAAAGCAAATCGTTGATGAAGCTTGGAGATAATTACAGCAATATTTACGAAACGATGACAATTTTATTGACTGGTAATTGAAATTAAATGAGAATAGATTCCGACGGCATATTACGGCGTAAAAAAACAGTTGCATTTCTTATGAGATCACAAAACTCAAATAAAAACAACTGAAACAGATTATGCGCGTATAGATTGGTAATAATGAATATATTTAAAGCTGTCGAATTTTGTGTAAAAAAAGAATTTGAATATGAGAAATTAATATGTTTTAGGTAATCGTACGAGGAAGGATTTGTTTAAACCTGAAGTTTCGTTATTCTCGCCATTTTAATAAGTTATTTGTAACTTTGCCGTCCTAAGACATACTTACTAATAAAAATATATAAACAAATTACTACGCATTGCACCAAATATGAATAGGTAAACTTACCAACGAACGCAAAAGTTGTCGACCTAACACATACTAGTGATTGAGTGAATAATTGGTAAATATTTTCCACTCTTGAAGCGAATAAACACTTAAAATATGCATTATTAAAAAATGCGATGAAGTGCTCTATGAGATAAAAAATACATTGAACTTTGTGAAAATTATTTGCACGGGAACCGATAGAAAAATTAATACTAATTATAAATATATACTTTTGAGTAGTGCGAACATTTTCAACGATTATTTAAAATTCGCTTGGTGAATGATATATTGACTGAGAACATACGCTATTATTTTAGCGTGCAGGTTCCCTGTTTGAGTATTCTGTCACGTGTTATCCCACGTAGTTTCACAGGCGAGGTATGTGGAAAGATATTAATCCCAAAAAATGAAATACGAAGTCATTAACTATTATAAAGAGATCTATGTTTCCAGAAATTTTCGCTTCGTTTCGAAAATTTCGTGCTTTTTGAATAATAAATGTAATACAAGATAATCGTGTTGATACACTTCATGTTCTTATAAATGTTTGTCATGTTATATTCATTAGCAAACGAGATATATCTCCACTTCTTATTTTAATTTTAAGGGGTCGCATTCTTGCAACGAAATGAGTACACCAAATAATCAACTAAAACACTGCCGGACATGTTTTCACATTTTTATTATTGCGTTAATAAAAATTAGAATAAATGCTTTTTGTTCTGTAAATTGGCAAAAGCGTATACTTTTGAAAGCTAAAGTATCCTACATCTCAGAACACTCTGATTAAAAATTGTCAGAACAAAAATGATTTTCAATCCTCCCTTGCAGAAAACATCTACACAAGAATTGCTTATTTTAGACAATACAATATAACTACTTTATTAATACTTTCCAGTAGGCAATTTAGAAAGCAATTAGAACACGCGTTTTCTTTGTGAGTCTAGGTGTTCGTCATATTTGAGTTGTAAGTAAAAGCAATCGCGTTATCAAAATTTTATTTCTTTTTTTCGCGCAATATTTTCTTACGCAACCTGTAGATGATGCGCATTTGACAATATAATTTAAAATATTCTCAATATTTAAACACTGAAGCAGAAACACTTCTTCCTTTTGATAATATTTGGATAATTTGTAGATGAAATATTATATTAGCTGTAATAGGATTTTCATCTAATACAATTTTTCTTTAATTCAATTAATAATAAAAATACGTGTAATATATTGTGCGTTAACTATTTGTGATCAATACAAACAGTTAATACTCACATTAATCCAGCATTGAAGAATAGTGATGGAAACAGCACTTTTCTGAGCCTTTTTGTCTTCGTTTTCTGCAAGTATGTTTGATAGTTTACTTACCTTGTTTAAAATAATTCACGTTGCGAATTTTTGTCGTCAAATTTAGCAAAATGTGAGAGATACACCTTGTAGAAATCTTTCGCTCAATAAGTATAAAGAATGCATTGCTCAATAAAATAAAAATGTAACATTATGCGAACTTTATAAGTACACAATATGATACATTAGTAGTACTTAAACAAAAATAGTCACAAATAGAATAATGTAAAATATTACGTATTTTCACCTCCTCTTTATTCTTAGAACATAGGAGAATCTGATATATCTATTAAAACAGTAGTTATATTTAAACTTTAATTTTTACAGGTTTTTCTTCATAATCTTCAAAATTTCTTCCACATCATTAGAGTCTTTAGTCCAACCATTAGTAGTCCTTGAAATTATTAAAAATATTGTCCTGCACTTTTTAGCATTTCATTCTTGCAATCACAAATATTTCTTCTACAATAATGTGGATCTTTTTAGATTTTAACAATCATATTTTAGCTAAAGCATTTGATGTTGAGGAAAAACAGTGTTCTATATAACAATGTTTATCACAGCCCCTTGGACAGCAATATCAGCTATACCTTGTTTCTTTCAATGTCTGACGCACTAGTTCGACAAGTTATTGTTCTGATTTTCCAGATCTAAAACTCACGTATTCTAAACTTTCTAATATATAAATAACATTTTCAACGTTTCATGGAAAAGGTAAAAATATTTCCATACACATTTAATCCAAATTTACTCTAAATCGTCAATTAATCGCTTTTTGACAAAGCAAAAAATGATTGTCGGGTACTGCGTGTAACGAAAACACTCCCGATTTCAAAAAACAACGAACCATAAACTATTATTTCCGAGAGATCTGCATCTAAGTCTCTTAGTATTTCTAATCGAACACACACTCGTACTTCTGGGTAACCCTCTTTTAAAAAAAGTAATTTCCTCGAATAAAAAAGAACGACGCATAAAAAGACCGCGCCCGCGTCCTTGGGGAACGCCAACACAGAGAGAGAGAGAGCGATTCCTATCCTCAGGGCTGTGACGGATATCGTACAAAGAGATCCAGCGAGAGTCAGTCAGATGAAGGGAGTTGGTTGCTGCGCACGGTTGTCGCATGGTCTTCTTCGTGAGAAAAACCTCCTCCTCGTAGAACTACCACACACCATCACAGAAGGTCCTGGGCTCGCGGCGGTGGCGGTGAAGGCGGCGACCGTCGTCTGCTGGCGGCGGAGGTCGCGTCACGAGGCGAGCGGCCGCGGGCGAGGCCGGGGGCGGCCGGGGGCGGCGCCGGGGGCGGCGACCGCGGCGGCGGCGGCGAGGGCCGCACCCGCGGCCACCACCAGCAGCACCAGCGGCGCCGGCGGGGCGGTGCGCTGGCCGCTCCCGTGCACTGCGCACCAACGCACACATCGCGCGCCCACGTCACTCACGGTTTTCGTCCTGTGTGTCAAGAGGGTGCGTCCCGCTATCCGCAGGCTAGTTGTTTTAGAAGTGGACAGTAAACCCGGTCCTCGAGCTTCCAAATGAATGTTTTAGAAACGAGTTTACTTTAATATTTTTAACCAAATACTTCTTAGTTTTTCACGTGTAACTTTGCTCGTGAACATGGAATTGAATAAACATAACTACTGGAATAAAAATGTATTAATTGGTTTTGTAGGGTTCAATTTTTCCCTTAATTTTTTTTATCCTCGTAGTGTATGCTTCAAATGTAATGCAAGTAATTCGAATTATATATGTATATAATAATATTGACTATAAATTTTAAAAAAACTATCATTTACTAATGATTTCTCTGTCATTGTTCTGTTCCGATATGCTATTTGAATTTTTTACTGTACATTTTGAAATAGAAAAGTGGGTATTATAAACAATACACAGATATTTTACCATTCAAATTTCTCAGCATTGAGATACGTGCAAATCGTTTAGAATCGTTAACAGTCATGATAGTGGTTGAAAAAAACGCTTATTGAGAAATGGTACGTACCCTCTTAATTGTGATTTTTGACGAGTGATATTATAAAAAACAAACTTCAAACTGCAACTGATTGTTAGGCAATGCAAGCGATGAAAGTGCAGAAGACATGCAAAATTAAGAGCATTCCATAGACATGCAGACAGACTAATACGTGAAATATGGAGATCAAGCACAGTTCGTTGTACGAATTTACAGAATTTGTGACTACAAAATAATTTGACATGGACAAATATACAAGTAATATATGAAAAATTCGTAGACAATAAACTACTATCCATCTAATTGAAAGATGCTGCAAATAAAGTTATTGGGAGTGTAGTTCTTCAATAGTTTTGGAGATAGTGATTCGTATAAACCACAAGATGTTAGTTGGAGGAGTGAAGAGTATTTGTAAATCTGTTCACTATCATTCTTGAAGATAGATTAATAACATTTTTAAAGCTTGGCTAGTTGTGGTCTACGGTTAATGGTACTATTTCAAGGAATACGAACGTATAGTGATCTTTAATAGACAGTAGGATGTCCTTCAATAGGCAGTGATGTGAAATAACTCACTGAAATATCATGTTTATAATTTAGTTTTAAGAAAAGCTCTTGATTTATAATACAGCTAAAGCTTGAATTTTGCTAATTTGCGAATTAGCCATTTAATGTTCACATTATTCAAACTGGATTGCTGAAGTCCAAAGAGGAATAGATTGTTGTTCGTCGACATTCAAACAGATTTATCCACACCATCCAGCTAATGTGTTTACCGGCTGCTAATATTAATCATATTTTGAGTTTTGTAACATTCTTACATCAGAGTTACTAGTATCTAACTTAAAGTCAGAGTTACTAGTATCTAAATTAGTCTATAGCTTTTAAAATAACATTTTAATGCATAACATATTTGATTTGGAATCATTAGAGTTTATAGATTACAAACGTTCATTGATTTTGTAAACACAATGTATTTAAAACTCTTTTGCATTTCAAAATATCTTATTAAGAACGTAAAAGCCTCATAAATGTATTAAAACGTTCAAGTCGAATAAGAAAAGGTAATTATTATTGGCATAGAACGAAACGCATTGTAACTGCGTATATTGAAGGCAAGTAGGTATTAGGTGCCAAAATAAGTAGTAGAAAAATAAGTAGATAATGCAGGTAAGATTAGTAGGTAAACCTTACCAACAAAAACGCAGCTTTTTAAAACAGCTTATCATAAAAATAAACCTCGTAATAGAACAAAATTCATAAGTCAGCTTCAGAGTTCAAAGTCAGTTTGATACGGCTACCTTTACATCACTCGGCAAGCTGCCTCCTTCCGTGCTCCGTTGATCGTGATTCAAGGCCAAGTGTTAAAGTACCCGTATGTGATCGTTGAGCATTCATTATGATAGCTATTAATTACATTAAAGAATCCTAAGGTTGTGACATATATCAATAAAATCAAGAAATAGAGGATCGCGGAATATTGGAACGCACTGTTGACTAATGGGGTGTGAAAGACAACTGTTCGTTGTTTGTTATTTCACTTGTAGTATTTACATCAATATTTTCAGTTATTTCTCGCAAATATACTCGTAAAGTTATAGTGACTATTCCACTCGTGATATTAAAACCAATAGTATTTAATAACAAACAAAATGTCCCAATCAGGGCAGTGTACCTGAAAAAGTTTATCGCTTTCGCTATTTGATTTTCCTTACCACTTCTACTTACTGGCCAATCATAAACTGTGACTCATTTATCTTAGGAGGCGTATCGCATCGATCGATATGTCGATGCCCAATAAACAGCTCAACCTCTGATTTTAACATACGCTTTCAGTTATTTCCATTATGTGGCGCATTTTGAAACTCTGTTGGACATAATTTCACTCGTGGAATAGTCCTATTAAATATCATTCGTGCTTTGGAAATTCTCAGAGAAATCCCCTCTTCGCTTCGCGAGTCGGGAATTTATCGACGATTTCCAAAGCGAGGGCTCATAAATTGATAAAGACAAAAATCAAGAGTTCGTTGCAACTACAAGACTCCCTAATTGCTTAAGAGCTTAATTAAATAGACAATTAGCATACTCCGTACTTCAATGAAATATCTTAGAGCGGCTTTTCGTGGCACATCCCAACTGCAAGCCTTCTCGCAAATTACAATATTCTCAGAGAATGCTATCCGACGGTTAGGTGGCGGTAGCTGTAAAAACACGAACATAATAGTAGTATATGCTATTAGTTTATAATTTTAAGATTTATTGCATGAGTAAATGCTTTCAAAATGAGCGAGCAACGTTAGAAACGAGGTTTCAAATTTGTTCGAATACAATAAAGCAACATTATAAACGAGTTGCATACGCTATTTATTGAATAACAGCAATATAAGTAGGTAAGATTAGTAGGTAAACCTTACTTAGGACAAACAAACTTAATTTTGCGAATCAACTTTCTGGTGACATCTCGGCTCTTTGACATCTGTGCGAGAAAACTATGGTCGGCTGTTCCGTTTACCTTTACATTCCCACGATTTTCTCGTTGCGATTGGCTGAATGTGTGATGAGGCAATCATTCGTGACGTAAAATGCTAATACGTCATTTGTACCGTAAAATGTCCGATTATGAACGCTATCTTGGAACAGAAAGGTCATTTATAATGCTGGTAGAAAAAAGAACTTTAATACAACTGAACCGGGTTGACATATACGCCTGGAGCGAAAATAAAGTAACATTAATATGTACCTCTGTGTAAGAGAAAGGGTAGTCAAATGCTACCTCATAGTACTCTGATAATAGGATACGGAAACTTTGGAGCAGCGTTTGACCATTACATTTCTTCAATGTCAAAGGATGTTTGGGTAATTTGTTTTTTGTTATAGCTTTCATCTCCAGAAATGTTCCAACACAAGACCTTCATAAAAATCAACATTTATGATACATACATCCCGCGTAGTAGTTAAGCAACATTCGTCATAAAATCGTCGACAGGGGCAAATGTCACTGTGTCGTCAAACAAATCCCTTCAACATCATTTTGCATCCATATAACATGGCAATTTTTTGGAGTAATGTTCTTCCTGCACTAGCTAATGATATTTTAAAATAATATCTTACTCTGGTTTTAATAATTTAGTACGGAAATATTTGACTTTATAATACTTCGGAATAGTGTGAATAATAATGATAACTTGCACAAACAACAGCCATAGCCGGCTTATCCACTTTGTATAATTGCAAATCAGCATTAATATCCTACTTTGAGGAGTCTGTCACTATTATATGTGTGTGTTTTGTAATAAATTCTTTTATTTTCGTTTTACGGCGCCGTTTAACAGCAACCAACAACATTTTATCCTTCTCTGATTATTTATTAACCAAGATTCGGCAGTATACAAGTCTGTGGGTGATCTGGGCTGTCCGGGTGACGCCGCGTCGAAGGCTGAGTTGCCGACGTTTCGACCATCCTGTCGTGGTCTTTCAGCCCTGAGAAAGCCGCATACTAGCCCTGAGGAAGACCACGACAGGATGGTCGAAACGTCGGCAACTCAGCCTTCGACGCGGCGTCACCCGGACAGCCCAGATCACCCAGATGACTCTGGCCGCGGAAGCCTACGACTTCATTTAGTATACAAGTCTGGCTACTCTCGCAAGCCCTATGACCACGACAAGACTCAACTCTATTTGCGGGAAGGTCTTGCGTGAATGTATCCTGAAAGTAAAGCCACATTAGCGTAATGGAACAACGATTTTGTCACGCTTTCATTTTCTAATCGAAGCTGTTTTCGACCCTGAGGCGCCGACTACTTGCAGAAATATTGCCATCAGCTGTGGCCAAGCCATGAAGACGGCTACGCGGTGGAAAAACGGAATGACTTGAAAATAAACGTTGAGGCGTTGGGTTTCACATCATTTGAAGAATATGGCTTTCAGACATGGTAAGCGTCAAAAATACTATTAGTTCTGCTCTTACACATTTTTATTTGCAATTTACCATACAAAAACAATTTAACAAACGTCCATAATTTGAAAACGAACTTAATAAAAGTACTGGTCCATACACAGAGCTACATTATTACACTTTATTCAAAATCTTAAGGGCTGCACACACAACAATGAAAACACAGCTACATAAATGAATAATCTTCAATTGAGACGTACGATCTTTGTACTATCGTTTAAGTTGTCTGATTGATTGTCAAGACGGTTAATGATAAATACAGAGACATGATCGTATGGTCTTTGTAGATACTTTCTGTTGGTCTTTTTATATTTTTCTTTTGGAATACGAATCTGCTAGTCTTGGCGTATTATTGATTCAACTACGTAACATGGGGCATTTATAGTTTTCTCGAAGTTATTTACTGAAAAAGTTGTAGTTTCTTTCGGAAAATATTTAATTACATAGTATTCTTGCACAATTAACCATGTCACCATTGTTAACTTGCAAATACGTGCTTGGGGCAATGGTATTGTTACTTATGCTACGATGTTTGAATTATGAACTCATACTTTCTCAATAAACAGTAGTAGTTTTGTCTGGAATTCGAAGTCCAGTGCGTAGGCCTCCCGATCAGTGTTATTCGTGATACCACCAGAAATAGTTAAGAAAAACTGAAATACTGAAAAAAATATAAACCCCGAGAGAATGGATATGTGGAAGAAGGAGACACAAAGTAATTCACAAAGTTACGATCGAAGTAATAAACGGACAAGAAAGGAGACTCAGAAGTAGGAGTCCAAGACGTCGGAGACGGAGAAGAAAAGGAAGGGGAAGATGGACACGAATATGAAGCAGGCGGAGAAATCAAAAACCGTTCGATGACAGTGAAATAAGTCAGAGTGATCGGCAAGTGGGTGGTAGAGACAAAAGGAAATGGAGAAGTGGGAGGGGAATGTTGTTTTCTAATGGAGATGAAATTATTTGTGACTTAATGTAAAATAAGAATAGCTAGGTAATATAAATATAACTTTTTTCTATAATTTTATTCCTGTATTCTCTCATTCGCTATTTCACGAAATCAAGCAAAGTAATCCAACACAAAACAAACAAACAACAACTGCGATAGCAAAGCATGCGTGGCGACTTTCCAAACCTCGACGAACAACTTGCAAAAGGAATGTGGATGTGTAATGTAGATGAGATGATATGTGACTTTACGTAAAATAAGATGAGGTAAGTAATTTAAATATAATACTATAAATATTGTAATTTTGACGCTCAACACTTTCGGTAATTCCAACCTATATTTCACAAGTGCACCAAAAGCAACAATAATAGCAAAGCATGCGCCACGACTCTCCAAACCGCGACGATCAACGTGCAGTAAGAATGTAGATTAGAAGGTATTTGACTAAATATAAGCAACAACAGAGATAGCAAAGCATGAGCGACGACTCTCCAAACTACTACGATCAACATCCAGCAGAAATGTGAAATGTAACCTAGATAAATATATATGTAGCTGCATTTTTCACATAAAACATCAAAGAGAGTCAACACCAAAAAACAACATAGCATAGCATTCGCGGCACGTAATGTGAAGCAGGGGCGCAATTTAATCGTATTGAACGTGTAGGAAGTAGGCAATTGAATTGTATTGAAAATTTAGCAGGCAGGTAATTCAATTTAATTGAATGTGCAGCAGGCGAGCAATTGCATTTAATTAAACGTGCAGCAGGCGCGCAATTGCACTGAATTGATCGTGCAGATGTAGCGCACTTGAATTGCAGGTGCGCCCTTGAATTGAACCAAATTGAACGTGCAACAGGCGCGCAATTGAATTAAATTGAATGTGTAGCAGGCGCGCAATTGAATTAAACGTGTAGCAGGTGAGCAATTGAACTGAATTAAACGTGCAGCAGGCGCGCAATTGAACTGAATTGAACGTGCAGCAGGTGCGCAATTGAATTAAAAGTGCAACCGGCGCTCAATTGAACTGAATAGATCGTGCGGATATACCGCACTTCAATTGAAGGTGCGCACTTGAATTGAACCGAATTAAACGTGCAGCAGGCGCGCAATTGAACTGAACGTGCAACCGGCGCGCAATTGAATTCAACTGAACTGAACGTGCAGCAGGCGCGCGCGCCCGGCGCGGCGGGGCGCAAGGGCCACTCACCGAGCAGCAGGGCCTCGCGCACGTCGTCGACGAGCGGCGAGCGCAGCACGACGCTCTCGCGCCCTCCTTCCCACAGCACGGGCGACACGCGCGCCACGCAGCGCACGCGCATGCTGCCCTGCGGGAAGTGGTGCGCCAGCACGGTGAAGCGCAGCCCCAGCGCCGACGTCACCAGCCCGTGCGTGTGAACCACCTGCGGCAGCGGCACCAGCAGCTCGGGCTGGCGCACCTGCGCACACCAACCACCGCCCTTCACGTTCCCGAAGCCCGATTCGTAGTAAGCTAAGATTAGAGGCCAGTCTAGTAAGCTAAGTAATAGTAAGCTAAGATTAGAAACTAGTCCTACGCTTTCCCGAATCCTGACATTCTAAAACTAGAGATGGGATCAGTCCTACATTTTCCCCAATTATGATAATACCCTAAAACTAGAGATGAGACCATTTCTACGCTTTCCCGAATTCTGACGTTATCCTAAAACTAGAGATGAGACCAGTTCTACGTTTTCCGGAATTCTGACGTTATCCTAAAACTAGAGATGATACCAGTTCTACGTTTTCCCGAATTCTGACGTTATCCTAAAACTAGAGATGGGGTCAGTCCTAATTTTTTTAGAATCCTGACATTATTCTAAACCTAGGCATGCGGCCAGTCCTACATTATCCCAATTTCCGACATTGGATTAATTAGCATGTTTCCAATTCAGTCCTCTTGTAATCTCTATGGCCATCTTCAACAAAATATCACTTGCTGGTTGGCACTTTTCAACTGCGGTGAGTTGACACAGTGTGCACCAGTTCCCTATACACCCGGTCCCATATCTATATAAAAAACTATTTTTTTGATATTTTGATTCACATCTTGTGTAGAATCACCCGTAGTGGTCACAATTTTCAGTATTTTCCTTTTCTCAATATTCTTCGGCTACAGTACGAATTTTACTATGTAAAATTCAATTGACAATTATTAAACACCTTTATGAACAAAGACCTGCACTAACAATGTCATTTTTTTATTTTCTCCGTTTTAATTAATTAATTTTTAAACTCCGGTTCTGGTTCAGTAATGGACCAAAGTGTTAAACTTTCTATCCTTAAATTTCTATATTAAGCTCCGAGGTCATAAACGTTTTCTTTATCACCTACAATAACAGCAAAAAGAAATTAACTCATCAACTAAACATTGAATATTTACTTCATTTTACCAGATACAAATATAAAACTGAAATTATTTATATGGCTAACTTTAGGCTAAATATATTTAGTATAAGTAATCTAATAACGAAATTTGACATACATAAAACTTGATTAAATAATGTTTGAAATACTTTTACAACCTTACCTCCTTATCATTGATGTACCAATGCAACACGGAAGCTGGGTAAGACTTTCCAGACGTACAGTTCAGATTGATTTCGTCTCCGACTTGATAAAGTTTGTCTTGGGGTCCTGTGATGAAAGGGTCCTCCTTCGGTAAAACTGTTAACAGAAGAAATTAACTCTGAGTAACTATAGACAACGTGAATTTGCATTCATAATCTTTATTTTCAAAATCAAAGACATTTGATTTTAATTATTCTATATACCCAAACTTCCATTGATTGTAGTTATTTCAAACACCAAGACTAAAATATAGGACCAATCAGTGGAGTAAGCGAAGACATTATTCTGTATGAATTGTCAGAATGCGAGGAAGAGTGGAAAGAGCATGAAGACAGGTGATAAACAAAAAATACACGAAGAAAAAGGTCGTGAAATATAAAGAAAGAAAAGTAACCATTGTGAAATTTGTCAAGCAGTCATGACGGATGTTCTACATGACTATAGAGATATAAGAAAGAAATGTGCTGAGGATGAAGGTCTCAATGGAGGTATATATTTATATTTACAATATATTTTTAAAAGAAGTAATATTTTGAGAGAAAGATGGATATAAAAAAATAGGGAAGAAAATATAGACTGAGAGAGAAGGATGGGAGGAAGAAAGAAAGTACAGAAGAGGGAGAGGGATAGAACAGGAATGTAAGGATGGGGGAGAGAGGATTGAAGATGAGTATATGGGTGGAAAGGAGGGTGATGAGAGAGAAGGGCGGAAGAATTATGTTAAGGGTGAGAGTGAAGGAGGGGAATATGGTAGAAAAGGAAGAAAAGAGGTAAGGAGTGGAAGAAGGGTGATAAAGGAGGAAGGGGTTAGGGGGGAAGGAGAGAGGAAGGGAGGAACGCTGATGATAAAGGAAGGAAGGAAGGGAGCTAGCCAAGGGAGGTAGGGTGCAAAATGAGAGAAGGAAGGAAACTTGTAAGAGAGGGAGAGAGGAGAGGAATAGAATAAAGTGAAAGGAAGGAGAGGAATAAGGGAGAGAGGGAGGAGAGGAATAAGGGAGAGAGGAAGGAGGGGGTAAGCATGGGAGAAAAAAAAGGTAAAGAAAGGATAACGGTGCGAGGAAGGAGGGGACAAAGGAAGGAGGGAGGTGAAAGTTAAACAAATGAAGGGGAAAAGGGAGAGAGAGAAGTTAAGTGAGGCAGGGAGGCAGAGAAGGAAATCCCCGAGGTCAACGGCGTCAGCTCCACGCCGCGCCGCGCCGCGCCGTCGCTCGCCGCCGCATTACGAACGCCGGCGCTTCCGCGACAAGTCGGTCGCCCCGCGCCAGCCGCTCTTTGAGGGCCGGGAACAAAGAGCGCGTGAATATTTAGCTGCAGGTGTGCGTCCGCCTCCTCCACATAATTACACACAGCGCCGTCGGTTAACGTTCGCCACCGGGCCAAGACCCGCGCAGAAATCACGAACGCCGCACTCGGATGCTGAGGAATGAGTTTCGTTCAGGCTAAAGTTTCATGAATTCTCAGACGAACGTTATATGAATAAATGAAGGGAGTTAAGCAAACGGAAGGAGCCAGGAGTCCGCAGGACCGTGTATTATGTATCGCCCGGGAGGAGCGGGGCCAGGCCTCCAGAATTTTGCCGCTGGCGGGGCTGTACTTCTACGCGCCATGATTTATTGAAACTCGGAATACACTTTCTTTTCTTGGAGAGGAAGGAGAAAGAAGTGCGAAAGGCGTGAGTGCGACGGAGAGCGCAAACAAGAGTAACGAGAACTGAACGCACCGCTTGGAAGCGCGTGGAATAAGATGTCCATAATTTTGAGTCTGCGCAGTATTAAAAGCAGCGGAGTTAGAACTAGGGCAAAGGCGTTGTTAGGTAGGTGGTCGCCAGGAGACGTCAGGCTGAAGTCGGAAAAAAAATCAGGAATACTCATTAAAATTTATGCCGACTGCCCAAATGTCCATCACAATTACAAGAATTTTAATTTTCGAAAGTGCCTGGAAATTACCCACTTCACACGAAAATGCAAGGTATCAGAATTGTAAGGACTAAAAAGCTAAAAATTGTGACATGATAGTCTTTCAAACTTCATATTAAGACTACTAGAAAATCATTACAAAATATTGTCATACTGATAAGCATCAGATTAATATTTATAGTGAAAAGAATTTGTGGTCAAACTGCATGTATGTAATAAATAGCAAATTAGACAAGATTGGAGGAAGAACAAATTTTTAACACAAGTTGAAAGTCGCTGAACGATGAAAGTTGGTCAATGATGACCAAGGGATGGATAGCTGGTCGACAGCCTAACATGTACTGATGACTGACTGATCGGTGTAATTAAGATCCAGTTGATTACAAAAAAATAATTAAATTGATAATTAATTGTTTTCTAATATAATCCTTCAAACCGTGTAATAATACTGATTTATATTTGTAAAAATTCAAAACTATAATTGTAAAAAGTAACATTAATATAATAAATAATTTTTAAAAATATTCATATTATTTGTTATCAAGCCATTTTCTGTACTTTTTAGTTACGATTATTATACAATATATTACAGAATTAAATAAGTGGGGTTTGATGAAGCGAATATTTCTATCAAAAGTATTCGACGTAACAAAAATATTGTAAATCCTTGGTTTAGATTGTCAACACTAAATGCATGGACATGTCTGTGAAACGCAAAACAGTTTATCAAAGGCTTAGAAACAGACGCTCCATTTGCTGAAACTAGCAAAACATATTCGTCATAATTTCTCCAATAACATTTAGCTAAATGAATGTCATTATGTTGAGTTGCCGTAGACCGCTAAAAATAGCAAGTTGAACTCCCTTTGTTCGTCAGCACATCACACAGTCGGAACCCCGGGTTCAAGTTTCTATTTATTTCAGAACGTGTCTACGGCCGGGCGGTAATGAGCCTGTACAGTTTGTGGACGATGAGTAAATGCACGCCATTACTCACTAAGGTCGCAACTACCGGAACACGTTACAACATGGGATTACCCTGTCAGCGAATGTAACAGATAACAGACGCAGTTATGAACGCTTATTATCCTTTCATTACCCAAGTTAAAACGAACGCTGCTCAGCTATCACACACAGAAACATGTTTAATCGCGTTCTATTGCAAATACGAATCGTGCTTATAACGAACATCTCAGCCCTGAAGAAGAAGAAAAAACGAATAAGTAATTTCTGAGCTTCATCGGCAAAACTTCTGAAGACTTTTTCCTAAGTCTTAACGCGACCGAGGAGTCTCGAGATCAGCTTAATCACCGAAAGGCTCATCAGAAAGTTAGCTCAAAGAAATCGACGGCTTAAGTAGGAAATTATCAGTCGTAATTATCCACACAAATGGCCTCGAGAGGAGGAGAAAAGGAAGGTAGCAAATGGCGGCTGGAAACGGGGCAGACAGAAAGGCGACAGTGTTACCAACCACACTGCTCCACAGTATCTGGCTATATTACTACACACATCTTGATATTTTAAATTCTCTGTACTTTCATTGTAATGGGAAATATAGTTGAGTTGTTCAAGATAAAAATAATTAACAAAATGGTCTTCTTTATTGACGTGAAGAATTAAATTAAAAATAGCTTCTATAATACATATTTCATAATTATATCTCACAAGCGGCCGAGACGTAGAGTCAAACCCTACGTGATCTATAAGACTCCGTATTAATTGGCTGTCCGGGTGACGGTCCCGGTGCGTGTCCGGGTCCCGGACAGGCAATTAAATACTGACTCCGGCCGCGGAAGCTTACGCTCTCTCTTATA
The DNA here is from genome assembly GCA_038098605.1 of Gryllus longicercus. Lineage (NCBI taxonomy): Eukaryota > Metazoa > Arthropoda > Insecta > Orthoptera > Gryllidae > Gryllus > Gryllus longicercus. The sequence goes on from JAZDUA010000004.1 coordinate 3,936,952, forward strand.
AAGCTCCGCTCAGACCGTTTATTTTCACGCACAATGTCTCTTTTAATGCTCACCGACGATTATTGTTATAAAGTATTATAAAAGTTAGCGTTTCTAGAAATTTTGTTTTTCTTGACCGAGATCTCAGACATAAACTCGTTGAAATTAACCACGAAAGATGCTCTCACTCACAGGAGACGCTGTAATCAAGATCAGACTATTTTGGTAAAGAGAACTCCAATGTTGGCTTTACCAAGTATTAGAAAGATCTGTGTAGTTAACATTATTGCAGGTAGGCCATATGTATCATATGTTAGTTTTTCGAATCTGGTAATCAAAATTAAAAACAAGTATTGCTTCAACCAATGTTACGAGTAGAAAACATGAAGCAGATATGTAGTATTATGTACAAAAGTAATTTGATTCGTCTCCGAAAGTAGAAATCATTGATATTTGAATGTGGAATACTTATTTTTGAGCAGGTACTGCACTACTTTGCAGATTATTTGCTTATTAATTTATTCCATGATATGCACACGAGCATGTTCGGTACTTTGCTTCATTACGTTTGCATTTACGCAAACGTAATGCATGCATTCGCGCTCCAGGACAGTAACGTGTTGTAGCATTATACATGGAGCGTGTCATTTCTTTGCATTTCCATAACTATACGATTCTTGAATACCTTTCGAAGGTGCATTTTGGTTTATAATGTCATAGATTTACTACGCGATGTGAAGGGAATTCAAAATACAATGTGAATGGCATTTCAATGAACTGTATTTCGCTGGATTCAATTCTTCGTGTTACCCACTGAATAGAGTATTTTGTAATAACACTATTTAATAATATCCCTAAAATAACGCTATGTATTAAGGTTTTCCCATTATTATGATTTATAATTTGAAATAAAATATGGATATTTTGAATATATTAGATTTTGATATATATAAAAATGTGTCTAATACGCCTTCAGTCTTTATGATACAAGTAGACAAGTTGAAGATAACTCAGAGGAGAATTTTACTTAACCTTCGTTTTCTAGTACATGATCCTTAAAACTTGATATAGCCAATCTTTGTGTTCGACCGCAGAACGATATATAGTTCCACATGATTACTACGACAAATGGAGAAGTGTGGAAATGAAGATGAAATGAATGTGAAATGTGTGTAAATGAAGAAAATAATAATTCCTTACATTACACAAGAAAAATAAATAATTAAAAAAATAATTTGTTTTACCAGTCCACTGTTTTTAATATAGAAGACAAAATTTCCCACCTTCATTCGTAATCTAGTATACGATTTTTAATTATAAAACGATCACGAATGAAAAACTACCTGTAGATGCGTTAACGAAAACAATATTGATGCAATGACTCTTCACTGCATTTACTTTAAATCTACCTTAAGACAAACTGTTTGTACATTTTCCTGCAATGGTCTAAAAAAAGAAGCGCATCGTCAAGCCATTAATCACGAACCACGATGCATAGAGCAAGATACACGCAATATGAGGCAGTTCCATAAGCATAAAACCTCCTGGTTGCTTTTTGACGGAATTAAATGCTTCCATGCCCCACGCTTCACGGTCGAGCGACCGAATTAGCTGAAGCAGGAGGGCGCCGAGCTAGAAGTGGCCTCGAGTTGGCAGCTCTGCCACCCCAACCCCTCAACCCCCGCCGCCCCCGCGCGCTTCCCTCGCCCGCCGCCAGACGCCGCCGCCGTCGCGTCGTGCTCCAATCGCGCAGCGGGCGGGCGGCTGAATGATTGATGCAGAAGAGGCAGGCGTTTCAATTTATTTCCGCAGAAATTGACTTCCGCTTGCGGACGACTTCTCGCCCGCGTACTTTACTTTCCTCCCCGCCTCCCCGCCCCTTTTCACTCCCCCTCCCCTCCCCGCCCTCCCCGCATTCCAATCGCCTCGCCCGCGACGCGACGCCGTCTGCGCCGCTGCTCGAGACGACTTCTTATCGAGACGTTCTCCATCGATTGTCGAACAACAGCGGAGAGCACGCAGGTCGTAATGAAATGTGTCGATATTCGTTAACGATACTGCTTTTCGATAACAGCGAAAATGCAGTTATTACAAGAAACAGATTGCCCGCGTATTTCATATTCGATAAGGAAACGAAATATGGTTCAACAAAGTTTTTCACTCTTGAGTGGGAAGGAGGCCCATCAGATACGACAGTCGAAGTTTCTCCTGATAAAATTAATCAACGGGAGTACCTCTCAATGATAACACAAAACGTATAAAAAGACGAGACCCCACTTCTCGTAAATGCGACTTTCCTCATTCAGTGAAAAGATGAAGAAGAAGAAGAAGAAGAAGAAGAAGAGAAAAAACAAGACAAAATTAAACTCGCTTTAACATTTAAAGCTCCAACGCAGGACCTACTACAACCAGATTTGTAAGCTGGTCAGTCGTGAGAAGCTCGCCTGAAGCAATAAAGATTACTAGCGAAGAAAAATATGCACAGTTGACTAATCCGGAAATGTACTGGAGGACCAAAAAAGCACCCGTCGGAAGGAGAAAAGCCGCTCCATAAATAAATGAAAAGTCAAACAAACGAGGACCGCCGAGCGGGAGGAAAGTGGGCTTTTTCCTCGGCCGAATGTAAAACCAGCGAGGGGAAGGCGGGCGGGCAAGCCAACGATGGCGCGGTTCCCATCCGCAATTAGGAGGTCGAAGGAAAAAAAAAGAAGCACCTTATGCGCTTGCGCCAGACAGGACAATTAGGAAATACTAATTAGCAGAACAAATCTTGAAAGGCGTTAATTTTTGTCTGCCCGGTTATTTTATTTCAACGCTCCGTCCCCCTCCGCTCCTTGGCAAGATCCTTTTATCCGTGCTCTCGAAACAATTAAATTCTTTTTAATGTTTTGTTTTCAATTATGCCTCCCCGAACCTCGACCGGCACAAAGGCCCGGTCCATTCCGAGCTCATTATGCGCGCCCTCACAATGGAGGCAAGTGACGCGCCGGGAGCGCGCGCCTGTCCGGGTGAAATACGGCGGCCGTAACGACAATGAGACGGCAGTCGGGGGGTGCCGTTTCCGCCGCTGCCTGCGCTGCCTTCCGGGCGCCCGGCTGCACCCGGCCCTGCAAGACGCGCGCGCCCACGCTTGTTTCCCGCCGCCGCCACCGCCAACGTCGGCCCCGCCTACGGCGTCTTCCAACCGCCCCGCCTCCACCCCTTCGCCGTAGCTGCCACCGCCGGTGGCAGCGACTCGCGACTGTGGTGGTGTAACGCTTACGGAATCGGATTGTTATACCCAAGTTCGCAAGTTAATCCCGTTCGAAGTCGTGGATTTTTAACAGAGAATAAGTTCTTCGTTCACCTGATTTCTGAAGAGAAGTAAAACCGACTATCCCTTGTTGTAGATTTACTGCTCCACAGTAAATGTCTAAAAGTCCCTCAAGCCCAATAGTAGCCTCTAAGCCAAATTCATATCTTCTATTTGGTGGCCAGGGTGATACTTTATTTCTCAGCTAGATGAACAGGCTGGAGAGAGAATGGCCTGAGCATTACCACTTAAAATAAGGCATCTTTGAATTACAGTGATTGACTTCCGTCAGCCATGCAAATACTAAAGAATCTTCTAAACAAAACCGAAGATCAGGATTCATGGCACTGTGGCTAGGAGCATGGCGTGTCGCTGCGAAATAAAATAGCAATTTTTGTTTATATTCTGTATGTGCCATAGGTTTGCATAGATAAGTTGAAAGACTTCTTACTGAAAATTGTGCATACGAAACTATAAAATAAAGGAGAGTGCCTTTGTCGATTAGAAACATTAATTTCGTTATCATTATGCGGTAATTAGTAATTCGAAAATAAGACATAAGTATTCTTTGCCTGGTTGTTTGCCTGGAAAAATGTTTGTCACAACCAAGTCATATCATTGGCAGAACGGAGGGGGCCTCCCATTTTAGGGACCAAGTCCTTCACAATGAGTGGTTCCCGTGGCATCCTGTGTGCCCTACTTCATTGATTGGTGAACTCAAGACCCACTCTTTTGAACAAGCCACTTAAGAAATATTGCGCACTCCACTTAACTCCATCATGGGGAAAAAATTGCCTAGACTGAAGTAACTTCTGATCAACTGATCATTGTCTATTTTTTTAAATAAAAATAATAAATTAGTAAGCTAACAATTAAAAGTTTAAAATGGTATTTAAATTCCTTTTTTATACATTACTTGCATTTGCTCGCGGTGTATCAATTTAAAAAATATCCCCTGTAACATACTTGAGGCTTCAACCTGTTGAGGGTGCACCATTCGCTTCAAAGCACTGCAATAGTTCTATAGATGGCTAAGGCGCGCTCGCACGCTGAGCTTTGGTCCGAGGTAAGTATATCATTGTAAAATTGTTTTCCATTGTGAGAATGAAGAAGAAGGTAGAACTCGCGGCAGGTTGACAACTGCGCGTAGGCAGGCTCGTCAAGCGAGTCTTATCCAATGCTGACTAGCTGAAGAGGCTCATAGAGAGGTAAACCAGGCTTGATGTAAGGTAAACCGAGCTTGCGTTTCCCGAGGATTGACGCAGTCTTTATAAACAAAGGATTGACTATTGTGAAACTGTAGTTGTGCAGCGGTGAGGGAAACAGGTAGCAGTGGTGAAGAATGATTTTTCTGTGAATGGGATGAATCATGACTCTGCTGGTCTCGCCCCCACGTATTCCGTTGCCATGCCACTACAATCGCCAGCTACTGCTTGTTGTATCAATACATACAATGTATTCGCCATTACTGTTATCGCCCTGAATATCGTCGGCTCGTCTTCTTTGTCATTGATATTCATCTCCGTTTCATTGCCTCCTTCAAGGTCAATGCAATCGATAATGTCATTGCGTCATCATCTACTCCCTCTGAAATTACTCTCTCTACATGATATCGTACTCGTCAACTACCCAACACTCATCACTGTCATTAAAGCCTCCGAAAAATATCAAAGTCATCAATTTTACTATCAGCGATTGCATTCCACATCCTCCGTATTCATACAACCATCATCGCATAGCAGCGGTCAGATGAAAGCAATTCTCATTCGCGCTTTTTCTGGTCACGGTGTTTACACAATCCCTGCTTCTGTCATTTTGTTTGTCGCCACTGTCTCTGCGATCGTTGCCACCGTCGTCCCCTCCGTAGTTTACGCCCCGTACATTCTCGGAAGGGCCGCCGCCGCCGCTGCCGCCGCGCAATCGTCTCCTTGGCTCCGTAGTCTTAGTCCCTTTGGCTTCTCTCCCCTTTCCTTCCGTCGTGTTTCCACACGGCGGCTTATTACGTTACGTCGGGAACTCGGAGGGGCAATTCCGCACCTATATCTGTGTGCTCCCTGCACAGGAGGCGCGTCGGACTGCGCGGGCGCCCTTTGGCCGTCATTCACAACGTGGCATGCACGCTCGACCCATACCACCCCGTTCATCCCGCCTGACTCGCTCCGTCTACTTCACTCTGCCCGCCTCGCCTCACTCCTTCCCGCCTCGTACCGCCTCGCCTGGCCTCGCCCCGCTCCGCCTCGGACCGGACCGGATTGGGCACGTCCCTCCCCGCCAACCCCTCCCCGTTCCACCCTGCACCGCCTCGCCACGCCAGGCCCCGCTCCGGCACAGCCCGTCACGCCCGTACCCGCCCCGCTAGACCCACTCCGCCTCGCCTCACCACCTTCTATCCATCACTCCACGCCTCGTCTCACTCCGCTCCACCCCCACCGCACCCCACCCCAACCCGCTCCACCACGCCCAACCCGCACCACCCTGGCCTGCCCCGCCACAGCCCGCTTCGCCCGTACCCGCACTGCCCCTCCCGCTCCACCCCACCAAGACCCGCCAGCCTCTATCCATCCAGCCCGCCTCGCATCGTCCCACCCCACTCCGCCCCCTCACACCCCACCTCCACCCCCTCCGCCTACACATGACCCGCTCCACCACGTCCCAATCCTCCCCGCTCGCTTCACCCAGCTCCGCCCCGCTCCGCCAGCCACTATCCACCCCGCCCTCCTCGCCTGGTCCCACCCCGCTACGCCCCGTCACGCCCCTCCCCGACGCGCTCCGCCACGACTTGCCTCGCCCCCGCACCCGTCCCGCCACCAGCCACCTCCCCACCTCACTCCGCGCCGGCACGCGCAGATTCCAGAGGAAAGTCGCACACGCAATGTAGTCGTCCGGAATGGACGGCTTGCAACTCAGGAAGAAAGCGAAAACATATTTTGCATCCCGAGAGTGTACTCACAGAAGAAAGAGGTTAAAAGAGAGTCTTTCCGGTGAAAAAAGCCACATGAAGATAAAGAAAATCAAGAGGTGAGTATCTGAAGGCTACACTAGGTACTCTGTCGCAAGCCACTTTTTCGTATCCGTGTATAAATTCATGATTTCCATTTCAGTAAAGTGCAATAAGTGAAAAATATTAGTGAGAGTTACAAGAAATATTTTTAAAATTACGGTCGATTTCATTTCTGCAAAAATCGAGTATACATCTACTTATACGTTCCATTAATAAAATTTTATTCAAGTTCATTTGTCATACTATTCCTAGCAAATTACTCTAATCTCCTTTTATTAATGGTAGTTGTGTAAAGTAATGTGACGTGAACATTTAAAGTCTTCAAAGTGAAGCAGATTTTAGTAATTAATATATTAAAAACAAAACATGTTTCTACAACATCCACTGTTAATTTTAAAAGTGTTAAATATTTCCAGACTCTCAATATTTCATGAAAGTAGATGAAAGTGTTGTGAAGAGTCGGAAAGGAGAAAATATTATTCATTGTGATGAAGACAGTTATAAATGAACCTAAGATGAAATTCTGTTTTTATTCGAAAGAGACTTCACTGTGATATTAACTTAGGTGAGCGGTTTTTCATTCACATTAAAACACACATTTATCTTCTGGTCATTCTTATAATCAAATTATTACAATCATAGACGTTATTTAAAATCTGAAAACATGCTGTGAACTACATGTTTACGTTAATTTGGCTAATTTTCTATTAATGAAAACTGTAAATACATTTTCATAAATCGTAAATACCAGACTTTTTAATATTTGATAATTGCAATAGTTAATTACAGAAGATTACTCTCTGTTTTCTTTTCGATTACGTATAATTAGGTTGTAATTATTTTTCTCATCTTTATTACTCACGTATAAATTGTATTATTTTGAAATGTCTGTAAAATGAACTTCGAAAAACCGATTGAGACTTACTTCATCATTCACTGTTACACAATGACGTGCAATATAATTGTTTAGCCTCCAAATATTTATTTAGATGATAAAGCAACCCTGTTTATTTTCCGCGCCGTTAAGCATGTCTAGCCCGACACGCAAAAACTACCTCCTGTAAACAGTCGTGCAATGTCGTCCGTTCAGAAGTCAGCTGGGCCAGTCACGGGTCGCGGGCCCTGGAAAGTAGCGTGACCGACTGTTGTACGTCTCAGCCTTGATACGAGACATCTGCTCTCCTCCTCGAGGTCAATGACTCGTGGAGAAGTTGCGTCGACTTTCCGCAACTTTGTTCATAACTCCTCACGGCAATCTAGGGGACTCGCTGACATCGCCATTGCACTCTGAATTTTATTTAGGGTTTGGTTTGAAGAACGACAATTTGTTTTATTTTAGGAATATGTGCGTGTTTCCGGCATGAAATGTGTTTTATTTATTTAGGCAGGCAGGCCCATATAGCCGTAAATGGTAACTGTCAAAATATGCATTGAGAACCGTATTTTTAGAATGTCATTTGCAAATTCAGTGCTGGCGTAGCTGTTACGAGCAGAGAAACCGATGTAGGTTTTTGAACAAAAAAATTTAAGTTAGTCTGGATTTCATTTAAAATTTCTTTATGTATTGTTTTTTCTATAATCTACATGCAAAAAAAATAAACTAATGTACTTATTCAAACTCAAAGTGAGGTTTCAATTTTTGTAAGGATGTATAATATTTTCATTCAGAAGCAATTACCTATAATCTTATTAAAACTTTTAAGAACTTCAGCAAAATATCAATGAGTTGTACTTAATGCAAACGCGTCTTAGGCGCTACTATAACTCGAGACAATTGAAGTCGAGAAAGTCACGGCGTTTTTGCCTTAGCGACGTCACTTACTCAAATCGGAAACATTGCAACAGGATTGTTAACAATAGTCATGAATTCAAAATTACGTATACGCAAAACTGATTCTACACATTATGCATTATTCTACGAGGTGGCAACACGTGCTATTTTTGTACTGGTAAATTAAAGTTTAAAATCGCACAATAAATAAATTGAGATCACGGTCATTTAGTAGTAAGCATATTACGAAGAAAAATATATAAGAACAATGATTTAGAATTCATCGATTTCATTTATGCGATAAAACAATTTACCATCAATTCTTAATTATATGGAAAATTCACTAATAGTATAGTAATAACCTTCTGGATATTTCTGAAATACTTGGCTAAAAATTGTATGAAATTATACCTCTTCTCTGACTCTTAAACCACCCATGAATACTAAACAAATCGGTTTAAATCTTCAACATCATTTCCCTCCGTCGCGTCGCCCTCGCGTCGCGGAAGTACCCATTGCATGGAACCGGAGCGCCATATTGCCTTTCAATTGAATCACCCTCCATCCCCCCCTCCCCGAGGGAGGTACCGACTTCCCCCCGCCCGCGCGCTCGCTCCTGAGAGGCACTCGACGCGAATTCTCAATCTGCAAGCAGAGCCGGAGGGATATTAGATGCCGGCCCGCCAATCTGCGCCCGAGCGGCAGACACCTAAAGCAGGGGACACTCGCCCCCGCAGCTTGTGAATCAGCGCGTGAACTGGGGGACAAAGCGCAGGGCGTCCCAGAGCGTTGAGACAGACGCCTGGGCAAGCGAGCGAGCACGTGAGTGTGTATTGATTGTGGGGTGAGGTGTGAGGTGGTATGGATTGTGAGGTGTATTGATTGTGGTCAACTGCCAATTGGTCATTCGTGCCGTAAGGGTAGTTCATGTTTTATTCCCGTGTGTGGCGGCGTTCCCTATCCTCTGGAAGGTCCTAGAGATCCCGAGCCGATCTACTTGTCTTTTTGCGGGGTTTCTCCCACATAGTATCTCCATCAGCGGCGTACTTTCCCAGCCGGGAGTAGCTCTACGCCCCTGAAATATGTGGTAGTGTAGTGCATGTTAATGTGTTCGTGTGTGAAGGCCTAAGTCATCGCAAGGAAAACTACCGATGAGGGCAACCGACTGCTGGAATCTTCCTACAGTCAGTGGTTCAATACCACCCACTCAGTGTCAAAACTTCGTTCAACTTCGGGATACGAACCCTAGAACCTCTGGATCAACAATACCGCAGAGACAAGAGTGTTGCCTCTGCAGCCGGAGCGGCACACATCGCTAAAACAGGGGACACTCGCTCCGCAGCTTGTAAGTCGTAAATCTCGTGAATCGGGGATGAAAGGTCTTCCCGAGCGTTGAAGCTGACGCCTGGACAAGCGAGCGAGTACGTGAGTGAGTATTGGTTGTAGTAGTGTCAACTACGTATTAGTTCCGTAGGATTAGTGCGATTTTATCCCTTTGTGTGGTGGGATTCCTCTTCCACTGGAAGGTGTAATTCGGAGTCGATGTTCATGTCAGACTATGGGGTTTCTCTTTTCTGGTTCCAACTAGGAGGAGCTGTAAGTTCCCATTATATGTGGTAGTGTAGAGCATGTAAGTATATTTGGTTGTCAGGGAAGAGGAGGGTACAAGGAGGAAGAATCAAATATCGCACGTGCTCTATGGCCCGTTCTTTTGGGTAGTGCACCGACAGTCGCTTGGTATTATTAGGATCTCACGGTATACTACCGATCAGAACAGTATTCGAATTCTCATGCAGTAATTCGACCCACCTGGTGTCGAAAATTCTTCATCGTCGAGTAACGGACCCCAGAACTTCCGAATCAGCGATCTCGCACAGGCAAGAGCGTTGCCACTTGGATATCTCAGCCGATTGGGTAGGCGGTGTTCATTATCTGACCGAGGGCAAATATCTGTTTTAGCACCTTTCTAATTCTGACTCAGTTTATTGTTATTGTGTTGGTTCCCTACTACTGTGGAAATTGACCATTTGCCTCGCCCCAACATCTGTTGGAGAACTTTTTCACATTTGGATCCACGCAATAGGCTAAGAACATGTTTTACTGCATGTTCACCTCAAAGGGTCGACATTACAACAGCTCAGTCATACTCATCGGATAATTACGTCATTCCCTGCTATTCCCAAACAATTATGGGATGTTTATAACGGGATTTTGTCGGAGAGATTTTGTTAGACAGTTATCTAGGTTTTTCTGAAGATACTAACAAGTATGATATATCAGACTGAGGGTTTTCTACACTTTAAAACATTGCTCTCAGTCAGGTTTAATCACGCAAACTTGGGTTTTGGATGTAAGCCTTCAATCATATGTAATACTAGAAAAAAATCGTAAACAGCATTTAGAGTATGATGTAACAACCGCACTTAAATAATCCTTAATGTGTAATGTATGACATTATAGTACAATATTATGTAATAGTACAGTAGCATTATCAATTCGAGTATGTGTTTATCTCTCGGTAATAGTGCTAACGTATCATTTAACCATGTAGTCAGAAATTTATTTTAGGTTGCTCTTTTCCGCTTGCATAATTTACAAAAGGAAAACATCAGAATTTTACAATTGTGAATTCGATTTGGAAAAGAAAGTTTCGTATACTCTCAAAAAGTTAATGAAAATATTACTGAAATAAAAGTTTGAAAATTATTCAAAAACGAAGTATCGAAAATAACGTCACTGAGGAAAACTTATCTTCCCAATATGCTACAACAACTACTTATAATGTTGAAGATACCACGCATGTTAATGTAACAACTTTGGTGGTATCAAATGCAATATTAATCACACAGAATTCGGAAAACAGATGTCTTGCTTCATGAAACAGAATGCGAAAAAGACAGCAATAACAGGGTTTGTTATGAAGTAGCAGACGCGGCTCTCAAAAGGATACGAAACAACGAAGCTTGAGGATTCTAGTCTGGGAGCAGCAAAAAGAAGCCCACGCTAAGAAAACAACCCTTGATTCGGGAGCAGCAGTCCGGCACGAAGCCAGTTGCGAGGGGTCGCAAGGTGTCACAGAGGAGGCGCGAGGGGACAACGCCGGCGCAGTTGTACGAGACTGCCTGGCCCGCCGCTTAAATCACAGCTCCCCTCTGCCTCCGCACCACCCACCGGTCTCACTCGCGCCTTCCCTGGCTCTGACTCCACGTCAACCCCCCCCCCCCCAACGCCCCCCTCCGTCCCCCACTCTTCCCTTCCACGACCCGCCCCGCCCCTTGGAGCTTCTCCCGCCCCGCGTCTATGGTCCCCATTCCCCCTACACCTGAATCCACGTGCCTTCTCTTGTGCTAAGACTTGGCATCGGCCTCATCCTCACCACCGCATCCCCGACCCCTCTCCACCGCCATCGCCCCCCACCTCGGCTTCTGTCTGCTCCCCACCCTTACTCTCACCCTTGCTATCGACCCCACGCCCGAACTCTTGCAGACTCCTTCGCACCCTCCCCACCCTTTCCTCGCCTGCAAGTCACCACCGTAACCTCCCAATCGCCTTCATCCCCTTTCTTCCCATTCCTCCTGTACTTCCACTTTTACATTATCACCCACTGTCCCTATACGCCCGAACTGTTACAACCGTCTTCGCATCCTCCCCAGTCACCACCGTAACCTCACAATCGCCTTCATCCTCTTTCTTCCCATTCCGCCGGTACTTCTACCTACTGCATTATCACCCTCGCTCACGCCACTGTCCCTGTACGCCCGAACTGTTACAGACTTCTTCGCATCCTCCCCACCCTCTTCTCGCCTGCAGATCACCACCGTAACAAACCCATCGCCCCTATCTTCCCATTCCTTCGTTACTTCCACCACATTCTCACCTTCGCCCTCGCTCTCGCAAACTTCCTCCCCCCCATCCCTCCCACCCCTATCAAAACTCCACCACCCCCCACCTCGCGCGCCTGTCCAAACGCGCGCCCCCGCGCTCAACTCAGACCCTAACCCTTCTGCAGTGCCCCGCGTCAACCTCTTCCCCCACCCGCGCCGCGCGGCGCCGGCAGTCACTCTGGCAGCCGCTCCGGCCAAGTGGCGCGCGCCCGCGCGCTCGGCTCCGCCGAGGGACTCCGGTGCGAAGCGGCCCCCCATTCCTCTTGCTCCACCCCCACCCCAACCCCTCCGTTCCCCACTGCACCGTGCCCGTTCCGCCCTGGCGTACCCCGTGTCCTCTTCGCGTCGAGACGCCGCCGCGCGACGCGCTGCTGCGCCAGTTTGCGCGCCACTCGCCGCCGCCCCCGCCTCCCCCGCCGCCCCCGCCGCCCCGGCACTCAATCTCCCACTCGGCCCCTGCGCGTTTTTCTGCTGCTTCCGGCGGGTGAGGCGAGGCAGAGCGGGGCGGGGCGGGATGGAGCGGTGGGGAGCGGGGTCGGGCGGGGCAGGGCCGGGCGAGGGGGCGGGGCGGCAAGTGCCCTGTCATTGCCTCGCTGCGCCGTCCGCCGGGATTTCTTTGTCTCTTTTCTTGTTTCGCGTGTTAAGGCGCGGATGTGACGCGGGACACGAGTCTTCTGAAACTTTCCGTCTGCCGTGTAATAACGTTTGAATATACGTTGCGGATCATGGTTGTTTGTACGTAATAACCCAATGTGTATTCTGCAAAATATTTGAATTAGTAGAACTATTATTCATGTTGTTTTGCGCGGGTTGAATTTCATTTCAAATTTCGTCGAAGGGAGAGGAATTAATAGATTGATATCATAAATAATTAACAACTGGCTCTGAGAAAACGAATCAAAATTACATTCATAACATCAACGTGGTCTGTGTGTGTGATAGAAGGTTTGCGATATACCGAACATGTTTAAATCTATGTGGATTATTCCAATTAATTTTATGTTTAATACAGAAAATTACAGAAAAAATACTTTCAAGATCAGTTTATCAGCTTGCCCTACTATTGCACATGAACTAAAGGTGTAGCTTCAAGTAATGAACCTATCTTAAATAGAAAAAAGTTTTAGTTATATTTCCCAAAAATCTTAAGTTTTCTTCATAAAAATATATAAAAGTTAATACAGTAATAAAACGTCATGTAAAAATAACATTCAGTGTAAGGGTGGCGCTAGAAGTGAAGGTCATATCGCTACTTATGATGAAAAGCAACCGAAACAATCACAAAAATTGATGTATTTCAATTTGATGGTATTCGAAAACATTTAAATACGGAAATCATGTGATTAACAATTATAAGTATTCTTATCCAAACATGTATAAATGGCTATAAACAGTACATAGATTGCTATATATGTTTATGCTTATGACTGAACGATTGGACGTTACAAAAAGATCAATTAAAAAATAATATTTGCATTGTGCATACGCACAAATAGTATTGTAAACACCAAGTGCGATGACCGTCAACTTTGTTCCGCCCAAATATCGAATACACAATCAGGAATGAAAATATATCCGTAAACCTCCCGTTTCGTACGTTCATTTACCACTCGACAATGGTGGCAGGGCGCCGAATAAAAGGGACATTCGCAAGACAAAAGCTACAGACGAATCACGCGGCCCGCGGGCCCTGCCCACACAAGCGCAACCTGCCCTACACAATAATCGGAAACAATCGCCAAAGAGCGCGCAGCGGCCACAACAATCCCCATGGCCACCTCGCCCCGCGCACCGCGCCCATTTCGAGCGCTACAATAACTTAATCACTACCCATCAAGGAATAAAAACTACCCCCTTCATATTTCATCACGTGCCGCGAGACGTAATACACGTATCCATTTTTTTTCGCACAAAAGAAACAAATTAAATGACAAATCCAGTCGGCGCGTCGGCGCGCGTTCGTTCGTCGTGCTCTCACGGGACAATAGCCCCGCGCGCTCCAAGAGGTCGCGGGGAGAGGGCGGGGAAAGGGTGCAGCGGGGCCGCGCGGGGGCGGGGCGGAAATGGTGGTGGTGGTTGGAGGGGGTGGGAGGAGTATCCCAACCCGAGAGGACTACGTGGTTGCTAACGCGACCGCCGCGACTCCCAATTATATACCCGGACAATACTCAGGAAGCGAAACTGCCTCCATGGCACTTTCGAACAATACGCCCCTCTTGTTTAGGCCCCTGCTAGAAAGACTGCCGGGAATTATCAGGTGAAATACAGCGGGCGAGTGGACGAGGGCGGTGGGGAAGGGCGGGATCGCCCACAAAGGGGCGAGCAGGGTCGCGGGCGGCGGGCGCTGAGGGCCCCCCGGAGTTATTCTAGAATTATCGAGGGGCCCGCAGCCGAGTCGAGCCGCTGGCGGTGGCACTTTCTGCGAGAGAACGGCCGCTGTATGGAGGTTCGCTGCACTGTTGCGTTCCCGCGAGGGGCTTGCGTCTGTGATGGAAAAGCTCTTGAAACCAGCAGTAGGGCGGCGTTTTTCGTCACTTTTCAACTCACAAACTCCGCTCTATTGTACGAAACAATCAGTCGCTCCCACTTTGACTTACGCTTCCACAATGTTTATTTTTGTTGTTGTTTAAGGTCGCATCAACATCTAGATCGTTAGCGAACTCTATTGGATTTAACGTTATGGTAACTGTGAAGATGATATGATATGGTGATGAGAGGGGGGGGGGGAAGGACGAACACAAATACAACAATGTCCGATGCAAGACTCGACCCTGCGATCCTTCGGCCCAGATCGTTACGGCACTACTGCCTTAGCAATCTCTGCCAACTGATCGGCTCTTCTTCAATATTGTTTACAATATTCCATGCTAATATCAATCGCCTTCAACCATTTAGAAGTAAATTACCTTCATAAGATAACAAGCGCCCTCAGGTTTATTCGAAATGACCAACTTCACTTCGATATTGGACTTCAATCCATGATATAATTAATAAAACACTTAAACAATAACTTTTTATACACTTCCATATAGACTCAAATGTATCCGTCATTCCGATAGATTAAACATCGAGACGCATTCCAAGAATTAACAAACCATATCCTCATGATGTCCTTGATTAATAATTTCATTCTGCTGAAAACCCTTCAAATACATACTGGCAAAAGCATCTAAAATTAAAGAATAAAATAGTATATAGATGTCCAATTAATGTGTTTCTTAATCTCAACTGTATATATATATATATATATATATATATATATATATATATATAATATTGTATATATTGGGTTGTTTCTTGTTATAACACATGTTTGCTGTGACATAGAAAAACAAGAGGTTTTATACATGCAAACATGAATAAATTAACATTGAGATTTAAACATAATTTTGAAATATATATACTGATGATGTGGTTCTGACATCGTTTTAGCTCTTAACGATATATCCTTATACGCACACATTTCAAATTCATTAATTTTTGGCTAAATATACAGGATATGACAAAATTATCAATGAAAATATATATAGTTTCAATTTGCTAATAAACACAATAATCAACAATATTGGTAAATGTCATACGTTTCATGATGGTGTTAATTTTCTGAATCGACTAATGAATGGAGAATACTGACTGGGAGAGAACACTGCTGCTGTGCTTTACATACCTGTTTAGTTTCTAACATATGTACAAATGTATTAATCCACACATGGTACTTTGTGAAAAGACATTAAATACCTTTAAACGGACCATATAGCGACCGCTGATTTACTATTACGCAAGACGTGATGATGTGCGTTAATCCTGTATTATCACTGTACATCACTTTTATTACGCAATTTGTCAAACAATACGATAGCAAAGCCATTACCATCGGCTTTAAATTTCAACGACGACAAAAAGACAGCAGAAAGACAAAATTCAACTGGACGATTCATAATGCATCTCGAAAGACACACAATACAGTGCAGTGTGAATAATTAAGGAAATATCGATGGAAAACTAGATTAAATATTTTAACAGGTTCCATCATAACTTCACATCAGCGACACCGCCCGGTGTGGGTTTCTAGAGTTTTGAGGGGTTTGAAAGAGCCGGCACCAAATGAAAGAGACCGAAAAGCAGAACGGCGCAGCATTAGAGCAGAGATAAAGAGAATGCAGAATGAAGCTCGCGATCTCTAATCTCTTAGCAAAGCGACAGCGCCTCTGAAATATTGAGCGTGGTCCGGGAAAGAGAGCGAGACCCCGGGAGGCGCAAGGCGCTAAAAATTATGTCCCCGCGAATATTTTGAGGAGAGGAAATAAATCAGCGGAGACAAAAACGGCCACGGGGAGGGGTGTTGGATGGTGGGGGAGGGGGCGAGAACGCTTTAAAGGGCCTCATGCGGCACTGGTGATGGAGTCGGGGAGAGAGAGGGTGGCAAGAACGGGCTGGTGCAAGAAGGTAGAAGAGTCAGAGAGATTCAAAACATCAAGAGCGATTGAGCGAAGATTCGATGGTGTTGTCTGCTGTGAAAATGAACTAAATGGAGTTAATCTTTGGTTGTAATGGAATTTTATTTGTAATAATCGTACTCGTAGTGGTAGTGATGCTGGTGTTGGTGTTGGTGGTGTTAGGGTTGTAATATTGAGGAAGCTGGTAGTGTTGATGGAGTCGGTAGAAGTGAGGGAGCTTGTAACGGTGATGGATCATGTAGTGATGATGAAGTTTGTGGTAACGAAGCTTGCAATGATAATGGAGATTCTAGTGGTGATTGGAGCTTGTGGTGGTAATGGAGTTTATAGTGATGATGGAGCTTATAAAGGTGATGAAGTTTGTAGTGGTGATGGAGATTGTAGTGATGATTGTGGCCTTCGGGGGGGGTGAGCTGAGAAAGAGTTTTAAAGGACCCCGTGCAGTGCCGGTGGCGAAGGTCAGGTAGAGAGTAGAGCAAGTCTGGCTGGTGCAATGGAGTCAGAGAGATTCGAGGCATCAAGAGCGTTTGAGCGAAGATTCGATTGTATTGTCCGCTGCAGAAGTAAAGTACGTGGAGTTATACTTAGGTTAGAAAGGAATTTTATTGTTATAGTAATGGCGTTGGTAGTGGTGAGCATTATGGAGGAACTGTAATATTGACGAAGCTGGTAGGGTTAATGGAGCCGGTAGCGTTGATATAGCCAGTAGTGTTCATGGAGCCTATAATGGTGATGGATCTTGTAATGGCAATAGACCGTGTAGTGGCGATGAAGCTTGTAATATGTCTTGTAATGGCAATGGACCTCGTAGTGGAGATTGGAATGGTGATGTATCTTGTAGAAGTGAAGGAGATTTAGATGTAATGGAGCTTGTGGATGTGACTGAGTTGCTAGTGCCTTTGCCGACGCAGTTCGAGCACTAAATCGTTTCTTTTTCTTAACTTTCACGCATCATTGTTCTTTTGTCTACCTACCTCGTTTTTCCATTCGCTAGAACACTTCCTTCTTCTTTTCTTATATTATTTTATAGAAAAAACATTCCATACTTAACCTACAATTCTCTTCTCAATTGGTTAAAATTTAGCTTTTTTGTCATTATTATGACACGTTTATTCTCAATATATACGAGTTTGTTATAGAGAAAGAAATATCTGAATATACATTGAAATAAGCCAAAGAAAATATAATACACTAAATCAGTACAATGTTAGTATTAACCCATTAGTTGTGATTTGTTGTTTTTAATTAGCTCTTTAATTGGTTATTCACTAAAGAACATTGTGCAGGGAATAATAATACAATAAAATGATTATCACATTGGCCATAATTAATGAATATTCATCAACTGAAAACTCCTTAAAGTTTGTTTTTATTGTCCGAGAAATTCTTTGTTTTGGATATCAATCTCATTTTATTAATATAAATTCGGTATAATCACTTCGAGCGCTAAAAAGAACGTGGAAGAAACAGTCCTACCACCCAATTTTTACGATTCTCTCAGAAGTTCGCTCTCCAGAACGGAAACAACTTCAATTCTATACACGCAACCCAGGAGGGCGAGGAGCAGAGGAGGGGGAGCGGGGCGGGGCGGGGCGGGAGCACAAGTGGACGAGAAATGCATTTTTAAACGCGCGGGCCCAAGGGGACGGCGTCCTTTCAAAGCCACTCCGGCGCCCGCGCCCCCTGCAATCTCAATTTCCTCGTCATCGCACAAATTAGGTTGACACACGCCGCGCATTCTCCAGATTTCAAAACTCAAAACGCAATTACAACCGCTCTCTGCCTCGCCCGACGCGGCGCGGCGCGGGCTCCATTTTCCACCTGACCTCCCCTGGGCGCGCAAAATCCATACGTGTGTCGCGCCGCCCTCGCCCTCGCCCTCACCCCATTCCCCGTTTCCTAAGCCGCTCCTACTCTCCTCTTCCCCGGCCACCCCCGCTCCACCCGGCCCCGCCCCGCCCCTGCTTGTCTCTGCACTCGCCGCCCTCTGACCGACATGCTCTCGCGGTGCATACGGATGTTTCCGCTTTCCGGTTGGTGAATCCGTACTTCCGACATTCTGTGTCTATTTGAGGTACGCATTATTGTACTCGAAAGTTCTAGCAATGGATGGAAGAAATCGATACCAAATAACTGAATCAATGTATAACTGAAAGAGTTTTAAATATCAAGTTTATTAATATAGGATATTGACTAATTATTTAATGTTGAATTATTATTGACTAAGAAATTAATTGGGAATAATTTCCAAAATATTTGTGGGTTAGATATATGAATTAGGTAATGTTAGATTACCGTATACCGATTAATCCGTATTAGATAAACCATGAATTAAATACTTTTGAATAAAATCGAATTAACTAATGTTGAATGAATTATGAGGTAATGTCCATTCCCCCTCCGCTTCCTCCTCCTCCGCTGCCCACTTCCTCCCTCTTCCCCGCCCGCCCCGCTACGCACACGTGGTGGAGCTCTGCATTCACTACCCTCTGCCCGACATGCTCTCGCGGATCACACGGATGTTTCCACTTTCCGCTTGGTGCATCCGTACTTCGGACAATATGTGACTATTTGTGGCATGTACTGTGGTACCTGAACGTTCTAGCAGATAATGGAGGAAATCGATTCTGAGTTACCAAATGAATGAATCAATGCATAATCGAAAAAACGATGAATACCTATTTAATGAATACAGAATAGTAGTTAATAAAGTACACTTTTTATCTACGAAGCAATTAATTCTGGATACATTACAAAATAATTAATGGTAGATTACTAATTATTGGTATATCTTAGATAAATTATGGATAAAATAATATTAAAATATTTCGGATGAATTAATTTGTAGTGAATTATGCAGTAATTAATTACGAGAAATGTTCAATCAATAATTAATGAATAATAATATAATAAAAAAATAATAATCCCTGGATGACCCTGGAATGATAAAAGAATAAATGAATATTCAATGCATGGTGAATTGATAACTAAGAAATGTAGAAACTAATGACAAACAATAAATAAATCGTGTAAAATGAATGAGTCTTCAATAACAACGATGATCATGTTTGACTGAGGAACGGAAAAACATCCAGCACGTCATCCGAGAACGCGTTATGTTCACTGAAAATTTCTCTTGATTTACGTTCAAGAATGTTTCTCTAATTTAAGCTTTTGCTCTCCACGCTTAATTTTCCCTCGATCTAGATCCACGTTGAACCTACGATCTTCTGCCAATGGTCCTAGACTACATTGGCAGTTTGCACACGATGTTCACACAAAGCACCTTTAATGCTGATTCACTATCAAAACAACTGAGAATTGTGAGTAGTCACAACTGAGGATAGCCTGGCATCAATCGATCCGACTCCCAACGCATTCCGAAATACCGTTCTTTACTAGTGAAACTGTTCAACACGTTACATCTTTTCACATTGATTTCTTAGACTGTGATACGGATATCTCTCACAATCCACATTCATATGAAACATAAAATCAACATATATAAAATAAATGAAGTGTTTCTAAAGATTTGAGTTCAGCCAATCATCATGATTTGATTAAAATTATTTCTATAACGTTATGGCCTTTCTTCGTGTTTTCAAAGAGTACATTTTAAAGTAAAAGAATAAATTTAAAAAAATCTCCACTCTTCTATTATTAATAGTAATGATCCTTCCTACTCTCATTGTGACGGTCATAGTTTAAATAATGTAGTCGCAGGCGGTTACTGACATTATGATACTGTCTATCGTAGGAATATGATCCTAAATTTTGATTTATTTCTACCTGAAGAAGTTTAGCTCTTCTCTAACTAATTTTGGTTGACAGCACAACGAACTTCATGGTATTTAATGCAAGAAGATATTCCCAGTTTCATTCACTGTTGCATTATGAATTAAATAAATAATACATAAATAAATAAAATAAATAGTCTTTGTTGGTGCCAAGGCTCAGGCCATTTAGTCTACTCTTTGGCCTGATTAATTTCAAAGGTATCAATATAATACAATATAATTTCAATACAATTTAATACAATACAATGAATTAGCCCTTATCTGCCTAGCGTACCCATACGGGCTGTAGATAGTTAACACTTTCACCTTCAAATGTTGCAATAATGCAATTAGAAAATGTGGTTTTCCATAACATCTTAAAAGGTGTCACTGCGTGCATTTCAAAATTTTGAGACAAAAAATAAGTTTTTATAATTACGCAATGTTGTAACGATTTCTTAAATAAATAATTGAGGCAGATAAGGGTTAATTGAGATTAATTACAATTACCATATCACCAAGACTTCGGCCTACACTTCAGCCTACACTTCCACCTCCGCATCCTCCTCTAACAACTCGTTCTCCGATACCTCCACCAACGTTCCCTCTAGCGCCACCGCCTATGCCATGCCCTTCGTCACCGTGGTCACCAACTGCTCTGACATCGCCTCCACCATCGCCAATGCCAACGTGTGTGCCAACGTCTCTGGTATCGCCATCACTCACGCCCTCACCAATATCTCCGGCCACGCCTCCGCCAATATTTCGTTGATTTATTGATTAGTAATTCCAGGCATGCAAACAGTTAACGTCATTTGTTCCGAAAGTGTGGCGCATGTTTCCCCCCTCGGAAAGTGGCAGTGGTCTACCCCAGCTAGAAAATGAGACCTGGATTTTCCCCAACCAGGTATCTCCATCCAGCGGGGCACCGTTCCAGCAGGGACAAATTCTAAACTCCCGACCAGTCTCCTGGTATGTGCGGTAATGCAGCTTAGTGTGTGTGTAAGTACAAGAAAAAGAAACGACATATCTTGCGCGGCCGGTGGCCCGTTTGTTACGGTACTGCTCCGTCATTTGCGTGGTATTGATCGGAGAAACCACGGAAAGCTGTCGATTTGAGCATCCGGGCGCTAGAATTCTCTTTCAGACAGCGACCGAATTCGACCTAGTTATCAAACCACACCTTCGTCAACTCCAGCGCCTCCGCTCACGTCTCCACCAACACCTCCGGCCCTGCTTTGCCTTTTTTACCGCCTATCCTCCACCACATCGCCGGAACAACCACAAGCACCATCATTGCCGCCACCTCCAAAACGTTACCATCGCCAAATCAGTCACACCTTTACTACCACCCAACTGCAACTAACATCATCTCCATACATTCTCCACCCCCCACCCCCCTCCCGCTCCCTGGACTCCTCCGCCGCCTGGGGCCGCACGGAGCCGTCTCTGATTTCACGAGGGACGCGGCGGCGGCGCCCGCCACGGCGCGGCGCCGGCTTCCGCAGAGACAGGGAATTCATCACCGCCTAACCGGGCCGACAAAGAAGCCCTGAAATAAACATGGTGTGCATTTTAGAGAGCCCGCCGACGCAGACGCGGGGAGCGATGAAACAATGATTCAGCCGCCGGCGCTACTCAATATAAATAAGGAGCAACTCTGCGGGGTTACGAGCGCCGACGAGGCACGTGGGTGGGTTCTCGGAGGAACCCAGCCACGGAACAAACAAACATGGATTTCAAAAGCATTACTTTGGCCTTGTGCTTCTGTGTATGGGTTGCATTTATTGGCCTTTGCCTCTTGTTTCCTGGTAGTTTAATTTACATGCCTGGAGCTGGAGTGTAATTGGTTGATTAGTGTTTCCGGGTGCGTCAACTGCTAAGGTAATTAGTTCCATAAGTGTAGTTCCTATTGTATTTGGAGGTGGTGGTGGTGATATTTCTCCGCTGCATGGTGAGATCCGGCGTCGACCTACGTGTCTGCTTACAGGGTTTTCTCTACCAGGTATCTCACACCAGCGGGGCACCGCCCCAGCCGGCACAAGATGCTCCGAACAAGTCTTCGGACAAGTACTGCATTTGAGTGTAAGTGTATGTAGGAGGTAAGGAAAGGATAAGGAAGGTAATGGGACAATAGCGTGCTGTCCCAGGCCCGTTTGTCGATGCACTGCGCCGGCATTCGACTGGTGTTTGTCGGAGAAACCACGGAAAACTATTGATCAGAGCTTACTGACGCTATAATTCTCCAGGCGTCAGATAGCTATCTAGTTAGTGTTTCCCATTTTAAACCCCTTTTAAAAGAATACTTTGCTTTATTGACTCTTGTGATTTTTTCTCTAACATGCAGCTTAAATATTATCATAACACAAGTAATTGGACATAAATTGCTTTATAACAATTCGGCGAATAATACGATTATTTTTAAAATGTTTGGTTTATCGCGTTTTGGGCAACTTGGACCACGCGTGCATCCTGCTTTAACAGATGTAAGTACCTTTCTGGGTAGGGGAAATAGTATTTTAGCTGAATCCCGATTTTTATCTCCCAAGGTGGTTGGCACGGGGTCCGAAGTCTTGGTGACATGATGAAAATTGTGACTAATCTCAATGAATCCTTATCTGCCTCAATTACTATAGTGATGATGATAATGATGGGTGAAAGGACGGGGAGAAGGGTGATACAGACATACACATACACCCATGTCCGAAGCGGGACTCGACCCTGCCGTCTTTTGATCCGAGGCCGCTAAGGCACTATTGCCCTACAGATCTCGGCTATCTGACCGGCTAAAAAAATGTTTTTTAGAATCATGTTACTTTTTATGCAATTAAAATTTTAAAAGTTTACAAATAGAGATGCATTACTAAATATTGTGATGTTTTATATGAAATATCAATTAATTATCAACATCACTTTCATTTTGTGTAATGAATACGATCTTGATAATAGTGTTAATTGGCGGGTGCATATTCGGCAATCGACCCCGAATCGATCTCTTGTTCATCATTGACCCCGTTAAAATTTCATGGACACCCAGAGGGTCGATGCTGACCCCGTTGGGAACAACTGATCCAGAGTTAGTTCATATCATGCGTTCTGCGTAACGGAGGAGTGGGCGACGGCTTTGGTGTGCATGAGAGGTTTGTAACTGACAGGAAATGGAGGCAAGGTGAAGGAAACGGTGTCCGCAGATCTAATTATTTAGAGAGAGAGAGAGAGAGAGAGAGAGAGAGAGAGAGAGAGAGAGAGAGCATGTAGTATACGGTTTCGGAGTTTTTGTAGTATACGGTTTCAATATTCTAGCCATTTATGTAATCACGTGTCTATGATAAGTTTCGAACATTTAAGTGGGTCATAGACCATTTAGGGTGATAGCAGCAACAGGAATACTTCTAAACTCAAGGTTTGTTAGTTCATTGCCGTTTACATTACACTTATTACTGTAATTAACCTGTTTGGAAGTTTAGGAATGAAAATACTCCAATGAAAGTGTTACTATAATGTTTTAGGTGTTTGGGAGATATTATAAACTCAAAATTGGTCCTGCTGGGCATCAGACAACTTTTGATTAATTGAAAATAACTATGCAGACACGTGAACTTATCCATATTGAGGAATGATATTCGTGCGTGTTAGAGCGTAATTTAATAGTGTGTGAACCGAGAGGACCGTAATTGGAAAATTCTCTATCCCTCAGAATACAATTGACAATAGCAAAGTCAGGCTGTATTTTATCTCGTTCACTCACTTTGGATTGAGTTAAAAAAAGACGTACGTGTAATAATATTCGCGTAATTCGCGTGTAATAATAATTGCGAGGTCTACTCTACACAGCAATGCGACGAGCATTGACAGTACATTTTCCTACTTTCAATATTAAATATCATCATGATGTCCAAAACAATTCATGTGAAGTTAGTTGACATTCAGTTGTTGCAAACTGGGTATGATGGGTGAGATTCAATAAATGGATTTTTCAGTTTTCTGGAAATCTGGATCACAGCACAGGTAAGATGTCGAAATTGTAGTGAAATTATTCATTTGAACATCAAATATTGACGCATTCTATGAATAAAAACAAAGTGGATAACAAAATACTGTTTACTTGACGATGAAGAAAACCGATCATTGACAAACAAATTTTGTTGGGTATCAATGACGAAAAGTAATATTTCGGAAGAGCGGTTTACCATCCGAACGGAACAGGACCCTGATGATTTTGAATATTTGTTTCCACACAGAACTCTAATATTGTGACATACCGAAAATAATCGGAATATTTGGGGACTCTTATTAAATGGGGAAGGGACAATAGATGAACTCTGTTGTATTATGTATTCATGGGAACGCCGGCATGGTAAATAAATAAGACGACGTCAGAGTAGAAGGGGGCCATGGAGCAAGGCTGATGAAGATGCGTAGCAGATAGCAACGGTCGAGTCTAACAGAACGGAAGGATTATTAACGGTGGAATTTTTTGTCGGCGAATCAAGTAAGGTGTTAACAGCTATGGGGAGTAGTGAGAGCAAGTTCCCATATTGCCGGCGTCGGACGTGCGATACTGATATTAGGACATCGGAACGGACAAAATATGAAGAAAAGATCTTCGTGGTGACTTCTATCCGAGAAGATGAAGATCACTGAAAGGTAGGTGGAGTTAATTAAATAAAAAAATACTTTTAATAATTTTATAAAATATTAAATAGAGATCATGACTGATTAAAATAAAATTGTGAGCTCTATTGAATTATATAGAGTAATTGAAATAAAATACACAATGATTGAAATGCTGATTATTAATAATTAGTGTAATAATAGATACTAAAAGATCCAGAAAAAGTTGCCCACTTGTAAGAATGGTACGTCAACCAATTGCAGTGGTGGCGGGGTAAGTAAAATTACGAATCGAACCCGCGTGAATTGAACTACTGGAGAATGCAGGCCATAATTTGAAACAAAACTTCAAAAAATTACAATATAGTTTTACATTTGCAAAATGTCCCGTTTAGTGATTAATTATAATAACCTGGTAATATTACATATTGTTCAGTATCTCGAGTCCACATCATCAGTTCGAATGTTCTTTAGTTCTAAAGTTATGCAACATCTCTCCATAGAAGTAAAACATTGAAGAGCTAAAATATCAAGTCAAACAACCCAATTTAAGAATATAAAGCTTCTTTTGCCACAGTTGATGCTAGCGATTTTAATGACCAAGATCGAAATTAATGACGAAAATATTACAAATCTATCGGCTTGGCTGAAGAGGTTCATTTTTTAGTCGATGAATATTCCGCAAAATTTAACTGCAGTGTACAAGATAATAGAAATTAATGGAACACTAACAGAAGCTTATGATTGTACGAATATTATGAAGATTTTTTTGACAAATTCGCAGTCGTGAATTCCTTAAAACTACAGAGTTTACTGTTAAAACACTGTAACCAAACTTTTAACTAAACTTTTCAATGGAGTGGCTTTCAACACATCCTTTCCTTCGCTCCACGCTGTGCGGTGGCAAGTGAGAAGCCAACGTCGTTGCTTTAGTTAAGCGCTTGACTCGTTCGACCGACGGAATTACAGACCAGGGAACTGCAGAAAATTGACCAGAGCACACCATAACGGCCAAGGATGGAAGATGCAAGAGCAAAGGCGAACGGAAAGCAATACCGTCGCCGCTGCCACCCTCGACACAAGCAACGCTGACCGAGGTGCATAATTCAGCGCAACCGGGAGCAAGCATAACCATTTCAAACAGCTACGCTACCCGGGCCGGGCTCTGGCGTTCACTGATGCATTATGTAACATCTAATACCAACTCTCTACTACAGACAGCTGATTAAAGTTGCAAACCACCCCAAATATTCCTCACCCCCCTCCCCCGCAATTACGACAAACAATTGAAATTTTCTACAGCGCATGGGCAGCAGCTCGATTCTCAGTTGATTCAATTAATGTTTCACGGTGTTAGTTTATCCCAGAGATAGGTCAGAGTTTCTGAGGCGTGAAAACAGAGAAATTGTGTAAAAGTGAGTCATTAGGATTGGATAGCTTACTTTCGGGTAAGTAAATTCATTTGAATTAAATATAATTACTATTTTTATATTATTATTATTATTATTATTATTATTATTATTATTATTAAATGTCTTTTATTTTAATTCAAAGAATTACATAAAAATAACACCAATAGATCTATTACGATATAAATCAGTACATCAGAGAACCCAAGTTACTTATTATTTCCCTTGTACATTTGCTACTAAGCGGTTTTATTTTAATCCATTGGCAGTAAAATATTCTGATAAGCATGGACATATTGATTCAGTCATATATTTAGCTTGATTTCATTTAAACTGTCATCAGAAACACATTGTGAAATTCTATTCCATCTGTCACCATTTGATTGACCAAACTTGAATATGAATAAAACAGAACTAACATTTGCTATTCATGTTTCATATATTACAATAACTTTTTGTTGTGCGATATTATTTTAGAAACGTGATCAAGATACTAAATATTGCATGAACAGTAATACTTAATACTTTGTGATGCGTATTTTTTAGTTCACACATAATGGAAAACGAATATGCTTCATGTACGTTATTACTGATTGTACACAATATTGTTTGACAGTAATTGGTGTAATTTTTTGTACATGATGAACAACATCTGGACGTTTTGCAGGAATATCTCTAATGTTTTGTGGCAATATCTTTAATGGGATATCTTTAGTAAATTTATTTGCTTCATAGAAGAGAAACCGTAGAGGTCTGAAATGTAACTTCGTAAACCTATAATGTCTGAAGTAGTTCTTGTATTTTGAAGTTGTTTCCTTTTGTACATTATATTTTCATACGAAAAATAATGAAATGTCAAATAAAATGAGATCTGATCAGTTCACGTGAAAAAAATGCAAGTGCGTAAATGTTTGTTCAAAATTTAACTGCCGGAAAAAGTAAAGACGCAGTTTCGCGAATAACGAAACAAAATCAGGGGACATTTATGTGTTTGAAGAAATTACTTATGAACTTCACTTCCGCCTCCACGTTCTTAGCATCGAAGTAAATCCCTCTACAAGCCAATTCTGAACATTACGGATTCCAGCGTAAGGCACTCAGGGGTAACGAGATTGTTCCATAAGTTTCCGTTCTGACCAATATAACGATCATTCAATCTTGTCTTTCGAAGTCTTTCAATCTTGTCTTTCGTTATTGTAAGGCTATAAGTTTGCAGCCGACATCTCATTCTGTTTTGTAGAGAGAGGTGTTTGAGTTGGATGCGGTGCGTGAAATCTCAAGGTGTTTAGTTTATTCATGGCAATCCATCTGTACTTACTGCCTAGATTGAAAAGAATACTGCGAATGGCTGTCGCTTCAACGTGTTGGATTGTCCACCCTACAGTCCACATTGGGCATCCAACAACTCCCACCACTTGTCAAATATCAAGAAAGACCTTCAGAAAATAAAACCATTTCAGATGCCTGAGAGGTAAAACAAGAACGTTTTGACCATTTTACAGACAAAACTTCGAAGTCTTGTTTGAAATGCTTAGAAATGTTAATGCACTGTAGTGAAAATTGGGTTGGAGGAAGAGACGATTAAGTTGAAAAGTTACATTTTGTTCTGTCACAAATACAAGTTAGTGCGTCAAGAGACTTGTAGACATCATCTCGTACATGGGCCGCTGCAAACCTACGCCACCCACTCTCACGTCGCGTTCCAAGGGGGAAAAAAGGGCAGTCCGAACAATCGTACCGCATAATTCACGCGTAGAACCGGCCCCTGCGAGAATGAACGCGCTGCAAATATCGCCGCCAGCCAGATTCTGCGTAGCTGCGAACCCGTGTAGCTGGAATTCCGGAACAAATTGCAGTCGGACCCATTATAATTCAACGACTACCCCTCCAGTCGATCAGGCTTCCGCCGGCGATAAACTCCGCCAGCCCTTGCTTCGGAGCTGTATGCGGAATTGAAGCCCGAGGGTTTCGGGTTTCGAAAACGCGTGTGCGGTTCAATTGAGAAACTCAGCTCGCGCACCGGGAGTGATGACCCAGTACTGAGGCCACACGTAGGGGTTTCCAAAATGTGTGCTGCACGTTTGTAGAAACGCGAGATTTTTACGAGTTGAATCAAATTAATTACATTTGCTACAAAAGCTTTTCGGGAGGTGAATTACATTCTTTTTGTGTTCAATCAACTGCGATAATTTATATTCACGTTTATTTGATAGAAATATGCTTCCATGAAAAAATTAGTGCCTCAATACAGTTTTGTTTGGCGGATAGCAAATATTTTGGCGTGCTTTACATTATTTATCTGGGTGTCTTTGTTTCTGATGAATGCATCTGAATTGGTTTGCGAATAACTATCAAATTCAAATTAAGTAGCGCTGCCTTCTTCGGGCTTTTTTATGATGCGCAGTTAGTGACATCACACATTCGAATTTCTAAAGTCAGCTTCAGACTAAAGTTTACAATGCAAATAATATATATTTTGTTCAGTTACGTACGCTAACTTGGAATTTAAAAGTAATTGCTATACGTTTACAACAGCGATCATCAATATCATTAAAAAGGTATAATTTCATTTACTAATATTTATGTATAAATTATTTAAAACGAACCATTTGAAACAGAAAACAACCGAAGGCTATTCGTGTTACATACTGAATTTCAATTGTATATATGTCAGTTCATACGTTTTTGAAAGTTGTAATTTGAAAATACACAGAGAATAAGACAATGAGATTTATGTCCTTCACAGCGTGTAAATTATGTAGGTTGCTCTTTCGTAGCTTATCTCAAAATTTCTATTAAGGCATGCTATTCTAAGACGGAAGAGAGATGTAAAAGTTTTCCCTGCTGTTTCTGTAACACGATATCTTTCCTTCTCCACAAAACTGGGTCTAACAAAACTTATTCTTTCAGTTCTTTCCACCACTTATGTCCCGGTTTTTAAACAGACATTCATCCTGAGAATAGCAGACCAAACGCGTGCGTGTGTAGCCTCATGTCAGAGGAAGTTTAAAGCCAGGAGGGCATCGTCTGTCACTTAGAGGCGGGGAGCAGAAGTTTTAAGTAAAAAAATTCACCGGGACAGCCGTGTTCTAAGGCAGCGAAGGACACAGTCGGGGAGGGAGGGACGTGAGGGACTCTAACGTGGGATGTAAGGTGCGGGACCGAGAGGGACGGAGAGGGAAGGAAAGGGGACAGAGGGCTTGGCCCGGAAGTGGAAGTTGCGCGGCGCCACCTGCGGGAAAACTTGTAAGCTTCGTCAGCTTGCGGGGAACCGCATCCCAGTCGCCGAATATTTAACATCACCTCTGCCGGTGGATTTAGGAAGCATAAGGAAACGCTCCATCCTTCAATTTTCAGCACAAAAAAGAAACAATCTTTTGACAATTCTTTTTTTATTCAATTTAATACCAAGAGAACAAAATATATTTGCCTCTTCTTGGTTGGACCACATGAATTAACATTATTTCATTGATATCGTTATCATTCATTAATATTTTTTCATAACCAATAATGTAATTCAGGGAATAAATGTTTCTTATTGCAGTAATAAAATTATTATATGGTGTATTGGGTACTGAACTACATTGCAGTCACCTTAGTCCAGAAACTTAGCAGAACAATGAACAAAAGGGTTTTATTAATTTAATCTAAATTACCTTAAGTCTGTGATGTGACGGTAAAATGACAATATTTTATGTGACATCGTTTACGAAAATATTTTGTCCTGCTTGAGCGCTTTAGTGTCGGATCGACAACTTATTAGAATAGAATAGAAACGAATATTTATTATGTTATTTAGGAGTACATAAAATTATTTCTGATGGTAGCATTTCTCAAATACAAAAATTAAAAGTACACAAAGGCCAAGCAAGCATTATAATATTTACATATCTACTTAATACAATTTTACAGATTAAATGTCCTAATCCAATATTGCTAACACTGTCGTACTAACATGCAATAATAATAATAATAATAATAATAATAATAATAATAATTAAAACAAATAATTAACGAAATTTAATGTAAACACACATAATTACAAATTATTTACTCTTCTTTTACTATTATTGACATTCTGGTGGAGAGTCTCTACCACCGCTGCAGGAAATTTGTTCAAATTGTGTATTGTTCGGCTCACGAAAGAAAATTTACCTACATATCTTTTCTGTTTACTTTAACAAATTTTCGAAAATGATCCTTCTATGCGACATATGTCGACTTTGATAATCTGACGCGCACTTCCACCCACCGACGATCACTCCTTATTGCTTTGAATAATGCACAAGTCACGATTTCTCTGCATTTGACAAAGGTTCCCACGAAATAAGTCCAAAATTATGTCGTCTTCTCCTAACAAAATTTGCATCGCATTTTTGTACCTTTTTGAGTGATTTCAATCTCGACTAAACGATATATGAGTCCCGTTATACGTATAAAGCCATATTTCACTGGCCGTACTAGAGATGTAATGCCTACCATAGTACTCAAACTTCAGAAATTTTCTGTCAAAAAGAAAATGACGCAGCATTTTGACAACCATTACATACTACCTCCAAACTTTCGAAATACTTTTCTGTAATTTTTCTAAAAGTCTAAAAGAACATTACCATTCTGAGACCAATGTGTTTCTGTTGACTTTCGAGTAGGGCTTTAAAAGGGAAATGCAACACGCTAAGCACACGTGTATTATTTTAATTCTGTTGCTTTCAGCCAGGGGTACTTTTGTTTCGTGTGTTCGCAAATACCATCGGTGCTGGTTTTCATCCACAACAAAAACATATACTTGCATTTGAGATCGAAAACATATGTTTGAACGCCTGTAAAAAGCAAATTTATGAATTTAAAAATATTTTTTCTATCTCTCTAATATTCTATGTTACTCTTTGATATTTTTGACACTATTATCAGAACGTATTCAGCCAATTTCGTAACCTGAAGTTGGACTTTTGTATAACTTAAAAATTTTAGTACAGAAAAACTACAATTTTCTTGCAACTTTTTGCTACAAAATTTAAATCATGTCACGCATACCTCTGATGTAACTTTTTTGTTTGTTCATGCGCTATTGTCCCACTACTTGGAACGGCTCCAACCTCTCAATTAAATCCAATTCAAAGTATGATGCTCTTCAACTATGCATAGTGGCGGTCATATCAGCTGCGTAAAGACATGAACTTCCACAAAGAGGTGAACAGTTCTTCCAGTTAAAACATTATGAGTATTAAATATAAATATATATTATTATCATTACCATTCGAATGTATATTCAAAAGAAAAAAATAATTTGTATTTTAATTTTAATTTTGTCTGCAATTAATATACAGTAAACTTCATTCAGTTATTACACTTGAATGCTGACTGTGTGTCTTAAAACAGCGGTACATTATTTCTCGTAAAGTAGTAACAGTTGACAATAAAATTAAAACAGTTCCTAAAATCCGCACATCGTCGCCCGTGATGCACGCCACATGTAGCACATCATAAAGCGCGAACGGGGGGCTCCAAATTTAGCGAGAAAATCAGGGCATTGGCAACACTGCCGGCACTAACGCGTCCCCAGCGTCAATCGCGCGAGTCGGGCGACCGAGCGAGCGAGCGAGCGAGCGACTGGCGGGAAGTGCACTAAATATTTCAGGCGGACGTCTGGCTGGTGAGCGAGACAAGCCGTAGGCGGAGGCGGGGGGTGGAGGCAGAAAGAGATTCGGAGGTGAGGAAAAGGTGAAGGTTGAATGTGGGGTGGGCTGGTGACTGTGACAATCTGGAGTGAGGAGGAGGGGCGAATAAATTTGAGTAAACCGTGAAAAGAGCAACTGAGAGAGAGAGGGGGAGCGGGAGGGCGAGGGAGGAAGAGGGAGAGAGAGGGAGGGAGGAAGATGGAGAGAGGGGGAGGGAGGAAGAGGGAGAGAGGGGAAGGAGGAAGAGGGAGGCAGAGGAAAAGAGAGGGAGGGAGAGGGATGAGGAGACGGAGGGAGATAGTAGGTTTGGGAGGAGGAAGACGAAGGAAGAGTCGAAGCAGAAGACGAGGGGAGTGGAAGAAGGCACAGGCGAGGGAAGAGGGGCGGAGAGAAAAGCAAGGGTGGAATGGGAAGTGGGAACGACGATAGCGGGTACGGTGACGAAGGTTTTGGCTGAGACGAGGTTCAAGAAGGTTTGGGTAGGGGGGGGGAGCGGGGTCACATCCAGAGAGTAAACGAATGAGCGAAAAAAAGAGGGCGCGACACGACCAGGCAAATGACGAGGGGAAAGGGACAGAGAATCTGACGGAGCATAATAAAAGTAGACGACCCAACTTACAGACTCTCCCGGCTTCTGTCGCCCGACCCTTCACCCTGTAGATTAGGACCCGACCACCGCGTAAAAGGGCAATGTATATTTGAAGAGCCGAGATATTCTTAAACGCGCGCGGTGTAAAAATTTTATTTGTTTTCGCTACAAGTTGCCTAGCTAGTTCCGAACTTGTTAAAGTTAACAAAACTTTTTTTTTAAATCCTCGACATGCTCATGTTTATGAAAGTTTGTTGTCAAACTACTAGGTTTGGCATAGATTGCTGATTAAAGTTAATTCAGGATTTGTTGTAAACACGTAGAAATGGTAAGGATGAGACATTCTACAATTAAAAAACTGTATATGTTAAAACTTCTAATTTTTTAACAAATTAATGAAAATTTTAGATATGAACGAAAAAATCTATTTAATGTAAATTCATTATCTCAGTTACCAAAGTCTTGTACTACGAGAGTAGTCTCTGGTAACATGGTTCACCATTTGCAATATACTACAAAACAAAAGTGAATGTGAATCGAATAGTAACAAAAAATGTACACCTTTCTCTCAAATAATTGGTGCATACTTGTTTCTAACATCATAAAATCCAAAAATCTCCTAAAATCGTTTGCCGGTAATAATTTACCAGTAAATTCTTACAATATAAAACCGCCCTTCGTATATTGGCGAGGGTTGCACCTCCTGTTTCGAAGACGAAATTGTACGGAAAGGACGAAGATGAGGCATTAAACTATCTTTGATTAATGACAACATAAACAGATATAAAATTGCGACATTCCTTCCCTTGTTTTCTTACTGCAAAGATATATGCGTTGTCTTTACAGGAAGATATAAAAGTGGTGGTGCTTTCTCTGTTTTCAAATACTTCATCCGGATCGAATCCCATCCTTTAATCGAATTTAAAGTTATCATTATCCTTCATGAAATATTTTTATTCGAGTTCGTATTACTCAACAAATCTCATTGACAGAGCAAAGCATTCTTATGAAATTCAAGGGTACTTTCGGAAAAGCAGATCTTAACTAAAATAAAGCTCCTAGAACACTTGTATTAAGTAAACGGATGCCTATGTTGAAAATAATATTCACTTTACAAATGGTGTATGTACACGCTTTTAAAGAAAATATCGTATCAATGAAACACGTCATTATGCTCAGCTTGTACTGAATCGGAGAATGGGGTGAAGTTAATCACACTCTTGTGAAATGATATTGAACGTATGTACGAATTAGGCATTTTGAGTCGATTATCTGACTTTGACGGCTTGCTAACGGTGTCCCCCCAAGTCTGGACTTATTTAATTCTCACGTTTGAGGCGTAAAAGAGACATATGACGTACATTACGTCTTCCTTTCAGCGTAACTGGCTACTTCCGCTAACCGGAGCTTTCGTCCGTCACACAGCACACAGTAAAAAAAACTGAAACAATTTTAAAGAAAAGGCACAATATTTTTGACCCTACTGGAAATCGAACCCGAATTCGCACCATGGAATGGTACTATTCTGCTCATGCGACACCCTAGAGATAAATATTGAATATAAGTTCTATATTACTATTGGAAATTGGTGTATTAATAACAATTAGCAAATGAAACCGTGCAAAAATTTCGCACTTAAGTTTTTACACACATACTTGGTATAAACAGACATTCTTCTTTGGCATATATGATTATAATTATCCTTACTACCTGATTACCCGATGTTTTACGGGAATTCGTATCACAAACATCTATTAAGCGGTCTCATCTGCGTCGCATGCTTGGACTTCTTTCCCAGGCTCCCTATACTGCTTTGCTAACTCTTTTCCGTCGCTCATCCAGCCCCTTCGTCTCTATTTGTTCCCCCCTCTCATCATGAACTGCCCGCTCCTTCAACCCCTT
The DNA here is from genome assembly GCA_038098605.1 of Gryllus longicercus. Lineage (NCBI taxonomy): Eukaryota > Metazoa > Arthropoda > Insecta > Orthoptera > Gryllidae > Gryllus > Gryllus longicercus. The sequence continues at coordinate 3,971,304 of JAZDUA010000004.1, forward strand.
CCGCTCTTAGAGCTATACCCGCTCCTTTCTCTCATACCACTCATCCCGTTCCTTCCCCCCGTTCGCCCTTGCTTCTCCTTTCGGTTCATCGTTTACTCTAGCTCCTCCAGTTGTATCTACTCCTTTCGCTTTTTTCTTCTCCACTCTTCATTGCCTTGTCACTTCCTTTTCTATCAGCTGTCATTTATAATGAAGTTCTGTAAGTTCAGCATTTTTCTGGCGTATCCACTTTCATCTAGTCAAGTCACATTTGTTCGAAAAGAACACTACATTCTAATTAGAGAGCATTGAGCTTCGTGATGCACCGCTTTACGTAGACGGGGACGGTGTAAATCAACAGGCTGAGCGCGGGGCTCTGTGTGAACGCGGGCGACACGCCTCCTCAATCGCCGCAGCGCGCGCAACGGCTCGATTCCGAGCGCGAGGCCCGGGTGATCCTGCAAGGCGCCCGCGCGACGTGGCGTGCATATGCGAAAGAAGAGGGGAACGGACTGGAGGGGCGCTGGGAATGGAGGCGGCGATGCGGCAGGCTAGAGAAGGCGACGGACGGATGGTGGCGACGAAGGGTAACAGAGGTGGTGTAACGGAGACCAGGAAGGATGGAAGGGAAGGGAGAAAAGGAGGCGTAGCGACCGGTGTGGCTGGTACGATGGGGTGAAAAAGACGGTAAGAGCGGCGGGGGTGGGAATGCGGTGTAAGAATGGGTGGCGTGAGAGTGGGCGGAGTGGGAGTGGGAGGCGTGGGTGGTGTGGGAGAGGGCGGCGAGTGTGTGGGCGGCGAGGGTATGGGCGGCGAGGGTTTGGACGGCGAGGGTGTGGGCGGCGAGGGTGTGGGCGGCGAGGGTGTGAGCGTCGTTGGTGTGGGTGGCATGGGTGTGGGCGGCGTAGGTGTGGGTGGCGTGGACATGGGCGACATGGACGTGGACGACTTGGTAGTGGGCGGCACGGGCGTGGGCGGCGTGGGCGTGGGCGTGGACGGTCGGAGCACGAACGTGGGCGAAGGGGCGGCGAAGGCGGCAGGGGCGATACGGGTGGCAGGGACGACAGGGTCAGCAAGGGCAGCACGGCAGGCAGGGGCGAAAGGGGTGGCGGTAGCGTCGGGAGTGGTAGAGGTAAGACGGGAACGCTTGGGGCGGGCGACGAGGAGTAGCGGGCGGACGGGCGAATACCACCTCTGTTGAAGCTGTTTCTACGTAAACCAACTTAATTTTGCAGGCAAGAGCTTCTCCGGAATAGAAGAGGTTGGGGAGGCAACTGTCATGGCAGAGCAGAGAGACCAGTGGCCTGCAATGGGAAGACAATGCGCTGGCTCATGAGACAAGGAGGACGCAGAGATTGATGTAGACAGAAAGTTGAGGCATTTCAAGCCAAGGAAGAAATGGAGAGAGTCAGAGGGAGCAGAGGGCGAAGAAGTAAAATATTCAATGAAATAAAGCGTTAAATCTGATCTGATTGAAAATCAATAAATATGTGTTCATGTGAAATGATTGCTGTTGGGAAAATTTTGAGAGCAATAAACTTGTGATTATTGTCCTAAAATGATGCATATTATGGTAATTGTGAAAGTAATAGCAGTGGTGGTGATGATAATGGTGCAGCTAATCTTGATAGAAGAGGTAGAGACGGAGGTGCGGCGGTATTTCGGTAGGGAAGAGGCGCGACGGAATGGGGAGTGGGAGAATTGAGTGATAGGAATGAGGAGTGGAAATAATTAGGAGAGGGGAGGAAAAGGAATGGGGAGAGGAAGGAATGAGATAGAGGAATAAGTTAGTATGAACGAATAGAGGAAGGGAAGAGAAGGAGGAGGAGGAATAAGAAGTGGGTGAAATGAGGAGAGGGATGTGTGGAAAGAGGAAGGAATGAGGAAAAGAAGGAATGAGTAGAGGGAGGAATGATGAGAGGGAGGAATGATGAGAGGGAGGAATGATGAGAGGGAGGAATGAGGAGAGGGAGGAATGAGGAGAGGGAGGAATGAGAAGAGGGAGGAATGAGAAGAGGGAGGACTGAGAAGAGGAAGGAATGATGAGAGGGAAGAATAAGTGAGTTTAATGAGGAGGGGTAACAATGATGAGTTGGAAGAATGAAGAGAGAGAAGGCTGAGGAGAGGAAGAAATGATAAGAGGGACAAATAAGACGGAGGAATGAGGAAGAGCAATAAGGAGTGGTAAAGGAATGAATAAGGAGAGGGAGGAATGGGAAGCGGGACGAATGAGACGCGAGAGGACGAGGAGAACAAGGGATAAGGAGAAGGAGCTACGAGGAGAGAGCGGAATGGTCAGAGGCATGTTCAGAGACGTGAGCAACGGCGGAGTTGGAAGGCGCGGCAAGGCGGAAGCGAAGTTCACGCGAAGGTTGCGGAGTGACAAGGACGTGGCCCAACCAGAGCCAGAGGGGGCTGCGGGGTGTGCGCGCGGGTGGTCCGTGCGAGGACTCTCCGTTGAGGGAGCGGTCGAGGATCGGACGGCGGATAAAGGCGTCTGGGAGGGCGGATATCGGCGCGGGAAGCCCGTCCCGAAGAGCGAGCGAAATTCAATATGCGGTCAAATCACGGAGGGTCACAGGGGTCGGGCAACTAAGGGGGCAGATCGGTCAGAGTTCTTTTTTCTTTCTATTCTTCCTCAGTGCCTCGGAAATAAAGGCACTGACGTTGTGGTCCGGCTGGTGTGGACTCTGAATGTTTCGAACAACTAAATGTAGTACGTACTTTAATAGATCAGTGAACGGAAAATGTAATTATCAATTTTGCATATCGCGAAACGAATTCTCCTGACGATTAAACACGTTCATACACAATGCATTGTATTTAAACATTAAATACAATTTAATGTTTGCAACTCCTTTAATATTTATTTACGCGTACATGATATTTCATTAAAGCAGAAGTGTTATCTTCTGACATAAAAATTAGAACGTGTCACGACAAATGGACTGAAAAGCTGAAATATCCAACACTTGGACCAGATACAAATCTGAGACGCCGTTAAAATCTAAAGATATTAATCTCACCGCTGTTTAAAGGCGTACTCATCCACTTTATAGGCCATCTCAGAGCAATCAATTAAAAACCTATCGTCCATTTCAGGAGATTAGTAAACTGTAATGTAATTATTGAAATGTGAGGTGTTTTTGCTACAAACGCTTAAAGGGCCGGATCAGTGTTGTCTGCGGACTTTGCATAGAAATCGTGTTCTGAAGAGATAACTATTGTGGCAGCGGCTGCTGAATGATTGGAGAGGGTGACGAATGTTCTAAGGACAGCGAGGTTGGGGAGGGCGGCAAATGGAATGAATTTATATCCTTAAACACGGAATTTCCTATAAAAACGCATTTAAATCTACTTTATGAACGAATTTATTTTGTCTACCGAAGTAAGGAGTGCAACCGTGAGATGTCTTTTAATGTTTGTTGGAAAGAGAGAAAACTAGGAAAGGGTTACTTGATGAGAGAAATAGAGATTTACTCGATGTTAAAAATAATTCACTGTGAAAATGATTTTTTGTATTCCAGCATTATAAATGGACCCTTTCTTTACAAGAAATGGTTCATAAAGAGATCTTTTTATGGCATACATGGCATTTTAAGGCCCTGTCCGTCCTCCCAGTGCGACCTCATACCTCGTTCTCCCAGCTCACCATTCTGCACACCATCCAGTTTGAAGTCATTGCCCACCTTCGCTACCCATCCTCACTACCTCCTACCTTCCTGTGTCCCTGTGTGACGTCATAACACTAATATTTTATGTTGCAAATTGGAAATGTTTTGAAATTTGTTTCCAAAGTTTTTTTACAAATCGATAATGTGGTTATACAAAAAATAGCATATGCAATTTTGTTTTATTGCATACGTGCAAATATGAATACTAGCTTGTAATGTCACCAGTTTTCAAAATTTATAGTACTTATACAATAAAGTATAACATGACAAACTAATTAAATATTATACTATTAAATTATTACTATAAAGTATGTCAATCTGTTTTAAGAAAATTAATTCTCAATTCATCGTCTTCTCAGAAAATTTCAGTGTATCACTTACTAATAACAAATCTTCTTCCAACGCGACTTGCTTCAGTTCCGTAGCTATTCATCATTCGCCATTTGCTTCACCGTCGGTAAGGTTCCCATGGCAAACGCGATTCGAAACCCTGGGATACGATTGATGACGCAGAGTACCTCGCCAAACGCAGTCTTTTGATCGCCTTTTCAGTCGATAGTTTCGCTCGATAGATAAATAAAATATGAGGGTCTACTCACAACGGCGAGGACGCAAATTACACGAAAGAAAGGAAGGTGAATTATTCAAGTGAAAATGGGGAGCCCAAAAAGTCAATGAGCTCTGGCAGCGTAATTAATTTTATATTAGCATCATAGGCAATAACAAAAGAAATTACAAATAAATTAGACCCCACAGAAATTATGTTCTGGCGTAGATGTTTTGTATATACTTTGTTAGATAGTACTGAATAGAATAGAATGTCTCGGAGAAGTGAGGGCATATGATAGAGAAAGCAGCGCAAATAAAGCGTGAAAAAGAATAAACGTAAATATCAAAATAAACATTAGAAAAGCATCCGGTAAACAGAATAAAGACGTCTGGTGGACTTGTATTAAGTCTGGATTCAACAGTGAATAAAACATATCAAGATCTGAAGGAATATAAAACACGCTAATAAAAGAATATAGCCACAACGAAGAATAATGTGTTCATGGTAAAGAGGCGTATAAAGGGATAAGGGATTCACAAAAGTCCGAGTAAGAGCGGTTTGAATAGAAACGATACACAATCATGCTGAAATTCAACAAAATTCATACAGCATTCATACAATCAATGATAGTAGAGGTTTACACGCTCTACTATCATATAAGAAAAATTGCGAAAAGTAAGTAATAAAAATAAGTAAAGTAAATAGATAAAGTAAGTAAGTAAAAAAAATATATGTTAGCCCAAACGGTTGGTGCAATTACGTGGGCAAACACACTGTGATACTCTTACATGGGCAAAACAAAATCAAAGAAAGAGGTTCCCAAACGCCAGAAATAAGTAAAAGTACGAAAACTATGCACGTAACAATTACTACACTTTAGAAAACTGTTGAAAGAATATTCTTATATTCTGCGAGAATTTCAGAATGAAACGTTTCAGAATGAATGCCTTACGTTTATGTCACACGCAAGTAAACGTAACATTTTCGAAAAACTTAACAGGTGAGAAAATACTAGTGATCTGACATGATTCTGTGTTTATTGATGGAATACCTACACAGATTCTAATTTTCGAAACATATTTAATCTGAAATGTGTGCGAAAACTACAATTTATTATGTTTTTTCATCTCATTGGGATTTTACAAGAATTTTACAAGCTGAGTAGATATGATCCATTCTTTGTAAATATTCCTGACAAATAGGGGAATTTACGGTACAGAAATATTTTGAGACAACTTTACCATAATGAATTCTCAATGCGTTATCTTGAGAAATCGTAATAACTGCTTCAGATTTAAGCTTTCTTCTTCCGCTTTACAGGCACATGAATAATTGGCGTTTGTTGACAAGTATCTTGCCTCTTCTCTCTAGGTACACCTTGAGTGTACACGTAAGCTCCCGCGGCTCGAGTTCATGGCTTCTTGGCTGTCTGTGTTGCGCCGCGTCGTTGGCTGAGAGGCCCACGTTTCGTCTGGCATATCGCAGGCTTCGTCAGGGTAGTGACGGCCTGCTCAGGCCTCTCAGCCTTACGGCCTCTCAGCCAACTACGCGGTACACCCCGGACAGTTAAGAGGTCTAGTTCGGGAGTGCTTTGTGTCTGTCTTATTGACTTAAAATGTTTCGTGCTGACATTGTCAGTTAAGTGCTTGTTAATTACTATTACTGTTATCTTTCATTATTATTATATGCGTTGAAAACATACGGTAATGATCCAATGATATTAAAAACATGTAAATATAAACCTACGAATTTAATGCACTTAAAAAACAATAAATTATCTTCCCTATAATTTAATGGGCTAGGCTTTTAATTTCAAAACTTACGAAATATTTATTTGCAATGTCAAGAAGTGTGTATAGTGAGACTGAGCTATACCAAAATTCGTAAATATATATATATATATATATATATATATATATATATATATATATGTGTGTGTGTGTGTGTGTGTGTGCTATGCGAAGATCGGACGCGTAAGAAGAGCATCCTGCACGTGACGAAGGGCGCGAGGGCGCGCACGAGACGAAGTGAAGGTCGGGGAGGGGGAGGGATGGAAGGGCGTCGTAAGCGTAGGTCGAGAGGAGGCTTCCTTCCCTGTCCTGACATACACCCTCGCCCTCGCCCTCTACCTCCCGCGGTCGAGAGGTGCTGGAGACAAGAGGCGAAAAAGGCGCCGCGAGAGACCCCGCCCTGCTGTCTCCGTGCGAGATGGCGGCGCAGACGGTTAATGGCGCGGTTCGTGGTGAAGGCGGACGGCAAGACGCACGACGGAAATTTGCGATGGGATTCCCAAGGCACAGATCACGACGGGTGATGTCAGTGGTAACACAGTTGCCTCTGGAGCATCGTTGATAGGGAGGTCCTAAGGTCTATCTCTACCCACCAACTCTTTAAGTAAATTGTTACGATAAGAATACATGTTAATTCCCAAACAAATCACCAAGATACAGCACAGGTTACAAAAGCATGCTTAAGTGAAATAGCAGGCCTAATAGGACCATTAATGGCACATTAATAAATAATAAACTATATGCTTATAATTTAATGGTGTATTGCCTCCTACAAATTAAAAAAAGGCGAAAGCCACAGATTATAGACATGTATCTGACGATCTGACTATTTGTCGAGGGACTTTGTAACAGGGTAAAAGAGGGAGGACTGGAAAGAGAAATATGATAAATATCTTGACGTCTGGATGTCCAAGAATGAAGGATGAAAAGACCGATAGTGGATGCGGCTCATTGCAAGCATGGCAGAATATGGCACTGGACATGAGAACTATTTGAAAGAATCATCATTGATGGTAAAAGTAATCTTTATAACTATTGTTCTCTTCATACATTAACAGCCAACACAACAAACGAACTTCAATTATTAAAAGAAAGAAAGAAAGAAAGAAAGAAAGAAAGAAAGAAAGAAAGAAAACGCTTACAGAATACGACAAAGTGCTTCGCAATAGAGAAAATAAGAATAAAAATCGGAATGAGGGAGCCTCGCGGTGAGTGGCTGTGCAGACAAAGAGAACGGGGGCGAAAGAAAGGATCAGGGTCGGCGAGGGCGTGGTGGAACACAGCGCCCGAGAATTCGCTCGAGTGGAGAGTTCGCCCGAGTTCGCCCTTCCATAAACACGCGACTGCCCAACAGGCTGCAGATGTACGCGGTCATGTTGCCTCTGAGGGATCGGAGGCAGCTTTCCGCCGTCCGTCTCTCTTTCCGTCATTTCACCAAGGGTATGAGTCCTACATCAAGGTAGGACCAAATTTCGTAATTTCAGACATTTAAAGAAAGGGATTTCAATCGGTATCTAATAATAGTGTCATTTGTAGATAACCGTAATATTAGTTAATTTTTCTTGCACCATAATGCCGTTAATAATTTAATTCTGTATTTATGGAAAAGTTCGGCATTTAAGATGTATCCACACAGTTACGTATATTCAGAGATAAGCATAAATTTTATGTAAAGGGTACGTTGGGACTTACATTCGTATGTGTTGTAGGAATAATGAATTTATCTTGTAATTGTATTATTTTTTACCGGAACAAATTATTATATGGTTCCATTTTAGTAAACCGTATATTAGTTATTACTTTAATTCTAATTTAATTTTCTACCTCAGTATTCTCTGCTAGAATAACTTTTACCTGTATCAGTCACGGCAAATTAATGTTCTGGGAAATAAACTCCGAAAAGGGGAAGGCTAATAAAAACAACAATTAATCAAAAGTTTTACAATGTATCTTTTAGTTGAAGTTCAGTTGATGACACAATTTTAACACAAGAAGTATTGTTTGGAACTGATGATTTGACTACCACTTCTGCCTTAAAGTGAGAAAAACAAACACCATATCACTTCTTACATGTAACATTCTTTAAAATAGTTAATCATGTTGGTGCAAGAGCACCACTTAAAAACTCAGTAATAAAAATTGTTATTTGGGCTTTAGCGTTCTGACAGGCTTGGCTGAGCAATTATGAATTAATGAAAAATAATTGTATGGCAAGTCGTCTTTCTCTCTTGAATACCACGTCAAAGTTCTAAGAAGAAGACATTCATTTCTTTCTTCCTTCATTTTATTTCTTCAACATTCATCCTTAAAACCCTTCATTTCACTCTTAATGGTTGCCGAATTTTTCTGCACAGCGTAGTTCAGGTATTTGAAATTCAGTATTCCCTTACCAGGCACAAATTCTTGTTTCGTCTAATAATAATAAAATACGACTCTATAGAACAATATGTTTACAAACGTGACAGTGATAGCATATACTGTACCTAGTGCATATACTGCACATTCACCGCATTTTGACGTCCCAAATTTTAGATTCCCCATGGTCCCTTTTCCCTGGAAGACATATGCCTACTCTCTATTTCCGCTCTTACCTTTCCTTCACTCTGCAAGGAGTCACATATCGACCCCTCCTCCTCCTCTGCCTTCACCTATTCTCTATCATCATCTCTTTCTCTATGTTATCCAATCTTATTTTTTCTGTCTTCCTACTTCATTCTTTCTCTCTTTATCTACCCCACGCATTCTTTCTACTTTTTCCTAGTCTTCTCATCGCTCTCTCACTCTCTCCGTATTCTCATTACACGCTGTCTCTTTTTTTTCATTTCCTCGTTTCATTCTCTCTTTCTCTTCACATATCTTTCTTTCTGTTTCCTTCTCCGACTTTCCATCTCTCTCACTCTTTCAATTTTGTCATTTCATTATCTATCTCCCTTTCTTCCCATATGATTCTCTTTCCATCTTCCCATCTCAATCTCTCGCTCCATATTTCCCACCGTCACCTTCCGGGTAAACATTCACTACACAAACACGACTAATGCCCGATGTACTTAATGTGCTCTGAGGCATCAATCTCCATTTTCCCTTTCTCCAACTCCCTCTCTCCCCTTCTCCCTTCTCTCTCCCTCTCCCTCTCTCTCCCTCTCCCTCTCTCTCCCTCCCTCTCCCTCTCTCCCTCTCTCTCCCTCTCCCTCTCTCTCCCTCTCCCTCCATCTCTCTCTGTTTTGCTTTGACTGATGTTTGTTGCTTGCACTCTCACCCCTCGAATCTCCTTTACTGCGTTTCCCCTCACGGATCATACACCCTCTCGTACTCCCTACTTTCCGTGAGTCTATCATCCCTTTATTTACCTGTTCGCCCTCCTCCCCCCAGCGGAATTCTCCCCGCCGCGCCGCGCCACGCCGAAGGGCAGCGTCCGAAGGGCAGCGGGCCTTCGCTCGCTCGCTCGCCCGCCCGCCCGCCCGCCTGTGCCGGCGCGGCTCCTCGGGGATTTGTTGCTTTAATCCGCCCCCCGCGAACAAAAACATCGCAGCGATTCCCTCGAAATGAAATTTCAGGCCCCTCGATCGACGCGTGCGCGCTCTGGAGGAGGCCACTGCCATAGGCTCTGATTTACCAGTACGAACTCAGTATGAGGGCGGATCGTTATCGTGGGATGTGAAGTTACCTGGAAGTTCACAAGCTACTGAACGGTTTCTTAGTATTCCACGAGTCGTTCTTCAGTCAGAAAGTTATGTAATCAAAAACCAATAACGTTGACTGACGTGCAGTCAAAGGTACGTACGAATATGAAATTCAAAGGTGTAATTGAGTTTTTAACGGACGAATATTAGAACTAGAATTTGTAATAACACATATTTGAAGTAAGTAATATACGTTAAGAAATATGAAATTATTTAAGGTTCATTTTCGTATTGATTGAATGATTATTTATTTCGGGCTTTCATGTTCATAAATTGCTATGGACATTATTGCCCCAATAATAGTCTATGTTTTATTACGGCACATGGCGATGTAACCCTCCGAATCTTGAAAACTACACATAAGATCGCGAGGTTTTCCTCATCCAGGGCTCTCCCTCCAGCTAGGCACCGCCCAGTCGGAACAAGCTAAAAGCTCCCTACATGTGTGATAGTGTAGTTCATGGAAGCGTAAGCGTGTAAGTAAAGAATGAGGATAGAAAAAAGGAAGAGGTGAGAATATTGCGTGGGATTCACGGCCCATTTGTTAGGTTACTGCTCCGGTATTCGCCTGGCGTTGATCAGAGAAACTTCGGTAAACTACCGATCAGAGCTAGAACTCTCCTGTAGACAGCGGCTGAACTCGATCTAGCTATTCATTTAGAGGTGAAAATCCTGCCACCGTCGGGACTCGAACTAAGGACCTTCCGGCCAGAGGCACTGCTATGATATAATTTGATGCACTGAGCCATCTCAGCCATTTCCACAAAAGTTCTCAAATTAACTACAAAACTCTCTTCAACAACAACAGCAGCAGATGTAGAATTTATACTTTTCTTTCATTATTAAAGCTTCATTTTACTCTTTTCTTTTACTCGTCTCTCAAATGCGTAAACTATCAAGAAATCTCCTCAGCTCCGAGTCGCGCCGCAGGTTTCTCTAAATTGCAAGGATAGTGAACCGTACAAGCGTAAATTGCGCCGGGAGATAAACCAGAGCGCGGCAAAGCAGCTTAAGTGAAACGCGCAGTCCGCGGGTCCGCGCTCACCTCTCTCTCTCTCTCTCTCTCTCTCTCTCTCTCTCTTTTCTCTCTCTCTCTGTCCGCGGTGCGGCATTAGAGGGCGGCGACTGAAAACAATGACTCTCCCGCTCCGAGTGCCGCTCTCGCCTCCACGCACGCATTTACTGCTAGGGCTATTTGCAATTTGACCTTTACTCGGGTTAGAAACTGACCGCTTCTGTACTTCTTCTTTATCTTCATCTTTGTACCGGCTGAGGTAAGCTCGGAACCAGCATTGCTCCTGTCTACAGTGACTCTAAACCGGAGGTCTTAGGTTCGAATCCTGTGGTGGATTTTCGACTCTAGCTATTTAGCTAGGTCGAATTCAATCGCTGTCCGGACGATAATTCAGGCATATGTCTGCTCTGATCGGTATTTTCCCGAGGTTTCTACGATCAGTAGCACGAAAATGCCAGAGCAGAACCTAAAAAACGGGCCACGGTCCGCGTGCGGTATTTCCTTTCTTTTCCTTATTCTGTTCTCACCCTTCACTCACACACACACAAGTTCCTTACTACCACACTTGTCGAGAGATCAGTCAGGCGCCTAAAACTTGTCCCGGCGGTGGCGGTTTCCCAATGGGGAACCATACGTATAGGTAGAAATATCCCGTAATCCGACATAGAGGTCGGAACCAGATCTCACCATCCAGTTGCGGACAATCACTGACACTTTCTGCATTGACTAACATACATTTACGAAACCGACGTCTATAATAGGTGACGGAACATCAATAAATCTTTATATTTGTGGATCTGTCTCAAGACAGGTTAGCATTAGACTTTCTCAATTAAGATCTATTCTATGCTGCTTCTTTCGTTTTGTAGCTAGCCTATTCCTCCAATAACAACTATTGATATCTTTCCTCTCTCTATCTCTGTGATGTTCTTATTTACACTGCATTCAATATATATGTATATATATATATATATATATATATATATATATATATATATATATATATATATATATATATATATATATGTGTGTGTGTGTGTGTGTGTGTGTGTGTGTGTGTGTGTATAATTTACATGTAAAATATGACCCATTAAATTTGCCTTCTAATTATTCATTTCTCCAATTTTTGTTCTATTTTTTTGAGAACTATTTCATTACTTTTTTCTGAACAAAACCCAATTTTGTATGCACGAATTTCTGGTCTTACATATTTCTTTGGTTTGTTGGTTGCACACTACCTTTATATCAATCAATTCTGCGTGGCTACGATTAAGATTATGACTTATGAATTTCCACCTTTACCATATTGTACTCAAGTAATCAAAGACCAAATCCATATTCCCGTGTTTTTGTCTTTAGCCCATTCACATTTTTAACGTTTCTTTTGTTCGTTGCCAATAACCAATAACCTACCCATAGACTAACGTATCGCTATGAGATCATTACAATACATATAACCGCAATATCAATACTATTGTAATTATTTTTTATATTTAACGTGTTGTATTTCCTTGTTAGAATCCTTAATCCGTAATTTCAATGTTTGTGTTGCCGTTAATAATAATTTTGACACCTGTATCTTATCCTCTCCCATTACTCGTAGATTTTACTCAGTTTTTTATGACAGAAATTTCGTATTCCCTTCCTTGAACTTTCAAGAATACACACATATTCAATATACTATATGTTCACCTCTGGATAGCGTGAACCCAAATCTTTCATCGACCACTCTCACAAAAATTCAACTGCATTTCTGAGTAGCGTCAAAATAGTCCCTACTATCCTTCGCTCTCTTCATCGCTCGTTTCATCGCTCGCTTCATCGCTCGCTTCATCGCTCGCTTCATCGCTCCCTTCATCGCTCGCTTCATCGCTATCAACGTCACCACTGCCTCACTGTCGTTTTTCGTACCCACGTCACAACTATCGTGGTGTTACCCCCAAAGTGCGTTTGCCATTCTGACGTCACTGCATCTGCAAATGAGGCAACCCCTGCACTGTCCTCACACCCTCGCCCACATCCTCCTAGCGATGCCAGCTGTTGACTGGTCTCTGCGCGGATTTGTTCCCCCTCCCCCAACCCCCTGCGTGTGGAAGTTGTAATGGCTGTAGTCGATACTACTTTTCTCCACTGATATGAGACACTGACTCTCCGTGAATTAACGAAGAAACGAAAAACAGGATATTCATCAAAACCAATCTTGTTTAACTGTTAAGTTACGATTTATAACAAAAAACAATAACGTTTTTATTCGTTTTAAAAAATATCAATATACATAACGGGTTCGAGACATTGTATTTTAGTACATTAAAACCTATCAATAAAATAAAAATATTAACGTACTTAATATCCCTCAATGAAGTATTTTATAATAAAATATGTTACAACTGAGCTATGAGGAGTAGCAATTGAATGAAATTGTTATTGAAAAAATGAATATTTTTATGTTTACTGTCTTATTTAACAATCTTAAAGAAGTATAATATTTTGTGCTTTCCTATCTCTTTCTTTGATTCCCAGACTTATATACGAAATTGGTTTTAATTGAATCATTAAACCACTTTCCAAACAAGCATTAGATTTATTATTATATTTCGATTTCCTTTTATATTTTTAAAATATTAGATATAACAGCAGTCGAATGCATACATTTTGCATATTATAAGGTCTTATAATTATGTAAATATTGAATTAATCTTGAATTTCGCTGTCCCTCCCTGATTGATCGTAAAATCATTAGAATGATATCGACGGATTCTGCATTCTGCCATCAGAATGCGCTGCAAGCCTTGTGATTCAACCCCGCACAGCCCTTCCTCGCAACAAACACACCCTTCGCATTCTTCTGACAACGACCACAGCATCCCATTTGAAGTCCACTCTTTTTGTCAAAGCGGCTGAGGTGGCTCCGGTCATCAACTCATGCCATCGCAGTGCCTCTGAGTGGGAGGTCCTACGGTTCCCAGACCCGACATTGACAGTATTTTCACCAATAGCTGGATAGCTAGGTCGAGTTCAGCGAGTTCTGTCAGCCGCCTGCTCCGATTGGTAGATTTACGCGGTTTCTTCTATCAACTCCCTCGCATGACGGAGCAATACCCAACAAACGGGACACAAACCGCACACACGTATTTTCTTTTCCTTCTTTGTCTTATCGTCACCCCTTACTTGCACACATGTACTGCTTAAATGCACTACACTTATACACATGTCGGAAGACCAGTCGGAAAGTTAGAACTTGTTCCTGCTGGGGCGGTGATTCCCTGGTGGGAGATACCTGGAAGAGGAGCCCCCCCCCCCACAAAGCCACCCTGTAAAGCAGTGTCGGACCATACAGCGTCAGAAGAACACCTCCACCTCTCGTGAAAACATGCACTACAGTTTCGGTGCTGATGACTGCAATAGTTGAGCATCCAGAAACTTAAAATAATCAATCAATTTGTATGCCAACTGGGATAGGACTTCTGGCAATCACATCAAAAAGATACCAAGACTTTTATCTAGTGTTTTGTTTCTGTTGATTTTGTATTTTCCATTTTACGTTCTGTATCACATAGCCTCTTTTCCTGATTAATGGTCCGGCAGCACTGCGTTTTTTTTTGCTGGGTACTAATGACATTTTTCTCTGATTACTGTTACTACGTAAGTTGCACTGACCGTTTGTTTCATGTCTGCGTCATTTCGAATTCTTTCCCAATCGGTAAATTAGATTCTTTATTCAATTTTCTTTTCTGTGTATATTACTGTTTCCAATACAATTTCTTGTGTTATTTCACCTGATTTATGTCCTTCCTAACTCATGTTTCCATTTGGAACTATAAATTGCAACCAGACAGATATTGCGGAGCGCTTTCTGGTGCGATTAATTCTCATATTCCCATTTAGACAACTCACCGTTATTTTCCATCCATTTCACCTTCGGATCAAATATGTTTGAGTCAATATTATTGCTATTATTATTATTATTATTATTATTATTATTATTATTATTATTATTATTATTATTATTATTATTATTATTATTATTGAACTTCATTTTTAAAATTGTATTTTTATAGTTCAGCTTTATTTCCAATCTGCTCCCTCACAAACTTTTGTTTTCTGGATCCACTTTTATTTTTACATCTCAACACCGCATCTTTCATTATCCCATAATGAATTCTAATGTTCTCATTCTCTCTTCCTAATTACAATGTCACGGATTTTTTCAATCAATTGTAACGCAATCATAAAAATATTTTTGAAAACTAAAGTCGAGACACATCAATATTTATAACATACGAAAAATCACGCTAAGTTCGAAAATATGGCAATAAATTATTCAAAATGTGATGTTAAATTTTCGAGTTTAAATAAATTTTGTAACATATCTTGAATACTCTCATCCACTTGTTACCAAGCGTACTTTCATTCACTCACGTTAAATGAATTTATTGTCACAAATGAGAGTTTTGTGACAGTTTTAAATAAAAAAAATATACAAAAGTATACTAGTAGTACCTAATACATGCACTAGTTAAGTTGTGTAAAATTCAACAAAAACCAAAGAAACAATAAAGAATCATCAAAACTTACGTATTCCTGAAAGACTGCAAACTAAAACAAATGTTGAAATTGCGAGGACTTCTGCGGCATGATTGCGTAAATCAGTAACGTCCCCACCGTGAACAGAAATATTCTTATGTCGTTACTTAGTTTTGAGTGCTCAACGCAAAAACGACTAGAATAAGCGGAATGTTTTCATTATATTTTGCACACTTTTTTACTTTATCCGAAATTCTTAGATGGATTTTGTTATCTGTGTTGCCAATAAACTCGCTTGAGGACACATTTGCGTTTGTTCCAAACGCTTTAACACAAGGTCTTAGAATGTAGAACAAACATAATAAATTATACAATTAATGTTCGAGGTTATCGCAACTTGTTTATTGTAATTGAGTGATTGTAATTGAGTGTAATTGAGAATTTATTGATTCCGGACGCGTCAACAACTTACGATATTAGTCGTATCGATATTATCGATATTAGTCGATACATTAGTCGTGAATATGTACTCGTAGTGCTTGTTACTTACCGGAGACTGCAGTGTTTCCCATCTGGAATTTTAGATCCGCCGGAGACTTACACATCGGCTTGCAACATTTTTCTCTTCGATGTGTTTCTCCTAACGCAGACCGTTCCAGGCGGGACACACTCGAAGACCTTGACTACTCTGTCGAGGTCGTGGTTGTATAGGTGCATGAAAAGTGCATGTATGAAGAGAAGAAGTGGACAAAGATGCAAGGAAAGTTTGAGTGCATTCTATGGCCGGTTTTTAGAATATTGTTCCGTCACTCGCCTGGCATTAGTCACAGAAATCACTGAAAACTGCCAATGACAGCAGCCAATCGCTACAATTCTCCAATTGGACAGCCAGGTCAATGACGCGGCAGAGAAACGACGTTTTCGATGAGCTATTGAAGGGGATTTGTTTATCTCTCTTTGATAATAATTCATCAAATCAAACCAAAAACCTATTTCATTCGTTCATGAATTGTTCAGATATTACTTGTAAATTTTCTCATTTTTGTTAACAGAGTGGGAATGAATAAAATTATGTTTGAAGACAATGAAAACACATTCAAATCATGAAAGAAATAGTGTATTCATTGTTGACCCTTCGAACACAAATTGAGGTGTCCAGTAGGAGATTGACCTAACCCACCAAATTCAAAACATAGATTTAAGAACGTATTCGATAACGAACACATTAAATACGTCAATAAATTGATGTTTTTGATTTTGTTGACTTGAATGAAATTGAGATAACCCACAAAATTCAAAATATCGATTTAAGAACGTATTGGTTACCACATTACACTAATCCTCATCTCAATCCCCGCTCCCACATCTGCATCACCAATAACCAAATTTGAATGTTGTGGGTTACCTTCCTCTCTTAATCCACGTCTCAATTCTCACAAGGAATTACTGCTAGGAAACTCGGTTTTTCTGTTTTGTAACGGACGACAGTCTCCACCACATTTCAAAGGCGGCATTTAAGCACAATTCTTGCGCTGCGCCATCAGCGCTCAGCATCCGCAACCGGTCGCCTCCAGCTGCTGCGGGGGCCCCCGCCGGCAACAACAAGACGCGACGCAGCAAACGTCTCTCTCATTGGCCCTCCCGGGCCGCCCTTCCCCCACCCCTTGAACCCACCCTGACCTCTGGCTCCGGGCGAGGCCGCCAGCAGCCGGCTGGAAAGCGACCCAAATTAGAGACCGTTACGGCTTGCGTTACGGTAATGCGCCGTCTTTTTAAAGAGCGGGCCCCACGCCGCCCCCGCGCCTCAACCCCCAGCTGCCGCCGCCCCGCGCCGCCCCGCTTGATGAGGGCAGTTTGCGTAATCCGAAGCCGCCGAGGGCGCAGACTTACACGGCGCCAGAACAAGCGCCGGCGCGGGCATAATGAGGGACTTGTTATGGACAACTTGCAGGGCTTACGGCGCGACTTCGCCGCCGCCCTGCGGCAGCCCGCTCCACCGCCCACGCACGCCGCTTCGGTTTCCGGTGATGGCGGGGGCGGGGCGGGGCCAAGGTGCCATTGGGGATTACGCTAAGGGTGGTTTTGTTTTCGATGTTGGCGGGGGAGGGAGGAGATGGCAGCCTTGGAGATTATGGTAGAAGTGGTTTGGTTTCTAGTGATTGTAGGGGCGTGGCACGTTGGGGATAATGGTAGGTTTCCGTTTGCGGGGGGGTGCTAGCGGTGTTGGGAATGATGGTAGGGATGGTTTTGTTTCCGATGATTACGGGAGCGGGGGGTAAAGGCGGTATTGGGAATTATGATAAGGGTGGATTTTTTCGGTGACGGCGGGAGTGGCAGAGAGAGCGGCGTTGGGGAGTTTGGTAGGATTATATAGTTTCTGGTGATGGAAGGGGTGGTGACATTAAATACGAAAATTATGGTAGGGGTGGTTGTTTTTGGTAACGATGGGAAAGGGATGAGAGTGGCTTGCGGAATTATGGTAGGTGTGGTTGTGTTTCCGATGATTGAAGAGGGGCGATGTCGGCATTGGTGATTATGGAAGGTGTGGTTTGATTCCCAGTGATGGTGTGGGTGGATGGTGATGATGGTGTTGGGAATTATGGTAGGGGCGGTTTTGTTTCCCGTTGGCGGGGGCGGGGAGATAGCGGGGTATTGAGAATAATGGGATGGAATTTGGTTTGGTGTCCGGTGATGGCGGGAGAGGAGGTGATAGCCGCGTTGCGGATTATGGCAGTAGAGGTGTTTGGTGTCCGGTGACGCAGGGGATGGTGGTTGATGATTATGGTTGGCGTGGTTCAGTTTTCGGTGTTAGCCGGAGCGGAAAGTGTGGTGAAGGAGATGGATTATATTGCATGCGGTTTGGAGATCGGTGATGCAATGTGGGAGCGGGGATTGAGAAGAGGATTAGTGTAAGAGTGTTTCCTCTGATGGTGGGATGTAGGCCGGGCGTTGGGATTTTTGGTAGTAGTGGTTTGGTTTCTCGTGAGGCAGAGGATAGGAACATGGAAGGTGAAGATGAAGATGATGGTAAGGGTGTCGGTATCTGTTTTCGGTGATGGATGAGACGGAACTGGAGATGACGGAGTTGGAGAATGTGATACGAATGGTTTTGTTATCGGTGATGCAGCGGGGAAAGGTGATAGACTTGAGAATTACTGAGGGTTGGTTCTGTTTCAGGTGAGTGCAGGTGCGCGAGTAACGACAGAGATGTTTTCTAGTTTACGGGTGATTTCAGTTATGAGGATGACAGAAATGGGGATTATGATAGGGGGAGGCTGGAATGGGCATATTGAAGCGAGTGGCTTGCCGCTTTAGCGGTAGGGGTTGGAGGAAGACAGAAATTTTGAAAAAAAGAAACGTAAGTGATTCAGAGAGGGCGCTTACGTGGGATATTGGGAGTGTACGAGATGGAGTGGGGTGGGGACAGTGCGGAAGGGGTTTAACACATATTGGCAAGCTACCCATAAAATAAATAGTTACTCATGGTGAAGAGTGGAAATTCACGGGTGTGCTCTGGAAGATTGGAAGAATATATCTCTTTAAATCTAACAAAAAAATAATAATAACCAAATTATACATTAAACTCTCAAAACATGTTGTTGTGATATTAAAATTACTTTCTGTGAATGATCTAGAATACTCTTCAGTACATGTACACGGAAGAATAGAGTAACCAGTGTGCATGTGTTCTGATGAGTACAGTTTACGGTTTAAAGGTGCAGTTTCGACAATGTATTGAAAGGAGTGAGAATAAAATTGAATATAAATGTAATAGAACTCTATTTACCCCAAAAATATGATGTCTCGGCTTACCAATTACAAGTTAGATTAGAACAGAATTCTAAGCAGGGAGTTACTTGTTTTCCAGTTCAAAAATGTATCCTCTCCTATTGCACAAATCTCTCCATCGTGAAAGTAAGGCGATAAAAAGATATTGAAAGTACTCAGAGTAATCTCAAGAACTCAACACACGTCTTAACCTACGTTTTATCAGTGCCTTATTTCATTACAAATTGCCTTACAATGAGGGGTTTTGGACACCTGAATCAAGATTAAATTAATGTTTTTTTAGAAAGATCTTGAAGTATCATGCTTGTGACAAATTTGGTAAACAAAGGAAAAAATCATGAAATTTTATTGGAACTTAGAACACAAATCACAGGCAAAGACAGATACTATGGTAGTTGTATGACAGTAGCACTGGAAAGATATTTTGCTGCATTGTTTTGCAAAGATAAACCAACACGCCGAGAAATATAATATGATTTAGCGGTGCCGTTGTTCATAAAATCGAGGTGATTGAGATAGACGCCGTAAGCACGTCTTACTACGTCGCACTACAGTTTTGAAAACTTTGACACTCTTGAGAAATCTATTTTATTACCCAAATGATTGTTTCATGCCGATCTTGCATTTAATTCTAACAATATTTTGTCAAGTCCTCGAATTCCCATTCTAGTATGGCAACTCGAGAATTTGAATCAAAGACTCAAATCTTTCAAAACAAAGGTAATTGATATTTGAAAACAAATATTTCGCATGTTTGCGATATGGAAGTTCGATTATTTTTTTCATAGATTCAAATTATCTTTATTCTTACTACCTGTAAGCGTTCAGATCTTATACATGCATAATCACAATATTTTTAACAAATCATGTATTAAATATGTAATAATATATATTGGTCCAATTACAAATTATGAAATATAAGATATATCATCTGATATAATGGCGTTAAAAGCAATCACGGCATTAACGTCTCCCACACATTCATATATGTGTTAAAAATTTTTCCCTATGATGCCAATCTGTTTATAGCTATTAACATGCCTAGAAATATTATGAGTATTATTACTGCCGATGCCAAAAGTTAAAGTTTAATTTGGACGAGATAGTAACAGGCACTGTAACATTTCGTGGTATGTTCCGCGTATTATTAGTCACCATACAATCTCAATAGTTTTTAGAAAATGTATAACATTACTGCGATATTAAACACATGAATTTTGTTGTTGCGGCACGATAATCGATATTGTTGGGTAATGATTGTGATATATCTATTTCAACAATACACTTGTATACCGTGGCTCAAGGAAGATGGACGCTGAAAATTCGTCTGTACCTCAAGAATTTTCCAAATATTTATTTTTCAAGCTTCACAATTAATAACATTATAATTAATAACGGACATCCACAAAATAATGAGTTTTTTTGATTACTATTTGTCTTGTAAATTACCATGTGATTTTTTCGTAATAATATTGAGTTGCGATGAATGGGTCATTGTTTATTTAGATTACTAAGTATATTAAACCCATTTGCTAAGGATTTTAAATTTAAACCTACAGGAAGGGAAAAGTGCACGTAACATACTTATAGAGTTGCATGTTAACAAGTGTTAAAGACGCATGTGACCGGTTATACAATATTCACGTTATTACATTTGATAGATCGGAAGTTCGCGAGAATAAAACAAAACCTTCAAAGATGAGATTGTGATTTCAGCCAATTTACAATTCACCACATTTCCAATTTAAAGTTACAATCTACTCACTATATTTCCGATATCACTACTTCGACATAAATTCACACAGCGCCCAATCTCCCCAAAAAATCTCTGAAGTTCCACAAGCTCATCACCAACAAAAAACGTGAGGATGATGCTTTATTCAAGCGTGAAAGAGAAAATAGGGGATTTTACAGGTTTCTACTGTGTCGGACTTGATATAACCGCGAATAAAAACGTGAACGAAACAAACCAAAGCATATTTATCACTATGTACCGTAAATAGCGCTCTTTATGTGAAGCTGCTAATCCCGCGTTCGTACGACAGGATCCCGTTCCTCTCAGTGGTACCAATCCACGCGTATAATCCGGCGCTGTGGTGAGGGGGAGTAGGCAAACAGGGTTTCAATTTCCTACTCAGGCTTCGTTAGGCTCTGTTGTAATACTCGTTGCAACTGTAGAGCAGGCACAGTGCGCTGAAAGCGTGTGACATAGCATTTTGAGCTGTGAAGTACTCTGTAGCCGACAAAGCGATGTTTCAATCCGCGTAACGAAATATAGTGGATAGGGGAAACTGGTCTGGTTGTTTTGTCGCGTGCATTCAGAATTGAACATTATTATCGTCATGGTGTTAGCCACTGTTTTACGAATATTACTCTCATTGCTTAAACGAGTTACGTGCTGAAATCAAATTGTATTTACCAACTAGTGGAATAGCCGGCAAAAATTCTCCTAAACTGAATAACTTGGAATATGACATAAATATAAACTGTTATAGAGGTTTTACAAAAAAAACTAACTTTAGAAACGATTGTGATGAAACTAAGAGTGAAGTAAATATCTATTGTAAAAATATATTTTCGACTTATTTAAAACAAGGTAAAATGGAGAACCAGAAAGAAAAAATAACGATAGAATATGATTGAAAAAATAACGAAAATGATAGGATAAAGTATTTTATAAAAATACATTCAAAAGAATCGTTAATATTTGCTTTCATTCAGCATAATGTAATGTTTATATTTTGAGAATGAAATTTAAATTGGATGACGAATGTGTAACGGTTTTTAGGAATAAAGAAGAGTGAAAGTAAAGAACAAGAAACTGACCCTTCCGCTGAGAATTAGAGTATCGTAGAAGGTATGGAACAATATAAAGAGGCTTTGTCTTGTCCATGGCCGGCGTAACGAATATTGTATAATATAATATTTAAGATACAGTATTAAGGTTCTAAATAGTATCAAAGACAGTTCAGGTACAAAATAAAATATTTGTTGTAAAAGAAATTTCAATATAACGAAACGAAATTCGTTGACAAAATCACGAAGATGATTAAGTGATTAGATGATCGAAAGAGATGATAACGAGATGTACTATGCTGGAGATAATACGGAAATGAAGGAAGAGAAAGTTACAAGTCACAGCACGGAATAAACTGTTTGTCCAAGCAAAGAAATTAGAAATATTTAGATAGGAATATTGACATTTTATCCACGAGGTGTATAGTCTGTAAAAGACCACAAGGTTGAAAGGAGTGTACACAAATGTAAAGGTAGAGCAATAACCAACTGACAATTCATAGTGGATAACATGCACTACACTACCCCACAAGTCGGGAAACAATTTAGGAACTGGTAAGTAAGATATTTTCACATGAAGAAAGACATCGACACAAGATCTCAACTTACAGCGGGAGAGGAAAACAGCTTCATCCCAGAATATAACACGCTCTACACTTATGGGATTAATTACTTAAGTAGTCAACGTCCTTGGAATCAATTTTAATCAATCGGAACCACATGAATCGGAATCAAATACACACTAAGCCAGAGGCGAATGAATGGGCGAGGAAGTGAAAAGACGAGAGTAATCGCGAAAGCAAAGCAAACGCGGGTGGTGCACTAAAGGGAATGATGCGAGAGAACATCGCACTTACTGTAAGTTACAGACACGGAAAGTGACAACGACGAGAAGCGAGCTTCTGATCCAGTAACGACAGAAAAACTGCCAAGGATAGGAACAGCTGCAGAATGAGATTAATGATGTGGTATAAATGAAAAAAAAAAAACATCAAAATTACGAAACATGGATGTTTAAAGTGAAAACAAAATACATCGACCAAAAATCATAATTTTTTTAAAAACATCGTCGCTTTAAAGCTGCAGCATTAAATTCGTCCGCAAAAAAATTAATTTGTCAATGGTAGTGTTTATTAATTAATGAATTTATTTTAAATGAAAACAAAGTTATAAATAAAACAATTTAAAAAATAGGACCTGAAAGGGTGGGTGAGCACCCAGGTCTCTCTCGAAGGGTCCGTCCTCAGTTCGTCGAAGAAAGAGAGGAAAGAACTGTCTTTCGTCGATGACGCATGCCGTAACGCCTCTCTACGAACTAAATTCGAGGAAAGACCTAGGAATTACTAGGAAGGCATCGAAGTCATATCGGGCGGGAGATAGTCTGCGTGATGAGAGTAGTACAAACACAGGTCATTTGGCTCATCACACGGAGTGTTTTCATTCACAAACAAAGAATCGAAAACCTAAAAACATCGATAAAAAACCCACAATGTTGAAAAACATCAACTGAAGTAAATCGATGTCTGCATGTGAACATCGTTGTTTTGATATCATCGACATCGTTGTCTCATTATTCCAAATTGAGATTACCTTCAGGCGCCATACGTGACCATTATTTGCTATTATTCTTTTCTTCGATTTTCGCTTCTTAAGAACCGCGTGAGATCACGCTCATAATTTGCACCTTTACTCCTTTATTTTCATCCAAAAACGTTCTGTTCTTTTTCTGTTGCTTTTTTCCCCACCTCATCACGCTGATTTATCTAGGGGTAATTCTGGTTCGTTTTCATGCCAATAATGAGAAATATTCTAAGAAAATGAATAATTCGTTACTGTAAACAAACGTACGTGAGATACAACAAAATAAGTGTTTTTCAGTAAATAACAACAAAATCATTCATCTTTCAACATAAGTTAATGTCATAACAAATACCTCTGATATTCGAACTCCCGTGCTAAATGAGTTCCTCTGAAACCGGGTTTGCTGCTAGAAACACTTTCCCCTGGAGCAAGAGACACACCGAAATTTCACGTGCAGGCAGCAAACGAAGCGGTGGTAGATGAGGGGTGAGGGTGCGGGACGGAGAGCGAGGAGAAGAGTATGATTGACGGCTAGAATAGAGTGGAATGGAAGAGAGGCTTATGATGGTGGAGGCCGGGGCCGCCGTGGAGGTCGGGGTGAGACGGGGTCGGCCGCAGAAACGCGGCACGGAGGCGCAGGTGGAGGGGTATAAAGGTGTGATGGAAGTGGAGGTGAAGTGGTGTCGAGACAGATGCGGAGGTGGGTGCAGAGTTGGGGAAGGGGCCGAGTTAGAGGTGAGTTTGGGAAGGAGGGAGCGTGGCGGGCCGAAGCCGAGTCGGCAGGGTGCTTGCAGCTAGATGGCAGGGCTGGAGATGGGATGTGGAAATAGGAGTCGCCGTGGAAAGCAAGGTAAGTTAGAGGCGGAAGCAGATGTGGAACGGAGCGCGTTGGGGTAGGTGGTTTGGGGTTAAAGATGTGGCGGGGGCAGAGTCGAAAGCGGTGGTGAGTGAGGCAAGTATGGTGGTTGTTGCGGAACTGGCGAAGAGGCAGAGGTAGAGGTGATAGAGAGAAGAAGGCGAGGTGGCGCGGGGTGGGAGGTGCGTAGTGGTGCGGGGTGCAGCGAGGTAAGGCGGGGCGTGGTGTGGTGGTCGTAGGTGCGGAGACCGTGAAGTTGCAGAGTTGAGGTGCGATACAGGAGGAGGCGCGCCGGTGCGGGGTAGGGTGAGGTGGGGCGGGGTGGGACGATGTAAGGCTGGGTGGGGTGTGGCGAAGTGTAGCGGGGCGGCGGGGGTTGGGGCGTTGTGTGGCGGGGTAGTGTGGTGTGGTGTGGGTGCCGACACAGGGAAGTTGTAGAGGTAGAGATGAAATGGAGAAAGAGGCATGGGAGAGTGAAGCATTGTGGGAATAGCGGGCTGAGGTGAGAGCGTGCATGCGATGGGTGCGCAGAAAAAAAAATTGCAGAGGTATGTGTGAGATGGAGGAGGCGTGGCATGACGTGGCGTGGCGGGACGGGGCGGGGTGGAGCGCGGCACGGAAGAGTTGGGTGGAGTCAGGGAAGTTGCGAAGGTAGATGTGATACGGAGAAGAAGGGGCGAAGTGGGCAATTACGAGTGGGGTGGGCCGCAGTGGGGACGGGCGGGGCGAGCGGGGAGTGGTGCAGAGCGGAGCGGGGCGGGGGGTGGTGCGGGGCGTGTCAGAGGCGGCAGAGCGAGCGCGGCGAGATGGCAGGGCTGGAGACGGGGCGCGCCCGCTGGGAGAGGGTCAGGTCGAGAGCTCTGAATTTCGCCTGGCGGCGGCGGTGCAGGGGGCGGCACGCGCTGCGTTGGCGGCCGCGAAGCAGTAGGGACGGGTAGACGGCGGCGGCGGAAGAGCGATGGAATTACGACGCAGTAGAGCAAAACACATTCGCGAAAAAAAAGTCGTGGAATTTACTATACAAACGGCCAGGCTCCTCCAACACTCGCGGGCATTGGACGAATTCTTGACTGGTAATGCAGACAACTTTCTTGAGTGTAGGTCAATTACGAAGGAAAAGTACACCTTCTCTTATTGGCGTTAGCTCTTAATTGATTACACTACCAGCTAAAACAATATTCTAATTTAATTTATAATTACACTGTAGTCAAGAGAAACTAAAATGAAACAGTAATATTTAAAACATATTAAATCATTAATTAGTCTGTAAGATGAATCTTTGAATTTCTGAAATACTGCCATGCAAGAGCATCCTTGTTGTTGAACATTGCAGGTTTTCAGTTTTTAAATGCCATGATTTCCAACCCTTGGGTGTAAATTTCAAATATATTAATGTTTTCTCACATCAATTGTAGAAAAAATTAACTACAAAAAAGAACAAAACCTTAGTAATGCAAGTGATGACGAAATATTACTATAAGACACATTCTGACAACTACTACTTTGGTAATATAAAAAGAACTGAAAATATTATTGAAGCTTCATTTAAAGTAGCACCTACAATAAAAATATGCTTCAAATTCAGGTACACTCGAGTTCATTTAAATCTCTTGGGGAATATCAAATTTTGAGTATATCGAGTGAACAATGCAGGCGTCAGCGTTACAGACAGATAGACACACAGACTGACGTTTTGCCGTCGATCAATTTTTTGTTATGAAGGACCCCCAAAACATGGATTCACACCATGTGTTAGAGGAAGTAATCACTACACACAGCAATAAGACATATCTACTTTTCGGTTACCTTGGCCTGTCAATGAGAGGTTTTGTGATTAAAATTTGCCGCTTTCCGGCGCACGAAAGCAATACGTTCTCTACCTACGAAGTAAGAGCGAGATAGCAACAATAATTGAAATATGAATGATGAAATATTACATGTACTTTCGTTCTTAGGTGGGCACACTGCGTGTGAGTGTGCGCTGGGTGGAAGTGTTTTGGAGGTTGAGCGGGAGAGGCGACCGGATGACCACGTCGCGCAATGAAAGGAGGAGGAGAGAGAGCAAGAGAGAGAAAGAGAGAAGGGAGGGGGAGAGGGAGAGAGGGTGGGAGAAGAAGGAGGAGGAAGGGCGAGGGAGGGAGGGAGAGAGGGAGGGAGAGAGGGAGGGAGAAAGGGAGGGAGAGAGGGAATGAGAGAGGGAGGGAGAGAGGGAGGGAGAGAGGGAGGGAGAGGGAGGGGAGAGGGAGGGAGAGAGGGAGAGAGGAAGGGAGAGAGAGAGGGAGAGAGAGGGAGAGAGAGAGGGAGAGAGAGGGAGAGAGAGGGAGAGAGAGAGGGAGAGAGAGAGGGAGAGAGAGAGGGAGAGAGAGAGGGAGAGAGAGAGGGAGAGAGAGAGATTGAAATACGGAGCAGCGCCGCCGCAAAGATCCCGCACTGTGTGCGGCGGAAAACCCAGCGCGAACAGGTTTTAAAAACAGTAGAAAATTTCTGAACTGGCAGTAGGGCATGACGTGAGGCGACACGGCCACAGCGTGGAGACCAGGAGTAGAGTGAAATGTAAAGACAGCATTTCTGAGCAGATACAAGTCAAGAGTCGAGGGACTAGAACAGGAACGAATAAATGAAAAGCAGCTCAGAAAGGTGTTATAAAAAGTATCCGGCACCGGCTTAAATTTGACAAGATCTAAACCAGAAATGACTGCACGAGATGGAATCGGTGTCTTTTACAGTATTAAAGAGGGCACTGAAATCCTTCTCGCTGAGAGAGAGACGGTACTGCGTTAATATGAGAATGACGTGAGACGTCAAGAAATATAGTTTTCAAAATAGAGAAAAATGTTTTTAGAGTGATGGCGGGATTTTGCAAAGGCAAGGCAGAATATGATGATGTGAAATGGAAGGTTAGAAAATGGCGTAACCCGAATGGGTAGTATAACCAAAACTCCGCTGACGGCACGCAAAACGACTGTCAGAATATTACGAAGAGCCCGAAATTCGAGGACGATGCAGATGAAACAGTAGAGCAGGAAATGAGATGAGGGGCGAAATGCAAACGGGAGCTACGACGCAAAGGAGGGATGACTTGAGGGAAGCTCGGTAAAAAGTCATGCGGAAAAAGCCGACAGGACATAAAGCTAGGCCGCGGAAAGGAAGAAACAGTGAAAGTGGGAAGGCGGGAGGGAGGGAGAAGGGCGGGAGGGAGGGAGGGAGGTTGTAGCGAGTGACAAAGGGAGCGCGGCAAAATGGACTATCAAGTAAGGGTGAACAGTGGGGGACGTCGGACGTTTGCGTAATGAGGTGAGATAAAAAACAACTATTAATCAAGGAATAGATAGGAAAAATGCGAGAAGCAACGAGTCTACCCGGGACGGATATGTGGGACGAGGAAGAGTCAAACGAGATGTTGCTTACGAAGCAGGTGAGGGGGCGGGGCGATACATCAATGGTGAAATGGGCATGGAACGAAAGAGGGAGGATGAGCAGAGACACAGAAAAGAAGGATGCCGTATAATGAGAATATTAAAAATAGAGCGAGGGAAAACAAAAACAAAACGGTGCGAAAGTAGGAAATATTCCATCTGGACGTGGCGGGGCAAAGAGAAACTTTGGGTAAAATCAAAGAACGGCAACGCAGATTGTGACGAAGAAAAGCGGCGTGCTATTCCAAAGAACGGCATTGTAGAGCGTGGTTGAAAGGAACCAGGTGAGGCGAAGAGATGTGGGTGTGACGATGGATCGAATTTTGGGCAAGTTTGCGGCGAGATGGTGCAGGGCGTGGCGCGTCTGTCCCGGGCGCACACAAGGGGAGGATGTAGAAGGAGGGAGGTAGAGAGCGGTAGAATGTGCTTGGTAAAACAGGATGATGTGAAACATAGAAAAACGGAGCGAAAGCGGGAGATGTTGTAAATGGGCGTGGCAAGGCGATGTTGGGCAGTTGCAAAGAACAGCCGAGCCGCCCACAATTTGGCGAAAAGGTGCAGCGAGCGATTAGGAAGAACGGCATAGAACGGCGTGGCGGGGAGCCGCAAGGTAGGCCGAAGAGATGTGGTTTGTGGCGGTTTGTCGGATATTTGGGCGAGTTCGCGGGTAGGCGGGGCAGAGCGAGGCGCGTCGTATTATACTGCGCACATGGGATGGTCGGAGAAAGAGAGAAGTAGTGTGCGGTAGAACGAGTCTGATAAACATAAGGTGAGGTAAAACAAAGCAAAACCTAGGAAAACCAGAAGATGCAATTCCAAAAAAACAGAAGATGCAGTTCGGTATTTCCAAAATACTGCAACGAAGAATATGGCGAAAAGGAGTACCGTGCAATTCGAAAGAAAAAAGTAACAGAAAATTCGAAAGCGAGGTGAAGAGATATTGGGCACTTCCAAAGAAGGAAAACGCAGTGGGTGGCGAAGGGGAGCGAAGAGCTGTTCGAAAGAACGGCGTTGTAGAGTGTGGCGGAGAGCAGCTAGAGGCCGAAGAGATGTCGGGTGGGTTGCGATTCGGGCGAGTTCGCGGCGAGGTAGGGCAGAGTGAGGCGCGTCGGATTGCCGCACACAAGGGGTGCACGGAGAAAAGGGAAACGAAGAGGAAGAAGTAGAATGAATCTGAAAAATAGAGGGAGAGACAAAACAAAGCCAAAGGGTGCAAAAGTAGGAGAGGCCGAAAAGGGGCGTGGCGAGGTGAACAGTAATGTCGGGCAATTCGGAGTTGGGATTCGGGCGAGTTGACGGCCAGGCGGGGCATGTCGTGGTGCGAGTGGTTGCCGCGCACAGGGGGCGCACAGAGAAAGGGGAAAGTAAGGTGCAGTAGAATGAGCCTGATAAATACAGGGAGAAGTAAAACAAGGCAAAACGGCGCAAACCCAGGAGAAGCCATAAAAGGGCGCGGCGAAGTGCAAAAAGAAAGGGTGGTCAATTCCAAAGAACAGCAACGCAGTGTCAAGAGGAGTAACGAGCAACTCCAAAGAACAGCAACTCAGAGTGTGGTGAAGAGGAGCGACGAGCAATTCCAAAGAATGGCAACGCAGAGCGTGGCAGACAGAAGAAGAGATGTGGGGTGTGGCGGTGGGTCGGGATTCGGGCGAATTCGCGGCCAGGCAGGGCAGCGCGGGGCAGCGCAGGGCGTGGCGCGTCGGGCCCGGCCGCGCACAGGGCACTCGGGAGCCTTAGCGCCGGGGGCCGGACAGAGCAACAAAGGCCCGCGAAGAGGCAATCTCGGCCCTGATGGCGGTAATAAAGTGAGCTAATGACTGCTCGGGGGCCGAGCGGATTTACCTCTCCCACTCTCCCTTTCCCAGCCGCTCCCCTTTCCCCCTCACCACCTCCCTCCTCTCCCGTCCCGCCGCAACCTCGGTGACACCGACGCCGACCCGCGCTCGCGCCCAGGAATGCGGCCGCCACGACGACTCACCCACTCCCTCTCTATCTCTCCGCCTCTCTCTCTCCCTCTCTCTCTTACACTCACGCCACGACGACTCACCCACCCATCTCCCTCTCGCTCTCTCCCCAACTCTATCTCTCTGCCTCTCTCTCTCTCTCTCTCTCTCTCTCTTACACACACACACACCGATGCAGCAGCGTTCCTCCCCGCCCCCTCCCCGGCCAGGGTGGGAACTCTCTCCCTCAGACGAGCAGTCTACGACGCGGGCAGGAATTCTATTAGGAGAACGGCTCGGTTAACTATACCTCACCCGAGGTCGTTTCCAGGGAGAACGAAGCTGCTTAGAATAGCATCCCCAGGAAGCGCAAGCGCGCTTTCTAAAGGAGAAGTTTAGAGTGATGCGATTCGTGATCGGGTACTAAACAGTAATGAAATAACGTCGATACACTGGAAGTTCCCGCTATTACTGGGATTGGACGCGGCGAACAAATTTCGCGCGTTCTTGAGGGTAAGGCTGTTTGTTTTTTTGACTTCACTGCTTATGGTATTGTTGACGAGCAAACCCGTCATGGAACAAAAAGTAGAACCTCCCACGTATTAATTTGTAAATATGTAGAAAATAGTAAAATCATATATAATAGAAATCTAGAATACTCTTGATAAAAAATATAACGAAAAATCGTATGCCACTCAATAAAAACAAATTAAATGCAATCGTATATCACTGTGATGAAATAAATATTTTATCTAGTCTTTCCAAATACTGCTACTACGTGGTACATACTCAGTACATTAGTTTTTTGCATATAAAAATGTTAAAAAAGCTTTTGTTTCATAACACAACATGAAAATAGAAAACATTTAACGACGGTCGGTCTCTTCCATGGAGTCTTGCAGTCGAATGTCAACTCTGCCGTGTGCGGGGACGCAATTAGATTACAAAACGTGCACGCAGTATGAGAACATGCAGTATTGAATCAAATATTTGTATATTCAGTTCACTTGCATTGATTTTATATTTTCCCCGAGTTTTGGAGTATCTAACAAAACATTAAAAGCGTCTCAAAAGGCCGGATGATGCATAGTATCTTTCAATTTCTGCTCGCATTGAAAATTAGTAATATCAATGGATACGCATACTGACCTAATTACATATTGTAATGTTTTATGTTTATTTATAAATCAATTCATTTCTAATACATGATATAGAAATATACGACTACTCGGTTGAAAGACATTTATTCTTCCAACAATTGCGAATTTCAATAAATTATTAATTTTTAAAGAAAGCTCAACTAATGTTAATAATTTTTACATAACTACATCCATTTGCTGCTTCCTTGAGTGGCTCGTTGGTTAGCGTACTCCCTTTCAACAGTGCAATCCCGGCTTCATTTCCCAGTCGAAGCAAATTACAACGGTGCGCATTCCTTACAAAATATCCCAGTATCTATTGCTGTGTGACGATGAGAAAGTCCACCTATGGTTAAGAAGAACAGTATATACGGTGAAGGGATGTCTTCGTGCTTATCACTGGAACACCTTATCCCATGGCCGAGAGGCTGGGTCACCGCTGGCCGGCTAAGGCCCGTATCGGGCTGTCACGCGAAAAACTGGACATCCATTTGCACGAAGAACAGGACATCCATTACGTACGTAACTCATACTGTTCCACAATAACCAGAAAGAGTACTACAAGGAATAAAACTATTAAATTGGAAATATTTGTTATGATATATGTTTGACATAACTATTAATAGTCATCTGAAAGAATCACATGTCATTTACAGTACGAGTACTCACGAAGTATCTACTGTACTATTATAATGGGAACTCGTTTTCATTTCACAACTTTATTTTACTACAGAGGCCATCAAGTACTCACCAAAAGCAGTGAAATATTCACCGAATTCATTATATTTACATATACTCCGCGAAACCAAATGGAGGCATCAAACAATTCAACTTCAATATTTAGTCGGTTCCCATTTCCACAGTCACAAAGCGAATTGAGAATCATTCTTTTTCATTCTAATTCCATTATGCGCGGAATGCGTGTTCACAGAAGTGAACATTACCGACATTTCACACATTCATGCAGTATTTCTTGTATTCGAATAACAAAATAAAATGATCATGGTATTTTTATGCAATCATAATTATCAATCATTGGTCCGCAATATGACATTTGTCAAATAATGTAATTGATACATTTATTGAAAACAAGTGTTAGAATATTTTACAAATCTTCTGATCGTAAGATATTGTAATGCTATCTTTGGGCTGGAAAAATATATGTGTACACTTGCTATTGTATTGTTGGTAAAATTTGAATTTTTGGCTACGACTGGTTTAATGAGACGTAACTTCTACCATTGTAATAATACGTACTGTACCCATGAATTCACAAGAAAAATACTAGAAAAGTCAGTGCGAAATAATAATTTTGGGGAACTAATCTAAACAAATGAAACGAAGTCAAGAAGATGGAAGAGCCTGATTATATTTCAGCCAATTTTAGAGCTGCCGTGTGAAGTTACTTCAATCGGAGTCACTTACACTAAGCCAGAAATTTGCACATATATTAGTTGTTTCCGTTATCTGCCTTTCGTCTTGCAGTGTACGAGTAATACACAGCCTTACGACACACGTATAATACTTCCTCTTCGTAATATAGAATAGTAAAGGAATGAATTGAAATTAACAAGAGGCGAATTATATTCCAACAAATCATTCTACCCGTTTAAATGTACACGCAATTATAGAATCGTGGCTGATAATAGTTCTAGTAAAGTATTTCTGTAGGAAAAATTATGAATTATTTTGAAAGCAACACACGTCGATATAGTATTTAATGTGTAAATAATATAATGCATTACTTGTAGGTAATCAGGTTAAAAAATACTGAAGATACGAGATAACTTCGATATTTTTCTGAATTTAATTTTTTTTTATTTTACATTTTTAGGCTCTAATAATCTTCATTAAAATGTTTATTTGATTCACATTTTTGATTTTGTTGTTGAAAACAACTCTTACCGCCACTAAGTGATTTACGAGAAAAGGAAGCATGTCACTTCTGCCTTGTACCTTGAGACTCAAACAGCACTGATGCGTGCCCGGCCAGCTCCCCTCACGTGTTCTCGGGTCGATCCTCCGCTATCCGACAGGCAGCGGTTTCAGTTGCGAACGCCCGCAGGACGAGGAGAGAGGGAGCAGGCCGGCGGCGGACGCCCCGCACGCGACCTGCCGTGCCACACAGCTGCAGCCGCGACGCCAGCCCTCGCCACCCGCGCCCGCCCACCCACGCCCGCCCTGCCTGCCCCTGACCGCCACTGCTCGCCTCTGCCCTCCCTCGCCCGCTCTTCCTGCTCACGCCCATACTACATGCCCTTGCCCTCCCGTCAGCCCTTCTAGCAGCCAGCAGTAGATCCCTGCTCACTCCCCTGCCAGCTCCCCAGCCCGCCCTCTGCCCACGCCCACCCTGACCTACCCCCCCCCCCCCGCTCCCCTGCCCCCCCTGCCCGCCTACTGCCCGCCGCCTGCCCGTCTCGTCCCTCCCACCCTGCCTACCTCCTGCATGCCCCTTTTACTGCCACCCTCCGTTCCCTTTCACGTTCTAGTTCCACATTACCACATCTATCCTTCCTCGTCCGATCCCGTCCGTCTTCACCCACATTCTCACTCATCCATCACTCTTCCGCGCCCCGTTCTACCCGTTCTCCCTCCTACTCTTGATCGTTCGCCATCGCCTGAACCCACTGACGCTTATTTATACCCAACCGTCCTCCTAGCACCGCCCCCCCCCCACGGCCTATGTTCAAGCCCTCCCCACCTAGGCATGCCCATCTTCGTCTTTGCCTCCCCTTCCCTTCCTCCTTAGCTTGCACATCCCGCCTCACCCTCGCCAACCAATCCCATCCCGCCCGCGCCTACTCATTCTGTCCAGACCTAGCCTACTCATCCCACTCCACCTTCGCCTGCCCATCCCACTCCACCTCCGTGTACCCACCCACCTGCCATGCAGCATTCGCGCGCGTGCAGCGGCGGGTGCCAACAGCGGAAAGGACAAATAAGGAATTAAGGAGAGCCGCGTTCAGCCGGAAGGCAGGCGATTGCTTCGACCTCGTCGCGGGCAGCGCAGCCTGTCGCCTCGAGATAAGCCGTCAAATCTCGGGCCGCCGAGGAAATTATACGACGTGGAATTTAACAGTCGATTAATGAACAGATTTACGGTCCCTTTTAAAGTAATTAATTATGTCGCGCCGAGGGAAGGAGAAGCTTTTGGTGCCTTGAATTCGTTGGTGGAAAACTCAATTTAAAGCATCAATTTAAAGGACGGCTTTCTTAGAAGAAACTGCTCCACTTTTGCTGACTATAAGCGGATTTGCATTAAGGTAGTTTTATGCGTTTGAGCTCTTGATTTCACTTCAAGAAACGTATGCCAAGTGGTGATATGACGATTTACTTCGATTCAATCAATATTCATTTCAATAAGTCTTTTTATTACTGAAATTGAATTACATTTCTACTAGAATGGGTTCCATAGTAATCATTCCCGAAATTGCTTTCGATATTGAACTTCCACGTTCAATAAATCGGAGAAACACAAAAAAATATTCTTTATCGCAAAGCATTTTACAAAATGTGTGTAGAATCGTAGTAAAAACCAATGATGACAGGTAAAACGCGAATGAAGAATAATTACACTTAACGTAGGGATATTGCATTAAAGTATTCTGAGAAGGAATGATGAGGAATCTTCATATAATGATATATACTCACAAAATCATCTCATTTCACACAAATT
Organism: Gryllus longicercus; assembly: GCA_038098605.1. Lineage (NCBI taxonomy): Eukaryota > Metazoa > Arthropoda > Insecta > Orthoptera > Gryllidae > Gryllus > Gryllus longicercus. Next base: position 4,005,712 of record JAZDUA010000004.1, read on the forward strand.
TCATGGCGTAATTATTTTCTTGAAAACGAAATTGTAATTCTAAATTTTCACAAAAATTACTTATACCTAAAATTTCCTTATTTTCTAATTTAATATTATATTAATGAAATTTATTGCAAAGTTGTAGGATTTGGTTGTTTTATGATAATTGATGCACGTGACTCGAGAGTGGCACACTTGTATGTATGTCGAAGCGTGGAAATGTAGATTAACTGCTCAATTAAATTTAATCTCGTTGAGTTGGTAGATCCCTAAGAAAAACGACAGTATGAAAATTTATGTTTATCTAATTCAATACGTTTTTCACATTCTTCTTCTTCTTCTTCTTCTTCTTCTTCTTCTTCTTCTTCTCTTTCTTCTTCAAGTAGTACAGCCTATTTCCTTGCCTCAGAACCCTGGACTCAAATTCAAGTACACTCGTCATCTCCTAAATTACCCGAAAATTTCCAGGCTATGTCGTATGTGGATGTGGGTCAAAACATGATACAGTTTTGAATTTGACTTAAGATACAAATATTGGATTCTGCTTTTCCGCCTATTTTTAATATCAGTGTGCGGACCGACTGATTTATCAATCTCAATTCGATTCTGAAATTGTTATTTTGTTACTTGCGTCACTACGTCCCCAGCCTATTCGGCATTGACCGTCTATTAACTCTCCTTGACCATTGCCATTCATATGCTTTTGTTGTAAGTCACTGTCTCTTTATCACTGTCGGTCAGAGGCTCAGCACCGTTTGTATTCGTAGTTCCCTGCGTAACTTCCTTGACTTCACGGAGCTCGGTTAACTTCGGCTATCGGTGCAGGTATACAACATAGATGGCACTACTTTCGATATTGATGATGACACTGAACACGAAAAGTGGGGCCACCCTCCATTAAATATTCGTTATATATTTTTTATTATTTAAGATCACATCAACATCTAGAACATTAGCAACCACTCGAAGCAATTACAAAGGCAAAAGCAAATACAACCATGCTCGGAATGGGACTCGAAACGGTGATCCTTCGGTCAGAGATCGCTACGTCACTACTGTCTTAACAATCTCGCCCACCGGATCGGCTCTTCATAATGTATTGTAGTGTCATTTTGTTGTTCTACAGCAGTGTGCTTGTAACGTTTTAAGAACGACTTTATGTAGTTTTGTTCAGCAGCATTTTTGTAGCCACAGGCCACTAGCAGTACCTACTCTTCTGGATGTGATTTGCGAGCCCGTGCCTACCAGGGCCCTATAACTCCCATATAACGCGGTGGGCACCATTACAGTGGCGCGCTCAAGAGCATCACTTTCATACACGAACTAAAATACGAACTGCTACCCACGTTATTCAAAACGTGCGTGCGTTCTCGGGACGCAAACACACGCGCTTGATAAAAAAGATCGCGCCGCTGTTCGCGCTACCTTTTCTTTCATGGGTGTATTATTATGAATAAATGAATTTTAGGAGATAAACACATCGTATTTAACTTCTTATGTAATTCATTTCAGAAATCATTCGTAATCAAAGTGTATTCGTATTTCTTGACCGATTTTTATATGCGAAACTTGGCGAGCCTTACCAGCATCTGTATTCGACGACACTAGCGCATCCTATAGTAGCAGCCTCTAGCTTTGTCCCCAATTTTGATGGAGAGTTGCCGGGCCCTGGTGCCTACCTCGTAAGTCGGATCTGCCCTCTGGCATGTGAGAGGCGATGGCCATCCGCCCGTTCGCAACGCCACGAGGAGGGAGGCCGCCGAGAAGGCGATCGACCCCGCGCGTTCCGCGGGGCGGGGGGGGGGGGCGGCTTCGTGCCAGCTTGCGTCACGATGTTCTCAGGCGCCCGCTCTCCATGCGGCGTAATTACGTCGGCCTATTTCGGTTGAAGGCCGCTGCGCGGGCCTTGTTTGGCCCACGAAAGAATGCTCGGAAAAAAAGGAACAACGTCTTGCTTAACGGTCGGAAGATCAAGAGGACAACAGGGTAAGTGATGATCTGCTATATCGAATGTCACAAATAGACGCAAACCAATCAGTACGAGGGATAGGAAGAGGGAAAGAATAAGAATAAGGAGAAAATATAAGAAAAATGCGATGTATTACTGTACGAAAATGGTGTAAAAGTGGTTTAGATTACATAACGCACTATTTGAACTCGGGTAAGAGTCGGAAAAAGAAAACGAAGGAAGAAGTACATAAGAAAAAATATTGAAAAAGCTGTAACTGTATAATGACTACCAACCTCATGCCATATCAGAGTGAGGCGAACATCTAAAGGAAATATAACCAATTAAAAGACAACAAACTAGGCGGTAACCTACTCTCCGTAATAAATGAAGATTGCGTCAATACCGCACAAAGTAATCTCATAATATGGATAAGGGTCGCAATAGAGTAGAATAATTATAATTAACAAAAAGGAACACTATGCTCTGTCCTAATAGTTCAAACCAACGAAGGTAACGTGAAGTCTTCACCCCCCCCCAAATACTTCTCGTGCACTGATAATAACGTGCGACGTCTCAAAGCCGCATTGTGGACAGACATTGCGGTAAGGTGTAAACAGGTACAAGGGGCCGTCAGCGTCAGACCCACAATTCATGCACAGGTGCAAAGACTAAACGATCTTTGACTAGGCGGACGGGTTTGAAAGGAAACGTCTGAGTGTCTTTGTGAGAAGAGCGAGCAGATTTTCCCCACAGTGAGACCAACTGCCGAGCAGTTTCGCTAGAGAGGTCTTACTCCTCCGCTCAAACTAGCTGCCGTCGAACAAACTGGGCCGCTAATTGCGAACAAGAAGTCCCATTACCAGGCGACTTAACACAACTTTGAATGCCGGAGGGACTGAATTAACAGAAGCGCAATCGATAATTCAAAAATCGTTGTGGGGGAAGAAATATTCATGACGAATTCAGTGTTTCGAACTGATGATAAGCGAGAACTTCAAATGGCCTTTTACATGAATACAGAATGTTCGAAAGCAAATTAATGCCGGCAACGTGATCACTTCGTGTAAAATTTACATAATATTATGACTTATGGTAAGAAATATACTTATTCTGTTCTACATGTAATACCATTTTTTTGAGGGTTCCTTTTTCTGAATTTAATACATAATTTGTGAAGTTGTTTTTGCACCTTACTACTTCTAAATACGTAACAAATAGATTAATATTTATACTTTACATTAAGGACTATCAAAATTTAACTATTAGTGTATTATTCGTATTCTTCCAAGTCATTTAATTTCAAATTTGGTAATATCCTAAATCTAAATCACTTCTGAATCACGAAAAAAATGTATTCCTATATTAACCGATGAGTGAGAATTTTCTCAATTTAATGTATTATTATAATGCACTTTTATAACTTCAGTTTATTAGTTAACTAAAATGCTTACGCTAATGTACATCACTACACGACGAAGAACAAACTATAAACTCAACATGAATACAATGAGACAGGGAAAATTGCATGCATTTTCTTGCCGTTCACATTTCATTCCAGGGCGCGTAGGAGCCAACACTGTCCGCATTATACAGCCACGAGGAAGCAAAGCCATTTCTCTTTGATGCAGGGGAAATTTCATCGAAGGGCGGAACTGGTGCCGCGTAGGGATTAACTGTGTGGATGGGTATTCGATGAACTGCTAACTCGGGGCCTTGGGCAGTTGGGCTGAGGAGGCCTAGCACGTCCACGCCTGGGGGGGGGGCGGTGCGTGGGCAGCGCGAGAGCTGGAAGCTGAGCGGGGTAAGAGAGGGGCGAGGCGGAGGACCGAGAGCGGTTGCAAGGCGGTGGAGAGGGACGGGAGATGGGGACGTTGCGAAGACGGCACGCAAGTAAGGAAAACAGGGCGGGGCAAGGGAGGGGAGAAACATGTGAGCCAGGAGGAATGCGCGGGGAGTGGACGAATCGGGGCAGGGACGGAGTGGAGTGGAAAGGGACGAGAAGGAGGCAGGGTAGGACAGGGCGGGTCCGGCGGGGCGTGCAGATCGGGGCGACGGCTGGAGCGGGGGAAGGAAGAATGAGTGAGGCGGGAACGAGGCGGTTGAAAGGGATGGGTCGGAAGAGGCGGGGTGGGACGGGAAGGAAACGGGGTGGGCGTGGTGGGGGACATGGAGAGGTGTGGCGGGGTGGAGCGGGGCGGAGTGAGGCGTGGCGTAGCTTGACAGGGAGTGACGGGGCGGGACGTGGGCGGATCGTAGCCGGCGAGGACGGGAAGTAGAGAAGGGGAGGGGAAGGGAAAGACCCGCGGGGAAACGCGAGGTAGGAAGGCTAAGGACGAGGAGGGAAAAGCCGGGGTGGGGCGTGGCGGGTTAGGCAGGTCGAGCTTCTTGCTACACCGCGGGCGATGCAAGGGTTTTGCCCTGAGCCTCGATACACCGCGCCACCTCCCCGGCGTCCACCCGCGTCCCGCTCCGTCGTTAACACGTGTCCGACCCACGTGGCTGCGCTGCCGGCGGCCGCCGAAGCTCTCCGCAAAACGACGGCGGCGCCGGCTCCCGCAGCCAAGAGGTCGGCGCCGCGAGATGGGAGATTTGGAGAAGCGGGCTTGGATGTGGGCAGATGGCCTACAAAAGACGCCGAGTTCAAAAGAAGATGGCATCAGAAGAGGAAGGTTTGGGTTTTAAGAGGAAGGAAATCGTGCGGCGAGATAGCGCGAAAAGTAAAGGAAAAAATTGCGGGACTGCTTGGAACTACACATTTGTGTGATACATTTTTAGGAGTTCTAGCTTATATTATACTCCTATTTTGGTAAATATTCGTTTTGGATTCTCGTGAGAATGTGCGTGCACACAATCTAAAATAACCAAAAACAGATTTTTGAAATTCATTTGTAAAGATAAACATAAAATCGATAGAGAATTTGTAGTTAACCAAATTGTACGAAATGACGAGGAAATCCTAAAAGGAATAATTTATTAAGCACCAAAATTCGGGTTACGAGCTCCCCCTTCTGATATTACTAGTGATTAAAACTGTCATAAAACTTCAACTTCATTCAGTTGTGCTGTTTTAATTTTTTAAATAAACGAGCATCACCATTTACCAATCAGCCATGCTTTTATGGATTAAACAGACCAAAAAAGTTCATGTAGATCAGAAACATCGATTGCAGAATTATTACAAAATGTTCCCGAATAATACTTCCCTCTGTAGTTCTCGACAAACAATGTTCGGCAGAAGCAAACCTTCACTTCAAACGCTTATCCGTGTGCATCAGTTCTTGGAAAAAGTTTGAACCATTCGAAATATACATTTTCATTACTTTATGGTTCCACAAAACAGGAGACGAAATCAAAATTGAATGAAACATATGGAAGTAATGGAATTTTCTCATAAAATGAGGTACTTGTTCAACGCTATAATTATAATGCATTATATTAAGTAAAACGCAAGACTATGGAAACGTAAGAGTTGTTTTCTGGTTTCAAATGGGAATACTAAAAATGCCGAATGCTATCAATCAGTCTCAAATAAAATGTTCACATGTTCCACGTACAAGCAAATTACAATAGCTTAATTAGCAAGAAATTACGTGATAATTTTAGGGTTAGTATTATAATTTCTGGGTAAAGATTCTTAAACATAAGCATGGCGTCAATATAAAAGTTAGAACTACGTCCGTCAGCGATCTTATTCACAATGCGTTCGCAAAAGCATAACACGTTAGCGGTTAACTTAAAAGCTTGCAAGATTCAAGCTTCCGTGCTTATACTAGAACTAAGAAATAAACTAATCAGGCACGTTAACTCAAAATCAAAGTCGATAGACGAACTAACACCATATGGGCCATGGACACAGTCGATACCTCGAAATCGATTCTCACATCCAACCAATAGTAAACTAGAATGCCTCACAGCCAATAGAAACTCTTATAATGTTTACATTTATGTAAGACATTGTGAATACTTCGGTGTATCACTTATGTTAATGTTTACGTCTATGCGATATAAGCTTATGTTCACGTTGTGAATGGGCCGTAAGGAAGTGATTGTGTTGAAGGCCAAAAGAGGCGAGGGGCCGGGTCGACGTTTATCCAGAGCGGAGGTGCTGCCCCGAGCAGGAAGTGCGGACGGCCAGTGGCAGAAACCCCTCTATTTCCCGCTCGTTGCCCGCTCCACGTTCCTGGCTTCCACCCCCTCCCTCTCGCCGCCCCTCACCACTTCATCCATTCCTCGCCCCCCACCGCCGGCGTGCAGTGCCCGCAGGCCATGCTGCTCTTCTCGACGAAGTTGAGCCAAGTTTCGACCTCGCCTCCGCCCCCGCAGCCACCGCCCCCCCCCGCCCCTCCCCCCCCCCGGCCACTTCATCGGCACTGCTGCCTCCGGTGCCATCTTTGCAGGGGGAGGGGGTTCGTGGCGTAACGTCTAGCGCAAACGCCTTTCAACGCTGAAGCCCGAGTTTGACCTCCGGGAAACCCATCTGAAATTTTTGGTGGACAACGCTAGTATTGGGCAGGTTTTTGCGCGGTTTTCCCGTTTTCCCTGCCCCAACGGCGCAGCCGCCTCCAGTACTGTCTGTGCAGGAGGAGAAGAATAATGGCATTATGTATAGCTTTATCGTCATTCAACACTGATGTTTAAGTTGGCTGTAATTCGATATTACTTTTCTGGTGGACAAGGCGAGCTCTCGTCAGGTTTCTTCGGGGTTTCTTCCGGTTAATGACATATCACCATTCCTTCATCATATTCACATCATCATTATCGCTACTATCTGCTCATGTGCCTCAGCAGTTAAAGTAACCCTACGTCCCAATAAACAATAATACTATAGTGTTTGCCCCGCCACTGCCATTCAGAATTGCATGCAATCCACAAATTCCAACAATACCACGACTGTCATGTAAACGCTTCGTCGTCACTAATTCCTGTATCTTCCCTTGCCCTCACCCCACACCAACAACCGCCCCATGCTAACTTCAAAACTGTCATGTACTGAACACTTCCCATGGTTTGCGAGAGATTTCTCCTCTCCCAGCACATATTCCTCTTTATGTACCTCCCCTAGCGGGTCAGCACCCTAGCAAGGACAACCGTCTCTACTGAACTCAAAACATGTGAAGAAGTAGTTGTATGTAAGTAAGGGGTAGGTATAAGACAAGTGAGACGATGGACAGAAGTGCGGCCCTTGACCCGTTTCTTAGGGTAATGCTCCGGCATTCACCTGCTATTTTTCAAAAAAATCACGGAAAAGTACCGATCACAGCAGTTTTTCGCTAGTATTCTTCTCCAGACAGACAGCGGCTGAATTCGGCCTAGTAACTAACGATGGGTGTCGAAAGTCTGTCGCCGTTCAACCTGTCCACCACACGCCGCCCTCGCTGCCCACATCCCCCCCTCACATATCCCCTTACCCTTTGCCCCACCGTCTCTGTCAACACCTCCCGGCTCGTTCTTTCCCCGTCGCGTCTGCTACCACTTCCGGACTTGACATATCCACAGCCATATCCATCTGCACATATCCATCCGCCACCAACCCCCAGACCCGTTCTTAACCTCCTTGCCTTTGAATTTGCATTCGTCTCCGGACCTGTTCGTCTCCCGTCACCTCTGCCTCTGCACCGCCCCGCTTCCTCCGCTGTCACTCCAACCAACAGTGCCGCTTCTCGACGCAACGTAAGATGTTTTGCTCCGGCCGCCTCCAGCGACCAGCCTTTTTGCGGCGCTTCAGGCGACGGAGGCTTCGTCGGCGGTGGTGGCGGTGGTGGCGGCGGTGGCGGCGAGAGTGGCGGCGAGAGTGGCGGCGAGAGTGGCGGCGAGAGTGGCGGCGAGAGTGGCGGCGAGAGTGGCGGCGAGAGTGGCGGCGAGAGTGGCGGCGGGAGTGGCGGCGGGAGTGGCGGCGGGAGTGGCGGCGGGAGTGGCGGCGGGAGTGGCGGCGGGAGTGGCGGCGGGAGTGGCGGCGGGAGTGGCGGCGGGAGTGGCGGCGGGAGTGGCGGCGGGAGTGGCGGCGGGAGTGGCGGCGGGAGTGGCGGCGATGGCAGCGTCAGCGATGGTGCCAGCGGTGGTGGTAGGCGGTGTGCGCGGCGGCGGAGGAAGCTATGGGGTCGGTGGGGGCGGAGAGGCCGGTAAGGGAAAGGAGACCGGCGTGGGTGGCGGTGGCGGTGACGGCAGTGGTCGCGGCGGTGGTGGCAGCGATGATGGCACCGATGATATCGGTAGTGAAGGTAGCGTTAGTGACGGCGGTGGCGGAGGCGGCGGTGGGGATGGCGACGGGGTGGTGAAGGGGGAGGCTGTAAGAGCGGCGGAGCAGGGTAGACCGGCAAGGGCGTCGGCGCCTGAGGCTGGCTCGTTTCTTGGAATTCCAAAGATTTGCGTTAAAGAGCTTTTACGACATGTTCTAATATGGCGGGCGGGAGGGTGCACGAGCTCGTTAAGATGTCTCCGCCCTGAACGCGAAACGCTTAGTGGGTAGCCGTCTCCCAAAAAGGCGAACAGAAGTAGGTACGACCTGTTAACTCCAAAAGAAACTCCAAAGAAAAAGTTACTCGCAAGTTCGCTTTGGCTTTCATCTCAGAACATCTCACATGTGTAATTTTTGTAAAAATGTTTGTTGTTGCATTTGCGAAAAGGTACAGAGGAAAAGCACACAGGTCAAACAAACTATCCAAAGTGTTGCAATGTTTAATAAAAACCTACTTATCTCAATTTTTGAAATTATAGTGAGTAAATTGTTAATTTATTTTAATGATTAATATTTCGTAGTTTCTATTTTGGAGATGGCTCTAAAATTCCCAAGAGGAACTGTAATTCATCGTCTGAAATTGGCGCTATTGAGCATTCTCCGATGTTCAATATTCTAATTATAAAAAAGTACTAATACATTAGAAATTGACGATGAATTGTTCATAATTATATATTCCGCGTTCACAATTATATATTCATCAGTCTTTGTCAACCCAACAATGCCGTTAATATAACCGTGATTATTAAAATTGAATTCAAGTGACTAAAAAACCGTACAGTAGTTCGCAATTTTCATTCGATGCTTTCTTCCATCGCTTGCAACATCACTTCGATGTAATTCACCATTTTTACCACACAAGGGGTTGCGATGGAGGCAGCAAATACACAAACGGCAGTTGCAAAGCCTTTTTGCAATTCAGGTCAAAATGATTGGTTAAGTAGATTATTTATAATTAAGGCATTTTGTTCTTGCGATTTTACTTCCGATATTAGCTCTAAGGAGGTAATACTATACGCATTAATGGCTCCTTGTAGATGGACAAAGGAACTGGGATCAGCTCAAAGACAGCCCCTTTGCAAGACAGTGCTCACACACACACACATACACACCGACAAAGGGCGAACATCCATGCCTAGAAAAGATTCAAAGGCTTCTTTGAACAAGGCATCAAGACTACACAAACTCGAGTAGGCTAGAGTTTAGGTCCGATTAGGTCAGATTATTTAATAGATATGAAGACTTTAATACACAAAAGAACTAAATCCAAAATACGTTTATGTAACGAAAAAAATGTATTAATTAAATAATTCCAGGACATTAAGTACAAGGGCAAATATCAGCATTCGCTTTAAGGTAAATATCGCCTTTTATTTACATAAATACAAAATTATCTTCAAGTTACATCTGAAAAAACCAAAGGTAATGGCTGGAAAGGGAATAGTGCGCGCTTAATTGTCCATATTTTCTTAAACAAAAGAACATTTTTAAAACATATGTTACCGATAATTCATACCGATACTTCTGATAGTAATCGATATCAAATATGAAACGGTATTATTGATACCACCAATACCGGAATCACTATCAAAACATTTAAACTTCTCCAAATTTGGCTGTCCTGGCGAGGAAGCAATCCCAAATTAAAAAAGGTCATTCCTTTGCCCCTCTTTACGCACTTTCTTTCGTCCACATCTCCTCTTTATACCTTTATTCTCCTATTTGACGTATGATTCTCTTCGTCTTTCAATGATGATACGGCTATTCTTGCCGCTCCAGTCCCCCTACTAATCCAATTGAGAAGTGAAAATCTTCTTACTTTTCACGAGCATATTGCAGAGGCGATGACGCAAGTCAACTCGCGAAGTGCATCCTAGCTGTTCGTCTCTCTGCAACTCTGCCCGAAGGAGACTTAACTCCGGTGTTGGTGGAGGGCAACTCTGCCCGAAGTACTTTCACACGAAAAGCTTACATGTTTTCTTTACAAGACATTTACGTCGACAAATAAAACTTTCCTTTGTGTTCGACGACAATAAAAGGTTTATGTTATAACTACGAATGCAGCCTCGAGTCAAGTCTTCTTATTCGTGTCGCAAATAGGGAGGTAAAACATTGCACGAAAAGCATTTCACGTGAAGTAAAACACAGCAGTGAAGTCAATGAGCACTCGGGAACTGTATGACACTTCGTATAGACTCTGAGAGACAAAATTTTAAAAGTGGTCACACAGCACGTTTGATGATTCCCTCATTCTAACATAGAAGCATACAGTCAACAGAGATGATTTTAAGTATGGGGTTTCTGTGTTTTTCTTCTTTGTTAGTCGTTTCTTATTTGAAACAATTTTTTGACATTATACTGTTTTTCTCATGGAACCATCACATAACTAAAAAAATTGCGTTTATCACAATCGACACTTTTTGATGTTACGTGAATGATGCATTTGATGTGGAATGGGCGTCGAACACCGTTTAAGAATATTCGCGAATAAATTATATCATGCTCTTCCCATCAAATTACCGAGAGGGATCTGGAATTCAGAGCAAATTGCTGGTGGAGAGGAAAAGAGATGTACGGCCGATCTCATAGGTCTCATTCTGAAGCTCTTCAGGTTATTCATAATACTTCACCATTATATTACTGTACTCATTAACACATTATCTGATTCTTCAATTTATTCATGCATGCACTGAAATATTTGGAAATGGTGAACTGATTCATCAGGGAAACATTTCGACCAATAAATTAGAATAATCATGTAACATTCATTCCCTAATAATGTTTTTTGTCATAACTGAGTTACTCAATGATAGCCACCCATGTTATATGCAAGAGAGAAGCAGAATAAAACAAAATGGTGGATGAATCCTAATTATCAGACGCTATTTGCGTGTCTTGCAAAACATCTAATCAAAAATGTAGAAAATCATATTACAACAAATCTCAGAAGCCTTCAAACAAATAAAATAGTTACACAAGTTTAAATTCCAACTAAAACAATTTTATGCGTCTCTTTATATACAATTATTAAGGTGAATATTAAAAAATATGATGTTACTAACATCTTTGTTACTTTTCGTATTGTATAGTTTTAAAAGATTGAAAGTGATTGTAATACTAGTATAAGTAGCATCTAGTTCAATGACGCCCTCTTTGATCAGGTTTTTCTTTCATTGATATGATAATTGATTCACACGATCTAGTTTTGTTATCGATATAACGATCAAATAATCACTTTCTTGCCTTCTGAACACTAAATGTAGCTCTCTCCCTAACATCATATATTTTACTTTCTTTCTAACATGAAATTAGAATTGTATTATTCAAAACGAAAAGAACACATTTTCTACCAGAGAAAGGCATCAGCTCACGAGCTCTTTTGTCACTCGTACTGTATCTTTCTCGAGACTATTATGTATATGTATTGTATTCTGTAACATGATTTGATTGTATCCTATTTGTTATTGTTAGATAGTACGCAGTACAAATGTGGCGTACAAATGTCTCGTTACATGAAGTTAAATAGTTTTCACCTTCACCGCAAGGAGAACTCACAGGAGTAATTCTCCGCCCGGAGCGCCCACGACAAAAGTTGAAAGTATAAATCACCCCCAGGCGATAAAGAGGTACTTTAGAAACACACTATTAACCATTAAGAAGCCTCTCTAATCTTCTGAATAAACAAGAGTAATTTATCTTTGAAATGTCTAAAAGAGTCCATTACGTGTATGTTAGTTGATTATTTATAAGCATGCCAGCCCAAGTGTATAATTGCTAATGAACACAGAATGTTCTTTTGGCCACACATAACATACAACGTTTTGTCTTATTCGATCGCCTTTTTAACGTTTGGACATATTTTCTAACTCAATGTCTGTATGGTTATTGGGCTATATTGACTTCAGCAATACCCTTTATTACATGGAATATTATAATGTGCCACTGTATCTACTGCGAATTCGTAATTAAATAGCATATCAAGTGATCGGACGACAAATATATTTGTGTCATGCCGTTCCTATTTCTCAGCGCACAATCGACTGCCTCAGGTCCCCTTCAAGTCCCCTTCAAGGACATGGGGGCGAGGCCTTGTGGTTCTCAATCCTGAATTCTTAAAACCTAAGGGCGAGTGTAGGGAAGAATACCGATTGCATACGGCAGTCAACGTTTCCTAAGATACTTACCTCCCTCCCCCAAAAAGGACTGTCCGAATGCAAACTGATCCGTTTTCCTCGTTGGTACTAGAAAGAGCACGTGCATGTATTAGAGGATTGAAGACGTCCTACTCGCTTTCGCACTTAAAGAACGTGAAAGAGGAAAATAATAAACCATGATCCTATTCACGGTGATCATTGCTTCAAAGCTTACTATTTTGAAATTAAACAGTGTAGGATACTCTTAATTTATTGAAACTGAGTTTCTCGAACACCGTAACATACTCTAAAGAGGGACAAAAGTGCCATGGTCTTACCTAATAAAACGAAGAATTATAATAATTATAGTTTAATTAGACAAATACACGTATCTGAATATTCTGCCATCTGTGTTCGAAAGCATATATTTGGGTTACACTTGAATGGAACTTAGGCTGCCTCACACGGGGCTACTCTGAGGTGCCACCGAGAAGCGTTGAGCCCTTGGCAGTGCCACTGAGCGTGGGAAAGTAAGGATTCGTGAGTCACACCGCTGTGGGCTCCAGCTTCTATAAGGAAGTCAACTAATAAAAAAAGGTTCGATGGAACGTCCGAGTGGTCTTGGATGTAGGTTGCCATTTAAAACTGTGACCTGCTGGCGGTAGCATGGAAGCACGTTTGCGCTCCCAGAATTGGCCTCTAAGCGAAACATTAGCGAATGTACGCTGCTCGTGTGAACATGTCCATTTAAACCAATGCTTTTCCAGGAGACGTGCCACTCGTAAGTGCTGCTGAGTGGCGCGGTATGAGAAGCTCTTAGTTAATTTTTCCCCCTTCCTCCTCATAAAACATCAACCAGAATGCAATTAGGAAATGCCTTTGTAAGTAGCCAAGAGTGAACGGAGATTAAATGGGAAGCGGGTGAGAAAGAAACCTGATCCCGGGATGCAATCCAGCTATGACTTCTGAGGACGTCAAAAGTGAAAGGAGGTTATTTGAGAAGAGGATGTGAGGGAAACCTTAGAACGGGATACAATCGAGCTATGCTTTCTAAAACAGTCAAAAGGAAAACAGCGGGCTGTGAGGATAATCTTACCTGATATTAATCACGCAACTTTTCTTGAACGATGACCTTACTTCCCCCTCTCTGGCACAATAAACAGCTGAAGGCAAAAGCTCGCAGCGAGCACTGAAGAATACATTCCAAATACATTTTCACTGACGCGAAATAGAAACTATTTTCTGTTGAAGGCGAGAACTTCTGTCCGTGATTTTCTCCAAACAAAATCTAAAGAAATGACCGAAGCAGGCGAAGATCTACCACAGGATTTACCTCGGACTCTTGAGAATGTTAGAACGCAAATTATTTCGAAAGTTAAGATCCATGACTGATTCTCGTGAGATTGGCATTGCTTCATAAACTCTAGTGTCCGATTTCGTAACTAATACCCCCACTCTACCCGCATTTCTTCAATCCACCGTTCCAGAAAAGTTTGCGCGAGTAATATACAGTCGGGCGATTCCTCATGCGAGAGGGAGAGGTACTCACAGACGACCTCCATGCGGCCCTCGCGCTGTGCGGAGGCGAAGGAAGGCGCCTCGGCGGACACCTCGCAGCGGTACACTCCCGTCGACTTGAGGTTCACGTTCCGCAGCAACACGTGCTGGTCGTTCGAGTTGTGGTGCTGCAACAAACCACACATTTCGCGTCAGCTCTCACACTCTTAATAAGCACGTACGCTTTCGCTTTCTTTACATTTGAAGCGGTATCAAATGCAGTAATATTGAAACAACACCTGGCGGTATAATTCGGTAGTTTTCGCTTGGAAAAATTCGATTTTGAAGTTTGAGTGAATGGAGACGTGCCAAGCACTCTTGGACGTTTTGCGGAGAAAGTCAGGGCAGCGCGTGTACCTGGGCAGTCGCACGCTTCGGAACTCGAAATCTGCGAAAGCAGAAGGATTAATATAATCTCCCTGACCGCGACGCGCGCTAGCAATGCATCGTAGCAAAGCACGATTCTAATCAACAATGTTTTACACAACGTTGGCGATTAAGAAAAAACTATAGGAGCTCAATTGCCACCGTTAGAATCAACTGTATTTCGACTTATTTATAATGGCTCTTGACGTTTCATCAGCTGATACAAAGAAATTCAATCGGGAGCTTGAAAGTCACTACAGTGACATCACTGTTCTGATGTTCAAACTCCCAAATTGAACTTTAAGTTCACTATCACTTACTTAAAAATAACAAAAAATGCTGTTTTTTACGAAAGAGGTATGTGGGAGGATGTAAAGAGGTACAAATTATTTTGTAGAAACAAACAAATGGAAAAATAATATAAAATACAATAAAAGTAAGACCGATAGAAGAGAGCAACTCTGGAGAGTTAAGATAAAAATCCCTTTGCTCGCGAAATAGCATTTATAGATGCCAGAACGGGCGGATTGCGCGAACATACGTGCAATCTCCAATACACACGCTCCTATCCCCGAGAACGCAGTCAGTCTAAACAATTACACCAAATACCAGAGAAACTAAATTCGAATCCTTCATGAGACGTGGCAACTAGCGGCAACACTTGAAAAAAGCACATCATTTTATCTGGTGTCTCTTTTGGGTCTCCTTAAAATAGCTTTGCGGTCCCCTTGAAAAATGCAGTTAGAACCTTTACGGATAAAATAAAATTTTAATTAAAAAACAAACACACATCTAGTATTAAAGAAATTGAATTGTATTCTTCTATTCATTATAATGAATTATTAATACGGGAGTATCTTTGCATCCTGTAATTTTTCACGAGTTTTCCCTAGTATGTACACAAAGTAAATGAGAATATTCATAAAATTTATTGTTTGACAGGACACGAAATATCTTGAAACAATCGCATTGGCCAGTCACTCTGATAACTTTCCAGAATGACCTGTTATTCGAAAATTATACTTTAGAAGTACTTTATATAGTTAAGCGTTAATCATTATAACGAATCTAATTTTAACGAATTCAACAAAATAAATTGTCTCGATAATCATTATACTAGACGTTTTTATTTTGAGTTCTGGAAGGTTAGCAATACGAGTGACAGAACGAGTGACGCAATTATTCGTATAAAACAAAACCGTATTAACCTTGTGTGAAAAAAAATATTCAGCCGTCCTTCTGACCTGTATTTTATTTTAATTCATGAACTTAATTTACGTAATTTACAACCTCAATGTAATTTATTATTCATTTGTGAGTTCATGAAAAACAGTGATAATGGTAGCTTGTTTAGGTAGTGTCCACGAGACAGGAGAGAAGAGAAAGGAATGGGAGGCGTGTCTCTAATTATAAATTGCTGTAATATGCTTTCGACGCAATTCGTTCCACGGACTGGGGGGGAGGTCTTTAACCATAATTATGTAGACACAAGACAGAATCCAAAATAATATAAGTAATTATGATGAAATGGAAGAGTACATATTAAATCGATAATTTTGTGAAATTAAATCATTAAACATGTATAAAATTCGGAAAAACTTCAGCCACTAGATCTTCCATTCATTATCTATATCGCAAGCCAACCCCACAAAGTCCTTCAGCTTTCTTCCCTCTTGAGACGAATGATACTAGAGGAAACAACACAGCAAGGAATCATTCCAAATCATCAGAACGGTTTATTCTAAAAGATATCTAGTAGTTATTTGTATTTAAGTAGATTATGTTGAAATTGAAATTATATTATTAATATATTAAGTAAATAACATTATAGGGCTACGTATGGCTAGCAATGGCTTTAATGCATTTAATTATATTAAGAATTTAATTGTGATTTTCATACGTTTTTCACGCAAACAAACCATTTTCGAACATTCAATGCCAGTTTTCGAAGTATAAAATTTAAGTAGAAAGTTAGTAATTAGACATCAACATACGTGTAACACTTAAAGGGATAACTAAATCCCTCAACTAATCAGAAAAAACAATTGTTTAATTTCGGTTAAACACACTAACAGATTGATGTATACTTGATAGTATAAACAATATCAACATTCACTAAAGAATTACAATAAAGATATATTTTCTTTTTTAAATTATTGATTTAAATCGTTTGATTCAAATTTTAAACCATATCAGAATATCAGTTGGAATCAAATTAAAACATCGGCGAGACGAATCACAATACAAAGATAAAGATTTAAGACAAAGCTTATGACGGTAAAACTCATAAACATGGGGAACATAATGGTCAGAACGATGAATGTGAATTGATTTTTCATCTGAATACGAAACTTACACTCCCTTTGTAAGAAATATACACCCGTGAACTTTAGAGCAACTGTGAATTTAGGAATTGTTTCACACATAGTAGGTGCCTCTCTCCGCTGTGATTTTGGTAAAATGGTCAGCATACAGCAAATACAAAATAAACAAAAAAAGCAATTACGAGAGATAACTGCAAATAAATGTTTGTTTTAAAAAAGGCAATAACTTGAAAAGGCACAGAATTGAGCTTTGTATTTTGTGGTGAACTGGCTGGGAAGAGTCCACATGGGTTACTCCGTACTCCAGCAAATGTTATTTGAAAATGAACAGTAAAAGTAATATTTTTCTCTTAGTTTTGTAAATTAATAGAGGATTTTTTCAGCTGGTAAAATAATGAGCATGCACCAATCGCAATAGTAGATAGAGTTTTATAAAAAAGTGATAAAATAATTGTTAATGTTTCAAAGAGTACGTATTCTTGTAATTTATCTCGAGAAAAAATTTGAAACAGTTCTTTTGTTTGAGAGAACATATAGAAAAAACTGGAATTTCGTTAATACTACTGCAATTTTCTTCCTCAAAATATGAAGGGTATAAATTCTTTCTAAGCTGTGGAACAATTTGTTAATTAAGGAAACATAAAAAAATACGGTCGGAGCTCTGCGTCTACGAATAATCAATTCCAGCAGACGCCTCAAACTCATTTTACGACAAAACCTTTTACTTGCTACGAATGAGATTCGTGTTTAAGTAGAAATGGTGCATAGTAATATGTTATTAGGTAACTTTAGAGACATTTTTGCTCATAAGGAATTCATACAATTCTCTAATTCAATTATTATTAACAAATGAACGAGGTAATATGTGCAATTATAAATATTTTTAGTTGTAAACGCCAAACATAACATACATGATTCAGTAAACTTCCCAATTATAATTAAAAGAGATTACAGTAAAGAGTAATTTTAATCGTCATATAATAAAATGTATAAATCATATAATAAATTATCTCATGCTAAAGTAACTGATTTGTTCCATAATTTATAAATATAAAGAAAAAATATTTGAACTGCAAATGGGCATAACCCGGTGGCAGCTAATTACATAAATAAGATAATACAGCTAACATACAAATTATACAGTAATATTAAAATAATAATTACTTTATTAATAAAAATAGTAATGATATAAAACTAATTCATAAAACATTTAAAATTATCTTAAAAAGAAACATCATAATCAAAACCCGCACTGAATTTTTGTTCAACTGCACTTCACTACATTTTACTTCACTTCACTACACTTCACTATGACCCTTTAATCACTTCCTACATTATTTATCTGTTCTACACTACACGACACCTCACTTCACAATGTATTACTGACGCATCACTCCATAACCTACTATTGTCAGCTAATTACCTCATTTATTTAGTAATACCCTAAATTAATTTCCTAACGTGTACGAATATTATGTTACTTTATTTACGTAACTTGTTAATTATGTAACTTGTTATATAACTTGTAGGTGTATATGTTGTAATTTCAATGACTTGCTGCTTAATGTCTTAGGTAAATTTACTGATTATTGGATCTTTCTACATAAATAAGCATGTAGTTATAAAAATGTAAATATAATAATATTTATGTAAATATAAAGAAAGACTTTAAAAAAATTATCTGTTATGTTTTGCCTTGACAACTAAAAATACTAATTCAATAATTTTTTTTTCAATAAATATCCGTATTAGTTTCGGCGTTCAACGTCCTCGAGAATGTCCAGACTTCGGTTATTGTTCACAGAGGACGCAGCAATCCGCGCCAGCCGCAGTCCTCCGCCCAGCGACCCCGCTCGGAGATCTGTTTCGAAGTCGGCGCTTCGCTCGGCGTCACCCACAACTCCCCTACTTGGTCCTTCCGTCGCGTGCCCGCGCAGCCGTCCCTCACGGCAGGCAACGCCAACTTTGAATTGCTCCGGGCCAACTTTAAGGAGCCATTTCCTGCGTAACGATTCTTTTCCCTTTAACCGCCTGAGGAGGAGAGGGCGGGGCGGCGCCGGCTTCTTTGTACAAATGTGGCGCAATTCCTCTCGGCTTTAAGCGCATTCGAATAGTGTCGGAGAGGACGTATATTTAATTCATAACAATTTGTTTCCCCGCCACGCCCTACGCCGCGTCGCGCCCGGCGCTCTCAAGGTCGAGTGCCCTTGGCGCAGAGGGCTTTTGCAGCCCTGCGCCCCCCCCCCCCGCCGCGAGGCGCTGACCTAGGGCGAGGCGATTAAAAGTTCGTCCTTTGCCCTTTGGCTTGGAGCCCTCTTGTGTGGCAAGGGAGGGGGAAAGAGTTTTTGCAACGCCTCCTGCAATATGCTTTATGCGCTGGGCAGGCAGCTGGGATCGTGTAGAACAGGCCACTAGTGTTGATTACTTGCTTTCTGGGCCATGAATCGCTTGCGTTATAAACGAATATTGTTGAGTCCATATTTTATTTTGGAAAGCTCTATTGGGATACAACCGAGCCGAGATTAGCTGTGTATTCGGAACGAACTTTAATCGTGACTTTGGAAATATTTGAACAAAAGTTCTTGATGTCTTAGAGAACTTTTGACTTTTATAATTATATCTGATGTCATTCATTTACAATTTTTCCTCCCGTTATCTACTAAAATATCCCTTTGAATTAGCTGACATAAGAAAATAAACAGAAATGAAACACTATATTTTAATGGATTAAAGGAACAATTCAATAAATTGGCTGATATGTTTTCAATTAGTGACCCTCAGCAAAAACTCTAAGATGACAATTTAAAAATACTATAAATTAATTAAATTAAATAAATAGAATGAAAAATAATGAAATACCCTAATAAGATAGCATTCAGTACATGTCACATTAACTGGAGACAGATGAATGCTTTCTATATTTGCTGGTTAAGTCAATAGTACTGTCATGATTACTAAATTTAAATAATTTTCCAGCTCATGATATAACTCACAAAACTCTCGTTCATTTCTTTTTCTGTCAAATAATACTCCTCAGAAAATTCCAGACTTTCTATTTGAATACACTGTCTTTGATAGCCCAGGTAAGGCACACAGTCTTTACAAAAAATATATAATATAGAAATATTATATATAAAGTATTTATAACGTATAAAAATGTATCAAATAATTATTAATGGCGTTCCTAAACGTTCGTAAAAGCTCGTACGAGTATGAGACAGAATCCATTAAATAAAATCAAAAAACATCAGTGATATTATGAGGAAATTCCAGAATCAACGAAATCACATCTTGAAAATTGCGCAAAACATTTCAAACATCGTTCTGGACTAAACTTCGTTTACGGTTTCTTTCAGCTTGTCGCAGCACTTTTCAGCCGAATGGGAAACCTTCGAAAAATCTATTTGTTCAAAGTTTTGCTCTTTTTATTTTCGGAGTGCGTTGAGGATATATCACAGCAATGTCGCACTGCTTCACTAAATGGATATTGTGATATTGAGCTTATTTTCGGTGAATGTCACTGTAGCGCTTTTTGACGCGAGTCGGGAATATCCTCTGCGCTATCTCACTCGTGTTGCATCTAGTTTTGTAGTCGTGTTAAGAATTCATGACGAAATAAGAGTGTCTGGCAATATTGTACCTATTAATGACGACTTTGGTGATTGGATGAGGCATATAACTGTACTAAGAAGAAGCTATAAAACAAATATTTTTCCGAAACACTGAGATTTATAGAATTCATAACTTAGGTTTCTATGAAACCTTGTTCACTGAATGAGAAGTGAGTAAGGTTATAGAGAGTTCCGAATTCGTACAATTGTGACATTAAGCTGTTGTGACGTTAACCTTGTTGAAAAAAATGAGTTGTAATTCTTTTCACTTTGCCTTTTAATTTACTAGTACGTCATTTTCAGAATATAAACTTTACAGATATTGCAAAAGTAATGAAAATGTTTCAGTAAACTTTATTAAAACAAAATACGTTAGTTTAACAATATTTTCTGTTTGTATTTTTTTAAATACCATAATGAACCACTGTATCAATCCAGAAACAATCAAATATATTAATACATTACTTTCGTTAACACTAAAATAAATTAATTGAATTATCTATTTAATTAACTATACTAAACAAATAAAATACGAACAAGTATTGAGAGCAAAAGTAACGAATGAACTCATTATAACAGCATTGCACTAAGGAAAGACAAAAAAAATATTTACTGTCCTTTTTCGCGATGTTCAAAAGCGTCGCTTTTGAAAAGACTAAAATGTTCTCAGTACAAAATATTTATTTTCCAGATGTCGACACAATATTCTTACATTTTCAATTTGCAGTGTGATGGTTGGTTAAGGTTACTAGACAACAAAAAGGAACATTGAAACTCGTATCAAACATTAAATTACAGTGCAAAACATTCTTACTATTTTGACGTATTTTTTGTATTAAAAATACATTTCCCGATTATTGAGTTCAACTAAACAGCGACTTTTAATGTAAAATGGATATACATACTTCTACTGTGTGAAAGTTAAATACTAATCTCTTTTTAATATCAGACTATAAACGGATTTGTAGTTTTAACACTCAGCTTTTATTCTGTGAAAACTATTGAGTTTACGTCGTTTGTTGTAAATTAGTTTTTTTGTTTGCTTTTCGTTAGAGATCTACATATTGCACTCTTTTACCAATTAGTAGAGACACGCTTTATAGGGACTACAAAAGAGTACAAAACAGTTAACAAATAACACGGTGAAATAAAACGTAAAGTTATACTACTGAAAGTATAAAAAAATAAAATATCACTACAAAAATGTCTCAATATTGCATTATTTAGTAATCCCATAATTTTGTCCGTTCAGCACGCTAGCTGGTGGAAAGTTATTCCAATTTACTTAATATAGTTCAATCTCCAATTCACGTCTAATGTTAAATAATTTAACGAAACAGATACACAAAAAAATCATGTAGGCCAAATCTTTATATGGGACATTGATTGCGTCGTGACTTTTCATTCGCACGATATGATTCGTGTGAAGGCTCATCAGATACAGAATGTCTGAAACAGACTGGAATCATAGCAGTTCAACCTCGGGAATTAGTTCGGCACGAAGCCAGAACATGATCCAGCTGACTGCGGTTATCCCACCACGAAATCAGAAGCTAAGCAGACACGGGGCAAGGGGTTTATTTTTGTGAAAACTTTGTAAGAGACATGTAAACAAGGCTCTAAAAACTTTAGACAAATGGCAAAATTACTCAATATTTCATTACATGAAAAAATATATATTGAATCTAATATTATTATAGAGTCCCAAAATTTGTAAATATTCTTATTTTGAGATTGAACGATACCCATAAGTAAGGTTTAAACCAAAATGATTATGTTATCTTAGAATATCTATTGTCCTCAAGACTATTAACATATTTAATATTTAATTTTTTCCTTCTGAAATGAAACCCGTCATGTTTTCTGACACAGTTTTTACTTTAAATTATTAAATTATATTTATGAAAATTATATTTTATATCTTATAAAGAAGCAGATTGTTGTAAAAGAATTCCAAATACGTAGAATAAAAATGATAATATAAATGTACACATTGATATGAACTATAATTTTATGAAAAATTGTCTGTAATATCTCAAAGATACGTGCTTGGATTGAACTTACATATCTACGACACCTGTGTTGAAAAAGAGGCTTGAAAACGTGTTTTGTTTTCATTAATTTGATTTATTAATTTTTGCACA
Source organism: Gryllus longicercus (assembly GCA_038098605.1). Classification (NCBI taxonomy): domain Eukaryota; kingdom Metazoa; phylum Arthropoda; class Insecta; order Orthoptera; family Gryllidae; genus Gryllus; species Gryllus longicercus. The sequence goes on from JAZDUA010000004.1 coordinate 4,028,015, forward strand.
CACTGCAGGAAATGAAACACGTCTGGGAAATTTCCAATTACAATGACACGATATGACAAAACTAAACACGAAAAATGAAATACATACATTAAGAATCTTTGAACAGATAAATTTCAAAGAACATACATTTTCCCATTAAAAATTACAAACATTAGAACTCAAATTAAAAAAAAGTAAGCAAAACGAAAAAACTTATGACAAAAATAAAACATAAACACACAACAGTTGATTGAATTATTGACCAAATTTAAAGATATGAATTATTACATTTATTCTCGAATTTGGTTCAAAGTCTTTCCTTACAAATGTGGTTAAATGTTTGAATTCCATCATTCCTACACTAACGGTTTTCTCGAAAAGCCGCAGGAGGCGACGCTGCGTAGGAGTCTCACTGCGTAACTCGCGGTCTTTCCGCCTCCTGCGACAACGCGACTCTCAGCACAGAGGCCCGCCCCCGCCGCCCCCACCGCTACCGCTAGTGCCACCACCGCCGCCACCGCCGCCACTGTCGCCAACCACGCCACGCAGCCTCCCCTGCCGCCGCCGCCGCCATCGCTGTCTCCGCCCCACCTCCTCCACCCCTGCCCCCGCCACCTTCACCACCTCTGCCACTGCCGCCTCCGCCCCCACCGCCACGACTGCCACAGACACCATCCCCATTACTACCACCACGCCACGCCGCCTCCGCCAACTCCACCACCGCCGCCTCCGCCCCCGCCGCTTCCACCCCCGCCACCTTCACCACCTCTGCCACAGCTTCCACCGCAGCCGCAACCACCACAGCCACCATCACCACTACCACCACCGCCGCCGCCTCTGCCTCTGCCTCCGCCTCCGCCTCCGCCCCGCCGCCACCGCCGCCGCCGCACGTCGTCTCCGCTAAACCGCGCACGCGGCCGCCGCTGTCCCACGCGCGCGCCAAGACCGCGAAACTTGCACAGCGGCGGGGACGCCAAGTTTAATACACGGAAACCGCCCCCGCCCTCGCACGCATGACGTCGCAAGGGTTTAACCCTTCTCCCCCTCCGTCCCCGGCGCCGCCCCGCTCCCCTGCGTAGGCGTCACGGCGACGCAGGAGGCGAAAAGCGGGCTGCACACGCGTCGCCCGTTGCGCCTCCGGGACCCAGACAGAGAAGTCTATGATCCCGGCACAAGGGAAACGTTTTCCTCGCAATAATATCCGTAAATTAACTCCTTTAAAGAGATTCATCTATTAAATGGATTAATTAAAATGTATTAAAGCACACATGTACAGACGTTATGATGATTTTTTTTTCGTTTCTCCTTAAAATAATATTGACTCAAACTGTTATTAAAATTCTTAAAATATCCAGAAATTGAAATGACAAAATCTGGAATATAGCTCGTATAGGCAATTTTCAAGTATTAACTTCGAACTTTAACATTATTTTAAAATAGTAGATTTTTATTCACAAGTTAACACATTTCACTTTCATTTTATTGCCGAATTGGTAATATTCTTTTGTTTTTTCCCTCACGTTTCGACATTCTAATTCAATGACTTCTTTAAGTTGAAGGTGCTAATTTGAGATAACCTTCTCTTACATGTATTATTCCACAGAATGTTATTACACATTGGAACAATTGGAAAATTTCTGTATACTCTGCGTAGCTCACCGACGCACGAAGCCATGAAAGTCCCCAGTACAGTTCTCGGACTTACTCTCACGCAAAATAAAGGGAAAATGCTGTACTTGTTACGACACAACTCCTGATGCGACGACAAATGCCTCTTCTAAAGAAAGTTTTATCTGACCTCCATTTCGGTTTCAAAGAAAGTCATTCAGCTCTTAAACAAAGCCATATATGTTTTGACATACTTACTTAAGACCACGTACCCAAACAAAGTTCAGCATTTTTTTAGCAAGTGTAACTATTAAAAAAATATTGTAGTTACTACAGGATACATATATACGAAATTAAGTTTATATTATCAAACTATTATTATCCTCTATAGAAATCATTCCTCTCTGACAGTTATAATAAGATGAAATAGAATAAAACATTATATTCATCACTATTAAATTTGGTGTCACCCGTAGTAGTACTCTGACACTTGAGCTACATCTTGTTGACTAGTGTGCTATCAAAATGATGTTTCCCCTGTGATAACCTTTGTCGACGAAACCGCAATATGGTCATTATATGAAGACGCAAATTAGGCATCAAAATCTTCAAGATCACGGTTCTGTAGCAAAGGTTATAACGCTGACGCACACAAACAAATGCCACAAAATCCAAAGAAAATTTTCACATTTATATCTGATAATAAATGAAACTTAAAAACAATACTTTCAATAAGCAAACAATGGTATTACATCTCGATCAATGTTAAAGTAGAAAAATATCGTATCAATAACAAAATAATGAAACACCGTTAAACATTTTCTCACATCGTATGGTGAATCAATCGCCATTCACACTTGTCCTTGCTAAACAAATTAATATTTTTCATAGCAACAATAAAAACAATTAGGTTATGCCAACGACATTCGAGATTCTATGCAAATCTGAATTAAGAGCCCTCCATCAAATACAAAATTCAAAAAATAAAACACTAGAACATCACTTTCGAAGTAAAATTAAAGTGCCAACGAAATTTCATAGCTATTAACCTGTTAGACAATCGTAAAATCCTTCAATAGAGCAAGAATCTATGTGTCCTGTGTTACACTTTCCGGTTGAATTATTTTTGTGATACACTTTGTATGTTTACGCAATGTCCTTGTAATTTATTAATAAGAAACAATTTACTAATTGTTCATTTGGGAACAGTTTGTAAATTAATATAAATAATTAATTCCGAAACGTTATTAATTATTATATATAATTGTCACCATCCCGTCTCCTTAGAGAATATATTCCACAGTCGTAAAGGAATACAAATTTTAGCCACTTTACTGAGTAACAAATAATAATTTATTTTAGGGACAGATTGGAAGCACATTAACAAATGCAATGGCAAATCAGATTACATGAATGTAAAATTATCAGATCGTCTATTTAAGCAATACATTCTTGCGTTGGAAGAATGTCTTGATAATCCAGCAATAAAGTCCTGCAATAGATTTAGAACGCTCGTATCAATTCATGTAGTCTCCGCTAGCACAACCTCCAACACTGGCGGCGTCGCCGTGCAACCCTAATGAGACATTACCTCCCAACACACACGTGTCGTCGTAGCGGACCCAGCCACATATGCCGCAGCCGCCATAGCGCAAATGTCATAATCAAAGATGCCACATAACCACACCACATCCCACAATGCACAGTTCTCCGCCTGATTACCTGCATTGTCATCTCCAGGATGGGGACCAGATCCAATAGAGCAATCACTATTATTAATTGCCAGCCTTGTCAACGCCATCATTAGCTCGCTTCATTAACAAAGTAATTACTTTTAGTTCCCGGAACGACAATCATAACTAAATAGTAATTTCAGCATTAAAAATTTGTTTTAAATAACGAAAAATATTACAGTGTGTTGAAAAAAGGTGTTTTAATATAATTGTAGTAGAACTTATCTTTCACAGTTATGCCCCGGGAGCATTTTACACTTTGTTGGCATTCCGGTATATTTTATGCAGTAAAACACACCTATATAAATGGTTAGATTTATGATGTGTATTTAGATGTATTTAGAGTAATTTATGATATGTATTTAGATTTTTTAGATTTATGAAACATGTGCAAAAAATTTGGAGTTATTTCTACAAACTTAATGACTAAACTTTACGAAATGTTTAAATATAATCAGTATAAATATAACTATTCTTTGATCTTTCACTTACTTTCATCACTCTATAATATACTTTCTGAAATAATTTACAGAAACAATAATTTGTTTAAGTACGTTGTCGGACTCAATCCTCAATGTTTGTTTGCTGGTCTGAAACTATCCCCAAGATTGAGTACTTTTAAAATTTCAGTAATACAACGGAACTGCATCACATTCAATAACCACAGCAAAATTACTAACTTTCATAAATGAAGTAATTTCAATCTATTGGATGGAATTGAAATATCTTTTCAGTTGTAATGTAATCTGGTTGACTAATGATGTAATGAGTTTGCTTTTACGAGCCACTGTTCAATATTAATAGAGATTTCACATATGATCAACAGAGGCTTCCTTAATCTTCTAATTGAAATCAGTTTACGTTATAAGAAGCAAATAAATAAGAGAATTTTATGAAAAATTTGTTTTGACTTTACATATTGAGAATAGCGCTGTTTGAAAAATTAAAACGTTTCAAATATTTCACATTGAGAATAATGATAAGGTAGTTAGGTAGTTGGAACAAGATGTCTTCTGAAGTTACTTCCGCTTTTATTAGCCAGAAATAAACTAGAAAACTGGCAGGTGAGTTAAAAAAGAAGATACGTAGAAAGGGTAGGAATTGAAACAAAATGTAATGTTAGTAATAGTGACTGTTTATTAAAACACTGATCGATAACCACACAATTAAATTAATTTGAAATCGAAAGAAAAACGTAACGAAATACACTTTCTACAATCGAAAAACAAGTCAAGAACGACACTAAGCGTTAAATAAGCTGGAAACGTTTACGATAATTCCAAACGAAAGATAAGGAAATCTATCGCAACTAAACGCGCAAATTTTGTCTATATCCAATCAGCTAACATTGAGATTAAAAAATTGGCCAATGAATAAATAAATAAATGAAGGAGGAAACGAATGTTAGCAAAACAAAAATGAAGAACGAATGCAGAAAACACTTGATGTAACAATAGTTGACCGATGATTGAGTATAAGGAAAAACAGTAAACGAATATATGAACAAAAACAATGCTATATTCAGGAAAGTGTGAGTAAGCTGACGAAGGAACGAAGAAGCAAAAAATGAGCGATCGATGAAAAACAAAGAAATCAACAAACGATCAATGGTGCAAAGGTACGATCCAACCAACAAATGAAGGAACAAAGGAACAATCAATCGAACAAGCGAACGAAAGAACGATGCCGCACCCAGAGCAAGTGCCGAGAGGGAAAGGTAGAACGGAGTGAGTGGGTGGGGGGGGGGTGAGCGATTCGATTAGAGCGAGCAGCCGGCCGCAGGCGAAGAGGCGCGCGACCGCAGAGGGCGGCGCTGCACATCGCGGTCATCAGCCCTCTCGCCGCTCCACCGCGCCCTTTTTGCCCAGCCCCCCTCCCCTCCCCTCCCCCTCCCACCACGCGGACGTCAGCGAACAGACCTGCCTCCCCCACCCCACCACAGGCCTCTCACGCCGCGGACGAGCCGGCGCCGCGCGGGAGTAAACTGCGATACGAGGCTTGAATTAAATCCCGGTGACCGGCCACGTCTACCACGTGCGGCCTCACACGTGAGCCCCGCCCCCCTCCACCCGGCAGGCACGCCCGATCAGCGGAGGGGCAGTGGGGGAGCCGAGGACGCGGAAGAGTTCCGGGAAGCGGGCACTCGAAAGCAGAGCAGGGCGGCCCTCCCCCTCCCCGGAGGACGTACGTTGTGGCTAAAGCACAGTCGGGAATAATGATGAGTGGGAATGTGATAAAGGGAAAAGAGCAAGTGGAGCTTTTTTAAAAGCGCTAGATGACACGGGAGAACACATAGGAGGGGAGATCGGAACGGGTGTGGAAGAGACGGAGGTGGTTGCGAAAATGAGTTTCTGTTGGATGATTGCGGATTAAAACTGAGCGGACTTAGTTGTGGAGAAAAAGAAGGCAAAATAATGATCTGGAAAGGGGAAGGGAAGCTTAGAGTGGAGGTTGGAAGAGTGAGATAATGGTAGATGTCATCAACGTAAAACTGAATCAGACGACTGCAGAAGGGAACGCGCGAAATCCAGAGAACGCAGAGCGTAGAAATGGGAAACAGCGGGTTATAGCTCAGATAAGCAGATGTACTCGGAATGGGGAAAAGGTTCGAAATGAAAGAGTGGTTTGGAAATCACTACGGAAATTTAAAATTGAGAGGGGAAAAAGAGATAGAGGTGGAAGGCATCGGCGTAGAAATAACTCGGAGAACGAAATCGAAACGAAGGAGACGGCCGGTGGCGAAACCAGAGAACCCAAAGGGCCAGCAGCCGGCGGAGCCCAGGTGACCGCACCGGTTCGTCCGGTGCGTGGCGAGTTGGCGTGGGAGGGTCGGGACCGCCTCTTTGGGAAAGCAGATTCGTCGCCGGCGCGGCCTGAACGGCAGGCTCGGCTTGGCAATTTTCCTATCGCCCGTGTTTATGCTGGGTGAGCACATTAAGCCCTGGACTAAGCCCGCGGCGCGCAAAAAGGGCGCGAGTTTACCTTCGCGTGTTTTGTGCGGTGCGGAGCGCCGCGGCGGTTTTCGACGCGCTGGGGGGGGGGGAGGGTCGCCAGCGGGGGCTGGCAGCGGACGGGGAAGGGAAGGTGACGCGGTCAAGGGAGAGGCGGGGCAACGGCGAGGGACCGGCGGGGGACCGGCGGGGTGAAGACGGGGGCGAGGGTGGAGGCAGGGGCGAGGGAAACGGGGACGTGATTAAGGGCGGAGGTGGGGAATCTAGCGGTGCGGAGGCGGCGACGCGAGCGGGGGATGGGGTGGACGTGGGGACGCGGTGAGGGGTAGAGGCAGGGACGGCGATGGAGGCGGGGCGGGGGTGAAGGCGTTGATAAGGGAGGAGGTAGAGAGGGGGCGGGGACGGGGTGGGTCAGAGGCGAGGGCGGAGGGGCGGAGGCCGGGACGTCGGTGGAGGCGGAGACGAGGGTGGAGACGCGGACGAAGACGGAGATGGGACGGGGGTGGCGATAGGGCGGGTGAGAGGTGGGGGCGGAGACGAGGACGAGGGGGGGAATGTCGACGGAGATGGGGTCGGGGCCGGAGAGGGGGGCGGGGGCGGATGTGGGGACGGTGGGGAAGTTGGGGACGGTGGCGAGGGCAGGGTCGGCGACGCGGACAGGAGTTGCGGCGGAGTCGCAAACGGGGGCTGGAACACTAGCGAGGAGGATGAGGATGCGGGCGGGAGCGGGGGAAGAATGAGGACACGGGAGGCGAATATGACAGGTAAGTGGATGGTTGCAGCAACGGCGGATCAGGGAACGGACGCCCGCAAAACCGACTTTCTTTCCAGTCTCCACCGCACGCTTTCATTCACTGTGCATAATTCAGCGGACGCCTCTTTTTTCGCAGTTCCCCGGGGACCTTTGAAAGGCAACCGACGGCGATGGCATTTCCTTTTTTATTTCCCGCTCAAAGATTTTGGCAGTTTAGTGGTGATTTTTTCTTTGCTGCGGGCATTTACTAGAACTTAATTTTTTCAACAAATTTATGTCTAAATCATAAACATTCAATTTATATGCAAACACTCTAATAAAAAACGATAGATCACAACGTGCAGGTGAAAATGGCAAATTTTCTTGACTCAAATGTTTTCCAACGCTTTCGATTCAGAATTATATTATTGTCAGGTTTAAAAACTTTCGAGAAGCGATGATTTGTTATGTTATGATAAAGCTGTCTTTGCTTATTTAAGATAAAAATGTGGTTAAGACAGCATAGTAGAAATACGCATTCATTTCACTCAATTATGGGTGCTTGATGCGTTTTTTCTTATCGCTGAACTACGTCGGCGTCGATCCGAGGAGAGCCCGGCTCCCCTCCGAACACCAGCTCACGAGCGGACCAGCAAATGAGCTCCGTCGGCAGTAAGGCATCCTACTGCGCAGTCGTTAAATAAGTCAGCATATCTGCACGCCGCGCATTCGACAGTATAGAGCACATTAGGCGACCCCGATTCTGCGGGCATATGGGACTTGCCCCGCCCCCGCACATTCCCACATGTGCTGTTTATAGCGTCGCGCGCGCGCGGGATAGTGCGGTGGGAGGAGCCATAATCAGATGGCTACAGGCCAGGCGGATTTGGCTGTAGGCGCAGCCGGGACACAGATACCCCGGGATAGAGCCAGATTAAAACAGATGAAGGTACAAATTGTCCATACTCGTTACCGACAGGGGACGGGGTGTGCGGGAAGGGGGGGGGCACAAGAGGAAACCGGGGGGGGGGGGAGGTGACGGACGGGGAACCGAAGGGAAGGGGTGGAATCGGATACGGCATTAGCCGGAATGTTCGTTAATTAACACGCAGTTAATATCGGAGGAACCGTTTATACAGCGATAAAGCCACTTGAAAGAGAAAGCGTATGTATCAACCCTAATTTATTATACACAATTTGTAATTAGTATGTACACACGAGGTTAATTAACTAGTGAACATACGCGGACCGGGTTAGAATCGGGTAGGCAATGAATTGAAAGTACGATTGAGCGTAACATGATCGGTGGCGGGGCCCGCTCCCGTCGGCCGCGAATATTCATAGACGACATGGCGAATGCGGGGGCGACCAGGCCACGAGGCGGCGGGGAGGGGACGGGAGGAACGTGCTAATTTCGCGAGTGGACGGATTAAAAACGAATTTCTGCACACATGGAAAAATAGGGCAACGAAACAGTTGCGGACTGCAAATTGAATTTATGGACTCGTTGCTTTATAGGCGGAAATGTGTTTTGGCCTGTGTTCGAATTTTGATATCGTAATGGTGGGCTCGCGTTCCCCTTGCAAATGCGCGCCGGAAGTGGGCATACGCTGCCGCATTATCAAAGTAAAATTGTAGCTCCTGCGCAAATAAAATAGACTGATTTATTCATTGGAACGCCCAGACTGCGGGCGGATATTAATGTAATTATTTCGAACTCATAGAATAATTATTACCTGAATATTGTGGACAAAGATAAAGTGAGTAGCGCTCGTGCGCCAATTTGAGTGATTTATATTATGGAATGTTTCCTCGCAAATAAAATAACACGGCGGGTAATCTACTCTTCAAAGAGTTATAGATTTGTTAATTTTCACACATATCATTATGAACCCCAAAAATGAATATCAAACCATTAGGTTTTCATTTAAAAGAATAAAATACTTTTCTATAAATTTTTTTCATTTTTGTCTAATATCGGTGACGTCCATAAAGAAAAGGTAAAATGTGACGTCAATTACAAATACGTTTAAATTATCAACTTTATATTTCTTCTAGTGCAATTTTTAAGAACAAATCGATAGGCATATAAATTCCCAAATAACTCACCCATTAGTTTATTGCCATCACTTTTTTATCACTAAACATAGGGAGCAGAGATTTCTAACTGCAGAAATATGTGCAAGATTGTTCGTAAACTCTCTACTCTTAGCCACGTACAAGTGGCGGGATGTTGTGTATGAGGAAACTAAAGACGCTAGCTCCACGTATTTATACGGCAATTATCTCTTCAAAAAGGAAACTAGAAACCTTGCCGTAGTTCAGAATCCGGCATCATGGCAAATGGTTCAGAATATGAAAAAGAACTACGTTTTATTTATAACAAATCTCTTTGGATTGAAAAGTTAAAAACGAAGTGCTCCAACCATTCGCAGCTAACAGCAACAAATGTAATGAGAAAAAATAATTACAGCTACATTTTACTATGTTTCATTAGATTTATTTTTTCATACGTGGAACGTATAATCCCCTTTTTTTGTTTTACTATCACACTTAACATTAAAATTATTTGATATTTCTTTCTTTTAGAACATAATTTTTTTATGATGCTTTCGTTCCCAAATGCGGAGCATATGGTTTACGGTTTACCACTCTTATTTTACAATCATTTTCCACGCGCCGCGCAATGCCGTAAGGCTCGCGGCTGCACTCTCACTTCATTTGGTCCACGTGCAAAACACGCAAACGGCTGTTATTTAGAGTACAAAAAAGACAAAACTGTCTTGAGAGGAGACCATGAGCTCGTTAATTTGCATTTTACGCGTTGAGGATGATGTATACCCAAGCCTTTATATATTTTTGTTCTATTTATTTGTCTCATATTTGTAGTATGAGAAGGCGAACTGTAAATATATTCGATGGATAAAGGGTTCTAAAGACTTTCCTTAATATTTAGGACAAGTCTGTACACATCTATATTTATTTGTATGATTCATCGGCATTTTTGTTGTTGTTGTTTTTTTTGTTTTTTTGCGCTCCTGCAAAGTTTCTTTTTTATGGCTTTGGGTTTTTTTGCCCGCTGCTTGTTGAGTTAGCGCGACGAGAAGGCAGAGAAGGGAGGCGCTTGGACACTCGCATCTAGTCTAGTGAAAGGCCAATGGCTCGAGCGGACCTCCGTGGGCACAGAGATAAGGCCGCCTTCACACGGAGTCACTCGATGGAGCCACCGACAAGTGCCCCTCAGCGTGGGAAAGGAAGGATTCGTGTGTCACACCACGACTGAGCGTGGGCGCCGGCTGCTACAAAGCAGTCAAGTACACAGGCGTTTAGTAGCGCATCCGAGTGACCTAGTGTGAATGTTGTCTTCTGCCGGCGGTAGCGCGGACGTGCATGTGGGATGTTAGTGGGAGTTCGCCAGAAAGCGCCACAGCGCGATTGCGCCGCTCCTGTAAATACCTCCATTTACAATGACGATTTGTCAGCTGACGCGCGACTCCAAATTGCTGCTCACAGTCGCCGAGTAAAGAGGCCCTAAGAAGGAACCAGTTAGAGGGGCGAAAAACAAAACAAAACAAATGAACGTCATGTCGGAAGATGGTTTTATAAGTAGTATCAATAATGTATACACCAATGAACTAACTGCAAATGAACACATTTGAGTGTATGGTGTAACCTGCAAGTAGAATGCGTTCCATTCTTAGTGTCATCTCTCTTTAGTCTGTCCCAAATTCCTGCATACGAGCAGCCCTGCTGTAATATTCAAAGCGGTATGTAAAGGCACGTCAGTCAAGTACTTACATCGACCTTGACGCCCTCGACGCGGTAGGAGGTGAGCTGCGGCGTCGATTTGGGCACAAAGCGATAGAACTCTTCGTCGTCCTTGTACCACTTGACGGAGTAGAGCACGTCGTCGCCCAGGTCGTAGTGGCACTGCAGAATGGCGGACTCCCCGCGCAGCTTGTACTGCGGGATTTCCACGCGCAGCAACCGCAGCGGCAGCGCGCCTGCGCACACACACAAAAAACATTACTCTCTGTAAATGAAAGGCTGCGCTTCAATGCATGTTCAGTCAAAAAGAATCAAATCTTAGAATTCAGCAGAAATCTGAAATTTAAAAAAAATGTTTTTAAACGTTGCAACAACATCGAAATCATTAGCGACTACTATTGCATTTAACGGTATGGTAACTGTGAAGATGACATGATATAGTGTTATTAATAGGTGAAAGGACGAACATAAATACAACCACCCAAGAGGCGAGACTCGAACCTACGATATTTCTGTGCGTGATCGCTACGGCACTACTGCCTAAACGATCTCGGCCATCAGGACCGGTAGAAAATTATTATTAATATAAAAAAATTAAATTCGAATAGATCAGTTTAAAAACTGGTTAAGTCAAAACCCAATCGTTTCGAGGCCGATGAAACTTAATCTCTTGTTTTAGAAATTTATGGAATCCATTCATTCATTTCTAAAACTACTAAATCCAATCTTTAATTTTAGGGCAAAAACGGGCAAAATATAATCTTTAATTTACTAAAATATAAATCCAACATACGATTTTTAAATCCCGTGAAATGAAAACTATTATTTTCAAAACCTACGAAACCATATCTTTCTTAAATAATTTATTCGGCATAAATAAAATTTCTAGATCTATTAATAGGTCCTGGAATGTTTCTTCTATCAACAGGTAGTGACTATCTCCTCTTCTGTTATGGTGGCTTGTAGTGCTAATGCACAGCCTTGTTCTAAATGTTCAATTTAGAAACATTTCAATATAATCAATACCTTTAATCTGGATTTGCTTTTAATACAATAAAATAAAATCGAAGCCAAATAAAAATACAACATAAGTTACATTGTAGTTAAAACAATCTTTATGTTAACTTTGATATTTTGGAAACTATGGTTTTAAAATTAATGTTTGCAATAGAAGAGTAGATTTAAATAAATAAAAAACATTACGTTCAAATTATAGTTTTTGGAAACCCTTTTATGTGAATTAAATTTCCTTCATCAGAATCGCCTTACGCACTACATGCCGACATCACAATAATACTTTGTCCGTTAGTTTGCCTTTTTTTTCAGAATTCATTTCATAATATTATTATTATTACGAAACGGCAAATGCGTCAGTAATTAATACGTAAAATAAGAGATGTACATTGAAAACGAGAGTAAAATTTCACACATTAAATGTACACATTAAACACATTCTAAACATTTACATTGTTTTTATAAACTTTGTAATTATTGGAATAATTATGAAACTGCAGAATCAAAATGAAAACGTGAATTTGAGTGACGTATTTCTTAATCCTTTGCGTTATATAAAGAATCAAAACACGTGTATAACAAACTAATGACTTTTTTGTCTGATATACTTTGTAAAGTGAAACTCAATTTTTGCGCTGATAAAACGTTTTAATTTCAATATTTCTCAAATATAAAAATAAAAATCCATTCGCAAATAGCACGAAAATAAGTCTCAATGATATGGTTATTGTTAGTTTTAATTCAGACTGTTCTTTAGATTTTTTCTCAAGAGAGATTAAACATTTCACATTTCTCGTTCCGATATCTTCCGTGCACGAAAAGATCCATCTCTTTTTCAAGAATTATTTCGTATTTCGGAAACGCCTTGTAGCTGGCAACAGCTTCAAATATGCAGAAGGTTCCCGATACATTGAATTACATCTAAAGAGAAAAAAAAGTGGAAAGCGTCGAGAACAAGAGTTAGGCGAGACTTGGTCAAAAAGTCAAACGGAGCAAAGCGCAGACTACGAAACTTTCTCTCGTCCTGTACACAGCGCCTCAGATGAAGTATTCTTCGCGAGGCCGAGATGCTAAAGGATTAAGACGGATTTAGCATGAATACCCGGTGGAAGAACTGCGTTAAAACAATGCCTCGTTACCGGCGCAGAGATACAGCTCTCAGAAATTTTACAATTAAATTTCCTCGTCCGAAACTTTTCGAATCAAGCGGAGTATTGCTCAAGGGCGGGAGCGCGAGGGGTTTTGGGCGGAGCGAGGAGGGGGTCACAGCAAGGAGGGGAAGGGGGCCGCAAGTGAAGGGGAAGGGACCCAAACGTAACTGGGAATAGGGGCCGGGGGGGGGAAGAAAGGAGGAGGAGAAGGGGGACAGGGGTGAGTAGTTGTGAAGAATTCGGGTGCGAAGACACTGTCAAAGAGGGAGGAGTGGTTGTGAGGAGAGTGAGAGTGAGGGGGTAGGAGAATAAAGAGATAGATAGACCAGAGTTATGGGGGAAAGGAGGAGGTAGGGAACGATAGGAAGATAGGGAGACTGGTGCACCGGGAGGGTGCCATGGGGTTGTAGAAGGGGAGGCGTGGGGACGGGGATATGAGAACGGTAGACTGTAGAACGACGTACTGTCATGGGGGACAGGAGCTGGTACTGGTGACAAAGGGAGGGTCGGTAGTGAAGGGAAAAGAAGTGTGAGGTGAGATAGACCGGAGAGGGGTCAGGGTAGAGGGACAAGGACCGAGGAGTCTGGAGAACGGGGTGTGAGGAGAACAGAGAGTAGGGGGCATCGTCCAACAGGAAGACGCAGACAAGGAACAGAGAGGTGGAGACGGAGGGTAAGGTTCGGTGAGAGGTGGGGAACGAGGACAGTGTCTCGCGCCGCGGGTCCCCTCTGCCGAGTCGCCGTCAGGAGGAAGGAGAGATGTCCGGGCGTAATTAGATATGGCAAAAGTTAACCCTGGCAGACTTTAACACACTTTTCGGAGGCGAATTCCTCGATTGTCTCCGGCATCGGGGCATGCTCCGTCTCGCGTCAGACTTTTCGAAACAATTGCCTGTTAAAGCATCGATGTCGGGTTTCAATCTTCGATGAGGAGGGGAGGGTTGGTGGATTGAAACAAGCCGAGAGAGGAACGCGGGAAGTTAGAGAATGCGGTTCGTAGAAATTAAATGAATTTAACCGATTAAATTAAATATTTTGCTCTACTGCACACTCAATTATTACAATGGTGTAAACATTCATCTAAAAATAATTTTGTATCGATCAACACTTAAATATGAGTAAAAGATCCACTTACATAAATGATTGATTAAAGACCTAAAAGAATTCTAATAAAATGATTTTCATAGAGGAAGTTCTTTACTCTACGCCCGAAACCATCTTGATGTTTCAAATTTCAGGTACAAGCACTCGGTTACTTATAACCAAGTAATATTTCGAAAACCTTGTAATTGTACACAAATATTCCACTACTTATAAACGAGTTTATCACTCAATGAAGTTTCATTTTAGAACTAATAATAGTAAATTATTTATAAATATATTTCTGGTGTTTATAATAATTATACCAATCTTCGTGGATATTTAAATTTTTAACATTCAAATAATCGTCATTAAAATTTATTCAAATAATCGTCATTAAAGCTGTAATCGTCATTAAAATTTATTACCCATTTGAGAATTTACGTAACTAACACTTAATATTACTTTTATTTACTGTATCAAAGATTCAATTTACTTTGTACATGCAAAATAAATAAGAGAATTGCGGAAGTAAAATCACAGCGAAGAGAGTGAGTGTGCACGTGTCGCCACAGATAAAAACAGAAGAGAAAATGCAATTATAAAATGATGAATTATAAATTAATAACGAGATAACACAGAACAGACCACCAGGAAACAAGGAAAAGAAGTCAGTCATCGCAAAGGAACGAATCTCCTGTCAGGAAACGAGATAAGACGAAGGGACAAAGACGTCGACGTTACGAAACGCAGTGAAGCGATGAGAGAAGACACGAAAGTTGCTGTTTGCCAACCTCACCTCGCAAGCCCCTTCCTCTGTCGCACCCTGTCCTTCCTTCTCTCGCCACCGAGGGATATTTTATTTACTTCTCGACGCGTTTAACCAAAGGGCGAAATTGTTTGACGCTTCGCCAAACACAGCGGCGGGGTGGGCGGGGCGCTTTCAAGGGATTAGGCGGTGCGACTTAGGCGCACGCGCTCTTGGTCCTGGCTCCAGTTAACCCTCGGCAAGCGCCCCCTTGCCCCCCCTGCCCCCCCTGTCACCCTCCCCCCGCCCGGGCCAGGGCCTGTGCGAACTTCGCCCAGAGACACAGCGACGAGACGACGTGCAGTGGTTCGTGCGGCAAGAAACTCGGAGACTATTCAACAAGGCCGTAAACCGTTTCAAACTAATGGCGCTAAAACAGCGCGTACTTTCTCACCCGTACCATCACGCAAAATTCCGCGAAAAGTACTCAAATTGACGAAAAATTGTGTATGAATTTATTTCGAAACTACCTTTAAGGAACAGATTTCATTATGGAAAAAATTTGTCTTCATAATTGTAGTTGTAGGAAGACTGAAAAAGTTTGAAGTTTTGCAATTTTCAAAAAATCAGAGTTTTCAAAGAAAATGAGACCTGTACCACTCTCTTAAACGTTTTTTACCCTATCCAAAAATGAAATTTAATAAAAAACGATGCAGACATTATATTGAAAATTTTGAAAAACTGAATTTTTGACATTTTTGGGATTTCAACATCTTGTAAATATTTAGAGCTTATAGAATAAAATTATATTTATATCATAGCTAAATACACTCTTTTTTGACACCTTTCCCTGCATCTGCTTATGAGAAAATGGCAGTCATTTTGCTTTCGAGTCTCCTTTACGTTACATATTTTGAACAAATTCATCCTGAACGTACCTCTGAATTTACTCACGTGGTAATTTTGGGAGGTGAATTAACTAATGATGAATATATGGAAGCAAAATGAGTTTCTTTTTTCACGATTTCTCCAGAAATGCAGCAAATAATTGTAAAGTGCATAAATGGTAAGAGTTTGACATCTACATTAAATATGCAGTGAATTTCAAAATCCATTCAAAATGCTCAAATCTGGTTGTGTTTATTCAAAACAATGACCAATCTTCTCCTACAATGTCACAGCACTAGGTTATGTAGTGTCTAAGATAATGGTTATAAAATACAGCCAAAAAGACATGGGAGAGATTAGGTTTCATGTCACCCCAAATAATTTGAATTCGGTTTCGATTAATAAATCATTTTGAAGCTATTTCGAATAAAATAATATTTTAGATTCAATTTCTGTTAATAAACCTTTTTGTATTCGCTTTCGATTTTGATTAAGGTTCTTGACAAAAATGTATTTCAGTTCTAGTTTTGATTTTGAAACAGTTCCAAGCGGTGCAAAATTCAAGAAAGGAAATAAAAGACAGGGTTTTGACAGTTTTCGTTTAGGAGAAGAAAAAATGGAGGTTGGAATAATTTACCCGCTGCACATTTACAAGCCCTTCATCTTTTAGAAACAAGTTAAAATTAGCTATGATTAAAATGTGTTATCAAGAGATATAGTGTTGCGCAATGCAGTGACGTGGAGGATTGACTATTGCAATGGAAAACTGAGGAGTGTGATACAGTTAAGAGTAATGAAAGTGACCGACGACAATTTTTGACATTATTTAGCTAAATACCATGTTCATAATTATTATTACTTTTTAAAATTTCTATTTTACTCTTAGCTACCATTAATTAGGTGACAATTCAATGATAAATATATAGGAATGTGACAATGAAACTGTCACATTTTTATAACCAGTTGCAGTGTAAATGAATTTAAAAAATCACCAGCATTATCCCATATTTTTATTAAAAAAATATTTTGTAAACGGATCAATCCGTGAACTGATCCCGGCTGATCCGGATTTGGGAACTGAATTTAATTTGTCTACTGTATTTGTGAGTGACAACGGCTATCATTCTAGTACAAAATACATTTAATGTTAATAACCGGAACGATACAAGGTAAATATTTTTTATCCCGTGAAGCAGTCCTCGATCTCAGCGTGACAAGGTCCACGAAATTAAACTACGTTTTAAAATATATACCAGAAACCGAAATGTTTTGTTTAATTACTCTTCCAGCAACATATTTAATCTAAAATGACGATTTTGGTTTAGGTATCACTTAAAACTTTTTGAACAGGTTCAGTCTTGGTTTTGATTTGACGTCTTTCTCTTCAGTAATTTTAAGATTTATAATATCGTGATATTTACGAAATTTAGACACATCTCTAAATAAAGTATCAAATCAGTAGAAGCCATAAACCATAGAAAGCCATAGAAGCCTATGGCTGCTTAACTATCCAAAATGGTAAAAACAAATATGTGATAGGATGTCAAAGTAAGAATAAATCATCCGTAATGAATGCATTATCTTCTAGAAACCAGATAAGATGTAAATTCACATAATAACTAAAGGGCGCAAGTCCTAATGAAAATTACAAAATATACATTGTGGGAGTGATAAGGAAAGTAGTAAAATACTCAGCCGATTCACATTCAGCCGATCGAAAAATGAATTTCTGATGAAAAATGAATTGCCGATCGAGGAATGAAATGAAAATGTGCATAGGTGAGTGAAAAAACCATAGAAATACAAAACTTGCATTGATTTTTTAATGGATATATCCAAAATCACTTTTAAACGTGGTCCTGTCTTATGAAATAAAAAACAGTATAACTAACATTGTGTGTCCGCATTTACAAGACTATTAGTCTATTGAGTGAAAGGACGGTATAACTCTTTGAGTTATATTGTTCTTCCACCCAATACCTTACGTTCCCTTTCTTGCCTCTTGAGTTCGACACAGTCGTATGTAATCGACTCTATAGACCTGCAATATGAATATTAGAGGGAGTTATCATCTTGTTTTTTTAAGTTGAAAGAATCAACGGTAGTAACATACCTAATAATTAAATATCTACATAATGTTCGTCTTCATGAACACTCTTTTTGCCATGCAACAGCGACATCAAAAACGTCAAACGAGTCATAAGAAGACTTGATTGAATTTATCTACCAGAAGATTATGAGCCAATGATTGTAAAAAGTTGCAAATTAAAACCATTTACAGTATCAATAATTAAATATATATATATATATATATATATATATATATATATATATATATATATATAGAGAGAGAGAGAGAGAGAGAGAGAGAGAGAGAGAGAGAGAGAGAGCTGCTGGCTAAGCTATTATAAATAAACTTGCAAATCAAGTGTTCAAGTAAATAATGAAACCTACTTAGTTTCCAACTATAATCAGTTAATTTATTAAAGTTCTACACTGGGTAACTTTTCAGTCAGTAATTTTATCGGAGTGCTGGTTACAAACACTTTTAAACGGCTCAAGCTTCACGTCACTCCATTTTTTCCCCAGGAACCACCCTAGAAAAAACATTACCAATTAATGAGAAGAAGATCAATGATGTAAAAAAGTCTTCAGGTATATGAGTGGCCAAATGTTTGGAGATTTATTATCATACTGCGTCTTAGGAGACAAGGAAATTAGGATCAACAGGAATTAGTAATGAAATCATTACAGTTCTAAGCTATCATATTGTGTAAAAATTCATTAATAAAGGCATTCTTATTAAAATTAGTTACTTTGTTCTACGATTAACAAAGTGGAACATTAAGTGCATCGTTGAGTGGAAAAACAGTATAACTCCAAGATCTATTTTTGGCTGTTCAGCTTCACAAAACGCACATAATGAAACTTACCTGGCAAGTTCTTGTAGATTGAGTCATTCCTTACAACTTCTCTGTGCATTTGACTGTAAAATGTAGACGTTTTACGCAAAACATATTTTTGTATTATTCTCAAAACAAGGAATATGGAGTTGTAAGGAATATGGAGGTTTTCCCTCTCTTCGATTTATATTAAAAGCGTGGAAAAATATTTTAGTGAGTAAAGTATTACTAAACCAAGGAAACAATTGACAAACCCATATAATATGATTTCAGTATCTAATTATGTAAAATATTGTAAAACTTGTTAGTTATATATGATTAGAAAGTGTGATAATTAATGGTCATTTAAAATACTGGTAAATCAAAGTAATGAACACAGTGAAGCCTCGGAAGTGGAGCCCTGGAAAATGCTGTAATTAGATATATGAAACATGAACAAACAAGTCTATGATGCTTCGTCGTCGCCAAATCGACAGAAGAATCTACAGGTGAATTTGAGTGAGTTAGTGTAAGTAGCATACATTATGTAAGCGGTAAAGTGCTACGTCCATTACATTCAATGTGAAGAATTGAAGTCCGTATGGACACAGAATTCAGGACTACAATGAGAAAACATGATGGAATATTTTAACAAACCAAATCGTAACATATCAGAGTATCTCTACTAATTTCCATAGTAACAAATTATATTTGCCAGTGTAATGAAAAGTACCCATAACGTACGGATTTTGTTTCTCAACTCCTCATTACTTGGCCGTCCTTAATGATCAATTCTTTTTTTGTCACAGAAAATATCTATTTCGATTTCTGAATCCGTTTGATAGGAGTTGGATTTAGATATCACAGGGAGAAATGGTAGTTCTTGTCATTTTTATTTCTCTGCGCAAAGAAGATATTCTGTGTAGTTGTAGATCTTGTACTTTGTTCCGTCTAATATAGATCTCACAATACTTGAGCTTAAAATCAAATCAAATCGGAATGAATTCGTATTGTCACGAAGGTTTCTTGGGTAAGGGATTATTCCTTCGAATTTCGAAATGTTGATTTAGACAAAATCAAAAACCTGTTGAGGTTTCTCTGCCTTTTTAGCAAGAGGTTTGGCCTATTGGTGTCCTTTTTTTTCGAAGAAAAAAGGTCACGTCTTTTCACTGTTTCATTAACGAGGTAGCAACTCAGTAGCAGCAAAGATAACGGTCCATGGTTGGAGTGAAGACCCTTTCTTTTCGTCGGCAAGAAAAGTATTGAATGCTACTTTAAATATTGAAATATTTTTCTTGTTACGTATTTTGATAAAGCTTATTAAAAACCATTTGCATGGGTGACGTAATAAAACATATGATTTAACCATAGTAGTCGGGAAATATTATTTAGAGAAGTATTTTTTTTTGGGGGGGGTCATTACTGACCGCTAATTTCCCCCCCAATTTTCTTTCACCGTACACACTGCGCGTAGCCTGTCTGTCGTCCCCGTCCGTCCCCCGGCCACCGCGCACCCAGGAAGAAAGGCGCCGTGGCGGGGGAGGGGGGCGACGAGGTGATTACTGGGCTTAGGCTTCGGTGCCGCGATCGGCGACGGCCGGCGGTGGCAGGAGGCGCCGCGCGCGGATTACGCCCCCTCCCCCTTCCCGTCTTCCCCTACCTTCCCCCGCCCTCCCCTCCTTGCTCTTCCCTCTCCCCCTGCTCCGGCCACCGCCCCAAGTGGCTCTTCCAAGACGTCGCGCAGACTCCCATCACACTTCGCGGAGCAGTGTTGGATCCGCAGGAGGAGTCATGAACGTTTCTTTTCTGAGAGTGTCACTTGGCCTGGCGGTACACGCGCTAGTAAACATTATTCGAGCACACGCGATGATCTCTCCGATGCGTCATTTGAATTTTAGCCTATCCTGTTTCTCAAACTAACTATTGGTAGTTTCGACTCAAAAACACATTTACTAAGATCGAAATTATAAACTTTCATTAATCTACAATATTCATCGATAATAAGAACAAGATTTACTCTAATAAGTTGTATCAATTGTAAATTGTATTACAAGTTCCGGCTTGCAATATACTGCGTTGCACACAGTTTGATTGAGAATATTCTGGTGACGACATCGAAAATCCTATTGGTATGAAATCGAAGCTATGACATTTATATCAATAATGGAGAAATTCGGAGAAGGACGATGTTCTCAAAAAATTGTATGAGACTCTATTAACGGAAGAACAACTCAGTCATCTGGGAGATTGACTGTGTGTGCAGAAGGTTTAATGGATAGTACCCACTCTACCCCCTTTTACGGTTTCATCCAAATACGGCTATAATATTAGTAATCGACGTGTCTGCGGCTGGCTGTCCGTCCGTCCGTCCATCCATCCGTGCGTCTATCCGTCCGTCACTCATGACCAGACTTTTCCAGCCCACAGTTTGGGGCATGCAAAATATCCTTTCATGCATGTCAGTAAGCTGATAAAAAATATCGATTACACGTCGCACAGAATAAAGACAATAAGACCTTTTTTAATCAAAAGTGTAGATCCGTATCAGAGTCAAGAGGGGAAAAGAAATTCACGTAAGAAGGTATGTCGATTATTAGGGTTGAAATCTAGTTATGTCGTGCTTTATCTTATCAAGGTAAGAAAGCTTTTGAACATACGCCCCATTTTACGACTACGAGAGTCATTGAGATGTATAAACGTGCACATTTATTTGGGTTGCGTTTATTCTGATATCCTGTATTATTTCTTGCAGAATTGGAGCATCCAAAGCAAATGGAAATTTAATATTGAAATTCGCGCTTCTTGTATTTAAAATTAGCAAACACTGGTGGGAAATAATTGGCGAATATCGAAAAAAAAGTTTCGAAGTATTTCTTCAGTCAAAAAGTGTTGTTGAACCGAAATGTGCGGTCAACAATGCAGTAAATACAAGAATATTCCCAAGAACGCGATAGCACTCTATGATTAGAGTGATACATATAAAGGGAGTAAAAATGTTTAAAATGCTTAAAAACATTTTATTATTAATAAGCAATTAAACATTTTCTCAATAACAGTTATTTGATTCACAACCAGGGATTTATAGCTGGGTAATATAAATTTTGTTACAAATTTGAGGTTTTTCGAAGTAATTTTAAGATAATTTTCGTGTAGCGTTCTTTCATCTGTATATCTGAGATTGGTTTGTTTTTCTACATAACTTCAGAAACCCTATTTTGTAATACACGAAATGAAATGCTGGAGGTGATTACAACAAAACAATATTTTATTTGAAATAATCAATTGAAACTCCCCATAGTAAGGTACACACACATTTTAACAGATATTAAAGCTAATGCATAATTCAATAAATGCATAAATAATCCTCTAACGATTTAAAACTGTTTTGAAACCAAATGAAATAGATCTCTCATTAGTGTTCAAACAGCACTAGGTGTTCCGTGATCTAAATAAACTACCAAAAACAATGTTCATTGGTTCTAAGAAGCACTTTTAGTTTTGTCTTTGGTGAAGTTCAAATATTTAAGTCTATTATTTCGTAAAATTTATTCATTGTGGTATATTATGCATTAAAATTTCATTGTCGTATATTATTTATTAAAATTACATAGTTATATATTATTACAAATCACGAGAATATGACACGTACAAGAGACCAGGAACGATTAAAAATTAAAATTTTCTTTCTTAGTTTTTCAAAATTGTTCTAATATGCAGAAAAATTTAACCTTCAAATATGTACGTATATCTGAAAATACAATATGCCAAAAAAAATATTTCCACGTTATTATTTGTAAAGAATGGAATCATTTTTAACTAAGAATTAGGTAAATCTTTGCATTTGCATACAAATTCAGGATAACTATAACGAATAGTTATTATTTTCCATCTCCAACTTATCTTAGCCAAAAAACAATTAATGACACAATTATACAACATTAGCATAAAAATAAACATTTGAATGCGTATTCAGGTAGTAACTGTGACAAATTGCTTCTGCAACTAAGTATGGTAAAGATTAAAACTGCTTGCTTATATTCAACTTATCCAAAAACAAATAAGAAGACAATTACTGAACAAAAGCATAAAATTATGCATTTGCATACAAATCCGTGTTCTAACTAAAACAAATAGTTCCCTGCAACTAGGAATGGTAAATATTAAATGTGCTACCTCCATCTTAAACGTTTCTTAGCCAAAAACAAATAATGTCACAATTAAAGAAAGAAGAAATCTTTATTATTTGCTTTTAACCTAGAGAATTTTCTAGTTCGTCTTTGCATTACATTACGTAGGAATAGTCCTCATGATATCATATTATTCCGGTTCTATTACACTTTAAGAAGTGACGGAAAATCTTATATGCACTTGAGTGTTTGAGTAGTTATTTTCCAAGTTTCCGCACTTCCTCTTTTCATTCTATTATCAACGAATCAAATTAAGAGCTCGGAACGGAACAGTAGCAGACCTCTATTTTCTGTAAATCAAACACACCGGCCGTTAATGCTTGGGAACTGCACGCGATGTAATCTGCTCGAGAAACGTCGAAGCTTCCGAGTGGCGCAGGGCCACAAACTCCGCGTTTAAGCGCGACCGCTATCAGCAGGCGGTCGAACTCGCCTCACAGGCCACCGCCACCTCCCCCGCCCCCCGCAGGCGGATCGATAAGAAAAAGACTACTTAGCCAACAGCCGGGACCCACCCGTCCCGCCCCTCCCTCCCGCTCAGGACACGCTAGGCGTGTATTATTTACACAAATGCTCCGCGACCCGTCCCCGTCATGCAACGTCAGATCCACTGAGCCTCGGGCGTGCCTGGATACCTCCGCTGCCCCTGACACCCAAACCGCCCCCCTCGCCCGTCCCCATCCCGCCCCCGTCCATCCCCGACACGCCCCCGCCGTCCCGTGCCGCTGCACCCGCCGCTAGAGCCGCGAGGGCCAGCTGAAAAATTTAGAGACCTTTGTTTTACAGCCTTCCATTTTACTCCCCGCGAAAAGGTTTCTGCCCATCCTTCCTTTATGCGCGTTTGCGGGAGAATACAGACGCAAGTCGCTCGGAAAAATTCCGTTCGCGGATCGCGGCGCCAGACGTCGCGGCGCGAAGTGAGGTGAGGTGAGGGCGGGAAAAGTGAGGTGCGAGGCGGAGAGAAGCGGAAGAGGGGAGGAGGAGAGAGCAGAACGGAGGGAGGAGAGAGCGGGAAGCAGTGAGGCATGAAGGAACAGAAGGTGAGAAGCGTGACAGAGAAAGGGGAGCCGGGGAGGCGTAAGGACTGAGAGGCGCAAGTTGGGAAGGAGCGGAATGGTGTGGGGAAAGGAAGAGCATGAGATAGTGAGAGAGGCAAAAGTAGGAAAATTGGGAAAGTGGTGAGAAGTGTGGTCGGAAAGGGAGGGGAAGAGCAGAGCAAAATGGGACTGAGCAGTGCGAAGCTGCCCACGGTGCGGAGGGGCATAGTGAGGTGGAGAAAAGTGTGATGCAGTAGGGAAAAGCTATGAACAGCAAGGGAGAAAGTATAGGAAAGTGACACAGTGTGGGGGAGGCGCGTTGCGAAGCGAGTGTGGACATCACGGGGCTGGGAATGACCGGAGCCCGCAAAGCGGAGAGGGGCGGAAGGTCACTGGGCAGAACGGGACTGGCCAGAAGGGCGGTCGCGGTGGGGGATCGAAGTGGAATGAGAAAGAGCGGTGGTGATAGGAAGAGGTGGGGAGGAGCGAAGTGGGGTGAGGCGGGGAGGAATGAGTGGAACGGGAGCGTGCTGAGGAGTGGCAGAGCGTGGCGGGGAGTGAAAGAGCGTGGCGAGGAGAGGCGGAGCGCGACGGGTAGTGGCAGAATGTAACGGGGGTAGCAGAGCGTGGCGGAAAGTGGCAGAGCGTGGCGGGGAGTGACAGAGCGTGGCGGGAAGCAGCAGAGCGTGGCCGGGAGCGGCAGAGCTTGGCGGGGAGTAAAAGAGCGTGGCGAGGAGCGACAGGGCGTGGCGGGGAGCGGTAGTGCGTTGCGGGGAGTGGCAGAGTGTGGAGGGGAGTGGCGAAGCGTGGCGGGGATGGCAGGGATGGGTTGAGGCGGGTGTCGGCGCGGGGAGAGCGAAGCCGCCGCGGACAAGAGCGGGTTTGAGGCGGGTCAGTGCAAGGAGAGGCGTGGCGAGGAGGGAAGGGGAGGGGCGAGTTGGGGAGGAGCGGCAAGAGGCAGAGTCGGGCGCGGCGGGTTCGCGCAATTGCGGAAGAAAAGCCGGGGAATCGCTGGCTGAAACAAAACATGGACCGCGGGTGCTCCACGAGTCGCGTGCAATGCCCTGGAAAGATGCATGGGTCGCTCCGTGACGCAAGCGGAGTTTCGACGCAACAATTTTCAGGTCGGAAGGGCGGAGCGATGAATTAGCAACACACGAGGAAGAGCGCAGGGGAAGATAAAGTGGATGATTCGCTTTAATTTTTTAAAAGATGGAGAATGACAAGCTTGACGTGGATGGATATCCACACAATATATAGTACAATTCAGTTTAATTTATTATTTACGGTAATTACTCTTTGTCGTTGTGAACCGTATTTTCCTTTTACAAAGAAATTGGACAGCCATAAAAATTCCGTTTAATCATGAACTACATTAAACTTTTTGAATAGACTAATTAAATTCAAATTTTGTTTTTCATTTCGTGTTATTGAGTCACTGTACTTCAAAAGCCTTCCTTGTTTTTGTCTTCTTTTAAGTTATTTTTATTACATCTCTGACCGCCTGAGTACAGGAGTATCCGTGCAAAACATACAGCAGAACATCTAGCTATTTATACATTTGGCAAGGAAACTTGTAAACGTGTTTATAGCTGACTGGAAATGTTAAAAACGAGAAACAGATATCCTAATCACTTCCTGCGCACTTAAACAACTTCACTGGGCTCGCAAACAACGGTCGTTATCACGTCGTATTGGAACAAACGCGCCACGCGGGGCAAACCGATTGCGTATCTTTATAAGCAATTTTTTAGAAGGGGCGAACCCCGCATCGACAATCGATGGCAGCTCTAGCTGCTCGGGGAGTGGGGAGGGAGGAAAGGTCGCACTCTCAATCTCTCTCTTACGCTCTCGCGGGCGCTCCATTAGCGAAACGACAAAACACTGGCCTTCGGCGCACGGCCCTTTGCAAAGGGCTCATGAGGGAGCAGGGGGTACGATGCAGGCGGGCTGAGGGGGCAGGGGGTCGTGGGGCAAGTGCTTGTGGGCTCTCGGAGGCGCTGAGTGGAGGTGCATAAGCCAAGAGGCAGGGAAAGCAGACGCGAACGGGCTTTGGACAAAGTGTACGGACGAGGAAGAGAGGCACAGAGCAGACGTAAGAAATGTCGAGAACATAGGATGAGGAAGAAACGAGAGCGATGAATAAAACATGAAGAAATAATGAATAGATATAAATGACTAAAAACTTAGGGGAAAGAGAAATAGATGAATAAGGGGAAATAAAAGAGGAAGGAAGGAAAGGAAAAGATAACAAAGGAAAGGGAAACTGAATGAAGAGAAGGGAGAAGAATGGTAGAAAGAAGGAAGAAAGACATTTGATGCCGAACAAGGTTTGAAGAAGCGAGGGCAAAAATGGAATAAAACCCAAAGGTAGGGAAAGCGACCGTGAGGGGACCTTAAGCAAATAACAAGTACGGGAACAAGGAAACGAAATGTTGAGACAGAAATACGAAAGATCTGCAAAGGATCACGAGAAGAAGTTACGACACTATAGAAAAGAAACTTAAAGAAATAAACTGTTTCAAGCAATTGTATAATGAAAGAGAAGAGAAAATGGACGAAGATGGAAGGAAGGATGGAAGAAGGAAACAAAGGAAGTAAAGAGGGAAAACGGGAGAAAAAATATAAAACTAGAAGATTGGAGAAAGGAATAGAAGAAGTTGGTGATGCAAGGTTTCAGGAAGCGATAATAACAAAGGTAAGAGAAAAAGAAAGAAATAGAAGATGTAGGGAAGAAAAATAAGAAAAAATGACAACAAGAACATGTAAGATGAAAATAAAAGAAACTAAGAATAAAAGGTAATGTTAGCGACTATCAGGAATAAGAGAAGAAAGAGGAAAAATAGTAAAAATAGAAATATGGATGGAGAGTGATTGAGAGAGAATAGAGGAGAAAGAAGGAAACAACTTCAGAACAGTGAAAGATAGAAATCAGAGAAGTTAAAAGAAGAAAACTTATAATAGAGTGAGAAGAGAGAGAGACGAAAGTCGCAGATCAGTCAATAAGATAAGGTATAGAAAAGAAGAACCAGACATGTGCAAGATCACAAATAAAAAAAATAGAAAAAAAGACGCAGAATAAGAAAGGCGCGCAACGTCCGCCAGAAGAGAGCAGCGCCGGGTCGGGGCCCAGGGAGCTCCGAGGAAAAGAGCTGCGAAGCGAGACGCGTCGCCGGCGCCACGAGAAGGAGAGGACGATGCAGCAATTATACGTAATCACTGTGTAGGGGGAGCGTCTGTGCAATTACAGAACCCGCCTGGCAGTGTATACAATTATGTCGCCCTATTCTTTTTCCGCGCCCGCCCGCTCGCCCACCCGCCCGCCCGCCCGCCCGCCCGTCCGCCCGACGGCCCGCCCGCCCGTCCGCCCGACGGCCCGCCCGCCCACTCGCCTGCTCGCCGCCTGCTCGTCCGCTTGCCCGCGCCTAGAGTTATCGATTGAGCGCGCAGAACGCGTCGTGGGCTTGCGACGAGTGCGTGCGACCCGCGCATGCGACCGCATGCGATCGCTGCCGCTCCCAAAAGATGGAGCTTCGAGCCTTAAAATTACATGCCTCTCGCAAAAGCTGGAAGGATGGGCTTGGGGCGCCCAAAATCACTGTGGTTCGCCGCTAATAACTAGTGATTTCTGCTGAATTTATCGCGCGATTTACTCGCAAAACAGCGGTGCCCTCTTAAAGATCAAGCCTTTCAATTTAATCTTGATTAGGCACCGCTCTTCCTATGAGGGTGCAATCTGTGTAAATTTTAGCGGGCACGGCTCCAAATGTGGGAACATTATTTCAGCTAGGAAAGAGAGAAGCTCAAAACGCAACAAGTTGACTTTTCGTTCAGGGAGTGAAATCTAGCGAAGAAGTGTTCGTCTCTTCCGATACACATCTTCACGTTCTTTCTGGCAATTTTGACTTCTTCGGAGCTTCTCGACACAGCTTCCGTACCGGAGGCCGACGTCATGACTCAAGAACATTTCGAGAACGCCGTAAGTTATTTGTTTTCCCCTGGCAGCAGTCGAGCCCCTCAAGATAGGAAACTAACTTAGTTCCCTTCTTCAAAGCGAACTTCTGATAAAAGGGGAAGGATAAAAAGAATTCTCTCCTGTGTTGAATAAAATAACACGGTCCTCCTTAAGGTTTACCTGCGGCCCTGCTGTGGAAGCGTTTCGCTCGATCTACGTAAGAGATACAAGATGCGAAGGAAGGGGCATCTGTCAAATTTACCGCCCGAAATAAATCAAAGAGTCCTCGGACGCCGACTTATATTTTATTCAATTCGTGCGGGCGCGCGCCGCGGGCGGAGCTGGGCGGAGCGGGCGAGCGAGGTGGGGGAGGTGAGACAGGTGTGGGGGAAGAGAGGTGGAGCGGGACAGAGCAAGGTGGGGGGAAGGTAAAGCGAGGCGCGGTAGAGCAGAGTGGGATACATCGGAAAGGGGTAGAGTGGGGGGAAGAGCGGGAAAGAGTGGGGTAGAGCGAGTATGAGGTTATCAGGAGGCGAGTTAAGGCGTAGCTGAGAGAGGAAGCGCAAGGCGGGGAAACAGTGTGGGTCAGGGCGGGGGAGGGAAGAGCTGGGCAAGATAGAATGGGGTGAGATAGACTTCGGTTGGTGGAGCGGGCAATGGTAGAGTGGGGTGCGGTAGATCGGGATGGGGTAAGGCAGATCGGAGAAAGATGGGCAGGGTAGAGTGGGATGAGACAGAACTAGACGGGTTGGATAGGGTTAATAGAGCTGAGCAGGACAGAGTGCTGTGGGGTACAGCAGGGTGAGGTTTGGCAGGGCGGGGTAGAGCGCGTTGGGGAGAACCCGTTGGGGTAGAACTGGGCCGGGTAGCGCCGGGCGGGGTAGTGTAGAGCGGGGGAAGAACGGAACCTGGCGGGGGAAATGAGGAAGGGCGAAGAAAACCCGAGGCGGGGTAGATAGAGTAGGGGCGGGGCGGAGGGAGGTGGAGGCGATCGAGCTTGGTGCCGCCGGCGATACGGTTCATGGGGAGGATTGATCTCGCCATCCACACTTCGTCGGTTGTCGGCTTCGCTGCCTACATATACATGGGCGAATCGACATTCCGATGCGCGGCCGCGGCATTCGCGATCGATGGGCCCCGAGCGTGTTCGCGGCCGACTACGATCTTTTTCCCCAGGCCGTTCTCAGCGGCAGGTGCTCACGCACGTTTAAGTGCCTGCGCTTCAACCACCGTTGCGAGCCTTGCATTACATTAGAATGCCTTCCGAAACAAGGAAGGTGTGCTTTGGATTACCACCTTAATGACATCTTACTAATGTATGCTCTTTTACGTCTATTCTTAAGTGTTTTCTCCCATTATCTCATGTTGGATCGCAAACGATGCACATTTTTATTACAGAATTATTCTAAATGCCTATTCTTGCGTTTGTTTCAAAACGTACGATTTGGAAGTCACAACCGATATTCATTTAAAGGTACAACAGTGTCATAGATCTCTAAAGATTCGTAATATCTGTGCCTACATTCTTACCTTTCAGAAATATTTTAGATAATTGGCGAGGTGCTTTAATTACAGCTTGGAATGTGAGTGAAGTATCTAAAAATGTAGGTATAAATAATGGAATATGAAAAGTTTCAGTCATCAGAGAGTCACAAGTCATCGTCATCGACTTTCAGTCGACGAGAGAAATAATTGTCTTTCCCAATAACAAAAATAACAATTTAATTACAATACTTGATTACAACTGATTCACAAGTTACATCCACGTCTTAGTAACTTCACCTAACGATAAGAAGTTATTACTGCTGATATATTTAGCAAATCATTCTTACAACCCACATTCCGTGGAACTGAGAAGCCCTCGATCTATGACGACCTGACAAATTGTTTCCTTATTTATTTTCGGTTTTCTAATATGATATCCCGTCGCTAGGTGGAAGCAAATGACAATAACAACCCGCTAAGTTGCAAATGTAAGCAATGAACAGTATTCCAAACACCATTCCCTTACAATATGTACACAATTTCAGTATATCATGAGTAGGATTAGTAGCTACACAAGTTCAATAAAGTGAATACGTTTGGCAAATATATGTACTGTTGATTAATAACTGATCCGGTAACAATTTTAACTCAAAATTGTACTAAAATAAGATGAGATACATTTTAATGTTGTGGGAGAATAATTTTCTTGCCCGAAAAAAAAACTGCATATACTACAACAGGATTTACAGAACTTGGAAGAGAGTTAATTTTGTCAGTACCTTATTTCTGCGAATGGACGTGAGTTTAAAAGAAAAAGCTAGAAGGTTTTTCATGCGCAAATTAGAGTATTAAACATTTATTAACACCAATTCGTCAGGTTTGCTTGCTCTTCTGAGAGAGAGAGAGAGAGAGAGAGAGAGAGAGAGAGAGAGAGAGAGAGAGAGAGAGAGAGAGGGAGAGAGAATATTCTTCACAAATTTATGTTTGTGAAGTCTTTTCACAGACTGTTCGTGCCTTCTACTGAAAAAGAACATTCTTGCCATTCATTCCATTCAAAGTTTACTCAGAGTTGACGTTTTAGAAATACTAAAACCAGCTCACGAACTAATATGAATATGTCATACTCCACTCAAACTGCTGGGGAATCCATATATCGACTGTCATCCTGTGAGACTCGAGTACCGTATGCTAAGTAAAAAGCGTATCAAATTCAACACCAAAATCTCGAGTACAGTGGTGCTGGAACAGACGCTTTAGAGGTGCTGTTTTAGAAATATCTGACAAAAATTCAGATAAACGTAAAGATGGAATATCGATATGAATGTGAGAAAAAGAACAACGGGTAAGAAATCGATGATAAAAGAGTCCGTTCTAAAAGTAAATAAATGTATAACTGAAGACATGAAATGCAGGTTAACGACACAAAGGTGACATAGAAAATGTTGTAGGAGAAACATTGGAAACGACCGATCTATTTCATGCATGCATTTCATGGAATGAAATAAAAAAATTCATTGTGTAGGAATATTGTACTCTGATCCCATCCATAATATTTCTGGCCAACTAACGAGTCAGGTTTATTTCATCATTACAAGGAAGGATAAAAAATAAAAAAAAGCAGTAAATGGAAGAGAGTTAATGTGATTGACAAAAATAGGAAAGAAGATGATAAAAATGGAAACGGAATAGAATGAAAATGGAAAAGGAAAGGATGTTGAAAATATAAAATGATTTGTCACACGTAGAATACTGAGATCAACATTGAAATCAAGGTTCAGATGCAAAATGTTTGGAAAGAAATCACATTATAGTAACATGTGACAAAACACTTAAATAATCAGTTTAAAAATGAAACGTAAATGTGCTTACGGCAGAGAATTTAAGATTAAATATTAATACATGCTAATTCTAAATGAGAGACACTCCGTCTTTAAAACTCTAATTTGAAAATTGGTATTAAGAAAATTGGCAAAAACTTTGTAGAAAATCTATGTTAGATACTCTTACTCCATAGAGTTGCAAAGAAGGAACACGAAGTTGAGATTGACATTAAAAGTTTATATATTAATACGCCTAAGGGCATTCCCATTCACTTGACAAACTGACATTTTAGTCACAATAAACACACTGAATATTATTTTACTTATTTATGGTGACTTTTCAACTGTCATAGTCTCGTAGTGACACTGTAATTTAACATTGGCATTATAATTTTGGGAAAAAGGTAGCAAAACATGCGTACGGACACACACGAACTTTCATGCCCGGGGCGGGATTCGAACCCGCGACGCTTCAAGCAAAGGCAGCCTCAGCCTTAGCGACTGGGCTATCCAGGCCAACCACTAAGTCTTTGAATTTACAACGAACAGCAACGATTAGATCTGAATATTCCATAACCGAGATGGAATGAAAAATCTAAAAGAAGAATGTCATGGTCATCGTCGGTGATCACAAAAAACTTCTCAACATTTGTGAAAGAGCAAATAAAATGCAAAACAAGTAACTACGAAGTTGAATGAATGAAAGATACGTATCTGAGAACAAATCACGTATTTTATAGCAAGAAAATGGAGTTGGTCTTGGTAAACATAAGGTGGTTTTAGGGAAAATGTGAAGATCATTCAAAAACCGACAAAGATCTGTTCGTAGAGAAAAAAAATGATAACGAAGTTAATTAGGGTTGACCCTCACTAATGTTAGGGTCATTTACTGATAATGTTAATCAAATACCACATGATGAAATGAGATGATCAAAGCAAAAACAAGCAGCATTTGTATCCGAATGAGACCTTCAAAGAGTACAGATAAACGTAAAACGAGAAAGGCGTGGTTACCAAGACTGTGCAGGAAACGAGGAAAAAGTGTACATAATACATGTACAGCAAAGACAGAGAATCGACCGCGAAGTAAAGTCCATAACCTCGTTAAATATAGTGGAAGGGAAGAAATGCTCAACTGAATCTCACAAAGAAAACTCTGCGAACAAATGAAGCAGGAAAAAATTAAGTAGGCAAAGTGTGTCTCTGTATAAGATGCAACAGTATTACAAAGTCAATTTATTATACACATAAGTTTTGTAGTCAAAGTGTACACATGCACGACATATAGTAGCCACAAACGAAAACACAGATGAATAAAAGAAAAGAAAAGCGCAAAGAAGCACAAAGCAGACAAAGAGAAGCCGCCCGAAGGGTGGAGCAGCGAAGTCGATAGCGGAGAAGTGGCCTAGTGGAAAGCGGAGACCGCTCGCGGGGGCCATCTAAAGTGGCGAAAGCGACGATTCCAGTGGCAGAGGCAAGGGCGGGGGCGGGGGCCGAGGTTTGGGATGAGGCAAGAGGTAGGGGCGGGGGCGGGGGCGGGGAGGCTACCGGCGCCTCGACACCTGCTGCGCCGCGCTCCACGCCCGCGGCCAAGTTCGTTCTCGTGTTTAATTCAGAGAGAGGCCACCGCCCGGGGTGGCGGAGGGGGAGGGGGGACCGGAGGAGGCGACTGTGGAAGAGGAAATGGTGGAGGCGATTGTGGAAGTGGTCGGTGGTGTTGAAGCCGTTGTGGGCTGTGAGGGCTACAAGGACGGTGGGGGCGGAAGACGGCGGGGGCGATGGGGACGGCAGGAGCCGCGGAGCGGGGACGGCGGCAATCTGGTGAGGGGTGGCGGGGCGACGGATTCAGTAGGTGCCGTGGGAGAGGCGAGGGTGGCGGGATGGCGTAGATAGCGGAGATAGTAGGGATGCTGAGTGCGACTGGGTGGCTGGGGGAACGGCAGAAATGGCAGGACAACGCGGACGGGGGAGACGGTGGGTGGAGAGGCGGTTCGGTGGCTGGGTGGCGGGGGCAATAGAGATTACAGAGAATAGCATTGGGGGGGTGGCGAGTGCAGCGGGGGAAGCTGGGTAGAGGGGTTGGCGAGGTTGGCGGGGGCGGCGGGGGGCGGGGGTAGCGTAGGTAGCTAGTTGGTGGGGGTGCGAGGACAGAGGGGACGGCAGTGGCGGGGCGGCGGGGGTGGCGGGGTTGGCGAGGTTGGCGAGGGCGGCGGGGGTGGCGGGGGTTGGCGAGGTGGGAACGACGGCGGGCGTCGCTCCGCCCCGCCCCCATCATCTCCGCCCGCCTGCCCCACTCCGCCCCGCTCCGGGCGCCCCGCCGCCCGCAACGCGCCACGCCGCGCGCGATCGATAGCTCGCAGGTCGAAACCGCAGCCCGCAGCTGCTGCGGCCGCCGCGGAGTCTTGAGACTACGGCCTGCTCGGAACCTTAGAAGCCTCGGCGCCCGTCCACGCGCCCACGGCGTTAAGGGCGCCGGAGAACGGATTCGAGGGGCTCGTTCGGGTTGTCGCTTATCGCTTTCCGACAGAGACACAAAAGCGGAACAAATATTTGCGGTGCTTCTAGACCGACATCCATTGTGTACATGGTCGATGATACATTTTTCCTACGTGAATGAATTTCAATTGCTGGGCGAGTATGGTGATGGATGTGTTTGGTGCACAGCCGGTCAGTTAATGAATAATATAAAAGAAGTATAAAAATAAAAGTAAGATATGTTAATATCTTAAATAAATGACATTTCTCAAGTGGTTTTGATTGCCTTCATTCAGAATTCTTTTTCGAAGATAGCAATCATTCGAATGTTACCCTGAATGTACCGTTGAAATATGTAATCCATTATGAGCTACTGAAACAGTACTATTTCGAAGTACAACGCACTGGTAGTAATTGAAATAATAGAAAAACTACGATGGGTTTTTTCGAGTTCACTTCTGTCTCCAATATTTATTCAAATCAGATTTGAGCTCAAGAAATTTACTTACTTCAGGATTATTCGTTCTTGTAATTCATTCTAGTTTTAGTCGTTAATTTGTGCTAAGAAGTTCTAAAAGGTAACTTAATTAATAAGAATCTGTTTTATGTAAACATGAGTATATTGTGTTTATATATATTACACATTATTTAAAAATTACACTGTTTTACAACACATTTTATCTGTAACATTTTAAGTTTTTTGTTCATGCTAGTGTGATTTTGATAATCCATTCTTGGTAAAATCCTATTTTACAGCGCTGATAATAACTTTGTATAAAAAGAATATAAAGGAAAATAAGCAAGCAATATTTTATGGTTTATAATTATATTCACTAACAAATTAAATGGAATTTTTTAAGGTATTATTGTGAAGGCAATTCCTGGATGTAGCAACTGATAATGAATACGACCTAACGTGTTTCAATCTCAGTTTCATACTATTATGGCTCTAATGCCAAATATCGCTTTGCGAGGTGGCAATAGTTTAAAAACACATTAAAAAAGACGTACAGTGTACATGGAATAAATTGAAGGGACGTGTAGTGTGAAGTGAAGTAAACTGAAAAGAAGCAACTTGTTTTTCTATCAGTAATACATTTCGTACAGCATTGTGTATGTACAGTGACCGTACAGAAAAATAGCAAGTATGTCTGAGTAAAAGTATTTCTCACATAAGAAAAAATCTTGATGTCATTTACTTGTGAAATGCAGTATGCAGTATGCAATGCAATTGAAATGAAAATATTTTGCTCGTGTGAGTACTTGTTTATTACGTAAATAACGTAAATATACCTGCATTCATATTCACATTTATAAAGTCTACGAAAGTATAAATTTAATTGAATAACTTATTTCTAAAATGAAGTATCTCAATTTCCGTTTGTTTTCTATTTTTACATATCAGTATACTCTTAAGATGCGTATCCTTCGTGCTGAGAATATTGCCTTTAAAATTGCATTTTTATACAGCTACTAGTAAAAAAAGTTTCTTTCAGGGCATGTATTAAAAGTTCAATTTTTAACACCAGTGCTAAAAGTGAGACGATGAAAAAATGTTCAGATAAATCTATGAATGTAACAAAGAAAACAAAATAGCTCCGTCTCATCATCTACAACTGACCATAGTGTAACAATACACCCAATTGGCACGAGCATTGAACCGGGCCTTTTGAATGTGAAGTCACCCTGAGCCACTGAACCACTTCACTCTGTCATGTAAAAAAACCTACGCGCAAAATAAAATGTCACGTTTACCACTCGTAAATAACTATTATATGTTAAACGGCATCCGAAAAACGTTGAATACATTCTTGAACCATAGGGCCTAATATAAATACTTTCTTTTAAAAAAATGTTTTTCGTGCAGAAACATCACTTCGGAGCAAGTTCTGCAATTAGCAGCTCAACAGCGTTTGATTCACCAGCGCGACTCAACTGGGTTATTCCCCCAACCGTCCGGTCCGGCCTTCTGCCAGGACCGCAGGGTGCAACCTGCCAACTACAAGTACAGACGAGGGTGCAGTCGCGCTAAATCCTCGCGAATCTGAGGATACTTATGCGGTTACTGCAGCGTCCTTCCACCCGCGTGCAGCGCGAGCCTTTGGGAGACGTTAGTCC
This sequence comes from Gryllus longicercus, assembly GCA_038098605.1. Classification (NCBI taxonomy): domain Eukaryota; kingdom Metazoa; phylum Arthropoda; class Insecta; order Orthoptera; family Gryllidae; genus Gryllus; species Gryllus longicercus. The sequence continues at coordinate 4,063,627 of JAZDUA010000004.1, forward strand.
AGCTCGTTTCCGAGGGCTCTTGCCTTCCGCTGCGGTAATGACACCGTCCCTCCCTTCCTCTCGCGTGGCTGCCGCTGGAAGAGAGATGGTCGGCGCCTGACGCACAAGGACTGCCGCCTACTGACGCGAGCGCAGCCAGGCCGATGGGCGGCGAGTTAACTGAAGGCCCGGGCGCGTAACTTCGTTTCAGAAGTCGCCCGCTCGCCCGAATTTCCATAGGGGACTGAAATGGCGTGCTTCAAGAGTAATTTGGGCACCTAATTGGGCCCTCCTTACGCACCGGAGGCGAATCAAGATTTATTTGGAGTATTTAAACTGCAGCGTAGGGAATGTTTATTTCATATTTTTGCAATCCGTTGCGGGAAAATATAGTTTTGTATTACCGGAAGAATAATAATTTTGCATGCCTGAAAATAAATGTACATTATTAATTATAATTCACTATGAACCGAAAAAGAAAGAGAAAGACAAATTAAAAGCTATCGATAAAATTAAGTTCTAACGTGTTTGCAGTGTATAATATATATATATATATATATATATATATATATATATATATATATATATATATTTTCGTTGATCGGCCAACTAGGACCACGCAGGCAAGCACTCTGCCTTTTTACCGTGGCCCAGTTTTTATTCATTCTCACGAAGGCAGGTGCTTGCGACAATTCTTTTGGGGGGACCAGCATTTAAGCTGGATCCGGTTTTTAACCCCAAGGTTGTTAGCCCTGGGGGTATGGAAGGTGAAATCATGATATGATGATAATGGGGGTGAAAGGACAACACATATAGACATACACAAACACACAAATACACCCATGCCCGAGGCGGGATTCGAACCCGCGATCTTCTGGTCCGAGACCACTCCGGCACTACTGCCTTAGCGATCTCGGCCATCTGATCGGCTATATATATATATATATATATATATATATATATATATATATATATATATATATATATATATATATATATATATATATATATATATATATATATATATATATATATATATATATATATATATATATATATATCACATTTCTCAATACGTTTTGTCAAAATACCTCATAAATTAATTTAAGAAAATGGTATATAGTTAACCGTTACTTATGACATTTTTAACGTCTACAATAGAACCTGCTAACATTTGTATTGCAATCATTTTTTGCCACAAGCATGAATATTTATTTTTGCTAGTCAATTCAGTTACGTATTAGAAATAAAACAGTTCACACTAGCTTCACTAAAACGAGTGCTTTCGAAAACTTTTTTTAATAAAGCAAACAATATTTTAAATTAAAATTGGTATTTCGAAAGAATTAGCGGCATATTGAAAGAGGCCTACTGAAATTAAAGTAATATAATCACAACATATTTACATATCGAACTGTTCATTTGTTGATTTAACACTCGGCATTAATTATGTTTTGTCAAGTAAAACAATTTATTCAAAACTTTTATGTGTGAATTTCACATGCTCCCATTCATTACAGATTTGAAACAAATACCTTAGCATTGATTTTTTATAACGTTTCAAACCTTTGACCGTTTCAAATTTTACGTTCCAACGTTTTGGTGTACATTACCAGTTAAATACTTTCGAACGAATTTGAACTTTTTCCAAGGATTTCTTTTATAGGTTTTCCTTTCAGTTCCATTCCAAAATTGACATAAATGTCACTTATCTTCATTCAACAGCACTTCATTACACAATATATCACACAGCATTGATGTATTACTCTTAACTCCAGAAGTGTTGTAAGTGAAAGTTACTTTTTGACGTTAATGCCTCTCGACTTAAACACACTTTACTAGTGTCGTGTTTCTCATTATAAACTAATTGAACCGGAGTGACTGGAATTATTCTATTAAAAGTTTACAATATGTCACGTGAAAGTAAATTTTACGCACAGAGCGATATGGCTCAGGGGATAGCGCGCATCATCCTGTCCGAGGTTGTCGTGGTTTCCCTCGGTCATCCAGGGAAAAGGGAATCTATTGAAGGGAATGATCGCAAAACCAGTCTCGCTAGCCGAAATCGTTTACGGGGAGAAGTCACGAAGGTTAAGCGAATTCGAGACATCGCGGGTTTCTGGTTTCACCTACTTGAATCCTCGGGATCTAACGGCGCCGAGGTCAATTACCCTTTACGGGACATACAATGGCTACATAAAAAATTCAGGTATTCCATCCAGGGAAAAGGGAATCTATTGAAGGGAACGATCGCAAAACCAGTCTCGCTAGCCGAAATCGTTTACGGGGAGAAGTCACGAAGGTTAAGCGAATTCGAGACATCGCGGGTTCCTGGTTTCACCTACTTGAATCCCCGGGATCTAACGGCGCCGAGGTCAATTACCCTTTACGGGACATACAATGGCTACATAAAAAATTCAGGTATTCCATCCAGGGAAAAGGGAATGTATTGAAGGGAACGATCGCAAAACCAGTCTCGCTAGCCGAATTCGTTTACGGGGAGAAGTCACGAAAGTTAAGCGAATTCGAGACATCGCGGGTTCCTGGTTTCACCTACTTGAATCCCCGGGATCTAACGGCGCCGAGGTCAATTACCCTTTACGGGACATACAATGGCTACATAAAAAATTCAGGTATTCCATCCAGGGAAAAGGGAATGTATTGAAGGGAACGATCGCAAAACCAGTCTCGCTAGCCGAATTCGTTTACGGGGAGAAGTCACGAAAGTTAAGCGAATTCGAGACATCGCGGGTTCCTGGTTTCACCTACTTGAATCCCCGGGATCTAACGGCGCCGAGGTCAATTACCCTTTACGGGACATACAATGGCTACATAAAAAATTCAGGTATTCCATCCAGGGAAAAGGGAATGTATTGAAGGGAACGATCGCAAAACCAGTCTCGCTAGCCGAATTCGTTTACGGGGAGAAGTCACGAAAGTTAAGCGAATTCGAGACATCGCGGGTTCCTGGTTTCACCTACTTGAATCCCCGGGATCTAACGGCGCCGAGGTCAATTACCCTTTACGGGACATACAATGGCTACATAAAAAATTCAGGTATTCCATCCAGGGAAAAGGGAATCTATTGAAGGGAACGATCGCAAAACCAGTCTCGCTAGCCGAATTCGTTTACGGGGAGAAGTCACGAAAGTTAAGCGAATTCGAGACATCGCGGGTTCCTGGTTTCACCTACTTGAATCCCCGGGATCTAACGGCGCCGAGGTCAATTACCCTTTACGGGACATACAATGGCTACATAAAAAATTCAGGTATTCCATCCAGGGAAAAGGGAATGTATTGAAGGGAACGATCGCAAAACCAGTCTCGCTAGCCGAATTCGTTTACGGGGAGAAGTCACGAAAGTTAAGCGAATTCGAGACATCGCGGGTTCCTGGTTTCACCTACTTGAATCCCCGGGATCTAACGGCGCCGAGGTCAATTACCCTTTACGGGACATACAATGGCTACATAAAAAATTCAGGTATTCCATCCAGGGAAAAGGGAATGTATTGAAGGGAACGATCGCAAAACCAGTCTCGCTAGCCGAATTCGTTTACGGGGAGAAGTCACGAAAGTTAAGCGAATTCGAGACATCGCGGGTTCCTGGTTTCACCTACTTGAATCCCCGGGATCTAACGGCGCCGAGGTCAATTACCCTTTACGGGACATACAATGGCTACATAAAAAATTCAGGTATTCCATGTGACTTACCAAGGACTGCATGTGAACATTAATTAATATCTTGGAGAAAAGTTAAGAATAATAGTATTCATTTTTACAGGATCTGAATTTGCTGAGGTACCTTGTCTCCGGCTGGAGCCTGCGTTTATCTCACGCGGGTGCTTCGGAACGGCTGCAGGGCTCCGGGCGCCCCTACCAGAGCTGCACCTCGCTTTCGCTCACCCCCTTCCGGTCAGGGCTCCGAGGCACTGGGTCTGGGCCGCCCCCTCGCTGCCCGCGGGCGCTGCACCTGTCGCTGAGCGCGCGCGCGCGCGGCGCCGGAGGTCCCCGCTCGACTTCGGGCGGCAGCGCGGCGCCCGCCGCCTCCGGGCGACAGGGCCCCCCCGCTCAGCTGCGCGTTTCCACGGGGCGCCTCTCCCGCCCACGCCAATCACCCTCATGCGCCTCCTCCCACTCCCTCCACGTTCCTCCGGCTCTCCAACGGTAATTCTCCGTCTCCTCGGTCGGCAACCCTCGTCCTTCATCCATCATAAATCATCTTTCTCCTCCTCCTCCTCCTCCTCCTCCTCCTCCTCCTCCTCCTCCTCCTCCCCTCATCAAATCTATTCCTTCTCCTCCCTCATAAATCATATTTTTTCCTTCTCTTTCCCCCTCTTAATCCTACTCCTCTTACCTCATCATTACTCTCTTTGCACGTTTTTCAATCCTTTTCCTCACTCATAAAGCCCCTTCATCCTGCATTCTCTTCAATCCTGATCCCTATCTTTCTCTTACTGCATTATCAATCATAATCCTCTTTCATGAATCCTAGTTCTCTAGTTATCATTCTTCCACGATCATCATTTCCATCATAAATTATCATTCTCATCAATTAGCATTCTTTCTCATCAATCATCACTCTCATCAGTTAGCATTCTGTCTCTTCCAGCAATCCTCTTCATTCTTCCATATCAACATTCATTCTCTCTCATAAATTATCTTCTTCTCTCGTCAATTCTCTTTCATCAGTCCTCTCTCTCTCTCTCTCTAAACTTCATTGTCCCTATTCATCCTCCCTCATAAATCTTTCTCATCCTCTCTCATCAATCTTGATCCTCCTACATCAATTCTTAATCTTCCTTATCAATAATCAGATTTCCGCTTCAATCCTCATCTTCTCATATCGAATGACATCAACCGTCACCCTCCATCACCCACCCTCACCGCAAGCTCGCGACTAAACATGCCGGCAAGCTTCGAAGAAAATGACACGAACGACTTGGCGAATAATAGTTCCCCCAGTTTAGTTTCAAAGTAATTAACTCATCCTTCTAAAAAATCGGAGGTCGAGGCGTGCAGAAAAGCAACACAAAGAAACACAAGCAAAACAACTAAAAACTGAACTTGTCAGAACAACACTTTCTGACTACAATACGGGACGCCGAAATGGAATTCTTTGTGAAAAACAAAAGCAAAAATAAAACTGGGCAGGTCCAAATTAAAGCATGTTCTAACCAAAACATAAAATTCACTGCTCTTCGGTAATGGTTTTTCATCGCTCGTCCTGCTATATTTTTCGGAATGCTGACAGCGAACAAAATAATAAATCCCTTTATTAAGCTTTAGGTAGTTTTAATTTGACACGTGTGTCCAGAAACTTGTCATCGTTTGCGTGGGTTTACATCCCAAGAGGCGAACGGCCCGCCAGAAAGCGGTTCGCGGGCCGCGAGATTGGCGTTCTTGATTTACACATGGTTGCGCGGGGCGCCGCGGTGAGTTCTGCGGCCGCGGACGGGGCGTGGGCGTGGGCGTGGGCGTGGGCGAGCCGCGGGCGACGCGCGTGCGGGGCGTGGGCGGCCGCAGTTGCGGGTTTCTACCGCAGGCCGCGCGACGCGGCCAAGCGAACCCATGTGTCCCTGCCCCCGAATAAACGCGCTGGATGCATTGGTCGTGCGCCGTCTCAACTTCGCTTAGACGAACTGGCTTAAGTGGCTAAGGACATCAGCTGAAGTTACTGCAGTGCCTCTGACCAGAAGTTTCTGGGTTTCGAGACCCGACGGAGGCAGGATTTTTAGACACTACCTTTAGAGAGTTTGATCGAATTCTGCCATTGTCTGGAGGATAATTATAGCGGCTCTGCTCTGGTAGTTTTGTGTAGTTTCTCCGACCAATATCAGGGGATTACTGCACTAACAAATGAGCCACAGTCCGCGATCTTTCCTTTCTCTTCCTTGTTCTATCCTCACCACTTACTTACTCATAGTATATTTATACTAAAAAGATATATCCAATCACACGAAATTTTTACCGTATTTAAGCCGATATTTTGACAATAGTAGACCAAAAGATTTCCATGTTTTTACTTATGTAAGAGGAACTCTCATTACATTATTCTGTAATTATAATTCACTTCTAATTGTTTCCCATATGGAAATTCAATACACATATAATAGAAGCTCAATGAAACCCTATATTTTCCGACAGCAACTGGCGCCATGATTTGTAAAATGGTTTTAATGATTAACATTTAAGTAGAAAAATCTAAAAATTGCCTACACATGGTTTGAATGAAATGAAATTCCCATATATATTGGAATAGCAAATTAGAGAAAATAATATTTAAAAATTTTCTTTACTAGAAAAAGTTTAAATTACAAGTTAAAAGACAAACCTCAAAAGAAATCCAGCACACAATTTGAGGAAAGGGGAGACAAACAAGAGAAATTGTTGAAGACAACAAAATGCAGCCTATGAAAGACCTATAGTTTACAGTGACACAAACAAATAATAATAATAATAATAATAATAATAATAATAATAATAATAATAATAATAATAAACATTTTGAGAACAGACAAAGTAATAAAAGGTAATTTTGTGTTGACGCCATCGCCGGGTAGAATGCGCCTATCACTACCTCTTCTCGTGAGAGTTATCGCCGCAGTCCCTCGGCGTGACATCCGACAATAGAAAGCGAAGTGCGTCACGCGCGCTCGTAAATCTTCCCTCTATTCGCATATGGATGAAGAGGGTCGTAGTACTAACGCCGGTGCCACACCTTCCAGTTGCACCCTTCTAGTTACATTTACCTCACGGCACTCAAATAACATCACTTTTTTGTTAGTGCTTTATAAACTCTGTACAAGACAATTACTACTTGCACGCTGAAATTTCTATTCACTGCATGTAACAAATTACTTAAAGCCGGTCAGGATGACCGAGATCGCTATGGCAGTAGTGCCGCAGCGATCTCGGACCGAAGGATCGCGGGTTCGAGTCCCGCCTCGGGAATGGTTGTGTTGTGTTCGTCCTTTCAGCCCCTATCATCATATCGTATCATCCTTATAGTTACCATACCGTTACATTCAATAGTGGTCGCTAATGACCTAGTAGTTGATGTGACATTCAATAACAAAAAAAAATGCTTATTATTGATCAAAATACGAGTGCACTTGATTGCTTACTGGTGTAAAAAAATTACAGTATGGATGATCCCCGACATAGTAGGAATATTCGGAATTGTTCTTTATAAATTAAATATACAAAAGCACATATTCATACATACATTTTTCACCACTTTAATTAAGTTAAGAACAAAAAGAGGTTTCCGTTTAAAAATACATGTGTACGAGGCATTATTATTTCAACAATTCGAGAAGAAGCAAGAATCTCAGTTTAGAAACGGCTTACTAAAATTGGAAGGAGAATTGTTTTCCCGGTAGCTGTTTCTAAATAGTACTAAAACACTTATAGTTTTAACCAACAGTCAAATTTTCTTATCTCTTATACTCATAATTTGTTTATTAATAAATTATATTCATATAAAACAGTATTTCATATTGAGTGAAGATTTGAAAACATCACAAAAAATTAACTTTTCAGAGAGGTAATTCTAGTCAATTGCGCACCTTTTACAATGTATCAATGTGTAATTTCCTACTAGTTTAATAAATTAGAAGCGTATATATCATATAAATCGCGTACAAGCTACATCAACTCCAGATTTAATACACACAATAATTCAAACAAATAACAATACCGAATTCAGCATCATAAAAATGAACAAAAAATAATTCAGGAATTTTATATTACAACAATACTACTAGGAACACTCGTGAAATTAGTTTCTGTTGCAAATATAGGGCGCTCAGTTCCGTTAGTATCGCTCCGAGGTTCTGATTATTTTTCTCACATGTAAGCACCACGCAACTGCTAACGAATATCAATGCAAAAGCCACGTTTGTACGAAACAAATTTCTCGCAAACAGCAAACTACGTGACAGACCGACTATACAACGGGCCAGGGCGGGTAAAATCACGCACAGTCGAGCACACATTCATAACTTTCTGCGCGCACGGAAACACGCTCGGCATGCTTGCTTTGTGAAGGGCGCCGCCCGCTCGCCCGCTTGCCCGCTCACCCGCTCACCCGGTCTCCCCGCTCTCCCCGCTCACCCACCCAGCCGACGTAAAGCAGAATTATCAAGCGGCACACGCGATAAAAACCAATATAATTACATCAACGCACTATCAGCCTCTGCCTGACTTTCAACCCGTTTCGGGAAGTGCGTGCGAGCACACACGCGTGAGAGCGTGTGCGTGTCCGTGCGAGCAACGATGACGGTTCTCGATTTTTCTTCGACCGTAGTGCCGTTTTAGGTTTTTCGTTTTTCGGCCCGACGTACTCACCCCGGCGTATTTGAGGTCCGCTGTTTAAATGGGTTTACTGTGAATAACGAGTGTTTACATTCTCTCTTCATGTGGAACGGCTATTATAACATTGCTGCGTGAAGTATTTCACGCTCAAAACTATCCTCGAGGCAAACTGTCTTCGAAATAATGTCCATCTCCGATGTTCACCCATCATTCAAACTGTGTTTTCACTTCAATAACTTCTCGTTTTACCTATGTATTTCAATTAGCTTATACAAGTCGTAACTTAAGCAGTATAATAAAATTGTCACTTTGGTGCTGTAAGTAATTTCATCTGTCGTTTAGAGAAATATCGGAACTCTTTCTTGAAGTAACATCTATAAGTAATGTTTTTTTTAGAAAAGAGAAATACAATATTTTTCTCAAAAACTTCATATGTTCAATTTTTTAAAATTAAAGAGAAGCAGGCTAATTTTTTGACAAATTAATTAATAATAATATATAGATACTCATTATTACATATTTACACCTTTTTAGTATTCAGATTACCGACAATACAAAACTTAACACATAAAACTAAACACTTGTATCTCTAAGATTAACGTTGCGATGCAATCCTGAACGAAACACCCTTTTCTTTAACGTTAGAAGCGTACCGAGAGCTAATTCTTACAATTTGGTTTGTTTCATTGAGGGACTAAATTTTAAAAACAAATAACTATTTGCAATATTGATCTGTGCCTGACGCAATATTTAATGGGCGATAGCGTAAGTCAGACTATTACCTCTCTTCAGTTAAATTAAAGTAGCAATGTAGTTGAAATAACTAATTTCATTTAGGGAACATTCTGTCCATAATCAGATTATGTATATTTATTTTAAGGATCACAAATCTATTAACTTAACCATTTTTCGTTCTCCGGACGGGCTTCTTCAGCATGGTTCCGCCGTATCTGTGCTGCCAGCATTCACACACGTAGCTGGCTTACGCATCCGCGCTCCTCGTATCGTCTCCAGCTGCTTTCCGCCTCTGTCTGCGCTGCCGCTCTCCTCCGCAGTTCGCGCCCCGGGCGCTGCGTCGGTCTGGCGCTCCGCAGGGTTTTTAACTCGGACTAATTTTCCTTTGGAGCACCTGCACACGGCACCGCACCGCACACTCGGTCTCGCTCCTGAAGCCGCATTCACCCGCCACCCGGGCCAATGCCCTCGCCCGCGCCCTCGCCCTCGCCCTCGCCCTCGCCATATGCCCTTGCCCGCGCGCTCATCAACGTACTCGCCCGCGTACTCGCCCGCGCCGTCCCCATCGCCTACCCCGTCGTCTACCCCGTCGCCCGCACCATTGCCTGCCCCAACGCCCGCGCATAGCATATTGGTCACTGGTCTCGACCCTGTTGACTCGCCCACACCATTCAAGGGACTCTGCATGCTTTAGCAGAGGACTCTTTTTCAACTGACTGCGTTTTGATAAATGATAACATTCAGTTCTTGTAAATATAAAAAATCGATAAGCATGAAAAGAAAACTAATATAACATTTCTGCTGAACAGTGTATTTGTTAATATTGCCCTTCGAACCAATGGGTTCAAAGCTTTTCGAGAAGACAGACTTTCCGAACTGCAACAAGTGACTTTTAATACAAAGCGATCATACACGAACGTATGATGGTGTTATTAAACAACTCATTTTGAAAGTGACAACATGATAATCCAGTTTTCCAAAATGGCAATTTCCTACAGTGAGACTTTGACAAACATGTAAATTCCAGGTGTACGACATAAACAGAAGCGAGTAGAGGTGCATGGATTGCTTCCACAGGGAGTTGGAGAGATTTGGCTCCTCTCTTGCACAGCTCGGTTCCGCTTTTACACCGGATGAAATTTCTCTCACGGATTCCGGGCGCGTAGACGGAGTCACATATACATATTTTTTGCTCTTATCTTGTGCAGTACAGCTATTTTCACTCGTATGACGTGAGCTAGTGGTAGCGGCAGAAGTGTTGGCAAAGGCTGCTTCTTTTCCGTTGCACTCCTTGATAATATATCATTCACTCACTAAAAATCTGGTTCTAAATAATGGAAAGGAAATCACCCAATGTACTATATTGTCACACTAGCTAGTTATGAAGGTCGAATTCAGTCGTCTGTAGAAGAATTCAAGCGGACGGTTGTTCTGATCGGTAGTTTTCCGTGGTTTCTCCGATTAACACCAGGCGAATGCTGGATCAGTACTCTAACAAATGGGCTATCTTTCAAACGGGCGCACGATAGTTCCTTCCTCTTCCTTGTCCTATCCTCACCCATCACTTACACACACACTTACGTACCAAGAATCATCCCCCAGAACTCGCGAGCTAGCGGGGAAAAATCACCGACACCGTCTGCGATAAAAACATCCACCAAACTACGGGACTAATGACCTTATCAGTTGACGAACCCGGAAACACTAATCAATTAATTACATTGTGTACACCTACTTCTCATTATTGAATGAAACATTATCGCAGTGAGCATAAAAAGTTAAATTTGGGGAAACTAACGGGTCAGATTGTTTGACATTATTTCAACAAGTGTCTCAAGGCTGAAGACAAAACTGCTTTGTAAAGAGTATTTGATGAATATTTGATGCAGAGAACACAGCATCAGAGAATCCTTAGCCGAAATGGCAGAAACGTGTTGCTAATCGTACGCTTTTGGTCTTTGAAATTAATTCTTTCATTTTATTCTGGAAGTGTAATAGAAGGCAAAAAGGACAGCAATTTCTTTAATCGGGTGACGATGTCTTTCAACGTTTATTAGACAATTCAGTACAATTTCTTTAAGCTCTCTAAGCTGCCCTATATAATAAATATTTTATTTCAAATTTACTTAAATCTCACTCCTGTTCATGTAGTATGACAGTATGATAAGATATGAAAAATGTTTATCAAAGGATAGAAATGCTGAAAGAAAAGATGTAAGAAAAAAGAAAAGATGTAATAATTTGTCAAATTCTATTCAAAACCTCTTCACTGACAGAGAAATGGTGTTATGCCCCGCTCCCTTCCATGCACATCAAGAGTAATTGGGTGAGGATAACGTCCCCTCTCAATTAATTAATAGGAACCCGAATCCAATAGTATAAATTGTATTAAAAACTAAAAACAAATCTGTCATTTAGAAGGGTTCCATTAATCTCCCAAGTGAAGGGAGTGTCACACGGGCCTGTTTTAATATTCCTCCCAGGGCGGACTTGTGTGGTCCTACGCCTGGCACGCAGCGCACTCAGCCTAGCCCCACGAACAGAGCGACGACTGAGGCCGCTGGCGGTGCGGCTGGGGAGGGGAGACCGAGGGGGGGGGCCTTCGCCTCAAGGGAGCGACGCAGCCAAGTGCTCCGCAGGGTACACAGACGCTGCGTCGCTCAGCACAGCACAGCAACGCACAGCACACGAACCGCCCACCCGCCCACCCACCCGCAGCGATTGCGTCTCCCTCAGGGCGCGGCGGCGTCGCCCAACACAGGGACCGCGGGCCACTTGCCGCCCGCTCCACAGCTGTGATCAACAGCTGGGTGTTTTCCACGATTTTTTTTAATCAACACTCGTTGGATCAGTGAGAACATTTAACGCTTAGTAAGTCGTTGTTGTAAAACTTAAAAAAAGTGCTTCAACTTGGAACCAGACTTGCTCAGACTCTTAACTGCATTTACATCGAAGAGGCCTGGTATTACACATTAGTAAAAATGTTGATATTAGTGAGGTATAATTATCAGCCAAAATTTAGTTTCTTCTGCCTAAATTGCACAGAACCTGAAATATTGGATTTAATTCTGCATCAATTTTCAATTTCTGCACGTTCTTACGTAATTCCCGTGATAGCACCCTAGTAGAGGTAATCTGACCACCCGAATAGGGAAAATTACCATTAATTTAATGTCTATCTTAGGCATCTTTACAGGTAACTGTTATGGTTATGTGACGTTGACAACATATGAATCATTAAAAACTATATTTTCTTGGTGCATCATTTACAGAACAAGACTGCATTACAGATGGCTATACGCCATCCAATTGCAACGCAAACACAATTACAACCCCATGATGAGAAAGTTGTCACATTCACCTGCAAAAATCAGAATTACATACTTTTTATTCGAAAAATACACGAAGAATATAATGGAAAAACAAAATTTTCGTTGCCTCTAATATGGAATACTTTGTTTCATGAATTATAAGTGAACTTTAGGGCATAAGAGAATGATAAGAGATTGTAGAGAAGAAGTATCTTAATGGAGAAATGTATTCTTTAGAAGAATGTTAATATTGTTATTCATCCGTGTTAAAAAGAAGGATAACTTATTATAAATACATTGACAATAACGGTTAATTACATTAATAAATTAAAATAATAAATAGCATAATTATTAAACACGTGCACTATTATGAACAATTAAGCTGTAAAACAATATGTAGGAATTTCGTTGATACTTCATTAAAATCACTCTGAAAATGTATTTGAGGATGAAAATATACTATTGCTGTTCAATATACAGAAAAATTGAATATCATAAAATGTTTTAGAATATATCATTGACAATGTAACCATCTGATACAGACCAATTTAGAATGAAGTATTCTTATTTGCAACCACAAAAACACGAATAATAGTGTCTAGAAATCATAAAAAAATCAGAATAGAAGGATAGAATTTGTAGGTACGATTGAACAAACAGACGAACGGACAAATGGACAAACGGTTAGGTATACAGGCAGAAAGGTAGGCGTGCGGCTGGACAAATTAGTTAAGTGCAGAATTAAACCGACCAACCCTTCTGAAGCCGTTCTTGCCAAAGTTATTTGAAAAAAAGAAAATCGACTCCACAATCCAGACTGAAAGACGCCCTCGCTGCATAGATAGTGCCCCGCCGCCCTCTAACGTGCCCCGAAGCACCGTTCGTGCGGCCCAGGGCGGGTGAGCGGGTGGGGGCGCGCCGTGCCGCCCAATCGTCCTCGCCCGGCCCGCCCGCCGGCGCGCGCCCCGGTGGCCCGGTAAACATGATTTAATTCGCAGGTCGGGCGGCGCGGCGGCTCGTTCGCCCCACCCCCGCCCCAGGGCAATCGATGCGTGTGTGCGCCGCGTCGCGCGCTGCCCGCCATTGTCAACGTTAGCGCCGCTCCGCCCCGCCCCGCGCCGCCCCGCCCCGCCCCGCCGCATGTCGCGTCCCCCCCACACCGATCGCAATGCAATTTGGCCCGGTGAGCTACGCGGGCTGTTGAGGAGGTGGGGGAGGACAGTGACGCCGACGGTGACGGTTGAGGTGACGGTGACGGTGGCGATGGCGGTGGCAGTGACGGTGAACGGTGAACAGTGAACACTGAACAGTGAGCGTTTCGGTGGCGGTGGCAGTGGCAGTGATGGTGAACGGTGATGGTGACGGTGACGGTGATGTTGACGGTGACGGTGATTGTGACGGTGACGGTGAAGGTAAAGGTGAAAGTGATGGTGACCGCGACGAAGAGGGTGGCGGTGAAAACTTATTTCAGACACAATTTAAGATGTGTATGTAAAAAGAGCGTATAACTGTTTACGCCCATTGCTATAAAGGTAAATATTTTCAGAAAGTATCTGTTGAAACCCAAGAGAAGAGTCGTTTTTTTACTTTTTTCTTTTTTTGTTATTTAAGGTCGCATCAACTTCTAGGTCATGAATAACCACTATTGCTTGTAACGGTATAGTAACTGTGAGGATGACACGATATGATGATGATGATGGTGATGATGATAGGGGTTGAAATGACGAACACAATGCAACCATGCCCGAGGCCGGACTCGAATCCGCCATCCTTCGGTCCGAGATCCCTACGGCACTACTGCCTTCGCGATCTCGGCCACCGGATCGGCATGAGTCATTTTGTAGGAGTTTTAAAATGCAAACAGACAGTTCTTTCTGGACAAATGCAATCCATTCATTACGTAGATGTTTTGATGAAAAGAAACTAATGGTGCAACAAATTGGCACAGACTTTCTTTCACTAGTTACTTCTCTAATCTCTACAGTCTAAACTAGCTTTTCGGTAATGCCCCACTCTCACCCCAGCTGCGAGACGTCTTCTCAAGACTTACCTATTGGTTCAAAAATGTTTAATGTTCCCTTAAAAAAGTAGTCCAAAAGCTTTAAAATAAAAATATTATATCAAAAGAGAGTACAACTGATAAACCCTTATGCTCGAAATCGTTTGGTGAACATTGCATCTCTATATCTTGGGTTGTTTAGATAATATTCCAAGTGTACGTGTTTAATGACTAAACTTATACAGGGTCTTCAGAAAAGCATGGTGACAGAAAACTAGAAAAAATATTAACACAAAATATTCTCAAAATAATTTCTCATGCAAACCTGTCATATTATTCACATGATTGATTAAGAAATCTAGGAAACTAGACAAACAAACAATTCAAATATGAAATTTTACTTCTCATTATTATAATTCCAGCCAGATCACTTGCCAGATTTTATCACAAAACATTAGATACCTTCCCTGTACTCCACATCTCTATAAAAAATGCATTAAAAATTAATTGGAATAAATTCAGAACAAGCATACTAAACAATAAACCGGAAATAAAAATTCTACTTGATGACTACTGATGACTACTGATGAAACAATTTGTAGGATTGTTTCATCAGTAGTCATCAGTAGTGATGGACATTTTGGAAATAATAATTAATTTCTCAAACAAGATTTAAAATGTCAAATTATCGAATGAAATAATGAACATAATAGGATACTAAAAATAAAACAAGAAGACTGGGTTTACTTAGGAACACATGGGCTGGAAGCTGAACTAAATACAATAAAACAGTTGAAAAGTATTACAAAACTACAAAGAACAACGTGTTCACAACTGCGGTCACTTATGAAGCACTAACAACAAATACGCATGGCTACTGACACAAAATACTGAGAAAAAAAGCACACATTCGTATGTAGTCGTATGTAGGCTAATTATTAATTTTTCGTCACATCTTTCACAATACCTTAAACTTAATCCCACCCCATACGTAATAATAAAGCAAGTGACATTTCAGTTTTTTTAGCCTCATCCTAATTAGAATATACATCTTCAAAAGAAATCAAAGCAATTATAAAAGCATTATCTAGGGAAAGTCTCCGGTCAATTTACGATTAATAAAAGTATCCTAAACATTTTCCTGGCCTAATCATATTACAATGTCTACAAGTAGGGTTTACGAACAGGGTATTTACGGCACTCATAGATGCATTCAATCTTTTTCCCAATGTTCAAACCAAATAAAAATGCAAGTCTAGTAGAATATTATAGACCAATCATTGATCTTCCTTGGTTTTAAAAATCCTGGAAAAGTTATCTTAAACCATTTAAAAACAGATATTTACGCCATTAATGTAACTTCCATAGAACAATTCGGATTTACAAAACGCATCGACACACACCACTATTTAAAAAAAATACTCTCCGCGTTAAAAAACAAATAGCCATCAATATATTCACCTAAACTCATCTTAATAATAACGTAATTGGCTGATGATATAGCAATTAATGGATCCGGCCATTCACTAGAAGAGGTTAAAACTCAACTTCAGGTAAACATGAACTTCTAGACCGCTAATGACCTAAAATTAAAATTAAATGAAACCCAACCAAAATTGCGATAAAATATTCTCTCTGATACTATACAAGCCTCCTACACCACTTACATTAAAAAGAAGAAGTAATTAACTGTCACTTTCATAACAAATTCATCAAATACTTAAAATTATTAATAGATATACTAACCGGAAAAGTAAGTAAATAACAAAATAATATAGGTTAAAGCAAAACTTTATCAAGTCCACGAATAAATAAATCAACGAAATTGCCTTAAATAAAGAATGATCAAACACAAAAACTACAGCTCGTACAAAATTAGTTTCTCCGAACAATTACAAATGAAACATTAATTCCACCCACCAGCTTCACAATGAATTTCATCTCGAAACAACTCCTCACATATCTATCTTCACAGTTTTACCATCACTTACTTCATATCACCAAAATACACACCCTCCAGTTACGCAGAAACTCCACTCATGAACCCCGAATTAGCAGTAAATTTATTTTTCCACCTTCTGTACAAAGGTTTCTGAACTGGCACTTCCTAGATGTCTCCTCATAAAGGATTTCTCTCCCAAAAATGTAATTCTCAGTATTAAGCAATTTGAATTAAGTTTATTTCATAGCCATCAATACAAATATTGAGTGTGAACTGGACTTTTTAAAATATGAAAATGTTTATAATAAAACAATATAACGAATTCATACCCTAATTTAGTTGAATACTACGTAATTAATTTAACACACAAAGTTCTTGGAGAAGAAGAAATTACTTTTCCTGAATCTGTACTCTTCACAACAGAGTTCTTCAGAAATTCATATACCAACTATTCAATGCAAATGTTTTGCCCACATGCAATTTTCTTCTTAATGTGCAATAGTTTACTCTGGTTATCTTAGTAATTTATTTTGTCACTTGAAGTTTCCATTTTTTTCACGAAAGCACATTTTCATATTTTTCATTACATGGGACATTTTACTCAGGAAATTGGCAAAGTTACTCAAAACACTTCGTTTATCTTTCAAACCATCATGAAATTAAAAGTAATACACATAAAGAGAAACTCACTTTGAGTTTGTGAGAAAATATGAAACTTATAATTTCCAATTAATAATTGAAGCCTTCTATATTACATCAAGAAACTTAAAGAGTCGCCACACCGGGAAAACCGCAGATACGATTTTTCAATTACAGATAGAAATGTTACTCTTCTATCTCTCATCCTTATCTCCTTCTACTCGAAGTTTGATCTTGAAGCTCAACACGCTCCCTTGGAGTTGCCGCACTCGAGGACAGAACTTTGAAGGCACCGTTGCGGAAGTCCACAATTCCCCGCCGAAACTTTCCCTCGATAAAAGGAAGCAAAGTGAAAGTTCCGTTGCGGCGTCGTGTCTCCTATTCGATAGTTGCCAATTCGTGTCCTATTTGCAAAAGAACTACGCACTCGATACACTTTGCCCGAAGAAGATGCAAAAAACAACGAAGGTCGCTCAAAGAGGTATCATTGGATAGGGCGTTCACACACAGGACATTATTTATTTTCCGTTGTGTAGCGAGTCTCAAAAGAAAACTGAAATGGCTTCACTTCTCTTTTCACGTGAGTACGTCAATAAAATCGGATGAGTAGTGAATAGTGCATTGAGTGAGGGGTCGTGGATGCAGGAAATTTTGGCCGCTGGGAAAATTGGGTCTACAAACGATGATAAGGCTCCATCCTACAAAAATAGGAGCATCAATATAACAAATCAAGTAGCCAGGGAAGTCATTCAATAATACATTTTGTGTAAATGATCAGAGAGGAGAGAGAAGAGTTGAACTATCTTTATATACTATGCATATAAACATATTAACCAATAAAAATATGATATTGTAGTATTTTTACAAAGCAGACAAGCTTGCTTCACAGATTCGTTTAGAATCAGTACAAACATTTTCTTGGTGTTATTTTAATGAACATTTATAATATTATTATTGTATTAACAATGTATATATTCAGAATAGGAGTAAATATTCTAAGAAATTCCAATTCCAATTTGAACTTCATAGCTTAATTGAGATATGCAAATATACAACACATACTTACAGTTTATACCTGTGGTGCAGAATTTTCGGTGCACACAACTCATACTTTGTGCCAGTGCAGAATTAACAAGACGGACCGCAAAGTTTCTGATCATTTGGAAGCCCATGAACTAATTATAAAAATAACAGTGAACAACAATAACATCTGTATTGACGGGGGAAAATGCAATAACTTGTGTAATAACTTAAATATGTGGTGTAATAACTGAACTGAAAAATAATTTTAAACTATCAAGTAATGCAAAGAAATCATTGAATACTTACAATAAGCATTTTTTAAAAGTTATTCTTTCTATTTTATTTGTTCTTCAAACCAACCAACAACATTCACACCATAATCTTGTGATGCTTATTTCCAACAAACTACGGCATGTTTAAATCACATGATAAAAATCTCTACATTCTTTAGAACGTTTGCTAAATTCATCACAAACGATTAACTGAATTATCGTTTAGAGTAAAGTCATGAATTAGACTGTAAATGGATCAATACCTCAATTTAGCTACGACATTTAAATTGAATTTAAAAACTTGATCTCATATTTGTTCAACTCTCTGAATTTTTGAAATTTGCAAAAGTTATAAATAACATGAGCAAGTATGTGCTGTTGTAACTCTTCTAATTTATTCGTTAAAAGGGGTTCTTTAAACTCATTGTGTTTTGCTGCAGGCAGTATCGGCGATTAAAAAAGTTGCAAATCGTCTAGGATTGAGGTAATGCTTTCGTAGCATCTCCCCCGAAAGCCTCCCTTTCATTTGGCTTCCCATTGTTAGAGAGCAAACATATTGGTTCTCGTAGGTTCCTAGCAATCGAGAGCCCTGTGTACCAATCGTATTTGTGGGTTCCGGCTCCACCAGAGGGGAAATGGCGGGCCAACTCCCTTTGAACGAAGCTACCCACTGGGAACGAACCACGAACACAAAGGAAGCCTCACTCAAACAGACACTCGAGCACATGGCCGGAACATAGGAGCTGTACAGACCTCTGTGTGTGTCTGTACTCTGTAATCACTTTTGTTTGCTAAGACTCTTATCGGGTGAGCAGGCGAATTACGTGCTTTATTCCACTTTTTCAGCTTCGATTGGGGAGTTTTCGTCGATGGGGTCTATAAAAAGGCTTGCGGTAATTAATTACTCTCAAGCAAGGGAAAACATTTGTGAGTAGTGCCTACCGCTTTAAAAAACACAACCCAAGAAAGAAAATACGTTCCGAACGAAGATTTATTATGCGTACCACGCTAACAAAGTGTACTATGTATATAGCAAATATTATGGATTGCAAAATAGTATTCATAAAAAAAAATACAAAAATCTAGTAAAGTTTTTAAATAACTGGAATGTAAATTCCAGTTAAATATCCCAATAACATATAATTTTTGGCATTTATTCCATTAAATCATCCTTCACTATTATGTCATCGCAAGGTAAACTGTGTTTCGCAAGGTAAACTGTTAACTATTTAGGAATTAATATAAATAATGACTAATATGTCGCAACACCCTTTCGTAAAGCAAAAAATTAAGAGATTGTTTTATTAAAGAAAAATGAGTGTCGGCGATGAAAAAGAGCAGATCAAAAAGTATTGTTGCGAAATTGTCCCACGAGACATTCGACACCGGGGTTTTACAAACATAACACATTTATACTCAAGAAGTCACATCATTAACTCATTTGATTTGTTTACTTTTGTTATTAGTAGGAGATACCAATCCTTCTCGTTCAAAGTGTATCTATATTACCTTCCTCGCCTAGCATGTGACTGCGCCCAGTTTATGTTCATACGAAACTTCTCACAGGGACGTGCACCCCACGCCCCAAAACACGCGAGTAAAATGACGAGCAGCACAAAACCGGAGGTCCTCACCAGCTGTCAGCGCGCGGGATACATACATATGTAGACATCGGCCTAGAAGGGCGTCCTGAAAACCCGCAGAAGAGAAAGGCTGTATTCTCCCGAAGAACGTTACGAATACGGAAGCTCCGTTGTATTGTGGGAGGACGAGGGTCCTTTTAGACCGACTCGCAGACCAGATTTGAAGGAACCATCCCCGAAGATTTATGGCCGGCGACGTCAAAGGCCGGAGAGGCCCCGCGCGAGAAGGAAGGACGCTAGGGTTTGCCGCAGGGTGGACGCCACTCCCCTCACACCCCCTTGCCGCTTCCATCCGCCAACCCTTTCCTCCCCAGCACTTTCAACATCCTTCACCATCATCGCCTCGACACCCCCAGCGGCTCTGTCATTGCTGTCCCCACTCAGTTGCCCTCGCACTTACTCGCTCTCTTTTCATGCTCGGTTCCCTCACGCCCACTTCCTTGTGTGTACAAGACCTCGTCTGTCCACGACCTCGCCTACTCACGACCTCGCCCATTCACGTCCTCACTCATTCACGCACTCACCCACCCACGCCTTCACCCACCCACGCCCTCACCCACCCACGCCCTCATCCACCCACGTCCTCATCCACCCACGTCCACACCTACCCTCGTCCTCAACTACCCACCTCCTCACCCACCTGCGTCCTCACTCACCCGCCTGGTCCGACCACGGTATCGATCGCCCACGTTCTCGCCGCCAAGACCTCGAGGACCGTGCTCGCCCACTTCCTCCCTCACCCACGTCACCATCCAGCTACGTTCTCGCCCACCCACGTCCTCGCCCGGCTAAGCCTTTGATCACGACTTCACATTGCTCACATCCACTTTCTTTATTTCACCTTCCACCTTCTTTACCATCTCCACTTACGTTGCCTACTCGCCATGACGTCTCCGTCTCCACCTTCTCCCGCCCTGTTTTCCCTCCTCCCCGTCATATCCACCATCCTACGGTCTCTTCCAACCTGCCTCTTTGCAATGTCTCTCCGCGTCTTCGGCTCTTTCGTTATGTCCACTCAATTTGTATCCCCTCGCCTGAGCGTATTTCGCAACCAACTCCATCATTTCATCACATTTATTACTTCCGTCACCAACACATCATCGTCACCGTCACCACCTCCTCCGCCACCATCACCTCCAATTCTCCGCTTTCCCATCTCCACTACATCCTCTACCATCTCCACAGCTCTCCCTTTCCACCCCCTTCGCATCTCATCTCCGTCCGTTCCTACTCTCACACCGCTCGATACACCGTCCCCTCCATCTCCCTCCGTCGCCTCCGCCACCGCCGCCCCGTCGCCCCGTTGCCCCGTCGCCCCTGCGGCGCAGAATTTCATTGCCGAATTCGCGAGCTGCGCGCTTCGCCGACAGGGCGGCGGGCTCTGCTCCTTTCGTTTGAGGCTCCGCCGCAAAAACGCACATGTCACCCCATGGCGATTCGCGAGCCGCGCCCCGATCCTCTTGTCACCACCGCGGGCCCTGACGCCGCACTTTTTCCTGCCCTCCAACAAACTCCGAAGGCGTAGTGTTGGTAGAATGTTTCCTTTTAATAATACGACTAACACTTAATTACGAATTATGATTTTGATTCCGAAAAATTTAGAAAAATTATCAACTTAATTCGCAGTAAAAAAACCTTCATACGCCTTCTTTTGGAGGGGAACTAAAGCTGGCTGTCCCTTGTTAGTAGACTGCCAGTAAAAGATCATCAAGCGTAAATGAAGCCTCTGAGCTAAGTTGAAATCGCCTCTTTCCTCGCCCAAGAAAAAAAGTCTTTTCTCCCCCAGTTGGTGAAAGGAGGGTGGCGATATTTGCGTTGTCCGACGGAATAGCATGGACCTCATGGCCAGAGACTCGCCACGTAATATAAGGCATTAATTCAATTCAATTCATTAGCAATGTGAAAATAGATTTAAGCAAGACTTTCAAGTTCGAAGTATATTCAAAAGAAATAAAAATCTGCCAAATAAAAGTAGAATTATGGAAATAGTAAGGTCAGGTGAAAATTGAAAGAGTGGTTTATAAATCTAAAAATTTCTAGAAATTGAAAAATCTAAATATCAAATTTGAAAAAATATGTAATACTGTTCTTTTTATTCCTATTTGAAATATTAATAGTTTAGAAAAATTCTTCATACTTTCAATATAATGTTAATCTGCTAGATCAAATTTTTTGTAAATTACTTGCTATACTACAT
This sequence comes from Gryllus longicercus, assembly GCA_038098605.1. NCBI lineage: Eukaryota > Metazoa > Arthropoda > Insecta > Orthoptera > Gryllidae > Gryllus > Gryllus longicercus. The sequence goes on from JAZDUA010000004.1 coordinate 4,085,683, forward strand.
TTACTGTACAAATGACTAAATTGCATAATTAATAATATAACGAAAATAACGACTGTAATTTGTTACAAAATGTCATACACACATGTATGATTTCTTACAAGGGGTATACGATTTTCTTTGTTCAACAGTGACACAGGCAGAACCAAAGAAAAAAGCAGATCCAATAAAAATCTTCGAATCATGGAGTTTATCTGCAACTTTGCGGTAATAACAATTAAGTGTAATCTGTCAGAACCGGATTCTATTTCAGGTCCGGTTGCTTTGAATTCTGACTTATTGATTAATACAATTGTTGGAAATGTGCGAAAATTTGCAAAAAATGCACTTTGTACATTTTTGTTTTAAAGTCAAGAAGCAGCTTCATCTGAATCCTAACATCGAACGATTAAGACAACTCAAGCTAGGAAGCTAGGGTTCTCTCCAAAAATCTAAGAGAACGTCCAAAAATGAATCATTTTGTAGATTAATGGCCTCTTACTAAGGGTCTGTAGAGTCATCAAGTGTGTATACATTTCCAATAACATTAGCAAACATTACACTTCAAACAGTTACTTTTCTCAGGTGATTCTCACGGCTCATTATATTCCGATTAGTAAGAGAAAATATTGAATCTAATAATTTGGCCACCTCTGTAGGAGTAATCTTGAGAAATACATTATACTCTGTTATTTTACATCATACATTATGTTCCATTGCAACCCGAACGACTTTTTGAATCTCCCCAAAGGTCTTTCGCCTGCGAAGTGCCGCGCTCCGCAACCAACTGCGGGCCGGAAGTGGCGCGCTCCCCCCGCGCGCGGGCGTTTTGGGCACCCCTGCCCCGGAGCCCATCTCCGGACATATTCCGAGTCGCGCCAGCGGGCTGCTCCGCGCCATAAACGAGATTTGGCAGTCTGCGAGCGAACGCATGCTTTGCATTCGCCCGAGTCCAAACTCCTCTCCCCCCCCCCTCCACCACCAATCCTCCCACCCCCCTTCACACATCTCTCGGGTTGTGCCTCGCGTCTCCGTCGCAGTTTCACGCTGAGTGAATCCAAAAGCAATGAACGACGGCGAAAAGTAAGTACAAATCTAATCATGTTCATTTTGTGTTTCTCTTTTGCTGAAGGACATAATGGAGCGTTTTTTTCTACTGTAGAGACTAAAAAGATTTGCTATGCAAAATAACGAGTATATATTGCTTCAGCAGTCTTTAATGGTGTGCACGGAATATGAAACGATTACGTATTCATATTTTTATAACAATGCATTTTAAAGACAGTCTAGGGCAATAAAATAAACTTTCTATTAATTATCTGTTTCTATATATGTGCGAGCGTAATTGCATAGAAGTTCATAGTAAAGTAACAATTATTTCACGGAATGTTGTTTCTTTTATGTTCGTTTTTCACAACGTGCGCCGTACAGTGTCTTCATATATCATTCCTTCTTACATTGTCATCTAATTTCTAATTACTTTACGGCTGTTATTAATTCGACAAATACACTGATACAATTAACAACTACTTCCTTGGGACTACAGATATCAGTTTCTATGCTTAGAAAGTACAAAACATTCAGGACGTGAACAATACAAAAACATTTAGACATAATATCCTAATAAAGTAGTATTTGATATTGTCAGATAGTTTGTTTTTACACCAATATACGTTGTACTTCACAACTTTAATATTTTTTATACTTCGAAAAAGGATTAATTAAATGTATGTATGAATAAGACACCATTTGCACTTACCAATGAATATTTGTACGTGCAAAAACAAGTAGAATGACTAACATTTTTCCAAATGACCCTTATTCCACACACACACACACACACACACACACGTTTTATGTTAATTATTAGAGGTATTATATCCTTGTCTGGTTATAGAATTGCTCGTACTGCATTGCTCGTATTGAATTACTTTTATCCTAGGACAATTATCTAAGATCACATTCACATCTTGCATGACAGTGAAATCGGTTCTCAACGAACTGACCCAAAGGAAGCCATGCGACTATAAACTTCGAACACGTGACCGAGTCTGAAACGCTTTAATCACCTCGAATATATAATATGACACGAAAATACAAATTGCACTATAGTATATTTGGATTTTTCCCAAGTTCCCGGGTGCATGCTTTTCAATCATTATTTCTGGGCGCATGGGAAATTAGAAATATACATACTTATAATCCTGAAATGATTTACGCGTCATCGTTTTGAAATAATCAAAACGGTAGTTACCAAAAACGGGCTCTCGTTTCGCTTCATTTGTCTCAAAATGTCCCTCGCAATTCGAACCACTCCATTTGCCGCAGACCTCCCCCTCGACCATTCCTCTCACTCCATAAAGGATCCGCTCATTCGAGTAGCTCTTCGATTGGAACCCCCCCCTCCCTCCCTCCTCTCCCCACCGCATCCACCACCCCCACCACGGCATCTTATTCAATTCCGTGAGGCCCCGAGCCACGAGAGCTTTCCGAAACCTCCCTTTACCTACCTCTCCTCGGTTTTTATTATCTATAAAGTAAGATCACTTGCCAGATAAAACTACAAACCATCCTGTTTTGAATTCTTGTGTTCATTCCTGCCTGTTTACGACCAGCTTTTGGTTTTGGAGAAAAGAAGATTTAAGACGTCAAGTGCCCATCACATTTAAAATCGTGGTTTCGATGCTGTTTAAAATGTGATGTATAGAAATCTGACTGTGGAACGTTTCAAGTGCGTTGTGGGGGTGGATTGTACTCTAAGTTTCCTCGCAAAATGTCTGAGTATTATGTTCGTAAATAAATATTTCTTCATCCATAAAATTTGAAGCCGTGATATCGGAAATCTTTAGGAGAGTAATAGAGTTTTGTTTTGAGAACATTACAATTCCCAATACATCGATTTCTAACGGTCCTCACTTTCAGGATAACTGCGTGAATTGGAAGGAGCTGTATCGGAATTTCCATTAACAACCACTCGGATTGTTGTTCTGTTACAGTTATATATTTCGTGCAGCTTTATATCATCGACTCCGATCAATGCTGTAATGTGCGCTGCAGTTTATTATGGGTTATTTCTGTCTCCTTGAATTGGAACATTCAGATTAGAAATTTCAGCAATAATGTTAGGTCACACGCGATCATCTTTGTGAAGAAAGCGAAAGTAAATGAGACATTATTGGAACCGTGTCAAAAAAAATTGAAAAAGAGAGTGTATTACAAAAATAATCTTTCTTAAAGCAGGAAAATTAATTTCAATTTGAAATAACTTGTACAAAAATACATTGAAAGAATTTGGTGTATCACCCAAAACACAACCGTTATTTTCACAAACATTGAGGTTAAATGTTTCTGAATTTTTTAAATTTGTAATTTTTCTGTTCTCAAAAGCAAATATCTACTTTGGAAGTATATAAAACGGCAACAACTGTTGTTTTTTAGATAAAGATACTAAGTGACTAATTAAATGCAGATATATTTTATTGTCATTCGCGATGTCATCTGAACAATAAAAACAATTGTTTGCTTCAAATTGGTAATAAAGTAACAAATGGAAAACTGCAACCACGTTTGTACTTTACATGTAATTCATCTGGCACTTTGTTTTTACTCTTCACCGTTAAAAATCTCCATGAATTTTTATTATCGACGTTTCTGAACCCTATTGTTTTGCAACTGCTATCAATTAGTGTTATTTACTGTAATATAAGTACACATTCATTATTTAAAATTCTTAACGAGATTACTGATGCAACTAATGAACTTCTACATCATGGTTGCGATGAAGCCGTTGCAAATCACTTATTGCAACGTTAAATATAGATCATACTATCTATCACATTCACCTTCCCAGTATCAACCCTACACGGTGTACAGAGCGGTTCATTTTATTGCATCGCATGCCTCTTCCCATAAAGCAACATCGCATCGTTAACCGGCGAACGGAAATAGTGAGGAACACCGCATGTGGCTGCCCCCTAGTCGACCTTTCCGCTTACTAGAACGGGGCGCCCCAGACGTAGCGGCGCCGCCGACGCCACCCTGCAGGCGCCTGCAGACACCTGCGGTCGTTACGACACGGCTGACAGGCGGCTGTTAGGCGTTGCCACGGCGACGCGGGCGGACGCCGCCGCCGCCGCCGCCGCCTGCGTGACACGGCGACGTCCGCAGGCAACGCGAGGGAAAAGGTAGGCGACGCCGACGCGAACAGCCTCTCCACCTGCGTTTGATACATCGCACGTGGTGGGCAGTCATCCTGCCGAAAGCTGTGCTCCGGATTTGGTTCGGAAGACCGGTAAAGCTACATGAGAGTTTGGAATATTGTGGCCCTACCCGATTGTTTGGTTTTTAAATGAAAAAAAATTGCTAAATGAGCTGAGAATTTTAATTATATGTAACTGTCAGTGAGTATTAATGACTGCTTACACTTTAGCATTTTGCTGGGCTGGCGCAGGACCGTATCATTTTTATGCATAAATAAACAATTAAAAAGCTAAATGAACAATTGAATTTATTGAATTTGATATAAAGAAGAGAGATGAATATAAATGATATTATTTAAAGACAAACAGGTGCCGTCCCTTCTTGTAATCTTCAGAACTATAATTGAAAAAGGATCTTCGAACAAATGCTAATCGACATCACAATTTATTCAGTTCATTCATATGCTTGACTAGTTTGTTCCAGAGTGGAGTTCCTGCTTCAGTAAAAAGGTTTAGGCACATCTTTTATTAAACATTTCGTTTCATATAATCTTGAAGATTCGTAGATTATATTAATTATGAGAGGTCAATTCACAGAGAAAAAATAATTATAAAATTAAATTTGCCTATATGGTAAAAATTAATAAAAGAACTGAGTATTCAGTTCCTTAGTTTTATGAAATTATTATGAATTAAATTCACTGTCGTGAGCATAATATTGCCTTAAGACTTATTTCTTTGACTACTTTGGCAAATATTAATCAACATTAGTAACCACAGTACATACACGCGCGCGCTCAAACACACACACACACACACACACACACACACACACACACACCAAAAGACTGATTTCATCTCGGAACCATGCGAAATATACAAGATGTTGAAATAATGTCTAAAAAAATATCGTATAGCAAGTAATAGAGAACTGTCGAGATGAACGATCGTTTCATGAAAAAATTCATAGTTGATCAGTTATTCATGAATAATAATAATAATAATAATAATAATAATAATAATAAAACGAAAGCAAAAATGCGATAAAAACGGTATATAAAACGGCGTATACGATAACGATAAAAACGGCGTATAAAAAATACGGCATTACGCCGTGAGGAAGGTCACAGAATAGCGATCGAAACGTCGGCACCTTTGCCATAGACGCGGCGTCACCCGGACAGCCAATTAAATGATAAAATTACGATAAACCTCTATTGATAATAAGATCGTTTTAATTGAATAACCTGAACCAAGGCAAGGTGAGACACATACGACTTACATTTGAGCCATTTGTTCAGTTTAATAAAAAAATAATAATGCTTCAAGTTTTACTTACATATACGGAGACATATAAAGGAAGAAATTTTACAAATATTTGCGGCAAATAATAGGTTCTGCTCACATTTGGCGTGGATGATGTTATAGCATTGGTCTTGTTATTTGTACCCAACTCTTAATTTATCTACTTCTTCTTTTTCTTCTTCTTTATCTTCTTCCTCTTCTCCTCGCGAAATTTGTTCCATGAATCACTTTACAGTAGTTCATAATCAACTTATTAAGCAAAATTTACATCCTGGTTTCCTTTATATTGGTGGGTAAAGTGTTAAACTACTCTGAAACTACTGTACTTCCTAAAAGGCCTGAGGCTTACCATTTTGCACAAACATTCAAATTACCTAAAAATAGATTTTGTGCAATTTCATTGTGTCGGTGTGAACTACCATAATTGTTTTATGTTCGGATATTATAAATTTTATAGTCTTTGAAAATATTTATGCATTCTCCATTTACATCTTTTCTTTTTTACCATTAATACCGCTGTTGTTATTTTGTTCCATTAGCCCGCAAAATGTTTGCACTCTCTTCAACCCTCTTCTGGGAGATAGTATGTTCTGATGAATAACATATGAGTTGATATTAAAAACTGAGTTTATAATAACAAAACAAATTAATAATTAGTTTCAAGAAACTGTCATCACTTGAAATAAACAAAACATAGCAATTAATATCTATTTTGTGTAATTGTACTACATTTTTTTTCGTTAATCGTCCGACTAGGACCACGCAAGCAAGCATCCTGCATATACCGTGGCTCAGTTTTTATTTATTATCGCGGTAGCAGGTGCTTGCAACAATTCTTAGGGGATCCGATTTTTATCCCCCATGGTTGTTAGCCCGGGGGTATGGAAGATGAAAGATGATAGGAATGGATTAGGAGGCGATAGGTGATCGTGGACTTTTGGAACCATCCCAGCATTCGCCTTTATGACCGAGGGAAACCACGAAAACCCCGGTCAGGATGGCCGGCCCGGGAATCGAACCCGGACCTCCCGATTACGAAGTCAGTGCGCTACGCACTGAGCCACTTCGCTACTTCTACATTATTATATGCAATTTTATAGTAGCGCCTGAAACAGTCGTGATGACTTGCATTGTGAAATAACGCTTCACTAAAAGTACTTAGCAGGCTTCATTTTGAAGTTTTGAACACCAAGACAAAAGGAATACATGTGAATCAGTTGTGGTGTTTGTAAAGTATTTAGAAGTTTTTGAGTTTAAAAAGCTGGTACTAATGGAGAAACAGCGATTAGTTTAACAGTTTTTGCGTTTCGGGAGAGATTCGCAGTTATACGATGGCAGTCTAATTATTAACTAGATAAGAGACGATTAGCGTACTTGTGAACACTAAAATAATCAAGGACTACCGTCACGCTCGTTTTGAGCCAAAGCAATGTACATTGTCTAGGTGATATCAGGACTATAAAGGTAATATAATTTAATGAATCTGTTTTGTACGGATTTTAATTTTCGCTGTAGTGTAAGAGCAAGTTAGTTTTTTTGACAGATATTACATGTTGTGAACAGCTTCGGTTGGGGCTTAATGTAAAATAAACAATCTAGGATGTTGAGACATATATTGAAAATCGAATAGTCTGTTTTGAAGTGATTCCTAGAGTTTTGCACTCGAGTAATGATATCCCAGATTAATTTCTCAAAATAAATTTCTCATAAGATAGAAATTAGTGATAATAAAAATAAACTGTGCTAGCTTGAGAAACTATCTAACTTGAGATGAAATACTGAAAGTAAACATTTGTTCTTGAATTACGAAGAGTAAAGCAACATTTAAGTATATTTACACTAAATAATCACCTTCTTATAACACTACTTGTTCAATGGGAACGAATATCCCTAACTGTATTCTTAAATAGTTTAACATAAAGCACTTATACTGTTTGGAACACAAATGAAAATGAGAGAACGTTCGCCTTTCAAAACGTATTCTCCACATATACAGCACACAATATCTAAGAATGTAGGTCAAATAACAATTTTTCCTACTAATTATGTGTATGGCAAAGGAAAGTACCAGCAAACTTTGTCCAGGACTCACTAAAACAGCAGAAGGCTCCAAGGGAGTTGGGATTGCAGCACATTCACGCCAGGTTATTAGGTTTCATTCTACCTTCACCCCCACCCCACCCTCATCTCCACACGCGTAGATAGCATCGGAACCCATCGAAGGGGATATTGATTGTGACAGTGATTCAGTTGATGCGCCTCAGGTCATCGTGTAACATTAACCCGTTTTCGCCACGCTCACTACAACGTATCAGGAGAACATTCGCCGCCACAGCGTATCGAGAAGGGGGTTTTGCGATTATGGCACAGCATGGGCGCGGGGAACTTTACATCTAACTACAAACGCTTCACCGAGAACAATAGCCTCGTGTCGTGCAACGCCTGGAAGTGCCGCCCTGGGAGGCTATGCGACGGACTTTTTTCTAGGAGGCTCGGTCCAGAGGGACAGATTCGACGGTCGTAACTTGCTGTTTGTGATGTGAAGGGGAAATGCAAAATGAGAATGTACGATAAGAACCCAAAGTGACAGGTCTGATAACGTATACTCGACACTGCCAATAAAGGCATCCTCATTCAATAGTAGCTATGGCAGGACAATATAAATTCATCTTTGTAGCCTCGAAAGTATTGGTTTTTTCATTCACTCCGACCAAATTATTTTGATAACTAATTTTTCTAATTGGTACTAATTTATGTATGACTGTAATGAATTAAGTAATCAAATTAAAACTGGTACAGCAGCAGGCATTATTAAGGTATTGCATATTTATCAAACAGCACTGTCCCTTGTAAGCTTCACATTCGTTTTTTCTGGATGAGCAACGCAAAAGATCAGTTTCAAATTAACATAATGACGGTCAACGAATCAGCATACATTATTATATTTTTCGTGTATTTTTAAATTTTCAAGGACTAGTTTCACTAAAACGTTTCAATTATTTAACGAAATTTTTTGATTGGCGTTCGATAGAAAAAAATATTTTCTGTGGAATAAAATTTCAGGTATTTTGATAACATAAATATTGGATCTCTAAGATAATGCTTGTAACTTGGATACGACATCAATTAAAATTTTACATCAGAACATCGAAAATAAAATATTCAGTTCATAAAATGAAATGTACGTCGGGAAAACAGAACTGACAAAATGCTGCCATCATATTCTCGGGTATTCTCTATGTTTTGCATTTCATTGCTGATTTATGATAGATCCATGAATGGATTCCATTACAGCATATAAATTTTACAAAGATTTTAAAATGAATTTTTGAATTTTCCCCCTCATTAAGTCGTAAATGTCATATTAGTATTTCCGAACTATATTTTCATGGTCTCCTAGGCGGTCTAGATCGTGCAGCGTATGTGATTATGAATACAAATCAACCTCAGTTTGGATCGTTAATATAAACACATTAAAATTCTAGCTATTCTTGCCTTAATAAAATATGCATTTATATGTGATCAAAAGCAACGTTCGTTATACGGTTCATAAAATTTCGTATCGTAAATCAGGAATGTGTATGCATACTCTGTGAGGTTAGTGAGAACTAAAATGCATCGTGACAGGCTTCAGGGGCGAAGTAATCATACCGAATTGAGGGATTTATAATGTTAACGTTAATGTGCAATTCTGAGTGTTCATTTCTTATCTAGTGACTCTCATAACTTTATCACACGCACTATTTTTGAATCAATAAGGGTACAGAGATTTTCTTTGTACAAAAGTGCACCACTAAATTAATATTCTTCTAGATCCATGGATTTATCAAGAAAGTTGTGAAACTTAATATTTAAAAGAATATAAATCTTTGGTAGTCTTTAAATTTTCCTCTTTTTTGTTTTAACTCCCATTAAACCAAAAATAAAAGTTTGAAAATTAAACTTAATTTCGCGAAATACATCAAAACAAACGGCTGAGCAAAATACACGAGTGAACCGTTGAAACTGGGCAGAGTATTACCACTGTAAAAGCTCGACCACTAAACAAGGTACATGGCAGGACAGCCGCTACGTGTCCTCCAAATATACGATAACGATCCACGGGAGAACCGCATGCGCTGCGCTTTCAGGAGGCGCTGCCGTGCGCACACCACTCTGTCGCCGCCAATCGCCGAAGGTGCGTCGCTGCCGGAGCGATCCGCAAATGTGAATTTAGAGACTCGCCCCTAATGCTGTGGCTGCAGCCACACAATATAAATACTCTCGCTCGCGCGGTAATGGAGCGGGCGCGCGCGCGCTGAAGGCTTTGCAGTTTGCGCAGTCGGTGACATTCATGAACTGCCGCGCCCGCCGCTGGCTGTGAGAGTGGGCGAGGGTGGGTGGGTGGGTGGGTGGATGGGGGTGGGCGGGTCGCTGAACTTGTGACAAGCGCAATGGATGGCCCCTGGGAAGTGCGTTCAATGAATTGCCAGACAACGTAGTGTAGATCTTTGCAAAATTGCTCGAAAATACCGCATTGTCGAATCGCAGGTGAGTGACATTTGCTGTGTTTACGGGGTGGGGTGGGGGGTGAAATATCGGTTACTACTATATTGTGGGCGACTTGGAAATTACATGCATATATGAAACAGAGGAAGTTGCTTTGTCCGTTTCCCAAGTGATTTCGAAAATATACAACAAACGGCAGTGATAAACTGCTTGTTGGGTATGTTTGAATAAAAGGATGTTGTCAATACCAACATTTTGGTTTATTACATTACCATTTTTTGTGCGCTTAGCCAGCATCATTATTTCTGTAGTCGGTAATGATAACACATTTCATTCAAATATTTAGCCAATAATACTTTACCAATAAACCAATATTCGAATGTTATAGCTTTTCCCTCCTGTTATGTGTAAAACCGATTTTTCATATTGTATATTTACATCCGAACTTCTAATTTCGTAAAGGCTCTTTAGAAACCAAAGCATTCCTCTCTCACTCCAACAGCGCCATAACTGACATAGGGCTCGGGCGTGACAACCCCGTGCGTTAAGTACTGTAGGAATCTTTAAAGTTTATGAAAAATGGATCGCTTAACATCGTCGGGTCAACTATTGAAGTGATATTAAAAGTTCGACATCACGACTCGAACCAATACCATCCCAGACCCTGAACAATACGCTATTACTACCGATAAAAATACATAGATTCTACTAAGACAATTTCCAGGTTTAATAGTTTATCTCGTTTCTGCGTCATTTCAGAAGTAGACCTCCCAGTCTACAGAGCATATGCTATTACAACTGATAAAAATACATAGAACCGTCAAAGTCAATTTCCGGATTCATAGTTCACCTCATTTCTAAAATATTTAGGAAGTAGATATGCCTGTTTTCAGCGTCACTAGAGTAAAATAGGTTAAAATGCATTAATGTTCGTGCATTCCATCACGCAACGCTGGTAGAGTTGTGTTGGAGAACAATTTTCTTTTTTCCACCCTCGCCACTCATTCATTGTGCCACGAGCTAATAGCTCTCGTCCGACCGCTTGAATTAATTTATATGCGGTAGACAGTGAATTAAAATTTATTAAAAATAGATAAAACTGGGTTGTAATTAAATTTAACACAAACTGGATAATAATTAATTTGTTATACATAAGTCAGTAAATGAATGTCACGAGTTAATTTTCCTATGACAAATTTGTTAATAAAACATTGTTAATACACTAATTTTCCTTTAATAATTTAAAATTACATAAACTGGTGCTAATGAATAGAATTACTAGAAATGGATGATAAAATTTTCTAAAGACGTGAAGCAGTTCATGTATTGTCAATTCAATTTTTTACTTCATTAAATACAAGAAAGATATTCATAAAATGAACGCAGACGGTTGCGGCAGTAATCCACTACGCGCTGAAGCTGTAAAATTCTTATAGGACGGTGATTATTTCCTCTTGTGATTTAGACAAAGAGTGCAGACAAAGGCAAATCGTCATGTATATCGAACAACTAGACTGTTTCTTCGTTCATGCTTTCTTGTTTAACAGAGTAGAATCAGCTTTGGTAGAGAAACATCTTAGGGGAAATACTGCCGTAGGAGATATGCAGAACTCGAATGAGTAAGTTAATATTAATTCTGGGCGAGCGCCGTTGAACCTTAAGTGTAGTGCATGTTGTAGCTGAACAGCCGTTGGGATTCCTTTCCCGTTGGAAAGTGAAATACGGCGCTGACCTACAGGTCGGCTTGCGGGATTTCCTGAGAGATACAAGTCACTGTCTGGCGTAAAATTCTAAAGATTGGCTCTTCTGATCAACAGCTGTACAAGGTTTCTCCGATCAAGTACAAGGCAAATGTTGGAGCTGTGTCCAAAATGGGCCACGGAACTCTCATTTTTTGTCATCATTCGTGTTTCGTTCCTTCCCGTTTCGTACACGTACACACACAGACTTTCACACACACACACACACACACACACAAATTTACATTACTTCTCAGGAGACGAGTCTGGAAGTTAGAGAATTTCCTTGCGGCCAGAGGCGCACACCTCCAGCCGGAAAAGGCTCTAACATCCAGACTGGTCTCTAAAGAGCTACTTTAGTGCATGCATATGTGTGTATGTGTGTGTGTATCTGCGGGCGCATGTACGGGGCGAAGCCACGCTCACTAACAGTAACTATGACTGTAACATATACACGAATGTTAAGTGTAAAAAATGTAAATTTTGAGTATACTAATTGTAACACGTCTGTATTAATCGTCCTCGTTACTAGCTGTTGGTCAGCGTGCTTGCTTTTCACTCTACGGCCCTGGGTTCGATTCCCAGTGAGGTAAGGTTATACTGTGCAATATTTCCTTGCAATGACCCAGTATGGGACAGCACGGGCTGTCGCGCCAAGTACAAACTTACTGTATTGATTAGAATAGCCGACCTACAGAAATCTACGTCAGACAGTGGCTGATTTATTCCCAGCTATGTACCTAGTGGTGCAAGTCCTCTATCGTCGGGGCTCGAATCCTATAACCACCCGGACATTGACGCTGCAAAGGAAACTATACAGCCGCAACCGGCATGATGTTCTCTGGCTCGAGTATCAGTTTATGGACGCAAAACGTCCCAAGAGGAATACCGCTCTATAAAGCGACGCGGAGATCACAAAGTTGAGGGGCCTGGCACAAACACCCTCCAATTTCCATGAACGTCTTCACACCTGCAGCTCTTTCCAGCCAGGCGTCTCGGCGCCGCTTCGCTCCGCAGCTCGTTTGCCGCCGCGCGCTGCCGCGGCGTAACTGCTCCGGCTGGGGGCGTGGCACGACGCAGACGCCGAGGCGGGCTCGCAATGTGGGTAATGTTGAGGGTAATGTGGCAGATCGGGAACGAAGGGAAAGTGGAGAAGAGGTTGCCCGCAGTGGGTGGTAATGCCAGTACGGGTGCAGTGTCTGTGAGTGGGTGCGTTAGAAGAGCTTGGATGTACAGAGCCTGTGAGGAGTTGTTTTAATGCAATGCGAAAGGAATGGTTGTTGATTAGATAACTGGGAATTGCGGTGTTTCATTTTAATGCGAAAGGAATGGTTGTTGATGATGTGTCACAGGAGTGAATTGTTCAACTAATTTGCGAAAGGAATGGATGTTGATAAGGTGCAAGATTTGTGATTTTTTTTTAATTTGATGAGAAAGGAATGATTGTGGATAAGTTGCCAGAGAAATGAACTGTTTAATTTTAAAGGAAAGGGAATTTTTTTTGATGAGGTGCCAGAGAATTGGACGAACTGAGGGAGATGTAGCAATATCACGTAACTTATAATATCTCAGAGATCTTGTATCAGATTTTCTGATCGAAATTTTTGATCGATCTTTTCATACGTTTCATCTCAGGACTTCGTACATCGAAATATCGTTGGCTTTTACACAATAATTTTACATAATATCATACAGTCCATGTCTACTTGCAATTTATCAGGATTGCATTGCGTAAAATGTAACAATGTTTCGTTACATTGGCAATGAAAAAAACATTAAAAATGTTTATTGAACGAAATTTTAAAATAAAAACTGAGCATCACATTTTTAGGTCTTCTCGTGGTCGACTAATATTTTATAATGTCGAAATTTTCAAAGAAGCAGTTACGATAAAGTTATGAGACTTGGGATGTAACTGATACTGCATTTGCTTTCCATTGTTCCACCTGGTTCCACTCCGCATATAATGTGGAGCCTGCAATGAGCAAACAAAATTGTTGGAGTTCTACGTCTCTCTTAGCATTTCTCCGCCTTTATTCACCCCATCATTATTATCTCTACCTCATTAGTTCATCACTCATGAACCTTGATGACCTTACTAATTGAAACGCCCCTAAATCCCAATCCTCATTATCACCTTCAAAGAAGTTCGATTGTAATTTTGTAAAGATTAAGATTTAATTCCATTGTCCACGAGGGTCAATTTATTTCGTTTCATTCAGAGAACGATTAAATGAACGGCCTTTAGTTTTTTATTTCCAAGTGTAATTGCACAGTAATCCAGCTGCGAGGCGGTTGCCATCCCCGAGGGACAGAGCTTGTAGAGGAGGTGGCCGTGCAGGCGAAGTCGACAGTGGCGTCAGGAGGTCGCAGACAAAAACGCAGCGCACTGCGCCGAAGTGGTCCGGTAGGGGCGGAGAGAGACCTCTCCGTCACGGCCAGAGCACAGCTGTGCGCCTGCAGTTTGTACTCTCGCTCCGCCTCCCCCTCCTCCCACCCCCTCCTCCGTCCCGGTCCCTCTCTCTGACCCACCGCCCCTCTTTCTCTCCAGGCGCCTTCATTACTTCACTCCGCTGCCTGCCTTGCGCGTTCCAGAAGCAGGAAGAAAGTTCCTAGCACCTAGTAGCTGCGCAGTTTTAGCCGGAATGCATGGAAATAAAAGTTCAGCGCGCAATTTTTTGGGGAATCGTCAGCTCACTGGTCGGAACCCGCAAAGCCCGGTTTCAACCCCGGCTGCTACAAATTCTTAGTGATAAAATGTGCAGTTATTAAAGGACTCCGATCCTCTTTCGTCCAGAGCCAATTCAATTCTCAGAAATATTTTCCTTCTCTTATTATCTAAAGTTTGTTCAGGCAATAATAAACACGACAAAGTAGGGAGAAGATACTTCAAAGATCATTTCTGGCGACGAAAATGGAACGGAAACTTGTATTATGGGGTGTTCATAGTGAAGAATAGTAATTATGATATACAAATTTAATTGACGATCACAAAACTGCTCCGTATTTTTACGTTCCGCTCTCTCTTCCGTTGTTTTCTAATTTTTGTACTTCCAATACTAGTACGGAATGTACTTTCAGTACGGATACAGGCGGATGATGAAAAGAAGTTTATCTTTATTGAACAAACTCTGTGCAAATATGCATCACTTTCCAGGCAGTTTCGAATAAACATAGTACAAGTAACGAAGTCCACGGAGAACTTGAGGTTGCAACTCATTTGAGCGACCAAATGACCTTTTAATTGAAGCGTCAGGTAGCTCATTTTTAACATGCTTGCGTACAGTATACGTGGTTCTGTGATCGATCTCCGGTGTTGACACGGAATCGTGACAGCTTTCTGAATAAAACTGTAGGGAATTGTGTCATGAGGTGGCGCAGTATTGACGGAAAATACGATGTTTCTGCTCATGCATCAACCGACTAAAGTTTCTCGTGAGCATTCGGGGGCTAAATTCATGTGCACACTTCCGAAATACTGTAATTTATACTTGATATTGCTCTAAACAAATATAGCGTTATTTGTGAGTGCTACATATGAATAAATTGCAGGCTCATATTCTACCCTCGTATTTGGTGTTTGGTTGCCATTCGTTTGAAACCCAGAGAGAACACTGTTTGATACCAAATATAGCAAATTTTCCGCAGCCCGTACGAGGCCCTATTCATATCCCGGGGAGGCGAGACGTTCAATCTTCTCTTGAATCTTGCCAGCCCGCCACTTTATCTTCATCTCAACGCCCGTCCTTCTATCACGTTCTTCGATTTCCTCTCACGGGGTAATTCCATTACCTATGACTCTTCTCCAAAGCGATTTGTGCTCGATTTCGTTCGAGCTTCGGTGTTTCACATCTATCTCGTCGCCTTCATCCACTCCTGTAGCCATCTCATCACATTTCTCTTGCAGCAGCAGCAGCTCTCCTATCCACGGCGAGGTACACTCTCTAAAGCGCGAAACTTAACAACTTTACGCGTAGAACTTCCTCTCTCGCGAGCGATCGGATTAGTTCTCGAAGCCTTAGCGGATCCCATCACTTAGTCACCGCTTAATTAAGTATATCGCAGCAGCGCAATGTGGGAGGCAGCGTTAACGAACCCGTCTATTTATTCCCCTGGGGCCGCCTCCTCCCCTCCCCTCCCCACCAGCTCGGGGCTCGGCGCGGCTGCCAAAGGAGGGGAAAAAAGCGCCAGACGTTTAATCAGCTTTGCACAAATGCTGGCGTTCGATTCAGAAAGCGCGCTAAATTGATTAACTCCATTCGTTCTCGCCTGGCTGCCTCGTGCTCCTCGCCGATGGTCGCTGCCCCGCCAAGCAAAGAGCGCGACGACCGTATTGTTTTCGGGTCAAACAAGCCGACAGAAAAAATATATTTTTGAGATACGAGTTATGTTCCATCTCATAGTAATTAACATTAAGAAATTCCATACGTTGAAAAACAGCTCAAGAGAGTAATCGGGTGATGGATTATAGCTTACGAGGTTGCGATAACCTTTGTCATTTGGACGCTTTTGGCGACTATTTGAGAATTAGTTTTTTCCACCCAGTAACATACGTAATATTTCTTAGTTCACTTGAACAAAATTTAGCTGTTTATATATCGAGACAAAACATAAATTGTACATAACAAATCAACCTATTATTAATTATTTTGTTATTTTTGTTGATATTACGAATTATTTGGTTTTAATTTCCTATCAATTGTTTAGAAGTTACTTAAACTAACGCTTAGATAGATAATGCGGCATTGTGTTTTGATTCTCATCCAAATATTTAATACTTCCCGGGTCTGTAGCCTCTGCCTGCAGAGAGAGGCAGAGAGAGACAAAACGAGGCAGTACCAGTAATATCCAGGCTTGCAGATTTGTTTCTAGCCTAATCGAGATCTGTAGCAGGAGACAAAATAAAAATATTGATGAAAGAAAATGAAAGAAAATGAAAAAATAAGACAAAATTCAGGAAATACTCACCGGAAGCTTATATAGGCAAAAAAGGCAAAACGAAAAAAATCTAAAGCAAATCCAGAAGAACATTTAAATGATTTCTATTGTTAAAACCGTGCCAAAAATAAATGAAGGCATTTTGCCAAACTTCCGCGCCCTCCTTCTTGTTACCCTCTATGGATTTTTTTGTTAGTTTGCAGAAGTTTAGTTATAATTTAAAAGTAAAAATGCATTTGAATTATTAAGAATATTCTGACTTATTTTAAACAGACACATCAATATTATGTTTAGTAATTTATTTTTTATTTAATTAAGGTATTGAAGACTTCAATAGCTCAATGTGGGATATATTTCAAAATTTGGATTTGAAAATATATTTATTTATTATATTTTTATTATTTGTGACTATTACTTAGAAATTATGATGTTTTACAATGTTTACTGTTTCAATCTTCAGACCTGATAGTATTAAAGTTTGTAATTCACATTTATATACAATTTCTAAAAGCTCACAATAAGGATCACACTGTTAAATGAATAAAATTAATTACTGAAAAATGGATGGAATAAATGATGTGTGTATGGAAAAAAATGGTCAAAAAAATTACATATTTTTAAACAGTTATTACGATACAACTGACAATATATTCCTTCTAATGATTACTTTTTAAAAACAGCATCATTTTGAAACGTCAATCACTGAATTTACTTTTTATATTTTCGTCGAGCCAGATCGTGCCTCCCAAGTTTCGGCAGTGGGTTATGACCCCTACTCCCCCATCTTTCTCCATTTTCATGCCACATCCTCCCCACTCCCTGCCCCGCACCCGCTGCCCCGGAGACCCACAGACCCATCTTCGGCGCCAACAAGCACACGCGCAACCCGGCTGCTGCACCCTCTGGCGGAGGAAGGTGAAAAACGAGCCGGCGAGGACTACCGCTTGACAAAAGACGGTATTTATGCTCGAGCCACCACCGCCGCCGCCGCATGTTTACGAGGATTCCGGGACCTTCCCCCGCAAATGGCCGAACGGGTTGACAATTGACTAGAGTACCGCGCGTTCGAAGCTCGATCCATCACGGGCGTGCGGACACGTGTTCGCACAACCTCCCCTCTTTTTTCTCTCTCTCACTCTCTCCCCGCTCCCCGCTCCCGTTCCGGGGTCCGCGTTTTCCCCGCGCGACGCGAAGCTCGCGTCAACCGCGTCATTTGCCGATCCCACCTCTCCACCACCACCACCACCACCACCACCACCACCACCCCGCTGCCGGAAGGGAAGCGTCCCCGGAGAGCGGCAAATAAATTACTTCTTGTTGGGCGTCAACCGGACAGCGGGTGCCTTGGAGATATATCACCCATTCGGTTCGAAAGGGGGGGGGGGGGGAGGGGGCGGTGGGAGGCGGGGCCCACTCGTCCTCTCGTTTATCATGCGAAACTTTACGTAGCATTCGTCGTCGCGCCGCTCAACGCTGCACCGCCTCCACCGTTCCCACACATCCCCCACCCCGCCCACCGCCACCGCCGCATCCATATAAACTTAGTTAACTTCCGGTCCGCCCCGCGTACGCACACGTCGCCATATCTCCGTGATTTGTTATGAAATATGGCGGGCACGCGTTTCGATCGGGTCCCTGGAGAAGAGTCGCCTGTTGAAGTTAGCAGCCCAGCGTGATATATGAACGAGCCAGCGTATTGACAGTCTAAACGAACTGTGAAGAGAGATCTCCGATGCCCGACGCCCGTGGCCGCAACGGGCTCCGGCGTTCCGCCTTCCCCGCCCTCTCCCTCCACTCCGCCCCACCCTTCCCTCTCTCCCTCCCCGACACCCAACCCCCGCCTCGTCTGCCCGCTCGCGGCTCGCGTGTGCGCGCTCTTTCTCCCTGTCTCCCCCGCGTGCGCGGCTTTCCCCGATATTTCAATGCCAATTTGCTCCGTACGAATTGCGTTATTCTCTTTGGTCCACCCGTCCTCCAGGGGAGGCGTCGACCTGCAGGCGGGAGCAGAGGGTGGGGAGGGGAGGAACGTCGGAGAGTCGGCGGGCTGTGATGAGTGGGAGCGGCGGAGGGCAGGGGCGGCATAGGTGAACATAAAAAAGGTGGATCGGGTGAGGAGGGGGCTGTGGGTGAGATAGAGAAAGGCGGGGTCACGAAACGGGACAAAAGGGGGCGGGGCATATTAGAGTATTGCTGAGCAAAAACTGGGCAATGCAACACGGGTCAGGAAGAGTTCCGGGAGAACGACTCGGGAGGGAATGCAGGGGAAGTGTGAGTAGCAGAGCAATGCGGGGCTGACCAATGCAGGATTGACAAACGCGGGGCTGAGGTAGATGGGGTTAGGAAAGGCGTGACTGAGGGAGGCGAGGCTGAGCGAGGAGGCGAGGACAGAGGCAGGTGATGCAGGACACAGCGAGGGAATTCTGGCGGAGGTAGGGCGTGGAGTCGTACTACACTTCCGCGCGACCTTACGTCGACAACCAGGCGACACAGATCGAGAGGGGTCATAACGTAGCGAGACATAGCGATGCACATTTAACGAAGTGAGAAGAGGCGGGTAGAGGCAAAGCAAGGCGGTGCGGGACGTGGAGGGCTGGGATGGAGTGGAGTGGGGCGAGGCAGAGCGAGGAGGGATGAGGGAGAGTGAGGCGAAGAAAGGCGAAGCGAGGCGAGGAAAAGCGGGGCGGAACTTGGAGGGCGATGTGGGACGGGGTGCAGCGGGGTGGGGCGAGGCAGGGCGAGAAGGACGCGGTGTGGTAAGGAGGGGCGAAGCGAGGCAGAGCGAGGAGAGTCAAGGCGTGGCAAGGTGGGCCGGTAATGCAAGGGGGCAAGGGGGCTAGGCGAGGGTTGGCAAGGGTTGGCGAGGCGCGGCGTGGTGAGGCGACGCGGGGAGCGGCGGCGCGGGGAGTGGCCTGTCGAAGCCGGGCTAGGCGGAGCGAGGCAGAGTGAGGAGGGAAGCGGCGTGGCAAGGAGGGGCGGGGCGAGGCAGGGCGAGGAGGGACAAGGCGTGGCAACGTGAGCCGGTGCAAGGCAAGGCAAAGGGGCTAGGCGCGGCGTGGCGAGGCGACGCGGGGAGCGGCAGGGCGGGGAGTAGCCTGTCGAAGCCGGACTAGGCGGAGCGAGGCATCGTGAGTCTACGAAGTGCTATGACGGGGAGCGACGGGATGCCTGACGAGTCTGTCGGATGGTGGGCGAGCGTGAGAATGTGTGCGAGGGATCGGAGTTCGGGATGGACGTCATGTCGATGTCACGTGATATCCCCTGCGGGCCGAGCCGGGCCGGCGCGTCGTCGGGAGGGCGGGGGGGGGGGCGAGCGAATAATTCGCAACAGGGTGTTGCTCGTCCGCTTTTGTCCGCGCGGCGGATGGAAGGGTGAGAAGGGGAGGGGAGCAGCGCGGCAAATTCGGTTTCGCTCCGGTTTCGCGGTGTCGTCACGCGGCCTCGGCGCGGCAGTAGCCGACGGGGCGGTGGCAGGTGGGAAGGGGAAGCATAGGGCGATTGTAGTGGACGAGTAGGCAGATGACCAGGCTCAGCCAGGAACACGCCAAACTCATGCAAGTTCAATACAGAAAACTCGTGGTGCTACAACGACACATAGTTTCTCACATTATTTCCGAACCTGCAATTCTCGAAAATTCAGAGAGTTCAATGAAAACGGTAGCTTTGACCGCAGACGGATGGACTGACGAGCACACGAACTCACGAAACAAGGATTCTGACTACATAACAACGTGTTAGTTTATATATTATAATAATTTACTATATATAGGAAGAAGGTTTATCCATGTTTTTGTAACCAGAACCAGACATTAAGCGTTTTTCTGTCGAAAATTCGCCGTTTTCTGGGGCCTGATTTCAATACTTTCTTTTTTATGGAGTAAGAATGAGAAGGCAAAATATCTCTACACATCCTTAATGAGGTGGCATTCGATTGATATGAATAAAACACGCCGTGAATAAAATAAAAACATGAAAAAAAGAAATTTACAATTTTACTTCTTATACCAAATTTTCATAAATTATATTAATCTAAAAGTTAGGAACATTTTTTTGCTACATAGCAGATGTAGGAAAAGCTTATATACGTCTTATTGTAGATAAATTTTCAGTTTTTTTTATTCCGACTTTAGGCAATATTTTGAGCACCCCCGTATTTCTAAGAAGTATCCATTAAAGAACGAAAGAGGAAAAAAATAGCAGTGAAAGACTTTCAGATACGATTAAGAAAAACTTAAAATATGAATTTAAGCAAGACAGAATATTATTAATATGAATACTGTCCTTAATATTTAATTCACATGTTGCTCAGCTAATGAATGTAATTTGCATATTATATAGCAATGTGTTGTACAATGTAATGTTCATTTACATTACAAAATGAAAATATTGATTAACTGGCTGCATTTTTTACTTTCAATCAGTTCTTCTGAATAGAAGTTTTATACAGTTATCCCAAGATATACATGTATGTTTGAGTTCGTCCTTTCAATTCATTCAATAATATTCGTAAATGAATTTTGTTTTTAGAATGCTCCTACTGAAATGAAAATGCATATCGGTTTGAAAACACAATGACAGAAAAGGATATTATTCTTTTTTACCCTTATCATTACAGCGAACTCATCGCATATCCGACTACAGTGGATGTATCACCGGTAAAAAACACAACTGCGACCAGCAATATGCAGGGCAGAAAATGCCTAATATACTGCATGGTTCAAAATTTTCAGAACAAATACTACCACCATCACGGTGAAGTGTAATAAAATATTTAATCATCCTACCTTCACTTCATGGAACTGACATGCTGGAAGGCGTATATCGTCAAATTAGTATTCTAACCAGTAACCATAGAAAGCAAATGCAAACGAGAAATTTGGAGTCTACATTGAAGCGAGACGTTACAGAATAATGTTTATGGTGTCTAGGATATTTACAATACAAACAATTTTTTTGCATTTTCAAGGATCTATAATACAACTAGTATTCTTGTAGAGAATAAATAATAGCATTAATCGAGAAGTAATTTGTTAATATGTCGTAAGTGAGGAACCCTAATGACTTTCATTTGATTAACCATTCTTTAGAGTTTAAAGCATGCCCAGTAAGTACAATGTAATGAAATATTATGTTTTTTTAAACGCAATAATAAATGAATACAACAATCGTCCTTGCAAGAAGAATGAATTGTTAATTGTGATTTCTATGAAGCTTATCATAATGAACTATTTAAAACCTACTAGTAATGGGACACATTTTGGTTTGATGGAATGCCTTCAAGGAAGAAATAGATTAAGTTCTAAGTCTACATTCATTCACTTATTAATACGTAATTTTTCTTACTTTTTCCTTACTACTCGTTCAATATCGCGTGAAGAGAAACAGAGACAAGAGACATTAATTTCCTCATTTCACAGTTGTCAAAATAACAAAAATATATTCAAAAGAAGACCAGCAGGGCCCATGAAACAGCCATACGACGCCAGCATCCAGCAACTCTTCTGTCACACAAACCCGCGCGTGGCACAGCAAGTTTCGAAATATCCTGTACACGGGGAAACACACCGCAACAGCTCACACATTAAAGAGGATCCTCTCATATTTTCCTAGCGTTAGCGACCGCCGCCACCGCTACCGCCGAAGCCGTCCAACAAAAAAAGAGGAAACAATAATAAAAAGCGCGCTCCGGCATTAGAGTCCTATCGTCGTAATCGCTTCTGCCGCGCCCCGCGCTGACTCCCCACCCCTCGCTCCACGTCCCGGTCAGCTCGTGGGCGGGGGGAGGGAGAGAAAATGACACTACAGGACGGCGGAAGTGGTTGGAGGGCGTGGACGAAAGGTCGCTCCTATACGTGGGCGTAATGAAATAGCGATAAGCGGTGGATGACAAGGAATGCAAGTGGGGAAGAATGGACAGGAAGAAATACTGAAAGTGGCGGCCGTGAGAGGGAAAAGTAGTAGGGAGCAGAGTAGAAAAAGTCAGTGGAAGAGAAGGGTGAACATGGAGGTTGGAGAAGAACGCTAGTAAAGGCGACTGGACGAGGATGGTGAGAGTTGAGTGATCGCTTGGGCAGAGCCTCGCGCTGACTCTCCCCACCCCTCGCCTCATTCGCGTTGTGGGTGGGAGAGAGAGAAAAACGTGGTTGGAAGGTGTGGACGGAAGGCTTCCTGGTAAGCGTGGGGACACTGAAAGAGTGATAAGCAGTGGATGGTAAGATGTGCAGGTGGGAAAGAATGGACAGGAGGAAATACTGGTACTGGAGTTTAGAGGTGTGAGAGGGTAAAGTAGTAATCGAGGTCTGGAAGAATAGTTGAAAAAGTGAATGCAGAAGAAGGATGAATATAGAGATTGGAGAGGTACGGCAGTAAAGGCAATTGGAGGAGGATGGTGAAAATGGGGTTTGAGTGTTCGCTTCGGCCGCGCCTCGTGCTGACTCGCCGTCCCTCGCTCCACGCCTCACTCGGAGAGTAAATGGCACGCCGGAACGGCGGGAGCTGTGGAGGGCAGGCAGCTCGCAAACGTGGGCGCAATGAAATAGCGATAAGAGGTGATGATGAGATGCGCAGGTGGGGGAGAATGGTCAGGAGGAAATACTGGATCTGGCAATTAGATAAGTTGGAGGGAAAAGTAGTAATCGCGGTCAGGGAGAATAGTTGAAAACGTTCTTGGAATAAAAGGATGAAAATGGTGGCTGGAGACGATCGGAGGAGTAAAAGTGATTTGGGGAGAATGAGTGATAACAGTGGTAAGAGCGAGCCGAATAGAATAACAGAAACGGCAAATGGGGTCGGACTTAAGCGCAGGAAGAAGGAAATAGAAATAAGGGATAAAAAATAGAAATAAGAGAGGCTGATAAAACACAACGGAAAGTACAAACGAAAGACCAAAATGGCAATAAAAATAGGAAGAGAAACGTAACAAAGGTGAACTGGGGAGAGACAATGAACCGGAGGAAGGGGAAAGCGGAAACGGCGCGTGAGTGGAAATTCCACACGCGGCGAGCGCCCGGGCAAGCGGCAAGAGCAGGGGGCAGAGGGGACGCGACCGGCAACTGGGGCTGGGGGGTGTGGGTAGGAGTGGGGAGCGCGTGGCCGGGGGTGCTAAGCCGCTGGGGATCCCCGAGAGCGTTACAATAAACACGTCGCAGGGCTCTGCGCCGAGCGGCGGCGGCTTCCCGCGCGCGGTCACAAACAATTCCCAGGCCGAGGCGACCGCGACCTATCGAGAGATCGATCGCGCGCCGCGGCGCGGCGGCGCGCGGGACGGGGATTCCCCTCGAGACGCCGCGCAGCGCGCCGCGTCGCCCGCCCCGCGCTCGCCGGCGGCGCGCAGCTGAATTATTCCGCGCAGACGGGCGGCCGCGCG
Source organism: Gryllus longicercus (assembly GCA_038098605.1). Lineage (NCBI taxonomy): Eukaryota > Metazoa > Arthropoda > Insecta > Orthoptera > Gryllidae > Gryllus > Gryllus longicercus. Next base: position 4,109,691 of record JAZDUA010000004.1, read on the forward strand.
CAGACGGTAATGATATGCCAACAGCCACGCGGGGCTCGCGGACGCCACGCCGCCCGCCGCCGGCGCTGCCGACGCCGCCGCTGCCGCGCCGCCCGCCAATACTACCGCCGCGGCCACCACGCCGCTCGCCAATATCAACGTCACCCCCGCCGGCTCTACCACCGCCGCCGCCACCGCCATCCCCACCGCCTCCGCCTCCGCCTCCGCCTCCGCCTCCGACTCCGACTCCGCCTCCGACTCCACCTCCGACTCCACCTCCGCCTCCGCCTCCGCCTCCGCCTCCGCCTCCACCTCCACCTTGGACTCCGACACCATCACCATCACCGCCGCCGCCACCACCACCACCACCAGTGAATGCACCTCCACCTCCACCTCCACCGCCGCCGCCGCCACCACCGCATGCTGCGCGGCTGGTCGAGGCCCGCGTTTTACGGAGCGCCTGCCTGGAGGCTAATGAAGCGGGAGATGGCGTCAGGGGCGGAGGTCGGAGGCGTGCTCGCTCCCACGCAGCTCCCAGGCAGCTTCCTGGACGCGGCGATGTTGTACTTGCTGACGCCCGCGGAGGAAATGCGGAGCGGCCGACGCTCACGTTGCAAACACAGCGTCGCGGTGGCAGTGTACTAAATGGACAACTATGCAGACTCCTACCATGTAAGAGTTACAACCTTCGGCCACGTATGGTTCGTTAGATACTCAGGAACTTTGGAAAGCAGAAAAGCAATAAAATTAGTTCAAATTTCTCTGAAAATTTAATTATTTTATTCTGTAATTGCGCCTACTGCACGTACGGACTGAATTCTCATAATCACTGCACCACTAACTGACGTCAAGAAGCAACATGACTCCAAAGAAGAGTCCGTTATGCATTGAATATTTGCTACTATTTACGAGCTGCGTCGTGGGGCTGCAGATGTTTTGCCACGCTAGTTTGATCTTTTTTGATATTCTTCATATATAAAGCTGTTGTCGTGGTTATACACACATACTGTGTTATTGCTGTAGACTGATTTGTATAAAATATATTTTATTTTAATACAGTTATACGAGTGCAATTAATTTATTGTTGTTCTTGATCCGTATGCCCACTTTTTGGGAAAGCATTTTGTGAGGTTTTCTTCAGCAAAAGTATTGCTACTTCAGGTCTCCTGGTACGAATGCCTATTATAATAGTAAATACATATATGAAAGGGGCGATCAGAATTACATCAAAAAGGACTGTCACGTACGAGCTTCGTAAATCAATAACGTTTGCCTTCGCCTTTCAAAAGGGTCGTTTTCCACTCGTAGAAAGCAAACGCCTTCACTGATACGACATGGACTGCCCCTCTGTGAGCCTGCAGTGTCCAGAACGAAGGCCTTCGCGACGAAGACGTGGCGACGCGAGGCGCTTCCAGCGCCCGTCCTGCGCCGGCGCTTTGCCGCGCGCCGAGGCACTCGCTCCGAAGCCGTGTTCCGGCGCGCGTCCGCTCTGTCTCTCCGCGTGCAAGCACGTCTCTCAACCGACACGGGCGCAGCTCGCCCGCCGCCACTCTCGCCCCACCCCACCCACACGCTTCCGCCCGGCCGCAGGTGCTCTGGGAACCCTCCACCCCGCCGAGGCTGTGTTAGAGGTGAGGACCGCGACGGTGGAGGTGAAGACGGAGGAAAAAAAAGAATCTAGGGGCAATGGCAGAGCGAGAGATGTAGAATGATGTCAGACGTTGAGTAGAGTAGAATGAGGATTAGATGGATGAGGAATGGAGGAATGAGTAGAATTATGAAGAAGAGTACAGCTTTGACAATTAGAAGAATGAGGACGGGGATGGATGAGGTGTAGAAAGTTGAGGAGTAGAAAGATGATAATCGTAATGATGAAGAAGTTGATGAGATCAATGTGGAAGTGGATGAATAAAAAACAAGGGAGAATGAGTTGAAATGAAAGGGAATGGATGGAGCGGAACAAAAGATGGAAAGGATTGAAGGTAGATAAGGAGGATGGAATGGAATGGGCATAAAACGAGCTGAAAAAAGGGAAGTGGAAGATGAAAAGACAGTGCTAAAATTTTTTGATGTAGGCGCAAGCCGAAGTGAAAACTGAGATAGCAAAGGCAAAGTCGGAGATAGTGGCAGACACGGAAGATGCGAGGAGGAGGCCATGGCAAAGACGATGGCGGATGCTTGGACGTGAGCGATGGCGGAGGCGTTGGCGGGCACAACGACGGCCGCGATGGCGAAGACAATGGCCATAACAGAGAGAATGGCGGAGGCGATTGCGATGAAAGAAGGGAAGGTGGTAGCGATGGCGAAGACTCTGGTGAATTCTGTGGCGTTTACGGAGGATGATCTCTGATGGATGCATCTCTGCCGAGATTACGGAGGCGGTGGCGGGATCGATGGCGGAGACAATGGTGGAGTCAAGGCAAAGGCAATATCGAAGGCAATGGTGGAAGCGAAAGTAGAGGCAATAGCGAAGGCAATAGGGAAGGCAATGGCAGAGGCAACGGCGGAGGCAATGACAAAGGCATTGGCGGAGGCAATGGCGAAGTCAATAGCGGAGGCAACGGTGAAGGCAATGGCGGAGGCAATGGCAGAAGCAATGGCGAAAGCGACAGCGGAGACGATGGTAGAGTCGTTGGCTGTGTGATGTACGGAAGCGCACGAGAATGGCAAGTGCGGCGGAGTTGCCGACGGCGACGAGCCGGCGGTGACGGCGGCGCGGGGGAGACGAAAACGGCAGCGGAAGCCGGGAAGTGGCGGCGCGTAAGCGGTGTTCCCCCTCCCTTCCAGCGCCATCTCAGACGCCGCGAGGCGCACGCGGCCAGGCAGCGGCGCGTCGGGCGCAGCGCGTGTATTTGCGCCGGGACGCCGCGCACGCCCGCCGCCGTGTGTGATCTCCGGCTCCACGCGCCTTTCCCCGCGGCCAATAGGGCGCGAAATACAGCGTGTGCCCCGGTCAGCGTTTGCGATGGGCTATCGGGGATGTTTCACACGCCAGAATAACATGATTATTATCGCTATGTACGCGCGCTGGGAGAACGTAAACAAAGAGCACGTCATGGTCGTGTAACCTGATCCCCAAACCTACGCAATGTTGCCGCAGTTTATTGGAAATACTTCCTTTAAGCCAGAATGGCACGCTCTTTCAATGCTCTGTGGAACACTACTAACGTTCTCACCGAATGTTTCTTTTTGTTATAGTTATTTTACGTGTGGTTAATATGTCAATATATTTAAAGCGTTTCTGGTCCGTCAAAACTTACAAATATAAATGCTTAAAAAATAATTATTATTTATGCAACTTATGTCATTCTTTTATTTTAGTATTCTTATTCCATGTTCATTATGATGTCGGACAAGAAATTTTCTTTAGTTATTAAATTAAATTTTTGTTTGTCACCTGGATACAGGTGAACCGAACTTATGTTGAACAAGAAAACCGCTGAGTGGGAGTGGGCAGCTTTACAATTCCCAAAACAGTGACATATTGAAGTCATAAATATGTCAATTTAAAGAATAGGTCGGGGATATAAAAATATCTCATCCTAACAGGGTGTTCCTTTCACGCTTATTTCCTAGATAAAATACATAAATTGGGAATTGAAATAATACCACTCAATAATTTCAATGAAATACATTTCTTTTCAATTGTTAAAAAGATAGTCGTACGAATGAAAGAAATTTTTTCTTTTCAGAAAGTTGATATTTAGCCTTAGGCATCATTAAATAGTTTTGTAGCAAATAAGATGAAGAAATTTATCTTGCAAACAAATTATCGTTTTACAGAATATTAAATATATTGAAATATATAAGTACTTGACGGGAAAATATCAAAAATAATTATCTACTCACATGAAGGAGTATCGCCAGTGCGTTCAGAGATCATCAATTTACATACCTGAAACACAAAAGAAACCACATTCAGTGACTCATGTATATCACACAAAATATTGATATGAAACTCTTTCCAGATTTAGACATATTGAAGTTATAGTGTATAATGTACTCTATTGAAAATGTGTTAATGAGAAGAAAATTTTTTCCCACGTTTTTCAGTAAAAGAGAAAATAATTAGTTTCTATAACGATTAGTTTTCTACTTTTACTGTAATGCTTATTTATTGGCCTGGAAAATCAAATTATTATTGTTCAGCAATCTTTACTACTTTATAAAATGAACACAATCGATATATTTGCAACGGAATTGGGTTTAAAAGAAGAAAAAACAATTGCGAGTTCTATATATAGAATTTTACTTAATATTTCAGTAAATTAAGTGACTAATCATATTCAAAAGAATGATTCTTTCAGATCAGATACTCTCAGAGGAAAATTAATGTCGAACAAAATTAGAGAATTACTGCCACAAAGAAAGATGTGATTCTCATTCTGATTCTAGTTTTACATGTTGCCTAACAAAAAACGTCAATGACAATCTACCACGGACAATTTACCTGCAGCTTGTGCGCCGCAGATCGACGCCCACTGATCTGTATTCGACACCAGGAACCTGTTAGTTCAGCGGAAAAAAAAAGAAAAGTGTGGCGCGAGTGCAGCTCTCGTCGCGAGAGGGGAGGTGACAAATGAAGAGCGCGTCGCGAACACGCCTCGCCTTCGAGGGCCTACCTCATCGGCGGCGGTGGCTTTTTCTAACCCTGTGTCCCAGTTCGATGAACCAGTAGAGTACGTGCGGCTGGCGGACAGGAAAAAGCAGTGAAGCCAATCAAGCTCTCCTCCGCTTCCAATGGCGCAATCGGAGCAAAAATCATGCCAGTGTTTGCAAGTAGGCGGTTAGGAAATGAGCTGCGATTTGTTATCTTTACCTTTATTTACCGAAATCCTTAATATTACTCATTGTACTCGTATACCTAAATAATAAACAACTTGTTTATAATTTCGAATCGGAGATGCGTTTAAAGAGGGCAAAACTTCACTTAACATCACAAAATACATTGTATTCCTATAAAACAATAAGTTATGCAGATATTTTTTCGTTTGTAATATTAAAGTACAATGCGAGTGAATGTACTCCTACCGCAACGTTTGGCAACATCGTGAACAATCAGAACTAGAGCCAGGAGTTCAAACATTTATTTTACAATATTAGGAGAGCAAAACAACATTTATTTTATTGAAATAGGTTTTTAAAAGAGCATTTATTCTGATAAAATAGAAGAGAAATTAAATTTTTTTAAATGTTTCTTCAAACTAAGGTTTACAGAAATACTTACAGAAAGAAATCGATATTTTATTTGCTAGCTTCATTGCTCAAAATCACCAGATGTTTTGCACACTTTTGCTATCCGAAAGATAAGTTTTCAGTTTCATTACTCAAAATTATTCGTAGTAGATCGCTAAGTTTTGCTATGATGACTACGAATTTTCTCTTGCGAAGCTTTCTCTACGAAATATTAGTGCTGATCCTCCTTTGAATCCTGAAATAGCATTAGAGAAAGCGAACATCAATTATTGTTTTCGTTCTTTGGGCTAGGGTAATTCCAATACTAAGAAGGAGAGCATCGTGTATGTGGAGGAGAGCTGTGTTCTCAAAACTAATCGACGGCAATACTTAAAAGTAGGGAGGGATTCCTTCAGAGCGAACAAATCCCGTCAGCATGAACGAAACAAATCCAATGATTTTAACTGGTCCCATCTCCCTTTCCCATTTGTATTTTTTAACACTACCGGGTCCTGGAGTGTCCGATTACAGAGAAGGACAAAACTATACAGTACCTTCGTGTTTCCACGCTTACATATCGATTGGCATTGCCTTCGTGTTCCAGCTTGATCGAAATCGATGTGAAGAGGATAAAGGAAAAGAATGACGAAAGAGGAAAACGAAGTCAAAATATTAAAACTGAGCAACAAAAAGTAAAATAGATAAAGAAAGAAAAATTAAAATTTTGTTAAAGAACTTCAAAACTACAGTCAAGGGATTTCTATCGATAAAAGTCTTAAAAACATAACAATAACAAAAAGGCATTTTGCCAAGCCTTCGGAGTTTTTATATTAAAAACTGCACATTGCCATTCATTCGTTTATGTTTTTGTCTTCGGCAATGATACGCTAAATTGATACCCAATGGCCCTTTTTCTCAACGCGAATTAAAGTTTCGCCGTGTTTCGCGGTGAGGCCCCTCCGAGCATTGCGGGCGGAAGGTTCCCGCCGTCGGCGCGTAGGAGGACGCGCGCTCGATACACTCGCCCGCAGCGCCACGCCGCGCCGGGTCGGGCCGGCAAACTTGCCTTCGCTGCTCTTTGATTCTCCGCGGAGTGGACACTCGGCCAGAGTAATTCCGGCGCCGAAATTACTAAGGGAATTGTCCCGCTTGCACCCGCGCCTCGGACAGACGCCATGCGCGCGGAATGGCAATGCTCAACACCTGAACGCCCGGCAATGCGCTTCCGGTCGGGTCAGCCCACTTCGCTTCCGATTGCATCAAAAGTCTACCGCAGGTTGCACGGAAAACGCTATCAGTGGGGCAAGTGACTGATCCATTGGGTCATAACGTCTTAACAATATTTCTAGAAATTAAAATGAATTACTAAATACTACCATGATCAGAACTGACCCGGCAAGGCATTGCCAGTCTGGCCGTGGGCGATGCCAGCTCACTTCGCTGCACTTCCGGTCAAGACAGCCCACTTCGCTACCAATTGCATCACACGTCTACTGATGGTTGCACGGAAAGCGCAATCAGTGGGGCAAATGGGTGATCCATTGGGTCATAATGTCTTAACAATATTTCTAGAAATTAAAATGTAATAATTAATACCATCTTAATCAGATTTGACGTCTTTGAGACAGAATTCCAAAATAAATAATTGAACGCTGGTTACTAGATTACAATGCTAGCTACACATGAAGACAATGGATGGGCATTTAAAATGTACTAATCGATTGAATAGAAATGTTGGTAAAGATTATTTATTTTAATTAAGCTTTTCTAATGCTAATGACATCAAAATAGTAAACAAATCTATCATACAGTTCACTGCCATCCACAGGAGTTTGTACCAATCTTTAATTCTCCTTTAATACGTTCACAATGTGTCGTAAGCATACAATTTTCTATTTGAATAAAAATCACATTTTATTACAAAATCATGCGCGATTTGAACTATAATTTATTAAACTATTAATAATGTAGGGTAAGTACTATTTTTAAATACAATAAGTAATACATCGCATAGTTTTTTCAAATTAATTATTTTTTAGAGTATCAGAGACAAAGAAACGTGAGTTACAAAGCAAACATTTTTGCCTGTTCATTAAAGTTTCTACTCTTTGGTTTCATTCGCGACACGATTTTATATCAACTACGGTTTGAAATTAGTTTACTCGAAATAAAAAACAAACCACATTTAAGTAAATAAAAAACAGTAATTAACATGCTTTTGAAATGAAAAACAAAATTTCATTCGACTCAATTAATTTACATTTTATTTTTGTTTTCTGTTAAAATAGTGTTCTGTAAATAGGGCAGACGTTCAAAAAAAATAATATTAACAAGAGCACAATAATCAACGATACAAAATACAGCGTACTTCGTAATTCATTATCACTGAATATTAAATGGACGATGGTTTCATATTTGCAACTTCAAAATTGAAACGAACAAATGGTGCTTTAACAGTACGTACTTTCTCATGATATTCTTAATGGTTGTGTAATGCTATAATACGACAATTTCTATTTTACACTTCAACTACCATTTACAAAACTCTTAAATAAATGAAATTCGCCGTTCTTTCCCGCAGCATTACAACCCTTTTTCTATACAGTGTACGAGCACTAGTTGCGAGAAAGTAACAAGCTACTATTCTAAAAATTAATTTGCGTACAAGAATTCTCGTATGAACTACGATGAGTGAGATCTTGCGACCGAGGTGTCAATGCGTCTTACCTTTTAACGCCAGCGAATCCGGAAATCTGCGCGATAGCCCGCATACGTAATTTCCACGCGGCCCTTGGCTCGTGGATTATCGCGCCGGCCGAAGGGCTGGGTGGGAGGGGGCGAAGGGCGAAAGCGGGCCAAAGCGCACCCTTAAATCGCAAGACCGCACGAGGGCCCAGGACTGTCCCCTCCCCTTCCCTGGGCCGGCGACGAGGGATGGAGTCGTAAGTCAGGTTCGGCACCGCCCCACCAGATCACGCCGCTCCTCCTTCCTCTCACAGGGGTGCCAAACGTACCAGATCGCAATTATTGGTACAAGAAATTCAAATCGAATTGCAGGTTTGTGGATGATAGCATCATGATGATCGTTTGTACGGACCAATATTTTAAACACTCATTATTAGAACTGATTGATTAGTGATTCCAGGCACATCAACTACTAAGGTCATTAGCCCCGTAAGTGTAGTGCATGTTTTAATCATGCGTAGAGCGTGGTAGTGTAGTGCGTGTTTGTGTGTAAATAAGGGAGAGGATAGCATGAGGAAGAGGAAAGAAAGGTCGCGAGTGGTCTCTGGCCCGTTTGTTAGAGTACTGCTCGGGCATTCGCTTGGTGTTAATCAGAGAAACGACGGAAAAATACCGAACAGAGCAAACGGCTGCTAGAATTCTCCTCAAGACAGGCGACTGAACTCGACCCCATCCTTAGAACTCGCTATTAACTCTTCTAAAATAATTCGTTATTGTCATATGGTACACAATAGTTATGATGTGAGTGATAAAAGTGGCATTTAATTTTGTGAGCAGGAAATATTCCGTCACGAGCAAAAGAAAATCACATTACCATGTGCGTCTATATACTATTTTTTAGGCAGCCTTGTTGTCATCCATTTTACTTTAATTAAAACAACCAAATCACTATGACACATTAAGGTCAGCAGAAACTGATGCGATCAGACGAATGTTCTTTTTGTATTCAGTTTTATGTGAAAATCGTCTCATTTTTAGCACTAGTACTAATAATTGAACTTTAAGTCAGCTTTGCATATCCTAAAAGTAATTGTTTTTGCGTAAAAGCGTTTTTTTGTTCTTTCTTTACATTACTAAAAGAAATGAATAGACAAGTTCTTAATATCATTGTACACTTCCAAATCGTCATTTTTATCAGTAAACCCGTCATATAATTCGTTCGAGGTAACGTCCATCATTCAACATTGTTCTTTCAGATTTACCACACAGATGAGCTAAATAAATCGTCAAAGTACTTTGAAATGAATCATATAAATCACATTTATAATATATCAAATACGACAACCAACATTGGCAGTAATGAGGAATGTTATTCGTTAGAAATTTCATTTTTAATTTTCATGAGTGTCTTTCACAAGAAGAGCCATAGAACAAGGAGTAAAATATTCGATATATTTCCATAATGCTTATAATTTATTTTTATTTTACATCTGTGCATACTTAAACTACAGTCATTCAGTTGTAAAATAATAGATCAAATATGTCCTTAACAAATCGTTTCCAAAATAGCAGCCATAAATTTTTGCGGATAGAGGTGATGAGCAGTTTATTTTGTCAACTCATACACAATCGTCGACATTAAAATATAAATACGAATTTTCGTCAATGCTGCGACGTGTCATAAAACATACGATCACATCAGCGATCGATCATACAAAAATAAACTGCTGGAATTTTTCATGAAATTCATTAGAAAACTCTCTTCTTTGCGGACGATGCAATATATATCACAACTGTTTCATGTCAAAACTTTATTTGTCTACGCTAGCAGAACATTCTCCATTTGGTTTAGTATGCGGGCAGGTGGAGAAATTATCGAAAAACTTCTTGAAATGAAATCACATCAGCGAGGTTACGTCGTAGATATTTAGCATTGAAATTACCTTTTTATCCCTTCACTTCTGTGGTACATCAGTAGCTCATGACTTCCAAATGAAGCGATGAGAAGCAAATGGAACGAGGAACAGCTATATACTGTACTCTCGTGAAACTCATTCAAACTCAAGTTAGCTCATAGGTTTTGTACCACCATAGTTGATATTGTTAATTATGTTCTCTCTCTTGTTACTGACATAGCCCACTACGTCCGTCAGTACACCTATATTTCAACATGTTAAAATGAACATCACGACACTAAAACTAATACCCAAAGGGATAACGTCTCTTTCTCTAAAACTACAACACACTCTACAGCTTTTGTACACTTATAGGTCGACATTTTATAAACCAAAGAACACACGGCACTGAAATTGATAGCCAATGGGAAAGTGTCTCTCTCATCTAAAGCAACAGATACACCAACCAGCACTGAACACAAGCCGGGTTCAGGGGACAGCTTGCAGTATTTTCACCACACACGTACGAGTCGATCTCAGGTCTTGCTTGAGATTGCAGCGTGGGTGGGAGGTAGCGGGAGCAGGTAGACGGACTCCTCCAGAATTCTTCCAAGCATTTTAACGTTGACAGTAAAGTCTGCTCCTTTCCGTAGCGACGGAGCACTCCGGAAAGGAACAGTGGAACAGGTAACGGTGGTTTAATTATTAAATGATCGAAAGTGGCATGCGGAGGCAAGCCGAGTTGCGAAACGCAGATTGAAAAACTGTTTTCATTACTATCTGCTTAATTTTTTTTCAAAGGATCGTGACAGTTGTACAGTCATATCATGGTTTATCTAAAATGACAATCACTGACCACCCAGCCTTGACGAGACTCCAACACGCTGATTGAAAAGTGTCGCCGCTGCTACCTGCTTGTGAAATGCACGGCCACAGTTTTACAACCAACTGATTTGACACGTGTGGCCTGCATCTGAATGAGCCACTCTACAGCCTGACGAAACCAAAATAAGTAGCGAAACCTCCACTTTTCGGGTCGAGCAACAATAAAGATTTGGGCTGGCGAGAGCGCTCTCACCCTCCGGACACAATGGAAGGGTAGTTAATTTTGGAAGACTTGTCACTCTCCCCTAGTACCGCCGCCAATATTATTTCAAAACTAAACAATCTTTACAATAAAATAATGATATACATAACAATATTTCCACATTTCATGGCAGAGTTTCTGATATCTCACGTACTACCCGATAGAATAAAATACGAATCAACTTCATTTCAATCAGCATTTATGCCTTCCAGCATATTGCATCTATGCTAAGGGCAGAGCATTATTATTAAACTTCTTACCTTCAGTCAGTACTTAACGTTACACACTGGAAGCGGTCTACGATGTGATTCACACCTACATCAATACTACGTGTCAACTGTTCTTCGTCTGGACTAATAGAATTGGTAAATATATATAACACAAAATGCCTAATGAATTTTTATGCCATGTATCATTACATCAGAGCAGCGCATCCTCGCGGTGAATTTGCACCTTCCGTAACGGCCGAGGATTAGCTGTGATCGGGCGGGCGTTACCTGTGCTCTTAGCGCGGGTTCCGTTCTGCATTCAGCGATCGCCCCCCGCGGGACTCTGCACGGCTCCCGAGGGCCTCGCGAGCTGCCTCGACTCGCCTTGCCTCGCCACCGCCCAGCCCCTTCCTTCTCTCCCTCCTCCTCAGATCGATGCAGGGCGTCGTCCTCACCGCACCGGCGGAGAATAAAAATGAGGCGGAGGCCAAGGCGACACGCGGGAAGGACAAGCAGCGGTGGCAAATTTGTTTAAATATGGGTAATACATGCGTCACAGAATAAATGTTACTATATTCTACAGCTAGTTAACGGGTCGAACATTATCACGTTTTGCCAGTGATCACTTAGTGGGAAATTGCAAATAATCGAGTAGTATGCATTTGCTAATGAGGTATTTGTCCCTGATTGTTAGGCACAGATGAAAATATTTTTGAAAGATAGTCCATGACATCTCCTTGTCGGCATTAGAAAGTGACCTGCCAAACATCTGTTTATATGATGTTTCCGGATAATCAGAGGCAAATGACGGAAATTTAAATGTTTTCCAGTACGTTTTCGATAATGTTTCTCCTTGTTAAAACTATATTAAAATGTTGTGTTCTAGATTCAGAAACTACAACTTCGTGATACATATAATTGTAGTGTGTAAGGGCGTACAACTCCAGTGTGTACATACAACTATACGTTGTGTGTGTCAGGATATTAAACACTCGTATTAAACACGCACTCAGTAATTTGCAATATATCTAAATTAGTTTTTGAATAAATATGCCACTATGTTACAGAAAAAACATCAAGAGAAAATACGTTGTTTGTCATTCATTAGAAAGCAATAGATATGGTAAACTGATATAGAATATAAATAATTGTTACCATCCCATTACTTTGTTGGACGCAATTACGCTCGGAGAATATATTACGCAGTCGTAAAGAAATCCAAATTGTGACCACGTTACTGAGTAACAATGCATTTTAATAAATTTGTTCAAAGAATTGGTTGACCCGACCAGGACTCGTTTGGTTGTCTCGGTAGCTTAGTGGTTAGAGCATCTGGACACACTAGAAGGCCCTGGTTCTTGTGGCGGTCGGGTCAACCAATTGTTTGAACAAATTTAATTATTGAAATAGGATAAATTTATTTAAAAACATTTAAAACAGATCGTTACGAACTGGGCAGAGAGTAAGAGAAAAATGTACAGACTCAGAAATAATGATACCATTAATGTTATCTGTAAAATATGATTCTTGAGCCCTTTCGTACAAAACTCTGAAGGCTGATGCTGACCCAGTTCTCATATAAAAATGAATGAAATATGGTAGAAAAAATGGTTGAAATATTTTTCTAAACACTGCACATTACATTCTCTTAAATCAGGAAACTATATGCAGGAAAACAAGTTTATGTTAATCCATAATAAAATACCAATAATCATCACAACGCGCGTACACTTCCAATGAATGACAAGTCACACATTTGGCAATAAATTTTAATACATTTACGCAACCGACAGAAAGATTTGGATTGACTGAGGAAAACTCCACTCAGAACAAAAGTCAAGTCTTATTGGTGAATAGGATGAGAAGAAGAAAATAGAAAGGGAGAAAAAAAGGAAAATGAGAAGAAATTAGCCGGTCACTCGAATTCTCAGTCACGGTCGGTAAGGTTCCACATCCAGAGGTCTTCTTGAAACTTCAGCTCGTCTGCGATGCCGAAAGTCAAAGAAGAACGAGGCAGGCAATTGACACATCGGAAGTCGCGAGAAGGGGCTGGTGAAGATTGAACGAGACAGTGACGTGATCGGCGCGGCTAAGACGAGGCCCGAACAAAGTGCTGACAGTGACAAGTAGAGGCTAGAAAGGAATTACGAGAGCATGGTAGATGAAGCGGTGAATGCACGCCGGCTACGTAGAAGAGCGGAAAGTGAAATGGCAGTATACAGTACTAAGGGGAGGAGAGAGAGAAAATATGTCAGAGTAGATACGCAGACGGCGTGGGATGTTTGTCTTACGACTACGGATGTCAGCGTTCGTGTTAAAAGGTCGGAGAAGATTGCAAAGAGTAACTACTGATGAAAGTAATTGTATAAACTGTAATAAAAGCGTCACTTAAAACCCAACAGACGGAACAAAATACTCGAGATGAGGTGAATGAAAGGTAAATCCATAAAAATGCACTTGATTATGAAAATATGAAAGGAAAAATCACTTTTGCTATAATAAAAGATGTCAATAAAATATAAGATTATATTATTTATCTCAATATGAATCACACTCGATATGAAATCATAATTGATACGTATCGAAATTAAATTAAATTAATTAAACCGCGCAAACATTTTAAAAATATGTAAACAAATGATTTGAATAATCGTTTTCTTTACTAACAAAAATTAGAGGCGATCGTAAGCTGTCTTGCACCGCGGGGACTCAGGCGGAGACAAGAGTCAGAGGGCTAGCGTGCGGACCCCACTGCGAAGTCGAGCAATGCTTACATTGTCAAAGGCTGCTATGTCACCAGAGAATGTCAGTCAGTGTTGGAGCGCAGACGCAAAGGCGAGCAGGAGAGGCCGGGTTAGGTCGGGGATCGAGCGGAGTTAGACCTAAGTTGGGACAGGGTTGCAGCAAGATTGTTAGGGCGGGGATGGTGCAAAGTGGGGTGGGTTTGGGGCGTGGTAGGGGCTGAGTGGGGGCGGTGTAGGGGCGGGGGGAGTGAGGGAGGGGTCGGGGTGGGGTTGGGTCGGAGGTTGGTGGGTTTAGTTCGAGTTCGGAGAGGGTTGAGGCGGGGTTGGAGCGGGTTGAGACGAGGTTGAAGCGGGGTTGAGGCGAGGTTGAGGCGGGGTTGAGGTGGGGTTGAGGTGGGGTTAAAGCGGGGTTGAGGCGGGGTAGAGGCAACGTTGAGACGTGGTGGCATGGAGTTGATACGGGGTTGAGATAGGGTTGAGATGGTGTTGATAGGGTTGAGGTGGGATTGAGGCAGCGTTGAGGCGGAGATGAGGCGAGATTGAGGCCAGATTGAGGCGTCATTTGGGGCGGAGTTCTGGTGAGATTGAGATGACCTGGAGTGGAGTTGGTTCGGGATGGGAGCTGAGTGGGTTTGGGTGGGAATGGAGTAGAGTGGGTTGGGGTGGGGTGAGACGAGGCGGGGTTGGAGTGAGTTCGGGCGTAGTTGAGGCAAGGTTGGGGCGATTGGAGCCTCGGTGGTAGGGGATTGGGTTGCGTCGAGGCGGAGTCCGGAGAGGAAACGGGAGCGAGAGCGGAGTCGGGTGGCAACGGGAGTGCGTCGGCAGGTGGCAGAAGCCGAGGCAGCCGGCGCCAAGGCAAGGAGCCCCTTGTTTGCCGTCGCTAACCATATTTGCTCCCCCTCCGCCGCGCCTCCGGGTTTTATCCGAGCCGCCGAGGCGCCCGGTGTCTTCATCCGCCGCGTGACGGGCTGCTCCTCTCTATGCCGCCACTCCGGCCACCGCCGACCTCCTCCACGCACCCTCCCTGCGCCGCCGCTGCCCTCTTCACCCCCGCGGCCGACAGAGGCGCTTCCAGGGGAGAAAGCTGATAATGGCGGAGGCAGCCGGGGGAACGGTGACGATGGTGGCGGGGGCAGTGACATGATGCGAGTACGGTTACCGCTGGGCGAGAAGGGGAAACTAGGGTGACGAGGACGGATCGTCGAAGCAATGAGATGACGGCGGGTCTCGCGTTGTTGTGGTGGGAGGAGGGAAAGCATGGGAAGGGGGAGTCTGGGGTGGAGCCAATAGGATCTGGCGGGGAGCGGAGTGCGCAAACGGACGCACGTGAGCGGTATGGGGGAGGCAGAGAAGTAGCATGTTAGAGACAGGGGAACGGCAGAAGAGGGGGTGGAGAGGAGCAGGAGAGGCAAGAGGAAGCGATGTGGGTTAGCCATAATAGAGGAATGGGAGTAGCGAGGCGCGGTACAAGTGAATGAGTTATGTGTGGCACCGGCAAAATGGAAGAGTACACACAAGGTGGTTTCGGCAGTGTAACAGCGTATAGGATTGTTATACCTAAGTTCGCGGGATTAAACCCGATCGAAGCTGTCGAGTTTTAATGGCCAAAAATGTTCATATACCTTTCTTCGGAGGGAAAATAAAGCCGTGTGTCCCGTATGGAGACTGCATGTAAAATATCCTTCTCCTGAAATGAAGCCTCTCGGGAAAACTGAAATCGCCTGTTTCGTCGTCAGAGTAATACTTCCTTTCTCTGCCAGAAGGGGAAAGAAGCGTAGAAGAATTTGCATGGACAAGTGGAAAAGCAGGCCTCATGGCCTAAGCCTCGCCCCGGGAAATAAGGCATCATTGATTGATTGAAGGTTTGATAACAATACGCAATTTGCGTCTAGGGTGACGTTAGTCACAGTCAGTTAGGATACTTTTAATAATTTGTGCACAATTGTCAGAAACATTTTCGTATATAAACAGAATAGTTAAATTAATAAACTTGATTCTACACCATAAGAGCAAGTTTAATTAATAAACTTGATTCTACACCATAAACGAATATTTTTCTTTTAAAATAATTTGAGAAGTATAGAGCTGATATTGGAGTAATAAAGTATTTATTTTTGAAAACATTACCAATTAAATTAAAACATTTTAAAACTTACCTTTTTCATAGAATCAACGTCGTTTTAAACAAAGACTTACCGCATGGTATGCACATAGTAAATAATGAAACCTGGAGAAACTGAATCCAATATAGAAGGAGGGAGGTCTCCTGACCATTTCGGCTTTGAGATAAGTTTCTCTTTTGTCTTACTGACACACTATAAGCGAAAGAAAGAATCTTTTGATTGAATGCACGTAAATAATTGACTACTAAAATACTAAATTAGAACGAAAATTAATATGACTACTACACCACGTACTTTCTCGAATTATTTGCAGCACATTGTACAGACAAGCAAGTATAATTTCACATTTAAAGTGAATATACAGAACTTATAGCTATCCAATATATCACTTTATGAATGCGTAAAATACTACGATATCATTACATAATGTCCCACAAATATCTGTGAATATATTCTTCCCGATTTTAATAAAGTTTAATGAACTGTACTAAATGTTGAATTTTATTGAACATGGATACATTGTAACAAGAACATTAAGTCCATGTTGTCGCCCAACAATTAAATTCTCGGAATAACTTCTTAAATCGCCATCGCTGTGGAAACGGTGGTACATCAAATTATCGTAACATACGTTCGCACAAAATTAGGTACTCACATTTTTAAAATTTTTCTTCATAGTACATTTAAATGGTATTTTTAAAAGAGAAAACCTAATTGGGATAATTTCAAATAAGAGTGCGGATTGTTTGAAAGAATCATCAACACTTTGCGCACATATATATTTCGCCAAGGCGAACCGTGACGCGATCGCGTCCTCTCAAAAACCACCGCAATAGCGGTTACCAACGCCACCACACCACCTCCGATGTGCTCAGGTGGACCGGAGGCGCAACGGGATCCACCTGCGCGATCTCCCCGCTACTGCTTCGCCACCCGTTCCGTGTGCCAGGCGCGGCGCCGCGACCGCCGCGGGCGCCGGAGAGGTGGAGGCTCGAGGGCGGTATGGAGGGGGGTTGCGGGGGCGGGGAGCGGTCGCACCAGGCGTCCCGCGGGTGCCGCAGCGGCCGCCTTCTCCCTCACAAAGGCGCCGGAGGTGGCGGTGGCGGATCGATGTGTGCGCAGGAGGCGGCGGAGGAGGAGGAGAAAGCCTAGAGAGACGCGGCGGCGGGGGTGTCGGTTGCGGAGGCGGGGACTGCAGCGATGATGGGAAGAAGGCGACGGTGCAGGTGGGATAGTTACGAAGGAATTAAGGCAGGAGGTGGGTTGGGGAGTGCAGAAGGGCGTTGTGTACACGTGGGTGCCATGAGAGGTTGTAGGTGGATGTAGAGAGCGGTGAGGACGATGTGAGTGGTGGCATGGGCACCATAGGTTGCGTGGGCGGCGTCGGAGCCTTTGGGCGGCCTGGGTGCCGTGGGAGGCCTGAGCTGCGTGAGCGGCATAAGCGACGTGGGTGACGAGGGTGACCTGGGCGCCTGGGCGACGTGGGTGGCAAGGATCGCTTGCACTTGTGGACAAAGAGGGAGCCTGGGCGGCCTTGTCGACCTGGGCCGCTTAGGCGGTGCGGGCTAAGTGGCTTGAGAGGCGCGGTAAGCGACGGGGGTGGTAATCGGGTAAAACGAAGAAGCTGCGGAGACTTGCAGGGGAATATGGCATTGATGGGAGGAATGAGAAAGGTGATGGCCAAGGCGCAAAGGGTACAATGCGGTTAGTGTTGATGACGGGTTGACTAGGTCAGTGAGGGTAGCGAATGCGTTGGAGTCGAGTTACCGGTATGAGTTTGTGCGGCATGGGAAATATGGGCGCCAGGGGCCCCGTGGGTTCCATTGGCAGAGTGGAGCCGTGGGGGGGGGGGGGGGGGGGGGGCGAGTAAGGTGGTTGGTGTGGGAAACGAGGTGAGGCGGACGCGGGTAATAGTAGTGAGGGGAAGACGATGTTAATGCTGCGAGGACGAGGGGGAAATGAGGCGGTGATGCAAGGAATGGCATAGGCGAAGGGAATGGCGATGGTAAGGGTGATGGCGGGAAGGCTATTAACCGGTTAATGTATGTGGCGGGTTGACGGGTTCAGTGAGGACAGCGTTATAGTCGAAGATGCGACGGCAACAAGGACGCCATCTAATATAGAAAAGACAATGTTTCTTTGTTTGTTTGTTTGTTTGTTTTTGGTTTGCGCTTAATGCGCTGCCCTACCATTAATCCGATTGCGAAAAACATTTCAACTTATTTCTTACACTTCCGGGAAGAATATAGGCACACTATGATGGGAATGTACATATGTCTGCGCACATAGACGCGCGTTGATGAATATTTTATGTAGACTCAAGGGCCCTGATCAGGGTGCTTTACGCCACGGCGCTCTCTACGCAGTCCGCAGAACACTGACGTACGATTATTAAGAAGCCTTCATTGCGTACTTTGCCTCTGCGATTGTGAAATTTCTCCCGCGAGAGAAAGATACACAGAGCGAGAGACAGAGGAAAAGACGCAGAAAGAGAAACAAACAGAAACAGATAGACAGAGAAAGAGAGAGAGGGACAGACGAAGACAGAGACGCAGACGGAGAAACAAACTGAAGCAGAGCGTCAGAGAGAGAGAGAGAGAGAGAAAGAGAGAGAGAGAGCGACAGAGCGAGAGAGAGAGAAAGAGAGCGAGAGCGAGAGAGAGAGAGAGAGAGAGAGAGAGAGAGATGGAAAGACATGAAGAGAGAGATGGAACCACACGCGAGAAAGTCTTTCGTCTATTGAAATTTAAGCACAACGTAAAACGTCATTAACTATCACAAGATCAGTAGCATGTGAAGTGTAAAACATTGCAATACCAAAGCATTGCTGGGTTCATTAGTGAGCAATACGAGTGGCGAGGCCACGTGAGTGACGTGGGCGACATAGCGTGAACGGTGTGGCGGATGAGGGACAAAGCAGCGGTGTAGGACGAAGATCCTCTCGGGATGGTGGGGCCAGTCGGGATGGGGCGAAGACGAGGTGCGGCGGGGGCGACTCCGAGCTCGGCGGCTTAAGTGGCGACGGGTGAGTGGGTGAGTGGGTGAGGGAGGGAGTGGGTGAGTGGTTGAGGGGTGAGGGGTGAGGGAGTGAGTGGGTGAGTGGGTGAGGGGGTGAGGGAGTGAAGGGTGAGGGAGTGAGCGGGTGAGTGGGTGAGTGGGTGAGTGCGTGAGTGCGTGAGCGAAAGGTGCGAGGGGGCGCACGAGTTAACGAAGAGGCGGTCGCTTTACATCTGGAGCAGGACATAACGAACGGTAGTGACAGCGAGTGCCATGGAAGGCGAGCAAGCTAGCGAGGCTGAGCGACCGCGCCGGTGTGAAAGGGTCACGGAAAGAGGCCGCGACATGTCAGAGGGAGTAATGAAGTCATCGAGTAAAGAACGTTTCGTATTCGAAAGTTTTCTTAGCGAACACTTTGAAAAAGCTATCATGTATTAAGAATCTTGCTGATTTTTTGAGAAGTTTTTTTACAAAACAATTAAATAATAGCAAAAATAAATAATGCAATGAGATGATAATGTCAAAATTTACGGGCAAAAGTAAATTTAAACTTAATATAAAGTTATACAAATTCAGCTCAATACACATACGATCCACGGTGTAAAAAGTAAATTAAATCAACAGATAATTGGCAAGATGTGTAAATTCTAATTTGTTCATAGAAAATAAATAAGTGGTGATAACATAATAGCCGAAATCAAGTCTAGACAAAGACAACACAAATGTTAAAAAATGAATATTTCTCACAAAAGCGAGAAATTCGAGAATTATTCACGAACTTTCGTTGAAAGTTCAGGCGAAATAGTAAGATTGAGGGTGGCAAATTAACTACAAGCGGAACCCAACTCCAGAACTCCAATACGGTAAATTTGAGAAGTGACTACACCGAAATGGGCGAAAAAGAATTTGAAGAGGTTATACGAAAAGAAAAACAAATATATCAGGCGAAGAAAATGGGATGGAAGTATAATGGATTGAAAGCTGTTATTGGCTTTGTCACTCTCTTCGTAGGTTGAAATAAATCGATCCCTGCGTCTTGCATTCCAAGCAGTTTCTATTACAAGCGAAAGTTACTTTCAACTTCTGTTTCCAAATTCACGATTGGAATTTTATCTGTAATTTATGTACTTCGTTCTAATGCAATTAGATTATGATTGGAAGATGTTTGTGTCTTTTTTTGCTACTTGAGTCTGATGATAACGAGATACCCACGAGATCGGATAATCAGTTCGGTTTATTCAACTAAGAAAAATATTAATAATGAAAGTAACTTTCCCTATTATGCTAGTCATAATATTGCATGATTTTACTTACTACTGAAAAATGTATTCTCGTATGCAATAACAAATATAAATCATACGTTGCCAATTATATTTTCAGCAAGTAATGAAGGGAATTTTCCAAAGAAGTTTTATTTGTTGGTTTAATACGAATGGGGAAACAAATTGAATTCGTTATCAAGCTCTGAACTGGAAGATTGATATATATATATATATATATATATATATATATATATATATATATATATATATATATATATATATATATTGTGACGTACCTGGTGATGCCGGTACTTTCACTGCAATAAATTACTAAAGGAGGGTATCTTTTTCGTGAGTGGGTCCCTACGAGGAGTCGATATAGCATTGGGAAGTTTAATTAGTAAATGTACTACAATTATAAACAGGATTTATTCACCAACCAAATCTATTAATTACATGATTAGAACACCAATACACTTTGCCTTGGTACCAAGATCAGATTTAACATGAGCTCTTATCATACCTTTGGGGCCCCAACAAATACCTCCGTCGTTTGGATTACGGATCGCATCGGCAAGGGTCGCCGACCTTCACAGCAGCTTGGCGTGGTCGGCGGCTGGTGGTGTAGCGGTCGCCTCGGCTGACGGCCTCTTGAATCCCTCGGGCTTGGCTCCTGGTACTTCGGCGTCGCACTTCCTTCTAATTATCTTTCATCGTTTTGATATAACTAGCTAACACGCGGCCACTGCACGTGTCGGTGTCAGTTTCGTCACACACAGTTCTAGTATTGTTTCACTGCGTCAAGTAGTATAAGCACGACCTACTGTTCTCCTAGCACTAATCTCTTATATTTAACACTTTTCTGGCCTCTACCTAACATGCATATTATTCTTGCGTTGGCTAATATTCTACAACGCCGGCCACATTTCGGCCACTGCCGTCGGCCACCGCCGACCCCAGGCGACTGCCTCGTCCGCCTCCCTCCTCGCAACTGTCCTAACGGCTGGATTCTCCGCCGCTCCACCTCGGTTTGTAACCGTCGTTCCCACGCTGTGTTCGCGGCAGCGACGGCGGCGGCGGCTAGCCCACCCCACCGTTGTCCGTCGCGCCGGTCGTGCGTACCACGCAGTCCAAAATGACCTCTAATTTCTTATGCTAATGATTCTAATTAGTATAAGGAAACATTCTGTGTTTCAATATATATATATATATATATATATATATATATATATATATATATATATATATATATAAAGAATTAGAAGCGTGTAGCGTAAATTTGAATTTAACTACAAATGAAAACATTTCTCATTATTCGTTAGACAATGCTGTATTTCATTGTGTATGCATTTAGTACACACGACTACCAATGTTAGTAATCAGACAATAACTCAAATAATAACAAGGTTTACTTGACCAATTCCGCTCATAACTACCCGAGATTTCAAATAGCGTCTAAATGGGGCAGAAGTATTCAAGGCATTGTATGAAGAAAAATCGAATTCCTATTATGGGCAACTGCTACTAAGGAAGTACAATAGATACCTTGAATAAGTACCATAAACGGAATGGAGATTCTCTGTTGGTATGTCCAAATTGCTTTCCACCATAATATGAACGTCTTAGAGAAACTCATTATTCATCAGGGAATCCCTTTCTTCTTTCATTTTATTCATTTTTTAGGGTCTCTGCCTTCCTAGAAGCCACTTGCCGATCAATCCATGTCTTACCCCGTGCGGTGATGAAGAATCTCTCTCGGTGACAAGAAACGACAAAGGAACCAAAAGTAGAGGACGCATCTCATTGGCTCGTGGGGTGAAGTTGCATTATTCTGCTTGATAGAATCATAAAGACGCTCTGAGTTATGAATATCCAATTGACAAAACTAGAGCACCATTCATGATTGACACACGTTCCCATACTAATCCAAGTAAATCTTGCGTTAGAAGGTAGTTGGTGAAACGAAAAGAGGAATAAAAAACGTCTACGGTACTTTTTCAGAACATAGAATTTGAATCATTCAGCAACGATTTATTTCAGGACAACTAAAAACATGACCAGTTTTAGCAGCCAAATAGTACTAAAAAATATATAACTATCATTTGAATTTTTAGTATGGAAGAATAAAACAATATTGATATTATCAATCTTACTTTTTCTTTTGTTACTTAGTTTCGGAAAGTGTGTTTGAAAAATTCTATACTCAACTTCAAGCTACTATTTGTATTGCCCTGTACGTAAACTTAATTTGCCACCTAACCCATTTGCATATATGTAAAATATGTCGAACCCCTAATATTGCGGTTAAAGGGCATGGCGTATATTTATAAAACATTAGTATATTTTTTTAAATAGGAAGTTTAAATAAAATATTTGCTTAATTATTGAGATAATTCGAAAATTCCCTAATTCGAAACCGAGTTAAATTTCAACCAATGCATTTCCATCCGTCATGTTTCATGTCATTTACAATATTGAATCTAGATTCTTTGGATGTATTAATCGTGCTCATACCAGGTATGTCGCGAGAGATTTTGGAAATATTTCAATAAAAAGCACTCTTCGATATTATTTAGATGAAACCAATTCACCAACAAATTATTGTTTTCAATACATTATGGACGAAAGACTCTCCATCAAATTATAAGAAATAAGTTAAATGAATCTTGTTTTGTAATGACATTCTAAGAAAAAAATCTTCAATAAAAACAGGTTGTTTTGGTTGTATGTCGTTGCATTTTCTTTTGAGCCCAATTTATAATTGTAATAATTGTAACATAGACGAATCGTTTTGATCTGTTTAAGATAATGTTCGATGCTCGCTCAGATATTATGCGATGAGAGTAAAGACGTATTAAAACATCACATGATTCAATTCAAATCTTCTGTTTCCCAAGAAATTTTGGTTTTGGGTAATGTACATTTCCATTATTATCCAGTAGTCTTGTTTTCTCCGCATCACGTTGACAGTCTTATCTGCACACGCGCGCGCACGCACACACACGTAAACACGCGTGTATGCATTTAACAGCGCTGTCACAAACCCATCTACAAATGCGGCGGCATCGTGTGCAGGTCGGCGCTTTGTGGCGCACGCACGTAAACCCGTGTTCTGCATTAGGGGCGACATAAAGGTCGCGTCACGAGGAACATTCGAGAATTCCTGCAGCCGCGTCACGCACAAGAACAGTCGCGCGCACGCGACAGATAAGACGCGAGGGCTGCATAGAGGCCGTGGGGACGGTGCTGCTGTTAGCGGGACAAAATCGTTTCGCGAGTGTCACGTTGACTGCGCCGCGAGAATGGTTTTTCAACGCCAAGTTATTCCGCACTCGTGCATGTCCCACGGCAACGGGAGACCTGCCATTTCGCCGCATGTCCGCTCATAGTGGCACAGCATTGAACGTTAGCAAGTAAAAGAGGATCACGAACAAATAACATTCGCAACTTGCCCCGTGAGAGAATGTTATTAGAACTAGAAGGCATAATATGAATCGGTTTTCACTATCCTTCATGCCCTCAACAGTAAATGTGGAAACTATGTTTAAATCGACGTATCCAACGAGATCCCGGTTCCCGTAGACTACGGGGAAAAGTAAGTAGTCCATTCATAAATATGTAAAGCGTATTTTAATTATTCATACGTTAAAGGTAACTCTGCGGACAGATGTTGGAAACGTCGAAAACTAAGAAATATAAGATACGTAATATTAAAAACGGACAAAACAAATAATATTCTTCTCGCAAGAGTTCTATTATACGAAATGTCAGCTTCTTTTCATTTATTTCATTTTAACGTTTCAAAAGGAAGAGAAGTGTTTATGATGTTGGTGGAGCAGGAAAAATATATTTAATGTTCTAAAACAAAAGAAATGACTCTCTTATCTGAATTATCTGAATAGATGTAGGGAACTGAATGAAAAACTCTAACGTCAGTAGAGTGACCGACACAGAAAAGAATTAAAATTTGTTTTAGAGGCATAGCATGTTTTAGAAACACGAAATGCTTAGCATCATTTCTGGGATAATTTAAGAGAATAATGATTATTTCTCACCAATTGAATCCAAATCTGAAACGATGTATCCGTGTCATTGTTCTTCCTTGAATTATTTTATTCCATTCCCTGTAGAGAAATCGTATACCTCTGCCAACCTTTCTGTGCGACCGTCACGAAAGCGGAAAATCATCACAAAGAGCGCACGTGAATGTGGGTATGCACGCACGCATTCCTCTTCCTATGCACCGCACCGAGCAGCGCCTCTCGAGTCACAACCATTGAGCTCAATTACATCTATTCACGTCGCGCCGCCACATTCAGCGCCGTCGACGACGGGAACAACGTCCAGCGCATACGCCACTCACGCACGCCAGCAGTCACCCACCCACACACGCACGCACACGCACACGCACACGAGGCCCTGGCTGTCCTTTTCCCGCCAAAGCGCCAGCAAAGAATGTGGCCATTGCGAATTGTTCAGGCACTCATTATGAATTCCGTAGGTGTGCGTCACCTTGTTTTATGTTATTGTGAGTTTGAATGATACTATCATTATTTTGGGGGTCAATAGTTTCGTAAGCGTAGTCCATTTTATAATCCAAGCGTAGTCCATGTTAGAATTCCAAAGGTGTGTGCCACTTTGTTTTATGTTATTGTGAGTTTGAATGATGCTAACATTATTTTGGTGGTCAAAAGTTTCTTAAGCGTAGTCCATGTTATAATCCAAGCGTAGTCCATGTTAGAATTCCAAAAGTGTGCGTCACTTTGTTTTATGTTATTGTGAGTTTGAATGATACTAACATTATTTTGGTGGTCAAAAGTTTCTTAAGCGTAGTCCATGTTATAATCCAAGCGTAGTCCATGTTAGAATTCCAAAAGTGTGCGTCACTTTGTTTTATGTTATTGTGAGTTTGAATGATGCTAACATTATTTTGGTGGTCAAAAGTTTCTTAAGCATAGTCCATGTTATAATCCAAGCGTAGTCCATGTTAGAATTCCAAAAGTGTGCGTCACTTTGTTTTATGTTATTGTGAGTTTGAATGATACTATCATTATTTTGGGAGTCAAGAGTTTCGTAAGCGTAGTCCATGTTATAATCCAGGAGACGAGGGTGTTCTTATCTCGATGGAACGTAAAATTTTGATCTACACGTCATCTAGTAGGTTTTCTCGACTCCAAGTAAACTCATATTAGTAAGTACTTGTTTAACTGGATCAAAATTTGGCACGAAGCCTGCCTGTCCGTTTCCCGTCAGCGCTCAGAGCTATCAAAGAATCTGGTCAGTGTTCTTCAGGCGCTCATCATGATTATCAACGGTAAACATTACATTGTAGTATATAGCTGCGAGCATGTAACTTTAATTTCCAGGTTAATAGTTTTGTTATTGCAGTGCATGTTAAATTCCAGGAGGTACTGTATTGTTCTCACGATGAAAGGTGATATTTTGCGCTGACCTGCTTGTTGGCTAGCGGGTTTTTCCAGTCTCCAAATGGCCCCTAGTTAGTTCATACTAGCTTAATGCGAACGAAATTTAGGTTCTGGCAAGAAAACATTGTAATAGGTTTATATACCTGGATTATAAAAACAATTCCTGTAACCATTTTTATGGTCACAAGAATTGCTTTTATACAATGAACAAGGATTATTTCGGTTTCTTGGTATTCGTTTTAACGAAAGTTCACTTTACAAGACCAAAAATCGAAAATTGTTGTGGTAACAATGTATTGATAAATTCAGTAATTTGTTATATTTTACAAAACTAATGTAGTTAATACTACTAATTTACGCAAAACATTTGTCGTGATTGCTTTCTTTTATTGTTTATAACTAACCGATTTATTTCATAAGTTCACAATCAATAAGGATACGTTAGGTTATGCACTCGTAGATCTACATCTGAAACTTAGCTCATCTGAACATTGTGAGTTTTGTATTTTGATGATAGCAAATGCCTAAATAAGCCTAAATAAGTGGGTCGATCAGGTCTGCCGTCTGGATGAGTATTCAAGAGGAAGACTGCTCTTGAGTTTAGAAATGCAACAATCGTCGTGAGACCTCCAGATGAAAAAAAAAGTCATATTAAAATAAATGGCGTTTTAGAATATAGCGTTTGTGATTTCGAAAGTTAATGTTTAGAAAATTTAAAAAATTATATTTTCACGTCTTTTGATTTCCATCAGATGAAAAAAATCGTGAAAATGAAGAACCAAAAAATTACAGCGAAAAAATATATATAACGTGATGGAGTGTGTGTGTGTGTGTGTGTGTGACGGTGAGTGAATGTGTGTGAATTATATATTTCTTACAAGCCCTTCTTTCAATGATCAAAATCTTCCTTAATCTGTATTGGCAAAGGTGGCCCCAAACTTTTGAATAATTACTAATAATCCTCAACTTCGTTCATCATATATTGAATGTGATGAAATTACAATGCTTTTCGTTATTGTCATGTTATCATTACAAAATGTCACTACCAAAGCAATAATTAATTATAATGATACCATACGAGACCTTAACTATTATCATAATAACACTAGAGACCAACGAGAAAATTGCAGGGACAATAATTATGTTATTATAATAATAAATGTATAATATTCCTGGTTGAAGATATCATTGGTGAAAGTGAAAAAGAACGAAAAGTGTGGAATTAATGGTAACCATTGATTATCATTAAAATTTTATTTAGTAGAAGTGTAGAATAAAATTGTAATAATTACATTCAGCGTTACCATGATAAATATGCATAATTTAAACTATTAAAAATATCAATATTTCATAATTATGATATAGCAAGAATGCAAAATTTGTCATTTACTCAAATTGCATTTCTGGGCACGAGGGTAACAAGTTTTGACATGTCAGAGTGTAGACGGGATTTTAAAGTCGCGCGAATAATTTTGGAATGATACGTAGTAAAGTTTTCAACATGACTAAGTAGTTAACGCGATTTTTTAATAAAGTAAAGTTTAAAAAACTCAATATTTGAAATAAAATTATTCAGGGTAAGTGTTCTCGTACTTACGAAAGGACTGGTATATTGCAATACAAACAAATAAGAGTATATTTTAACAGTTATACACATTAATAAAGGTGAATCATTTAATGTAAAAGGAACTAATTGTGAAGTAGTGGAGAGGCCAATCTTAAAAATAACAGATTGTGTTTTATGTGAGAAGTTCAGGTTTATGATTTAGAATTAGAATTTCATCAGAGAAATCATTGTAATATAAATAAGGCAAGTTTTTTGTATTCAGTTACAGGAGATATTCAATGAAACAATGTTAAGTTTAATGTTTACAAACAAATGCTTAAGGGTGGTAGTCATAATAATATTCTGAAGATGATTGAACGTTTATGTATGTTTATACGTATTTGTAGATAAAGTATTTAAAAGTTTTTAAAACTAAATTTATTTTACATGACATTTATACTCCTGTTTGAAAGCCGGAATAGTTCCATGTTGCAAGTTATGTCATCAATGCAATACTTATTTTTGTGATTTATCTTTTAAAGCCAATAACTTACTGTGTAAAGTTTATTAGCTATTAGCATTTTATAACATACAAAATACTAGGAATTGTTAATTAATATTAATGAAACAATTTTAAAGATTTATTAAATGTTTTTGAGATGATATTCATTTAATAATAATAATAATAATAATAATAATAATAATAATAATAATAATGATAATAATAATAATATAAATAACGTTTATTTTACGCGCAGTGTCTATACAATCGTAGGTGGCAATTACGAAACTGGAAACCGGGCGTAACTAGACATCATTTACAAACTACATTTAAATGTCTTTACCGTTACTATATCTTTGTTGCAAAATCTCCAACACATGAGTATAAATTGTTAACAAATTATTTAATAATTCTTTTAGCATTCAAGTATCGTATAAAAACTCCAGCATCCTTCGCAAAAAAGTCTGTATTCAATAAATTGCGAGAAAAAATGCAATAAATGGAATTCCTTTTATGTTCGAAATCCGAAAATGCTAAACATTTTCATTGCAGTGAACAGGTAGGTTTGATTTTAACTTTTTTCATCGAATTGGGATACAATTTAGTTAGCAAATACGCTGTTATCATATTCAAGAAGGAAACGTGAAAAATATTTAATTTCACTTTCAAGTCTACCACTTTAATTCATTTTTTTGCTGAATCGCTTACTTTACGAGATTAAATATTAGGTGCGTAATGTCAAATAAAGCTGTGTGTGGTCTCTTCAGTACAAAATATTTTCTCTTGAATACTTTAGGCGTATAGTTTTTTCCAATATTTGAAGAACTGGGAAACGTATTTGCGGAATGGTAAGTGATGAATAACAGAATAGCGGAAACTGTTTTATGAATATTAATTTTCAATAACTCTAGCTGTCTCATTAAAATTACATATTCACATGTACTTGCAACAATTAACATTTTTAAATACAGTACACCTAACGTTCGTAAACGTAATAAAAATAAAATATAAAAAATGTTATTTTTACATTCTACTCCTTGAGTTTAGTTATTAGTAGCTATTTTTTAATATGAAAAGCATCTTGATGCTAAGTAATACTGAAATTTTCCAATAAACATTATAAGCATAGTATTCTTAATATAGATTATCTAATATAGATTAGAAATGTGATAAAATACGAGACAATTGAATCTCATCTTTACCAATCACAAAAATATTTCGCATCAAACACACCACTCGATCAACTGGTTTATTTCAAATACGAAAAGATACTCCTGAATATCCCAATATGCGATTGTTGAATGGAATGAAATCAAAGGCGAATAAGTAATAAATGCGATGAAACAGGATCTGCCGTTCCTAAAACTAGAAAAAGTCAAAATAGGCTGAAGAGAATTAAATTTTTGATACTGAAGTTGTGTCTCAAAAAATGTAAACAGTAAGCAAATGTAAACAGTATTAGAATGACAATAAATAAAAGATTTTTGAATATGTCACGTCAATAGACAGTACTTGGTCGTTCAGAGAGGACGGTGTCATGAAATTAACGTGAAGAAGGTTAACATCGTCAGCAATAGTCCGAACGAAGGGCGAAGTCTAGCTCAGAATACGAATCATTGACAGTGCAACATTGTTTTGATAAGACATGGTCAATGGCTTGGAACTAAAAGGCACATACTCGTACAAGTGTGAAATTTGGGCTGACGTATCCTCGCAGTAAATATATATATATATATATATATATATATATATATATATATATAAAATTAAATTATAATCTATATAATACTTATGTTCTTGTGTGGGATTAACAAGAAGAGATCAGCGTGTTGAAAGGAAAAGAGGCGCTGTGCAGATGCGCCGCTACGCTGCGCCACATGTCCTCTGAGGCGGGCGGAAGGCGCTCGTGCGTCGCGAGGGCGGAGGCGGGGCCGGCGACGCGTGCTGGCGCGCACAGCGCCCTCACACGCCGCGCCCCATAACTCAACGTCACCGCGATTGTATCTCGCGGGGCGCCACCTCCCTCGTCCAAACCCCAACAGACGCCACAACGCCCGGAAGACCGCCCGCCCGCCCGGCGCGTTTCACAGCGGCCCTTCGTCCCGTTCCGCCCCACCCGGCCACCATCCGACCCGACTGGTTTAGGTGTGACTCAACCCATCCCGTCCCGACCCGTCCCGCCTCGAACAAACCCATCCCGCTGTCCTCTGCCGCATCCAGCCTCGCACTGTCATCCCGCCACGTACCATTCCGTTAGGTTTCGAACCATCCCGTCGCGCGTCGCACAACCCGAGTCGAACCGCACAATCCCCTCCCGACTCACACCACCCCGTCTCGTCTCACATTACCATGTCTCACCTTGCACCACGCCGTCACGCCTCGCACCACACCATCCAGCCTCGCACCACCCCGTCACGAGGCGTACCATCTCGTCGCGAAACGTACCATCCCGTCCCGACTCTCATCTTCCAATCCTGACTCGAACCATCCCGTCCCGACTCGCACCATCCCTTCCCGAATCGCACCATCCCGTCCCGAATGCACCATCTCGCCACGGTTTTGTTTTCTTCCGTTCCGCCTTGACCTGACCCGATCCACCCTTTCTCTTCCCGCCACACTACCACTCTGTCCTGTTCACAGCTACTAAAAACAACCCAGATTCGTTCATATCACCAGAACACTGTAATCATCTGTCTATTACTCATCCTAGTGTATATATCTCCTTCCACTCATTTATTCATTACCTCGCCAACATTCTCTTTTTCAACGACCCTTAGGATCTCTGGCGTATCAGCAGCTTGAAACCGCTCTATGATGTCTCTTTCGTTTACATCTTTTACCACTGTGCTGATTTGGCGATGTAACCCTCCATTATCGTTCCTGTTAGTTCTGCTCACTCTGTGCTCTCTTTCTTCCAATTTACTCACACTGTTGAGATTTCCTGGTTCGGAAAAATCCTGCAAAGTAGCGATTTCTAAGAATTGTGCACATGAATTCTTACATGTTAATATGCGAATTCCAACGAAAGAAGATTTTTCTTCCCTCGTAGCACAGACTTGGGGTCTGGAGGCATACATATATTATAAGCATGCTACGATGTTTAGGATAAGAGGTAATACAAATTCTTATTATTTGGAAAGAATCAAAACTGATTTCCTTATAAAGGTTTTTTTGCATATTGGAGAAAAAGTCAAAGTTTAGTACTGTTAAAGAATATATTTGCACGTTGCACGTTTTTTTACGTTTTGCACGTATATGCAGATTTTTCTCCTAGGTTTAATAAAATAATTCTTATTTGTGAAAATCAGTATTGATTATTTCAAATCGAAGCATTAATCAGACGCTTTTCAAACCAGCTTTATCAGACTCTACCGCCGAGCTTGCATTACAATTTCATGTTTTCAGTCCCCTCACAACCACCGCCTCTACTTCTCCCACACAGAATATTGAGAACACCTCAAATCTTTAAAACTAAGATAAGCAATCATTGTTGATAAGTATTTTTGGCAACATTATTTGATGTGCCTTGTAATTTTTGGAAATTTGACAACCGTCATCGTCACCCAAGGGTCCATCACTCCCGCAGCCCTAGTCTCCCTTGAAATGTCTTATAGGACGGAAGGAAACACGCGCGTGCCGGTCGACCGTCGGAAGGGCTTGCGACGTGGCGGATTCCTGCGAAAGGGCAAAGTACAGGACGGTTGATGGCCGCCCTCGAGACGATAAGGTACGCTTCTTCTAGAGACAGCACATAAATCACACCCTGGCAAAATATTTGGAGAATTGATTCTAGCCCCAATTCGCCGATCGGTTCAAAACAAGTTGTGTAGTAAAGTGATCAAGATCAACCAAAAGCTAAAAATTGTGTGACACATATTGGGAACTGTTTTTTGAGAATTCGTGGCAAATTGTCTTTGAGTCTGAGAACTGCAATTTTTTAAACGTACAAATCATACACATTCTGGGAATTCACCAATAGTAATTCAGTATTTTTGGGAAACCTGTATATTCGACTTGAAGGTTTTCACGGCCAGAGGTCTTGATATCAGGTCCCCTGAAATATTGGAGCATGAGATTTCGACGTCGACAACGCAGGGAAAAAATCGTAATTGCAATATCAATCTCAAAATATACATGCAAGGATCTAATAACGGTTCTAAAAATCGAACGGCGACAAAAAGCCGTGCAGCCGTGAAGGTTCTCTAACTTTTGTTGCCGCTCGACCATTAGAACCAGTTGACGCCCATAGATCAAGTAAGATTTTATTTTTTACCTAAGTTTAATGATTCAGATTTACTCATTTAATAACTTACTAGATGTTAATTTGACTCGGTTCCTGTGTTCATATTTCCCTCTATAATTCCATTCATAAGAGAACTTGTACCTTTATTCAACTATTTTCATAAGTGTTTCGCAACAAGCAATAACGTAACAGTAAAAATCACTATTTTTTCAAGAAACGTTACCATAGAAGAATTAAGAATGATATGCGGAAGATTGGGGATAGAGATTTCCTAAGTTCGTAGATTGCAGCTATACCTCAGTATTACCTGCAAGTATTCTTAAACTTCGCAATTCTTATTACCTCTCTTGTGAATATTAAATAATAGTTATAATACTGAGGTACGTTATCGTGTATTGTTACTACACCTGAGTTTTACCTGCGCAAATATTCGTATTCATCTAAATCCTATCACCTCTCTTACAACACGTGATTGAATAATTAATATAAAATTGTAAGGTGGGGCACTGATTTGCGAAATAATTTTCTAAATGTCTTTGTCAAGTACTCAGCCCGTTTCTTATTTAATGTTTCGTAGAATTGCTTTTTAGTGGGGAAACTGTTGTATAAAATGCTTAGTAATGAAAGAATGTTTAACAGTGTGTAACACAAAGAGAACCTTATTAAACATTCGTTGCTTACATTTCATGGAAATTTAATACGATAATTACAAGCCAATTCACATTTTGATTACCGTGACAACCATTCATAATTAAGTAGTGAGTCTTGCGTTCGTCGTGCTTCCCATGAAACTCGTATTCGCGATGACTGCAACGTCCTCTGCCAACCAAGCCCCGGCGCACTCCACCCCAGCTACAGTCCTCACCTCCAGAGCCGCACGTTGCAGAAACGAGGCATTCCACGGGCGCTTTTCAAAGCGGCTTTATCGGACTCTGCAGTGAAGCTCGCATGAGAATTTAATGTTTTCATTTCCCTCCCCCCTCACAACCACCGCCCCGACTCCTTCTGCCTCAAAGACCTCCCGATGACACACTTGATTCCACCCTCACACACACACACACACTCATCCACGTCGAGCGTCCTCAGGCCGTGCGTCACGGTTGTGTACGCACCGGAAACTGATAGCGACTGCCACACGAGATAACGCTTTGTGTAGGCGCCCGGCGGGAGCTGTAGGGACACCGCCCGCACTCCGCCCTAAGAGGTTTTCTCGAAGCCGCTCCTCGACGGCGTGAGAGCAAAAAAAAAAAAAGACAGCAAAGAGCGACGTCGCGAAATGTACGAGTGCTTCGGCGTATATTTAAAACAATTCGCCGACGCGACACTTTGTTGTCGAATTCGCAGCGGCGCCGCCGACGGGCCGACGCGTCGCGAAGAGAGCGCCCTCTGCGACGAAAGCGAAAAAAAAGGGAAGGCGGAGTGACTTTATAATGTGCCAATCCAATAAGAGCCGAACCTCGCGCGCCAGACATAAGCGAAGCAAGGGACTCGGGACTCTCTCCGAAGTGGGTGGGCGGGGGTGGTGGAGGCGAAAAGGTGAGGAAGAGTGCGAGGTGGAATGGGGAGTGTGGGATGGGTTTGATGGGAGGGTTGTACGGGTAAAGAGGGGTGGGCGGGGAGGGAGGAGCGGGTAGTGCGGGACGGACGGGGTGGCTGGAATGGGCGGGGCAGATGGTGCGATCGGGTCGGACGGGACCGGCGGGGTGAGCGGAGTAGTTACCGGGGTGGACAGTGTGGGCGGTGTGAGTGGAGCAAGGCGGGGTGGGGCAGGCGAAGCTGGTAAGGCGGATTTGGTGGGTGGGAGGGGCGGGCGGGGTGTGAGGAGTGGGGTGGAGTGAGGCGGGACGGAGGGGTGGGTGGGGATGATGAGGAGGTAGACGGGTGAGGGCGGGCAACAAGAAGCAACGCCTCTGACGTCACGTCGAAACAAAAGGCTCTCAAGCCGACATCGCCGATTCTGTTTTGTATGGAGATGCGCCCCAAGAGAGATATGCACCGCGCGCCTCGCCTCACCTGACGACTATCAGATATTCCGAGTTTTGCAGGCGCTCTCTTCCCG
This sequence comes from Gryllus longicercus, assembly GCA_038098605.1. NCBI lineage: Eukaryota > Metazoa > Arthropoda > Insecta > Orthoptera > Gryllidae > Gryllus > Gryllus longicercus. The sequence goes on from JAZDUA010000004.1 coordinate 4,143,623, forward strand.
GAAGTGCGATGTGGACGAGTTCTTTGTTTGCAGCGGGTGATTATTTCTTTATCGTTCCGCGCTTCAAAGAAGGGGTCTGGAAAAAGATGTCACGGCACGATTTGTAAACGCTGATTGGTGGAAAGAAGCAAACAAAAGATTCTTAATACCTCCCCTCAACCCGATGATTTTGTAGATAACAACGTTAGAGAAGAAAAATATTTTTTATTTCACCAGATGAAACATAACAACAGCAAACTGTGTTTTCATTCAAACATAATGTTAACACATTTCGTCGAACGACAAAAAAGAGAGTAAGTGGAGATTAAGTTTATATCACATTGTTACTACAGTATTTTAAATTTTTAACAAATTTAAAACAATGCAGAAATGTTATTAATTTAACAGTCAAGATGGACATAAAATAAATTTAGTGCTTGTGCGATTGGTATAGAATTTTATGCAATTTGCTGCCTGCAACTGTAGATCAATACAAAACAGGTTGGGTTTCCGGACACGCCTTTGAATGTGCAAGTTCGCGAGTGAAATGTAGGGCTGTAAACACCATAAAACTACTTTCTCGTGAAAAATTTGCAAAGTCCCTATTTTTGTTAATAATATTTCATTATTGCCAATTTTTTATTTATGACTTTAATGTATTCAAGAGATAAATTATTTTATTACCTTTAATGTAGAAACTGGTAAGTTAATACTGGTACTTAAATTACTGGTAACTCAAAAAATCGTTTGTAATTATGTTTTAAAACTACATTAATTTTATTTTAAAAGAAAATAATATTCTATTTCGTCGACTATTTCAAGCAAAACAGATTTTGCATTTGAATCTAGGAGCAAAAATGCATCATACATTTAAAAAAAAATATTTTTGAAATATTTACTTCATGTTTCTGATTAATTCCGACACGCATTCCTGTCTGATTACAAAAGTACAAAAACCCTTCGGGATTTTATCAACCAAAGTGCAAACAGTTTTTGAGCATTGCGTGTGTGTTTCGACTGAAACGCGAACAGTTGTCCTGGTGAGGCAGCGGAGAGTGGCAGCAATTGAAGCCCTGGCAAATACGCGCGCCCACGATCTGCAAACTGCGCATGCGACAACCTCTGACTGACGGTCGTCGGACTGCTCGCGATAACACATCGGCTGCTCTGCGATTCTGTCGTCTCTCCCAATCAATAGCACGTTCTTGCACAGACTAAGGGTGATTTAATGCATAGACAGAATGCGATTCGGAGTACAACTAAAACGCAAACAAATAATAGTTATTCATCGTATGATAGTCAGCATAAACATAATACATTGGTATTTTTAAAGAACGATTTAGAATATCAGTAAATGAAGAGCTTTAATCCTACCTGGTTGCTTCTCTAAAGAACACCTTCTTATTCTTTTCTTTTTACGTCGTACTCAAGTAAATAACAATTCAAGTTCACTTATATTTGCATATACCCATGTGACTCTCGAATCGCCGTTGGTAATCAACGCAGTTGATATATCTGAATGAACGTAATTGACCTGCAAGATTAATGAAAATAATACCCTTACGCACGCGAGGGAGCAGAGACGCCGTGGCCCTTCTAAAAATTTCGAAGGGGTCCCGTAGCCTTATTCAGTAAAAAAAATATTTCCGTACGTTTATTTTATCTTTGATTTTCCCCATTTCTACCATGCAATTTGGGAAATTGTTACATGACATTTGGAGAAGACTCTCTCCAAGTCCCTTAGCATTCTTGAAAATGGTTCAACATAAAATAAATTGATTTTCAAACCAAAATATTAACGTTGTAATTTAGTTGATCTTATGAAATTTAATTTCATTGAAATTTTATTTATTTACTAGTAAAATGTGTCATATGTAGCAAATAAAAAAGTTTAATGGAAAAGGTAGCCCAGAAATATCGATGTTTAGGCTGGGAAAGTTTCTGATGAATACCGGACCTTCGTGAATGTAATATCGATGAAGTTAATTTCTTAATGCCAGTTCTCACAAGATAAAATCACGTCGAACCACTTTTTGTTGGCGAATCAAATGAAGAGAAAGTGCATTTTAGAAGACATCAATAATTTAATCGTCCCAAAACGAAACAAAATTAAAATGATGTAAGGTCGAAGGAAGGTTCAAGGATGAAACCTAATAGCCCGGCAAGTCAATCCATTTTTCAAGAGTTCAGCCAAACCGCGCACAAATTCCCCTCGTCAATTCAACTACTCGTTACGTATCATTCACCCACCGTTGTGAGAATTCCGGAGAAAGTTCAATTGAGTGAGAAGGTAAAAGTGACGAAGCAAGTCACCCAACGAAGAAAAATACACGAGCCTTTGGGTTTGACGACAGGAAATGGATTCTCGATAGTACCGGAAGAAGACGTTCACCCACCCAACCGCCAGTCATCTGTTTCGTACCCCGTTAGTCATATTCGCCCCGCAATGTCACTGGAATATCGTCCAATCGATACTCTCCGACTGTGATCAAACTTCATATCTAGCAACGAGGAAATTACATCCATCGAACAGACGAAACCAACACAAATCGGACAACGAAACGGGAACGCTTACTCATCGCCTTTCAACCAACATTTCCGCTGAAATTCAGCGGCGTGCATTTCAGCAGTCGGGCTATTACGGCCAAAGTGCACGAACAGGAGGTCTTAAGAGGAACGCAAAAGCAATTCCAGTAATGAAGCGGGGTCACCCGGAGCCCACACGTCTCCCGCTGAGAGATCCGCTTTTTGATGGAAACCGTTCCGTGAGTGAGCGCGGTGATTGAGGAGTAAAATGTGAACGTCGTTACGAGCTCCTTCCTCTCGCTTTCTTCGGTTTCACGGTTAACCGGTCCGTCGCGAGCGGGGCGGAAGGGGGCGGAGGGGGGCGGAGGGGGAGGAGTACTCGCGGGAATGGATTTTCGATGGGGCCGGCGTCAGCCTGTCCATCCATCGCCGCGCGCCGCAGCCGCTCCGTTTGTCATAGGGGCGACGGTGGACGGGGGCGGGCGTGACGATGGGGAGGGAGCGACGAGACGAGACGAGACGAGCGGGCAAGGGAGGGGGGAGGCCGGGTGGAGGGGAAATGAACGCAACTGGAAGAGCGAATGGGTAAAGTGAAGGCGGGTTTAAAAACGACGGGTAAGTAGACAGAGAGGCTGGGGATTTGTGGGCAGAGGCCAAAGAGAACGTGTGGCTAGACATATCGGGGATGACAATACAGACACCAGTAATGACGGTAGGATTTGATGGTCTACATTGGCAAGATGTATGTGTACATTGAAGAAAGAAGTTGGTGTACATTGAAGGAAGGTGAAGATGTACATTGGGTAGATGAAGGCGAGATGTGATGAACTGTGCAGTGGAGGAATGTGTGGTGGGCGTTGGTGTGTGGTGGGGTTGTAGCGAGAGTAGCGGGCATGGTGAATTACGAGGTGTAGCCACATTATTGGAGTCGGGAGTAGTCAGGCGGTAATGTTGCAGAGTGGCGGGAAGAGGCTGTTTGGAGGTGAGGTGTGAGTGGCGGGAGGGGGTAAGGAGAATTAGGCAACATAAGCGAGAGTGGCGGGGAGATGCGAAGTTTGAGTGACAGAATGTAGTGAGGGTGCCGAGGTGCGGTAAGTAACGGCATGAGTAGTAGGATGCGATGAGTGTGCGATGAGTTGATGGAGTCTAGGGGTTGCGGAGAAAAGCGCGATGTGGTGAAGATTATAGTTATTGTCAAAGTGTCATGGGTTTGGTGGAAATTGTTGGGGTATGGTAGCATGTGGGGTTGAATGTCCTGAGAGTGACGAGGACTGATGGGGTGCGCGTGGTTTGGAATAGCGGGGATTGGCGAAATGATGCGGGGTTAGTGGAGAGTGGCGAAGTGTGAAGGGGAGTGATGAGGAGTGGCTGAAGAGTGTGAAGGAGAGGTTGGTTCTCCGTGTTCTGCAGAGTAGGGATGGAGGGGAGGAGCGAAAGGCGGAGATATGGGAAGGTTGGGTGGAGAGGAGGGGTGGAAAGGAGGTGTGGAGAAAAGGGGTGAAAAGGAAGGATGGAGAGAGGTGGAGAGAAAGGGTAGAGATGAGAGGTGGAGATGAGGGGTGGAGAGGAGGGGTGGAGAGAAAGGGTAGAGATAAGAGGTGTAGATGAGGAGCGGAGAGGTGTGGTGGAGAGGAGCGGTGGAGAGGAGGGGTGAAGAGGAGGGGGGAGAGGAGGGGTGGAGAGGAGGGGTGAAGAGGAGTGGAGAGGTGGGGTGGAGAGGAGGAGTGGACAGAAGGGTGAACAGGAGTGTAGTGTGCGGGGCGTGGGTTTCGAGAGGCAGGGACTGGTGGAATGAGGAGCAGGGTGAGGGGGCGAAGCCGGTCGCAGCTGGACGGCGCGCGTGTGGGAGCGAGGAGCAGGTGTGGGAGCGGGTGGGCGGTGCGGGCTGCCGCACATCTGTCTGGCCTCGGGCGCCCGCGAATCAATCTTGGTGTTCGCTGGCGCATTCGCACCCGGGGTCGTGGTGGCGGTGGAGGCGGGGGACACGACGATGCAGGGCGCGCCACTGCGGGTCCAATGGCCATACCAGCTGTATAGCACCCCATTCTTTGGTAGAGTAGAATTCAATAGGCATCTACAAAACACAAAACTTCCCGCGTCATTTGAACATAGAAATACATATAGTATTCCCTTTAATGTTATAGCAACTTTAATTTTCATTTAATTGTTGACAGAAACATTCACTGCTCGTCTTAATATTTACGAAGATTTAAAACTCGCTTACTAGTAGGGCGGGCATCAAGGACTGACCTCGGCCCAGTATTTTTTTTACTTTCTAGCCTTATAAGGATGTAGTAAAGAGAAAGGATTGTAATAGTGCGGAGGAAATCTGCGTTGTTTTGCCAGAAAATATCATATCGACAGGCTCTAGTAATGAAAAAGTGGACAAATCACGTTCCTATACTATATAGTAAATAGCTTTCTCTAATACGGTGTGCAGTGAAAACGGACGATTAGTGGATCCTTGACAACGAAAAATTGATTGACGGCAAAACGTCTGTCAGTTTGTCGGTCCATCCGTCCGCGTTCATCTATCTGTTCATTCATCCATTGACCCATCCATACTGTAAAAATGTGTAGCTTTTGCGTAATTTCTGTTTGAAGAAAATGCACATTATAAAAAAGATCTAAAAAATGTCTAACATGTTTTTCTTTAATTTTGTTTCCCATATAGAGTAAAGGACGCTTAAACGGTTCAGATTTCGTTTTCGGTGAACTCTGAATTTACGAAAATTTTAAAACTATATAATCTATAATAATATAGAGATGGTAAGTGCAGTTGTACCACCTCTAGTCTCTTCTATTTTTATTGTGGTAAGGATTTACTGTTTCATCTCTTATACTCCGTGTGTTTTTAACGTAGCGTTTGACGTAAATCAGCTGTTACGAAGCATGAACGTCACATGGTGACATCACTGTGGTAATGTTGAATCTCCCGATTGAATGGCAAGGACACAGTAACCTTTTTGAATCTCTAGTGATGGAATCGTCTATCAGTGCATATCACTTGTTTACAAAATCAATCAAAAACGTAATCATGTCTAATAGATTCATGAACATTCTAAAATGTATAGCCAGGCTTGACCGTAAAAAAGGCGACTTTATTTCAGTGTCTGTTGATGTAGGCAGCAGTGGTAGAATTGGAACACATAGTAAATGTTGAAGAAGTTCCTCAAAAGAACGCGGCCGTCTGTGTCTCTACGATAATGACCACAAGTACAGAAAATATTCAAAATAGGTGCGTTATAACCACATCTTATAAACTGAAAATATTTTCACACAAAGATTAATAAAATGATTAAATAAGTTGTAAAATGCATTTTTAATACAAAAAAGTTCTTAAGTTACATTGAAATTTATTCTTAATTCCCTCTTGTCCCGATCTCCCACGATTGTTCCCTAGGTACCGGAATGACATCGGTCTACATACTGTTAAAGGCTCACTATAGAACATCAGTTTTCGAATGAGTGTTCCTGTATATATGTTTGATTGTTTCATTAATTATTCTTCAAAACTTTCTGAATAGGATACAAAAGTTTTAAAATGTAACAGCGATAAAAATTGTTTTTATTTCACGACACCATAGTCATTGCTAGCACAAATTGACAATAAATACTTTCTTATTGAACGAGTACATCTTATTTGCCTCTGAACACTTTATATGCTTCATATTTCTAGTGTCTTATAATATATTTCTTTTGTAATATATCTTAGTAATTAATTTCCAGATTTTTGTCACAAATTGAAAAAATGGAATACTTCTGTTTGACATTTCAATTTTTATATTAATTGGGGTTCATAGATCTTCATTGATGGTATTCCTATTCTAAATATTACAATACGAGTTCAGTTAACCAAATGGAAACATACGCACAAGACTACATTTTACCAACATATCCAATGAACGAATCAGTTAAAACCAAATCGATCCCACCTTTGTTCGGCTATCACAAATTGGGATTACACTCTCACATTTGAAATTAAAATTGTGTTGCAACACAACCATTACCAGATAAACCCCATAATATCAGATATTAACTAGAACTCTAGTATATGACCTGTGACAAACGTATTCGCGCTCCGGACATTCTAGGGAGGATTTGTGACTACCATTACTTTCGAATACGTCTCCTGGATTTTCGTGGTTAACACGGTCTACTATGTGGAATTAATTTACTCTATATTAAGATTAACTATCCTCACTCGCCATCCAATGTTAAACATTGACCTCGTCAATGCGTTTAGCGAGTTCTTCATGAAATTGCAGTGGGAGCAACAAAAAAGTAACAACGTGGAAAAACAATTTCTATGATAACAAAAATCTACCAAGATAATGGATTATGCCAAGGATATAATATATTTTGGCTTTATAAAGTAGGAAAATATTGCAAATGTATCAATAAATATAATTTTTTTACAATCTAATCTGTAATAAATGTCTTTTCTTAATCTAGTTCCTAGTACTTTATAATTTTCAAAACAAGAATTAATCAATTACGTATTGTGCATCGCTTGTAGCGTATTTTTAATGCACTGCCTTCTGGAAGGAAGAAAGCTCAAAGTTAATCGAATGCGATGAAAAAATTTTAAACAACGAATACACATTTCTTTAATCTTTCTAATGAATGATCAGGAACAAATGCCTGTAGATCAGGCAAGTAGAAATTTAAATAAGTGTATAAATAAAATCTTATGTTACCAGAACGAACACTCGCTTTTTAAAGCAACGTTTTTAAAGTGAAATTTCGATATTTACATTGGAATCAAACTAGAAACTGCAAGTTCTTAAACTATGCATTGCACCGTAATTTGCTAACTACCGTGCGTGTTTAAACATACTATGTTTTCTTAACATTTATTGACAGAAAGACCTGTGGGATTAACAATCAAATATTGTACTTAATTACACGAAGCATTGAATATGTTGCCATTTCTAATCACTCGTTCTGCATACCGAAAATTAAATACCAAACACAAAATAAAATAACAATTGATTGATTGATTATTCCGGGCCAGTCAATGGCTACGGTCCTTAGTCTCGTAAATATAGTGAATGTTTTATCCCGGGGAGGGGGAGGATTTCCCGCTGGATGGTGAGATTCGGCACCTACCTGTACGTCCGCTTGCGAGGGATGTTCCCCTCCAGGTATTACCCCCCAGCGGGGCACCTTCCCAGTCGGCATGTTTTAAGCTCCTGACTGGTCTACTGAAGTAGTGTACTGCATATAGATGTGTATGTGTGTGTGGTTGAGGGAGGAGGATAGAATAAGAAAGAGGAAGGCACGATCGCGAGCGGACCCGTTTGTTAGGGTCCAGCTCCGACATTCGTCTGGTATTGAACAACGAAACTATAGAAAACTACCTGACAGAGCAGATGATCTCTCGAATTCCCCTCCAGTCAGCGGCTGAATTCGGCTCATCTACCTAGCTAGAATCTAAAATCCACTCCAATGGTACTTGAATTCTACGAATCCAGAATCGCTGCACGGACAGCGACAATTATGGGTTTGAGCTAAACTCACGCGATGAAAAGGTCGAAAAAGTCCAAATCTATAGATTATAGAGAAAAAGAAATTGCGGTCTTCAACGGGTGTCAGATAACCGAGGAACCATTGTCGAATTATGCACTACGAAGATGACATGTATTTCTGCATAAGAAGAATAGCAAATGCATGAGCACCGACGTTACTCTTCTTGGTATAATTTACAAAAAAATATCTTTTTTATCTTACATGTTTTCGATCCAACCCTTGAGGGAAATTCTGTATCCAGATGACACGAGTGTATCAATCAAGATATCTAACATATCATGGAAAATCGTCGTCTTTGCTCAGCATACTATATTTACAAAGGGTTGATTCTTTTTCAATAAAAACAGACGCATGTCTATCCACACACATAGCAGAAGCAATTCAGTTAATACGCAAGGCACATGTACGCAACTCAACCAAACTCACACGCATACACCAATCTACCGAAACGTCTCGCAAGCCAACCTAAACGCAACGTAACAGCGGAAAGCAGTGTGCACTAGATTCCCATCAGCAGATGCCGTCGAGCATCCACGTAATTCCCACAGCCAGCACTTGGGGCGAGTTTCCCCAGGCACCTGCCGGGCGTCGAGGACGCGGAGCCTCGAGCTGCGGTGGGGCGGGGCGGGCGGGGCGGGGCGGGACGGGTGGGTCGGACGGGGTGGGCGGAGCGGGCGGGGCGGGCGGAGCGGCCGGGGCGGGCGTTGCGGGACGGGGCGGGGCGGTTTGGACGGGGCGTGGTTGGGCGGGGCGGGGCGTTCCCGGGCGGGGAGGTTGGGGCGGGGGGAGTCGATGCGAGGTGGGGAGGGGGGAGGCGGGGTGAAATTAACGACCGAGCTCTCGGACACGCAATGCGAGAAGACTTAACGCGAATCTGAGTGTCGGCCTAGGTGTGGGCTGTAATGGCGGTGGGCGGGTGCCGGACCCTCCTCTCTAGATTACAGTGCGCTACCGCCGCTGCCGCCCGCCGCTGCCGCCCGCGCCTCCCCGGCGGCGCCGCAGCGCGGGTATTTTTGCGGATAATTACACGCCGCAGCTCGCTTACCATTTGGCAACGCTGCCCTCCCGCCCGCACGGCAGGCCGGCGCTTAAGGCTCTATCAAGGAGGCCGGGATGGGAGTGCCTGGGCTGATGAAGAGCTCTGCTTCGCTGTCCTCACGTTAACCGTGATCGATTATTAGAAATGACAATTTAAGAATATAGACGCGTTCAATAAAACCTCATTTTTAATGCGGTCGAATACTTGCTGAGCGGACATCTTCTTGCTTAAATGAGTTAGGATTTATACGTAAAAACAATAGGAATGTGAACCGTTGAAATATAGTTACTTCGATTGCCATGTTAACAAAAGGAGCGCGTAAAACGGTATGCATTGTTAATTGTATTCTAAGCATAAGGAAGTATTTCAAAATGCTAGTTCTAATGAAAAATATTACTGCTTAATTATTCATTTAAAAATATCAAAATAACTCAATTGTTTGTTGGTCATGTCGCAAAGTACTGGCAAGATTGATGAGTAGTGATTGATGAGAAAAATTATTGCACCATAATAATAAATGTAATATAATAATAATAATAATAATAATAATAATAATAATAATAATAATAATAATAATAATAATAATAATAGTATGATAAATTACTAAAGATATCGTCTGGTATCAATAATTTTAATCAACTTATGATCATTTCGATCGATCAATTAATAATAATAGTATCATTGTTTAAATAGTGAATATACAAGAATCAAAATTTGAAAATGCCCGTGGTATTTTGAGTTTTTTCCTTGAAATATCAACAAAGCACTTATTTTAAATTTGATTGATATCCTTTTTCCAAAGTACACAACATTGATATTTTTTTCGTTTGTCATTCTAATGTTATATGATACTTCTTTATAATTAAGCAAGTTTTCTGATTTTTCCATTTTTTCCAATTTTTCAGGCCCAATATAGTTTAGAATTTAGAGTGACGAAAAAAGCTGTGTGAATTATGCAAATCTTTTCCGGTTAATGTAGTGATCGAGTTCTTGATTAAAAAAGACGGGAAATGTAAATCGATTGTGACCTCTGAACTATCAAACGTGACCTACTACTCACACACACCCACACACACACATACTTTCCCTTGCTAGAGTAAAATAAGTTAGAAAAGGAAAAGTCTCCGGGGAAATGAAAGAAGAGGGAGAGAATAGAGAGTGAGATAGAAAAAGAAAGAGAGAAAGAAAGAGAAGCAAAGAGAAAGAGAAACAAAGAGAAGCGAAGAGAAAGAGAGGAAGAGAAACAGAGATAAAGAGAAGGAAAGAAAAAGAGAGACAAAGAAGAGATAGATAGATAGATAGATAGAGAGAGAGAGAGAGAGAGAGAGAGAGAGAGAGAGAGAGAGAGAGAGAAATGGAGAGATAAGAGAGAAAGAAAGAGGACACAAAGACTGAGAAACGAGTAAAACACCCCCGGTCGGAATAAATGTCGGGTGGGTTCTCAGTACGTTCAATCACTTTAATTAAAAGACCTTCCTATTTGCACAAGCCTGGAGTTGCAGTCACGCTTTGCTGCAATCCCCAGAGACGAGTAATACTAAAAAGCCAGGCCTGGGGGTCCGGCGAAACTCGCATACGTCTAGTCCCGCCCTCTACTATCCACCCCCACCCCCCCTATCCCTCACTAACCCATCCGTAATCCAGCCAATCACCTACTGAACGCAGAGGATGATATAAAATATAGAAGGCGGGAATGTGTGGAATCTAGCGAAGCAATGGCAGGTGGGGGGGGGGAGGCAGGAGCAGCGCGTGTCCGGCGTGAATGATGGGCAGCGGGAGGCGCAGTTAGTTGAGCGCGGTCGATACCCGCGTCGCCAATGACTTCAAGCGCGAGCCTCGGCGCCGTTTCAACGCCACTCGCGCTGCGTGTATCCGCAGCTCCGACAATATGGCCGAACTGACTAAGGAAGGAACCGGCAGCGATATTTCAGGTGTAAGGCGGCGATCACAGTGGAGCGATTTTGGACGGAATTTCCGACGGCCGGACCGGGGGGAGTTGGCTCATGGCATGAACTGATGTCACTGCAGGAGGGTCACCGGGAGGCCCTATTTTTGGACGAGTCCTGACTGTGGCAGGATTTTTTGACACTGGCTAGATAGTTAGGTATAGTTTAGTCGCTCTCTGGAGGAGATTCTACAGGCCGGCTGCTCTGATCGGTAGTTTTTCAAGGTTTCTCAAATAAACAGCAGTATCCTAACAAAGGAGCAGTACCCTAATAAACGGGCCACGTACCGCGCGCGATCTTCCCTACCTCGTTCTTGTTCCATACTCACCCCTTACACACACACACTTACATAACAACACAGTGTTATGTAACACACAGTGTTATGTAACACACATGCCGGCAAACCGGTCGATAGTTTAAAGCTTGTCTCGACTGGGGCGGTGCCTCGCTTGTGGGAGATACCTGGTTGGAAGAAAACCCAATTAGCCGACGGTAGGACGGTGCCGGATCTGACTGCCCACCGGGGATTAATCACAGCAACGTCTCGAGAAAAACACATGAACTACACGTACGGGACTAATGACCATAGCAATAGAAGCGCCCGAAATCATCAATCTGTCAGTCGGCCGACGTCGGACGGTTTCGTCCGATGTGCCGAATTCGTTCCAACACGTGTCGACGAACAGAAACTGTCCATAGTGTATCCAAATGATCTCTTCCGACGCCTCTGAAAACATTGTCGGAGGAGTATCTGTTTTGTCCGTCCGACATCGGCTGACCGAAACTTTGGCCAAAGTCGGCTCCACTGTTACCGCCTTACCCCGTGGATTCTACATCATTGTTGGAGGTCCTTGGGTTGAAGTTCCAACTGTGACGGATTGTCGTCACTAGTTAGATATCTGGGTCGAATTTCATCAATGATGGAAAGAGAATTCTTGTGTCTTGCTGTTGTGATCGGTAGTTTTCCGTGGATTCTCTGATCAATAACAGCACATGTCAGAGGAGTATTCTAACAAACGGGACACAGATCTCGGGCAATCCTTTCTTCTTCTTATTTTGCCTAGGCTCATCTCTTAGTCACACGCACTTCTCTACCATGATGTTCACATTCTGTGAGATCACAAGAGAGCTTTGCCCGGGAGGGGAGGGCGCTAGCGATAGGTAAGATCTCGTATTTCAATGTATGAGATTCACCGCCGCATCGTGAGATATAACATGCTCTATACTTACAGGGATAACGATCGTTGTCTGCACGCGTGGAATCAATATTCATTCATTCACTCTCTGCAAGGAATTCAGCTCTCCTCGAATACCGGTCGTTTTGTCAACTCCGTCTACTCTATTACAGATAGTTACTTTGTCTCTTCATATTTTACAGACGGTGGAAAGTTTTATACCAGGTAATACTTTTTGGTCATTAAAAGAGATTGCTCCATTTAACCGATAAATTGAAAGGTCAAAAGCACCACTAAAATTGTATAACCCCTACACCAGAAACTCTTTTAGTAAGAAGTCCTTCTGCAAAGGTTACTCAGGGTCATTATTAAATGTACTCACTTCTTATATGATGAACAAATAGCGAGAATGTTCATCATTAAATCGTCGTTAGAAATCAATTTAATTATCTCTGCGAAAGGTAAGTAACTCTGGAGGTTTGCCCTCTTACTCTTCAGTAATTGCCGTCTCTGAGAATAAAGAAAGTACCGAACGTCTTCCAACTGGAATTTTAATTGATCTAATACAGTAAAAAATTGCTTATTGGTATTAGGATAATTTTTACAATTTCTTTCAATGACGCAATATATTATAGTAGGCATTCAGGCAAACAAATATATTCGAAAATATTTCAATAATATATGTTGGAAAAAGCTTAATTAATATATTATTAATGTAGAACATTATGCATAATTTAATATGCACACCTTTCCATAGAACAGAGATTAAGTATCACACAAGTAATTGTCATTGTATTGTACTGTATTGTGGATTTATATTTCCACGCAACGCCTGGAGCCGCGCCGCATTATGCAATCGCCAGGCAGCAACTTGCTTGAAATTCCTGGGATCACCCACGGATATCAACTGCTCACAAGTGTGCTCAAAATCAACCTACCCGAACCACTTGCGTAGGTTAACAGATTATCAGGTACAAGGTAACAGGTTTACGAAACGTCTACGAATACATTCCAAACGGTGTTTGTGTTCTCACATTTCGGGATCTAAACATCTCGGCTAAATTACTGACAGAAATTAAAAGCTCGGATTTCAGTCACGTATGAGAAGGCTTTTTCAACAATATTCATGTCAAAAATGTAATTGAAATTCTACAGCAAAGAGAAGATTTAATATTGTGTAGGTATTGCATGACTCAAAGCGAACGCTCATTAACGTTCTCTGATTTCAATAAAACCGGATCAGGCGGGCGATTTACTCTTCCAAAAAAACATACGAATATTCCACGAAAATCCGCTCAACAGCTTCCATCACGTCCTATTCGGCGGAGCCCAACAAACTCGCGAATCAACTTCACATCAAGTTCCGAACAATGCTCTACAAAAATCGCTCTCTGTTTTTAAAATTACTTGATTATGTTACTTTCGAAACGCAGTACTTAAACCGCTTTACATACATTGGTTGAATGTACTGTTGGCAATGTCCGAGAAACGAAACAATGGTTGCGGGATGAATGCAGAAAATATTCTGATTCATTCAATAAATGTAAAGCCTAACTGAGAATATTTGTTGTTGTCACAATATAACAAGCATACTTCAATTTTATGACACAAAAAACGCTTTTAGGAAGTATTGCGTTGCACAAAAAGCTTGTAGGTTTCCATAATCCCTTGTACCATTAAATAATATTTTATCGTGTTACTTCTGACAACTAAAATAATACTTTAGATTTATTGAATGTTTTTAGAATTATGTTGAAAAATTATCACAGGTGTTTAAATACAAAGCTCTTTAGTTATTAAACTTTTCATCCTCTTCATTTACGTAGCCTATTACTTCCAAAAACAGATGGTTAGCATTATTGGGACAGTTCGTAGTAAAACAATAATTGTTTTAGGATATTAATTCAATGGAAATCGATAATGGAATGAATAAAGCCGGCATAGATTGCGTCCACATGTGATGTATGAGGAACACAAGCTAGAATATTGTTGAATAGAGTCTGACAGTGGACGCAAATACAATGTATTATAATAAGAGTATAGGGAAATTTCGATACTGTATTCATAATATAGGATAAAACTTTTTTCGTAGGAACCTGCTTCTCGCAGAGGAGCAGAACAAAGGAAGAAAACCGTGACCAAAAACAAAACCCTACATCGAGGGATTTGGAAGGTATGTTTAGAAAGAGCTGCAGAATAAGGTGGGCATCTTTTGAAAGGTTCACGAGAATGATCCACTAGCGTTTCGGATTCAAAGACAGAATAAAGCGATACGCAGGCAAAAAACGTTTCTCCAATAAATTGCGCGGGCTTCTCGAAGGCGGGCGCCGTTCCTCCCGCTTCCAGGAGGGCCATTGCGAGAGCCACCAGCCCCGCGAGTCGCGAGCGCCGTCCGGGCGCCGCTTTCTTTCGTCCGGCGCTGTACCCAGAGTGCCCGCGGGGGCGGGGGGCGGCGCGAGCCTACCGCTTAGGCCGCCGAGACAAAAGCCGTCGCCATCGCCGAGGGAGGGGGCGGGGCGGGGCGGAGCGGGACGCGGCGCCGCGCGTCGAGGAGACGCACAAGAGGAGGAGGAGGAGGAAGGAGAAAGAGCGAGAGAGACGAAGACACCTCTTGAGCGGCGGTACATTTATCAGCGGAGACTCAGCAGTTTTCGTAGCGGCGGCGTCCACTCCGTTTTCGCAGGCGCCGTCGACCGCGTCCCCTCAAGGCGAGCGCCCCCCTCCCCTGCCACCCCCTACTTCCTTCCGTCGCAACCTCCCCCTTCTCCCCCGCTCTCCTCACCCCTCCCTGGGCCTCAAAGCGACCACTTGCGCCCGCGCGAGCGCGTGTCAACATCTACATATTAAAAGGCTCTTTGCTACTCTTTGGCGCCAGCGCGCACGCCCGCACGCTCGCACGTCTTGGAAGGAAAGGCGTGTCTTTGTCCCGCGCCATTGTCGGGCGGAGACCTCTGGCGGCCGAGGCGAGAAACGGCCGCCTGGGGAGGCGCGACGCGATTGGAGGAGAAGGCGCGCGTCGCAGCGTCTTTAGCACGTGCGACCCCTGACTTCCGCGTCCGTCCGTTTAACAGCTCCTGCTCAAGAGAGCACTTCTTCGGCATACCCGTGCGGTAGAACACGGAGGGGGGCGTCAGGGGGAGTGTGTTGAGGTCGTCTTGACCTTGGTTCTATGAGGTATATGAGGACGGTGGGAGACGAATAGAAGAATGACGGTGGAAGTGGATAGCTTTTAAGAGGTGTAAGGAAGATGTGGGATGGTGAGGGATGAGGAACCGAGCCTGATGAAGTACGGAGGGATGAAGTACCATTACAAAAAGGGACAATGAGAAATATTGGACAACAATGGGGGG
Source organism: Gryllus longicercus (assembly GCA_038098605.1). Taxonomy (NCBI): domain Eukaryota; kingdom Metazoa; phylum Arthropoda; class Insecta; order Orthoptera; family Gryllidae; genus Gryllus; species Gryllus longicercus. The sequence continues at coordinate 4,159,170 of JAZDUA010000004.1, forward strand.
ATGTTGAAGGTTGTCAGAGAATGTGAGAGATAGTGCGGAGAGTGGGGATGATAAGAGACGGAAGGAAATAAAGACATTGGGGAAAGGTGGGAAATAATGTGAGACGGCGAGGAACGTGACAAGCCAATAGAAGCTGTAAGAGAAGAAGCATACCCAGGAACAGAGAGGGGAGTGGTATGTTGATCAAAGGCGACTGGAGTTTAAAGAATCTGGAGCTAGGTAGTAGACGGAGGGGTGCTCTGATGTACGGGAAGTTGGCAATGGAAGACTGCACGCTCCGGATGTACAGATGTTCTGGTACAGGGAACGGCGCGAAGAACGAACTCGTAGAGATGCGAGATGCGGAAGCTTGAGGCGGACAGGGAGTGGAAGGGCGGGACAAGGCGGGGCAGGGCGGGGAAGGGCGTGGAAGTGCGTGGAAGTGTGTGGAAGGGCGGGGTAGTGCGAGGAAGGGCTGGGAAGGGCGAAGTAGGGTTGGGCAGGGCAGGGCGGGGCAGGGCAGGGCAGGGGGGCGGGGATAGACGGGGAAGGGCGGGGTAGTGCGAGGAAGGGCTGGGAAGGGCGAAGTAGGGTTGGGCAGGGCAGGGCAGGGCGGGGCAGGGCAGGGCAGGGGGGCGGGGATAGACGGGGAAGGGCGGAACGAAAGTGGCACGAGTGTGAGGGACGCAGCAAGGAGAGACACAGAGGCACGAGGCAAGGCGAGGTGGCCGGGCGAGCCCGACGTTCTCTTGTTTTCCTTCGCCCTCGCGTCTTCCTCGGCACTTTGAGCCAGACTGCGCGCCGCCATTAATATGGTGAACGCCCGCTTTGAACCGGCGGCCCTGCGGCGCTCTGTAATCGCGAGCCGACGTTTATTTCTCGTTTTCTGCCGGCATCAAACGTAAACAAGACGCACCAGCGCACGCACGCACCAAGATACGTCTAGCGTTTCATTCTCTAGTGTTTATCGCACTACTAAATTACGAGGAAAATTAAATCTGATATTTAAATTACTTGGGCATAAAATTCATTCACTATCTCCACGCCGAGCTAAACGACACCCAGCGCTTTCGCACACACAGTCATTGTGCGCGTCATTGTAAAGTCAAATGAGCGCAGACGCGTTAAAGGGTCCAAGTTATTCGGGTCGAATCTCTGCGAGGACCCAGGCGCTAGCAAGGAGCGGGGACACTGGCTGCGTTGGCGAAAGTTGTGAGTTCGCTGTTGAAGTTTAATAAAGCGTCCGATCCTAGGCTGAAGGGCCCATTGGGGTGGAGTTTTGACACCAGCTAAATAACTTCTTTCAGAGTATAAAAGAGGATTCTAGAAAACCTCTTCGATCGTGTCTTCCTGGTGGTTTCATCCGATAAATTCTCCCAGGATGCCTCACTAACGGTTCACAAGATTCCACGGAAATCTTCCCTTTCTCATTCGTGATGACGAGCCCTTGCCTCTATTATTTACCAAAACACATATCGTATGAACCAAGCAGGCTGCTGGGACTTTGTTTCAGGAAATGGCAAATACCAGAGGGAAAATTCTTAACAGTATACAGACTAGAATTTGGTGTTAATCTAATCTTGGTGGGAATCCGGACAGAGACTACTTTCTTTTTTTCTTTTCTTTTTTCCAGTCAGCTTGATTTCAATTAGTATTGATACATAAAACAAAAGAAACATTTAATTTTGAACTTAGTTCCCTCAAAAAGACACAAGATTTGTGCCGAACACATACCAATATTCAACATTTCAAACAAAGTTACAGCCCGTAATACCAAAAATAATAAGAATAAGAACCAAAGAGCAATATCGAAACTGACAGTTGCGAGGTAATTTGCGTCTGCTGATTCTTCCTTCTTCGCCTCCTCTCACTTTTTGCCCCTTTTTCTCGAAATAAAAATTCCCGCTAGAAGTGAACCGAATATTTTTCATCGGACGCCAGCTGCTCCGCGGGTGTTTTGGGAAAGCGGAAGAGGAGGGGTGGCCGAGGGGGCTGGGGGGAGGGAGACTCCGGGGAAGAGAGTTCGTTACGGTCGTTGCACAACCGCCGCGGCTGTGCCGTCGTTTAAAAATCGAAGGGCGTAAAGTAGCTTTCTGGGGGCTACGGGCAGAAAAAATCCTATCTTGGGAACAGGTTTCTAGCTAGAAATGTCGAATTCTATGTTGACTTATCGGAATGGACAGTACGACTTGGTGACCTGAAGAAGTACTAGCAGAAGTTCTGCGGACATTCAGTTAATGATTTGAAAATAAGAGAGAAATATTCATAGAGTTTGTTAAGTTTGCGGTAGGTGATAAGTGTCCAAAACATTTTCAAGTCCGATTCAGTTCTTCAATGATATCAAGGCAATAGATGTGATGTGTAAAATACAACCTTGAATCTGGGGTAAAATTTAGTGCAACTTACAGGAAGTTATACGTTATCCCAATTACGTATTTTTTAATTCTTGCTCATGTTTAATAGTCTGCTATATAACAGAACTGAACACTAAGGTAGTGTGAAATACTTTGAAGATATCTTTCTGGACTAACACTCTAGAGCATATACTCAAATTAGGTTTAACTTTAAAGAAAATAAACACTATCAAAAAAAATGAATTTTAAATACAAAAATTAGCACTTAAATCATATTCTGAACCTTCAAGATAGCACATAGCCGAAACTAGTATGCACTTTTTGCACACGTCAGAGAGGGTGCAGAGGGGAACAGCAGGGTTACGCATTGTTACTCCAACCATTAGAAAATATTGTGCCAAACGACAGTAGGTCAGCTGTTCCTCCGCAATTACTACTGATTAAAAAGCATATCCACACGTTTTTCCAGGATGCTGAAGAGGAAGAACAATATCTTGAACAGAAGCACATCAAGAACCTTATTAATATATAAGTATCTTTATTGAAAGCAAAGTGTAATGTTCTACCATTAGGATTCAAAATTCCTACTTCGACAAATAATAAATATCTATCTAACAACATTCATATATATCTATTTTCGCAAAAGGAAACAGGAACTCTAATGTATTCTCATCTGTGACAGAAGTAATGAATACTATTGCAAAATTTCAATTCAAACCAGCCTTATTTTATCTGGTGAGGCTCAGGCAATTAGACGTTCTTCTCCGCCTGACTATGCAAATTGTTCTAAGCTCCTTTCGCCACATAGCAGATAAAAAGATATCACTCAGGTGGCGAAACATTCCATTTAAATTTAGTTCAGAGACTTCTTTCATGCTTGCGGATCTTTTACATGCAAGAAAAACTACCACACGGGACAGTCAGCTTTGTCTCCCCTCCCAAGGAAGGCATGAGAAGGATTTTTTCACACGTAAAAAATCCACGGCATTGATCGCATTTTAACCCACAAATATGGGTATAACAGTTCGATAAACAAACAGTTACACCGTCAAAGACATGTGTTGTGAAAATATAATCAGACATTGTAAAAAGAATCAAAATATGAGTTCAATATGTGTTTAATTCTCTTTCATATCTGTAAAAAATCAGAAGAGAAAAAGGTCAAGGGAAAAAAGTGATTGTATGCAGAGAAAACATTATAAGGTAATTTTCAATGCACGCTTCTCCTTGTGTCCTGCGAGTCCGCGCTTCTTCTCAAGGGTTAATTACCAGTTATTTACTCGGTTTAATATTCCATCAGGAGTGATTTTGCTACGATTCCGAGAAACGTTCATTAAACAATTCCCCTCAAGGCGGGCATTCAATAACCACTGAAGTGGGCGAATAATGCTTAATATCGAGGGCGGTGGAAAGAAGGCTGCTCAGTCTCAAGTTACTACGATAGACAAATATCCATGGAGATGATGTACTTGCATATGAGTTTGTCTCGATAAGAAAACATCGCCAAACATCTACGTTTTATCTAATAAATGAAACACATCATCGAACATCCAGGAACCACAATTTTCCCTCTTATTTGTAATGTCATTTAATCCTATGACTAGTGGCTACAAATTTATGAAAGTTTTTTTAGGATTTTGATTTAAAGGATAGTCTGTTATCTGCAATTTCTGGCATTCCTTCCTCATAAATAATTATATACATTAATATGTCCAGCCAATTTTCAAATCAACCAAAAGTATTCATGCATATACAATATGCCACGAATGATTGCCATGGTCACATAAACATGTATTATGATTTTTCCAGAAAGAAAGTATGAGTAACATTACAAAAATTTAGCAGCCCAATTAGCGTTTCGTCGTATGTCACCCAGTTCCCAGAAAGCGTGTGAAAACAAAACAGATCTTGGGTTACTGCTACCACGCGGGAAAGCCGAAACACAATATGCGCTCGAAATTAGAACTGGCGGAACGAGAACGGCATACACAAGCGGGAACCGCGGCTGAGAAATATGAAATGCGGGCGGCGGCGGCGACGGCGGTGAGGGCGGCGGTACAGAGGGTGGGGCGGCGAGTGGTGTGGGAAAAGAGACAAGTGAGATACTGGGGGCGAGAGGGCAACGCACGACTAAGAGTGTGAAGGTGAAGTCGAGATAGGCTCAGGTTATACAATACTCTGCACGATGATACACTACCGTTGGAGCGTGGTGGTTAAATTAAGTTTCAATAAATACGACGCTGTTGAGATGCAATTTATTTGGATAACTACAACGTTTTGGAAGAAAAACCGTAGTGAACTCCTTAATATTTGACTCCATGATTATTTTAAACTGCCGAAATGGAATTTTAAACAAATGGAACATTTTTTCTTTTAATCTCAGGGCTTTATAATTGAGAGTATTCAAACTACAATACAATGTGTTATTTATATATTCATAGGGGATTTAGCGATTATAACACTGAACCAATTTCAATAGGGATTTAAAAACGTCACACTTGCTTAGAAGTCAAAGGTCATCTTGCTTTTGAAGTCTCTGTAAATATTTGATCATCGAATGATTGCTATCTACTATGCATTTTTGTAAACTAAGTAATAATTGCGACTTCGTTTAGATTATGGAAGATGAAATAACTACAAGACTTCGATATTTTCCCCCTTACTTACTATTTTCATTTACCTATTTTCTATTTTCTCCGTATTTATCTCGTGAGACAAGCTCTTCCCTTGGAAACCAGCGTGAAATAATGAGCAGCGAATTAATGGCGTAGACCCTTAATTGACTCCTTGAATAGTGGGGTTGGTATTATCTTCAATGAAGTTTGCATTAATTGCAATAGTGTGACTCAAGAAACATCAGTGGCGATGTGAGAAGAAATAATTGGAGAAGAACAGGCACGCTGCAAGAACTGTACACGAAAAACATTTCAAACAGTATAAAACGCCTTATTGGTAGGAGATGCGGAATAAATCGTCATCAGTGAAGACAGAGGGAAAAAAGGTAATCATTCTAGTAGGCAAAACAGTTTTGTAATTGTACTGACGAACGCGACGATTATGAAAAGAGAGCTATCATTACTAAACTACTGTGCATTGCGAGAGTCTCCTAGAAATGCTGCATTATTCTGGAACGACTAATATAAAGTAATAAGAGAGATGATGTCACATTGCAATGGCACAGACATTGACAGGAAATTACAGGAAAATTCTCGTAATAATCATTCAAGAATTAGTTCTGTCCATGACAAATTTCAAATTCCGCGTGCCCGAAAATAACCAGCCAGATTTATGACGCCAACCGAGAGCGATTTTCTCCCACAGAATACTGGCAGGGTTGAGTACAAGGTTCAGTGCCAGTGAAGGTGAGGGAACGCCACAGCCATTGTTTACCTGTGGAAATCTCAGGGGTGGGGCAGGAACTACATGCAGAGGAGAACGTACGAGGTGAACGGCATGAACACAGAAGCGCGGGAGTTGAGTACTTAGCAAAACAAGAGTGTATGCAAAGCATGGCAGGCGGCGAGCGGGAAGCGCGGCAGGAGCGGATGAAGAGTGCGGGGCGGAGGCCCGAGCGACAAAGCTAGTGCCTGCGGGTCGACAGGGTATAGCGCGAGCGCTGGCGCCACACGGACGGGGCGGGCGGAGGGGGGCTGCGGGCTGAAGCCGGTTAATTAAGTGAGCGTCTCCACATGTGGCGGAGCTACCGCCGCCAGTAAATGTTTCCATTAAACAGATAAGAGGCGCCTCCGTCGACGAACACGCCGACTTCGTCCCCCGCGGGTAGAATGTGCCCCACCCGGCAGTCCCCGCAGCCGCATACAGCATGCTTCACCCCACCTCGCATTCGCTGGGGCACTTTCGGCTCCTAACCCTCTCCCTCCTCTTTCCCCCGTCATCGTTCACATCCCCACATAAGTTCCGTTCACGTCCCCATCTACGATCTCGGCATGTTCTCGCCCCTGTCCCCGCCCATGTCCCCGCCCATGTCCCCGCCCATGTCCCCGCCCAAGTCCCCACCCACGTCCCCACCCACGTCCCCACCCACGTCTCCACCCACGTCCCCACCCACATCCCCACCCACGTCCCCACCCACGTCCCCACCCACGTCCCCACCCACGTCCCCACCCACGTCCCCACCCACGTCCCCACCCACGTCCCCACCCACTTCCCACCAACGTCCCTACCCACGTCCCCACCCACGTCCCCACCCACGTCTCCACCCACGTCCCCACCCACGTCCCCACCCACGACTCCACCCACAACATCACCCACGCCACCACTGGGGTGGGACAACTATGTCACCTATCTCGTCCCTGTCCACGTTCCATGTCCCGACCCTCGTCCTCACCTCCGTCTCCACCTTCTACCCTTTTCCCATCCCATCCCATACACCTCCCCAGCTCATTCCCACTCTTCTTCCACCACCGCCTCTCCCTATGATACGCCGAGCCCGCCTCACCTTCGTCCTCATCCCGCACGCGTCCCCGTTTCACTTCGCACCCGCCCCGCCCCCGCACGCGCATGCGCTCTCGCCTCCACCGTTTCCACTGATATCGTCCCCTCCTCGTTCGCCCTCACTTCCGTCCTCTCACGTGTTCCTATCTCTTTCTACACCAACACCCAACCACACAGCACACAGCCTCCACTATCACTCTTACCGCCACGTTCACATCGCTGCTGCAGCTGTGGCCGCCGGTAGCCAAATTATAGAGGTGCCCTTGGGTGCGCTAACGAATTAAGAGCTCCCACTCCCTCAGCTCGCGAAGTAAGGCGGCGGTCACCTGCATGGGCGAATACCGCCGCGCGCTGGCAGGATCAGGCTGGAGCGAGGACTTCCATGCCAGCAGCTTCAATCGCTCGATGGGTGAAGTCAACGAAGCATTTCATTCTTTTAGCCCACATTCTAGCACCCGTTAGCTGATGGCACACAAAACACCACAGAGCACCATGTGAAGAAGCAGAACGGATCTTTTAAATTATTTGTGATATTTAGTGTCAAATGAACACAGAAGAACGACTGCGTATGTAGCAATCAATGTTTAGCGCATTGCCTAATTTTGTAGACTGAATTAGGCCAATTCGGCGTGGGCGCGTATACACTCACACATTTTATATATATATATATATATATATATATATATATATATATATATATATATATATATATATATATATATATTGTAACACTCCCGGTCGTCTCGTGAGAGAACGCCCGGTAAGCGGCCCTGAAATAGCTCAGTCGGTGATGGAAGGAATCGTTAACAGATACTGGTAACATGAAAGAAACACTTTGATCACTGGTAAAATCACTTTTATTCCTGGGCAAAATAATTCAAAATGCCCCAGGGAAGTTACACATGTAAATAGGATCAGAAATCTGAAAATTAGGTGGACAGATAAGAAGATGAAAAGTTAGTAGCCAGTGTAAAGCTTAGAAATTAGGAAGACTTATAGTTAGCATCACAATGGTAACAAATATTACAGATCAGTGTGTCTTAGCGCGACACCGCATTACAGGATTTTCGCAGGGATGAATACCCTGAATTATATTGCCTTGGTAAAGTTTCTTTTGTGGGCCCGAAACGGGCGCGTTGCCGTCGAGGGGAGGCGGCGGCGACCTTCGCAGAGGGCGCGGCCGGGGCGATGTCCTTGTGCCCACCCAGGCACGGACGTCAGCTGTTCAGCCGTCTGAGGGCGTCACCCAAAGAGGCGGCGGCGCGGTCGAGGGGAGGCGGCGGCGACCTTCGCAGAGGGCGCGGCCGGGGCGCCTGGCAGTCTGGTTGAGCTCGGGGTCGGCCGGCAGTCACTCTCGATTTCAAGAGCGTAGTAGCCAGTCACGGATTCTTCTGATACTCGTGATTATTCACAATTGCAACTTTGGAAAGTCTAGAAATCCTGCAGCGACACATTCGCTTCACTTTGCAACTGATCCCCACTTCAGAGAATTTTCTCTGCCCACGTTACTCTGCTCTATTTACAATAGCCCACACCGAAGTTTTTTCTAAGTCCATCAGAGGCGAACTTGCCTCTGGTCGGTGAATAGCTCTCCCCCTCAGAGAAGTTTCTCTCCCGACTGCCCTGCTTTGAATACCAATTTTATAAGTCAAATCTTATTAGGTTAACTTTTACCCCCCACTCGTTTTCTCGCATGTTCCAGCTCCTTAAGATAGTTGCTTCGCTATTGGCCGAAAGAAATGGCGCATTACGTTATTTCGACCAATGGTGACAGGGGTAGTGAATGGAGTTCCGACTCTTTGCATAACTGTGAGCGTCCAGAATTTTCTTTGCCCTTCTAGAACATGCTCGCACGAGACGGGCGTTATCCGTGAAAGAATTTGTCGATTTCAAAAGCGATCTAGAAGGTTCGTGCAGCTGGGCATGTGAACACGTGCTCCACAGTAAATCTGTCGGCGACTGACCCTTTAACGACTTTCTTAATGTGCCGGAGGCGGAGACGGCTGTCAGATAAGCAGGGTTGCGCGCGTGAGGCCATGTCGCAATCTGTTCCCAGTCGAACTCATGGTGGCCGAGTCAGTTTGTTTAATTTAATTTTCCTGGCATGAGGAAATCGGTTTCGCCACAATATATATATATATATATATATATATATATATATATATATATATATATATTGAAACACGCTAAGTGTTTCCATCCGTAATTACAGATAATTAATACAAGAGTAGTATTACTCATTTGAACCGCGCAGTACAGCGGCAGGTGCGAGCGAGCGGTGGGGAATTGGCGAGCGCGACCGCCGCCGCCGCCCAGCGAGGGGAGGGGATGCTCGACGGTTGAAGGGGTCGCCAAGTGGCGGTTGAAAAAGCACAGGCAGTGGCCGAGAGGGGGCCGGAGAGGATGGTCGAATTACGGAAAGCGTGTGGTAGAGGACATGCGAATAGTTATAGACAGAGTAAACCCCTGCTAATGATGAGAAGCATTTAGTAATATTACGTGTATCATTATTGATTAGAAGCCGATGATTTATAGCGTAGTAGTTGCGAGAGAGAAGCAGAACGAAACCAAGGAGGGGCGCAGTAACAATTCACGCGCGTGGTGTGAACGTAACGGACATTTTCAAGACCCAGTAATTACGCGTGTGTGAGCGAAGGCGAAAATATCCGAGGGTGCGGCCAAGGGACTTCTAGCGCCGCTTCTGCAGACCAGCACAGCACATGTCTACGTCATCAGCTGCCCAAGGACGCCGAGCCGCGGCGGAGATCGACCGTTGCAGTTGCCGGGGTGAGGAATCACCGCGACCGAATTGTTAATGGGGCTCCAAAGGTATGACAGATTACACGGTTAATTAAATCTTGGTACCAAGTTAAAGAGTTTTTTTGTAATTAATCAAGTGTATTGAACATTCCATTATAAATAAATTGTACTTGTTTGCTTATACAAAATTATCATTTTGACGCACCAATATAGTACCAAATTCCTCAGATGACCCATTCGCGAGCAAGATACCCGACCTTTAGAACTTATAAATTTGTAGTGAAAAGTACCAACCAACAGGTGCGTCGCAGCTGGCGTCCGATCAGTGTATGCACTGATAAGTACTTCACAGCTGAGGCAGAACCAGGTACGTCACAATATATATATATATATATATATATATATATATATATATATATATATATATATATTACATTATACATATTGTAGTATTTACAAACTTAACTTTTCCTTGTTATCCTGTACACACTGCACAGAGTTAGAAAAACTGGCAGGGTTACATAAAAATTGGCTTTGAGAGAAACAGAAAATGTCGTATTTAATCTACTGAAACACACTTGAAATGTTTATAAAACGCAACTATTATTGGGGTAATGAAGTACTACATTTACGAAGTATGACATGAGAACAGATAATTGAGCGCTAGAAGTATTCGATTAGAATCTCATCACGAAAACTTGCCGCAAAAAGTCCTAAAAACTGGTAATCAATAATTAATTTCTCTGTTCATTCGCAAACAAATGCTTCAATTTTCCTACAATTCACAACAACAAACGAAAATAGGAGCAAACTTTTTGCGTGCATTCGAATACAAGGGTTAAGTGAAGAGACGCAGTAACAAAATTTCTCCCAAATGACGCAATATCCCTTTGCACTGGGGAGAGCAATCGCTAAGTGATATAAAACACACACACACACATTGCGTTTTTCCCTTATGCAATATACGATAATTGACATAAAACGTTTCCCAATTTTTTGACTATTCAATTCCGCTAAAAAAAACTTATTAGAGGGACCCAGCGTATCATGATACAAAGAGACGAGTGTATTCTGCCGCTTGCCGCCGTTCTATTGAAATATCCGAAGGGTCATTCTCGACGGAATTGATAAAACGATTACAAAATGTCACTAAAATTCCCATCCATCACTTTAACGTGAATAATCCCATCACATAACTGGACGATGGATTCGCTAATGTATCCGCATTCAGCCACGAATCCCTGTTTCCAAGCGGTCGCAGTGCTGGAGCATTTAACGTCATAGAATTAAAAGGATGACGAGAAGCATGGTGACGGCCATACGTTAACCTATGCTGGTAGTACGTGCATAACATTTACATTTTTCTGGTCTCATATAAATTAACAACCCATTCTTAGAAGAATTCAAACGTTTTATAGAGTTGAATTATAAGATTTATTGTACCAGATATTTTTATATTGTCCTGTTCAGCTGTTAAAATATTCTGAATAATACACGTTGTCTTATTGACAAGGAATTGAGTCTAAAAATAATTGCTATTTTCATTAGGATCATGAATTTCAACTTCGTTTTCTCACATAAAATTATCAACCTGCTTATCAATTTCCTAACATTGAATATTTGCCAAACTTGTATATTGTGTGTGAAAATCATAGATCAAAGAAAAAAGAATAAACATTTATCTCTATAAGGTGGCATTAAAAGATGTTCAAATTTCTAGAAAAGCTCAGATAAATGCATTTATCACGAATAAACAAATAAAGTGTGATATAGAGATGTTAGTAAAATAATATTTTGTGGATGAAACCTGAAAATATATAGTGACTTTGTCAAGACAGGAAAACAATAACTGACTACTTTCCCAGAAGCCCTAACAGACTGCAAAATGTTCTATAAATTAAAACGAGTTGTAATCCAAAACACATTCTTTGTCAAGAAGTTAAAATTTTGTTCCCCCTGTAAGCCTTAAAAACATCAAAAGTGTTATCATATGCTAGAAACTGTTTGATAAGCAAATTTTATATATAATCCACAACTCAGTATCTCAAATTTTTTAACATTTCCAATTGCTTGTAACGACTTCATAATTCCCAAACACTTATTTCAAATCTCCATAAGGTGACTATTTGATACTTTTAACATTTAATTATCCCCTTAAAATTTGAGAAATACAAGTCCATTGTAGATCACGCCAGTAGTGTCGCTTGAGAGCTATCCATTCAAAGAGCGTTTGAACTTTCAGAACCAGTCGAAATGCAGTCGCTTCCGGAACGGAGAGGCGCTTTCCCAATGTTCTAGTGCCAACTGTGACCGTTTCCCCAGGAAAAGCTCCTCTATTGTGTATTTCCTGTTCAGCGGGACAAAGCGGAACTTGTCGCAAAAGGTAGAGGCAGAAACAAACGGCAGGCTGGAAGGGTTCGCTCTAAATTCACTTCGTTCCCCCCTTGAACAGGCAGGCGTGTGGATGTCGAGTTGCAAATTGAATTGCCTGTATGGATTCAGCTGTTAATTAGCTCGCCGTAGAAATACTCACTACACAAAAACGTCGATCCTTTGTGTCTTTGTGTCTCTCTCATTCAAAGTTCGTCACAAAGCCGCAAACGTCTTTAGAAACATCCCGGTAGCAGGTGTTTTGTATGGGTGGAGTAAGGCTCACTACAAGCGACGTAATCGCTTGTCCTAAAGGCTTGGCGTTACCGTTGCAGCGAACCGTCAAATGCAGGCGCGGATTGGTCAGATTCGATTTATTTGACCGATAGAGAAAATGAGATTTCCTCCGATGCACGACGAAGTTACAATTATCCTTTTCATAAATTAAGCCTCTTTGAAAATAACTGGCACATATAGCGCCAATAAACATCACGAGTCCTGTTGAAATACACCGTTATTTTATATATATAATTTTATTCATTTATGTTGATGACTTACTTCTCAGGAAAATAACTTTTTCTTCATCGCTTTAGAATAGTGATTACTAAAAACATGTGTTAATTTAAATGTGTAATATACCATGACACACACACATTGACAACTGACCGCATTTAAATATATCACAAGACATGTTATAATAATCAAACACGTGCAATTGCTTTTAAAATTCTAGTTCAGTTAGTGCAGCTGCAACTCAATGCCTCCGTAATTTACCAGTGATGCACAATGTTTTAAAATAGGTTGAGAGGATAGGATATTGAGATTTAAAATAGGATATTGAGAAGAAAATACATCCCGTACCTCACGCCCTGTTTCTCCGACTTTTAACGTAAAAATAAACGTGGTCTCCTTCAGCAGAGAATCCCAAATCTCGACAATTTGTGACCTCTCGGCGAGAAGCCGCGTTTCCTACTAGGAGGAAAGACGCGCGCGCCTGCCGCACCTGCAGCGGCTCCTGCAGCTCGGGCGGCGCGGAGCTCCGGCGGTGTGGGCTGGCTGTGGCAGCAGATATTTCTCCCCGCGGCCACCAGGGTGTAAAATGGGATTGTTAAGGCGGACGCGAGTGAGAAGGGCTCAAGGCTGTTGCGGAGGCGGAGGCGCAGCCGGAACGGAGAAGGGAGGTGGAGTGACAGCGAGGGTGAGGGTGGAGTTAGGGGAAGGAGCGAGAATTGGAACGAAGGAGGGGGGGTTTCAGACGGGGGGAGAGTGAACGCGAGTGTGGGTCGAGGCAGAATCGAATCTCATAGGTATGGTGAGGGATGGCGAAACGGAGAATGGGGAGACCGAGGAAAAGGGCGAAGGGAGGGGAGTGGGAGCGAGAGAAAAAACTAGGGAAATGACTTGATGGGGGCGAGAGAAAAGGGTAGAGAAGTTTGGGTAGTGGGATAGGGGAATGAGAGGAAGAAGACAAGAAGTGAGAATAAAGGAACGAGGAATGAGTTGGTATAGGTAGTGTGTAGTGGAGGAGGGCGGGGAAGCAAGTGAGAGAGAAAGAGAGTGTGAGGAGGGGAGGAGATTGTGAGGACGGGAGGAGGACAAGTGTAAGAGTGTTGTGGGGAGGGAAACAAGTGGTGAGATGAGAAGGAAGTGACTGAAAAGAACGTACAGAAAGAGGGGTGTCGAGGTATCGAGGAGAACGGGGAGGTGGCGAGAGGGACAAGGAGAGTGCGGGCGATACAAGGAATAAGATACAATGGGGGCGAACCGAGGGGAAAGTGAACGGATACCAAAGGGCATGGGACAGGGGTGGAAAACTAAGTCGTGGGAGAGTTCAAAATTCAAACGGTGAGGTAACGTGAAGAAACGGGAGGTGGCAATAGAGTTGAAGAGGGCAATGGTCAGAGAGAGGGCGTGCAAAGCAAGAGGTACTAGGAGAGAAATGAGGTGAATATAAACGGGTAGGTAGAACCAGGAGGCAAGGGTAAAAGACAGGGATCGGTATCCAGACGGAGAGATGGTGGGAAGGGCGAGGGGACGGGACGGGAAGTATTTTGTAGTGGCGAGAGAGACGAGGAGATGTCAGGCGAAGCAAAGACTAAGTATCAGCGGGAGGGAACCGGGGTGAGAGTGAACGGGTAGCGAGGGACGGAACACAGGGGGTGGATCGGAATCCAGCGTGAGGGCGCCGGTCGAGGGGCGCGGGTGGTGGGGGTGGAGGTAGGGAAGAGGCGCCGTGTTGGGGCGTTTGCGCATGAGCGCTCCCTGCCAAAGTCTGATCCGTCTGCGCACCGCTCGCCCCCGCGCTCGCCGTGTCTGGGCCGAGATTTCCTTTCGACCGGAAACTCCCCATATCTCGGCGTATTGGCGCCCGCGCGCCGGCGATATCGGCGGCTGCGTTACGCCCTGTAATGCGAAAGAGGTCCTCCTGGAGCTCCGGGCGAGTCTCCGCGTGTCACGAGGCACCGACTTTTTTTTCGAAAACTGCTGGCGTTTCCGCGCGGTGCTGAGTGACCTATTTCTTTAGCCCTAAACGTCCAAGCGATGGTTCAACCGTGATTTGACAAGACGATTTGTCACAATTTTTACGCGGCGATTTTTATATCAAAGCAGAAGAAATATTTTCATAGGTAATACCATGAGTGCTTTGGAAATTGTCGATTAATCCCTGACTCGCCAAGCGAGGAGGGTATTTATCTGAGAATTTCCAAAGCACGAGTGATATTTAATAGAACTATTCCACGAATAAAATTACTTCCAATAGAATTCCAAAATGCGTCAAATATTAAAAAAAACTGAAAGCTATGATAAAATCAAAGAGGATATCTTATGGTAAATACGCGGTTTATTGTACATTGACATAGCGATAAATGTGTATCGCCTCATGTGACGATAAATGTGTATAGATGAGTCTCAGTTTATGATTGGGAAGTAGGGAGAAGCGGTAAGAAAAATCGGATGGAAAAAGCGATTAAATTTTTGAGATACACCGCCCTCATTGGAGACATTTTGCATTTCTAGGTTACTATTGGTTTTAATTTCACGAGTAGAATAATCATAATAGTGTTACAATGCTATCAATTGTCGGCGCATTACTTTTGTGGTGAATAACGCGTTGGTTTCTGACTACGTACTTATTTGCATGTTACTTCAAATTTCTTTCTGACGCTTTTGACTTAATTGTCTACGTAGATTGTAATCTCTGTCTTGTTCTTCAAATTACTTATTACAGTGACATTTATTTTTGTTATTATCCATGTTTAGGGCTTACTTAAATTAACTGTTTCAAAAAACGCTAGCATTTACTTAGGGGAACATGGTGACATGAATTATTTCCTAACCTTATTATTTTATGTTCCTGCTGCTTCAAATATTCATTTCCCAACTGATTCAATGTGAATTACTTTTTAATAAACCAAAGAGTGCACTGTGGCGGGGCATCAATCACATTAATTCATGACGACATAAATCCCATCACGCTGACCGCTCGCTGTCTAACGTGGTTGCTGAATTGCAAACCAACATTACCACGCGCGCTGATAAGCTGACAGGCGAATGACAGTAGTGACAATTTTGCAACATTGATTCGCACCCCGAATTAAGAAGCACATTAACTTAACAGACGGTGCCTGTCACGAACGTGACTATTACATGGATTGTTTTACGTGCACATCTCGTTCCTTTATCGCCGATGTGTCACGATCGAAAGGTAAGCACGCAGTGCGAGTCAAGGCTTTTCGTGACCTCTTCCAGAATGTTTCTAGTTGTTACACTGTTCAAAAACCTATCACGCCATTTGAAAATTACGAAGACTGTGATATTCCACATGCAATAACCTGGTATCGTTGAAAAGGTAGTTTATCTCTGAGGCAGGGAAAACGAATCTTTCATAAAGACGTTCTGTAATATGAAACTCGTTTATCGTGACTCGTGGGTGGGATGTCGAGCTTCCAGAGATTGGTTTCACCGAAAGAGATTCTTATATGCGAAGGCGACCATCTTTATGAATCCGAGGCTCACGAAAGCCTTGGTTCCACGGAAATTTTGTGCTCACAAAATGAGATGTCGCTTTTTTCTCGTTTGAAACGAAATGTTTAAAACAATCATTATCAACTGAATTAAACCTGAAAGGTTTCCATGAAACAATAGTAAAGATATCCCACTTTGTAGAAGAAAAATATCTGAGTCCCATCATTCAGTGTAATATGGGCAGTTATCATAATTCAAACTTAATAAGATATTTATTTTTGAGTTCCACATGGTAAAAGTAACTTAGAATAATTTATTGAATTTAATACAATAATTTCCATTGTTAACTTGTCTATGATAATACCTTGTCATAAAATTGCAATCAACTGAAAACGTAAAAGTATATTGTCAACGTTTGGAGCGCATCCAGAAAGTAAATTCACCTATGTCAACTAAACTAAAATAGAATTTCATGGAAAAGCTTTATTATAGCAGATATAGCATTCGAGTATTTTTCACAGAAACACACACAGATTTTATGTCATACTGTGGGTTCATGACGCCACTGTGTACGTATTTATGACACAAGTGTCATAAGTACGTACACAGTGGTGACGTAGACGTCTGCCGCGTGGGTCAGCGTCACTGTGGTACGCGTAATCCTCACCGGACAGGAATTCCTTGAGGAGTAAGAACAGATGTATTTCGGTGGTGGGCGGGATCTGGACTGTTGGGTGCATGGGCAAACACATCCCAGCGAAATGCTGCAGGTCGGTTGTGAGTCGAGCCGTGTGTGGTAGAGCGTTATCGAACAGGAAGACAACACCTACTCTAGGCGTACCGCATAGTTTGTGCCAAAGGCCACAATCAAATTATACTGTTTCACAGTAACGTTTATCGTGACTGTCAAACACTCGTACCTACCCTGGCAGCAGACTACCATGTCAGAGGGATACAAATAAGCAAAGGTAGAAAAAAGTGCAACATGTAAGCACATCTGCTCTATTTTTTTCTTTTTGGTTTATAAGCCAGAAAAATTACGTATAATGTACGTAAAATACGTATAACGAAGCATATTAACTCGCATTACCAAAGTGGTTTTGTATGGATGATTTTTTTAAAGGATCGGGGAAATTAAACCAATTCGTCTTTAATTAAATTATTTTAAATATAACAAAAAATTGTAAATAAAGCATTGTGAGTTTTATATCTGTATAAATAAAAAACAAAAAAAACATATGTCAAAAACTGCACTGTTTATAGAATGTGGAATTTTTCATATTTTTGTGCAAACCGTAAAGAACTTACATTGAAAATTGTTTGTATGTAAATTAGAATATTTCTTATAAATATAACAACTGTATCTGTTAAGTACGTGATAGTGAGAAAATGAGCTTAAATCCACACTTCCATTTAAAATATTTTCCTTTCCCAAACAGTTCATTTACAGATTCCAGGAACCTAAAGTCAATGATGAATCAAACAATTTATTATAGCTTTATATTAAAACCTTTCAAAATTTGTTAAAAGCTGAAAACGAGTGTACACTTCTGATCTCATCATAACCGGAGTAAATTCCCAAAGCGAATCACATGTCTCTTCTCATTGCGAACAAGCCACCCTTCACGAGAAAAGCTCTGCAATTGCCGTCTGTCTCCGCGCAGCCTCGTTGTGAACGGAGCGGCGCCGCTCTCGGCAGCGATCGTGTTCTGTTGACTCAGACGCCGAGAAGCAACAATGCCTGCCGGAGATTCTCCTTCTACTACGCGCGATCCGCCCCTCCCCCTCCCACCACCCACATCCACCCCACCCCTCCCCACATCCACCACCAGCGTCTCTCCCGGCGGCGTCGGGAAAGTCAACATCGCCGAGCGAAGTTGCTAGCGACGGGTGGTTGCAATAGTTGCGGCTGTACAAATGAGACGAACAAGTAGACAACGCATACTAGAATAAGAATGGATTGGAACAATACTCTCTTCGGTTTAATTCTTCATAGATTTAATAAAATCGTATATAAACATTTCATTTTCGCAAATGAGAAACTAGTTGGTTAAATTTGGTTTCAATTTACACATTTACCAGTGGATTATAGATGTAATTTTAAAATTAATTTATACTCTAATATAAATATTTTAGGAAAAATTCATTTTAAAATGATCTAGAAAAATATTATAAAGTTGATGCAATTAAGAAATGCAATCAATAAACGAGTAATTATACCAGCGAGCTAAATTGTCAGTAATAAAAACAAGACCTTTATTAATCAACAAAAATGTAAACCGATATCCCTATCCAGTAATACCAACATAATTACAATAATGACGTAATAAATACTGGGTACAGCAGTTCAGCCAGCTGCAGTTGTTAAGTAAAACCAAAAACTGGCAACGGGATTAAATGAAGATAGTGAACAGAGAGTCTAGTTCGAAAAAAATGAGCTTCCAGGTGGTACATCATACAGTGGTCTGATATGTAGGGAGACAAGCGTAAGAGCGTCTAGTGAGGAATTGGCGGCAACAACAACATGTCTCTAAGAGAAATGAATAATGAGATCAGAGAGACGGGCGAATCGAAAACAGAACCCGCTACGGTGTTATTTGCATGAAAAAGCAGATAAAATAATGCAAAATTTAATGACAACTGGCAGTAAACAGACTGTGAAAAATTGAACTTACAGAAAAGAGTTTGGTGCTTAAGTAATTAATAAAAATGATGTGGTAACAAAATATTTCAAATAAGATTGTTAAAATGACTGGGATAAAGCTAAAAATTTACAGAAAATAACACTAAGAGAATGGATTTGTAAATATCAATTAAAATAGGGAGAGAAAGGCAAAATAACAAAAAAATTGCAGTAGGAATCACATGGAATGAGATACTCAGAGAACTGGGGGACAAGAGGTCCAGACGAACCAGTTGCATCGCTTGCGCAAAATCTAGCAGAAGTAGAAGTGACATGGTTGGAGTAGCGGAAGCGATGCAGGTGAAGACGGCGGCGGCGGCGAAGGTAGCGGCTTGATTGATTGACTAATTTTGTGTTTCCAACCGTGACAACAGCTTGGATATTAGTATCGTAAGTGTAGCGCAAGTTCCGGGAGTGGCTGTATTTCTACCCCGCTGGAACGTGTGTTCGGGTGACGGTATATATTGTTTTCGTTTCTCGATAACTCCACCAGCGGGGTAACGCCCTAGCCGTGACAACCTTTCATCTAGTCTCCAGCCATCTGTGGTAGTGCAGTGAACTTATGTGTTGGCTAAGGTTTGTGTCTTAAGCAGAAGAGGAGATACTGAGGAAGGAATCATCACGCATTATATGTAGCTCGTTTTTTGGGTACTAACTCGTCATTCGCCTCGTATTCGGAGAAACTACAGAAAACTACCAATCTGGACAGCCGAACGCTAGAATTCTCCTCCAGTCAGTAGAAGAATTTGATCCAGCTATGAAATAAGTGACAAAAAATCGCTACCATTAAATCCAAACCCTCGGGCCTCTCGAATAGAGACGCTGCGGTGTCTGAAAATAGGTGCTTTCTGATACAAGTCAGACATCAGGTCCAGGCGAAGGTAGCGATGGAGGTAGCGTCCGAGATAGCGCCCGAGGTAGCGCCCGAGGTTACGACCGAGGTAGCGACGGATGTAGGACAGAGGTAGTGACCGAGGTAGCGACCGAGGTAGCGACCGATGTAGCGACCGAGGTAGCGACCGAGGTAGCGACCGATGTAGCGACCGAGGTAGCGAGAGAGGTAGCGACGGAAATAGCGACGGAAGAAGCGATGGACGGAATGGCGGAGGTAACAACTGAAGTAGCGACGGAAGTAGCGACGTTGGTAGTGGTGGAGGTAGCGGCTGAAGCAGCAACGGAAGCAGCGAAGTAGGCAGCGACGGAGGTAGTGACTAAGGTAGCGACCGAGGTAGCAACGGAGGTAGGACGGAGGTAAGACGGAGGTAGGACGGAGGTAGCGACGGAGGTAGCGACGGAGGTAGCGACGGAGGTACCGATGGAAGTAGCGACGGAGGTAGCGACGGGGGTAGCGGTGGAGGTAGCGGCGGAGTTAGGGGCGGCGGTGAAGGCCGCGGTGGCAGAGCAGTGCGCAGTGCGGAGTGCGCCAGGGCGAAAACAGCGCCGCTGTAGCATCTCGCAATCGGCGAATACTGCGAGTGAATGCCGCAACTCTCCCTGTTCTCCTCGCCCCTTCCCCACCGCCCTCATCACCGCCGCCGTCCTCGCCGCCGCCTCCACAGACAGCCGCAGCGCCGTCTGCGCGCTCGCGCAAATATTTTGACAGGTGACGCGCGGACCGCGCAGCCTGTTTTCCGAGGGCGGCGAAAAAAAAAGGAAGGAAAAAAAAGAAACGAAACGAAACGCGCGGCGGTGTGGCCCCCGCGCCGGAGGATTCTGATCCCCGGCTCGCGCTCATCCGCAGCCGGAGAGAACAATTACTGTCCCCCGACCGCCCCGAACGCCTGTGGGCTGCTGATATGATTTACGGAGACGCGGAATGATGTGCAAACGTTATCTACTGCGCGGGGAAATTTTTGTTAATTTCGCGGGATGAGCATTCCGCGTTGCCTATCGTTGGAATGGGTATTAGGGATACACACAATGAGATTTGGATGATGATTCTAGGAACAGTAGTAGCCTATTTTATGTATCTTTCATATACATTTTACTATGACGTTCAATACGCGGCTACTCAATATTCGGTAATAATTCCGTCGTTTTCAATTCCCTACGTAATAGTATTGGATAACACACAGACATTTAATGAACAATACATTTTAATTATTTAATGCATAAAATGCATATGTTACTAATATTTATCTAAATTCTGATAATTGCCGCTGAATCATATATAAAGTGTGATAATGTCCTGAAAAATACATAATTTGTGTGTATGTTTTATAATATAATTAATGTTAACAATGAGTATAAACTCCACATTATTTTGCTCAAGTAAAATTAAATTTTGTAATAAAACTCAAAACTAATATCATTTGTTGTAGGATTTCATCTACCCTTGCTGATGGACAATAAGCATTTGTGGTGGGTATATTGTATATTTTTGTTTTCTAGTTAATGAAAATATGAGAACTAAATTTTTTTTTATATTCTAAAATCTGAAGTTGAGATTTGAAGGGTAACACCAAACCATTTTGTCATTATTTGTATTTTAGTTTTTAAAAAATCTTGCAATAACCCACAGTTCATATATTTTAAAATACGGTCTCTTCAGCTTTCTTATACGAGCGAACAAAAAACTTCGTTATAAATACTGTTTTTTTACTCTCCCTTGGGCTTATTTTCTTTTCACAAAATTATATCGCACAGCCGGTATTCGACATTAAAATTCTTGAGACTTACTTTTGGCCCGGTTTCCCGCAGGCGGATGCCCCAGAGTATTTCCCAGAAAGGAGACAATAATGAGGCTATCTGGTGCATTTACCTGTCTAACCAACTCAGGAGCTCCTTAACTTGCCTGCAGAACAATATTCCGACACCGCAACTGGCGCGGTGCGGGCCGCCTCTGAATTTCAATTAGGCCCGGATTAGGGCGCGGGCAGCGATGTCGAGATTTGTAGTTGGCGGTGGCGGTGGCAGGGGAGGCAGCGATGTCGGGTACGGGAAAGAGAACGGGGTCGGGGACGAGGTCAGTGACTCGGGGAAGGGGTTTGGGGGATTGGGGTTTGGGGTCAGGGATTGGAGACGGGTTGAAAAAGGGGTGGCATGGGTTGCGGGACGCAGTTGGGGTCTGAGTTGGCAGTTTGGGGTCGCAGATTCGGGGTCGCAGTTTCGGGATGGCAGTTTCGGGATCGCAGTTTCGGGATCGCAGTTTCGGGGTCGCAGTTTTCGGATAAGCATTTGGAGAAGACGTTTGGGGACGATGCTTGGGGACGATGTTTCGGGACGATGCTTGGAGGTCCGGGGTTGAAGGTGGGAGTTGGGGGTATGGATATTTAGGGATGAGGGTTGAAGGCGCGGGAGGGAAGGGAGGTACGGAAGTTTGAAAGGGCGGCCGGGGGGCTGGTGGCGTGGTGATATTGGCGCCGGTAGCAGGGACGAGGACAGGAGGAGAAGAGGACGGGTAAGTGGAGACGAGGAGGGGAGCGGCGACGGTGGTGGAGGTGGCGAGGGCTGTGCAAGCGGAATAGGGGGGCTTCAACGGCGGCGGCGTCGACATCGCTGCCTGGGGCGAACGCCCGACAGCTGCACGGCCCGCTTCGCCCCTTCCCACCCCGCCCCACCCTCCACTCGCCCTTCGCTTGCCGCAGATCTGTTCGCATCCAGCCCCTAGGCGTTCGCCCACCTTAGTTGGCCGGCTGCTGGGTTCGCCAACCTCTGCAAGTGGAGGGTATTTTGCTGCAGTCAGTCAAAACGTCAGGTGAAATTCTGAGAATGTTTAGAATTAACTTCCGAAATTAGTAATTGAGAGCACGTATATCAAATCACTCAGTTAATATTTGTACGTTTAACACCAGTATCTATTTAAGCTTTACATCACTTGTTATTATTGTTACTGTATTCGAAAGACCTTATGGAAATTGTTTGCTGAAAAGCAAGTTGCAAGTAAAGAGGTGATTATTGTTTAATCAGTTGATTTATGTTATGAACGATAATAGCACAAAATTCGTGGTAGGTTCTCCTGAAGGTGAAATTCATAGTGCCTTTCAAGTATGAAAGTGAACAGTTGAGCGATCGGTAAAGGATTTTCAGAACCACAAACAATCTCATTTCATTGCTTTTGAGAGCAAAAGTAATATATTTTTAATGAAATACTTTCATTCTTTAAGTACCAAATAATTCAATTAGAAACGAATGCGTAAAGATTCAGCCTAGAAAAGCCAAAAAAAGTACTAAAATTCGTTCGTAATTTTTGGGCCGCATGTGAAGTATTACATATTTGGACAGTAAACGTTTTGAGGAATTACTGAACTTGAATCGCTGTTTTATTGACTGAAACATTATTTTCATACTTCTGACGGATTATTACCAGGTTCATTCCTCATCCCTTCACTATTTCTCTGCCTTTGATATTAGGTTCAGCTGCCTCCTTTAATCCAAAAGAGCAGCTGTACCCGCACGCAGCTTCGAGCTTCGGCCCCATACCCGACTTCATCAACTGCTACTCACTCGCCACTTTCCTCGCACTCCGCACCTACTCCAGCATTTGTTTAAACCCCCCCTCCCCGTCATTTCCCGTTCTCCAGCCCCACAACTCTACTCCGCTGTGCTTCATCGTTTCAGAAGTGCCACTTTTTCTCTCTCCGCTCTTTCCCGGATCAACCGCCTCCTTCGACCCACCCTGCCCCCTCACCACACATCGCCGCACCTTCTCCTCCCACAAAGCTTCGCCTTCTCACCGCGTCACGTTGCTGCACCCCGCCACCGTGTCTCCTCGTCCCACCCTACCTCCTCCACCCGCACCCTAGCCCAGCCCCGCATCCACGCACTGCCCTGCCTAGCTTCCTCACCGCTCACAATTGCCTCCACATGCAGTTTATCTACTCCCTCCCGTCTCCACATCCTCGCTCCGCCCTGCTTAGCACTACCCCGATTCCCCGCTCTCCTTGTCCGCTTCGCGTCCCCGCTCCCCCTCCCCGCTCCGCCTCTCCGTCTCGCATCCTCGCCACGCCCAGCCCCCTCGCCCTGCATCGCACAGCCTCTTTCCTCTGCTCCATCCTCGCCTCATCCGGTATAGTCTCCATGGCCCCCTTCTTTCCCTGAATCCCCGCCATGCACCCTTGCTCCGTCCCGCACATCCTCCTCTTCCCACCCCCTCTCCACCCGCTCACAAACATCACCCTGACCCTCTACCCTGAATGGCCTCCACCTCCCCAGCTAAGACCGTCGCCCCACAAAGCCTGCTCACGCCGTCCCTCCCTCTCAGAATTGCTCCACCACGCATCGTCTCGCTCCCACCCCCTCGCACCCTGCTCAGCACCCTCGCCCCGCACCGCTTCCCCCTCTCCCCTCCTCCGCCTCCTTTCCCCTCACACACCTGGCCACGGTCCCCTCACCGCCCCCACCACCTCTCCCCCAACATTACACTCAGTAGATAGCCCATCCTAACGGGGCGCTGGGCGGGGGGGGGGGCGGTAAGAGGTAGGTGGGGGGTCGCGGGCCGCCGGGGGCGGGGGCAGGCCGGGCGGCGCGGCGGCAGTGTCGGCTGAGATAAGGGGCATTAATTCTTCCGGGAGCCGGCTGCCGCACCTGAGATATCGAGGCTGCAGGATGGAGGGCGTGAGGATAAGGGGAGGGGTAAGGGAGTCCGAGCAAACGCTGCCGACGTCGCGTCGGAGTTACTTGGTGGGAGCTGAGCACTCAAAGCTGCCCGGGTGAGGGGTTGGCACGCGCTCTGTGGTTGCTCACGATGACATACTTCAAATACTGAAAAGATACTGCTGTTTTCTAAAGTTACAAATTTATACTGTACCGTGAGGCACAGTTTACCTTACATAATAAACTAACATTCTATTGAAGTCTTGTTTTTTTTTTCAGAAGAAAACGCCTTTTAACAGAGATTTAAAATTTGTAATAAGTATACCGGTGAGGCATTAGAACACCGTTTACAATACGCTCTCTTACAGAGTGAATTACAAAACTAGAAAATATCTTCCTTGAGTGGGGTAGGATCCAAATGTTGGTAATACATACATTCATTTTTTATCAAAATAATTTCCAAAACTTCATCGGCAAGTAGTTTGACATCTGAATCATGTTTGGTCGGCATGCAATGTTATAAGGTTTTCTTTTCTAGCATGAAATTGCGTAAAATCCTGCTTAAACTTTCTTGTAACCTATTTGCGAAGGTTACAGCACTCGATACAGGGTACAGCGGTAATCTGCTATACAGTGAGACGCCCAGAGTCACAGTTTAACCTACATTATGAACTACCATTCTATTGAAGATCAATCTTTTACGGAAGAAAAGAACACCATTTTTAAAGAGATTTGTAATGAGTATACTGGCGTGGTATTAGAACACTGGTTACAATACACTCTCTTACAGAGTAAATTAGAAAACTAGAAAATGTCTCTGGAAGGCTACCCCAGTTGATAATATTTACATCTATTTTCCAAGAAAACAATTTTCAAAACTTCATCGGCATGCAGTTTGAAATCTTAAACATTTTTTCGTCAACATGCAATATTATAGGTTATTATTTTTCGCACGTAATTGCATACAACTCGGTTCAAAAGTTCCTTATCAAACTAAAATAAGAATATTGTTTTCAGGTTGCGGTGTTCTCAATTTATCGCTCCAAATATTGAGCACAACGAAGAAAATTGTCAAGGAAATAAGTTGCTGATTTTTATTTCTAGTTTTGTTTTCTCTGGCTGAAAAGTGATATTATGTGTAAAAGTGAAAAGATATATTACTAGTGGACTGCAGTAGTGGCACAAAATACGAATTTTGTGTAAATTCACTTTCCAGAATTGCAGATTGGTCTACCTTTCAGCAACAACAGCAGTATATGTTACAGTCCAGGGTCCCACCAACAAATGGCAGAAGTGTGAATGCAAGAACAAGGCATTCAGTACAGGGAAAAAACATCCAACTGAGTTGTATCACTACTGCAGCCTACGAACGAATGACATGATATCCCTCCCAAACGTTGCATGCCGGAGACGCCCATAGACGAACTACATCCGCACCAAGGCCCTATAACTCCCATATAACATGGTGGAGACCATTACGGTGGCGCGCTCTTCTGCATCACCTTCTTTAAAGGAACTAAAACATGAACTGCTGCCAACGATACTTTAAACGTGCGTGACTGCTGCATGAGTTCGCGGGTCGCAACCAGGACCATAATGTTACAAAAGATAACGTCTACGTTCGCACTTTCTTCAGAGGTTTCTTACAAGTAGAGATTATGAATAATTGTACATTTAGAAGACACTTTTCGTATTTCTCACAAATTAGCCAATTTGTGTGTGGGAAAGTTGGCGAGCCTAACCTGCAGCTGCACCCGGCGACACGAGCGCTTCCTATAGTAGCAACCTCGAGCTTTGTCCGCGATTTTGATGGAGAGTTGCCGGGCCTTGATCCGCACATGCTCAGTGCGGCGGGCGATCGCCTTGGGCGCTGCGGGCGCGGGCGCGGACGCAGCAACGGACGACCTGGCGGCGCGCGCGACCTGGCGGCGAACGCGTCAATAATGCATCGGCGCGGCCTGTGCGGGCCTGGCTTATTGATGACGGGCGATGGCGATAGCCACTCGTCGCTCGCCCGTGCGACCTCCCTGTCATCCCGGCGGCAAGGCGGGAAGCTAAAGGTCGATTCGCGGTCGATCGCAGATTGGGGGCGAAAGAATCGATTCCCCGAAAAAAAGAAAAGGAAGTAAAATAGGGAGGTGGGAACTGAAAAATCGATTCGCAGCTCACGCAAATACGTAAAGAACGAATGAAATTAAAATAATCTGAATAATATAAATAATGTTTATCTGTATAATTATATTTATTATTAGTTAGTTAATATAACGTTACGGAATGTGGACATTCCAGCACAAAGACGAAATAAAAACATATTTTACATAAACAACAAACCATCGTGATTAAATTACTTTATTTATTTAATGTCAAAAAGAAGTAAAATTCTGCTTGTGACTTATGGGGGAGAATTGTATTTCTCCGTATACGCACTTCAGATAGTAGATTCTCATACAATAAGAAAGAATCCGTATCTTCAGATAGAATTGGGGAATTGGAGTAACTGAAAATGAATTGACACGATCATCCCAGTAGTAATGGGGAACAAGAGCGACATGCGTACAGATCTGACAAAACGTGCGGGTAACTTAGGCTTTAATGATGCTAAATCAAACGAAATTCCGCACGAGGAGTATTTGGCACTGATCACATTTTGTTTAAGTAGAGCGAGAAATGCAGCACTTATTGTAAAATGGATAAAATTAATCCAATCTCAATGAATGAATGAATGTATGAATAAAAATCGGTCTCAAATGGAGCTATTGCAATGTTCTACAGAATTCTTACTGGTGTTCGTTGCAGCCACAATCGAATGCCGAAGTCATCTAATGCCAGGCCAAACTAATATGGCAGCACTTGAAATCGATTTATAATCAATCGTAGTTGCGAGGCTGCCGAATCTATTAATAAATTAAATGTAAATAAACAAATTTTCAGAGATTTAAAGTAAAGTTCTTGAAATTTCCCTTTACAATTTTTGTGAGTCCGAGTTCTTACATTTTCTCTGTACAATTTCTATGCTGCTGGAGTCTATTTGTTGCCAGTCATCTACTTGCAACAAATATTTACAAAACGCGATTCTCAAATTAGGTTTCCATATTCATTATCGGCAGATAATATTTAAATGCTAAAAGAACGTGAATAGGGCAATAACAGTAAAACGAAATGTCTGAGTACACAACATGAAAACTTGGAGACAGGTTGTCCTATGTACCACCACATGCAGAGTTTGGTTCCTAGACGAGAAGACAAATATACGATGAAAATCAAGTTTTCATTATTAAGGACACACAAAATGTAAGTTTTTATTAGACAGCGTGTTAGAGAATGTAAGTCATTGCATATAGAATCTAGAAATATCTACTTTTTCAGTATCAGTGATCGACAATATGACATTTCTCACAAATAACCGCCAGTTCTTGCCACAGATTTACGTAACTTTTCTAAACTACGTAAGTAGAATGAAAAAAACCAAAATAACGATTGTAAAAACACAAAATCGAATGTTCAAATAATAAATTAAATATTCTTCTGACAATGTGCTTTTGAATTCTCCTCATTGAACTGCGCTGTTCCTTTGTTTTCCTACACAATTAACCTTCGTAAGATATTGGTAGACTTCTAATAAACCGCACTCAGGAAGATATTCAGTAATGAGTGAGACAGGACTTCATAAGTAAATACTTTCAATTTTCTAATCAGGAAAGTAAATGTTTAGAACGGTTCTTTGAGTCAATACATCAACAGGATTTTCATTAAAATTTCATTTGCAACGATCTTCGTAGGAGAACTAAATATATATTCGATAACTTTTAAATGAAAAATGAATATTCAAATATTTTTTCTCAGTAATAAATATCCAAATGGGAATTCTTACTACTCACAAATGACCTATATTAATAACCTACGAGAGAGTCCATCTACTCATTAATAACTTCGCTCTAACTTCAATGTTTCGGTCGTGGTGAGAACACAGCTATGAAATCATGTTTCAACTACACATCTCCAACAAACCATCTCATTTGTCATACATCAGAACACAAACAATAACTTTCATGCAAACATCAACGTTCAGCTTACGTTTATCACAGATACCTTCCCTGAAGCTCCTCTCCGGTGAGGACTTTCTTTATATCAAAGCACATTTTTACAAAACTGTCAGTTCTAAACGCCATGACAAAGACACTAATGGGAGAATAAAGGGAAAAAGTATGAGCTACAACAGCACATACATTCTCCCACTATTTCTCACATTTTCTATTTAGAGTTTTTTTAGCGCTATTTACGCTCAACCTGAAGAAAAAAAAATAAAGAAAAAACTTAAACAGTTTTTGAGAATTTATTTCATTAATTCCCTTTACTTCAAGCAAAAATTACCAAAAAATACTCCTAAATTTGTACATTACCTTATTTAATGTTTTTTATATTTTTAAAATGAGATTTCATTGTGGAAACATTTCTATCAAGTTTCTAGATTTGCAATGTTAATTTTTTGCAATTTTCGAAAATACGAAGGTTTAACTGAAAATGGGTCTGAATTCCATTTTATATGCGTACTTTTCTATCTACGAGAAAAACAAAAGAAAATGGAGTCAGTTTGGAAAATATAATTTTTTTAAATATTGCCTACATTTTACTCAAAACTTTCCTTAAACTCCTCTTAAGTTTTACAAATTGTACAAGACTATATTCAAAGACCTTTGTTGAAAGTATTTTATTTATACTACAATATTTATAAAACGTCTTTAATTTTTTACATATAAGAAGATGCAGTCAAAGTTTTGAACTTTTGCAATTCCCAAAAATTGAGAGAGTTTAATGAAAAATAAATTTGCATCATTTTTAAGCGTCCTTTGCTTTAACTGAGGGGAAAGGGACGGAAATATTTTGAGAAAAATTGAAAATGGTGTTATGACTTCATATCAGGTACTCCCAAAATTTAAAAATACCTTTTAAATTCCCAGGGCGTTGACTTAGACCAGATCGATCGGGTAAAGCAATTTTTGTAAAAATCATCTTGATGGTTTAGACGCTAGCGTTAACCGCAAATGAACAATCAGACGTTTTGCCCGAAACCAATTTTTCGTAATCAAGAATGCACAAAACGTACATTCTGACAACACAATCTGTTAGTGGCAGTCATTTACTACATACAGAAACAAAATTTAAGGAGAACTACACGAAGTCATTTTACTCAACTTACTACTATGTGGACGAAGATGACTTCAGTTATTTAAACATTAATTAGGACAACAACACCTAATCAACATTCCCTTTGAACAAAATTAATCTAAAATTCCGATATGATGTCCCCCCAACAGGAGTTTTTCTGACGAAAAATTGCCTTTCTTTGCTGTATTACTACCACACTTTCTTTGCTATATACGTACTTGGTAGGCAATATAGTACAAAGAAAATACGCGAAAGAACTGGATGTGAAAGTCAGCTACCTGAATCAAGTTAGGTTTGTTCTTGATTCATAACATTTTGGTCAATGATGATAATTGTGATGTTCACGATGACGCAAGTAACATTAATTATGTTTTAAATATTCCTGTAGCCTTCTATCGTTCTTTACTATTGTGTAGAATTTTATTTTGCTCGACTTCGTTTTCTGCATCCTCTGTTTCCCTCTGCATCACATGGGACTCCTTCCAAGGGATTTCCAAACCTGTGGGTTGTCCGTCACTGATCCTCATTTGCCCACGAAATAGCACAACCAAAACTGGTGGTGCTACAGAATGGCACAAACTTATCGTACTGGTTAGATCACTTATGATTGTGTCTAGAATAGCTTTCCGATTTGACTACGGCCCCTTTCTATCTGTTGGCACCAGAAAGACTTACCAGGGTCTCTCGCGGTATTTACCGCACCTCTGGGGAGATTCTCAGAGAAGAGCATCTTCGCGTTACCGGTAAGTCCTATAGGTTATCTCGGTCTTATACTCCGCATATTTACCCATCGCATCTCTCGGCCCCAGGTCGGTTATCGTACCGTTGTTCTGTTGATAAGGACACAGTTTCTCAATTAATCAATGTAATTAATGTCACGAAAATTTTTTTAAAATGTAACATTTTTTCAAATGTTTAAAATTCGATGTTACATAAAAATGTTGATTTCGTGTTATATAGTGCATTTGGTTTATTCGCCCAAAGCGGTAAAAAAAATCTGGAACCATTTTTGAAAAAAATAATGGCTATAATTGTCCATACTTCTCTTAAAATATCGCAAAAATGGTTAATATGTCACAAAATACACATGGAAAATACAATATTATGAAATATTATTTTTTATTAGTATTCGTATACATGCGTTTGAAATTTTTGGGGTCAGAAAAATCCTCCTTTTGCCTGCTAGCGGTGTGCCCAGTCCTGGGCCATCTTTTTATGTATTATCCATGACTGGGGGTAAGTCAGACACGTGGCGAGCACAACGTATTCCCATCACCGTATCATACTTGGCCTGCAAGAGCTTTTCTTTCGCCACACACCTATAGAAGCAGAGACGGTTCTATTAAAAACCGACAGCTCTATTTTGCTCTGCCGGAGATACGAAACCGGAATCGCTCGGAAAGCTAGCATGCTGTTTATGAGCCACCCGAGGGGCTTCCATTTTAATATACAATTCAAATATTGTGCTCAAAATTAACTATTCGGACAATGTTGAAATAAAAGTGTATTTAATCAATCTGTGTCGAATTTACCGACAAAAATTATTCCCCAGACTACAGAACACATTAAT
This sequence comes from Gryllus longicercus, assembly GCA_038098605.1. Taxonomy (NCBI): domain Eukaryota; kingdom Metazoa; phylum Arthropoda; class Insecta; order Orthoptera; family Gryllidae; genus Gryllus; species Gryllus longicercus. The sequence goes on from JAZDUA010000004.1 coordinate 4,190,008, forward strand.
AGGACGCGTACCAGGGCAGTATTTATTCAGCTTTAGTGACAAAAGGAGGAAAACATAATACGAAGTTAAATATAGTTTTAAATAAAACAATGCCATCTCTTTGGGACAGAGAAGTATTGAAACTGCTGAAGCAAATAGCGCTGCTTTTGGACTAACTCTTTATTTTAAATTACGTAACGTAAAATCGCATTCCTGCAAAACATGTCACCGTCTAAACACTGAAGAAAGAATGTCAGAATATCTTTATTTTTTCCTTATGACTAGCAAACTAATTATTGTTGTTGAATATGCATAATGTATGTATGTGAAGTTTCCTTACACTTCAAACACATTTATGTGAGAAATTAATCATGCAAACGTACGGGGTTGAAAAAGTGGTATCTTTATTTAAGATGTTTAATAAATCACACGAAACGGCACAATGAATAATAACAGTATAACAAATCAGTTACAAGATGGTACAAAATACGCGATTCCGTGTTGTTACAGGTTTTTTATCATAGTCTTTTCATTTCATTAATTGGTTTTGTTATATTTCTGGTGGATGAAATTTAGTTTCAATGTTATTCGTTTATCTATAAGTTATCCGTTTTATACGTTGTCTTTGTGTATTACATTGTAAATAAGGTTGCATCTCTTTTAAATTTTAATTTTCTATTGAATATTCCTGTTTTTTTAACAACTCAAAGACCTGCTGCAAAAGGTACTCAGTTACTATATCGCTTGCAATATATAAGAATTTCGAAAACTATTTTCTCAGTGGTTGCTTACAGTGTAATACACACATTTCGACTTTCACGTCTCAGTTTCAATAGTTCTGGAAGTGCATTGATACGATAATCAGTGTATTGATTCGATAGTTCTTGTTTGAATGTTTGATTGATTGATGTTGAGTGTTTCCGGGCGTGCCATCTGCTAAGATCATTGATCTCGTAAATGTAGATCGGTGATCTTCCTCTGTTGCATGGTGAGATTCGGTACCGTTCTACACGTTGGTTTGCAGGGTGTTCCCGACAGACCTGGCGATATATGTAGTAGTGTAATGCACGTAAGTGTATGAGTAAGGAAGCGGCGAGGAGAAGACAAGAAAGAGAAAGGAAAGATCGCGCGCGATTGTTTATTAGGATGCCGCCTGGTGTTGATCGGAGAAAAAAAGACAACTACCGAACAGAGCATGCCGGCCGCTTGAATTCTCCTTCAGACAGCGGCAGATGCCGACCTAGCTGTCTAGTTCGTGTCAAAAATCCCGCCTTCATCGGGACTTCAGGCTAAGAGCCTTTCGTTTGGAGGCATTGGAGACACATCAGTTCATTTCCTAAGCTACTTAAGCCGGTCTTACGCTTTAAAGAACATGTAAGCAACAAGTGTAGACGTCAGCTGGGGTGTCGTGTGATTTCTGGAAACATCAGCGCTATGAACGACGGCAATCCGCACCAACGCGTTTCAGCATCAATAGTTCTGTATATGCATTGATATGGTAGTCAACCATTCAGTGTTTTCACGCATTAAACAATGGATTAGCAACAAATGTAGACGTCAGCAGGAGCGTCTCTGATTTTCAGAAAAATCGGGACTCTAGAGCGAAGGCCGTCCGCCCCAACACCCGCCAGCGCCCAGGGGCCTCGAGGCGAGATGGCGCCGCGCCGTGGGCGACGCCGCATCCCCAGGGCGGGTTGGGGGTGGTGGAGGGGGGGGAGGCGCACAGGTGTCGCGACAAATGAACACGGGGCCCGGGGGCGGCGCGCTGCCTGCTGGGAAATCAAACGGGCGCCGCCGATAATGAGCAGCGTAAAATGCCCCGTTTGTCGCGGCCCCCTGCGCCGCTTAGTTCCCCCACCCCATCCCTGCCCCGCAACCCTCCCCCCTCCCCCTCACTTCCTCCTGACGCAACCAAGGCGCGTAATCACCGCGCGATGAGGAGGCGTCTGGCGAGGGCTGTGTAAGCACAGTGAATCTGCCTGAAGGGGCTCTTCGTCGTTGCATCTTTTATACTGACTACGTGCTTTTTTTTAACGAACGAAAAAGAGTTACCTTTACTGAACCTCTCGGGTGGCTCCTGAACAGCGTGTTAACTTTCTGGAAGGTGGTTGCGAGTTCGATTCCGGCGCAAAAATAAATCTGCAGCAAATAGTCTCAGTTTATATAGCTGTACGAAAGTAACTGAAAGAAATCTCAAGCAGGCCAAGTAAGTTAGGTATGGTGATGGGAATACGTCATGTTCCCTACATATCTGTTTTTCTCCCAGGTATGGATAACACCCCACATATCTCTTTTACCTCCCCCTCCTCCTCCTGACGCGGCTAAGGCACGGGGTCACGGTGCGATTAGAAGGCGACTGGCAAACGAGCTTTGTAGCGCAGGTGTAAGTACAGTGAATCGGCTGAAAGGGGATCTTCGAGCTCCTTTCGAGCAGGAAAGTGGATAATAAATTAAAACAAGATCCAAGACTGGGAACACTGCTAGCTCGCAAAAGATAGATGCCTAAGGGACTCTTGCGCCTGAATATGTGCTCTTTTTAAAGAAAGTTAGTTACAAGCACAGAGCTCCTAGGGAGTGTCATAGACTCCATGCTAGGGTTTTGTGAGTCGGTCGTGGGTTCGATTCCGAAAAAAAGACGTTACGATTTTCTAAAAGTAATCGTTTTAGTTTCTATAGCTGTGTGACGACAGAAGGCTCGGGCAGACCAAATATCAGAGGTACAGTGATGAGAATTTGAAAAGCTCACATAATTAAAACAAGGCTTAAACCTGGGAAAGCCGCTAGCTGCGAAAATGCGGATTAATCTTGCCCTAAATGCCAAAAATATACATACATGCAGTCACATACACTTTAAGGAGTACTGGTAAGGAGTACTCTGAATGGAAGAACTCTGAACAAGATAAGCCACAACGGCCATATAAAATCCATTTGTATAGGATAATTTTTCGAACTTATTATACTATATATATATATATATATATATGTATATAATACATACGAGAGCCTTGGTTCATGGCGTATCTAAATATTGCCTTGAGCCCTTCAATAGTACAAGGTGGTTCAAATATGACCGGGACTGATTTTTTTTCAAATACCCCGACATACGCATTAACTGCGCCGCCTGGAGAGAATCTAGCCACAACCCCCCACCTCCCTCCTTTGCAGGTTAGAACCTGTTCAGTCGCGTCTGGGTCTTGCTAGAACGATGAGTGAACAAAAGGTGCCGCGGTGCGTGGAACAACGCATTATCATCAAATTTCTCGTTGGAGAAAACGTTCAACCGTCGGAAATTTTGCAGAGACTCAAAAAACAGTACAGGGAAGAGTGCCTCTCACGGACCCGTGTGTTTGAATGGTGTAAGTGTTTCAGAGAGGGACGAGAGCGCGTTGAGAATGAACCTCATAATCGTCGGCCGCGAACATCCATAACCCCAACAAACATTGATCGTGTTAATGCGGTTATTTGTGAGAACAGGCGCATCACTATCAAAGAAGTTGCATCAGTAATTGGCATCAGTGTGGGTAGTGTAGAAGACATGATAAAAAAAACACCTAAAATATAGAAAAGTGAATGCTAGGTGGGTTCCACGCACTTTGACGGACGAGAACAAATTGATGCGCATTCCAGCTGCCAGTGTTCTTCTAATGCGGTTTGAAAATGAAGGAGATGCATTTTTGAAGTCCATTGTAACCACTGATGAAACGTGGGTTCACTATTTTATTCCTGAGTCCCAGCAGGCATCACGTGAATGGCGACACGCCTCTTCTCCAAAACCCAAGAGAGCGCGGAAGATCCGTTCGGCGGGAAAAGTGATGGCAACATTTTTTTGGGACTGGATGGGTGTTATCCATGTAGACTTTCTTACAGAAGCTAACACCATCAATGCAGCTTATTATTCAGCACTTTTGGAAACAGAAATCAAAGAAAAGATCCGATCCAAACGGAAGAGAGGTGGGAAACGGGTAGCATTCCTTCAAGACAATGCACGGCCTCATACTGCTAAAACAACCATGGCAACCATCAGCAAATTGAAGTGGGACCTTCTACCACATCCACCGTACAGTCCAGATTTGGCCCCAAGTGATTTTTACCTTTTTGGACAGCTTAAATCACATTTGCAAGGCATGCGATTTGCGGATAATGACGCAGTCATCCACAGTGTTCGGGAGTGGATATGCCGACAACCAAAAGACTTTTATGAAAAGGGCATTAGGATGCTCCCAGGACGTTGGAAAAAAATGTATAGAATCTGGAGGGGAGTACTTTGAAGAATGACATGCACAAATAAATTTTTGCTAATAAAGTATTTCGTAAAAAAAAAATCAGTCCCGGTCATATTTGAACCACCTTGTACTTAGAATTGGTAATTTATTTGATTCTTAATTCCATCTTAATTGTAAGAAGTGAAATGTTGCTTTCACATGCAGACATATAACTATTTAAAAGCTTTTAATATCTCTCCTATTATACTATATTCACATCATAAGGCTGTTTTTACAGGCGCAATGACGTCATTCAAGTTATCGGCGCACTTAAATCGGAGCTCACTTCAGTTTTGTTAACTTCCATACGGCAGGTGTTGATGAACCCTCGATAATACAAAACTGAGGCAGGAATACGGGGTTGTCCATAGCCAAACGAATAACAATATCACCATAAACCTCTCAAGATAATATAATGACAACAAGAACAATAATAATATATTGTCAATATTTTAATACTTGAACAAACGAGTTTTTCAAGAATTTTTCTTTTAATAATAAAAACATTAATTTTAAAAACACTTTCATATCAGTTAAAAGACGCAACACTTACAGATATGTTTTTGTTATCGCTTGAAATCCTTCATAATACCTCCACAAGGCCAGTATTTTATTCCAGAAAGTGCACATTAAATAACGCTTTAATTGCTAGCAGATTACAAAATTCACAGCAGTACAAAATGTATTCTTTTACGCTGATAGGGAATGAAAGTGGTCGGCGAACTACATATTCAAATAAATTATTCTGAGCAGATTTTAGAAGCCACAAATATATAAAAAATGTTCAAATCATGTATTATTTTGGGGGCGTTCTACATGACTTTCATTGCGTTAATTCCCACGTTAAAGCTCTCTCAGAACACAGTAATGTGTGCTGCTTTCTATTATGAAGCTTGTTGGGACAGCAAAGGACGCAGAAACGCGAAGCAAAACTGGGCACTCAACATCCAATTATGCGTTATGAGCTCTCATGTCCGTTTGCGTTCTAATTCCAAAATGTTACGATGTCAATAAAACTACTCTTTGGATGAAAAAATGCAACCTCTCTTAATCCCTGCAATCTGTCCAATTAAAATCTAATTGTTTCAAAACGACTTTAATGTGCCACGCAAATGAACATGAAAATAACAAAATATCTCGCACATATGCTAAAAAAATTGAATGTAATGATAGTGAAGGGAAATATTTCTAGACTAATTGGGAACACATTCACGATTTTTAATTACATTATTTTTCTAATTTTTCCAGTTTTTTATGATCGCAATCTAAAGAGTGGTTTGCTCTGCAAGCTTTTTAAATTAATGAAGAAACAGTATTCTATAAAAGGGAATTAATTGAAAAAGGAATGAACAGCTATAAATGTTCTTTCGGTTGAATGTTTTCTACAATAAAATTGACATGTTACACCTTGAACGTTTAATGTGATTCAAACCTCACAGATATCTAAAATAGGGCTGAATACATTATCTACAGAACGAAATATATGACTATTGAACATAAATCTTTAGATTTGTACTCATATATTTTAAATTTATAAATACTTGCATTGATTTCTGTCAAAAAAAGAAAGATAAGTTCGTAGATTTTGAAGAAATCATTTGAGTAGTAATGTTTAGTAAAAATGTCTATTATCTGTAAAGAGATAAAATATTTTTATTTCCGTTACCACCCTACATCACGACCGATTTTTCTGTTTACAGCACAATGTTCTGTTGAAAAGTTCAACAATATTTAATTGAAATATCCAAGTTTCCAAATTAAAAATCTTAATACTACCGACATTTTAGAACTCTCAACCTAATTGTATCAAATAATTATAACTGATAATATAACAGAACAATTCTCGAATACTTTCTAGTTGTAAAAAATGTGAAAAGCATGAGGTGTGTCATGAAACCAGATATAATAATGTGATACCCTAGAACGTACTTTAAAAAAGAACAGGTAATGTTATCGAAAAGTCATTTTGAAGATAAAAGTTCATGCTTTTCTGTGTGGAATTGACACATTAATGCCAAAGGGAATTCTTAGTGTTGGAAAAGACCCAGATAACATTGCTCATTTTCGTAGAATAGTATCCAAAACACAATCGATTATTAGGGGATTACGACCGGAAGTGAAAATGTTATTGAATGGACATCAGCATATAATTAGGACCTCGAAAAAAAAATATTTCAAATGCAAAACAAAAGATTATAGGTTAGGAAAAAGGGAAACTTAAATAATTACTTTGTAAGGAAGTATATTTTCAATAATAAAAAACAATGGTTTTGATTATCACTGATAGGCAAGTTTTCACACTTTCAATTAATCCCGTCTATGAACGAAAATACATTGGAAAAGTAAGACCACTAAATGAACTTTCAAAGAAGGAAATATCTTTTGTCGTCTAACTCCCCTAGTTTTTTTTTGATTGCTCCATTACACTACAGAGATGTATTCAGTTCACATATTTTGTTACTCGCTTTCTGTTTTTTGGAGATTTCCAATTCCAATTTGCACTACAATGCTTGTTTAATGTGGTAAGATGGACTCACTTCATTGCGGTATTTTGCCCAGACGGCACATTTCGCACAGTCCCGGGTCAGAGGTCGAGAGAGCTGGGAATGCGATTTCAATATGTAATAAGCGAACCGGGTCTCCAGAGGTACATCCGAGGTACCAGTAACTGTTTTATGACGAACAAATGGGTGATTTACTGTTCAAAATTTCATATTCTCATTATTAGCTCGCCCATTATTCACATTACGCCATTATTTCCGTGATTACGGTTGTTTCTTTTTTTCAGTCATCACGCAGACACAAATCGAAAATTCTGTTACGGGTTTAGAAGGATTTATTATAGGACATTTTACGGACAGTAACTACCGATTTTGATCGCGATTCGAACATTAACATGCATAACATTTGATCAACGGACCACCAGCGAATACGTATTGCACGTAGCAACAATTATGGAACGCACGGATATATTTGCCCTCTCTAAACAATGCACTTTAGTAGAAAGAAAACGAGACTGGACTGCAAACAGCTAATGAGGTTCCGCTTTCAACGAATTTTTCTTTCATTCCTCTGTGTGTATAATGGAACTGCATGTTCCAATACAGAACTCGAGAATGCTTTGATGCTTTTTTTATGCTGCTTGTTAACGTATGGATGTTTGCGACAACATGAAACTGCTTCATTGAACTATGAAAGGAAGCTCTAGAGCACACATTTTATGCCACCCAGATGTTCAGAGGAAATAATTATTACCTAGTTTCTACGTACGTGCGTAAAAACAACAGATAATACAGGCTGGTTCCTTGAAGTTTCGTTCATTGCGGTTTCCATAGCGACGGAAATGGAAAAGGCGTAAAAGCACGACAGCAAAGTAGCCAGCACACGACAGCGTAAAGAATGTCTTGTAAGAAAACCTCCTCAAGCGCGTCGTTCACTCTCGTTGAGGAAGCGCTAAAGCACGACCAGTGGGCGCAAACCCCGCGCAGGAGTCCGACTAACAACTGGAAAACGCTGCAAACAGGCACACTCACACGCGCGCGCGCGCGCGCGCACACACACACACACACACACACACACAGACACACTGCGCAACCACGCGAAATCCGCGCGCATCACAGAAAATTTCCCTCTCAGAAAATTCATCAAAAAATACCGCTCTCACCGTAATCCCCCCCTTCCCTTCGTCTTTCGGCGCAATCTCGCAGCGACGCAACGGCGAAACAAAAAAAAGTAGAGAAAAAGAGAAGCGAGATGCGCACAGGAGAAGAAGCAGCAGCAGCAGCACCGGGAGGTGGGGACGGGGCAGGGGAAGGCGTAAGCGCGCCCAGAGTGGCGAGGAACTGGGGGTGGGGTGGGGGTGAGGAAGGAGGAGGACGTGAACGCACCACTGATAACACTCCCTCCCATTCAACAGGTAACAAAAGAAACGCGTTGAGCAATAAATTATAGCTCAGTTTATGAAAACAAATGAGCCCGCCGTCTTTTGTCTGCCTTGGCGGAACAAAAGAAGTGCGCGTCTCGCACCCACGAACAGCTGTTGCCGCCTACGCCGTCGCTGCCGCCGCCGCCGTCTCCGCGTCGCAGGAGAGTCGGCCGATTCCGTCCACCCCCACCGTCGCGTCCCCGCAGGCAATTGTCGACCGGTATGACGCGTCGGGCAGCCTCTCTCTCCCTCTCCTACCTCCCAATACTTCTCCTCGTCCTGCTCCTTCCCTTTCTGACGATCCTCCTTTCCCTCCCCCTTCTTCTTCGTCCATTCCCTCCTTCACATTCCTCATTTCACGTTCTTGGCCCTTGTCATGTCTCTCTCTTCTTCCCATTCTTCTTTCATAAACTTGTACCCTTTTTTCCTTTCCTTCCTTGCTGTTTCTCCACTTCTCCCTCCCCCTCTTTCATCTCATCCTTATCTTCTTCCTACTTCCATCTTACTCCTCTTTTGCCTCACCTTCCTCTTTTTTGTACGCATCTTCTTACTCATCCACCTCTCCATCCTCATTTTCCATCTCACCTTCCTTGTTGCTACTCTTTCCCACCTCATCCTCTAGTTCCCCTTTCCCCTTATCATCTGTTATCTCTTCTTCCTTTTCCTTATCCTCCTCCCCTTTGACTGCGACTTCTTTCTTCTCCTCCTCCTCGTTGCCTCCCCTTCCTCCATCTCCATCCTCGACCCCCAATTCTTTTCCCGTTGCCGTTGCTCTATTTTCTTCTCTCCCTTCCTCTCCTTCCCGTCATCCCGTTTTCTTTGTCCTTCCCCACATTGGCCTACTGCCCCTCTCCTCGTCGTTGCCTCCTCCCTCCGGGACCGCAGCCGCCCTCACCGCCGCGCGCTACCGAGTTCCGGGGAGAATATTCCGGTTTCTCGGGTGATCGAGGAGAGAGCCCCGGAGATCTCGCGGGAGCCGCGAGTGGGGGCCCAGGGATTTCCCCCCGCGCGCCTCGGAGCGCGGGAAGGGAGGGGTTAGCGGAGGGGGAGTGCGGGGGACAGCGCCGAGGGTGGAGACGCTGCAAAGTGGTGCAGATAGCGTGGGCGGCGGGACGGAAAGCGCGAAAGAGGAGGGGCGCGCGACAGTAAGAAAAGCCGTGTAAAAGCCATTGCGGAGTGGCTATAGGGGGGGGGGGCATGAGGAAGATATTGAGAGGTCCGTCCATGCAGTGGGAATTAGAAGAGGCATAGATTTCTAAATTTTCTGGAAACAAAATGTTATCTAATTTACTGAATATCGGAGTGTAAAATTCAAAGTATGCAATACCATGACTATACATGACGTTTTTCCCGTCCACTGTGTCGCGATTCTCTAGTACGACACCTATGCGACGTGTCGCGATATTATGAAACTTATAATGAATATTAATATTAAAAGTAATTATAGTAGTGATAATAATCTTACCCATTCATAACGTACATTTATTGTGAATCCTATATGAGAAAATATTTTATTTTAGCTTATGTTTAGCCTACAGCTGGAACTAAACGTACACTAAACACGATACATTGATTAGATTGGGTTCACTCTAACAGATATTTATATTTTGTTCGTTACAGAAATGTATACGTATTATACCGAAGTCGCTTATTAATTTTTCTCTTCGACGAATTTCTGATTCAAGGATTCAAGTTGAATCTCATTTTGGTTTGAAACCAATAAGTGTGTCGTGATATTGTAGAAGATTCCTAAAATATGTCGTCACACTTATATAAAACACGATTGTATAAGAGAATAATTGTTTGAATTTCCTTCCGCATTCCCAACATTATAATTCAACAAAATGGTACTCAAATTAGTGCTACGAGCTACATGGAAGGAGTAAGATGGAAGAAATATTGGTTTTGGCTGAGGAAGAGTCGTTACGACGGCAAAGGCGGAGGAGGATGTGATTGTAAAAAGCAATTGAAAGAAGTTCTGGAAGGTCTAAAAGAAGCGCGGCCAAGAGAAAGTTATAGTCCAGCAAAATGGACAGCCGTAGCCGATAAGCGAGATTGGGAGTCCGAGTGAGAAAAGGGAAAAAAATGTTTAGATTGGAGAAGAGACGAAGACAGATGGGAGAGTGTGGGAGGTTGATGGAAGAGTAGCATGTTGACAATGGTGGTAAAGATTTGTTTGCAATGTGGGTCAAGGAGATTGATATAAAGAAAAGGGAAAAAAATGAACGCGAAAAATTACTAGTTGACGGAAGATTATTTTTGTTTGAGTCTCACAAGAGGCGCATCAGAAAGAAATGAATTGAGTACGGAGTGAAAGTGAATGTCATAATTGACATGAATGTAAGTGTGGGTGAATGATGTAACTGTGGTAGTTACCTAGCTGAAGCATTGAAGTATGCAGACTTCACCAGGAGAGCCAGAACCATTATTAAGTTTGTGATCTGGAATTTCATTATTTTCTTTTTTTCTTAGCTGAGTGTTAATAGTATGGTGATTGAAAGCGGGCTAATTGAAGGTGGTTTCCCATTATTCCTCAAGATACAAGTACTCCACAAGTAAGTATGTGACTATAGTGGCTACCTTAAGATTACCAGACGTTGGGGGGTGACAACACAATAGCAACGCTGATGATTTGTTGTAACTTGAGTGTATGGTAGCCATTGTACTCGTATTTGAAAGCAATAACGCGTGAAATCATTTGCTCAAATTTACTCGAGATATATTCCGAAACAGGAGAAAGAAATATAAAAAGGAGAGCAAAGGTGAAATGAAAGACTGTTTGGGACAAATGGAAAAACGGGAGCATATGAACCATTTACTCCACGTCAGAGTAAAAGAAGTTTGACGTTCGCAACCCGAGACGCAGAAAGTCGAACGCGTTCGGCGCAGCTCTCCGAATCTCCACCGACGTAGGAGCGAGTCAGTCGATCCACGTGAGTTAGTTGAAGCGTTTATAGTGAAGGCGGCGGTAAAAGTGGTCAGGTGGTGGGATTGGCCGGTAATAGTCATTTTTGTAACAGTAAGGTGATAAAGGTGATGTTGGTGGTGGTGATGACTAATGATGACGTTTATCATGATCACAGTATTGAGAGATGAGTGATAATGGCAGTGTTAGTAACTGATGGTATGAAGGTACGGTGATTATGGTTTGGTGATGGTGTTAGTAGTAGAGATGATGACGAGGAAATACTGATAACGGTGACAGTTGTGGATAATGAGGATGACGTAATAGTTAATATAGAGAAGGTAATAAGAATGATGGAAGACCACGAGCCTGTGTGGTAATAGCGACGACATTGCCGTTGGAAACAACGAGTAAGTAAGTATGTAGTTTGTAGAAGTGTAGCTGATAAGTGATCCTGGTTAGAGACAGGCCATGTTTAGTAGGAAAGCACAGGCGGCAGGGAGGACGAATAGCCGGGAAATGGTAGGCGGGTGACAGAACAGGAACAGGAAGGCGGGGCGGGGGAAAGAGGTAGAACGGACAGGCGGAAAGGAAAGGAGAATGGGAGGACAAGTGACCAGGATTGGCAGGTAGGATAACTGGCGGGTGGTAGTAGGAGCAGGCGGGAGGACTGGCGGGAGGGTGGGCAGGCGTGCGCAAGGACAATTGGGTGGGAGGACTGGTGGTTGGGAGGACTGGTGATTGGGAGGACTGGTGGTTGGGAGGGCTGGTGGTTGGGAGGGCTCGTGGTTGGGAGGACTGGTGGTTGGGAGGGCTGGTGGTTGGGAGGGCTGGTGGTTTGGAGGGCTGGTGGTTGGGAGGACTGGTGATTGGGAGGACTGGTGGTTGGGAGGACTGGTGGTTGGGAGGGCTGGTGGTTGGGAGGACTGGTGGATGGGATGACTGGAGGGTGTGAAGACTGGTGGGTGGGATGACTGGTGGATGGAAGTACTGGTGAGTGGGGGGACTGGTGGGAGGCCTGGAGGTTGGGGGACTGGTGGGTGGGAGGACCGGTGGATGGGAGGATTGGCGAACGGGAGTCCAGGCAGGCGGGAGGACTGGATGACACTAGGAGGGCTGGAGTAGGGCGAGTGGGAGGGTAGTCAGGCGGGCAAGAGGATATGGGGCGGGCGGGACGATAGGTGGTCGGGGGAGGAGAGAATAGTGGGGCGAGAGGGCGCCGGCCACAGCAGCCTGTCCCCAGAGGGCCAGCCAATACCCGCGCTTTGCGATCCGCGTGGGGCGCAGCGCCGCGCCGGCCGCGCCGCTGGCGCTCCCGTGGCCCTCGCTCGCAGTTTCGCGCGACCGCGGACATATATCTTTCGCCCGGTGGAGATATATTCCAGTATAAAAAGACCGAGTGGCTGACAAATAAGTTCTATTTCTGCGGCCGTATAAAAGAGCCATAAAACGAATTGGGTGTAAACATAAGGGTTTTTTTACACTCCCGTGATAACACATTCACGCCGTTGTAAACGGTGTAGACTGAGGGTTGATGTTTCGTGCAGAGCCGTTGTTCTACTTTTGGTGCAGCGCGCCTCACTACTGTCAGTTTTTAATTCGCCCTGGAGAGTGGATATCTTTCAAGAACAGTTCATGGAAATACTAAGTAGAGGAACAATGGAATAATTTGGAAATCAATCACACAAAAATGGCAATTGAATAGTTCAAAAGCTACAAAAATATGTTACGCTTTATCCCTTTATTGACTATTTATGTAACATTTTCAAAGGAAGAAATTTAACCCAAAGCATTCTATTTTATAGCTATTTTATCATTGGAACATTGTATTGGGTGAATTTTTTGTATATACTGAATGAGTTTTTGCTTTGTGTTATTGCAAATAAACATTCCAACGAAATATACTATCCACATAACAATATTCAATAACCAACAGAGCTCTTAAACGATAAAACTTATGTTTACGTGGGTGTTATACGTGATAGAAAATTGTCTGAAGAGAAACATTTCCCAAAGCCCATCCCCCTAAGACGTGTCTACACAATTTCTTACTCCGAGAATTGAAATACAATGGCACGAAAGCGTAGGAAATGAAAACTCGAGCCAGACGACACTTGTGCCACAACAAACCTCCGCATGTCCACTTGTAATGAAAGTTTGTTGCTTTTTTCTTCTTCTTCTTCCTTCCACTTTTTCGGGGTAAAATATAAAACCGGGCATTCTTTCCAGGGACTGCAAATCTCGAGAACTACAATACCGGGCGAAGAATGTGACTGATGTGGAGTGCACGAAGGGACGCGGCCGGGCTGCGCCACAAAGGCCCGCAAAATTCTGCTATTGTGCGGAGATCACGCGGCGGAGCGGGGCCAGGCCGGGCGGGACGCGGGGTAGAGGTGGACGGGTGGCGAGGAGAGATGAGGAGGAGGGTGAGTGTGTCGAGGACGCGTGCGGTCGAGGGCGCTGGAGGAGGTCCAGGAGGAGGAAAAGAGCGGGGGGAGGGAGGGGGGAGCGCGGGCGAAAAAGATGAAACGTCGCTGAGTCCGCGCTCTCAACCCGTCGCCTGCGGGTTCGGGAGGTTATGGGGTTACATCGAGAAATAACCCTCCGGTTGCTGACCTGGGTAACCGAGATTGTTAAGACGATTGCGTCAAAACGATCTGGACTTAAAGGGTCGCGGGTTCGAATCGTGACTTGGGCTTAAGTGTGGGGCATTGTGGAGATCTTCCTACCATCATTCATCACTTTCAACACTGTTCTATTACCTTATTTTTCTTTCATAATCGAGTATTAGAGCCGAAAGAGATCGACGAAGCACTTCGGCGCCCCGTATAGATGTTAATACAAAACCTAATGAGGAGATGAGCATAAGATCTGCCTCTGCATCCAAGGACGCAAGGGAAAAAAATACTAATTTTGTACAAGCGGAAGAGGATTGGACGATAAGTTCCAGATCGACCCCTAGTCGTTTGACCAATCGTTCTAATTTGTGTATTACACAACATATGTTTGGAAGTATCATTAGGCATTTTTATGGAAATTGCGTGTTTGTTAAAGGAAACGATGAAAACTGCATGTTGAGGAGATTGTGACGAGTGTTATAAGAGGGAAGTCTGAAGTTCTAGACTTTGAATAAAATCAATTTATTTTGTAAATACTTTGATATTTATTGAAGAATGAAAACAAATACTTTACGCTAGCATTTGGCTGAAGTAAAGACAGTGAAAACTGTTAAACAGATTATCTTATCATCTGAAACGTCAGTGATATGTTTAAAATGAATACTTGCTAGAAAACGGGCAACTCATGTATTTTTTAGGATGCAATGATCTTCAACTAATACTTACAGAAAATGAGTGAGAACAGTTGTTTCATTGTAGCTCGGTCTGCTTAGTACACGTACCTGAAAATAAGAAAAGGAAATCAAACATTTGTAAAATGGTTGAATTTATTTAATTTATATTGGATTTTCAAAAAAAGTAATTAAAGATAGATACCTAAAGTCTTTGAACATATACAACACATATACAAAACATTAATTTTTATTTCATACACGCTACTATACATTCAAGGCATACACAAAGTAATATATTGTATAATATGTTATAATTATTAATATGTTAATATATTACACAACCTATCATATATAATATTTATAATTGAAAACCTATATGATTAATAGTGTAATAAATCAGATTCTGAATGAATAGGTACTAAATTATAGATACAATAGTTTTCTTTTCCTTCATAAAATAAAAAAAAATTGCTAAATTCATCTTTTCGGTGACACAAGCGAGGATGTACAATGTCTGGAAGCTTCAATGTCTATTTTGGTATGCAACTTTAGAACATCTACAATTTACTTACCTTGTTTCATCTCAGTAAGTCTGGAGACAGGTGCAGCTCTGTGGTAACAAAGTTTCATATAGTGCCACAGAGCGTAACAACAGCAATTGCCCTAAACACAACTTAGCTCTGCACACAAGGATTGCAACTTTATCCCCAACTAAGAATAAAACATTTCTACCTTAGAAAAAATGAGTTCTCTTCACGTAAAGCTAATGAAAATTTAAAACGAGTGTCAGCTTAAATTTTGAGGTGATATATTTTCAGGAAATATCATGTAGAGAGTAAATACCGTGCAAAGTGAAGAAACCCTTAGACAAAATGTTTCTGTAAGTTCCGTTCTTTTATCTTCAGACAAGTAATTTGAAAGCACTTATATTAACATTACTTGAAATTCAATTAATTTCACGTTGATGTAATTGTTATGGTGATGTAAAAGAGCAATTAATCTACTTCTATAGAACAAAGAGATACGTAATAAGTAGCAAATAAAAAACTCGTTCTATAACAAAATAAAAATTTGGAATCGCTTGAAACAGTTGGAACTATTTATATTCAAATATTCGCGAAAACGAGTTTTGTGAAAAGCAGCTTTTTGCATGCCGTAGCTATTAATACGCATTGTTTATATGGGTTTTTACCGAGCCGCGGCGCCACACAAATTACAAAAATTTACATAACTGAATTATATTTCTGAAAGACCGTGCAACCAAATGATATTTCCATGTCACCGTTATTAACACAAAATAAACAAATCTTTTCCATGTGTTTTCCATTAGTAATCATTATGTGCGTTAAGAGAACGGAAATCAATGAGCCATCATCGCGAATTAACATCCATCTCGGACCGCGACAGCCAGATCGATGCACATGCCCGTCTTGCGTAGGGCGTGCGAAACGAACCTAATAACGCGGGGGCGTGCATCATGTCGGCGAGAATTAAATTCACAATTATAAACAGGGCATTATGCAGGCGGTGCGGCTCCGCGCGGGGAGGCAGAGGGTGCAAGAGGACGGGGTGGAGAGAGAGGGGTGGGGGCGGAACGTGTTCACACGCGTCGCCCCTCTCCCTCGCGACGGCTTCGACATGCTCGCTACGCGGCGCTACACGTATGAATTCGCCGTTTTACACATTGCGGCCACCGACCAGCACGCTCGCCTCGCCCGCGCTCCGCGCTGCGCGCCGCTCAACCACCCCATCACACATTCCCCGACCCTCACCACCCCTCAACGCCCCACAACGCCTCTCAACACCCTTCAACACCCCACAACGGCTCTCAACGCCCCTCAACGCCTCTCAACGCCCTTACCCGCCCCTCAACGCCCCTACCCGCCCCTCAACGTCCTTACCCGCCCCTCAACGCCCCTACCCGCCCCTCACCGCCCCTCACGTCCCTCACCCCCCTTCACCGCCCCTCACAGGCCACTCACCGCTCCGCCTAGCCATACCCCGCCCCGCCTCACCGAAACCTCGCGCCTGGGTTCACTCGTTCTGTGCCGGTCGTCTCGCCCACCACTGAAACGCTGCCGACTCGCTTCACGCTTCTACCGAACTTGCTTCAGCGACCGACCGACTTAGGTGGCTCAGGGTATCAATTCGTGTTACTGCAGTGCTTCTGGCTGGGAGGTCCTAGGGTCGAGAGTTCCCACGGTGACTGATTTTTGACACTAGCTAGAATACTTAATTGATTTCTTTCACAGGCTTGAGGGGAATTCTAGCGGTCACCTGCTCTGATGGGTAGCTTTCTGTGCTTTCTCTGATGAACACCTGGTGGTTGCCAGGGCAGTACATTAAAAAATGGGCCACAGACCGCGTGTGATATTTCCTTCGTCTTCCTTGTCCTATCGTCATTACTTACACACACTTACACTTACATGCTCCACACATGTCGGGAGACTAGAGCCCGTTACCGCCGGGGCGGTGCCACCCTGATAAGAGTTACTTGTTTGGGTAAGACCCCGCTAGCTGAAGTCTAGTAGGGGCTCCAGATCTCACCATTCATCGCGGGAAGATCTCCACCACCTCTCTCGGAAACAACCTGCTTTACATTTACGAGAATAACTAACCTAAGCAGTTGATTTGATCAGAAACACGACGTATTTAATCAATCAACCTCAGCGGCCGGATTGTCGAACCAGGATCCCAACCTCGCACCTCGCACCTTGATACTCATTATTTTCGCCAGGTCTCGTCTCTTCCTCAATGAATTTACACCCGTTTTTATTTTCACTAACATACGTCTTCAAATTCATTCACTCTCAGCCGTTTCCGATGGCCATTTCTCTCATTTACTGACTGCAAGTCTATTTCACTAGTTCACTCACTCTTACTCATTCTTGCAATTACTTACACAAGGCCTCGAACTGACTCACTCACGCCCGCTTTCGCATTCACTCACGCCAGTCCTCGCACTTACGTCCATCCTCACACTCACTCACGCCCGTCCTCACACTCACTCACGCCCGTCATCACACTCACTCACGCCCGTCCTCGTTCTCACTCACGCCCGTCCTCACACTCACTCACGCCCGACCTCGTACTCACTCACGCGCTTCCCCGCTCAAACACTCATTCCCGCACACACACACACACACACACACACACACACACACACACGTCTCTCAGTCACACCATTCCCCGACCTCGCTCACAATCATTCCCATACGCTCACAATCATTCCCCGCGCTTACTCACTCCCGTCCGCTCACCCTACGCCCGCCCCCATCCCCACACCCCGAGCAGTTCGAACGCGATGCGCGCTCCGGCCAGAGGCCGTGCGCATGCGCGCCGGGAGAGGCAAGCGGCCGTCTGTTCCCGGTCTCTAATTGCGACAACGTAACCCAATAAAATACGGTGAACCGCGGCCGCTCCCTCGCTCGCCCGGCGCGCCTGCACTGTGTTTTGTTTTATTGCTGGCCCCATTTTGTTCCCGGTCGGTCGAGCCTCCATTTTGTTGTTATCCGTTCAAGCGCGATACTACTACCTCTATTTCGAACCGGTATTTACCTTTTGGTCGGAAACTAACTTAATCGTTATGAAAAGCCACCGGTGGACTTTATGGAGATATTGATTCGTAAATTAATGGGAAAATGCCACAAAAAGTTCTCTGTGAATGCGTATTCGTAACACTGTCTATATTCTGTTCGAAAAACGTATTTAAGAGCATTCGACTAAAGTAATGAAAATGTGACCTTTTGATCTAATCCTAAAAAAAGAGCTCTTGACAAAGGTATGTTAAATTTTAATAAATTCAGTTGCAATTTTTCTCGTTTGTAGATTGCATACACTTTCAAAGCATTTCATTTAATAGTAAGAGATTAAATAGAAATGCCCGTTATTTTTGTCGTTTGACTTAATACAAGGAAGTTCGATTACTTTGGAGTACATTCAACTTTTAAAACAGCATGTATACATCTATAGAGATTTATAGATTAATTTTAATCTAGAGAATTCAATTACTTTTATTCGAAAATATTCAAGATCCTATTGTTTTGAGAGGTAAGTACAAATAATAGTTTTTGTTTCAACATTTTTACCATTAACTTTTGAATACTGAACTTTAACAACATGAAATGTATGACTTGTGGAAGTCATTGAGAATGTGGGGTTGGATTTTGGGAATCAGAAGTTATCAGTATTCGTCTTTTTCTTCAAGACACAATCAATGAGTCAAGATTACAAAATTTTAGAAAAACAAAATACACCTACGTAATGATGTTACTTATATTTTGGGGAGTAAACAGCAAGAATTTTTCGAGCTCGTTTTTTATTTCTCTGCACATCCTCGCGATTATCATGAAACGTTGACTGGCGACAAAAATTCAATCTAAAACTTAACAGTTGCAATTTATCAAACAGGTAAGATTGTATTTTTAATTCTCCTTCTAAAAGTTGTTGAGATACCAATTCTTTCGAAAACAAAATTAACTCAGTGCCATTAACAGATTTCCATAGTCAAGCAAATTGTTGAACTAACATTACTATTTATTTTTCCAACTTTCCTACTTATGAACTGCAACTCTTAACTCAACACCGCGCACGTCGAATTAATGAGAATATTACGAAGCTCCATCAAGTACATAACCGACAAAAAAAAATAAAACAAAACACAAAAAAACTTCAAAGCCCCCAGCTCAGACCATGCTCAAGCGCGAATCACCTCAAACGAGTCTCCGGCGCACACGTTTCACACTTCAACAACCAAGCCCCGTATAATTACACCGCCTTCTAAAAACAAACACCACCGCCGCCCGGTTTTTCTCTTTACTGCTGAATCACCGCATTCTGGCGGCGCTCTGGAACACTAGCCGTCCGGACGCGCGCAGCCTGAGCAAAAAGCTGCCGCATACAAATGCAACGTCGTTAATATTCCGCGTACATTTTATTGCAGACGCCACCGTGCGCGTTTCGCGACCTCGATTCCTGGCCTCCAGGAGCGCTAGTGTCCGCCTGGTAATTCGTGGCGCTCGCTGTACGGCTATACAAGTCGTACTTTTATCTCTAGAGTGGGACGCGCCAGCTTCGGAGCGGGACCGCCGCCATTTTGAAAGTCTTGGTTTGGAGCTTCAAGAGGTCGAAGCTGCTCTCGGGCTTTGCGGCTCTACTTGGGCTCGAAGTCAGGCGTAAATGCATGCGGTCGCCCACCTACAGAGGATGTAAATGCGGACCACTTGGACTCGAGTGAAATGCGGAATGTGTGCGCGTTTTAATTGCGACGCTCCGGGCCGCGATCGGTTTAAGAGTGCACAGACATTCACCTTGGATTCCTAAAGGAAAGGTCCTCGTATTCCCCTTTTAACCCCCTTATTCTAATACTGTCAATAATTTCGTCGTTTTATTCATTTCGAATGAATGTATGAAACGAAACATATAAATGAAACAAACAGCATGAAACCTAAACATGAAACGAAATAAACAGCAATATATTTAATCTACATAAATGCTGGTTATTAACATACATAAAAATTAACATGTTTTAGAGTCATTTTAAGCTGCCAACTTATAACACAATAAAAAAATATTTTATGAAAGACAGACGTAACTGCTTTTAGAACTTTTTTTATTTTATATTCCTATTTCATTTATCTCATGAACATTCCTGTAAATATTTCATCTATATATAGTTATTAAATATTTAATTCATTCTTTCTGGTCCGATCAAAGTAATATTTCTCTTTCTTCCATAAAAAGGATTTTGTCAACAGATTGCTATCACGAATCATTGATCTTGACATTAAGTTATGGACAATTTTCTTTCATTATCATTTTTGAAATTTTGATTCATCGTTCAACTATCTATTTAAAGTTAAAATATTGGAAACATTATGGAGCTCTAGGAAACGTGCGCAGATGGTACTACTTTCCCCATACGTCACAGTTACTGCAGTGCCTCAGGTTCCAGTCCCAACAGTGGCAAGATTTTCGACATTCGCTTGTAAGCTAGGTCGAATTCAGTCTGGAGGAGAATTCTAGAGACCGGCTGCTCTGGTCGATACTTTTCTGTAGTTTCTCCGATCAACACCAAGCGAACGCCGGAGCTCTCGCGCGATCTTTCCTTCCTCTTCCTTGTCATATCACACACTAACATGCACTACACTCCTAGACATGCCGGGAGACCGGTCGGGAGCTTAGAGCCTTTCTCAAATGGGGAGGTGCCCTGATGGTGGGAGATACCTCGTTACGCGAAACCCTGCTAGCAAAGTCGGCGCCGGATCTCGCCATACAGTGAGGAAAGATCACATTCCCTTCCCGAGGAAAATCATGCACTACACTTAGGGCACTAATGATCGTAGTAGTTAACGCGCCCAGAATCGCTAACAACCAACCGAACGTCACATACTTATCTTTTACTGTTCTTCGTCTAAATAAGTCAAATCAAATAAAAACAAATATCACATGTTCAACAATGAGCGCAATCTAAGTCTACTCGTTATTTTTAAAATTTCGTATAGCCGATTTATATGTTACTCGCTTAACTCATTTCCTTAAAAAAAAAAACACTACTAACTGACTCGTGTTTGCCGTCATGGAAACGAGACCCCGCGCTTTGCCCAAGTGTCGCCCGGTGGCCGCTGCGCAGCGCTGGAGTCGCGCCGTTGAGAGCTCTCATGGCGCGGACCCGCGCTCGGTCGCACCTCAAGTGGCTGCGCGGCTTCACGGCGAGAGCGAGAGCGAGGGCGGGGGCGGGGGCGGGGAGGAGAGGTTGAGGTACTGGCGCACAGCGAGCGTCGAGCGTCGCCCGCGGATTTAAAGTGCGGGCGCAAATGGACGAAACCGCCCCCGCTCCTCGCCCGCCGTCGCAATTAACGCCACTTCCGGCGCAGTGGAATCTCGGGCGTTGAGCTCCCACGCGCTGTGAAGGCACTGCACTGCCCCAGGCTCTCCTTCCCGCCACTTTCCTGCCGTTTCTCCCGCCGGCGGGTTTTAATTCTCACCTAATGCCGTCTATTCGGCATTGTCCTGGCCTCGCCCCGCTCCCTCCATCGTGCTCATACTGCCCTGCCCTAATGCTGCCAGTATTATGTCCTATCATTCCACTACTATTCTGCCGCACCATCATCATCCTGCCTTGCCGTTTTGACCAACCCTCCCTGAGGTTACCGTTACCCTGTTCTTCTAGTACTATCACACTGATCTGCTGTTACTATCACCCTGTCCTGCTATTATCGTCATCTTGCCCTGGTGTTACCAACCTTCTATACTGTTACCGTGTATGCCCGTGTTACCATTATCCAGCTGTGATGTTACCAACCTGCCTTAGTGTTATCATTCTGACCTGTTATAATCAACATGCGCTGTTATCATCAATCTATTCTGTTGTTACTGTTTTTGCCCAGCTGTTACCGTTACACCCTACCGCTACACCGTACCGTGATACCCTGCTTTATCATGACTGACATTCCCTGATTCTGATCTGACATTCCCTGATCTATTCTGCCTTCAAACAATGCCTTTCCTATGGATCTATAGATAACCGTCGATATCAGATGAAAGAATACAAACACACATATTTGCCTGTATGTACGTCGAGACACCTTAAAACTGTCTCCATTGATGTATTTTTGAGCACGTATGGACATAAACAATACATTTTATAACAATTAATAAATATTATCAATTAATAAAATATGATGCAAAATGTCATATTTTATTACATGACAATGTAATTAACGTATTACTATTTAAATTGTAAAAATATATTTGTTTAGAAAACCATTTGCACTGTACGACATTCAATTACGTTCATTTTTCATCACATCATTCAATTCACATTAAAAAACTCTGCAACTCTCTTCACCAAAACAACCAGGTGACACTAAGCAAAATTATTAGACTTCACGAATAATTAAAAAAATAGGAAAACAAACAAAACAATGAACCTCTCTCCCCGCTACTCCAAGCCCCACCTCGTTCTGCGCGTTTCTTGCATTTACCCCCCCTCCCCTCGCCCTCCCCCCCACGACACTGCTGTGCTCCGGTTATACTGTGGGCGTCTGAATATTTTATGAGCAACGTTCTGTATCTTTAACGAGAAATATCAGACGCTCGGGCGAATTCATGGATTTATTCATGAGTCCCGGTTCACATACAAAATAAAGCGTCCCCGTCAGACCAGAAACAAAGATGAACACGATACGTAAATTCCTTTGGCGGTTACGCGGTCGCTTATGGAGAGATCGGTTCCCCATGTCGGGTGGGAGAGCTTTGCCTAGTCACTTGCAAGCTTGCTATGTCGTGTGTTATCCGAATATGTCACAACATTACTCAAGATACACGAAGGAGTAAGAAATGTGTGTTAGAGATACAAACGTTGTGTTTACTTGAGAAATAAAACGTAATTCAGTGGAACACTTCTTTCGGTTGTAAGGAGGGAACGTGGATACTTCTTCAACTATATGTGAAAAACTTTGTCAGAATGTACTAACATTTGTCGATTACTTGTAATAATTAGTTTACATCTACTGTCAAAAAACATCAGGTTACAGTTATTATTAGCATATGTGTAGATTATTCGATAATATAAAATCTAGATAGTCAGTAAGTGTAGACATAAGTCTCAATCAATAAATATTAATAATATCTTAAAATTAAGAGAATGAACGATTATCTACCTACATTTATTAAGCCATTTCGTTGTGTGAGTTGCAATTGTAAGCAGTAATGGTTTTATCGCGAGTAATCTTGTGAGATTATGACATTACAGTAAGCAAAGCGAAGATGTGAGTTTATAAGTTTGAAAGTGGAGTGTTTTTAAATGCAACGAATAGTGACTGCATAAACTCTGTAGTAGCAATCATTTGAATCATGTTTTCTTTTAAAAATACCTGTGATTAGAATTATATGTGATTATACGCTTCGTATATGTAGATTATACGGTTTTAAATTAAGGGGGCTAGTAACATTTCCTGATTCAGTCCACAGAAACATTGAAATGTGTTTAACAGTGTTCAGAGTGAAGAGTGATTGTATTGTTCCGGAATTTGTAACTGATGTCATTAGTCGTAGAGAAGAAGTTTTGAATGACATAAAACAATGCTGGGTGTGGCTATTTTCCATATAGTGCATATGTTGTACTTTTCATTTTCTACAGTACATTTTGTGCAATGTGATCGCAATTTACCAGCTATTTTTAAAACATTTTGTAACATATAAACCGAAAATGTACAAATTAAATTATTTTAATATGTTTAAGTCACGTTTCCATAAATCTCTTTTTGTCAAATTCGGCTTTCACAAGAGATTAGGTTTCTATGTTTCAAGAAGCGTGGTCCAAGGCAATTGCAGGTCAGTAATTGCTTTCTCACGGAATGGAAAAACACCTACCTCCGGTGAGAGAATTTCTTTAGATATTTTTATTTCTATAATACCGATTTACCAGGAATCAGCCCCATTTCTGATGAGATTCTTATTTGGTTGCTTTTGATCAACGAACACTAGTGGGAGAAACATTCAAGAAGACCAAATCTTTCTTTTCCTTCCATTTTCTCTTTGACATTTTCATTTCAACATGCGATCGTAATATTGGGTTACGCAGTTATTTTTACATTCAATCACTGATATTCATACCATATCGTTCCATGGCCATATCGTGTATGCCAAGTGCACTGAGCTAACTTTATTCCAGGATGTTTACAGATGTCATAAAGATGTTGCAGTTTTTCTTTATATATTTTTCTTAAAATTATGACGGCTGCTTTGTTGTCAATCAAATTCAAACAAATCTCAAATATGAATATTGGTTTTTACTGTTAACATCTTTGATTTGACTGCTCGAATGTTCTTTGTTCATTTTTTTAAGAACCCATGTTTTTTAAACATTTGAAACAACTTATAACTTATGATTGAAAAGTTTCTGCCCAACGTCTGCTAATAGAGTTTTTAATTCAATGTCTCGATCTTGTAAAATCCACAGTGTAAAATTTCTCACTTTGAACTAAAGCAATAGGTAATTCAAGTGAAGTTCAAGTGATTTTGGGATAAGTTAATATATAAAACACAACGTTCTTGATAATTATAAACTTTCAAAGGACTCTGAACAATTTTTAAGATAAATAATATTTTTGAATGTTGAATTTGACATATAGAATGAAATTATTTTTAAATAAGAAGAAAGTATCAAGTAATCAATGTTTCCAGTCAACTAAATTGGGTTCATTAATAAAGAAAGAATTGTTAATTTTCTTTAAATTAATATAAACTTCATTGAAAACAACGCATTTTAAAGTGATGTATAATAAAGAAGATTGTCAACGCTTGTATTTAATTTTCTATTACATTAACTCCCCATTGAGCACTGTTGAAAATTACAGCTACAAAACTGTATCATTTTCATGATTCGTTCATTTTTAATACAATTAGGTACTCATTAAAAACGACATTTTTTAAAAATATTATGAGCATCGTTGAATATCACAAAAATGTAATCATTTCACAGAAGCACAAATGTCCCAACGGGGAGATAACATTAATTGATGAGGATGATTGAACCTTTTGGAATTTTTTAATTAACATTCACATTATTGAATATTTCAGGAAGACATGCATCCAGAGTTTACCATACACGAACGAAAATATCATCGACTTCAACTGAGGTTTCTCCTGATTTTGGAGATGCCAGATCATCTTACACCACATTATTATAGATAGATTCTATTAACAAAAATGTACTCTAAATTTATTTAATTATTATACACGTGTTTATGTATTTTCAATAGTTTTCAGTATTGTTAGAAATATATGTACTTAGTTCCCTTTACTACAACTTAATAAACATGAATCCTCACTGAAAGTAGGAATATTAAGAAATCGAAAAAAGTCGCTTGGGTTCTGGACTGATATTATTGTGCTCGCAATACTGCCAGAATCTTACAAGACCTTATGACATGATGTGATATGGGAATGAACTCAACCATTGGCCTTCAGAATGAGTGTGGAGTTATAAGGGAGAAGGCAAAAGATCGAGCGTGTCAAATGAATCGTCATTTCAGGCACAGAATTCATGTAGGGGTGACCAGCAAGAAACAAGCGAAACCAGGTATCACAGTAGCCGACATCTACAATCAGCACCCAGGCATTGTTACCATCCTACCCATCTGTATAGACGGCGTCCAACACAAAACCTTCCACATTTTGGTGGTTAATGAAAGTCTATTTTTTTAATATTAGCTCTCTGTTACTTGAATGTTAGTAACAGACCTTGAAGGAAATTTAGGAAGGAAAAAATGCCTTCGAAACGTAATCGTTTGTGTAAAATTTGTCTACAATGAATTTTAAATTAAATTTCCATGGCCGTCTATTAAAGATGAAGAAAAGGCGATTCAAGGTTTGACTGACACGAAAAAGCAAGAGACGGCATCCGAGAGAGAGACAGACCGACAGACAGACAGAGAGACAGAGACAGACACAGACAGAGAGAGACAGAGAGACAGAGAGACAGAGAGACAGAGAGAGACAGAGAGAGAGACAGAGAGACAGAGAGAGCATTTAAACTTTCCTGTCTTCCAAGCTGCTTACTTGCAATTACACATGATAAATCAGCAAGTAAAATATATATTACGAGAGATCAAACGAGATTATTAAAGTTTCTACGCCTGCGCATTCTGAAGGATCATTGTGGTGGACACATTCCATTAGGTTTCGAATATGTCGACTATACATTTAACCTATGAAGACGTGAGCTTCCAAGACCGAAGTTGAAGGAAATCTGAAACCTGACATTCACATATTACTGAAGATCGTAAAGTATTCGTTCATGATACTACAATTTCTTCAGGAGGTAGTCACCAGCTCACTGTTATCACTGTTACTCCCTTTCGCTGCACCTCAATAACTGACATGTGTAGTCCACTTCCTTCCATTTAGCTCTGAAGGCAGGTGGCTGTATGATGATCGAAGCGTTGGCAAAGACGTGTTTCCGGACAACGCATTGATTCAATAAGTGTAGTGATTGTTTTTATCGTAAGAATAGAATGCGATACTACCCCTCTGTATGGTAAGATCTGGCGCCGACCAACACGCCTTCCTGCGAGTCTTCCCAAACAGGTATCTCCCAACAGCGGAGCACCGTTCCAGTTGAGACAAGCTTTGAATTACCAACTGGTTTACTAACATAGGCAGTAGTGTAGTACATGTACGAACAAGTGGAAGTGTGAAAAAGTATGGGATAAGGAAGGGATGAGGAAGAAAAGAAGGAGCGCGTTCCATGGCCCGTTTGGTAGTGTATGACTCTGGCATTTGCACTGTGTTGATCTGAGAAATCACAGAAAATTACTTACAAAAGCAGCCAGCCACTAGAATTATCCTCCAGACAGCGGCTGAATTGGACCTACCAATCTAACGAGTGGAAAAAACACTGTCGATGTCAGGACTCAAATATTAGAACTTCCCTGCGACAGGCACTGCGATGACATCAATTAATTCTGAGTCACCGTAGACATTGCGGGCAACTAGGGTTCACCCTAAATGTACCTAACTGCGGTGCTAGTAACCGGACGGCGCCTGCTGCGGAGATTCGCCGATGCAGAGCGCCAGCGGCGGCCCCGCAGCGATCGCTTGACCCCGCGCCGCCGGGGGTGGAATTGCAGCGGTGCCTGGGGACGGACAGCGCCACTTCCCCTCCCCCTCTCCACCCCGCCCACTCCCGCCACGCGGTCGCGTTGGCCTGGTGGCCGCTATCGCCTGCATTTGCTCCAGCAGCCTCTCTACCCTGGGCTTAAGCCGTTGTCATTTAATACATGAACGATAGGGTGCTGCAACAACGGTTCACATATCTTTCCTTATGCCTTTTTTTCTATTTCCCCTTGTGTGTCTTTCAATTTTTAATCAATGTATTTTGACAGTTACCTCTACTTGGAAGTACTTTTAAACGTTAAACTTTGAATATCATTAGATTCAATTTTTTGTGTTAATTTTGTTTGTTTAATTGTATTATATTATTATTATTAAAATTATTATTATTATTATTATTATTATTATTATTATTATTATTATTATTATTATGTTCAATACATTTTAGTCAGTTTATAAGGGTACAATGTCATTTCGTACAACTAATACAATTACACAGTTTTTAATTGCTCATCGTAACATTATTCATAACATGCTTCTTAATCTATCACGTTCTCCTAAACTATTCTCAGCCATTTACTTCGGTAACATGCCAGCCCTTTCAGCTCCTCTATTACAACTCCAGGCTAGTATTGGTGAATCTACGGCGACGCTTCCAGCTGTCAGTTATGCCACTCCACAACGCCATTGCTGCGGTCACTGTCAAAGTGAACACCACCAACGTCATTATCGCCGGCCAACGTCATCACCGTCATCAACCCCCGGCCCTCGCCTCTACCACCGAAGCCACCCCGCAGTGCTTCTGCCACCACAAACATCTACCGCCGCCACCTCAAACATCATCGTTATCGAGCTCCACTCTCCCTTGCACTTCCACCCCAGCAGCGATATCGATGCGGCCGCAGCCGGCTTCCGCGTGCTCCCGGCCCGCAGGCCGGCGCCAACCCACCCCGACACCCACCCACCAGCTAGCCCGCCCGCCCGCCCACTCTCTCGCTCACTCACTCGCCAGCCCGCCCGCTTACCCGCTCGCTCGCTCGCTCGCCCACTCGCTCGTTTGCCCGCTCGCTCGCTCACTCGCCCGCTCCCTCGCCCACTCGCCCGCTCGCTCGCTCACTCGCCCACTCGCCCACTCGCCCACACGGCCACACGCCCACTCGCCCACTCGCCCACTCGCCCACTCGCCCACTCGCCCACTCGCCCACTCGCCCACTCGCCCACTCGCCCACTCGCCCACTCGTCCACTCGCCCACTCGCCCACTCGTCCACTCGCCCGCCCACCCACCCAGACTCCTGCCCGCCCACCCACCCGCCGCTGGTCAACCCTAGCGCTGGCCGCGCCTCTGCAACTCACACACGCGCGCGCGAGCACGTACACACACCCGCGCGCGCGCGCCGTCACGTCCACACGTGTGCGTACGCGCCGATGCGGCCTCTGCAGCTGCCCATTAACATAACACTCCGCAGTGGAGGTGGGGGCGGATGGGTGGAAGTGGAAGCGAGACGGAAACGGGTAGAAGGGATGGATGTGCTAGCGGGAGGGTGATCGGCAGAACGAGTGAGTGTGAAAGAGCGAAAAAATGTTAAGGCGGTTGGAAAAACCGGTGAATGCGCAAGCATGAAGTGGTCAGAAAGAACGGATGTACGTGAAACGGGGACGGAGATGGATAAAACTGGTGGGGAAGCGGGAGGGTGAATAGCTTAATGAGTGAATGCGGAAGCGGCAGGGAAAAGAGTAGAATGGGTAAATATGAAAGCGAATCGGAGGTGGGAAGATGGCTGAATGTGAAAGCGGCTGAGATATGAAAATAATAGCTGAATATGGATATGGCAGAGAGACTGGCAGAACGAGTGAATGCAAAAGCGATAATGATATGTGCAGAATGGATGAATGGGGCAAGTCGACGGAAGAATAGAAAAAGTCAGATGAGTTGGGATCGATGGCAAAGGCAGGTAAGACTTTGAGGAGGGGGTTTTGAATGGTAAGGGGGTAAAAAGCGCAAAAAGCTGCGAAATTGGTCTGGAAAGCGGGTTGATCCGGCTGTTTTTGAATCTGAAATAGCACGGAACGACATGAGAAATAGCAGGTAAAAACGCAGATAGTGGAGGTAGTGGGAGGCTGACATGGAGGTCGCAAACAGAAGAAAAAAATTCGATGTAGAGGGTGAAAAATCCAATGAATGCGTTGCAGAGGCAGAAGTCAAGAAGAGGACGATGTCGAAAGATTGATTTTATAGTTCGCGATTCTAGGGGCGTTAACTACTGTGGTCAAGAGTCCCGCAACTGCCAGGCATGTTTTTATCACGGGTTGTGGTGTTTTCCCCCTACTGTACGGCGAAATCTGGTGCCAACCTACATGTCGACTTGTCATGATTTCCTCATCCAGGTATCTCCCACCAGCTGGGCATCACCTCAGCCAGAACAAGCTCTAAGCTCCCAACATATTCCCAATTATGTGTGGTAACGT
Source organism: Gryllus longicercus (assembly GCA_038098605.1). NCBI lineage: Eukaryota > Metazoa > Arthropoda > Insecta > Orthoptera > Gryllidae > Gryllus > Gryllus longicercus. Next base: position 4,219,456 of record JAZDUA010000004.1, read on the forward strand.
CATGCAAGTAAACGTGTGTGCACGTAAGGGGTGAGGATAGGACAAAGATGGGGAAGGCAAGATTGCAAGTGGCACGTAGCACCTTCGTTAGGGTTCTGCTTCAGCGTTCAGCTAGTGTTGATTTGAGAAAATACGGAAACTACAGATCAGACCAGCCGGTCTATAGATCTCTGCTCCTGACATCTAACTCTAGGAACTCCCGGTCAGAGGCCCTGCTTTGACATCAGTTGATTCCCTGAGCCACCTCAGCCAGTTGGGTCGAACGAAGAACGCCCGAAAGGGTAAGTGGACCAAGTCGAAGACGTGGAAGGGAGGCGGAGTCTGGGAGCGGAGGCTCAGTTTGGGGAGGGTTTCGCCGTGGCGGCGGGGCACAGCGAAACGGCGTGGGCCGTTGTCGGAGGACCTTCTGCCTACCCACCTCGAGGCAACGCGGTTATCGACGCCCCTTGGGCCGGGGTTCGCGGCCCGCTCCTCCAGAAAATGACCGTCCTCAGGGCCGTTCCACTCGGCGGCGAGGGCCCTTCAGCCACGGCGCACTCGCCCTCCGCCCTTGGCCCTTCGCCCTTCGGACGCAAGAAGGCGCCGTGCGACAGGGCGGAATTGCGTGTGGCTGCGTTCAATAGAGGGATTAATGCTTTCGTCTGAAAGGGAATGGAATGAACTTTCAACGTTCAGGATCTGTATTTTCGTTTCGATTATTGATTTCCTTACCTGTAATTTTTCACGTAATAATTTGTACTTTTCGACTAAAACGTTAAGACGTATTCTTGTTAATTATAAGTATACTTTAATTTTAAAATTTTGTCTGTAAAGAATACATTTTATGTTTATTGGATTAACCTCGTGCATTATTTGAACAAGACAATTAAGCATGTTTTGATTATAAGCAATGTGGCGAAAACTATGTTACGTAGCATGTTAAATGTTACATATTTTTTATAGCTTAGTGATAAGACTTTTTGTTAATTTTATATTCATAATTGTGAAGTTATCCCTAGATATTTAAAGACGAATCCGAAAGCAGCAAAACTTCTGTAGGTTTGCCTTTAACTCTAATTGTTCGCTACTTAATATTTAAAAAAGATAATTGAATTTATTATCGACATATTCTTGCGCTTTAACCACACAAAATCGTGAGAATTGCCATAAATATGATTCTCAGTTAACACTTTTAGAAACAAAGGAATGTGAATAAGAACTATTTGAATTTGTTGTAAAATATTATTTCTGATAGGGCGTTCTGAAATCAGGAACGCACTAGAAATAGTTCTTTTTATATCTTAAATTATACTATTTTTAACAGTTTTTTTCTATTCTCAAATATTATTTCAACATCACTTATTTTAGTGTTTCACTATTTCTTTAAAAACAATTCCCCGAAGAGAGATGTATTGAAACAGTTAAACACAAATTCTTTTTGTTCCATTCATTTAACTTTTCACTAGCATTTAAGATTTTAATCACTCAAATACTGTAATTCAGACAAAATTATGTAGATATTTTCATGAGCGTAAAACAAATTTTTCAAAACAAATAACGCTACATCAATGTTGTTCCTACCTTCACGGGTCGTAATAACATTGGTTGCGAAAGACTGTTACACAAGTTCATTCCCAAACCCCACCATCCAGCTTATTTCGATCGTCGCGCCACAAATCCCAGAGAGCGCCACCGTAGCGAAGAGACACGGGCCCGGAGACGGAGGTGCGAGTAGGCAGCCGAAATCTGCAGCTCTTGAGGCGCGTTATAAAACATGAGTTAATTAAGGAGAAGGGGAACAGCGGCGCTCCCGAAGCTCTGGCTTATTCAGAGGATTCCCTTCCCTCCACTCGTCTTCCTTCTCATCTTCCTCCTCCTCCTCCTCCTCGTCCCCACTCACCGCCGTCATTAATCCGGCTGCCTTCTGCCTCGTCGCTCGATCTCCGGCTTCTTCTGTCGCGACGGCCGCCTGCCGCTCCGAGCACTGACTCGGTGACACTGTGGGCCGGAAACGACGCTTCAAAGTCCGAAAGACGTTCGTTGATCTCGCTCTACTGATGATCGAGAAGTCATATGATCCGAGTTCCACAGTTGGCAGGATTTTTGACAAGGAAGAATTCAGTCGCGATTATGGAGGAGAATTACAGTGGCTGACTGCTTGGATCGGCAGTTTTTCGTGATTTCTCCTATCCATTCCAGGCGAATGCTGGAGTGAAACGCGCCACAAATCGCGCGCTATCTTTCGTTTCTCTTGTACGCACACATACATACCCCCTTGAGCACACTTACACATACATTTACTACTCTACCAGACATGTCGGGTGCCCAGATGGGAGCTTAGCGCTAGTCCCGTCTGGAGCTGTGCACCGCTGATGGAAGATACCTGCTGGGGAAAAACCCTGGAAGCATACGTGTAGATCTGCGCCGGATCTCACTATCCAGCTGATGAAGATCACCATCTCTCGCAGTAAAACATGCACAACGCATATGTGACTAATGACCTGAGCAATTGACGAGCTCGGAAACACTAATCGATAGATTACTAAATCAATCTTGCACTATTCGTGATTTGCTCCATTGTAAAATATCACTGAAGGTGACGATGATGAAATGGTGTCGAAATAATCCCTGCTCTGCTGGTGATGATAACAACGACGTTCAAAATTGTACAATATACTTCCAGGTTATAATGTGTATGCCTTCTATTTTGATGTACAAGGATCACTGTTTTGTGATGATTTGAGGTCAGAGCCCGCAACTGCAAGTTTATTAAGGATGCAAGGTGGAAACATAATGCACAGAAATTCTGGCACGCTATCCGTGCCGTACTAATGGGCCCAATTAATGGTTACGTATATTAAAATGTACATTTGGATTCCCTCTACCTAGGGAATAAAGGCTCGTTATAATACGAGAGATTAATGCTCGAGAGAAATACATGTTCTACATGTAAAAGATACGCAATTTAAAAATAAACCGCAGAGTAATACAGCATTATCTCCCATTAGCATGTATTAAACATTAAATTTTAATATAATCAAATTTTGATTCTTAATTCTTGAAATCATTGACAATACACTCATATTCACGAAAGTTTAGTTCACAATGTGTATATTTTAAGACTAACTGGAATTTAGGTAACGTTTTCTAATTCAGAAAATCTGCACTGTAATTCAGACCACTGGCCTTGGCGCAGCACTTTCAAAGCGACGCAGAGAAGTCGTACACCGCAGCAGTTGAGTCTGCCCTGTGATCCCTTTGTTCATTTGTCGCCTCAGCGTCCATCTCCCTTTTCTTTTAACTTAGATTCCTCTGTAAGTAATGTCGGTTGTATTATAATTACGAATCCTTTTGTCTATCTGTTGCCCTCCAGCGCACGTTTGTGCATTTACCGTTATCTGTGAAGATTTACATCTTTAATTTGTATTTGAATATGTTTTTTTGTATTTTGTTACACCAGTTCGAGTTTTTAGATATTCATTTCTTTGGAAACATAAATTTTCAAATGTATGTAAAAGCTTTTACAGGAATATTTTATCTTTTATTTTCAAGGAGTATTCATATCTTTGGGAGTAATTAAAGTAGAATAATTATAGTTCATAATGATATAAAATATATTGGACGAGGAAAATAATTTTCCTCGTCCGATATATTTTCATTTTTTATCGAAGTTAAGTTAAACACATTGAGGGAAATTGAAATGACACTCTTAATGAGTATTTTATTTTACAAATTTTTATCTGCTAATGATGCTTTGAGTGAGAGAAAAAGATTTACTTTAAATCACTTAATTCACTAAACCTAGCGCACGGCCACTTCCAGTTAGTTTGTGGAAAACTACTCTGTTTTACTTCTAACTCACAATGGAGGAACTATTTGCTTATTTGGATAAATTCCACAAGAAGATATTCACAAAATTACTATTCGTTAAATTATAGAGATGTTTTACATGGATGTAATAATAATTTCTAATGTTTCCTTGAAGGACGCACTAGTTTTGTAGGGAACAAAATTCAAACTGTTGCGCGTCCGAACGAGCGACTCACAGAACTGCGAATGAAAACTACAAATTCAAGGAAATATAAGTAGTATTTCTCTTTTACAGTAATATAGCAATTAAATAGTTTATTGTCTTTTTTATGTCAATATAAAAACGTACAGCTTATTCGTTTCAAATTTTATTTATCTCCCGACAGTGTATGTATGAAAATGCGGTTAATTGTTTATTAGCTCACTGTGACGAAATAGCGGTCACCCTCACTCATCAGAGATGGCACATTGGTCAACAATTTTCTAAGTTACTTTTGCATCCTACTAACTTTTACTTTCTGGCTACTCCTTACGCAGCATGTAGAATGTATTTTAATGCTGTGGCTAGAGGGGAGAACGGCAATATTTATCCTTCCTGTACTGTATAATAGAAAGGAACAGTATAGTTATCCCCTCAGCAATACGATCTCGAGTTTTTGGTAGTAAAACCCGCGTTTACGGGTCTTTTGAATTGTAACACATTTCAGCACATTTCAGAATTAGAGGATACTGGCTCCAAGATGGTTAAAATTCGAGCAGATACATGAGATTCGAGGAGAAACATGCAATTTTGAACTTGAAATTCAGGAGCCTGGAAGGATGTATTTATGGATGGAAGTATATGTCACGCATCATTTTGTAGATTGGAAGCTATAGAGGAAAATCTGCTTAACTACATCAAGAGGAACATACAGTTGTGCTCGGAGATCACTAACATCTTTCAATTGAGAGCATACTTCCTATTGCCTCTAGGCCATGCATTCTCAGTAGGTTTAATTTAAAACTGTCATTTCTTAGCAAACGAACATATTTTTGCAATACTCAACTGTTTCGACTTATAGAGGTATGAAAAGTCTATCTTAACAACGTACATCCTTTAGATAGGATTTACACGCGTCTTTTGACGAACTAATTTGCACGATCGCTAAACTGACTAAACCATTCGTAAAAAAGAAGGGTGTAAACCGGGTCTTGGAGCAGTTGTAGCCCGCCCTCCGCTAGGAGCAATCGAAACAAATGAGTTGTAGTTAAGATCTCGTACATTCGTTCGAACGATTCACAAGGGCATTCTTACCAAGAAGTGGTATTCCTTGATTATAAGAATTTTTCTTACGAGAAGATGTTAGTATTTAAATAAATGAACGACATTGGATCGATAAGAGATATAACGATTGTTTATTTGTTCTTTGTAGGCCTAATGGCGATAATAAATACAATATTACTAAAATCTGGTTGAGACTATTAAGGATCATTTAAGATTATTCGTTTGTCATATTTATTAATGATACTTTCGGATGTTTCATTGACAGCACGCTAGCTTACTATGAGGCACCCCGGGTTCGATTCCCGGTGGGGCCAAATGCGAATCTGTAACTCTGAAATGCGAATTATCTCAGTTCCATCCGTCGAAAAAAAATCTCAGCCAGGTGAGTTAGGTGATGTGAATATGTCATGCTTGCCACATGTCTCCCTTACTCCCAGGCGTGTTTAATACAATCTGGGCCAGGTCTCACTAACTCCCACTAACTCGCAATCGTCGGATTAATTTGACTCTAAAATACCACATACATACGTTTATGAACAACACTCCTGAAATGTCAAACCTTAGTTTTCGAGAACCACAACAGATCGCTCATTCTGATCAGCTTCTCACTCATCTGCTACTAATGCAAATTAACTCGTATTTTCGAAAAATTGTACATGACGTTATTTCAAGATGTTTTGAAAAACAAATTTAATTAAGAAATATATTTTCAGAATTGTAGTTAGAAGAAGACGCCGTACTGAACCTATACAATTTTGGAAAAATCAGAAATTTCAACCAAAATGAGTCCTGCGCCATTCATTTAATTCGCTAATCATTCATGTTCATTATCCAAAGATCAATTTTCATCAAATAATTTTGAACAATGTTTTAGAACATTTTGAAAATGCTTTTTAGGCTTCATGTAAAGTACCTCGAAAGCTATTTCAGACTACCAGGGCATAGTGCTTTTTTTTACTTCCCCGTATACGTACATATATACGGAGTAACGTATATATGCAGTATAAGGAAAGTTATGTAATGCTGCGAAAATGCCCAAAAATCCCCAGCGCGGAGAGCTCTTTGCGTTGTAAATTTTCGCCAGGCGATATGAGTCGCGCGAAAGACGAGGGGACAAGCGAGAGCGATCGCAGCGCGTGCGCTGCGCTAATGAAGGCGTTGCGTGTCGCCGTCGCCCCGTCGGGGACATGCGCTTAATGCCTATGCACGCCCGCGCATCTGCAACGGCGTCATCGCGTGGGATCTTAATGAACGCATCGAAGGAAGAGGTTTCAGTACGCGGCGGTACGTACAGCGTATCATGTATTAAGAAACCAACCCCTCTCTCGGAAAATAAAATATATGCTCTCTGAAACTATTGTCAATAAAAAGTATAAATGTGTTATTTTGTATCACGCGAACAAACAAAACGTCAAGTATCGTTTAGAAAGTATTATTGCCATGACTGACTGAATGTTAAATTTTAGTTGCTTAGAAAAGAATAGGTCAAGTAAATTTCATCATTATGTAGTGTGATAGAATACTTCAATAAAGACATTTGTTTAAACTACAAGAAAGCGTTTTCAGAGTTTAAACCCTATAAATATCCTATATAATTTCAAACTTGTTTTTAACATTACTTTCTCAATTCTGGCATTTTTCTGAAGTGCGTTTTCCTTGCAGTGACCCAGTTTGTGTGTCTCGCGAGCGCGGCCGCCTAACGCCACACAACGCCTCGCGCGCAGCAAGGCCTCGCCAAGAGGCGGCGCGGCCGACCTCGAGTGCCTCCTCCGCCCGCCCCCGCCCCCGCCCCCGCCCCCACCGGCGGCGGCGGCTCGAGAGGCGGCGCACGACGTAAGGACACCTGACAGCCGGCGGGCACTCCACGCGGGGCGGGGACGCCCGCCTCGTTACCTTGTCACCCAAGCCCCGGCTGCTATTACCGCGTTAGGTGGGACCGGAGACGCCCCGCTACTACTGCTCGTGCTGCCGCCGCCGCCGCCGCCACCGCCGCTGCTGCCACTTCCGCGGCTCGCGTCTGCCGCCTAGGACTGGGTGAGGGAGGAGGCGGGAATGGCGGGGTAGGGGTGGGATGACGTGGATGGAAAGAGATGGCGGCGGTGTCAGAGAAAGGGAAATGGGGGTGGTGGGGGTAACGTAGGGCGGCTACGGCATGAGGGCGGCAGAGAAAATACTTGGAGGCGAAAAGAGAGGTAGGCTAATATTGAGAGACGTGACTGGAGAAGTGAGGGCGGATCGGTGTAGAGAAGCGGTGGGTGAAAAACAGTGGAAGCGGAAAAGTGGAGGCCGATCGGTGGAGAACGGATTGGTGGGGATAGATTTGTAGGTCGGATCGTTAAAAAACGGGTAGGTGTGGTGATTTGTGGAAGCGAATTGGTGGGTTGGACAGTTGGGGGTGTATTGATGAGGGCGGTTTGGTGGGGGGAGGGGTGATCGGTACGGATGAATGGGTGGGGATCGGTGAGGTGAATGTGTAGAAGCGAATAGATGGCGAACAGATCGGTGGTGAGTGAATTGATGTAGGGAGTAGTGCAGGGGTAGATCGTGGAAAAGTATATTTTTGGTGGATGAATCGGTGGGGCAGATTGGTAGTGAATGTATCCGTAGGAGAATTAGCGCGGAGCAGATGGGTAAAGAGTGGATCGGTGAAGAGCGGATCGGTGAAGAGCGGATAGGTGAAGAGCGGATCGCTGAAGAGCGGTTCAGTGAAGAGCGGATCGGTGATGAACGGATCGCTGAAGGGCGATCAGGGGAAGGGAGATCAGCGGTGAATAGGCCAGTTGGGGACCGGTGGAAGGCAGATTGGTGGAGGCAGAATAATAACGTGACGCCGGCGGGGTGCGGATAGGACAAGGGCGTGGCGGAGACAGGAGCGGAGGCGGGGACCGGTGCAGAGGAGGCGGAGGTGGCAAGAGCAGCTAAATGCCGGCGCCGATGTAGGTCAGCCCGCGCGCGCGCGTCGCCCGGAGGGCCCATTTGGAGGCACGGTCGATCGGCTGCTCGAGGCGCCCGCGCGCACGGCGGAGCACCACCCCCGCCCCCGCCCCCGCCTCCGCCCCCAAGGCGTCGAAATTCCGGAGGCACCGTTCGAAACTTCAGCTTGATGTCAAATTATAGCGAGAATCAAGACCCTCAGCTCCTACGCAAACCATGTCAGCATACCATGTAGTGCATGGATGTACCGGTTAAACTAGAGGTGTAAGGGCCAACGTCAACAAATACGCTCTATTAAATCTATACCTTCTACTTTTTTGATTTCTGAACCTGTTTAAAACTTATTTTTTGTTGTAGCAACACGTTTGGTTTTATCTTACGTACACATCGTTTGGTAGAAATTAAAATATAAATTTGTAAAATCCTCGTTAAATATATATTAAGAGAAAGCATGCATCGTGAACAACTCCTAATCTAGCTCTGTAAGATGTTTAATTATTCACGTAAACTATAAAATCATGAAATGTAAGGTGTCTGAAAAAATTCAACATTTGATAGCAAAAATTTAATTTCAAAAATAATATTACACTTTACAGTACCAGCAATTCATAAAATTTACAGAATGTGTTTCTGGAGAGTTTTTCAACTTTGAAGGATTTTCAGATAGTGCATACTATCTAATTTTTTATCACGTTTTCTTAATAAAACCCATCTGTATAAATAATCTGATTCCCGTCTTTTGAATTCGTCTTTTGACTATGCCTTACCACGTTTTGTATCTCATTATACTCATGTTTAAATATGGGTTTATTGTCTTAACATAAAAAGCATTTCCTTTTTTTAAAGTGTCGCTACTAGTAAGTCTGAAAAAATATGACACGTGTTATCACATTTTAATGCTACAATTACTTTCTCCAAGTCTCGTAAAGTCAAAGTTATAATGTAAGAATAATCTACAGTTATCGTTCTTCTTGGATTGATGTACAAAACCACTAGTACTTGCTATTGTTCTCGTAATTTTTGGCCGAAATACAGAAACTTTATGACATAATTTGGGGTTAAAGCGGGCTTCCTGCTCGTAAATGTCGTTTCTATGGTAACGAGGCAACAAAGCACCGACATAACGTGCGCGCGCACACACTCAGCTTGCAAATCCTCCCGCAAGAGGCCGCGCCGATCGACGGCCGGAGAACTGCGTACCGTGAGTCAGCCAGATATTCCGGTCACATGCGATGCATGAGGGCCGGAAAAAAAACTTCGATAGCGGGAAACAAAAAGGAAGGAAACGCGCCATATGGTCGTAATGCACAAGACCGGAAATAGGGCCGTATCTCCTGACAGCGACGTACTTGCTGTGATTTAGGGGAATCCTATCTATGCGGGATAGGGCGATTTGAAAGCAAAAACATTACATAACTCACACTACAAACACACAGGTGCGGGACGCGGGAGGAACGGAGGAGGGGCGAATCAATCGAGATATCGATATGGGGCTGCATCTCGAATTGTAAACGGCGGGAGAACACGGCACGCCCGAGGAACAGCTCCGGGCAATTCGGGAAGCTCTTCCCGGGAACGAGAGGCATAAAAAGAATAAAGCTTCAGCCCCTTTTTCTCTCTCTCCTTTTCTGGAAATTTCTACAGATGGAAGTGATGAGATCTGATCATAGCCTTGGGCTCAATGCGGAGTCATTTCGGTGGAAGGTTGAACGGAACAAAGTGGACGACTCCACATTATATCGAAAACACGCGATAGAACTTTTTTCGTCCGCTAGTTTCGAAGCGTTTATACGTCGATGTTTGCGTGGCCGAGGAATGAATGCCAGGGATAAGCTGGAATTATTTTTACATCCCGCCGAGCATAGCAGATGCGCCGGTCCATGAGCTCCAGAATCTTCCTCTAGCGTGGCTGGTACGAGGAGCGGAGAATATTATGGAGAAGAGAAAGCGAGGGCCGCCGGACTGGGATGAAGGTGAAAGGTCAACAGCAGAACCCAGTCATCCACCTCAAAATTAAATCTCTGAAGGCCCAGTAAGCTCCATCGGCTGGATGGAGGAGAGTTTACTTAGAGCTTAGGGGCGATTATTACTTTTCAGGAAAAACACCGGAGAAAAGAAGGATGCTCTTCAATTCACGTTTAAAAGAGATCCTTTACTTGAAGTTTTGACATGTGATGGCTTTTTACAGTGCAATATGTGTACATGGCTTTACAGGCGAGATGAATTTGAAGAGCACTGAATTAAATTAACTTCGAGGAACTTGCATTAAATGCGTTAATGTCAACATTTCACAAATAATTCCCGGCCAGGCACAAGCGCTGTAGATATGTCATAGAAATGTACGATATATTCTGTAACATGTGTGCTCTAGCTGTAGGTATTAGAGAAATGACACTCAGAAGATACAGAGACATGCATTGGTAGTGATTAATATTAATCTCTTCTCTTTTATCAATGTGGCATTGTCAATGTCAACACGTATTTGTTAAAACATCTTTTAATTAGGAAAAATATGATAATATGAGATCTACGAACCTGAATTTTATGAACATTTATTGCATGATGATCGTATCATCTCATTAAAATGAAATGTGTGCCTAACATAGCACGTAGCTAATTTCAAATGATTTTAAGTTTGAAAATGTTGATTCACTCGTATTGCTTGTTAAATTCGCAATACAAACCAGTGTCATACAACAACTGGACACGTATTATTTGCTTTCAATACCACAAACGAAAAAAAAGGAATTTATTTCGGAAAGTAATGTCATGGTGTAGTATGTACTCAATCATGGGCATGGTATATTGCCAATATGCTGTGAAATGTAGCAGCAGCGCCATTCGTTACTGAACATTAAATGCTGGTTTATACGAACGCGTATTCATGTTGGAGGCAGTTGTTTTTCCCATTTGCATAAAATATTTAAATGTGGATTTTTTTCTTTGAGGGCTCAAATATTTATCAAACAAAATAATTTAGTATACTTAATTTTAATAAATCCATCTTGAAACTTCGTTAGCCCTAAATCTGGCACACTTTAGTAGATCATCAGCGTCTGCGACACTTAACGCAAACATTGAATTTTCATGTCACAAAAGAAATAATGAAAGACAAAAAACAATGGGAAAATACTCAACTTTTCCTCCTCTTATTATAAGTTAGCAATACTCAACAACTATTCATATCGTTTAAACAATTGGATTACATCATTTAAATTATCTTAAATTAAGAGATTACTTGAATCGAAAATGAAATCTCTGGCCTTAGAGTTGGAACGTATGATGCCTTTGAAAACAAATTGAAATTTTGCAATTTTTAAAGTTCTAGAGATTTTAATGCAATTCGGAATTATACCATATATGTATATGGTATAATTAATTAATAATAATATTATATTCATTAATTATATTATAGGTATATTAATTAAATATATTATAAGTTTATTGCACTCGAGCAATCACTTTTACAGAAACTAACTCCAACTATTATTTAAAAAGTATTACTAGAACTTCATGTCATGTACCCCCTAAAAATATCTCAATAATCTCCAAAACTGCACAACAGTGTGTGGGAAGTTGCAGTTTCAAAGAATCTTAAACACGGATTTTCTAATCACAAATTCAATAATGAATATTTAGGTGGTTTCAATACTTTTCTCCTCACATACTACAATTTAGGAACAAAAAGTAAAAAAAAATGCTATGTTATTTTAATATTTACCTTTACTTCTTCTGAGGCATAAGGCTTATCAACTGAGTCAGTTATGATAAATGATATTCTACAATTAAAATAATTTGTGAGGTATCAAAACTCAAGTTACCATGCTGCTCACTTAAATTTACTCTTTTGTTAATGTAATTAAATTAAATGTTAATTGAAATAAAAGAAACCCCAATAATTTGAGCACTTTATAAAAATGGAACTCAGCTCTTTTTTTATAATTAAAACGGAACAGTGTCATTTTCTCACACGCCTTTCTTTCTTCCAGTGTAAATACGCATTCGAAATCCATGATAACTCTCAATATTTCTCTGGGAATTTCATCGCTTCCGGAATAGGCGCCAAATGTACGCCTTGTTGCATCGCTTCGGGTGCCCCTGCAAAGCCACTGCGCCACTTCACGCCTTACAGAAGTGCGCTGCGGGTTGCTGCAGGCACCGCAGGCGGCCCTGGCGGAGGGCAAGGATGGTGAGGAGAACGGTGGGAGGGGGGCCTGGAGGAGGTTGGGGTAAACGCTTCCAGGGGCTGAAAGCGATAGAGTGCGAGAAGCGATGCTTCAGAGAGGGATGAGCGACCGAGACACCAGAGAAGGTGCCGCACACACAAGCCCTGAAGCGGGAAGAAGCAATGTCAGGATTAGGGGCACTGGAAATGGTTAAGAGGGTACGATGTTACAACAGTAAAACGAAATTCTTTTGAAACTTACATGTCAGATAGAATCATAGTTTTGGGGAATCCGATTGTAAGCTGTTGAGTAGAAAATCAGATCTGTGCGTACAGTGTATTCTTGCAAAGAGACGTTTCAATTGAAGATTTTCTAAAAAGGGAGTGTGGAATATCGTCTACTGGGGAAAGTTGGAGGACATTGACACGAGAAGAAAACTTCGAGCGACTTTGCAATGAAAAGGATATTCAAATTTTTGCCCCAAATTACTGTACATTTTTTTTCACAGACCTCATCTTTTAAATTGCTTGCTTCAGTGAGCAACATCTTTGATTTCTTCATATTTCTTCAAGTCTTCTTATTTATTATGGTTTAACATGTAATGATGAAATATGTGTGATATGTAAAATATATGTGATGATAAGTGTATTTAGTTAAAAAACGCCTAATGATACTCCGAACCGACGAACAAAATAATGAAGTTACATGTAATTTTCTCGCATATGTGAGTTACGTATCTCAAAGATTGAAATTGCATAATAGAGAACAAGGAAGATGCACACTCCTCTCTAAGTGCTGATGGCAACGTGTAACGGAGGCTACGCTCGGAAACTCGGGTGGAAGGAGGCATCTTCTGGTTCACCAGACCAGTTGAGAGCGCCGCGGAATCCGAAGCTCCGAGGGTCGACTCACGAGCAGAGGCGGCACCGACGCGAACGCCGGGACCTCGAGGCACTGCTCCCTTCAAAGGCTCCGCGAGCATCCCCGGCTCTTACACGCCTTCGCTTCGCTTCGGCAAAGGACGCCGCCGCAGCCTACTCTGCTGAAGCCGTCAACCCCACCCCAGGCCCCCCACCGCTGCAGTTGCATTACCGTTGCCATGAGTGTAGCCTACATTGTGGCCTCTCCCGCCATCGCCTCCACTATCTCTCCCCTCAGAATGCGGTATACCCTGTGTTCCGCGAACACCATCATCTGTCATCCTCACTATCTTCATCAAACCACCATCACCATTATCTCTCATCCCACCTTCTCCCTACCACCCCATCACCTCTGAATCCACCACACTTTTTACATCACATCTCTCACCGCCATCGCCATTACGTCTCTTCTTGACATCACCTTTCTTACCATCCCATCTCCTCAACGTCATCAATTTCTCTCTCTCAATTTTCTCTCTCACACCAACATTATTACCTTCCTGAACGTCACCATTTTCTCTCTCAATTTGTCTTCTCCTCCCACGGCTGTTACCATTCAATCGACTCCACCGTTACCTCTCACCAATCTCATTATCTCCCACGCACCCACCGTCTCCATCCCCTCTTACCACGCCAACGTTATAACACCTCCCGCCCAAACATCAAATATTTCCCACCAAAACCACCACCGCACCTTCCACCCCCGCTGCCACGATCATCTCCCCAGTACCATCTCCCCCACTATCATAAATCTTTCACCGCCACCAACAACACCATCCACTCTCCCACCGCTATCATTATAATCATTATAACCCCTCCCACACTAATATCAAAACATCTCCCATCTTCACCACCAGTATCTCTCTCACAGCCATCATCATGAATCTTCCACCATCATTACCAACAACAACAACAAACCATCACCTCTTCCACCGCCATCTTCATAACACCTCCCACCCCAACATCAAATATTTCCCACCAAAACCACCACCGCACCTTCCACCCCCGCCGCCACAATCATCTCCCCAGTATCACTTCCCCCACTATCGCCGCTTTCCGCTCTCTCTCCCCCGCCCAGCCCAACGCCTCATCCATCGGTTCGCACCCGGACTCGCGTGGCCCACTTCCCTCGTAACTCGCGGGGCTTAAGCCGCGCACCTGCCTGCGCGGCCGCGGCTCTGAAGAGGCGCCGCGGAGGGAGGGGGAGGGGATGGGAAGGGTGGTGGAGGGGGAGGAGGAGGGGGAGGGGAAGGGAAGGGCAGCAATTCCGACGCGTGCGAGGGCACCTGTTGCCGCCAAATTAGTGCGGAGGTTGCGCCGCCATTTTGCTCTCACGCGCCCTCCCCTAAAAACTCGAGAGAGTTTGTTGCACGTGAAATTAGAAAGTTGCGTAAAAAATTACGTCGGCTTCTGATGCATCTTCTCTTCACACGAGTTTTAAAATGAGGTTTTACGTTTCCGTGATTTTGACGTCTCTTGCAAAATTACCTCTCTCTTTTTTTCTGTGTTTTTCTGTCGGCTTATACACTAACGCTCGCTTGTTGCTCGTATTTCCTACAAGATATGTAAAATATGAGAGATTTGTTTGTGATAAGATTGGTAAATCATTCAGACAGTAAATAACGCACGACATTTATCCTTTGTATCTAATATAAAATCTTTAAAAATGCATACTTTCTCCGATGTAATTTTCTTTCCTTAAAACATTTTTTGTCTATTTAAACATGTATCTCCAAATATTTATCGCTCTTACAACCGGCTCAGAACCAACATTGACATTGCCTCTATAGCAACTCTTACTAGGACGTTCTTGAGTTCGAGTAAGACAGGGGCGAATTTTCAACACTAGCAATATAATTGCAGCGAATTTATTAGCGACCGGCAGCTTTGATCATTAGTTTTCCCTAGTTTCTTCTATAAATACCAGGCAACAAGCTTTAAGCTCCCTACTGGTCTCCCAGCTGCGTAGTGCATGCAAGTGTGTGTTTTTGTGTACATGAGAGGGTAGAATAAGAAAGAAAAAGGAAAGAGCGCGTGCGATCCATGGATAGTTTGTTAGGTACTGCTCTGGAATTTGCTTCACATTAATGGGAGAAACAAAAATTACCTATCAGAGCAACAGGGCGCTTTAATTCTCCTCCTTATAACGGCTGAATTCGGCCTAGTTATCTAGATAGTGCCGAAAACCCGCCTTTGGCGGGACTCGAACACCATAACCTTCCTATCAAAGCCACAGGAGAGGCAGAGGTAATTCTAGTTCTGAGGTAAACTCAGCCAGTTATGTTATGAGTAAAAAAGGTTCTTTTCATCATCCGCTGCATAGTAGCAGATTTCAAGGTTCTGGTTAAAAAAATAAATTGTAAACCTCTCACAAAGGAGAAAACCTATTCGCAATAAAATACCAATCCGGAATGAAAAATAAAGAGCTCGAATTCAACCCGCAGTGAGATAATTTGCTGCATTCTTCACCAGCCGTTGCAATATACCTGCCCCGCGAAAAATCTCGATGGAATTTATTGCTTTCCAGACGCATGCGTGCAATACTTCTAGAATTCTTTGTGGACAAGTTGGCCGCATACCGCAGATGGTCAGCTTTATAACCCGGAATCCAGAGATAGCTCGCGGGTCCCTTTTCGCGCCAGGGTGGTCGCCAATATCTCGAGCAAACTCGAGTTATGCTGAGGCGGCGCCGTCCACATCCTCTACCTCCGTCTCGCTTTCTTATCTTTCTCCTTTCGCTGCCGCCGAGACGACGTCGCTTTCGCTGTTACCTGCGAAAGCGAGAGAACCTTCTCAACGCCATCTGTTGCCTTGATCGGTCTGTCCACCAACACAATGACAAAGTATTGCCTTCTAATACTAACACGTTAATTACATAATCTACATAGTAGCGTTTTATACTGTGAAGCATTGACCTAATTTCAATAATGTGCATTGTATGATTGATTTGCATCCCATTCCAAGTAATGTTTTTGCTTCTATACCCATCCGTGTTTACCACTCTTCTGTCGTTTTTTGATTTTACTTTTCTGTATCGTGTTAGTAAGACTTTTCCAGACTCATTAATGCTTTGGATTCCGATCCGACAGTGATTTTAACAATACCTCGTCTTCCTACTTTACATATCCCACCGCAATTTCATATGTTCGTCAATTCTAAATCATTTCGTGTCAGACAACCCTTCCTTGATAATATTTTAAATGAATATCTCTGTTCATTCTTTATTTTTCCATTCCTTTTCACTGTCCGTCCGTCCACTGTCCATCTCAGCTTAACGTCACATACTCTCGCCTCACATCTTCTGTCATTGCATTTTAATAAGTTTCTCCTACCTATTCATTACTTTCAACCTTCACACCAACTTACATTAATTTTTTGCCCGTATTTGACAGTACCCATCCGAGAAAAATGTCTCTTTAAAACATATGTTTCTGTTCGTTTTTTTTTTCAATTTCCTATTTTATTCAACTTCCACCGGTCTGGCTATTAGGGGCAGGTACAGGTAAGGTAACAACTCCCGCCGCCCAACCGTCTGCCTAATCAATTTACCAGGCGACCGTATCCGAAGCTCCTCTGCACCTGAAATCCGGCCAATATTTCTTAGTGTTCGTATTTCTTTTTATTATTAGTCCACCGCCCAGACGTGTCTCACCTGTCGTATAAAGTCATCTCACGATGACGATGTACGAATACTTTCATACAGAGTTTTACCATGACTCGCCTCTCTAGCCTTTCCCAGTTATCTCACGATGTATTTCCGTACTGAATTTTACTACACCTCTCCTCTCACATCAGGCTTTTGACCCATACATTTTTCATACGGCCGCATTGGAACGCCTCTGTTAGCAGGTAACCTTACATTTCTCGTAGTGTTCACATTTCTATCTGCTCTTCGTCCATTTCCTTATTTGTTTTCATCTCCCACCCGCATGTAGGTCTCACTTCGCGACGTCTACAGCCGTCTCATGACATGTACTTTTTCCATGCCTGACTCGCCGCCACACCATCTGTCTCATCAATTCTGGACGTGACCGCATCCGATAGTCTCCTGTCACCGGAGAACCCTGTCGTTCTTTCTTAGTGTTCTTATTTCTATCTGTTCGTCGTCCATTTTCTTATCTCCCATTTCGTCTCCCACGGGCGGGAGTGTCTCACCTTCGCGCACCGCGGCGCTTCGTGTTGCCCATTCCGCCCCCGCCGCCCCCGCCGCCCCCGCCGCCCCCGCCGCCCACGCCGCCCACGCCGCCCACGCCGCCCACGCCGCCCACGCCGCCCCTGCTCCCCGCCGCCCCCGCCGCCCCCGCCCCCCCCCCGCCGCCCCAGCCGCCCCAGCCGCCCCCGCCGCCCCCGCCGCCCCCGCCGCCCCCGCCGCCCCCGCCGCCCCCGCCGCCCCCGCCGCCCCCGCCGCCCCCGCCGCCCCCGCCGCCCCCGCCGCCCCCGCCGACACCATCGCATCCGCCTTCGCTGCGCGAGGCGCCGCTGCGCTGTCTCGCCGTCTCCCCAGGGAGGCATAACTCTCGCAAAGGAAGCGATCGCAGCGCCACTCAATGCTCTGGTGGCCGGAGTGAAAAGTAGCGGCGGTCGCTTTAGCGAGGGCGTGGGCTGCGACGTGGGGTGGGTGGAGAGGCGGGAGTGATCGTGTCTTCCCGCTTCTTGGCGACTGCGACCTGCGCCGAACTGCAGCGGGTTCACATTTTGCACTCTTGAGTTCTTTGGAGGCGTTAACCTCGTAAGGAAGGTCATTGGCACGTTGTGACTAACTGCTGGTGGTACTAGAATGTAGAACATGCTTTCTCCGAACATGTAATTTTCGTCTAAATGTGTGTTGATTCCGTTGTTTACATCGATTATATACATCCACAATCTTACAAATCATCTGGTCTAATCAGAAACAAACATGTCATCCAAATACCATTTTGTAAAGTGTAGAAAGTTATTTGATGTAAATAAAACCTGTTCTGACAATTGTCTAGTTGTTTTTAAATATCTATTTATATTATCTTACATTTCATATTGAAATATAATTTTTATTTTTCTCTGTGTTATACAAATAAGATACAGGCAAGATACTCGATATATAAAAGAATTATAAAAGATTTTTGAGAAATAATTAAGTGAATTTCATTATTACGTTAATTTAAATTCATATGCTATTTCTCTTACTTTAATCAGTATTAACCAATAAACTTAATTTAATATAATTCTAACAATGTTGGTCATCTAAGAGAATTTCGTTGAGCAGTTTTCAATTATTTTTAGTTGAAAGATACTTTGGTATTTCGTTGATCATCTTATCTGATCCTGTGAATTAATTTTTTTCAATCCCGTTAAAGCGTTTTACTGTAGTTCATAAATACGAATCTCTCGCTTAAAGGTAGTATCAGATCAAATATACTAAGTGCACTAATTACACTTCTCAAAATCAGTCTGATACTAATAAAGAGAGAATATAAAATAATGAAAGAAGAAAGGCATGGAATTGAATACATTGAGTAGACATTTAGAGAACAGTTATTTTATAATAACGAGGTTAAAAAGCAATGTCACAGTTACAGAATAACACAGACAGAATACGTCCCAAACCAGAGCATTCAGGTATTGAATGCACAGAGGAGTTACCTTTGAAGCTCAACGGACCAAAAGAAAGGAGTAACGCGCTGCTCTTGCAGACAATCCAGTGCCAATCGCAGACTCCGCAAAGAGCGGCGAGTCTCCGCAGCGGTGTGGGCGCTCCTCCCAATCCGCTTTTTCCTCGGGCGCTCTTTTTCCGCCCGCCTCCTCACCCTCCTCCTCCCGAGTATTACATCACTTCCGCCCTCGCCGGCCGCTCCTTCGCCGGCTGTTTTTGCGCCCGACGGGAAGGGGAGAGCGAGTGGTTGGGAAGAACGTGGCAGGGTGGTGTGCGGCGCGGGGTCGTCAGCGGGGCGGGTAGGAGACAATGGTAGGGGGAGGGCTGTGAGGTAGGAGAGCGGGCGGATAGGAGAGCGGGGAGAATAGGAGAGCGTGGCGGATAGGAGAGCGTGGCGGGTAGGAGAGCGGACGGGTAGGAGAGTGGGGCGGATAGGAGAGCGTGGCGGGTATGAGATCGGGCGGGTAGGAGAGCGACGCGGGTAAAAGGTGTGGCGTGTAAGAGAACAAGGCAGATAAGAGAGCGGGGCGGGGAAGAGAGCGACGCGGGTAAAAGGTGAGCGGTAACAGAAAGCGGATCGGGAATAGCGAGGCGGGCCGAGCATTGCGGAGTGAGTATGGTGAGAAGACAGTGGCGGGGAGTGCATGGTGAGGTGGTACGGAGAATGAGGAGGGAAAAGCGTGGCGGAGGGTGAGAGGAGAGGGGGGAAAAGCAAGACAGAGAGCGCAGCGGGGAGACCGCAAAGGGGAGGCGGGGGTGGGATGGGCTGGCAAGCGCAATCGGCTTCACTGTTCTTGAGTGTCAGCGGCAGAGGCTGCACGCGGATTCTTTTTACGCGCCTTCTATTTCTCCGCTGTTTCTTCTCCCGCGCGCCGCCGCCCGCCGCCCGCCGTCCGCCGCCCGCCCTTCCGCCGGGGGATTCCGAGGTTTTAAAGTCCATCCAGGCGCGCGCAGCCGGTCTCCGCGGCTGTCTCGGATTCCCCACCGGCCCACGCCCTGACACATCTATTGTGGCTATTTTACAGTTCACAGATGAAGACCCTCCTTCAGACGGTCGATATGGTAAGTTGGATGGCAGGAAAGTTGTTCAATGGATAAAGGGAAGAAAGAGAAAGCCAATGACGGACAAAAGGGTGGAACAGATGGAGTTGAGTGCACTCGATAGAGGAAGTTACACAAGGAAGAAAAGGGAAAGTGTTATGGAGGAAAATAAAAAACAGTATTCTTCTGAAGGAAGAATGAAGGTAGTTGAATTAAAGTAGGCAATAGAGAGTTACCAAACAAACGCTATGGTAAAGAGAATAGGAGGATACGAAAATACGTAAAGGTTGAACAAAGTGGAAATGCTTCGCTAGCATGCGGAGCAATTGCGATTAAAATGAAGAAGTGGGAACAAGAGACAAACCAAACGTGCAGAATTGTACGTTTAGGAATGTAAGAATGTACGTTTGGTAATGTTTCTGCATGTAAGAATGAAAAGTAAATCGAGAAAGAAATATTCGCAGCGGCCTAAAAAGTAAAACGTCGGAATAGAAAACGAGGTGTATTAAGAAGAGAACGTACCCAAAGAACAAGGCCCGCGCGTATTCACAAACCAAGCCCCAAGAGGAGTGAAGGTCTTGTTGTCAGCTGCTAGCGCCAGAGCGAAGCGCCGCGAGCAAGTGCGTCTTTGTGGGCGGCGAGCACGCAGCCCCGCGAGTGCCGACGCACATGCGTCAGTTCACACGCGCTAATCGTCGCATCCGACAGTGCCACTGCCTCCGCCGCGCGGAGAGAGAAAGAGAAGGCGGAGAGGGAATAAGAGAGAGAGAGAGAGAGAGAGAGAGAGAGAGAGAGAGAGAGAGAGAGAGAGAGAAAGAGGTTGTGTTAAAAGCCGCTGAGCCTCGCACCGAGTAAGTCGAGCTGAAAGTGGACCACTGAAGTTGAAGTCTCCCCGGCTTGATCGTTGTCGACGCAAGTACTGCGATGAGTTACATGTCGGCAACTTTATGCATTTCGTGATCAAAAGTATCAAGCACTGAAGTTTTTAAAGGATTTGTGATCTAAGC
The DNA here is from genome assembly GCA_038098605.1 of Gryllus longicercus. Lineage (NCBI taxonomy): Eukaryota > Metazoa > Arthropoda > Insecta > Orthoptera > Gryllidae > Gryllus > Gryllus longicercus. The sequence continues at coordinate 4,240,206 of JAZDUA010000004.1, forward strand.
TCTCACTTGCGTTTTTACTTTCAATGAATGTGCAATGACTTTTAACGTATAAAATCGGTCGTATGTGTACATATTTATGGTTTTTGTAAGGACACTACACGAAACATGACTAAATATGAAGAAACTAACAATATTATTTAAAAGGGAACTAATCCAAAATAATACTCTATTTTTCGGAGATACATAATTCTTAGGGGTGGAAATACTAAAAATTTTATATCTTTTCGCCGATCAGATGGCCGAGATCGCTAAGGCAGTAGTGCCGGAGTGGTCTCGGACCAGAAGATCGCGGGTTCGAGTCCCGCCTCGGGCATGGGTGTATTTGTGTGTGTTTGTATGAGTGTGTCGTCCTTTCACCCCTCATTATCATCATCATTTCATCTTTCATACCCCCAGAGCTAACAGCCCTGGGGGATAAAAATTGGATTCAGTAGAAAATACTGATCCCCCCCCCAATTGGGTGACTCATACACCTGCTACCGCGATATATGAGACTGAGCCACGGTAAATGCAGGATGTATGAACGCGTGGTCCTATGTGGCCTATTCGCGAGGAAGAAGAAGAAGAAAATACATTAACAAGAATATTATCGTAACGTATCACTAAGTTTCAATTACTGTAATATTCTTTGAATATTCTCAATATACTGTTATATTCTCAATGAAAGTAATATTCTTTCTACCCTCTGTATAATTTTTAACATTAAAATCAGGATGGATGACATATTTTTGATAATACAGGTAGCAGCAATTCATTTTTTAAACACTCTCATACTGACGATCATAAGGTCTGAAAAAGTAATGTTTGTAATGAGTACATTTCTCGGCCAGAAACGTTTTATTCTTATGATTCATGAAGCAAAGGTGAGTATTTGTGCCTTTAATAATACGTATAAAAAAAACGTATCGCTTTTTCAGAAGCAGATTCGCTAATGTCAAAAAGTCGATTTCATTGAGTTCGCTTCGAATTGAAGCAAAGAATGAATACCCAACCCGAAGTTTGAGCTACAGATATAGCAGTTTAGGGAGATTTGCCTCAACAGAATTTAATTCCTCTCGTATTCATCTGTCTCCTGAATTACTCAATCATGTGCAAATAAAACACAATCTGACAGCTCCGGATGGAATGCGGCCCATTTTGTGAAAAAGCACATATTTTTTTCGAGCGCGTTGCAGTTATCTAACTCTGACATCAAATCGACAGTCATTCATGTGCGACAATCGCTTTTAAAATGAGATTTCAAAGATGGACGACGCACAGAAAAAGAAGATATGTGGGCTCGATAAAAGATCACGTATCGCCGACCGCCGCTCAGCTGCGACCATCCACCGATCGATTGTCAGCTTTTTCGTCGTTAGGAAGTTTTTTGAAGATGGAAAGATAGTACCTCAGCTCTCTGAAAAGGTGATACGCTGGTATCGTTTTCCAAACATGTTACTTTCCGATTAACGTTACGAAATGTTAGATTAAATAAAATATTCGTACATTATTTCCTGTATCCGGTTTTTATTTCTCTTCACCTTTAAATGTACATGTTCTAAAATGTTTTCCATTTATATATTTACTCTTTTAATAACCCCAATAGGATAGTATTGTTGGATAGAATTTGAGTTCGTGAAATACAAGATTTTGCGACTCGAAATAAATTGCAATTAGATTATGGTAAGAAATGCTGTTACCGGCTCCGGAGAAACGAATTTATATTTATTTTTCCTTGATTTTTCAGAATTTTTATGCTACATTAAGGTGTCATGTTATTATAAATTTAAAAAATAAATTATTGAGGTAATTAATCATTCAGCAAGAGTTTGATTAATCGTAATTTCTTCCAACCTAATCGCATTAATTTCTAACCCTCTACCATTCCTCTAAATCACTCCAGCTACATTCCCGGAAAATTCAAATTGAGTACTCCAGAGCAAGTTACCCCACTTTTTAATACTGTCAATGGTATGTTAATATACATAATTACTGTCAAAACGCTCTAGTAACGTGTGTACACGCTGTGTAACACGTGTTACACGCTGTGTAAGAAAAATTAATCGTAACAAGAATACTGTGCGAATAGTGACGTACAGCAGACAAAATGCTGCCAATAAACCCACAAAATATGATTTTTCAATAAGGTAGTACGCACACTGCTGAAGAACAACAAATAATTACTTTATTACAACCCTGCAACAAATTAAGTGTATTAACAATAACAGTAATGTCAAGACTTTTGATCCGTGTGCTAGCGTGCAGGAATAAATAAAGTAAAAAGAAAGGCCCACTTCATGGTCAGTTTGCCAGCGCCAAGCTTTACCTGGCCAGGCAACCAGTGACGCTGCAGCAGCAACATTAACACTGCCACCGAGCCACGACGGCCAGTACCTTCGTCCCATCAAGGCCCCATTCCTTGCGCGTGGGGCTTCGCACGACACCAGCCCCGCCCACACGTCGAGTCGTGTCGTGTCGTGTCGTGTCGGCCCGCGCCGGGCGAGAAGGAATCCGCGGCGCTGCCGCTGCCGCCAGCGCTTCGGCGCAAATGGCGGGGAAAATCGAAACGGCCGCCTCCGGCGCTTTTGAGGGCCGCTGACACTGACAGAGTGATTGACCGTCTCGTCGCGCCCTCCCTCCTCCCACACTCCGGTTTCCGCCTCGCCCTGGCCCGACAGGCTCGCTGCGCGCCACTCCTTCCCTCGACTCGCTGCTAAAAATATCATTAGTGGTTCTCAAAGGTTTGATTCGGTATGCATTAGATTTACGTTTTTCTTCTTCTTCTTGTTGTACCTCGGGTATGAGGCGGGTGATCAGTTGCGACGGTTGATCGATTCACCTTCATTCGAGGACGGAGGTCTGTCGATAGTTCTTTTTCCTGGAGGTGGGTTGTTCTGGAATACGTCCATACTCAATTTCTACTGTTTGTCGTTGAATTCATTTCTACATTCTATCGTTTTAATTCACTCACATTTGAATTGAAATTAAATTATTGGTATAAATAGATTATTTTAGTTATACCAACAGGAACTATCTTTTCATATTTGTAGTTTTAATGATTGCGTAATAAAATAATATGATTAAAAATATTAAAATAATAAATCATATAAATCAACTATCGATTTTATGATTTTATCCTCAAAAGTTATGTTAAATTTAAGTATTGAATTGAGGCAAGAATGTATTTTTATTACATTGGAGTTCTCTCTTAAAATTGAGCAAAATTTGACTTCTTTTGTGGTGGACTAATTGTCTTTCTTGCCAGCTGCGATACGTCACCGACAACATTGGAATCTCTGCAGTATCGTTGATCAGGAGAATCCTACCTTCGAGTACCGACGGTGGTCAAGTTTTGATATTACGGGGATAGACGGCTAATTCAACCTCTGTCTAGAGAAGCATTTTAGCGGCCGGCTGTTCTGATCGTTAGTTTTCCGTGTATTTATCGATCAATACCGGGCGAATGACGAAGCAGTATCCTGAAGCAGTATGATTAGGCTACGGACCACATGCCATTTTTTGTTTCCTATCTTGCCCCTTCCACTGCCCCCCTATACACACTTACATGCACTACACTATTGCACATGTCGAGAGTTCAGTCGTCACCTTAGAGCTTGTCGCAGCAGGGGTAGTAACCTCCTGGAGTTGATAACCGAGGCAATATAGTCGCAAATCGCCGTGTAGGTTAGCGTTGGATCTCAGCAAGGAACGAACATCACCACCTCCTGAGACGTAGAATGCTCTACACTCTTTCGGGATAAATTACCTGGTAGTTGACAAGCCAGGAATAAATATTCACTTATTCTCTCGTAGTTCCGTTAAATGCTTTGCCTATAGGTACAATACAATATAATTAGCTAAGGTAACTCAGAGCGGAGCTCACAGGACACTACAGTGCCTCTGATTGAGAGCTCCTAGGTTCAAATCCCTACGGTTGCAGGAATATCTACAGTAGTGAGATAGATGTAATCTATCTACTGTCTCAAGGAGAATTTTACCAGCTGGATGCTCTGATAGGTAGTGTACAGTGGTTCCTCCGATCAACACCAGACGGAGAAGTACACTAACAAGCAAATCAAGGAGCGCACGCGATATTTCCCTCCTCTTCCCTGACCTACACACTTACATTTTCATGCAGTACGCCACCACACATATCGGTAGCTTATAGCTTGCCTCGGTTGGAGAGGTGATCCGCTGGTAGGAGATGCCTGGATGAGGAAACCCCTGCTATTCGCGGCATAGATAGGCGCCGGATACCACCACCCAATGAGGGAAGAATACCGCCACATCCCGTGATAAAAAAAAGTGCAGTACACTTACGGAACAAATGACCATGCTAGTTGAAGCGCTCAAACAATCAATACATTATGCGAAGATACGATTCCACATACAAGGCGAAATTAGTGATTACATGTTGTACACGTCGCGTTTCCCTCCTCCTACAACGCTTTCGGCAACAAGGCTTCCGTTCAGCCGCGTGACTGCGCGCGCTCTGGTGGGTGGATGCTCTCTGACAGCCGACGCGCGATCACGCGCTGCAAATGCGCCGCCACGAACACAAACCGCAATTGTTATTTAAACATTCAAAAAAAGTGGAGCGTCAGTCATATTCGTATTCAGTTTCACGATTTAAAAACTACTCGTGGCGGGTTGAAACCTGAGACGAGGTCATGTGGGAAATGAAATAATTTGACTTCGCTGTTGCGTTACGTACGCCAATTTTTGTAATTTGAATACATAATTGGTAATCACGGTTTAGAACTTGTGAAAGAAATTCAGAACAAGTAGTGTATGAATTATGAAGAATTTAATGTTTAGTGTATCAATAGGGAAAATGAAGTTTTTTAAAGAAGTCTTATTTTCATGTAATTAGAATTCTTCAAATCGGTACTTATAAAACAAATAAATATGGTTAGGTGTGGCGTAGATAGCACGCCAAAATGTGCTTTAGCTAAATAGATTTAAGCTAAAGATGTACCATATAGTTCTGTACATTTGATTATTTCTCAACATACCGTTATAGGGTCGTCATTTCCATACCTCAGATTTCTGAAATAGGAGTAATGTTAACGGTAAAATCATGAAACAATATATATTGTTAAGAGAAGACATTTATTAAATTATTAACTAATGTGCGCCCTGCTTTAATTCAACGAAACCTATGCTACGAAATATATGCTTGGGTCGTCACCACATAACCAATGCCAACTAGGCTGACGGTCGTTCGGTCACAAGCGCACTCACTCACTCACGTTCCATCACGCACACGCAACACGCTCGCACACACGCCACGCGCCCACGCTCGGCCCGTGCGGGCGCGCGACGATTGGTTGACGCATCGACTGATTTATTGGCCAGCGGACCGCGTGACGTGTGAATTGAGTCGAAACTTCGCGACGCGGATGGACAGCCTGCGGCGCGGGGCCGGGCGGGGGCAGGGGGAGGGGGTGGGGGTGGCGGCAGCGTGGGCGTTAGCGGGTGCGGGGACGGAGGGACTCTGCGGATGGAAAACCCCGCAGCAAAACTACACGCAAAACCGCTGTAGACACCATCATCGCCTTCATTAATGCCGCGGGTGCTACCTATGTGATTATATGAGGCGTGTCCAGAAAGTATCTTTTAAGAAAAACAAACATTATTTTATTTTCAAAACAAAATTTATTTTTTTAATTAAAGAGCATAAATAAATGTGTTTTGAAAAACAGATTTTGGTGAGTTCTTCTCCAAAATGGTACTTACTTTTCGGGCACGCCTCGTAGCTGCCGCAAGAACAACTGTTATCAATATAGTTACCTTTCCACAGTTACTTCCACCGTTATCTTTAATTTTACCATCACGCGATCAACATCTTTCTCCACCATTTCTGTTAAAGTTGCCACCCCCTCTGTCATCGTATCTACCCCCAATACTACTACTCCATCCATTTACTACTCCATCCCCGCCGTTACCGTTTCTTCCACCATAGTCACCGCTATCGTTACCACAACCACTACCTCCAATACTGTAACCGTTACCACTTCACCGACATCTAATTTACTCCACCCTCACCGTTACCGTTTCTTACACCGTAGTTACGATTACCGTTACCGATACCACAACTACCATCTTTATCACATCCTACACCGTTACAGGAACTACCGCCATACCACCAGTTACCAACGGTTCACTCTTACCACCACCGTTGCGATGACGACAACCTTTGCCCCTGCTATCACCGTTACCACCCATTAACCACTTTAAAATTACCTCTAGCGCCGACGCCGCCAGCGATATCACAGGCCGCTCCGTCCAATGCCATCGCCGCGGCGCCCCTACGGCGACCAAGGGCGCTGACTGACGCCGGAGCCAAGCGCCGCAATCCGACCGTCGGAGGATTATGTCTCGAGGGCACGGAAGGCTGGCGGTTTGCTGCTCAACGCGGCTGCAGGTGAGCGAGCCAAGAACGCGAACTATTCACAGCGCCGACTTGCGGGTTTACGGCGCCAACAAAGTGGATGAAATGTTTTCCTTGAAAGTTGGAGAAATATGGCGGGTGTTGCCTTTTTTTTTACACAAACTTCGAAAGCCATGTCCGCGATTTGTTGAAACATCTGCATCCGAACATTCCGGAAGCAGTTGAAAAACACGAGTTCTTTAGGTCTGTGCGTCTGTAGTAATCGCAGAGGCAAGAGTAGAGAAAGAGTTTGTTTTTTTAATTTTCAAAGAAGCCAACTCCAGCAAAACAGCTGGGATATTTCCGTGTGATATACAGAAGGCAACTTTGGGGGGACAATGTTAAGTGATATAAATTTTATTCTTCATTAACTTTGTCACTCAACTGGGAACGTAAATCGAGTAACTTGCATCAAATCGTGTAAGTTACTGCGCAAGCGCGATATCTCGCATTAAGTCCAGAATTCGCGAGTAATGTGATCACAAACATCCGTGTAGTATTCATTGGCTAAGCGTGTATGTCATCCGTATTTGGTGCACCGTTGCATTTACTCACAGTTCCCACAAACCCTGCCACGCGATTACTCGCTAATGCCAGAAACGGAATACGGTATCTCTGATTATTCCAGGATGTTCATCCTGAGATGAAGTGCCAGTCTTAATTTACTGTGACACGCAACAGAGGGCAACGGGAAATACGTCCAACAGACAACTATACATCATCCCTTATAATAACGGCGCAATAGTTCGGAGATCCTATTCCAATGAAGACAATGAGTTATTGCATCCAAAGCCGCCTGGAATCAAACACGACAGATGGCGCGCGTATTCGCCGATACAATTAAACTCTGCAACGACAGCTGAGCAGCGGCGCGGCGTGACAAATAACTGAAAACAATGGCAAGATGGGAACTCATAAATCACCGCCAACATTAATTCGCGATGAGTTAGAATTTAATTATACCGTAAGACGCGTTGACGGCGCTGACAGGAATAAAAATGTCTGATTTATCCCCCTACCCCCGGCCGGGGCCGACCGGCGCGCAGCGGAGCGGAGTGCTAGTGACGACCTCGCGTGTCGATGGCGGCGGCAACACGGAAGAAACTAATGAAACGCGACGAGCGAAAGCCGGGGCGGACGCTTACTCTCGGGGACAGGTCGCCCGAGGCGGGGTGCGGGTGCGGATGCGGGGCGTGTATAGCTGTGCAGAAAACTAGGTGCGGCGAAGCGGGGCGCCAAGAAAGGAACCGTTGTGATGAGGACAGCTGCCGGTCGAGGTCGGAAGGGAAGAAGCGAGGCGAGGAGAGTTGATGCAAGCGGCCATCTGATGGGTCGGAAGGCCGAATGAGGGATGGGTGAATGAGGATGTGTGAGGTAATTGCGACTTGATGTTCAGAAGGGCGATGGAAGGCGGAGTGAAGAACGGCATATGAGGCGGGAAAAGATGCAAGATGGTTGGATGGTTGTGGTGGAGTGGGAAAAGGCAGGACAGGGCCAAGCGGACAGGGAGGGTGAGTCTAGGGGAACGAGGGAGAACAGATCGAAGTGGGAGGGAAAAAACAGGACATGCCGAATTCAGGCGGAACAAAACAGGAAGGAGGACAATGAGGAAGGAGGATGGGCGTGGCTGGGCGGAGCAGGAAGGATGGGGCAGAACACGTGAGGGCGGGTCGGGAGAGAGAGGTGGAGCTGAGCGGATACGGGCAGAAGAGAGTGTGGCGTGTCTGAACGGGGTGTGGTGTGACGGGGCTTGGCTGGGCTTGGCTGGGCTTCGCTGAGCCTGGCGGTGGGGACGGAGTGGAGAGCAGCTAGAAGGGAATGGCAAGGTGTGGTCTGGTGTGGCGGGTAAGGACGTGGCCCGGCGGGGTGGGGAGCGGTGTGGCGGGGATGGGCGGGGCGGGGCGGGGCGAGGCGTAGTGGGGCATGGCAGGACCTGGCAGGGCGAGCCATGGCATGGTGGCTTAACGTGGCAATGCGTAGCGTGGCGGGGCGTGACGGAGCGTGGTGGGCAGGATGAGGTATGGCGGGGAGTGACAGGGCGTGGTGAGACAGGGCGGGTCGTTGCAGGACGTGTCGCGACGTGTAGTGGCGGGTAGGAGCGGGACGTGGCATGGCGGGGCATGGCGTGGCTGCTCATAGCAGAGCGTGGCGGGCAGGGCATGTTGAAACTCTATGAGCTTGGGGCGGAACGCGATGAGGCCAGATGGTGAGCGGGCTGGTGCGTGGAGTGACGGGGGGCCGAGGGAACGGAGAGATGTGATGCGGAGCGGACTTCATGAGGAGACCGAAGGCGGTTCTGGGAGGAAAAGAAAGTCGACGTAATGCAGACGAACTTTCAAGAGTCAGGTTCCGCGCAATTAAAGATGGCCGAATGCGGATCGACTTAAAGGGATGGCATCGCCTCACGAATTTCATTACGTCCCACTGCGCCGTTCGTTGCGTAATGAGTGCGGACTCCTTAAAATTGTCGTGTCTTTTCCAAGCGAGTTAAAATGTTATGGCTTTAACAAGAACCTTAGAGAAGACAAGAAGCAGCTGAAACACGTCAGAGCTACAGACACTACTGAATTGCAACAGACAAAGCAGGCAAATTAAGTACAGAGGAAACAATTATGAAGGTAGACTTATGAAGACAATGTAGAAAGTCAGCATTTGCTTTAAAGTTTAGGAATTTTACTAATACGAATCTACGAGGTCAAGATAAACTGCTCTACATGAAAAAGTTACGACTAAAGTGTGCAAAGAGTCTCTGTTAATTTAATTATCAAACTAGATTTAGGGCTTTGAAACTGGCATTAATGCTTTAAAACAGTATATTCCTTAAGTTACTTTAATTGCGCAATTCCTAATGGAATAAATAAGTAGGAACGTAATAAAGGTCATTGCAAACTCGTAACCAATGCTTATCAGCTGAAGACAAACGTTTATTGAGAGTTATAGTTTCAAATTGCGTGCAAAGTAGCAACAGCTTTGTTTTGAATAATTTCGGTAATTTCTTAATTTAATAAAAGTAAAAATTAGAGAAAAATCACAATATTTAAAGAAAGTATTATAACTAAATATTAGTACTCTCAAAGTTAAGCCTATTAAGACAATAATTTATTGTCGTGTGCATTTAAGTGATTATGATTGAATTTACTTTAATTATCAAAGTGACAATTTAGTTAGCACATAGTGGTCCTCTAAGGTATGCTAAAATAGAAATAAGTGTACATTGAACGTTCTACATACACGATAAAATTCTAACTTAAAATAAAAAACACGTTTCAATGCTCTTCTTCATTTTTAACCATTAGTGGGCAAAATGGAATTCCGTGCTCAAACCAAAACTGTTGATAAATTTACTTAATGCAAATAATTCTAATAAAGTTATTAATAACCTTGCACATCGTACTCTTTCGATCATATCTTTACTTATCTTGTTCGGTTTACTTTATAAGATGTGGTAGGTTGTCTTATAACCAAATACAGAAAACATCCTTTTCATTAGATTATCTTTAAAGTTCAGATCCATTTCTCTAAAACACCGAGATAGAGAGGCTAGCCTTTTAAAACTCGCCACCGACCTGACCCTGACAGAACGTCCTTTATTTTCAAGCATCCCACCGAACTGAAGTCTATTATTCATAAAATTTCATAACAGCTTTTAAATATCGCCTCGTAACTGGCAACGACACGGTAGGTGCCGCACCCAGGTGAAAACGAAACAAAGCAGTTTTTGTTGTTCTGGCGACGGCGCGGGCGGGGATAGGGGTCGGGGTGGGGGGTGAGGAACGACGGTGACGGTGGCAGAGGCGGGGGAGATTTATGTGAAAGGTGCGACGCGAACAGGCTACGGCCTGCCACAGGCCGCTCCCCCCTTCCACCTCTCCACCACGATCCTCGGCGAGAAGCAATCGATACTTCGACCACAAATCGCGATACATCGACAAAGGCCCTACCACTTCGCGGAGGACCGCATCTCGAAAGCTCCAGGCGATACAGCAGGTACCTCCAGCTTCATTATGTTACGCTACCGAAACCGAAAGTTGACTCAGCAAAAGTTCTGTGTGATAAGGGCGCAATTGTGTTATCTATTATTCAGTCTGGAACTATTTTCCATTTTATTTGACTGAAATAACGATATTGATCAAATATTTTATAAGCAGCACCACATAATAAACAATTGTTTAGTTTGTGAGGCATTGAAGTTCAAATAGTCTTTGAAAATAACATCATCATTATAAATAATTCAGGGAATTGAAAATGTTGTTGACCTATTTGGTACACAACTTGCATCTGAAATCGAAGGAAGTATTTCTTATTTCGTTACAACGAAAACCCAACACGCTAGAATAAACGTTCTGTCAAACTCAGTCAAAATGGTGAAATCTCATAAATTTGTTTATATTTATTGTTATTGCAGGTTACAGAATTAGAAATTGATTGCCGATATTACTGATATTAAATGAGGAGTCATTATTTATTTATTGGGATTTAGGAGGCCTTCGACTTCTAAGATCATTGAGGCCTGTGCGTGACGATCCAATAATTAGATAATGGTGTTAATATCGATTATGAAGTATGATTAACCGATGGAAGAATGAGAGACAGGAAAAACTAAGATATTCCAAAACAACTTCCTGAGAGCATGCTTTTCTACTACGAAATCCACATGGGACTATTTTGACCTGTGATCAATCCAGCGCTGAAAGGCTTATGGGTTAGGCATTTCGACACGAACCCCTTCCCCCAAGAATCATTGGGAAATCTATTTCATATAGAAAGAGTAAAAATATTCGAAAGCATGATTCGAACAGGAGTTCAAGGTACGGTAATGATTGATTGATTGGTTGGTTGGTTGGTTAATTGATTGGTGTTTCCGGTAGCGGCAACTTCTAAAGTCATCATAGTCCCGTAAATGCACTACATGCTTCGTTGTGGGAAGTGGCGGCGACCTTCCACCGCTGGAGAGTGACATCCATCGGCGGTCATCAGGCCTGGTTTTCCCTAACCAGCTTGGCACCGCCCCAGTCGGAACAAGCTCTAATGTCCCGACTGATCTGCTGACATGTGTTATAGTGTGGTGTATGTAAAGGTAAGTGTGTGAGTAACAGGCGAGGGCTAGAAAAGAAAGAGGAAAGGAAATATCGCGCGAGGTACGTGGTTCGTCTGTTAGGGTTCTGTTCTGGCTTTCGCCTGGGCTGATCTGCGAAACCCCGGAAAACCGCCGATTAAAGCAGCCAACTGCTAGAATTCTCCTCCAGACAGTAGATGAACTATCAAGCGAGTGTCGAAAATTCTGCCGATAAAAAATTAAGGATCGAGGAGGTGTCAAGTACAAACTCCTGTCTCCGTAGGAAGGAAAATCTTGCCGCGTCGGGACTCGAAACCTAAGACCTCCCGATCAGAGGCACTAATGCCCAAAGCCACCTAAGGCGGTTACGATGTTGAACTTTCTATAATTCAGTGACATGTGACGGTGACGGCGGCCCAGATGGAAGGTAATTTACCTGAAGGTACGATGCAGTCTGCACACTGGTAGGAGTGAAATAAAAAGATGAAATAAGGGAAAAAAATAATACAAATCTCTAATAGATTACTGCAGTTTTCTTCCTTTTTTTAAACTGACTTAACACTTCACAGATTGATGGCACATAATCTGGCGATCTATCCCCCAAGATACTTCTAATGAGTGCTATCATCATACGAATCGTGAATAGCATAAAGTCTTTTGATGTTCAATGATATCAAACTTTTCCGAGAACTAAAACTAAAAATGCCCAAATATTTCTCATTTGTAACGTCCATCTTAGCGTAGGATACATAATACAATAAAACCTTATTAATATAACTTTTCAATCTCAAAATTAAAATGATGAATTCACATAGTTCTCGTCAGAATGAGAAAAGCTTAGTAATAAATTGGAATGATGCTATCGACCTACAAAAGGTGCAATAAGGAGTATAAAATAGCATTAACACGCTTAATGTGAGTACGTCGCAATTAAATATAACGTTCATAAGAGAGAAATTCGTTAAACGATGTATAATTGTTTCGAGAACTGAAGTAGTTACTAAACCAATAGAACAAATAATAGTGTCCATTATTTGTATCATCGACCGCATGTCGTTTAATAAAAATAATAATAATAATAATAATAATAATAATAATAATAATAATAATAATAATTTTGTGATACCGACTTATTCTAAGAACAAAACATCATATAAAAGTAATAGCTTATCTGGGAATATGTGTATTCGCTCCAACTCATTAGTAAAGTTTATTCTAAACTGTTAAATCTTCAACGGAAGTAGACTGCCAACAATGGCTTTTTCTTCGTCTGTTTGATAACGTTAAGTCGATGTTTTAACGCTACACTATTAGGGAAATATTTTTATTCGCCTGCATTTAACCACAGTTCCTACCTGAACCGAGCCTACCATTTAACGCACGAGGGAACAATCCATCTACGCAACCACATCCAGACCTATTAGCCCCGAGACGCTGGCATTGTGAAGGAAACCCAGTCCCGCCCGCGACCTCGGGCAGATTGTCCTAAAGCACTCAGCATTAGGAAACATTCCATTGAGTACCGAGTACTGTTCTGCGAGCTAATCGAACCGATCAATGGACTTGCCACGATAATAGAACTGTAGTACATTATTTGAATGGAGCATTGATTCGCGTGTAGTTTCTATTATGCGATATCATACTAGTATTGTGGTATATCGTTTCGGTCTTCCAGTACTGCATAGTAGGGAAGCTACTGTATCATACTGCATGATCTTCATTCACATCACCGAACTGAGGACACGAAAAATCATAACAATGAATAAAACAAAAGCGACAGAGCCCACAGATTTGTTCTGAAAAGAGCGTGTTCATTTTAACCGCGTCGCATGTAAAATGACACAGTGATGTAGTGCCTAAAATAAAAGTCTTCTAATACAATATGATGCAATCTACCAATTATCTATAGAGGAAAATGTCCAGTAAATAGTAAAATACAAGAGTCTCATTTTACAGAGGACACTCATGTGATGAAAAAATATCACATTTTTTGAAAAATTACAATTTTAAATATTTCTGTTCTTTCCCAGTACTACAATAAAATGTTAGGGTGTTACGAGTTTTAATCTAATACAGTTTTCTTTTCGCTAGGAACATTAGACATTTTTCAGATCAGCATTATCTGTATGTTCCAACCAATTACAGTAAACAGTATATATCCTAAACGACACTACAAACACATGACACACTATAAGCAAAATGTCTACGAACGCGTACTTTTTCCGGCTTTCACTCTGATATAAAAAATACTCGAAGTTCAAAGAACGTAAAAAAGTATCCTACAATCCACGATCTCCCAGGATCTGTTCATAATGAGGTACGAGAAATGGACACTGGATTAAAAATAAAAATAATATTTAAATCGTAAAAAAAATAATTTTATTGCAAGATAGCAAAAAATTGTAATACGACAGACGTTCAGAATTACTCGTAGTATGTAAGCAGTAATAATTGAAGCATGTTAATTGTCTTTTATTTAACAATTACCATAAAATTTCATGAATTTTATTTGCCGATATTAATAGACTATATTAATATTTATTTATCTTTGAACTATATATTTATATTCTGTTATACTTTACTCTTGGAACTTTATATTTATATTAATTTCTAGCCAACTATATTATTATTTATAATATTTTAAAACCTAAATTTAGAATGAGACGTGTCACTGAACATTGAAGACAATCCTACTCTAGTTGTTGAGTTTCTGTCACCATACATAGAAGTGTTTGAAGGTTCGTTTTACAGATTCGGCGATCTCAGGTCAGTTCCAGTCACGCGTGTGTGCCCCGCCGACCACACGCGGTGGCCAGCGTCACGCGTGCGTCGAAGGCACGTGCGCTGCCAACGCACGCACGGGCCCCGTGCCGGCCAGAATCAGCGGCGACGTCATAACGGCAACTGTTATTGCCCGCAACCAGTATTACTCTAATTGCGTTACTCGGCTAGATTATTATTCCCGATTTGTTATTACAATAATTAGTATTACAATTGCCGGCGCGATGAATATCGCGAACACTGTTATTCCCGCTACCTGCAATAACGAAAATCCTAGCCCTAGAAATGGTTTCCTGCACTTCAAAAAAATAGTTACCTATTAATATTCACGCTTCTCTAATTAAAACACCGACTACTGAAATATTGTGAAAAGAAAAAAATCTTCACCGTTATCCATTATGAGATCTAATTATGCAGATAACATGCAAGAAGAATAAGAGGAAAATCCACTAGCATCCGGAAGAATGAAAAAAGAATAACGGGGCATTTTCTAGGAAGATTTATATAAAGCGTTTCTTCTACAGCAAAAAAGATGGAGTCGTAAGGTAACAGCCTTAAGAAAGACGTACGGAACAAAGGTGGTGACGTGCTGAAGAACTACGATCTGCCACCGCCACCGCCACCGTCGCCGCGTCGACCAGCCAACCAGCTCCGCTCCCAGCGCTTTGGTGCGTTGGAATTTTCGAAGCTCGAACGCCTTGATTAGCATACAACGCAATCACGTCGTGCAGCGACCGAAACCATTCGGGTAATTGAACTGTTCGCCTGCGAAATGAAACGTGCTACGAGGCTTTACGCAATAGTTCGTCTGTCTTTTGGACTGGGAGGCAGCGATTGTATCCTCTCTTTTTTGGTCCTCTCTCTCGCGCGCTTTTTTCTCTCTGACCCTCTCGCTTCCATGTTGGGATTTTAAACCGCTGCTTTTGCTCGTGCAGTTAGGCCTCTTCTTCTTTTAAAGCCCGATAATTACATCAGTTCTCCTGATGGACTAATCAAAACGCTTTTAGTTTGTCGATTACTCATTACGTGTGAAACAAATGAATCAACTCCACTGGTTTTTATTAAAGTTCCATGAGATTTGGAGCGTGATAGTGGCAAAATGTCAAACGGATTTATACTGGATAACTGTTCATCTACGCTTAAACACTAAAGGCATGGCAATTTAGCAGTTTTGTCTACCATGTAGCTAAATTATTACGAGAGTATATCAAACAGCCACACAAGATAATCGAAGAATAAAGAGGTTTGAATTGAATAGTAAGCGTATTGAACACTAATGTTGACTTGTAAACACAAGAATTACAATGTCGAAACAATTTTCTTTGTATACGTAGTTTTAGAAATTAAAACTTACGAATATTATCGTAAATTATGCTTTTTCTGACTCCAGAATAATCCGACTCGTAGTTTTCGATTTGATCTACGTACTCAACCGGTGAGATAACGGGGTAGGGGAACAATGAAATTCAAGAAATTTGCATTTTTGGAATACTATTTATTTATGACATCGTGCAAACTTTTAATACTCATCCTTGCAATGATATTACTATGATATATTAAGCAAACAATTTTTAATAAAATGAATAGAAAACAATGAAAATTTGTGGGAAGAAACCAATGTGGGAAGACAAAAATATGATAGTTTAGCAACTACTGTATACCGTCTAGTATAGAGAACAAATAAAAAGATAATGTTCCAAAAATTGAATACATGAATAGTACACAAACGTATTAACATAGTAAATTCAATGGACTACGAAATGGAGAAACTGGGTTGAATCTTAAATAAATCTCATTTTTTCACTGAAACTCTTATTCCATCGCCCCTCGAGCTATCCCTTCTCAAATGAAAGGAGATTTCTAAATTCAACAAAAGTTCCCCCAATCAAGTACGTGATTGGATATCTTTAATACGATAATACATCTCGAAAATTGAATACTTGTTCCACAGGCATAAACTCCGCGTCTCATCTGGGCTAGGAGTTTACTTTCCAGAGATTTCTCACGCGGCTTTTTTGGCATACAAAAGGCGACGCGTAGAGCGACGCCGTGGTTCCCCTTTGGGAGGTGGCGAACTGCAGTGGGCAAACAACGACCTGCAAAAAGCGCGCCAATCTCTGCGCCATAAATGAAGGAAAAGATACCATCTCTTTCTGCGTGCATAAAGAATTCGCATGCGATAAACAGCTAAAGCGACATTAAAATGAAAAATAAAAAGGCACTGTGCAACACGCAGAGTAGATGCGTGCTACGTGAGCCCTGCTCGGTCCCTAAAGAGCGGCAACGCACAGCAGAAAGACGAACGTTGCAAAAAAGAAAGGCGGTGTTATAATATTTATGTCCGTGGAGAAAAACGTTGAAAACATTTGCTAGAGTGTAAACCCACCAACAGTGAGTAAGGTTTTAATACCTCATTTATCTCTTTCATTTTTTCTGGCCTAGCGCAACGTTGTAACAATGTTTATACATAGTTGAATGGAAGATGTTTTTATTTATAATATGTGGAAGAGGGCCTAAGTATTGTCACTTCTTTAATTTGATTTACTTAGTTCATTCACAAACTGCAAACGTTA
Organism: Gryllus longicercus; assembly: GCA_038098605.1. Classification (NCBI taxonomy): domain Eukaryota; kingdom Metazoa; phylum Arthropoda; class Insecta; order Orthoptera; family Gryllidae; genus Gryllus; species Gryllus longicercus. The sequence goes on from JAZDUA010000004.1 coordinate 4,257,028, forward strand.
CAGTAGAGGGCGGATGCAACCCAACTTTGAGAATTTTTTCCTTCCTTTTTCTGTAAACATCTCGTGATCTTAGGAATTCTATCTTTCATTTCAGCTCTATAAGACCTAACGCCTGCAGCATTGGAGTTTTGTGTTATTTTTAATAGAAATCTTTGGTAGAACGTGGGTTTAATTGGATACGATTCATCTTATTTTAACATTACAAGTATTTCTTTATATTTAGTAATTTTGTTCTTTCTTATTTATCCATTACAAAATAAAGATGAATTACCAAATGTATTTATTCATTTCCAATTAAACAGTTGTGAAGTTGTAGATGCATTTTGTGAAAAAGTAGGAGCGCGGGTGTGAACACTCCTTCGCATTGGAGGGGCCGCGAATGTTGATGAGTGAAAACTACGGTGGCGGGCGTTCCATTTAAGTTCGTTTTTACCGAAATATATTGGTAACTGAATGCTGTCGAAAGTCTTTTTTGAAACTATAATGGTGTACAGGATGCCAGTGCAACACATTGCAGGATTTAAAACTTTTAGGCTTTTGAAGGAGAAATGTATGAACAAGTTTTTTTTATAAAAAAGGGGAAGAGCCAAACGTGACCTGCAATACTCGGACAGCGGTATTAAAATTTATGAAGTTCTAAGGAAGCGTCCTAGGGATTTCAAACCTATAATTCTGAGGTCGGGGACCTTAAAGAAACATTCCTCACGCCCTAATCTACAGGTTGGGGCCTTCGAGGACATTCCAATGTATTTTTGATGGTTCAGCGCTTCTTAATATTTTATTGTTTTCAATTCCAAACACCGCAAGGAGTAGGTTTGCACCAGATTTTGAGACGCGACGTTTTTTTCTGTGTTTGTTGAAGATTGGCAATACATACAATGTGAGGTTCGTCAAATATCCGTGCGTGGAAACTGTAGCTATCCGACTGAAGAGCGAGAGGCATGCAGAGGCACGCAGGCGTGAATAAGGCGCCCAATAAGGCATGCAGCCCCGCTGCCCCACGCGCCGTAACATGCTCTGCACGCATAGCGCGAACCCTCTCGATTAGCATGCCCTCCCCCACCCGCCTGGGAAGCAAGCGCCAGAGCGGAAATGCACTCAGGGCATGAGCGACAGCGGCGGTGGCGGTGGCGGTGGCGGTGGGGTGGCCGGGCTGACGGAGGGGGTGGTGGTGGCGGTGGCGGTGGCGGTGGCATTGGGGTGGCCGGGTGGGTGACGGAGGTGGTGGTGGCGGCGGCGGTGGTGTTGGTGGTGTGGTGATGGTGGTGGGGTCGGGGCTGGCAGGTGTGGTGGTGGAGTTGGCGGTGGAAGCGAAGCTGGCGGGTGGCGGCAGGGTGGTGGGAGTAATGGTGATCACAATAGAGATAATGATGGTGGCAGTGTTGGCTTTGGTGGTGGAACTGGCGGAGCTGGCTGAGGTGTTGGTGCTGATGCTGGTGGTGGTGGAGGTGGTTGTGGTCGTGGTGTTGATGGTGGTGGTGGTGTTGGTGGCGGTGGCGGCGGCGGCGGCGGCGGCGGCGGCGGCGGCGGCGGCGGCGGCGGCGGTGGCGGTGGCGGTGGCGGTGGCGGTGGCGGTGGCGACGGGAGGGCAGATTGTAGGAGGGGTCGGAGGTTATGGTGATGACAATAGAGATGTTAATAATTAAGAGATCTGCATTTTATTTTATATATAAATATTTCCTTGAATCTTATTTCTTTAGAATTATTATTCATTCGGTCCTTAAAATGAATGACTTTTTTTCATACTTTGTTTGAAACTTCTCAAATGAAAAAAGTGAAATTTGAAGATCAGCAACGCATATGAATTGAATTGAATTGATGACTTATTTTATGTGACAAATTTTGCTATGCCCCTTTCACCAACTAACGGAGAAAGGAGGTATTTCTTGGGCGACGAAACAAGGGACTTGAATTTCGCTCAGAGGCTTCATTTAGGAGGATCTTTCACATACAGTAAATCTACTAACATGGGTCAGCTGGGTCCGAAGAAAGGCGTACTATGGACGTACGCCTTTAAAAATCCTTGGCTTCTTACCCGCAAACATATGAGCAAAGTTAACTATTTTGATAAATCATAAAGCAATCACCAGCAGAGGTACGATTTTTTTCCGGAACGCAAAAAATTACTTCCTTCAAGCATTGGAGGAAAAAGGGTCGAGGTAGTAGTATTGGCAGCAGAAGCTGCGGAGAGTAGAAGCAGTGGCGGAGGTGTGCGTCGATGCAGGTACAGGGGCCGAAGGGCTGTGACGGGGTGGAAGGGCTCGGAAGCGTGACGCGGCCGCGTCCACGGTTCCCGCAACCCATCAACATGCAGCTCGCCACCTGTTCCTCAGCCGCGGCTCGGTCGCCAACCTGTGACGTCCCTACACGACACTTCCATTACACAGGCGGCGCGTGGAGCGGCGCGGCGCGGAGGTGACGGTGGCGGTGGCGGTGGCGCTGGCTGGCGCCGCCCTGCGCTGCCACTTTTTTCGCGGGCGTCGCGTCGCAGCGCCACGGCGTCGGCGCGTCGGGCGTCGGGGCGCCGAGGGACGCCCGGCCGCGCGCGTCTGTCGCCTCGGATTGCCCGCTGCCGGACGCGACGGCCAGAAGGCGACCTTTTACGCGAGCCCCCGAATGGGCGGCTGCCAGAAGTAGGGCGGGGAAGAGCTGCAAAGGCGCTGCAGGATCCAGCGTCGCAAATAGAACATTCATCCCGAAATTGTTGCTATTATTGGAGAGATATGTAATGAAGCAGTCCATTTTCGGGATGTTAATAATATAAAGTATATTCAAGTTTAGCGAATTAAAATAAATTAAACACTATAAACGCGAAGAGACATAATAAGTTACGTGTGTTGCTACAGCAGGTATACCAAAAAGTAATAAAACTAGAAATTCAACTAATATTCAGCAATTTGTCAGATAAGCTCATCACATCATTTATACTTGTCAGTTTGGTAGCTAGACCTCTTTCACGAGTCTATAATGAATGTGCTTACAATATGTCAATGCCGAAGTTTTGTTGTGTCATCAATTTTCTCAGAATATAAATACTAAACCTTCAGAAAAATACGTATTAGAATATATATTAAATGATATCGTAGACTTCGACCTCAGCCTACGACGTGGCGTCACCCGGAAGCCCAGATCACAGAATTATATATATTCGAACATTTTATCAATGAAAATATTTTGCTCTATAGCGAATCAACAAAATATTGGGGTAACAATTGAAGTCATGGGACTTGTTTTGGACATATACTTCAGATTCTACTAATACCTGCACAAGCAATATGAGGATTTTTTTTAAAACTGTTGGTGGTGGCGCGATATCCGCCTGCAATTCGACGAAGTACGTATCGCGCTTCGCTCGAACACGTTATAAAAAGCGCGGGCGCGAGAGCTCCCGCAGCGCCACATCCGCGCTGCATCTGAGCCGCGTTGATCCGGATATTGCAGCGCGCAAGCCGCCCTGTCTCGAAGGGACGCGGCCCCGGGATGTTTTGTTCAATTTACGGCAGCGTCCGGCGCGTCCGCGGCCGACCTCTCTCGGCACCGCAGTACGTGCCCGCGCCCTCGCTTCACCCAACGCCCGGGCCGCCGCGTCGACCCGTCGCCATTGCCAGAGCTGTTGCCACACGATGGGTGTCGTAACATATTCCGCGTAGAATTTGTGGGCTTCTCTGGAACTATCGTTGCTGTTATCCGGTGTGTAAATCGTGCATTATTACTATTATTGTATATTATTATTGCCATTGGCGTCGGTCTTTTTATTTCAATATTATCACAACCTGAAATAGTTGGTACGTTCACCACTCCCAATCTGTCACTCTTCCAAACTCTCCGTCCATTTCACAAAGTACTACCCATCACTATTCCAGTCCATCACCGACAAGCTAATCTCTATATCATCACCGCACAAACCTCTCCGTCAACATCCGAACATATCCGATCATCGCCATCATAACCCGTTGGCGTTGGTAGTGCTCTAGCTCACGCTGGGTGTAGTAACATATTCCGCGTAGAATTTGTGGCTCCTCTGGGATTATTGTTGCTATGTTATTCTTTACGTATATCGTGCGGTATTAGTATTATCGTCCATTATTATTGCCATTTGTTTTTTATTCTAATACATTCTCTGTCTCAAATTATTATCAGAGCTTTCAATTTACGCTCTCGCCAATTTTCGCCACTCCCACTGCGTTCCAAATTTTTCATTCTTTTTAAAAAGTCACGCCCATCACTATTTCAATCCATTTATCACCGACAATTCAACCTTTGTAATATTACTACACGAACCTCTCCATCACTATCCAAACAACTTCAATCATTACCTACACACCTTCTCCATCACCGACTTACCAATCATTACCATCCCATCTTTTTCATTTTCATCCATCATCACCATTATCTACGAGACCTTCTGATTGTCACAGCATTCCAAATGTCTCCATTACATTCACCCTAATTTCTTCATCACCCTCAGCAATGCAATATTTCCGTCATCATCATCCCAATTCATCCTATCACAATTCCAGTCTCTCCTACATTATCCCCAAATCCTCCACTTTCCCTCGATTAACTAGTCGGTACCTGGAAATGTCTATCTACAAGTTCACCCGTCATTAGCAATAGCAACTTTCCTTTATCCCAGTCCACCAGCGCCATTTCCATCCCTCATTACGGAGGTGAAATGCAAGCGCGGCCTCCGTGAACTATCAGGGTAGTGAGGGGAGAGGTGGGACTCTCCGGGGAGGAAAGTAACGCGGTGAGAAAGCCGGCGCTAATGTTGGAGCGCCAACGCGCGCAGAAAACAAATGTGGTCGTCCTCCCTGTGCCATTACCCTAAATATCCATTATTAGTAACCCAACATCGACATTACTACCCAAACATATCCATCACCAACCCATTATCTTCATCAACACCCAACACATCTCTATCAACACCACTCCAACATCTCTATCATCCCAACGTATCCATTATCTTTATCCGTCATCATCACCCAATATATTCATCAGCACCATACAAACATCTCTATCACTTCCTTATATATCCATCATCACCACATAAACCATTCTACAGTCCATCCCACTATGTTTCGACTTTCATTACATCCATCACTTCAACACCTTGAAGTTTCATTCTTCATCGGCTTTTCCCCTGTTTCCCATCCCCACCTTTCCTTCATTTCGTTCTTCCCCACCACTCTTCACTGCAACTTCCACTCCAGAACATGTACCGCACACCAGCGCCATTTCCATTCCTCGCCACGGAGGTAAAACGCAAGCGCGTCCGCCTCCACTGGGCAGCGAGGGGCGCGACGGCACCCCCTAGAGGCGAAGGCAGTGCTGCGCGAAAGCCGGCGCTAATGCGAGGGCGCCAACGCGCGCGGGACACACACGCGATCGTCCCCCCCTCACCCTTCGTTATTGGCACTCCGATCTCTCCATCGCCAGCACCTCGGCATCTTCATTATCAGTACCGCCTCATCTCTCATTCCCTCCCGATAACTCATTCATCGCATCCCTAACTTCTCCATCACCACCCCAACATCATTGTTACCACCGCAACATCTTCATCAATATCACCCCAACATCTTCATCACCATCATCCGAAAATTTCTATCATCAGCATCCCACCCCTGCATCATATTTTGATTCTCATAATTTTAATTCCAATAATTTTAAATAAAACTCATAATTTTTTCAATCTCCCCAATATCAGCACACCAATTCTCCACAGTCATTACATCCAAAGCGTCAGCACCCTGAAGTTTCACTTTTCACCAACTGCTGCGCTATTACCAATCCCGATCATTCCTTCAGTTCATCCATTCCCACCACGTTTCATTGCAATTTCCTTGAGTGTCTCGAGTATCACCGGCACATTTACCACAATTCACCGACATTTCCTTCTCTCGCCACGGAGTTAAACTCCAAGCGCTTTCGGTGTGCACTCATTGATTGATTGATTGACTGGTTGATGTTTTCAGGCATGTCAACTGCTATAGCCATTAACCCCTTTAGTGCAGTGATGTTTTATCAAGAGAAGTGGTGATCCAGCGCCGACCTACGGGCTTTATGGGGGACTTTCCCTTGTAGATTTCTCCCACAGCGGTGCACTACCCTAGCAGAGACAAGGTCTGGTCTTCCGACATGTGTGTTACTGTAGCGCATGTAAGTGAAGTGAACTGTAAGGGAAGAGAAGGCAAGGGGGAAGGAAATATATCTCGGGGTTAGTGGTCTGTGTGTTTGGGTAGAGCTCCGACATTCGCCTGGTATTGATCGGAGGAACCACGGTAAACTACCAATCGTATCCGATGGCCACTAGAAATGTTTTCCCAGATAGCGGATAAATGTGACGTAGCTTCATAGATAGTGTGGAAAATCCGGAGTGCAGAGCCTAGGACGTCCCGCTCAGCCACTGAAAGCCTGTGACTGAGCTGAACTCAGCTCGTCATGGAGACCGGGCAACGAGGGGTACAACGCAACTCTCGAGGGGGGAGGGCAAAGGCAGACACTGGGCAGAGTCAACCCGATTGATTGATTGACTGATAAGTGATTCCAGGACCGGCAACTGCTAATTTCATTAGTCCCGTAAGTTTAGTGCCTGTCTTTTCTCGGGAGGCGGTGGTGATCTTCCCCCCTGGATGGTGAGATTTGTCGGCGACCTACCCATCGGCTAACGGGGTTTTCGCAACTAGATATCTCACACCTACAGACCACCGGCACAAGCTCTACCCTTCCCACGAGTACCCCGGAATCTGTGGTAGAGTAGATCATGTAAGTGTAAGTATTTTTAAATAATGAATGAGGAAAAAAGAGGTGACCAATTTATTACAGTACTGCTCCGGTAGTCTCCTGGCATTGATCGAAAAAAAAAACACGAAAAAGTACCGACCAGAGCTACAGGCCACTAGAATTCTTATTCAGGCAGTGAATGAATTCCACCTAACTGCCTAGCTAGTACCGAAAATCCTGCCACCGTCGGGACTCGAACGTCGGATCTCCCGGTCAGAGGCGCCGCACGACTCGCTGGGCTCTAATGCGGGAGTGCGAACGCGCGCAGGGAACAGATGCGGTCGCCTTCACCGCGATGCGCAAACCCAACGCGACAGAGCACCGAGGCAGAGCTCCGTCCGAAAGGAGCTACCTTCGGTCGCAGTGTCTCTATTTCCTTGCTTTTAGTGACTAAGTCACCTCTATTTGAAACAACGCGTTCCAAAATGTTGCTGAGAAGAAAAAAATTGATAGAGTTTTAATGTATTTTTCCAGATGATATAAACGAGAAATTGAACTAAAATACTATGCCCATAAATCTGGCAAATAATATGTTTTCACGCTGTTTCTCAATTTAATCTGTCGAGCAAATATGTTTTCACGCTATCTCCCAATTTACCGTTTTCTATATCCACGATAATTATACTATGGTAATTATCTCTTTCATTCTGAAAAACTGATAAATAATCCCGAATTTGGAATTGTATAGGCTATCAAGTAATTTCCTTTTACATAATTCCTGCATAACATATTTTTAATAAATATATGTATTGAAATACTAGTTAATGGAATCACAGTAAGAAATACGTTGCTGCAATCACGATATTAAAAACATATGCTGCCGAAGGAACATTTACATTCGCCGTAGGCACCGAGAGGAATTGAAATTAAATTGGAGTTCATTATATACCAAGTAATCAATTTCACACCGTTGGTATAGCAGTGAAATATATTTTAGAAGTACAAACCCTTAAGAGTATCTTAACAATTGAAAAGAAAATATAATATACACATATAAAATTATTCCTAATGAAAAAATTGTTATTATTTAAGCATTCACAATTATGTTTCTTTTCAAATTTCTTATGGTAATAAATGAGTTTGAAGTAATCCAATTAAATTCCAATTAATCATGCTAAATTATTTTCATTTTCCGGTGTCTTGACCAGTTACACACAGCTTGCCTGCTGCACATTTGCAGTCTAAAACGTTTGTTTTAATATGTTCGATGCGACATCAATTCGTGTAACTACACGCCTGTTCTAGAGCAGCAATTCTGCGCGTTTAATAGTACAATTTCATTGATATGGAAGTAGAACAATTTCATTGTTAGGACCTGTGACCTTGCTACAGCGTTTCGTGGTGCAGCAGTGCGCTTTCCAAGTTGTAAAATGTATTTAGAATAGTCGAAACTGTCGTATAAAATAAAATGGCATGATACCGAAGAGTAATTACCTTTATCTTTGGAATGAGATTTCTTACATATGTGAAAAGAACAATTATTGTTTTTATCCTTAACTAGAACTTTCTGTATTGATACATTAGAACCCAGCAATGCTGACTGTCCACAGGTCATTGTGTGTATATGATACTGTGATTCACAAAACTTACATATTGATTGAAGAAAAAGTTTTCACAGAAATATAAATGCGTCTTTCTGTGACGACACAACACTCTCTTTCGTATTGATCATCACATACTACATCTCTTCTAATGATCTTCAATTTCGCATTATTGAATAATCTCCAAATTTTCGTGCTGGTAAAAGTTTGTTCTTTATCGACCATAAATACCTTGTGTTTTTACATGTTAGGTGGAAATAAACAATTACTAGTTTCGAAACTATTAGAACATTTAAAAGCATGTTTGAAAATGAGTAATTTTGATACAAATTACCTCCTGACAAGAACATGGTATGTATAAGACTTTCGAGCCTAAATATCTAGCCTAATAATTAATCAAAGCTTAGTAATTAGTTAACAAATGGGAGAGTGAAGTACTCTAAAGTAAAAAAAATAGTTATTATTTTTATGTTTAGAAACAAACGTTGTTAGATAAATACTGTAATATTAACAAGCCAGAAAGTAAACATTTCTATCTACTTCGTGCAAGCAATCCCTTTCCCAAATGTCCTGTGATCGTACTTCTCTGAATTCAACGCTGAACGGGGAAACCCTGTTTTTGAGATTCACTATTTGTTGAAAGTGACTACGCGAAATGTGTAATTGCGGTGCAGGTAGAGTACAACGGAACTGTGGACACGACGGCGTTTGCATGCAGTAGAGGCAAACCCCAACTCCGGCGTGCAATGAGTTTTCTTTATGAATTCCAAGCTAACGGAAATTCGAAAGATAAGCTATATGGAGCAAAGGATGATTGAAAGAGCAGCGATGTGATATAGCAACTCATTTTCCATTTTTGTTAAGGATTGCTAACAATGATACATAAACGAAACGTGAACTCAAAAGATTTATATTTTTCAAGGAAACCATTCAGAGTAGTGTATGATAAATTAGAATTTATTTGTTATCTATTTTATTTTATTTTGTACTTTTTTCGCTACGGAGTAAAGTTTTCTAATGCTGCGCGTGAAAACGGCGAATTTTCGGCAGGAAAACTCTTATTACAGGGTTCAGAAAACGAAAAAGAGAATAAGTCCAGTTGTTAAATTTAGAAATGAAAATCCTTTAACTGTGGTGTTACCAGAATCCATGTTTTATAGGTCGTTGAAATCGAAAACTCGAATGGCGGTAAAACGTCTATCTGCGCGTTCGTCTGTCCGGTAGCCTGTATGTCCGTCTCCCCCTCTGTTAATAACACTAGCGGCTAAACAATTCAGCCGATTTCCTCCAAAATCGATATTCCCCAATCGATCGATGCCCAATTACCGCGACCTCTTGAATTTGAAACCGATATTTTAACTGTGGAGGTTACTTTACATGAAGCCCCTGGAACAATTTTCAAGAAATGGCTTCATCATTTTTGATTAAAGTATGTCGTTGGATAGTGTGAAGGACGTTTCAGAGGATGGTGCAGGTCTCATATTCGTTAAAAACCCTATTTTTTAAAAAAAATACAGACATTTAAAATATTTGGCGTCTTTCTACCGCTAAAATTATGAAGATAAAAAATTGTCTCTTAAGGAAATCTGTTCGTTAAAGATAGATTTTGAAATAAGGTCATGTACAATTTTTCAAAAAATTTAGTTATTTTCGTGAAATTGTAGGTAAAAGTACGGGTAAGAAAGTACATGCTGTTGTAGCGCCACTAGATTTAATTTATTTTATTTTTATTTTATAATTTATTTTATTTTTACTTCATTTTTACTTCATTTTATCTTTAATTTATTTTAATTTTATTTTAATTTAAATTTTATTTTATTTTTATTTTAGTTTTTATTTCTATTATTTTATTTATTTTATTTAACCAACCTGGATCGATGAGGTAGCTAAGAGCGTGTACCGACTCACGTCGTGTACCGTCTCGGTCTAAAGGGTCGTTGGTTCGAGTTCGCGCTTGGTTGTTTGTCTATCTCTAATGTATGCGTTGTCGTAGAGGGCCTCGCGTTCTGCTGACCCCAGTTCAGAGGAGCCCAAAAATGTGCTGGTGTCTAGTGTATGGTCAAATTTGCATCCCTTCGAGTAGTTAAGGGTAACCGGCACTCGGCTGATTAAAAAACCTCGAAAAAAAATATTTATGTATTTTATTTATAATAGGAAGAAAAATGTAAGGGGTCTCTTGACAATAAGACATGAACATTTTCGAGACGCTCGAGAGGTCTAATCCTCGCTGTCGATGATGATGATGACTTTATTTTTCTTTTTTTTTTCGTTAATCGGCCGACTACGACCACGCATGCAAGCATCCTGCATTTACCGTGGCTCAGTTTTTATTTATTATCGCGGTGGCAAGTGCTTGCAACAACTTTTTGGGGGGACCAGCATTTTAGCTGGATCCGATTTTTATCCCCCACGGTTGTTAGCCCTGGGGGTATGGAAGATGAAATGATGATACGATGATAATGGGGGTGATAAGACAACACATACAAACATACACAAATACATCCATGCCCGAGGCGGGACTCGAACCCGCGATCTTCTGGTCCGAAACCACTCCGGCACTACTGCCTTAGCGATCTCGGCCATCTGATCGACATTTTTGATTTTATTTTATTTATTTTGTCACACCATTTCGTATTTTCTGCGTGTGCGTAGCAGGTAATTTGGTCACACTGTAGTGGTCCCGCCCGCGAACCCGCAGCTGCCCTGCAACCACCCTGGGCGATCCTTCCGTTGTGAAGGCTGCGGCAGGCAGAGCCGGAGAAGCACGTAATTGGCCCTTCTGCGCCACCTCGACGAAACTAAGGGAATATATATATATATATATATATATATATATATATATATATATATATATATATATATATATATATAGAGAGAGAGAGAGAGAGAGAGAGAGAGAGAGAGAGACGTGCTTATTACGTACAGTAATCTCTTCGATGCGGGGCCGCTTGGCACATAATTTGGTATTGGTTTATAATTAACAGCCCAAGATATATTTGGTACTAGAAACAAAACATACTCTGTACGTGGTACCTTTTATTGAAATATGATGTTAGATTTACAAGATTAGTAATTTTCATTTATGCGTGATTTTGTGCTTATTTTATGATTACGGGCCTTAGTGATGATGATGAAGTGCCGAAAATTATCTTGCGTGTTTCAGTAATTAATGCTAACTACTCTTCCGGTAGCTGGCGAATGAATAGATTTAGCTCAAAATACTCTTGATCGTTTTCTCTGTTTTTCACTTTTATTGGATAACTTCAAATAAAATGAGAAAACTATTTACATGAAGTTCTATATTCGTACAGACAAAATAATGATAATAATTAAAAAAGTAGTCCTAAGTGTTGGATATTTAAAATCTAATATCTTACGATAATAAATATATACACCAATAATTCCACAGTACTATTACTGCAGTGCCCGGTGTGTTGTAGACAGAAAATGCATGGCAGTAAAAAGTCCGTGATACTTACCTTTTGTCCCGTTTTATTATCTCACTCGAATGGAATCGTCCAATAGTCCAACGTAGTTTTCTTTAAACTCACCTGAAACGAATAAAAAAGAACATTTGAACATTCATACAAAAGGTAAGTGTTCGAACATCAGTTTTCTACCAATGAGAATAACTTATAATGGTCAGGAAATTGGAAACAGCCAACACATATTTGCATTTTAATAATTTCATTTCATTGCAAATGAAAATGATTCTCTTTCAGGAGGAAAACAGTCTTTACGCCTCTATGTTGAAGAATCCTTCATGTCGACACAATTTTTACACATGGGGTCAAAATTTATACACGATTCATTGTATTGTTTGCTTTATCTACTGTTTGATGCATATTTTAGTGTACGCACGATCACATTTTCCTATGAAATACCTTTTATGGCATGAGTGATGACCAGACGTAAAGTAGAAAGATGAAAAGTATGCACAAATATAGAGAAAAGTTTGGTAAAGAATCTCATAATATTTTAAAATAATTGTCTCACACTTTTTCGAAATAATACAGTGATGTGTATTCCAAGTTGAGCAATATGCGTAAAATTACGTTACAATATAGTTCTATATTATACTTTAAAAAATCGGATTATGTGAAAAAATGTCTGTATAAATTTCGTATGGTTAATTACCCGATTTCAATCCTCTTAGATGGATTTCAGGGAACTTCATGTTCTCTCTTTCAAATTTTAATGTAAGGCTAGAGATATACCTCTGAAGAGAATTCTGATCGACAATAATTCAAAAAAGTCGACACAACAAAATATGATGCCTAATCGGCATGTAGTACACAAAGGTAAGTTATTAAATCTATAAAATGTTAATTTAGGAAAGAATTCTATACAACGACGTAGCCGTGGATTAATTTTAAAACTACTTTATCATAGGTAATACCACGAGTTCTTTGAAACTTGTCTGAGAATTTCCGAAGTACGAGTGTTATTTAATAGAACTATCCCACGAGTGAAATTATGTCCAACAGAGTTCCAAAATATGCCAAATTTGAAAATAATTGAAAGCATCGGTTCAAATCAGAGGTTATGTTGTAATACATAACCTTTTTATTGGACATCAACATACCAATCGATGAATAAGTAATGCCTCCTAAGATAGATAAGTCACAGTTTATGATTGGCCAGTAGGTAGAAGCGGTAAGAATAATCGGATGCAAAAATCGATACACTTTTTGAGATAAACCGCCCTGATTGCGGCATTTTGGATGTATAGATAAATACTATTGCTTTTAATTTCACGAGAAGAATCGTCAATGTAATTCTAAGATTATCAGGTCTACCACACTCTTTCGCAATTCTACGGATGAAATTTTATCCGACTATCAACATAGTCTCCCATATTAACCTTTTATTGTATTGGAGGAGGAGTTCTAATCACAAAAATTCAGAGCGTGTGGTTTCCAGCTCACTGATCGGATCCGTTCAATTAATTACTTTCCTTCGAGAAAACGAAATTCGTTCCAGTGATCGCCGAAGTCGAACAGTGCACTGCAAAGGAAGATCCAGCTCTTTTAGACCCACTCACCAACCCACACCCCTCTCCGCCCCGCCCCAATCTGCTCCACCCCCACCCGAACCCCGCCACGCTTAGGGACTTTCGCCCGTCTTTTAACCGAGTTTCACTTAGTTCACAATTTCCAAGATCAACAGCTGTAACTCTGTTAGCAGCATATGCCCCGGAGGCCTGGCCCTCTTATGGGGGCGGGAGAGCGGACGACGGTGCTGCCGCGAAGAAGACTACGACGTCTGTGCGAAGAGATCGAGCAAGACGCGCCGAAGAAACGTAGGGCGCTGCAGAAGTTCTTGTTTTGTCAGGTTCGTCTCGCATCGCGCAACGCCTAGACGACTGAAATACGCCAGTGCTCTTTCCCACAAGATAACGCCGCACTCCCGGATTGCCGCGAGTGCTGCTCAGAGGTTCCCTGCTCGTGTTAATGTTCGCGGTTGCGATAAACGCCCGCTGTAATAGAAACAAACCGATGTATTCTTAGGCTAATTTGTTCTACTACAGACAGCCGAGCGCGCAAAAAAATGGAAGCAAAAATCTCTGGTCGCATCGTAACTCAATTGAGGAGAATTTTTATATTTTAAAAGCAATATAAAGTCTTTAAATTTTCATCCAATACACAACTAATTGAATTTTCTAACCGAGTGAAATTGAAAAGGGAAAATTAAATAAACTAATACGACATGAAGTTAAATTAGTCTACTTTGGGTTTTTTTAGTTCGTAAGCCTGTTACTTGGCAAAAAGAGTGCGATGGAATATTTCTCACTTAATACGCGGTAGACAGAACGGATAGAATATATGTAAAATGATTACGATGAACTTTATTTTCTGCTCTTTTTTTATTAATTTCCTTACTAAAATTTCAAATGAATATTTTTCGCATTCAATACGGTGCAATTAATAGATATGAACAAAATATTAAATTAAAAGATGAAAATTCGAACTGTATATTCGGATCGTAAAACGCTATTTGATATAAATGATAAGTTCAAATTATTAAACTATAAAAATGCATTCATTATAGAGAAATATATTTGCATAACAAACCAACAAATTATCTAAATTGAAGAGATCGGATGATTTCTTCTAATACTGGATATTTGATAACAATTTTATTACTGAAAATACTACTTGAACTACATAGATGCTTCAGGTTTCGTTCCAAAATATATTTTACACACTTCATGAAATCAAATTTACTTTACCTCTATTCATTTTTACTAATAATAAAACTTGTCTAGAATTGACCTTCGTCATTCAAATTACGTTATTTCCCGAATTGCTTTAAAACCAAAGACCTTATATGAAAAATTACAGGACGAAGAGTAATTATTCCTCAGAAAAATCATAAATATTACGTCGTAAATACCGATCCTAATAATTCTGGGCGACTGTTACTTGTTCTTTAATATAATTGGATAAATCGGTGGTAGAAAGAAAAAAACAATATTAGAAGGAACAGGCATTCCCTTATGTTACTAGAAATTTGTTACGCATCCACGAAACTGACGTAAACTGAACATGTTTCTATAACATGAAATGATACTTAAGGACAAACAATATCCACAACTAACAAAAGAAAAGTTAATTCTCTCAGTTCATCAGAAACCTACAAACAATGCATATCACCACCTTACAATCCTTCCTATTGCCATCTTGTAACACACACTAATTTATTTCATTGCGTACTTAAATCTTGTTGCAGGGAAAATTCAGAAACACTCCAAGCGCACGATGAAAAATGTTCCAAGCTCGTTCCGGCCATCGCCCTTGTAAAGTACGTCGCTCTCAATGTAAACTCTTTGCTCGCGCCTCGCGCCCTCGCCTTCTTTCTTCCCCAAAAAATCCGCATGCAATAAATAAAGGAGGCCTCCACCCGAACAAAAGACGCACTCTCTGCGCCACCGTCCCGGGACGCGGGCCGGAGTCGCGCTATCAGATCTATGAGGGCCTGGGGTGGAATAAATAGAGCAGTCGAGAATCGAGAGGCCGAAATCACGGCCTAATACTAAATAACCCCGGGATAGAAAGAATCTGCGCGTGCAAGCGAGTGGGTGGGTTGGGGGAGGGGCGAGTTGGTCCTGGAGCGGTCGCTTAGTGGCTGGACGCGTCTGGAATGGTGGGAAGGGAATGGGGGGAGAATAAGTGGGATGGAATGTGGTGGAATGGTTTGGATGAGGTGGATTGGTGTTGGTGGGGTAGGATGTTTGGGGAAAGTCGATGAGTGGGAGGATGGTGGGAGATGAAAGTTAGCAGGATTGGTGGGTAAGTAATGAGTGAGTAGGAATTGAGAGTTCGATTGATGAGAGAGTGGGTGATGAGTGTGCGGATGAGTGGTCGGGTGAATGATAAGTGAGTGGGTAGGAGTAAATGAGTGGATAGCTGTTAAGTGTTGAGTTCGTTGTGAATTTGTGACTACGCGATGAATATGAGTGTGTGATGACGGTGAGTGAGTAAAAAGAGTGAGTGGATGGGTGATAAGTGTTTGGGTGGGTTTGAGTGTGTGTGTGCGTTATGAGTGGATTGGTGATGGGTGGGTGTATTTGTCTTGATTATGTGAATGGGTGATGAATTTATGAGTGGGTGATGATTGTGGCAGAGTGAGTAAGATAGGTGGGTGAAGAGAGCGTGTGGGTGGTTGATACGTGGGTGGGCATGTGATAAATGGATGAGTGGGTGGTAGATAAATGGTTTGATTGGTGATCAGTACGTGTGTGGGCGATGATTTTGTGTCTGGGTGATGAATGTGTTACTGGGCGATGAAGATGGGTAGGTAGCTAACGAGAGTGAGTGGTTGGGCGTTTGATGAGTGGGTGATGAGGGTGAGGGTAAGCGTGTGTGGGGGGAAGGATTGTGGGGGCGGTCACTGCCTTGCAAAGCGGGCGGGGTCACTGCCTTGCCATTAGTGGGAGGTTGGACGCGACGGGAAAGGGGTGGACGAGCTGGTAGTTGGCTGGACGCGCCGGGAAGTAGCGGAGACACTGAGGACTAAGTGCGAATGGATTTATGTGAACCTCGGTCAAAGGTAGAACGATAGAGGAGGAAGAACATTAGAAAAAGTGATGTAGGAGAAAGGAAGGTAAAGAATCTAAGGATTAGAACAGGAGAGGATAATAATGAAACATTGGGAGAATTTCACTACTGAACGAAAACGTCAGGAAGGGGTATTCAAAGGCACAGTGGAAGTTGAAAAATTAATGTAAATAAATAAGAAAATAAATAAGCAGATGATAATAGACAATAAGCTCCACTGATATCGAATTACATATTTTAATTTAAATAACTGAAAAGGAAAACACGATCACAAAATATTACAATATAAGCAGACAATAATATTTTCTAAGGATACAACAGTCGTGAAAGGTAGCGTTGAATGATGGTGTGTTAGCATCACTTTTGTTCACGGAATACAGAAAGGCAAATTTCTTGTATCTTCACGTTATTCACAAGTAAGGGATCTATATATCCAGAAAGCCCATTTCGTCATAGAACGTATGTCGATGTGCGTTCAGCAGAAGATCAAATACAGACGCACGTGCCAGCGCACAAATAGCAACCGAGACCGAGCGAGCGAGAAAGAGAGAGAGAGAGAGAGAGAGAGAGAGAGAGAGAGAGAGAGAGAGAGAGAAGAAATGGGAGTGAATGAGAGGGACCGAGGAGGAACGCGAGAGGTGAGAGTTGAGGAAGCGCCTCCGAGCGCGTAGGATATCCAGGAGGTGGCCTCCAGGCAATATCTCCTATATACGGCCCGGGTATCAGTAATATATCACGGCGGAGGTGCACATATACGGCCGCAACGCGGGAGCCGGACCTGCGTTATTTATTACGGCGGAGGCTGCGCACGATGGGCGGCGCAATCGTCCCAATCTGCCTCCGCCTCCTCCTCCTTCTCCATTTCCACCACCTTCCCTCCACCTCCTCCTCCTCCGCTGCCCTCCAATGAACAAATAGGCGGAGGAGGCCGATCGCAGCACAGGTCACGCACGAGCTGCGCCACCCCATCCGTCTGCAGGGAAATATCTCCAGCGTTACAAAGGAGGAGCGCCTCGGAAAAGTTGCAATGTTCGAATTTTTGCGAATTCCCCCCCCCCCCTCTGAAGGGGGAATGAATAAATATAACCTGTGTGATGAATGTACTGGTGATGATAATAAAAACCAATAAACTAAATAAACAGAAATTTAACAAACATATATTTGTCTTTAGGATTTACTACTTAAATATTATTGTGATTACTGTTAGTGAACATATTTTATTATTGTGCCTTAAAGATGTTGAATAGTTTGATTCAATAATAATTAATATAAAAATAATGGTAATAATAATAACAATACTATAAATAATAATAATAATAATAATAATAATAATAATAATAATAATAATAATAATAATAATAATAATAATAATAATAGCTTTTTGGTATTCTTTCCGTTGCTCTCCTCATACGCAACTTTATCTTCTTGTTCAGTCAAAAAGAAAATACGTGTTATATTCAAAATTGTTATTATGATTTTAGAATATTAGAATTGGAACAAACAAAAAACACAATATTTATCAACGTGAATAGTCAATATTTTACTACTTACAAAGGATACAAATGGTGTCATAATGAATTCCAGATAATTTCTTCTTTGAAATTATAAAATATGTTGTCATTATTATGCATATAATAAATTCAAAACTGCAGAAAAAAATAAAAAAATTCACTTCATATTCAAGAATTGCAACAGAAATGGATGAGTGATGCTCTGAGCATTAGTTGCGATGAAAATGATTAACGTTTTTAAATAACAGTATTTTTGAACTTCCAGGTTCATTGGAAATTAATACATTTCATATATTTTCAATTGCTGGCAAAGTTCATGGTTTATTGATTTGGACCAAACACTAAAATGGCAGTGGTTTGCTAAACGAACATTACCGAAGACCAGTTCATATATTTTGATTACTAATTGCATCAAACATGCCACCACAAATTATGCAGATGATTGAACTGGCTAAACTGTAATCATTTCTCAAATTTACGCAAACCACATATATCGTAATTTCCCATTGGTATCAAATTATATAATACATTAAATAATACACTTACACCGAAAATCGATTTGTTCTTCTGAAATCACTTTGGAACTCAGGAAATTACTAACTGGTTAATGTGTAATGAAAGCAAACATTAATGTTAAATGTTCAACAGGAAATAATTTATATCACATATCAATTTCATCTTCAAAAGTCAATTTATCTTTTGCGCTCATTTTGTTATACCTAAAAATTTCCACACTGATATTGGGCTCCATGAATGACTTTTGGAGTAACTTATTTTTTATTTGTGCGTGTGTAATGGTGCTCTTCATATTCAATAACTTGCTGACAGTCCGGTTACAAAAACTTATATTTTGTCCAACTTTTAAAGCAATTTGTAACACATTTATCTACCTACATTATGAAATTTCATTTGTTAGGCGTTTCATTAAATATTTTGAAATAATTTAAAAAATGTGTTTTCAATTATACTGTACATAATGTTCTATCATAATTGTAGAATACACTGGCCTCAGTCGACATTTGAGATGTTATATAAACAAAACTTTCATGGTAACAGAAACAGTGGTGTGAAACAGTGAAATCGAATCTTGATAATAAAATACTCGTAGATAGTCTATGAAAAAATACATTAAAATAATGCAATGTATTGAGACATTACATAAGAGAAACTTACATCGTAACTGAAGGCACTGGGGGTAACAAAAGGTAAATCCATACTCTTCATAACATAATACATCGTTTATACACAATAAGACTAAATAATTCCCTATCGTAGAAGAGTAATATCATAACAATTCACAGTGTTCACTACCGAATATGAAAGCAACAACTCCCACGCGCCAGGCGAACACCTGGCACCGACACGGCTTGAGTACTCTTCCAATTGTGCCGCTCGAAGGCACCGTCTCTAACGAAGTCTCGTTAAACATTCCATCTCAACGGCAGCGATACCCCGTCAAAGCCGTTAACGCAACGACGGCGACGACGTCGGCGGGAAGCGGCGACGACGAAATCCGAAGGGTGCGGAGCTGTGACTGTTCGTTTCGTTCGGGCTCCGCCCGCGTAAAATGTTTACACGGGGAATAAAACCTGCGAGGCGGCGCCGCCCGCCGCCGCTCGCCCACTCACCCTCTAATTAAGGATTCGCCGCTCGGCGCCCCGCCCCGCCACGCCCCGCCACGCCCCGCCGCGCCGTGCCGCACCGCGCCCGCCGCCGCAGACAGCCGAAAGGGCGCACGCGCCCAGAGAAAGGGGAAAAGCCGAGGTGAAAGGGGAAGGCGAAGGAAAAAAAGACCGGCCGGATGTTAAAAATTTCGCACAGAGAGGGAAGGTAGGTTTTCTTGGAAGCGGCGGAGGAGAAACGCAAAAGGAATGGTACGACGGAGCAACATCATCGTCATTGTCGTCATCGTCATTGCCATGATTGCCAGGTTCGTCAACATCATCGTGGTCACCATGACCAACGTCGTCACCATGACCGTCGTCACCATCGTCATCGTCGTCGTAGTCATCAGTCAACATCATCAGATGTATTTTCATCGCCTTCAACATCGCCGTCAACGTCGTCATCAACGTCAACGTCGTCATCTCCGTCAACGTCATCATCGTCAACGTGTTCATCATCGTCAACGTCATCGTCAACTTCATCATCGTAAACTTCGTCGTCAGATTCTTCTGCGAGTAGATAAGTAAAAGGGCGCACGCCTCCGAGAAAGGGGAAAAGGCCGTGGTGGAAGGGGAAGGCGAAGGAAAAAAAGACCTGCCGGATTTTAAAGAATGCTCACAGGGAGAGAAGGTAGGAGGTTTTCTTGGATGCAGCGGAGAAACGCGCAAGGTTTCGTAAGACGGGGTAACATCATCGAAATCGTCATTGTCATTATTGCCGTCGTCTACAGCATCGTGGTCATCAGCATTGTTATCAATACCGTCACCACCGCCATCGTCGTCAATATCGTCAGTCGACATGGTCTTCGTCAACATCGTCGACGTCATCATCATCAACTACGAAGCAGGAGAGATGGCTGGGTATCAACTGATGTCACTGCAGTCCCTTTGACCGAAAGGTCCTATGTTCGATTCCCGACAATGGCAGGATTTTAGACACTAGATTGAAAGCTGGGTCCAGGTGATAGGGAAGGGGGAGGAAAAATACCGATGAAATATTATAGAATTCTCAGTGGAAGGAAAGATTGGAGATTTTAGGAAGTAACGGAGGAGAAACGCGCTATGAATGCTATAAAAACGGACACCATCCATTGTCGCCGCCACTATCATTTTCGTCACCATCGTCGTCGCGGACGTGATGATTTTCGACGTACAATGAACGGTAAGGATTGGATAATGAATTTACCATTGAAAGGGAAGCGACTTATGGAATGTATGATGCAGTTTACAGATAAAAATGTGTGAATGAAGAAATTACACGAACTATCCTCATCAGCTATTGTTTTTTCATCTTCTTCATGTGATTAGTTAAACGGACGTAAATGTCAAAACAAAGGAAAAGACGAAGAGAGAGAAAGACGAAAAAAACTACCGGCCAGAATTTCAAGATTGTTTACAGAAAATGTCGGTTGGGAATTCACAGGAAAGGTAAGGAAGATGTAAGATGAAAAAAATTCAGAACGTAGAAAAAGACCGTATCCGGTGGAAGAATGGGTAAAGGTCAAGATCAAAGAATAACACTGAAAAAAGAGATCGGTTGTTATAGATGTTGGGAGGATAGGAGAGCTTAAAATTTAATTACTGACGATTTGAAGAAAAGTGGAATGTATCGTACAAAATGAAAATTACGAAGCAAAATATAAATGAGTCACTAACTGATAGGGAACTTTGTAAAAAATGCAGATGTAATAAGATAGAAAATAATACGAAATTCCGTATAAAAAAGTAAATGTAGAAAATCTGTGGCAGATAAAATCCTTGTTGAAATTTCGAGAACATACTAATAACAACCGACCTGAATATTTAACGGCGGAAGTGGCTGAGAGAAGGCACACAGAAAACGTTACATGAATTGCAAAAATTAAATTAAGAATAGAAAAAAATGAAATTTAGGAAAAAGGGACAAATGAATAAATGTGATTAAATAAAAACGTGAAAGGTGTGTAACAGAGAGAGTAGCAATTAGAAGTACACAATATTAAAAAGAAAATATAAGCTGACCCTCAAGGGACAATAAAAATATCCTGCAGAGTAATGATTAAGGTTAGAGGACGAGACGGAGAAAAAAGGGCGGACGATTTTTCTGCTAGAAACTGTAAAAAAACAGTATATGATATAGACGGAAATACGACCATTACTCATTGACGTTTTCTACAAAAGAGACGAGGCGAATGAAAAACGAAACACAACCTATTCGAGAACAATTAAGAAATTTATAAAGAAGGAAATTGTTGATGAAAAAATAAGATTATTGTGAAAATGGTTCTCGAGATCCTGTAAAGCGCACCATTTACATCCAGCGTCAAAACACCATTAAACCTAGTACTAACACTACCACGCCATCGTCGACAAACAAAATTTCTCGAAACGCATTATGATTTTGATTTTTGCCTGTGTTATTTCAATTCCGTCATTTAATTAGCAATTTAATTATCAGCTATCATTTATTTTTCAGCCAATTTTAATTGAAAAATGTCCAACACTGTTTCAATTTAACTGTGGAGAATGTATCGTACATTCAATCGACGTTCAATACGTGATTACGTGGTAAAAATGAAGTACAAGATTGTAATTATTTAAAAAAATATTGTTAGTCTAAGTTTACTCTTAAAAAAATTTCAAAATCAATTTGTTACAAATATTATGTGCTAACGATTCTGAATATATACATATAGAAATTTAATTTGAACAAAATTAACTGTCGTAATGCAATCGCAACGAACACGTTTGTGATGGAAGGTTTTCAGTATAGACGCGATTTAATTGTACACTATAGGAAACTATTTTTGAAATAACAACAATATTTTCACTATTATTGCATTACTGAATCGTTATTTAATCAATTAATTGTATTTGATGAAGTAGAGGACAACTAAATTCATGTTTCAGGTTTCAAGAACGTGAATACAGCATTTTGTAAGAGCATATTTCCATTCTAGATCTTTAGGATTACTGGGTTGCTGATAACATTTATTTCTTACGTATCAATACTTAATTACAATCAAAGCGTTAAAATTAACATAGAAATGTTACTTTAACATAACATATATGCACTATTAAAAATGATAATTATAATAAATGCAAAAAATGGCAGAATTATAATAGGATAATCTTTATACAATGGTATTTCGACTAAATAAGAACACTTACTATAAAGATTCAATAAGTAAACGAATGAAAGTAAAAACTGAAAGTAAAAGGTGTTCAAGACTCTTTTTACTAGGAAAAAAGTACTGACTCTATGGAGATTTTAATTGGTGATAAAAATAGAAATAGGAAAAATAGCTTTTGTTGCACGATCGCACATTTCCAGAAATATTTTCAGTATATTCAAAAACTTCTGAAAACACGTAAAACGTTAAAAAGACGCTTGAAATGTGAAATGTTCACGTTGACGTCTGATGTTTGCATCGTTTGCATTTACCTCCCCTTCATCAATTGTTCCACCGAATAAAACAAATGCAGGCTTTTGAATTTAGTTTACATTTGATGTCTCGATGAGAGTGAGACTCAACATACACGTTCATAATCCATCTAAAAATTAACAAGAGTTTACGGCTTCCCAAACCTTTACTCACTTTCCGTTCTTTCTAATTGCCCAAAGATGGAGTACGTCGTGCCTTCACTTGCGCCCACGACCCCGAAAAAATGCAGTCGAATTAAAGGGCGGGGGTCTTTCCCTTCGTAGCAGCGACCGGCGTTCGTCGTTTGGCGATCTTTCCCACCGCAGCAGCAGCAGAGGAAGATGGCTGACTGCGGAGCCCGCTCACCGACTCTCTCTCTCTCCAGCCAGGCACGCGCGCGAGTACGGCGAAATGAAGCACCAAATCACCGCAGCGGAATTAAGACGTAATCTTTCCCGAATTTCCCACTCGCTCGCGCCCGCCCTTCTGCCCTTTTTCTTCTTCCTCCGCTGTGCTTCGCTTCGTTTCCTTCCCGCATCACTTTCCGATTGCGACCGCCTCCTCCCGCGCTCCCACGCCTTGGCAGAATCCCTCCCGCCGAAAATTCCTCCCTTTCCCTCTCATATCCCACTTTTCTTCTGCGCGGCGCTCCATCGATAGAAGCTGCATTAGTGCGTCGTAAAGCCGGCAGGCATCGCCACGTCCGTACGCCTGCCCCCGGCGAGAACACGGCCCAGCCCCTAGATAGAATTGAGAGACTTTCCGCAACATAATGGCCGCATCCTCCTGCTCTTCTTTTCCGTCTTATCAGAGAGAGGCATTTTATAATGGGTATAAACAAAGGAAGGTTGGATGCGCATCATGATTGCAGTGGCGGCGACGGTGCCGGTTCAGAAGCGGCTCGCCGTTTTACTGCAAATGGGCTACGAGACATTTCAAAAAGTACGCGACCGTATTGCTTTAAATGTCGAGGCCTTACGTGTTTCGCAGAAAGCCGGCCGTAAAAATGCCACAACGTCCTGAAGATGCTGAATAAAGCAAAGCGAGTTTGTATTCGCGGCGACAGAACGCCGGAGCATCGGGTCGTGTGCTTTTTGCACGCAGACGAAAGGGCGTGTGGCGAGAAAAAAAGGAGCTAAGTAATTCTGAATTGTTTACCGGTTGCCAGGGTAACGGAAGGCCATCGCTTTGAAGATTTGTAACGCCCGTCTGAGAGAAGAAAAAAGACGGTTGTTGGGGTCGCAATGTGACAAGGAGTGGGTTTGATATCGTTTGCTAAGTCGTAAGTTAATGCACCTGATGGGGAAAGCCCAAACCCATTACTCTTATCCAGTTGTTTTAGGTTTCTTCCAACGATGTTTTCTCGACAAATATGGAGTTTCAAGGATGTAATTCTTAATAAAAAACATGTGGTACTACGACGTAGCTCACACTTTATCATATTATTTGTAATAGTCTTGAAAATTATATTAAATATATTTCAAAGGATATATGTTTAGGTTTGTTTTACACCTTATAAAAACTTAAAGAACCCTTTTAAATGAGTTTTGGGCAAAAAATATGTAAAATATATGCCTGTTTGCATCTATGAGAGCTTCTCAAATAAATCAAATATTCTTGAGTTTTATAAACATTACAGGGAATAAAAATCCAAGTTCTGCGCAATAAATTAATAATTTTTTTTTTATTTTGAAAGACAGCATTTTTCAAATCTAGAACACAATACTCGTGACGTTCGTTTATTGCAAGTATTCTCATGCATATTTATACAAAACATAACTCCCACGCATTATGTCCGGTCACCTAGAATGTTAAGCTCTCATGAGTCCTTTTCCACAACCTTCGGTTCTGGGAAGAATTCATCCCAGATGAGGCCTCAGACGCATGGTTACCCACATCCAGGACAATGTTTGAAGTTGCTATCATCCAAGCAACATTTGCACGAGAATAATGTAATTGATGATAAATTTTAAGAAGGTTTTTTCTTTTATACTTACTTTTCGCGCCATTATTTACATATCGAAACATAAATTGCAGCATTCATTAAATCCGATGTAGGAAATGATTTTAGAATGGAAGCTAAGGATAATTTCAAAACCAAATGTTTCTTCAGTAAAAAATCGTCCTTTCCTTCTATTTTAACTTATAATTCGGAACGAAGACAGAGTAGGCTAGTGAAAAATGTTCCTGCAAACAATGCTGGCAGAGAAACAAGAGATTAATCGACCAGCATCACGTGATTCGACAGCGTCCACTTGTGCCGTGCGCCCAATCCGCTGGTTGTTTTGCCTAGAAGATAACCCCGCGCACAGACAACACAGCAAGCGTTTCTGGCGGGCGCCGTTGGGGCGCTGCCAGCGCCGCCGCGCGGCAGCGGTTGTGCCGCGCGGGCGCGGAGGCCTCAGGCAAACAGGCACTGGAGGGCCATCGAAGCTAAGCCGCTTGCTTCCGGCCGCATCATTGCGCCGCCGCGCAGCGTCGGGCTGAGAGGCCGCGCCGCAGGCAAACACGTACAGAGACTCCGGGGGCCGTGGAGGCAAGGACGCGTGGGGATGAGGACGTGTGTGGGTGCGGAAGCGTGGGGGAGAGAACGCGTGAGAGCTGGGACGAGTGGGGGCGGGGACGCGTGGGGGCGGGGACGCGTGGGGGCGGGGGCGCGAGAGGGCAGGCACGCGCTGGGGCAGGGACGCATAAGGTCGGAGACGCATGGGGCCATGACGCATAGAACCGGGGAAGCGCGGAACCGGGGGGGAGGGGGCTGGGATGCTTCGAAGCGGGGACGTGAGGGGACGGGGACGTGAGGGGTGGGGACGCATGGGGCAGGAGCGCGTGGGGGCGGGGACGCGTGGGCCGGGGACGAATGGGGCAGGAGCTCGTGGGGCGGGAGCGTGTGGGGGCGGGGGCGCGTGGGGCGGAGACGCGTGGGTCCGTAACGCATGGAAGCGAGGACGCGTGGGGGCGGGGCGGAGACGCGTGGGGGCAAGCGGGGACGCGTGGTGGCAAGCGGGGACGCGTGGGGGCGAGGGGGGTCGTGAGGAGGGCGAAGGTGGGTGGGGTGGGGACGCGAGGGGCGGATACGCGTGGGGGTGGAGATGCATGGGGTCGGAGACTCATGGGGGCAGAGACGCGTGAGGGCGGGGACTCATGGGACAGGGACGCTTTGGGACGGGTACGCGTGGGAGTAGGGATGTCGTGGAGCGGGATCGGGGTCGCGTGAGAGATTGGGAACGTCGAAGAGCGGAGATCCGCGAGAGCGGAGAGTTGTGTGAGCGGTGGGTCGTGCGCGATAGGCCAGAAAATGCATGAGTGAAGACGTGCGAGAACGGGGAAGGGTGGTGCAAGAGCAGGGCGGTGCTAGAGTGTGTACGTGCGGGAGCGGTGATGTGAATTCGCGGAAGGAAGTTTCAAAAGAGAAAGGAATGATACATGCATAAATATGGGAAATGAGTAAACCTGGGTGTGAGAAGCGTCTGAAGCAATGGCTAGTAAATGGGAAATATACAGAAGGGGTGCAAAGAGAAAGCAACGTAAGTTCGAAGGAAAGATAGAAAGGGAGAGTGAGGGCATTGGTAGGGCAAATGACATGTCAGTGGCGAAGGCAATGCGGCAAGCGGAAGGGCTGCGAAGTCACCTGCGGGGGTTGAGGCGGTTGAGAAATTGAACAGGGGAGACGCAGGGGTTGTGACGCGGAAATTGCATTGGGAAGTCCAACAGAAGGGGGCGAGGGAGAATAGGCATTGTGCTGTGTAGGGTAGGTGTATTAGTTGCCATCAATTCAATACGTCCAGCACAATAGACATCGGATTATTGTAGTATCGTAACGGTTTGAATCATATGCATTTTGCATCAAGAGTTATAATGTGAGTTTATTATCTTTTAAAGAATATTGATGATTTATTTTTTCGTCATTACAGAACAAACACTTCAATTTGTTGATTCAATTTTTACTAACAGGTTAGTTCTGGATTTACACAATTGTTTTTCACCTCAAAAAAATGAATTCCATTTACTTTACATAAATTTAACTCATATTTTACGAAAAATGCTTTAATTCGAAATAATATCCAAGAATTGTTTGCTCCTGCTTTTCTCCCTTTTTGTAGCAATCGATCGATTGAAAAGAGAAAGAGTATAATCTTGGCTTGCAAAAATAATGTGATCATTAATTTTTAAGTAATTTTTGCATGTAAGATTAAAGGCAATCCTCTCAAAAGTAAACAACTCTTGATGAACTGCACTAAACAAGGCTTCACTACAAAATTATTAATGATACAATTATAAGAAGTAGGTACCCTATGAGTTATAATATAATGCACTAGAATTTAAGGAGAGCGCTCGCTTAGAAATGTGGTAACAGAGAGGAAGGAAGAGGGCCGTAGGACGCGGGAGTAGCCAAAAAAGGCGGGTCGGAGCACCGCTGTTGGCAACGGGGTGGCGGCGCGGTAAGAATGCCTGCGTGGCTGAGGGCGGACTTCCTTCCGTGCGAGTTGGACGGAGAGCGCCGTGAATAAAATATGAACGCCTCGACCTTTGTCGGAGTTCTTCCAGGCAGCTTACACCCCCTCCCGCACGACCTCAACCACTCCCCGGCCCCTCCTCCCTCTCCTCCAACCCCCGCTTTCTCCCTCCGGTTGCACAGCTGGGGGACGAATATAACGTAATAAGGGTCGTCCTCTTAAGATGTTTGGCCTTGGACGAGATGGAACTTAGACAACTCGATATTGTTTTCCAAGGGGGGCGACGTTTAATATGAAGAAGAGCAAGAAATGGACAGAGGCAGCGGAGTGGAACACGAGAGAAAAAAACATTCTAAAGAACAAAAAACGTTTGGGAATAGGGCTGGGGGAGGTATAAGGAAGCGTGTTTGTAGCAGCGAAAACGTAAAAAAAGAACTGCAGTGATTTGGAACAAAACATCCATTCAGTGAGTCTCCGAATAATGCAAAGAATATTCTTTCGGCACAGTTGGTTCGAGAAAGAAAAATTTTCTCCGAGATAGCCATCGATTTCGGATCTTTAGGAAACTCATTACCTAGAATTCCATCCATCCCTTTCAGTTAACTTACAGAAAATGAAGCGTAGCAGGCTTTTCAGCCAATCGCTCCACTTTTTCATTCCCACCCCCTCTGCCCACCCTGCCAGAAAGCGAGCGGCAGAAGCCTCAATTTTAACCTCGGGGTCATCACGAATGAAAACGAATCGCGAGGATTACAAGACAACGTCGCGTCGGCCGAATCTTCGGCTACAGGGCACGGCGTGTGCGTCGGCAGGGAGGCTCTGATGAACGCGGACGACGGGGGCGGCGGCAGCGGGGGCGGAAGTGTCAGCAGGGGCGTGGTGGCACGGCAGGGGCTGGGCGGCCGGGCTGGGCGGCAGGGCTAGGCGGCGAGGCTGGCGTGGGCAGGGCGGCGGGGGCGGGGTGGCAGGGGCGGCGGGGTTTACGGAGGTGGCGGGAGCGACGTAGGTGGCGGGGACGGCGCGGGTGGCGTGGTTGGCGTGGGCGGTGGGGGATGTGGCTGCCCCGCCTCCGCGCCGCCGGACGGCTAGCCTCGACAAATGAAGAGTGATCGCGCGGCCTTAGCGCTAAGGCGACCGTGAGAGGGCGCGATTTATCCCGTGTTTGTAGTCGACGGCGAGGGGGGCGGCAGCAACTGTGAGGTTGGTGACGGCGACGGCGGCTTTGGTGACAACAGAGGCAATGAGGACAGCTTTGTGAGGAGGAAGATTCCATGCTGACGAACGCAGTAGCGAATGATAATGGAAATAAAAGCAGAGAGAAAAGCGACGTTGGGAAATGCGCCGGTAGGGACTGAAGCGGTGGCTACTGAGTCATTTGAGACAGACTGCGACATCCGCGTAGGTTGCGACAGAGGTGATGGCGATTGTGGTTGTGGTGGTAGTGGTGGTGGTGGTAGCAGCAAGAGCAGTGGTAGTGGTGAAAATAAAACTTGCGCTGGGGGCGGCTAGAAGGGCTGTAACGGCGGTGGTAGTGGTGGCAACAGCGGGAGCAGTTGCGACTACAGGGTTTACGGTGACGGCAACAGCGGTGGCGGTGGCAACAGCAGAGGTGGAGGTGGCGGGTATAGGGATATCGGTGGCGGCAACAGCTGTGGCGGTGGCGGTGACGTTGGCATTGGCAATGGCGGTGGCATTGCCGGCTATAGCGGGGGGGGGCGTAACAGTGGCATTTTGTGGGACCAGCGGAGAGAGGAAGATCGGGATCTACATGAAGCCTACCCGTGATTAAAATATACGACCCGCACCGATCCCACGCGCGAATCCCTGCCACGCGCCGTGTCCTCTTCGCGCCGCAACGCCTCTCGCTCGCTGATCGGTCTTGCGCAAGTACAACGCTTCGCCATTGGCTGCCACGGCTTTGCATTCTGATGCATTGACCACAGCATGTTAAAGTTTTTGTGCTGAAAGTGCAGAAGGAAGATTTATAGGCGTGAGACTTTTAAAACACAAACCAAGTGGTGAACAAAGGTCAAGAACAAAAGCATGAAAGACGATTAAATAAATTCGATAATGGCATATACGAAATCTGTGGACTAAAATACTCACGTAAGATTGAATTTAATGGTAGGGGAATTACAAAATAACTGACACGAATAATCTTTACGATGCACATAAACCATGGCTGAAGTAAGACCCCTGCCATCAGCTTTCCTGAATCTGGATAATTCGTTTTGCTAAAATTATGTGCGTACGAAGGTAGAAGGGAATAAAAAAATGACTCACCCAGTCACCATGCAAGGAGATATGAAGTACAATTGGGAGCTGTAAGAACGTAGGTAAGAGCACATAGTATTTTACGTATTAGGATGTAGGTGAAGGAAGGATTTCCTTAAAAATTCAGCGCATCATTAAATAAAAATGGATATTAAGACCACATAGAATGCTTCAACAATCTATATTGCAACAATAGTTAAAGATTTGGCAAAGTCACCTCTGTCAATAATGAAAGTAGATGTCTATTATTTTTTTTGTTTCTCAACAAAGCTTAAACATAGATTGAACAAATGGTAAATATTTGAGGACATCATATAAAAACGATACCTCACACATACCGAAATATTTTATTTCCAAAATCCTTTATGAAAGTAATTGAAATACCTTATTCTTGGACTTATATTAATAGACAAAGTGTAAATATAAATATGTTTTTTTAGTTACTGGAAAGGGAAGTGAAGTGATGTGGGTTAAAATAAACTCAATTAGTAAAGAATATTTTTGCCTGCAAGGCACATATATTCACTTGAAATCTAAAACTACATTTCCAATAACCCATGATAGATATCAATGGTATTCATTAGACCCACAGCGATCAATATATGAGCAATAACCAATCCTACTAAGTGAACAGGCGTTATTGTACAGCTGAAATGCCATCCATTTTTCCTGCATAATTTCCCGAACATATCCCTTTTTCGGGGTAGATAACATCCGAACAGGGAAATCAGACTCAATATATTTTCGCGCATAGATTCTAATAACAGATACGCATCCCCTCTCATATAACATGCATGAAGTGCAATCCCAAAAGCGCTCTGACATTTCGAAACCGGTGCGTTACATGCATCAGAGATTGACATATTTCATTTATAGAAAATCCGCAATGTGGGTGCAGCTTTGGAGACACAGGGGCCTGAAATATCTCGCCAGCGGCGAACCCAATCTCTGGACTGCCCTTTCCACTTCCGTTCCGATTCACACCTTTCAAAGCTTTTTGTCCAACATTCAATGAAACAAACGCGAACACTTTATGTATTTACCCGTGAATTCGACTGCATTGTAAATAGAATCGCAGTGTTTACTCATCTACAAACCTGAATAATCACACTCAAATAAGATTTTTCAATACATTCTGCCGCTCTTTCACCGGTGAAAGTTTTACGATTGTTTTGAACAAAACGAATCAAATTGTTTACCGTTGTAAGGATGGTTTGTGTGCCTTGAATATGGTTTGTATTCAGCCGGCAAAACAATGGGATTATCAAGTCAAATTCATCATTAGCACCTGAGATTTACAGAATACGCTGCAAATTGTGCGTTGTAGTTGGAATTGTTTTAAAACATTTCCATTCATCAATTGAAAACAGTATCTGTCAGGCCCCCTGGGGAGCGCCTAGCTTTACTTTGTTCTCCCAACATCAATTTACATCACAATTGCTTAATGTTCTGCAGCAGAAAACATTGGCGCCAACCTTTTCCTATTACCGTACAATCGACGGCCATTTTTATGGCCCTGTTTAGCGCACTGCGACGCATCAATATCCGCGGACGAAATATCAGAACGCTGTGAGGGGGCGGAGCAGGTTTCGGCAGCGAGCGGGAGAACGAGAGGGCGGGAGCTAAATTCAGGTACGCTGCCGGTCGCATTAAGCTGAACCATTCCCGGTGCTCAATCAGGCTGATTACGATACATCGCTCGCCGGTAACGTCGGGGGGCGGGGCAACGTCGGGTGTCGTGGCGCAACCCACTCTTCCACGTCGGAGCAAGTTAGCTCCGGCCTCAGAGCCCTCAGTCGCCCCACGGCCGCGAGGAGCTTCGTTAAACGGCCGCGCGGCGCGCCTCGGTCGAGCCGCATCACGCGTCGTGGAGTAAACACACATGAACAGCGACCACGCCTACGATTCTGAACGCACAAAAGCATGCGACCATTAATCTCTTTACGGGGGAAGAGGAGGCGAGGGAGAAACAGGAGTGTGTTGGAGGAAGAGTTGGAGGAGGAAGAGTTGGAGGAGGAAAGGTTGGAGGAGGAAAAGTGGGAGGAGGAAGAAGGGAAGGAGGAAGAGGTGGCGGAGGATGAGGGGGTGGAGGAAGAGGCAGAGGGGGAAGAGAAAGAAGGGAAGGAGGAAGAGGTAAAGGATGAAGATGTGGAGGAGGAAGAGAAGGCAGAGGAAGAGGGAGGAGGAGGAAGAGGAGGGAGGAGGAGGAGGAGGAATAGGGGAGGAGGAAGAGGAAGGAGGAAGAAAAGGAAGAGTAGGAGAAAAGGAGAAAGAAGAGGCGGCGGCGGCACCGAATGAAAGGAAGAGGAAAGAGCGGAAGGAAAGGACAGCCGGGAGTAGCGGAGGGGTATGAGGGGAGCCGGCACGACGTGACCGGAAAAACATCGGAAAAGATTTACCGACCCGTAAAAACCTCGCACGAAGATTAAGACCGCAGGGTCGCAATGCAAGCTCCATTTATCATACGCGAACACAAATCACCCGAGAAACAATATTTCCTGCGCCAGGCAGCCCTGATGAAGACTCGACCCGACCTGTTTAAGCTGGCGCGGAACGTGAGGGGTTTGGACGTGCTCGTAGGCAAATGGATTTGCGCAAAGTTCGCTTGAGAAACTTAGGTCTAGAGGTGTTATTTCAGGCCGTTTATGTAACACGCGGGAAAAAGAATACGGTTATGCGCGGCGAGCACGCCTGTGCGTAGATTTTTGTTTCGTGTATCTGGCTTGACTTTTATGAACACAGAGACATATCGCGTGTTGTTCACGACTGAGATTTTGTAAGGCGATAACACACTCAATTAACTTTAACGTATAGGATTACCAGGAAGCTTTCTACTTATTCTCGAGCAAAAAAAAATAATGCTTGCGTTGTCTTTTCTAATAGTTCATGCTGCGTGCAAAAAATACGGGTTGATCATGATGAAATATGAATAATTATATACATATTTATGGTAGAGTCTAGAATGGTTATTACACAATTAAAATATTTAATAGTTCAGTTAATAAGGCGCAGGCTTACAGGAATTTGTCTCGCGTTTTCGAACTCACGTTAAAAACTGCTTGGATTCCAAATTATTCATACAATACTCGTAGTATTCTTTTCTATTTCTATCAAACTATAAACAAAACATAATACTGCTATTATTAGCTTCCTTATTTTTAAATTGATTTACATTAATTTCTAAAACATTACTGTCTTTTGACTTATAAGGTATAACTAAAATTAGATGTGCAGTAATTTGTTTTAATTTAGTTTTATTCTTACACAACAGACGGGTAACACTTATTTTCTGGTTCTTTTCGTATGTGTTTTTCAAAACAAAGTTTCAATACGTTATTATATTATTCCTATTATTATGTTGAATGTCAATTTTGAAATAAATATACATGTTTAGTAGCAAGAACGTAACTTTATAGCTGGCGAAGAAAACTTTAATCGTTTGGCTTATCTTGTTATATAGATTTGCAGGACTTAATAATGTGGCTCAATGGATGAATTTTTCATTTAACGCTTCGCAAAAGTTCAATACGTAACAATTTATAAAATGTCTGATTGAAGTTATCATTGCGGTGTTCATAGGACACAAAATAATTCTTCTATTGAAGGATACAAAGATTCAATTAACTTTTTACTGTGATTTCTTCTAGTGTACGCAAGTTCAAATTCAAAAATATTATTCTCAACAAGGAAGCGATTACAGACTGCAACACCTGAGAGATAACGCTAAAACCTAATATTGCAACCTGAGAACCTCTTTGTGACAACGCATAATAGAGACAGAAAACATGCACATGATAACGACACAATTGAACGCAGACAGACGTATAATGTCAAGTGTTATGTCGATAAAGTACACAATTCTACAGAACCGCAAAAATCAGAAAGGGAAAATGGAGCAAATAACTTCTAAGACGATAAGAAGATTGTAGAGAGATGAAGTAATGCCATATCATACATTTCTCTTACTGTGTAATACAGAGTTGAGAAAATCCGTTCACCGCAACCAAGTCTAAAGCACTGTCCGAATTTCAGGTCCATCTCGAGTCCGGTTTAATCCGGCAGTCCTACTCATTGTCTTTCTAGCACCCGCTCTTCACCCATTAGCCCATCTCGCCACGCACCTGTTATCTCTATCACCATCTCCTTCACTCCATCTCGTTTCTTTCTATCCCTATCTTATCCTTTCCAATTCCCATCTCGTGCGTCCTTATTTCCACTTCGCTCCTTCTCAACACAACTTCGTTCCTCCTCAACCCTCCAACTTCGTCCCTCACCATCCACATCTCGCACATTCTCGTTCACAACTCGTCCCTCATCATTATTCCCCCCGATTATTCCTTTCCCATCCTCACCTCGTCGCTTCTCATCCCCAACCATTCGTTTCCCATCCACGCCTCGTCCTTTCCTAACCTTAACTCTCCCCTTCCCATCTCCACCTAGTCCCTCCTCACCCCACTTCGTCCCTCTCTATTAATATCTCGCCCCTCCCCGTCCTAACCTCGTCCCTCCTCAATCCAGATTATTTCTTCTTCATCTTGTACCTTCCCATGCCATCTCGTCCTTCCCCGACCCCTCTTCGCCTGACCACCTCTCCACCTCCGCGTCCCTCTCCACCCCGTCTCACCCTCTCAGCGCGCACCTCGCCCCGCCCTCCCCCTTCCCCCGGCCCCTTCCGTCCACACGCCCGGCGCCGACGCGGCCCTGTGACGGGGCCCGGTCACGTCAAGCGTCGCCGGCCTGTAATCAGCGGCACAAAGCGCGGGACGCCGCCGCCGCGGCCGGGGCCGGGTCGGGCCGGGTCGGGTCGAGTCGAGTCGGGCGTGCGGGGCGATGGGCTGTGGGCGGCGCTGCATAAATCTGCGCCCGCCGCCGGGGATAAGCGCCCTCGCGCACGGAACGACAGCGTTCCGCCATCACCCGCTGTCGCGCCGCGCCCTGCCGCGCCGGGTGAGAAGACGCGCCGTCGCCGCCACCGCGCCAGAGCGAGGGAGGGGAACGGATCGGTGTAACACACGGTGATATCAGAATGGAAATGATTACATTCATTAGACAAAACGCTACACAGAAGTATATGTTAAAGAAAATCTTGAGTTTATATATTGCTTACTACGAATGGAAGTCTCACAAAAGTATTTAATAAACAAATGTGTTTCATTTATCAGACAAAATTCCACGAAGAAGTATAAGTAAAAGAAAATCTTGAGATTATACGTTGTTTACTAAGAAAGAGAGTTTCACTAATGTGCTCAGCTTATTCATGTACGAAAATATTACTTAAATTTGTATCACTCATGATCTTAAAATAATAACTACAAATACGAACGGAACTTTGTGTAAAGAACTTTGTGTCTTTGGTTAAACAAGAGATATGGTACACGTTTTAAATAACATACGAATGATTTGAATGTGAATGCAATACAAAATACAATAATGCTCGCATAGTGAATATTAATCTGGTTAGAATTGGGAATTTGTTCTTCAATTATACGCACAGAAATATTCAGTGGTGATGAAGTGGTAGTTCAACATTATCTTCTAAGAATATTCTACAACACAAATAAGGTGAGTGGGAGAACAAGGTAGTGTTCGATGTAATTAAATGTTAATTGCAAATATATGTTCGTATGCGCTGTTGTGAGGATATGTTATAAGAAATATTATAGTAGACAAAGGCTGTCATTCTGGAAGAGAAAGTTAGAGGGGAATAGGATATTATGAAAGTGAAATTGAGTCGGATCACAGAAAGAGGAAATTGATACCTAAAACGCTACATCAAAGAGAATTTAAAGAGCAAAAATGTTAATAGATAATCACCACGTATGCAGTAAAAAAAGCTCTGCCTGACTCGTGCAGAAGTGCTCATGAAGGGAGAGACAGAAACGAAAAGAACTGAAGAACACACATGAAAGTGATGGGTAGCAGTAACAGCCCGAACGTCCAATTATGAACGTTTGAATCGCCCTACTCAGGGAAAAAAAATAATGCGGCAAATGGGGAGAAACGTAATAGGTAGGGAATGCAGAGCGCTCGCCCACCATCAGTGGATGGCACGATAGAAAGAGAGAGAGAGAGAGAGAGAGAGAGAGAGAGAGAGAGAGAGAGAGGGGGAGGGAGGGACGAACAACGCCAGATAAAATCATTGCCACGCGGATAAAAGCAGATGGGGGTGGGGCGTAAACGACAACAAAGAAGGAAAGCGTGAGAAATCGAATGACCGCTCGAGCACGAACACAGCAGTAAACATTGCGAGTAAACAGTCAGCATAAAGGTGAGAGCTGTAGCACAGACAGATATGGACGCGGGTATATACCTATAGGGTGATGGAGCTGAGCGAGAGAAATCGGTACCGGCCCCGCACCGCGCAGCACCGGTAGCGCAGGGGAGAGGCAATCGTTTTTATAGTAATTTCAGCCGCACTGCATTAGGGATGCCATGTAAATTCCGTGGTGGCGCGGGCGGTGGCGAGGGCGGGAGCGCGGGCGGAGGCGGGAAGCAGGGGGACGTCGCTCTCAATTTGCAGCCCTGCGCGCCGCGTGCCAATCAGGGCAGCCAACTGCCTGAAAAGCCTCCGCTCGCCCGCCAAGTGCCGACAGCAGAATTATTTTTGAAGTCCGCTGATCACCGCTTGTTGGGGTTCACTGCAGCGCCCTCTGACGAACGTACTCGGTGGAAATGTCCCGCCCAATATGTCGCAGTTATCTATTTTGGGCACGAAAGGAAAATGTCAGATATCGATCGCGCACGTCAGTTCAAATCGGAAATAAGCCAAGGACTTTATTTCGTCAAGTGTCACAAGATATTTTTTATAGATTTGAAGTTCAATATCATGAAAAGTATTAAAAAAAGACAATGAGAATAATATACTCAGAAGATATGAAACGGACTGGTTTCGGATATTTTAATTTGTAATGTGTTGTTTACGTAATATAAAAGAATCAAATCATTCCTTATTATTCCTTTGCTTTAAGCCGAAGTGAAATGTAGATGGAATGAGAAAATAGAAAATTACTTATTTTTAAAATTTTCCTTACTGTCTTTGATTATACTTTTCTCCATTCTCGATGCTTCCGGAATGTAATGCTTTAGATGAACACGTTCACGTAATTGAGTTCTTGGTTAATAAAGCGTGAGGAATTTCCAATACTTGGGGAAACTTAAGGAAGCCGAAAGCTCTCCCCTGAAGTGTTAACAGCCGGATGGATTTCCAAACGCTGGAGAGGGGGAGACCTCGGGCTCAACGAGCATAGAGAAAAGTCAACACGCGGAACAATTAAAATCAAAACTACTACAGCGTGAGAACAATACAACGTGCTACCAAACACAATTTGCTGAGTAAATACATGCATGCGGCTCCGCAAATAAAATTCGAGGGGTTAAGCATACCTACAAACATTAATCAGGGAGATGCGTGTCAGTCAAGGATGAGCAAAAATAAGCGAGGTAATAATGAAGTGGGAATGGGCTATTTACAGCCGCTCTCTCGCACAGCTGACTAATTTTTAATTAAAAGTTCACTTTGTTAATAATTTCTGTGAGTTTACACTGCGTACACACATTTGATGTTTTGCACGAATTTCAGTTTCGCACAGAGAACGCAAATGAAAACGCCCGACTTCCTTTCGGACAAAGTGTCGCTTGAAGGAATAATTTTAAATTAACGATAGACTTCAACCCAACATATAGACTTTTTGTCATCAAATTGAATTAGAATTTCTGTTATTTCAGGGCATGGAAATGTCCTCGCTTTTTTCCTGTAATAGTGTAGGCAAATTTACTCGCTCTTTCAGAGGACACGATTCGCGAGCGTTGGAAAAAAGCATCGCATGAAAATCATGGTGATATTCTGAAGATACCACGTATAGAAACAACGCAACATTGAGATATCAACTGACGATATGGACAACGTGGAAGGGTGAATACTGTGAAATAGAGTAGAACATAGAGTAGAAGCGTGAACGGCGAGGAAACGTGGGTGACGAAGAAACATCAACGGTTCGAAACATGGACGGCCTCGAAGCGTGAGTGGCGTGGATCCGTGGACGGAATTGAATTGAATTGAATTGAATTAATGCCATATTTTACGTGACAAGACTCAGGGGCCTGAGGCCTGCTCTTCCGTCTGACCACGCAAATTCCGCTACGCTCCTTTCACCAACTAGCAGAGAAAGGAAGTATTTCTTGGGCGAGAAACAGGCGATTCAATTTAGCTCAGAGGCGTCATTTAGGCTTGAGTATCTTTTACATGGAAGTAAATCTACTAACGTGGGACAGCCGGCTTTACTTCCCCTCTGAAGAAAGGTGTACGAAGGATTTACGGACGGACGGACGGACGGACTGAAAGCTTGGGAGACTTGAAAGCACGAGTCTCGATGTGGATGGCGCGGAAGCGTGAGTGGCTTGGATGCGTGAAAAGCGTGGAAACATGAGCGGTGTGGAAGCGTGGGCGGCGTGAACGGATGAATGACATCGAAGCGTCAACA
Source organism: Gryllus longicercus (assembly GCA_038098605.1). Taxonomy (NCBI): domain Eukaryota; kingdom Metazoa; phylum Arthropoda; class Insecta; order Orthoptera; family Gryllidae; genus Gryllus; species Gryllus longicercus. The sequence continues at coordinate 4,295,202 of JAZDUA010000004.1, forward strand.
GCGTGAAAGCATGGGTGGCGCAAAACTGTGGGAGGCATGAAAACGTGGGCGGCGTGAAAGCATGGAAGACGTGGAAACATGAGCGACGTGGAAGCGTGAGTGGTGTGACTGTGGGCAATGCTTGGAAGTGTGGATGGCGTGGAAGCGTGGTCGGCGTGGAAGCGTGGTCGGCGTGAAAGCGAGGTGGCATGAAATCGTGGGTGACTTGAAATCATGAGTGGCGTGTAGGCGTGGGTGGCGTGTAGGCGTGTACAGCGTGGAATCGTCGGCGACATGCATTCATGAGTAGCATAGAAGCGTGGGAAGCTTGAAAACATGGACTGGCGGGGAGGGATGGGTGGCGTGGGGGCTTGGAGGCGTGGGGGCATGGAGGCGTGGGGGCATGGAGGCGTGGGCGGCGAGGAAGCGTGGGTGGCGTGGAAGCGTGGGCGGCGTGGAAGTGTGGGAGGCGTGGAAGTGTAGGCGGCGTGAAAATATGGGAGGCATGGAAGCGTGGGCGTCGTGGAAACGTGGGAGGCGTGGAAGTGTGGGCGGCGTGAAAATGTGGGCGGAATGGAAGCGTGGGTGGCGTGGAAGCGTGGGAGGCGTGGAAGCGAGGGTGGCGTGCAATCATGGGCGAGAGGAGAGGCGTGGGGGGCGTGGAAGCATGAGCAGCGTGGAATCGTCATCGGCGTTCAAGCGTGGGCAGCACGAATACATGCGCGGTGTGGAAGCGTGGGCGGCGTGAAAACGGGCTTCATGGAGTCCATCCCGTAGGCGGCGTGGATGCGTGAACAGCGAGGCGGCGATCAAATGGCGGGACAAAGGGGCGCAGTTTTGAAACGAGCGCAGAGCCGCCGGCGAGGGACGTGTGCGGTGACGGGGGTGTAGGCTGTCAGCAAGGCCACGTCGCCGCGGCTGAGCGCAGCGTTTCCGCGTCCCCTTTGCCGTCCGCGGCGCGACGTGCGGGCGCCCTGATTGCTAAGTAGCGTGCCAAGACAGCGCCCCCGCCCCCACCCACGCCCACGCCCGCCCGCGCCCGCCAGCGCCGCCCCCCTGCGGCAAATGTATCCGGTTGTCACTGCGGGGGCAATTTAATTCCAGACTAAATTGCCCCGGCGGCCCACCTCCCCTGGCTCGGGGCGATAAGTCCGTTATCTTCTTCCCCCGTCTACCCCCGGACATTACGGGGGGGGAACAATTTCCCTTTATAAAACAGCATTCGATTAGGGGAGGATTCTCCCGGAGGGGGCTGAAGTTTCGCCTACGATTCATTTAGCATTCGCCACAAAAACGCCTACGATGGCGGCGGTGGCGGCGGCTGCGGCCAAAGTTAAAGGCGCGCCGAGGTGAGATAACTAATGAAACGTAAAAATGTAGACTCCTTGATATCAAACGAAGGTGAAAGTAATGTGAAATTACTTTACTCATGCTTACCGTTTATGACACGGCAATGTTAAGTATGAGGATGAAAATCCTCAACGCTCATAATTGTTTTGTATGATGGTGATTGCATCATGTAACTAGCACGTGCGAAACATTAGTGGCTCAAATTCAGCTCTGGAGTTTCGTAGAATGATAGATCCTTGGCTAATGTTTGTAGGTTTTCGTATTTTCAGTGGCTTTGTTAGATGCTGCCACCACCTGCTGAGATTTATAATTTAGTTTTATACATTTTGAAAATGTGTATTTTGATTTAATCATAGCAGTCGGCAGTTCCTATTGGTCTCTGAGGTTGTTTCCGGCAATCCAGTGGATGTCGGAATTATACCTCAAGTAGCGTACCTCAAAACGCACGTGATCCTTGCTTTCCCATTGTTTCACTCCCTTATTTAGGTCCACACAATGGGGTGAGCAGTTTTTCGCGACACATCCCGTATCATCTCGACAGCACAATAGTTCAAGTTCTGACGTGGACGAATTTTCCAACGCTAGATAACTAGATAGAATTGAACCATGGTTTGGAGGAGATTTCTGATAACGGGTTGTTCTGATCAGTAGTTTTACGTGTTCTCTGATCATTATCATTAGAAAGCTGGAGTAGTATCCTTACAAATGGGCCATGTACTGAACGACACCTTTCCTTCCTCATCCTCGTCTTCTCTTCCGTTGCATGTGCACACACACTTACATGCTTTACACAGCTAAACATGTCAGGATGTCAGTCCGAAACTTCGAGCGCCTCTGAGGGAAGAAAACCTTGCTAGACATTTAGGTCTGCATCGGATCTCACGTTCGAGTGGGGAACAAAAACCGCCATCTTCGTGGATACAACATGCACTAAACTTACGAGCCTAATGTTATCTGAATTGAAACACCAGTCAATCGATCAACAGACAGTTGCGCGCGTTACGAAACGTAAGTTAAATACTGTTCGTAGAAGAGGAGGCGAAAGAGATGCTGTTTCAGCTGCGCAGCGGAGTCGTCATGAAAACAGGTGCTCCGCAGACAGCGCGTGGAGGAGTAGAGGGGGCGTTTCCGATGCGCCGGGAGGTCGCAGCTGGTTGCGTTGGCGTTCCGTCTCGCTGCGCTGCGGTCGCCGCGTGGCGTCGCGCAACGCGATGCGGTGCGCTGCGGTCTGCTACTTGGGGAGGTAACACAAGCAACGCGTTGCAATTCGGATGAATGAAGCGCCGGGATGCGCTGCGGTGACGAGAGTCTGGACGTTATGTCGGGCAGAGGCAACGGTTGCGGGACGAGGCTTCCACAATTGGGAAACCTAATGAGACGCCGTATGTGGATTCGGGAATGTAACGAGTGGCTAGATGTGTAGAAAGTTGCACATGAGGGAGAGATTATATAATGGAAAGAAATACTCAAAGAGCATCCTTGGTAATGTTGTCTGACGAGTGATAGAGAAGATTCGGTTCCATTACCAGATTTGGATTCGGGAATGTAATGAGTAGCTAAATATGTAGGAAGTTGCATAAGAGGAGAGATGATATAATGGAAAGAAAGACTCAAAGAGCAACCTTCATGTTTGGGGAGTGACAGAGATGATTCTGTTTCATTACATAAATTAGAGGGTAATGAGTTATAATAACTGATTTGATGTCTACAAATTCTAAGGTGTACAAGGCAATTGGAAATGTAAAAATGTAAAGTAAATTCAGTGCTTTGAATCTCACTGCAAATAATATTTTGATCTGCAACACGAATTAGAACGATCAGTAAACAGAATTTTACTACGGGAAAATTCAGAATTACAGTTTATCATTTTTGTCTGCATTGCAATAAAGTACCAATCATCCTTAATTTTAGTATTAGCACACCTTACACAAAACCTACCTGATTAATCGAATAGAGTGAGAAGACTTGCAATGAAGAATCTGCTAAATAATGTCCACAAATATGATAAAATAAGAGCAAGAGAGGTATGAAATATTTTGAGCAATTTATTTCCGTGAAGACCGTTTTCCGACTTTAAAATATTGCGCAACCAAGTTGTTGAAAATGAGAGCAAGAAAGAGGAAAAGCTTGGTGATTTGGAATTACGTCAGATAGCATTGACAACAACGTAATGTGAGAAAAATTATAATATCGCAATTAAATTGACTGTGTGTAGGTTCATTTCAACGTAAACTACTTGTATTCCCTCCCAGACCTCAGAATAGTAAAGAAATCAATTGCAGTCGACAGCCCCTGCGCTTGAAGCGGAGTGACATCACCACAAAGGCGCATCCAGCAAACAGTGCACGGGCGGAGGGCGGCCTCTCGGGCGTTGGGTTCGCCGCGGAGAGCAACACCCGCGGCTGGCGGCGAGGAAGGAAACGCTGGGCGCGGCGGCGGTGCGCGCGGCAGGTGGGGGGGGCGGGGCGAGGGGCCGCGAACAATGTGCGAGGTGGGAGTTGTGATGGGGTCAGGTGCAGGCACAGAGATAGGGGCAGTGACGGGGTGAGCAGCGAGGATTGGGTGGAGACAGGGATGGGAACACGAGTAAGAGGTAGGGTCAGGGGATGGGACACGGGAGCGGGTAGTGGAAGAAAAGAAGTGGGGACAAGGGAATATGTGAGAGGAGGCGGGGATGGATCGTGGGACAGGGAAGGAATCAAGAAAGGGAACAAATCAAAGCCAGGGGTTGAAACAGGATGTAACAGGTTACGGGCGAGACGGGCAAGGGAACTGGAGAGGGGACGGGCGAGGGGACAGGGAAGGGTGGGGAAGGGAGGGGGAGGGGAGGGAGAGGGAGGAAGAGGGAGGGAGAGGAGGAGGGAGTGGGGAGAGAGCGGGGGTAGCGGGAGTTGGAGCGAGGACGGAGAGTGGGGGTGGTAGCGAGCGAGGGAAGGAGCGGGGAGTGGCAGGGAAGTGGGCGTAGGAGGGGTGGCAAAGAGTTCGGGGAAGGAGAAGAGGGAGAGGCTAGGCAGTGGAGACAGTGAAGTGGAGGGCACAGCGATGGGGCAGGCGAAGGGATGGAGGAAACTACAGGGGCGGTAACAGCGGCAGGGTCTTGACGGAGACAGCGGTAGACTGTGTTCGCGGGGGGACGCGGTGGCTGGGGGGGGGGGGGGCGGAGGGAGCTCAAACGGCGCTGAGAGGGACGGCTGCAGTGGAGAGGAACTCCCTGCCATTGTGCGCCGAAGGGGACAGCAACTTCTCTGAAGGTAGGCGACGCGGCGCGGCTCGGCTCGACTCGACTCGGCGCGGTGCGGCGCCGCACGGCAGCACAGCGCAGTGGCAGCGGCGGCAGGATAATTTATGAAAAGGCCGGACTTCTGGGTAGTTGCGGGTGAAATGAAGGGGAAGGGAAATATGATGAATGGGGGGACGTATCGCCATTTCCATTTGAATGCACAAAGAGCCCCCGCTGCCTCCGTTGATGGGGCGCTGCTTCGGGTCGCATTCCATCTGAATGTGCAGGAACATACGTCGCCGACATTAAGCATTTTTATGCTCGGTAAACGCGTGTCATGCACGAGCTCTATTGCTGGTTTATGATCCCGTCATTTGAGATACTCGAGAATGTGGAGATAATTCGAAATCAAGAGACGTTAATGTTTCGCAAAATATTGTAACATATTCTTCTTGATCTTTCAAGTCACGTTTATTAATACATTACAAAACAATTCCGTTTATTTTTAAATGTTATGAGAGACATATGTTGTGTCAACATGTGTCACATTCGCAATTTACGTTTGTTTAATATGCATGATGTAAAATTCACACTAACTTCTATCCTTGGTGTGATAAGTATGCAAATTATAATAGAAGAACGTCTGATTCAGGTACAAAATGTTCAGCTGAACTATCACACAATTTATATTTCATTACAAAATAGGAACAAAACGTAAGTCTCCGTTTATTCCATTGCAGACTGGCATTATATTATACTTCTAAAATTAGAAATAATAATTGTGCAAATTAGCTAGAATGCTAACAAACCAAGTCATGATTTATAATTCTAATTAGGTCAAAGATACAATCAATGAATATAAACTCAATTTACAATTTGCTAATATCAATTATGGTTGCCTGTACAAATCGCATCGACGAACATTCAACGAAAAACGTGTACAAAAACCAAAACGTCGCTTCCGGGTATACCCCAACAAGAATAATCCTTTAGAAACTCCAGCGTCATGCCTAAATCCCACATATCGAGAAAGAGAAACATTTTCGAACACGTCCCAGCTCTTTAATCTGGAAAAATATTTGGAGCAAAAAAGTCTCCTCTGTGTTTTGCGCAAAACTCACATAGCAAACCCTAAAGCGTCCCTCTTCATTAACGCATCACTCGTCACAAGCCCACAAACACAAGCACACCCACCCACACATTCACTGACGCACGTATATTAGAAGGAAAAAAAAGCGTCGAGGAAATCCGGCGCGTTTGTCTCCTTGGCCGAAATGGCGGTCGGCGGTTCGCTTATGCGTGGGCGAGAGGGCGATGGGGGCGTTGGGGGCGATGGGGGGCGATAGGAGGCAAAGTGGCGGACGGCAGGGAAAGTGCGAGTTTGGGCGAAAAGGACGGTCGCGGTAATCCGAAAACCTAACAGAACTGTGGACTGCGACCAACGGTGATAACACGACGCTCTTGGCCTCGTTCCTCTCTCCCTCTTCCCACCTCCCTCCCTCCCTCCCCCCCCCCCCCCCCCCGCCCTCCTTTCCACGCGAAGCTGCGCGTGCGAAAACTGACCGCAACCCAGTGGGCGCGTCTGCAAAGTACGACGCCAAATCTGACTTCGGGAGAGGAATTGTTGATTTAATTTGAGCTCGCTCAGTGCACTCATTATTGATTATTTCGTGTTTTCGAGCGCATTTATTGGTATTATTGTTAGTCAACAAGTGAATACTTTTCATCACGGGAGGTGGCAGTGTTCTTCCCCTATTAAATGAGAGATGGCTACTAACAAGAGATTTTCCACAAGCAGGTATCTCCCATCAGCGGGACCCTGCCCCAGCCGCAACAACCTCTTAAGTTCGCGTCCGGTCTCCATGCATGTGTAGTAGTGTAGGGTATGTAAGTGTAAATTAGCGTAACGGGTGGAGATACGACGAGGAAAAGAAAAGAAACATTGTGCGCAGTCCGTGGCCCGTTTGTCAGGGTGTTACTCCGGTATTGGCCTGATAGTGATCGGAAAAATCATGAAAAACTACCAATCAGGGCAGCGAACCGCTAGAATTCTCTTCCAGACACTGGCTGAACTCGGCCTAGCTATGTGTTTAGTGTCCAAAATCCTGCCACTGTCTGAAAACCGTCTGATATCCTATATCCTTGCGGATATAGTCACTTCAATGGTATCAGTTGAATCCCTGAGCCACTCCAGACGGTACTCTTTGTGATCGTAAGCAGAGTAACGAACTGCGTGTTAACTGAAATCCAGAAGGAAAATGAGAAATGGGATAAATGTTGTACGAATATAGTAGTGAGCATTCGCGTGAGGAAATAATTCTTTCGTCGACCAGCGCCCTGCCCTGGAAAGGAGATGGTAGAGTCAACAATCATTATGTAACGGATAATACTGAATTTTGAAAGGAGGAAACGTTATTTAGAATGAAATAATCGCGACGATACGAAGATTCAAATCGTTACTGTTCACAGAAAGAGGTTCATCGAAAGAAAGTGGACTTGACAGTGACGTCTAAAAGCCAAAGGCTCAGATATCAATTTCATTGGTAAGCCAATGAAATACAAAACAAGATGAAAATTACGTAATTAATAATTTTAATCCTAATACATTATACCACACTGTCATTATTATCTACAATAAAGAAACATTTATTGTGTTGTCACGGGGTGGTTCCGTATTTGTAATCGTTTAATAATGATTCAATGATCTAGTGTTTTATTGCGTATATTGGAAAGGCGGGTGTACGCGTTTCATCCTAGTATTATAATCTCAGTATTGCACTGTATGAACTGTAATCTTGAGTTTTTATCTCTGCTCTCAAGCAACCTGGTCCAAAAATAATTTTCACTGTGTTTTAAATTTAAACGTTTGTAAGAGAAAGTAATTTCATTGCGGTGAATGTACGTCGGATCGGAAAATATAAAGTAGCTCGAAAAATCTACAGCAATATCGTTTCCTCCCTAAAACGTTCCAACACTAATTTAAACTATTACTTAATTTCAACTAAGAGAAAATTAGTAGTTGCGAAGCGGTCTAGCGAGAAAGTATTTTTAAATTGCTTCTATGTTTTTTCTCGATAAAATCAACAGCATAACATATCTGAAACTCATTTAATACGTTTTTAAAACTGAAACCGTGTTACGATAACTTTTCAATGAATGTTATTGCTGTTCGTAGTCATGAAACATTAGTTGCAATGTATAGAAATCACATGGATTATTATATTTTCCGTGTTTTACACGGCAGTGAATTTATTACAAATGCATGTAAGTACAAATATTATAAAATTAACTCAAATAATTACTACGCGCTTCACGCTGCAAATATGTGAAACATACCATAATTATACGTAAAAATGTTTTTAGATGTTTTCAGATTACTGAAGACAAGTTAGAACCGAGATACAATGCCTACACTGCACATTTTAGAAAAGGAATTTATTAGGAAGGTTTTTTTCACACAATTCATATTTTCACAACTTCGAATTTCCTAAGTTTTACAGTTATTTTAAATATTATGAGATGTTTAAATCCTTAAACATAAAGCAGTATTTGTGGATTCTTGATAGAAAAGCAAACCCACGGAACTTCGACAGTGTTATTTCGGCGGTTGGCGCGAATGTGCCAAGTGCATTCTGTGCCCTCTGCGAGCGAGATTCAATAACGCACTCATGAGGCTGCGGTGGCGAGTAATCTGGGTCCGCGAGGAGCTTGACGGACAGCAGCGGGCGGCATGCGGGAGAGGCCCACTGCTGGGGGCGCCCGCGGCCACCGCACGGCGAGGGGCGCTAATGAAACGACACGGCGCGGCCCCACCCCGCCCCGCCCCGCCACGCACCACCCCCGACTCCGCCGCTGCCCTCGGCTAGTCGCTGCCCACAGCGCCGGCCCCGCTCGTAGCTTCGATTCCACCCAGGACGCTCCACGTCCCCTAGTTTCTCCCTGCCCACCCCTCACAGCCCTCCCCGTACCCGCCCTCCCACGCGCCTCAGCCTCCGCTTGCGCCTCGATCACCGCCTTCCGTTCACATCATCACGTTCCGATCATCACGTTCCCGCCACTTTCCTCACTTACTAGCCAGTCCCTGCCCACAGCGCCGGCCCCGCTCACAGCTTCAATCCACCCAGGACGCTTCCCACGTCTCCTGATTTCTCCCTGCCCACCCCTCACCGCCATCCCCGTACCCGCTCTTCCCCGAGCCTTAGCCTCCGCTTGCGGCTCGATCACCACCTCCCCGCTTGTTCCCACCACTGCCCTCGCTTACTGTTCACCCTCCTGCGTGCACACAGTCTCGTCCTTGCTCTGCCGCCACTCACATCCCCACCACCGCTCCAACTCTTCCCCGCCCCAGCCGCACCCTCGCTCTCCCACACCTCCGCTTCGCCCCCGCCCCGCCCCCGCCCCGCCCCCGCCTTCGCTTACTGTTCACTGCGTCCACGCCACCGTGAACTCCTTCAAAACTGACGCTCCCACTGAGTGCTGGTCCTGCTCACGCGGGGCCGATCGTGTCCCCGCCTCTCCACCACTGTTCTCAATCCCTTCCTGATCGCCATCTTCCTCTTTCCTCCGTTCCCAGTCCTCATCCGTCTCCTTCCCCGCTACCATCCCCACTCGCGCCACCGCTCCCACACCCGCCTCCGTCCCCACCTCGCCACTTCCCCTACCCCTCCACCGTCCCCACCCTCTCCACCTTCCCTACCCACACCACCGTCCCCACCCCCACCACCTGCCACCGAACTCCGCGCCTCCGTTCTCACTCCCGCCTCCGTTCCCGGCCCGCATCCGTCCGCACCCTCGCTTCCTTCCTCGACCCGCCTCCATCCATCTCCACCTCTGCCTCTGCCAACCCCGCTTTGCATAACCCCCACATCGCCACCCAAGCCACTCACACTGACGTCCCCGCCTCACCATTGGCTATGTCAGGACTATATTTTTCCCCTAAGCGCACGACCCACACAGCGCACACGCCGCTACCCGCAAACCCCCGCTTCCGATCCAGCTCTTGTACTTAAATAAAGTCTTCCTATCTATCCCCAACCACAGTGGTTCTTTAATCACCACAAAATTATTTGACTACGTCCCTATAATAGCAATATTCAGTGTGAGCATTTTTGGTCATTCTTAATTGTGGATATTGGAATGAAAAAGAAATTTTAACGATTTCTGCCTACTCCATTACTTATTACCATTACCACCAGTAACAAAAGATTATAAAAATCGTCAGTGTAATCGTACTGTCTCTATATCACCATGTTTGACGTGACTAAATGGAATTCTATTAATATTAATAAAATATACAAGATATACTTTCGTTAAATATGTATTGATAAAAAAGTGATAAAGATAAAAAAGTTCGACACTTTCAGTTACTATTCCTGTAATACATCTGATGTACTTGTGAATTCGTAATCGAAATAATTATCCAAATCGGAAAAAATATATTTGTAAAAAAAAGACGAAATGAAAGATGAAATGAAATATTTACTGAAAAACTAAAGTTCTCATTTAAATTAATACATATTCAATGTGACCTTCATATATTTGCACACATAGTGCTCATTATGAAAGTAGGTATTGAAAATGTGCAAATTTGTTGTATCCAATTCATCACATAAAATATTACAGAATGTAATTTTCGGCAGCTTTTGGGATATTTGTTCTTAAAAGAATATCTATAAAATAAAACTACACAACTGAAGTAATAATCGATACTCACTCAATAAAATCACTGTAAGTATGAAAGGTAAGTTACCAATCCCTGTAATGTCTGTGTTGGGACGTTCCTCTAAGTATACAAGTAATAGATTTTTCTTCTCCTTTGTATCGTAGGGAAACGATACACCACTCATTGTGAGGTTCAGACCACTGCAGAATAATTACAATTCTATTAACATACGATTTACAAGTTGTTTTACCGCGAAAGTTTAGAATGAACAGAGTTTCTTTCATTCTGCAACTCCAAACACACCCCACAAAATAACTAAAAATGTAACCGTGCAACATACGCTCGCAAAAACTTCTAATAAATTAAACACAGTAGTTTTCCAGGAGTCTAATAAAGTACATATTTAGTGCCGTGGTTGCCAAAAAATTTTAAAAAACCGAAGTTAATCTAAGGAAATAAGCTGCAATGTTTCTTTTAGTACGTCATCCTGATTCTCTTCGCCCTCTCATGTGCACAAGAGCCGTGCCCAGACATCTCGCCCTCCTCCATCGGCGTTGTTCCAGCACCTCGACAATCACCAGCAGGCTCACCGCAGTCGCTCATAAATCTGTCGTCTCCCACGCTCAGCCCGCTCTTGGCCCATTCTGCTCTTCCTCCTCCCCCCCCTGCACAAGCAACTGCACCCCCTCGCCATCACCCCATCTCCACAACCGCCCCAACCCGTAACTCCAGCTCACTCTCTTTCCATGACGTTGCACTCACCCCTTCCCTTCCCTGCTTCCCGCCTCCCGCCCCCGCACCGGTCCGTTCCGCCTCCAGTTCAACACAGACTGCCCCGCCCATCCACCCACACCGCGCGAACTGCCAAACCCCGCCACCTTGGCTGACCACCCCCACTCCCTGGCTCCCCGCACACCCAGTCCCCCCGCGCCCAAACTCCCCCTCTCTCTCCTCCCGCCCAATCCCCCTTGGTGACCCCCACATCAGACACCCCCCCACCGGCTGACCAACCGACCTGCTTCCTGCCCACATCACCCCTAGTACCACCAACATCCCGTCTCCCCGTTTTCCCAGCTCTCCGGTCCCTTAGCGCTCGCCTCCCGTGCCCTGCTCCCGGCCCCCGCACCACCCGCAGCCACTCCCCCGGCATATGGCTCCCACCTCTAGGCTCTCGCCTCCCACACGCCGACCCCCAACCCCACCACCACAGACCCAACGATGGGCGGCGGCCGAACGGAACTTCCCGGTTTCCTCTTCCGCCCTCGACGTTCGCACACACCGCCGCGCACGCTTGCCAACCGCTTCGTGGTGGGCGAGGTACACACCGCTGTTGCCCCAGGACTGTTGGTTCTGCTCATACATCACCCCTTAGGTAATATTTTGTCGCGGACGTTTTAGCCCATTGTGTGGATTTCGCACGAAACCTCGGAGCTGTCGTCGGTTTTTCATACCAGGAGAGTCAATATGTTATTTCAAACAACGCAATCGTCGAGGTAAATGAACTTCAAAATGTATGTAACGAATAATAAAGTTTTACTTGAGAATAGGGAAGAAAACTTAATAATAATAATAATAATAATAATAATAATAATAATAATAATAATGATAATAATAATAATATGTGAATGAAAACTGTGAAATTAAAGTTTACTGGAAATATTTAAATAGCCCATCAAATGGAGAGCTGGAGGAACAGAAAGTGATTTATTACCTAAAACATTCACCCTCTGTATCCCTTCATTATCCCCTGGCTCCCTAATCCTCCACTGCGAAGCCTCACATCTCTGACAGCAACAGAGAAAGTTAGAGGAAACTGGGATTGAAACCCAAAATTATCCACCGAGCAAAGTTCCTAACTAAGTTGCCCATATAGTATCGAATACATGCTTTGCGAGCATACAACGCCCACACAGACACGTTATCACACATTGTCCAACAACTTCAAATTATCTCCTCGCTTCCATCAGCCCGAGAATCGCTAAGTTGGCAACCCTGCGTAATCCCGTGCGGTGGCAGTCCACTCTAGAGGTCGTAACCGTAGTCATCGCCAATGCCATTGCCATCGCCTCAAAATATCGTCACAGCCATCGTCACTACCATTGTCACAACCATCGTCACAGCCATCGTCACCGCCATCGTCACCGCCATCGTCACTGCCAACGTCATCCCCACTCCCGTCGCCATCCCCATCTACATAGTCAACACATCACCATCGCCATCGACTCCGTGACATCCAACGCTATCACCACGTCACAACCACAACTACCACCATCACCATCTCTATCGCCACCACTAGAGCCACTGCCAATAGAAACGCAACCACCACCCTTGCCTACGCTACGATAGCCGCCATCTCTACGCTGCCCAAGCCACTCCTCGCGTCGCGGCGGCCGCCGCTGTCGGTATCGTCGCTTTAAGCCCGGCTAATTTCTTTATGTTTAGAGTGCGCGCGCGTCGGGCGCTGGGCGGCGCCTGCTGCAGAATTTAGCGTCGACGCCGTGTGTGCGCTGCGCGCGAGGCGAGTGTTTGGTCGTTCGATTATCGACGCTGGCGCTGTTCGAGCGGTCGCCGCTAGAGGTCGCGACAGAAGAGGACAGGCGTCAGCTGGCGCACGGTATTCACAAATTTCCTTTCGGAGTGGGGGTCTAAGCAAGAAGTATTTCTGTTTCTGAAATGCGTACGTTTTCGGAATATAAATATTGTTTAGTCGAGAATATAAAGCACATGTACCTCTATGAGTACTTTTGTTATTCGCGATATTTTATTGTAAATATGTAGTGGAGATATTTCCACTAGAATGAAGTTCAGGATTGCAAAAATAATGGCAATCATTAACTTTACCAACAAATTTTGGAAACTTTAATGTAACCATTAAAGGGCTTAACAGAATTTTTGTTTACCACTGCTACAGATATTTAAGTTAAAAATACATATTTTAATGATGAATTGTTTTAATTTATGATTTTGTTTTATTTTAACATATATGAAATTTAAATATACTTATATTACATTTTTTGATAGTAACAAATTGGTTGATTTTAAACTTCTATTTAATGCTTAAAGTATTCCACAACTATTTAAAAGATATACTCTTATTATATAACATAAATTCTACATGGCACTTGAAACATATAAAAAATGCACAACTACGTACAACGTGCGATCCGATTTTGCTGCATTTTTGAAGAAGTGTCTCTCAGCCGCAATGAGAGATGATTTGTTGAACTACACTTGTGAAATGTAGAATGAATTACTATAGTTAGACAAATTAATAAAATATTGTCTGTGAAAGCAACAGTCAAAGTACAAGAAAGGAAAACCGATTCAGTTTTTATACATATCTAGTTTTAGTCACGTATGTTTCCTTTCCATTCTTTCATTCCATTTGTACCAGGAATTTTCTGATAAACATTAATTCTTTGAACGGTGTAATATGTATCTACGACTCAAGAAAGTGAAAGATAATAAAGCATATAACAATATTGTTTCAGAAGAAAATTAAAATATTTTCGTGCAGCCATTCAACTACCTGTGAAGGAAGTTTCAATAAATTAAATATTGCCTTAATTATAATAATTGCAAGATTGTTACAATATATGATGATGATTAATCACTTAACAATAATTTTAATTTTCTATAAATTGGGAAAATAGAAGACTACTTTCTCATGCGTGTATACACCAGCAATCAAATCTAAAAACTGTCAGTTAGTAGCCATATCTACGTGTAACAATAGTGTCAAATAATAATTTTCAAATGTGTTATAAATATTTTCCACTATCAAGTGAACTTTTTGTAGTATCGAAACTGCGTAAATTGCGTCGAAGCCAACTTGGGGCAATATAAGGTTCAGTAAATACTAAGCCAAAGGTTAAAATACCTTCAGCATATCTCATTACAGTAATTCTCATAGTTCAGCTAGATTTATTAACATCACATGAAATGAATTACAAACATGTTCTATAATTCAGTGAGCAAAATTTATGATTTCGATCACCTGCCATTTCCCAGCAATTTGCTAGACGAAAAAAAAACATTATCACTCGACATCTCATACGAGTATTTTTTCACTCTTGGACGATATTTCGCGCCGTGTCCGATGGCGGCTAGCGCCGTCGGCGTTAAAAACACCCCACACCCGGCATTTTTTTTTTCGCCGCCCAGGGACGCAGTTGTTAAAAATCCATCAGTATTCGATTAACCTGGCCGCATCCTACGCGACGAAATGGCAGGCAGCCTACCGCGGGGCTGCAACTGACATGCAGTGTCGCCAACATAAACGGCCCGCCCTCGCTTGCTCGCCCTTTCCCGATTCCAAACCTGTTTACTTCCGGTCTCTGGGGCGATGGAGATCTGATATCCGCCGGCGGCGCGCTGGAGCGACCGCTTCGGAAATCATCACCGTGGAGGGGGGGGAGGTCGCAGGGGAGGGGGATAGCAAAGGTCGCCGCGGGGACGCGCCGCCCGATAGTCGCTTGTTGTCGCATGCCTCGGCTTCCGCAGGCGTTGTTTGAGCATCGACAGAAACATTCGCGGGTCACCATTAATCATGAATATTTATGGAAAAGACGCTGAATATTTGACGAGAACAATTTCAATAACATGGGCTATCATGAATCCGCTATTCATGGTTTTATTCAATATAAATGGAACAATATTTTCAACCAATTTTCCATAAACAACAAGGTGCACTAAATTTGGTCCCCCGATAATGTATTATTGCTTGGGGAAGTTATTTAAAAAAAACTATTTTTGAAAATAATTTTCAAATCTTATAAAAGAATGAATGTTTTATAATAATTATATAGGAAATAAGATATTTTCTGATTTTGAAAATTTTAGAATTACAAGTTACATAACATGCAGGCAACACATTATTCTGAAGGAACCGATAAGTGAACAGTGTTATTTTCTCGCAAAAATAAAATGATAGGTATAAAATCCAGCGTTTCATTTGCAAAAATTTTACTAGAGAAAAAAATATTTACCTCCGCGTATACGTTTCAGAAAAAAAGAAAATTCTCGCATCATTTTAGGCGAGAATAGTATGTTGAATTATAAAAATGAACCTTTCGAAAGGTTATGAAGAACCATATTAACTCTCAAAATATCGAAAAGTTAATTTTGGTTAATAACGGAACTAGAACTAGTTCGATCAAGAACGCATGAATTAGATACATACGAGCATGAAGTGTTTGGACTGATAATTTATCCTCATGATCATTAACCATAACTACAAAGGAAATATTTAAATTTCAGTTTTTTTTCTTTTGTTTAAATTAAACCTACAATCTTAATCAGATCGATTTTACTCTTCAACTTGTTAAAATGAAATAATATTAAAGAGCACAATGGTCAACTTTTTAAAGTGGAACGTAACCTACCTTTATACAAACTTTAGTTGATGAATATGAAGTTAAATAAATAACATGATGAGAGTTATAATTCAAACAATATCATATCAATATTAATTTAAAGTTGAGTTTTTAAGAGAAAACAATACTTTGTATGGCTGATACAAAGTGTTAACAGAATGTGCAAATCTATAAGTATTTTTAAGTACAGCAGTTTTTTGCTTTTGCAATTCAGAATATGAAGTTATTTATGAGAATTGCCAGTTATACTGTCTCTCATAACCAAATTATTTCTCGTGGCTCAGGATTACAAATTCGGCTTTTGTAACTGTACTGAAAATATTTTAAATTCTCCATTAAAACAACGTTAATGTAGCAGATGTTGATGCTGCTTAAGAGAAGATATTCCACTTACTTTACTTAAACTCATCGACCTTACTTCTGCGTAATGTACCCCAGATTGTACAGTAACCAATTTATTTTTAAAATTTCTGCGGGTCTCGAATAAGGGCAATATTCTTCTAATGACAGTAAAACGTGATTGAGAGAATGAAAATGTAATTAGAATGAGTTGTATACGAAATCTCAAGGAACTTACACATGTTATTTGTGCCTCTGACATAATTCTGGTAAGACTACATACCATGCAATAGTGTTTAGAAGGTAGAGGTTTTGACGCAGGCAAATTAATTACATTTACATCAACTCACGGTGGGGGTTACCAACCACTAGCAAGGCCAATACGACCTGTGTAACTTCGTTTTACTAAATTTCTCATCACATGTTCACTGGCAAAACGTGACAATCTTCGACGTACCGCATGCACTAGAAATTTGCAACATTTATTCAGTGACATTCCACTCAGGTATTTTCCACATACAACTTCCCAATTCAGAAACAAAACACTCGCGCCCTGCGGGTCCCTCCAGCAGAGTTGGAATCGAAAGCACTGGGCCAAAGCGTCTTCGCGTCGGAGCGCGTGGCCGCACAAATGTGCGTTCGATCCGCAGCGCATTCGCGAGGAAGCACTTCCCTCCATAATTGATGTCCCGCAGCCACGACGCGACGCCGCGCCGCGTCGGCTCGGCGGCAGCTTTCCCACGCCGCCGCTCCACTCGACGTTCACTGCGCTTCTGCAGGTCGTTAGTGGCGCTTTGGGCACACACCCCGGCACAAAAAGAATTGTAAACATATTAGCTGGCAGAAAGGAACTTAAATGTAAGCAATTTCCTTAATAATAACAGTAATATTATAATAAAATGATACATTAATAAATAATAATAATAATAATAATAATAATAATAATAATAATAATAATAACTACAGGCTTACAAAAGCAAACACATTACTGATGAATATGGGGAAATTGGGGAGCTGTAGCAGTACAAAATGACTGTTCTAATACTTCAGCTTCTTTATTCCTCGTGGCATGACGTCAGTGCAGTAGACAGTGTAGTAGGCAGTGACGCAGTCAGTACTGCAATTAAGTCGGCTAGTAGTCTGAATTACACTATCAAATACATTTACATGTTCAGTCAAAATCGAAACTGGTTCAATAGTGTTTGAATTTTTACTAGGGACCTATTATCAGATCAAAAGTCACCTGATGATGTGAATTGCGGATTCAATTCAACATGAAAATCATATCAACGAATGGTCCGAAAGAAACTGAAAAATACGAACCTGCTCTTGAACTTGGTCATTTAGCACTCAATGGCTGTGCAGAAAAAGTACAAATAATATGTATCTAAATATCTACCCGATGATAAACATATTCAGAGAATGAGACTTAAGATTTAATATGCATATATGTTATAGGATTATCTTATGTAGCTGGAGCTTTACATGATCAATAAGTTTTGTCTGGATAAGAAAACTTTACTTCAGTGAAAGAACTACGTCAGAAGCACATTGGATTTTTTTCTCCAACAGGAAAGACACTAAAACATGAACCATGAATTACAAGACTCAAAAATTGTGATGTTCATTAGTTGATGAAAATAAGTAAATAACCCAGTTCAACAGAATTTACTACTCTTAATGATCAACGGAGTAACATCACGTAATACTGAGCAAAAAGAAAGAAAAAAGTGCACCCGTCCACTCCGCAATAAAACAGGGCAGCAGGGCTGCTGAAAGAAACAAGAGGCACGTCCGTCTCCATTATACACCCGCGTGGCCCGTTTGCAGGCGAGCGCGCGCGGCTTAGCGGCGAGCGCTGGGTGGGGTCACGTGCGAGCCGGACAGAATGCGCTTTACATATTACATATCCGGGCGATCGTGCCGCCCTCCCGCGGGTGCTAAGCTCCCAGCAGAGATGCGCTCCTGCTCCTCCCTCGCCTCCGAACGCTCTCGCCCCGAGCTCACCCGGTGCATCCCCGTCACCCTCATTGACGCCGTCTCCGACGCCGTTCCCCACACTGTTCCCCACACTGTTCCCCACACTGTTCTCCACACTGTTCCCCACACTGTTCCCCACACTGTTCCCCGCACTGTTCCCCGCACTGTTCCCCACACTATTCCCCTCACTATTCCTCACACTATCTCCCTGACACCGTCCCCGACACCGTCCCCGACACCGTCCCCGACACCGTCTCCGACACCCTCCCCGACACCGTCCCCGACACCCTCCCCGACACCCTTCCCGACACCCTCCCCGACACCATCCCCGACACCCTCCCCGACACCCTCCCCGACACCCTCCCCGACACCCTCCCCGACACCCTCCCCGACACCCTCCCCAACACCCTCCCCGACACCCTCCCCGACACCGTCCCCGACACCGTCCCCGACACCGTCCCCGGCACCCTCCCCGTCACTCATTTCCGCCCCTGCTTACCATCCCCTTCATTAACAATGCTTCCCCGTCCCCGGGTGGCCAGCGGGGAGCCCCCGGTTGCTGGGCCAGCGGGGGAGGGGCTGAAGAGGAGACGAAGAAGTTGAGTGACAGGTCGAGAGAGCGGGTGGGGTAGGCAGCAGGGAGAGCTCATTTGCTGAGCACTGCCCGGCACGGCTGTAGACGAGCGAGATCGCACACATGGAAGGGAGGGTTAATGAGAATATAAGGGACACCGGGATGGAGTGAGGAGGAAATTAGGAGCTGCATTGATCAAAGAACAGACAGTAAGAGAAGAAATAGAGGAGACAAAACGTACAATACGAATATTACTGAGAAATGACAATTGCAGAGGAAAACTTCCACTGGATGAGTTGACAGGAAACAAATGAAAAAGACGTGAGATTAATAGACAAGTCGTCAGAATGAGAAATGCATAAAATGACTGCCACATAAAAGGGGCAAGTGGCCAAAGGAAAAACTACGTAACGAGGAAGCGAAGTAGAGATCCATTCTTAGAGATCACACACAACCCGACTGCAACGCGAGAACAGAAAAAAACACATATAGGATCCCTAGAATAAAACACTTTCAATCGCACAGCAATGAAAGAGAAGGCGCTCGAAAAAAAAAAACAAAAAGAAAAACCAATGGAGCGCCCGGCAGCTGGGACGCGTAGCGCCAAGAGGGTCATCGATACTCCGATACCCGAAAAGAGCGCACGCAGCGCATGTGATCCGAGTGCGCGGGCGGCGAGGGGGAATAGGCCGTCCGGGGGAGGGCGCCGCCAGCGGGTCAGCGGGCCAACGAGCAGAGCTGAGCCGGGAGGCGGGGCACACAGGCCGCCCTGAGGGCTTACCCCGCGCGCCCCGGCAGACTCCATTTGCCAGCGGCGTAATCCGCGCGCTATCTTATTCGCACCTAATGTGAGCACCTGGCGCAGCGCGCGCCGCGCCGCCCGCCCGAGCATCGTTGCCAAATTTAGCGGCCGCGCGAAATCCGGGCAGGCGCTCAGCAAGCGCCGCCGCCGCCCGCCCCAACCGGTGCGCGTTCGGTTTCAATTCGCCTCGCTGAGGAGGGGCGGGCGAGTGTTGGAGATGGTGATAAGTAGGATTGGGGAGGAGTGATAGGGAGAGGGAGGGAGAGAGGAGAGAGAGGGAGAGAAGAGAGGGAGGGAGAGAGAGGAAGAGAGAGGGCGGGGGAGGGAGAGTGGGAGAGAGAGGGAAAGGAAGATAGAAGGGGAGAGAGGGGGGAGAAAGAGGGGGAAGAGTGGGAGAGAGAGGAGAGGGAAGAGGGGGAGAGAGAGGGAAAGAGTGGGAGAGAGAGGAGAGGGAAGAGGGGGAGAGAGAGGGAAAGAGTGGGAGAGAGAGGAGAGGGAAGAGGAGGAGAGAGAGAGAAAGAGGAGGAGAAAGGGAAGAGGGGGAGAGGGACGAGAAGGGGAGAGAGAAGATAAGCGGAGAGGGAGAGAGATGTAGAGGAGGCTAAGGTGGGGTCGGCAGGGGAGGCGATGTCGCTGAACGCAGCAATGCAGAAGGAGGTATGTGGAAGTGTTGGAGATGGCAAATACCGACATCAACATTGGGTTGGAGTAGACTGGATTGGAACAGTTAGGGCAGTCAGAAGACCATCACAATGCGAAAGTGGTCCGTATGCAGAATGCGAAGGCAGATTGGGAGGAAAAAAGTGAAGAAAAAATAGAAATGTAGGATGTTGGGGGTTTGGGGTTTGTAGGGGCGACGAAAATCCTAGCGATGGCGGGGATCCCATTGGTGGTGACGGATCCAGAGGTGGGGAATGGTCAGGATGTAGCGGGGATTTCAGGGAGCGCGAGGGTTTCACATACGGCAGAGATTGCTGATATTTCAGGTGTTCAAGTGGCAAAAGGGGATCCTGGCAAGGATTCCAGTAATGGAGAGGGTGTCAGGTGTGGTGGGGATTTTAGAAGTGGGGGATTTTAGGAATGGATTGGTTTCTAAGAGTGGAAGGGATCCAAGAGTTGGTGAGATTACAGATCTTGTGAATGTTTCAGTTCTAGCGAGGATTCCAGAGGTGGTGGGGATATAAGGAATGATGAAGATTCCAGGATTCGTGAAGGTTCAAGTCTAAGCGTGGATTTAAGAAGTGGCGGACATTACAAGAATGGGGAGGGTTCAGGAGTTAGCGATGGTTCCAGACGTAACGTCGGTTTCCAGAACGGAGGTGTGGGTTCAACGGTTGACGATTGCTATATGACGACAGTCTCATATGGCAAGGTAACAAGGGCAGCGACAGCGGTCCTGGCGGCGGAGTCGATGAGGTCATCCAAACAGTCGTGGTCGTGGTGGCAGTCGAACATGGGGGCGAGGGTTTCCAGAAGGGGGGCGTGGACTCCATGGTTGACGAAGGTTGCGGAGAGACAGGGTTTCTTAGGGCCGTGTAACAAGGGTAACGAAAGCGGCGATGTTGGTGGAATGGAGGAGAGCATCCCCAAAAGCGGAGGCCGCGGAGGTTGTGGTGGTCAGAGATGGGGGCGTGGCTTTTCAGAATACGGGTGTGGACTCCATGGTTGACGAGGGTTGAGGAGAGACAGGGTTTCTTAGGGCAGAGTAGCAAGGGTAACGAAAGCGGTGATTTCGGTGGAATCGAGGAGAGCATCCCCAAAAGCGGAGGCCGCGGATATGGTGGTGGTCAGAAATGGGGGCGTGGCTTTTCAGAATACGGGTGTGGAGTCCATGGTTGACGAGGGTTGCGGAGAGACCGAGTTTCTTAGTGCAGAGTAGCAAGGGTAACGAAAGCGGTGATTTCGGTGGAATCGAGGAGAGCATCCCCAAAAGCGGAGGCCGCGGATATGGTGGTGGTCAGAAATGGGGGCGTGGCTTTTCAGAATACGGGTGTGGAGTCCATGGTTGACGAGGGTTGCGGAGAGACCGAGTTTCTTAGTGCAGAGTAGCAAGGGTAACGAAAGCGGTGGAGTCGGTGGAATCGAGGAGAGCATCCCGAAAGACGGAGGCCGCGCTGGCGGCGGTCGGGGGAGGGGGGGCGGGTTGAGGGTGAGAGCGAGGGTAGACCGCCTCCCGAAGGGGAGATCGGAAGTTGCGCGCTTTATGAGGTTCCCGTCGCGTCGCGGCGGGCGGCGGAGCTTCTGAGCCCGGGAGCCTCTTTCCGCTGCGGCGCCCGGCTCCTCCTCTGATAATTTGAGAACGGGCTCACGGAGAAAACCTCCGGAAATATCCCCGCAGAATGGGGGGTGAAATAGGGAGCGGTAATTGATTTCTTCTCACCACCTTTCAGACTCATTCTATCTTGCGCATCAGAAGTACTATCTCACATACTACACCGATGTTTTAGTTAGGTTCGTTATAAGGAGAAAATGTTTAGTTTTTGTTTAAGTTTTAATAAAATATTTTCAAGAAAACTTCTTTAATTTTCTATTGAGAAATTATTTTTGAAAACATTAAATTCTGTGGCAGAAAATAATGGTAAGAACGAAGTGTTACTCTTTTTGTTTGCTTGTGTGCTCTTCATGTTAGAAGAAAATATTAAGATAATACATCAACCATGTGCTTGTTCAAATTTTTGACAATAGTCAAAACAATTATAAAAAATAAGAGTTATTGATATTCAAAGATAATTACGTGTCATGCCGGAAATATACGGACTCTTCGTTTAATGCCACGTTGTAATATAATACACGTAAATATTTTACAATCAATACCATTCTCCTCTTTCGAGTTAAGCACACAAAGCAAAGTGATCTTTTAATTGAACACGAATTTGTACAATCAAATATATCACACACAAGAGAAAAATATGACTTCTCATTTTACATCCGCACCGTGCCGCCGACACAATCCTAGCCGCGACTGGCCATTCTCCATTTGCCCAATCGTTCAACAAAACGCACAGAGCGTAAGCCTGAGCTCACCGCAGATAACGCGGCGTATCGCCACGCACCACCGCAAAATCTCGACATTCCACGTAAAGAGTACGCCCACTCCTCCCTCGCAACGCGCAAGCGCTGTTTGAACGCCAAACAGCGGGAGCCGGGATGAGCGCGTATCGCGTTCGGCGAACGTCGTACGTGCGTTACGCACACGTTACGCACCGCGCAATGCTCCACGCACGCATCTATTGCCGGCCGCAAGCAGAGCGGCCCCAAGGTAGCATTGGGGCGGAATTTTTAAAACGAAATCGAAATATTATTATGTCAAACTGCAAGCAGTTGACTTAGGTGTAGTTCACAAACGCGATTAGACGCAAACATTCTGTAGGCAATAGGCCTTCTAAAGACCTGGGTAGTAAAGTACTGAGTTGCAGTATTAAGAAGTCGGTTACTACATGTTCACGTTTGTAGTGTGAAGCACGAGAGACTTGTTTTTCTACAAAATATTAAAGAATGGGCCAATTAAAAACATTTCCACGCATTCATCGAGTCATATTCACTATGGTAAAATTATATAAATTATACCATTCTTTGTGAAGCGTAATTTATACAAAAGTTTTAAAATAAGCCTTCTACACGTTATATAATTTTTAGCCCCAATAATATATTTCTAGTAGTACAATAACTATATTTAATAATGATAGTTTGAATATGAAGCAGCATCTAATACATTCAATTTTAATAAAGCTGTGGTTATTTGTAATAATAAATTAGCATATCATTTTGAAGCATATTATTAGTTTTAAATGTATTGCTTAATTCTGTCATTCTTGTGTAGGAGTACATAAACTCTTAGGAGACGTCTTTGATTAGTGGCGCGAAAGGTAACTACAAACCTCCTTACATAACATCTAATACTAAGAGGCAATTCATTATTTTAAAAAACCTTTAGTTGATCAGTTGTTTTAATGATCATAATTGTGCATATTTTAGAAATCTGTTTGAAATCATTAATGTACCAGTCAACTCGAAACAATGTCGATTTTGACGAGGTAATCAAGTTTAATAATAAATGAAATATTTTTAAATTTATTTTATCCTTTAACTATTTTTTAAAACTATTTTCATTCTTAAGAAACAAGCCCACAACTCTGTGCATCACAAGTATAGTAGGTTATCCCATACTTTAAAAAAATGTGGTCATACTCTTACAAAACAGCTTCTATAAATAAAACAATTATATAGACAATAGCGTTTGTTGCATTTATTGTAGATCTACAATTTATATCGATACAGTTATATATTTTTGTTTATATTAAATATCAAATATTTCGAGACTTAACTGGAAATAACTGAAATATGTGTCTGAATATACACTTTATTTCGGTAATATCGTACTTAATTTCACCTTTTTAATACCAATTTTTAAATCCCAATCTGAATTATATTAGAGCAAATTGTATAAATATTTCACACCCATGTTTTTGCGGGCAGCGCTCCACTGTACGTCTCTGGCGCTGGCAGCGGCCGCGCGTGTGAAAGCCCCCCTTTCGTTTACCTCGCGCGCGTAGCTTTGTCCGCGGCCCCGCTCCGCTACACGGCGTCACGCGAAATTTACTGCAATTTTGGGGGAGACCGGTTTCCAAATTGGGCGTGGCGAAATTGAGCACGTGGCCAAAAAACGCTCTTCCGCATCAATGGCTCGGTGGCATATTGAATTACGGAATACGCGAAAAATACGGGTAGCCGATGTCGAAACAGTACTAACGCCGCCTTGACGCCTGTTTGTTTGCATGTCTGTTGGAGGGGTGGGGAAGTGGTTGAGGGGAGGTGGTAGAGGGGGGAATGGAGGGGGTTGAGAGGGGGAAGGGACGCGGCGAGCCTTGTCACACGGACGGACGCGCAGTCACAGTACATTTATGGCGGCGTTGGAACGTAAAGTAGCGAATAACAGAGCGCTACAAATCTTGGTTAACACTAGGCATAAACGAGTAAATTGTTCCGAAATAAAGCAGACGGGTTATTTCCCAGCGGAAAGTACTACTTCTCGGTATCGTCTTCTATTGTTGTCTATAGCGATAACTGCGAATATTATTTCGTTTCGCCTGCTGTCCCTTGATTTCTGTCCTGTAAAATTTTGGATGTTTATAACAAGTACTACGAGTTTATTGCGAATACTGGGATGGCAATAAAAAGAACTATTAATATCCCCCTTGACAGTGCTTGGAGTAAGCGCTTACATCGTGGAAACCAAGTTTCTAGTAGTTTTGACCTAGTAAAAATGGTACAAGATTAAGTTGAAAACTTTGTCGTGTTAACTTGTACTGTTCTTCAGTTTGTAAGAAAGTCATGCCTGTTCTAAACGACGAAACATTTAAACAAAGAGCGAATAACTAGTTTGGAAATAAATTATCTTTTAAAAAATAAAACAAAAATAAAACTTATGCACCAGTCTAAATCCGTTTTATGGATGCTCAAAAAAGCACATCACTATCAAAAACATCTAATATTGCCACCGTAACTTTAAGTATTCACAAAATGTTAACCATTTATATTTCAGTCCATTTTATTTTTATAAACATATTTTTCATGCACATGTATCATACTTATACATCTTTCATAAATAACCAATTCATACATTCATTTTATTATTCATTCATGAAATGAAATACAGTGTGTAACAAAAGCAAATACTAATTTTAAAATTGAAAAAAGCTACCTTCTCATCATGAGTCGGATACACTGTAAGGTCGGGACATTGCTTTTCAGCTCCCCGTTTCAGTCGATAAACCCATCGATCAATCGATACGCGATCGACACATCGACGCCGCCAGGCGCACCGACGAAACGACGCGTTCACGTGGGACAGGAGAGTGGCGGAGTCTACGTTGTGGGGCAGGGCGAGGGGGGGACAAGCCAGGCAGGGTGGAGTAAAGCGGAAAAGGGTGATGGCGTGGAGGGCGATGAGGAGAATGGCGGTGGACGGTGTGGTGAGGGGCGTGGTGATGCGGTGAGGGAAGTGGCGGTGCGGTGCGGGTCGTGACGTGACGTGCGAGGCGTGCTCGGCGTGTGTGGCATGTCGTGACGTTGAGGGGCGTGACCGAGCGTGGCGGGGAGCGAGGGAGTGCGGTGAGGAACGGGGAGTGGCGGGGAGTGTTCGGTTGGTTGGTCGGCTGTTAGTGAATCCGGGCTAATCAACTACTGAAATGACGAGCGGTCTCCCGGCATGTTTGGTAGTGTTGTTCATGTTAGTGTAAGTGTGTGTGTAACGAGTGAGGTTAGGACAAGAAAGAGATAGGAAAGATCGCGCGTGGTCCGTGACCCGTTTGTGAGGGTACTGCTCCAGCATTCACCTGGTGATCGGAGAAACCACGGAAAACTACCGTGCAGCCGGCCTCTAGAAGTCTCCTCCAGACAGCGACTGAATTCGACCTAGCTGACAAGCTGGAACCTAGCACCTCCCGGTCAGAGGCACTGCAGTGACATCAGTTGACGCACTGAGCCTCCGCCCCCGTTTGGAGTGACAGGGCGGAGCTTGGCGGGGCGGGACGAGCGCGTGCGGACCAAGGCGGGATGGCAAGCTGCGTCGCAGGTCTGCGAGAGGCATGGCGGGTCAGAGGGACGTGTCGGAGTGGTAGCGGTGGGCGGGGCGGCGGCGAGGGGCTGGATGGCTGGAGGAAAAACGAAGGTGGGATAGGGAGGGCCGCGGAGAGGCTGCGTTGGCCGCCAGTAAATCCTGCGGGAGGCAGCTGCCGGAAATGCGACCGGTCGAAGAGGTGGCGGGTTTAGCAGCAATAAAAGATGATGGGATGGAAGGATAAAGAAATGAACGTGAGAACGCGAGAGAGATTTTCAATGAGAGGGACACGCCACTAGAGGGAACAGCTGGTGTAAATAAAATGGAAGTGGTGCGACAAACATGAACATTTGCTGACTAGTTAAAATTTAGTGGTGGAAATCTGGATAACATGTGCGCTCGTTTTTCTATCGAAAAATAATGATATAAGCAAAGGGAAGAAAAAAAGTGGAATATGCATAATGAAGCGCTGACAAAATTCAGAGATATCACCGATATGAAAAATAAAAGAAGGCTGCACATATGAGAGAAAACCGAAGGGTAACTAAAGTATTATAATGCAGTACGTATAAACCGCATGGTCGCAGAGAAATGGAATATTTATAACATGCAAAACTAAAAACCTAAAGCTCGCGAAGTATAACAAAAACGAATCAAAATAAAATCTATTATAACCAGAGAAAGATCAAAATATTTCATACAGATAATGTAACGTATTATGGTTATGATTTTCTTAACATTTTGGATGATACTAGATTTAGTCTATTTGACATCAGCTGCAGTGTTTAACAAATATATTGTTTAACAATATATTGTTAAACACTACAGTGTTTAACAAATATATTGTTTTCTGAAATATAAATCCCCTCGTATAGCAGTCTCAGTCATGCTTTTGGATGAACATTTTGGAAATGTTTAATACGTACTTCGTTTGTTATTCCTTACAATAAAGTTGTTTAAAACTATTTTTGTTGGTCAGCAGTCTCTAAGAAAATTTCAAAGTAATAACAGAAATAAAAATAAATTTCATTTTAAAACATCATTTAAAAAATTAAAGACAATTTTTGAAAAAAAAATATTTTGGTTAAATTATCTTCCATATTTTCTTTCATTGTTGCCCAGTTTTGAAAACAAAGGCTTGTATTAAAGACAATATTATTCTCCAACTCAAAAACATAGCTCAAAAACAGCGTCTATTAATCCAGGCCTTGAACCGATCGGAAATAATAATTTTGGATGGTATACAAGTCGTTATTAACACTCATTTGCCCACCCTATCTCGTCTAAATATTCATATCGTTGGAGGCTTATAATGTATTCTAACACAACGAATAGAGCATGGAGCTGTGAGCCGGGAGCGGCCGAGGCGGACTGGCTGGGAGGAGGCAACAGTTGTGGGGCAGAACTGAGGGCGGCGGCGGGGACGGGGCGGGGGCGGGGGCGGGGGCGGGGGCGGGGCCGGGGGCGGCGGTGCGGGCGGCGAGCTGTGGGCAACCTGCCCGTAAGCTGCAGATTAATGTGCCGAGCTATTGGAACCGTTTTGATGGATAGCGAGTGGCGCAGCGGTGCCGGCCGGGCACAGTCTCGCCTCGCCCTCGCCCCCGCCCCCGTCCCGCCCCGTCCCGCCCGCGTCGGCGCCCCGCCCCGTCCCGCCCCCGCCGGGGAGCAGCCGTTTGTTACGTACACGCGATTCCCTGGGAGTTGCCCCGCGCCCGCACCATCCCTCCCCCACCTCGCGCCGCGCCGCGAGTGAATCGACCCGAGCAACGCGGGTGTCCGATTCACCTTCGAAGAAAGCGCACACATCGCGTATTACCCTAGAGTGTCCCTACCTGGAAGTCATTTAGCAGGTGCTAGGAATAGCAACATTTACATACACGTAGCACGCATAACGTAATTACAATTAACAATGGTAAACGAACGTAGTCAGTTCACACATTTTTCTTAGTACGAAAATATGCGTATCTTAGGTTTAGGCGAAAACTTTAGTAGTAGATTTAAAAAAGATATTGATGTGATATTGATCAATTTGTTCTGGAATCATCAAAACGTTCAGGTAAGGTTACATTTTCAGACTGCGATTACTCACAAATAATATACTAACACCAATTTTAGTAGTCATTTTTGTTTGTTTGGGATGCATTAAATAATTGTGTATTGTCAATTGCTTTTTGACTTCTTTAGGGTTTTTAGAGGTAAAAAATGCGTCAAAACATCGCGTTCCAGAATTCATTTTATTCCGTAAATAACGATTCAGCAGAAGACTACACTCTGCGATGATTCTTATTCTATTTTTTTCTCTTTATTGTACTTTGGTGGAAAATAAACATCTATGAAAAAGTGAATTGGTCTATTTGTTCGAAGTTCACAGAAACTTGCAGTAAAATATCACCTCTTATACATACATTTATCTTATACAAGGTTATCATTCAAATGTTCTTTTGTAATTATATAAGACAGTCATTTTTTGACGGTAAAATATTTTCGTGGCACTTTGTTCAGTTTCATTCGACCCGTGTTTTCACGCTCCTGGGTTAGTGCACTTAATTCTCCCCCAGCAGCGATTTCTCATTTCCAGAGACTTGTTGCCATGATGTATGTAGTACTCTTTCAAATAGGAATATTTGAGAAATAGATCAATATGTGTTAAAGCTATGAAAATCTTTACTATATAATTCATAAAATATTCAATACATGACCTGTCTCGTTCAGAGAGTAACAATAAACATATTAAAAGAAATTAGTTTTCCTTAAGATAAAGAGCATTTGAAATAGAACTAATATCCATTTAAAAAAAGAAATACTCCCGGACTAAAATCCTACAAATTATACTGTTCTCGTTTTAATCGTTGTATATTCTCGCAGATGTTTGGAACATTCTTTTGTAAACTTGGGAAATTACGCCACAATCTTCTTAGTTGCGCAATGAGTAATCATTCAATTTGTAGTGAGGCTGGAGTATTTTCCTTATCGTATTGAAAATTATGTAATGAAGAAAGCAAAACAGCTTTATTATTACTCATACTGTTGTAGAAGTGTTTAATACACACACAACAATAACAGGAAATATGAAATATGTCAACTTAAAAAAATTCCTAATATATTATTTCCTTTTATAGATTTCAACGTCCAATTTTCAACTTATAAATTTCACTTCTCCTTCATTTTCTTCTTGACAGCTGATTTTCGCATAATACTTTTTTAATGTTATGTACTTCTCTATATTCTACAAAGATGAAATGATATGAGCATTACTTAATCATTATGTGGCGTTCCTCGCGAACAGAACAGCAAGTACATTTACTAGTCCTTTATATGTTACCACGAAATATGAAAAACATGCCTTCAAATTGGAAGAAACGTCTGTTTGAAATAATTTGCTCTACTCTCCTCCGTAATATATTGGTAGAAGTTTTTCAATAAGCCCAAGCCACCAAGTAAAACACATAACCAAAAATGAACATAAATGGAAGGAATTGCGTGGCATGCGCAGAGGGATTACTAGGAATATTACCAACTAGATCGAAACTGAGCCAAAATTTTTTTCATTACATTTTCTAAATTGGTGTTTAAGAACATTGACTATAAATCTTAACTTCATTCGCTAACCCACCTCAACAATATTGATTTGCTGTTCTCTAAGAGATATTATCATAATTGGACCATTTTCGAAATATCTTAGAGAATTGGGACGTAAGTACCCACTACTATTTATGGAAAACCGTTCCATTTTCTGTCAGGAATTTCATTTAATATATAATCAGTAGTAAAAGAATGATTATAAAAGTATTTTGACACAAATCCCATTACATTTTTTATATAACTTTTGCAAGGAAAGTTTTCACGATTGTTTAATCACCTGTCACTTGATTATTGTTAATGTTTAACGTAGAACTAATAAATTTTCTCTATAGGAGCCAATCAAATGTTTGTTTTTGTCCAACTAGGTTACTGTAGCGCCAATACTTCAAATATTAATGTCAATCGTAGGTTGGATGATACTCGTGGGATTAAGCAAATGGACGAATGAACGAAGTTAGTGTGGAACAATATTTCTACAATTCTCTACTTCTCATTTCATATACCGATGAACAATAAATGATGTGGTGCAAAATAATTCATAATAGAGTGAAAGGCTGAATGTATGAGTGTAACAGATTTACAAAAACTGGTACGAACACCCGCAGAAAATCTTCCGCATTATTTATTCAACTACAATTCAACAACACGACCGGCATATAACCCACTACCTCTGAACTGGAAAGGCTCGTGCTGGGCTGACTCTTTGGCTACAATGATAACACAATGAGACCACGCTGCCCCTCTGCGTCACCTGGACGACCCCGCGCTCACTGCGGCCCGCAGCTATGAGCACTTTCACCACCGGCAGTTTGCCGCCCCCACACTCGCCCCTCCCCCCCATCCTCCCAGCTCTCATAGCGCCCGCAGCAATTGCCCCGCCCCCTCGCACCCTCTCGCTGCTAACTGCGCCCCCTCCCCCTCCCCCTCCCTCGCACTCCCCCCCACCCGAGTGGCGACTCTTTGTGCGCACAGTGTCCGTTTTCACCGCGCCTCGAGCATTCTCCCCGCAATTTTTGGGTGGTCGCTCGTACCGCTGGACTACTACCAAAGTTGACGAGGGCCCTAAAAGACAAAAGAGAAACAAAATCTCTGCAGTGTTCCGAATGTAAAACTAGAATCCCTAAAACTGTACAGTGTATATTCTGACTTTAAAAATTTATAATATTTTAGTTATGTCACAATGATGAATTTATTAAATAAAATTACTTTCTGTGTAAATTTCAATCTCGTTTTATTGCCACATTTGACATTTCTACCTACAATGAGTGACTTAATTATATTTACAAATGAAAAATACTTGCAGTTCAGAGAATCAGACATATCTATTTGACATCGTACACAAAGAACCAATACTACATTTGTATGTAGTACATAATCTCACAATAAGCTCTTTGTAGCACTGAATATCAGTGGGCAATAAACAATAAAACGAAATACAATTACACCTCCAAATACATTAGATTAAGCAAATGGACACTATTTTAAGAATTTTCGCACCTTCATGCTGAAATGGAAATGATTCGCATCATTAATGGCCTGCCTCCCAAAACTGTAATGAAATGTAAATGTAAAATAAAATTAAGCCTCGTCCTTTCCGTAACCAGAATTTCAGCAGGATTTCATGTATCCTAAAATGGAAATTATAATTGCCAAATGTCCTGTTACAAAAATATACCCGCATCCATTAGGCATTATTCAAAATTCGCATACTTGTTAGTTCTGGAACTGCCAAAACGACACATTTAATGAGTATTCTTCACAGCACTCATTCGACAATCTATATGTTTAATTCTTTATACTAGAAAATTCTTTACATCAATCTCGAATTAAATACTTGTTGAAAATTGTACTCTTCATCGGAATGAGAGTATTTCATGATATACATGTAATTCGCAAATAGAGAGTTCTGTAACGAAAATAAGTTTTCATTACGCCAGCGTTAACGATCCGGTTGTAATAATATCAGATGAGAACACAACGCAGGATTACACAGTAGCTGGCAAAGGAGAAACATTGCTGCCTTTGCCGACAGAAATACGCACGGCTTGTCATTGATCTTAAGCATTACGTCACTATAGAGCCTCTTGTTCGTTGGTTCACAGGATCTCACGACGTATAATTACGATATGGCAGGGAAGGTTCGGCGCACAACATAAGCCGGAGCGTGGGGCATCGACAGGGCTGGGCAACGGCCCGCGGAGGTGTCGCGAGTGTAACCCGCGACATTACACGCACGGCCGTCAAACAACCGCCGACTGTGCCGTATCCGGTTGCACAAACCCGACGCACGAGCACGCCTCTCTCTCTCTCTCTCTCTCTCTCTCTCTCTCTCTCTCTCTCTCTCTCTCACTCTCTCTCTCTCTCTCCGCCCGAAGGGGACGGGGCGCCCACGCCGCGCGACCGACCGCGTCACGTGATGATGCGGCGCATTGCGCGCGGTTTTGTCTGCGTGCCACTCGACCCCGCCCCCTCCCCCGCCCCCTCCCCCGCCCCCTCCCCCCGCCCCTCCCCCGCCCCCTCCCCCGCCCCTCCCCCGCGCCATCGCCGCCCCACACCCAACCCGCCTCCACCCCACACCCAACCCGCAGGGCCTTTCCCCGCACTAATATCGTACCTGCGACCCACCTGGCCACCGTCAACCCAAACCCGTTCTCCTCCCCCAACCCATCAGCCAGCGAGCTCGCTATCTGGGTCCACGTCCCGCAACAAACTGTGCACCCCCCGCGGCGCTTCCCCGCCCTCAAACCAACTCCACCCTCACATCTGCCACCGGGCTCGCCCTTCCCCCACTCCCAACCACCCCCGCATTCACGCCCGCGGCCGCCACAGCGCCGCTCCCACGCCGGCACCGCCTTTTTATTAGCGGTTAATGGTGCCCCGCGGGAGCGCCGGCAGCGGTGGCGGCGGCGGCGCCAACTACAGAGAGAGAGCTGCTGCGGGCCACCCACGCGCGCGCCAGCCCGCGCTCCGGCGGACGCGATCGCTTTATTACCGCCAGCGACCAGGCCGTTAGCGGGCGCGGGGTAATTGGCGCGTAAGACAGGGCGCGACCCGGCGGCCTCGCAGCGCAGCCCACGCGCGCCGCACCTGGTCGCTTGCCCAGCCCCCCCACCCCACCCCTCTCTCCACCACGCACTGCTCCGCTCCGCCCGGAGGGGTCCCGACACGCCCTTCCCGGCCCGGTCGAGCGAATGCAACCGTATCCTGTGTTGCCGCACCCCGCCCAGCCCGGCCCGCAACGGTTCGAACTGCCCCGCCACTGTCCTGCATTCCTTGCCTTGACCTGCGTTTTTCTCTCCGCTGTGACCCACGTCTCCCTCCCGTGCAGGTCTCTTTCCTTTCTGATTATTCCCATCAACCCCAATCCCACGTATTGTTGCTGTGTTCCACCCGGCACGGCCATGCCAAGCCTCGCGACTCCCCTCGTAGCCCTGCAAAATGCAGCCCTGTCTAATGCACCTCAATTTCTATAATTTACACTCTCCCTTTCGCTTCCCTTCTCGCACATTTCATTCGTTATCTCCCACCATATCTCAATCTTAACCGCCCCATCCAGTCCAATGTCCTGATTCTGTCCTTGACCTTCCCATCTTGTCCACACTCCCATTTCCTTCCCCGCTAGGTACCACGCCCCTCCCGCACTAGTCTCTTTCCATCCCGACTATTCTTTCTAGATACTCGCTTTCCCACACTTTCCCTCTCCTGCCCTTCCATCCCGTCCATCCTACCCCCATCTCTCACGCCATCCCATCCTCTCCCCTCCCTTTCTCTATCCCATCCCACCCCCACCCCCACTCCCATCCTCCCATCCCAGTCCTACGAGCCACGTTCCACGTTCCACGTTCTCTCGCCGGCGTGCGACATGGCTCGCTCCCACGCACCATGCTGATCTCGTTGCCTCCCGACTATTCTCTCCACACGCACGCACGCACGCTCCGGCAGCGCCGCCCTGCGGCCGGCGCACTAATTAAGAGGCGGCGCGGTGTCCAAACTCGAATCCGGTGGACGGTAATTATGTAATCGAATTCAAACGCGTCGTTTCGGCGCCAATCGAGTAGCAATCGAAGTAAATTCGAAATTAGTGTAGGGAGGCGTGACACAAACAGCACTCGGCGCACGGGTGGGCGGGATCGGAGTATAGTGGACGGTGCGGAGGGTGAGGGAAGCGATGAGTAGCCGGGGGGTGGGGAATGGGTGTGTGATAGTGGCCCAAGTCAACTGCTTCGATCGATTAATCGAAATGAGCACGGGGAATTGGGGGTCGGCGTGTCGTTTGTTTCGGCGCGGTCGTTTGGAGCACAAGTGGTAAGACGCGAGGCCATGGCTGAGTGAGTTTGGAATGAGGCGAGATGGGAGAGAGGACTTGCGAGAAAAATAAAGTAGGAAGGGTGTGAGGGAGAGGAGGGAGGGGAGACCGGTCGGCACAGGATGGTGGACTGTGGAGAGGGGTGTTGGGGCGCGGAGGGAAGGGGCGTGGAGTTGAAGCATGAAGCAGGGTAAGGCGGGTTGAAAGTGGTGACGTGTAGTGAAATAGGGTGAGGTGGGCTGAGGCGACGTGACACAGGGAGAAGCTGAAAGAAGCGTGTCGAGGTGAGGTGAGATGAAGTGGGGGCGAAGCGAACTGAGGCAGGGGGAGATGGAATAAGTGAGGAAAAGAGAAGCCGATAGATGAAGCGTGGCTAGCTTCCAAGCAAGAAGGGTACAGGTGGGACTGCGAGAACGTGCAGAGTAAAGCGAAAGG
Organism: Gryllus longicercus; assembly: GCA_038098605.1. Lineage (NCBI taxonomy): Eukaryota > Metazoa > Arthropoda > Insecta > Orthoptera > Gryllidae > Gryllus > Gryllus longicercus. Next base: position 4,329,365 of record JAZDUA010000004.1, read on the forward strand.
GCTGACGCAATTAGGCAAAATGAAAGCAGGCGAACAGTGCGGTAAGGTCCCGGCGGGACGGATCGGAGTGGGTGCGATGCGCGGAGCGGTTAGGGCAAGCAAAGGTGGTGGAGCAAGCGTAGCGGATGGGGTCAGCGGAGCGGTTAGGGAGAACGGTATGGGCACAGGAAGCGGAAGGGGAGAGACAAGCAGAGCGGGTAAGGTGGACGGAGAAGGTAGGGTGAGCGGAGCGAGCGGGGCGAGCGGGGCGAGCGGGGCGAGCGGGGCGAGCGGGGCGAGCGGGGCGAGCGGGGCGAGCGGGGCGAGCGGGGCGAGCGGGGCGAGCGGGGCGGGCGGGGCGGGCGGGGCGGGCAGGGCGTCGTTGCGGGCGGGGCAGGGGGGAGGTTGGGCAGCGTGGCGGGCAGTGTGGCATTGCGGGCGGGGAGGGGTGGGTCGGGGCGTGGCGGGCGGGACGAGCGTGATGAGGCGGTGTGGTCGGGCGGGGCGAGTGGAGCGGGCGGGACCAGCGGCGCGAGGCGGGCCGCGAGGGGGCGGGCGAATGGCTCAGCGGTGTTTTGCGCCCCGCGCGAGGGAGTTAATCGTCTCGGTGGCGCGTAGGTGGCGCCGTGATTGCGCGGGATAAGGCGACGCACGCGAGACCTGAACGCGCGCCGCGGCCTCCCGGGTTTTCTGACAGAGCTATTATCGGGGAATTCATCTTCGCCGCGGTCGTTTCCACGAGGCGCCACAAGCTCCGCGTTCGCCGCTTTTAATCGCGATCTACCTCTCAGGCGCCCAATCTCGCCACGTGAAGCGCAAATGAACCGCATAATTTTTTCTGCCGCGAAGGTTTTGAATTTCAGCGTCGGCATTGTGTTTTCTCCTGGTTTTTGTTCGTAAAGTTACGTATAAAATTTAACAGCGTTCAAAATTCCCTTTATTTCGCTATTCTAGTATTACAATGAAAATGTTTATTATGTGGGAATAAGAGAAACAAAAAGGATATTAAAATAATTTCCCCTTAGATTGAATTATATTACCAATATTTTTAAATTACTTCTGTTTTTGTGGGACACGAACACCTCAATTGCAACTCGCTAATAATGCAGAGCGATCTCGTGTCTTGATTCAGTTCGAGTTTCCCGCACCCGAACTCTGAACCCAATGAGCCACTTCGATAACTGTGACGGGTCTCTGTTTGCCAAGTTCCAGGCTCCAGAGTACGCCACCCAGCCCGACCCCTCCGCGGAATATCTGCACCTTCCTCTCTCCCTCAGCGTCCCGTTCCCCGCAACCTTCTCAGTCTCTCCGCAGTCGCGAAGCCGCCGCACCCAAAACGAACCACAACAGGATGCAACCCGCCCAACTCGCCAAGTAGTTAGGACTCTATTAAAGCGCGGGGGACGATTCCCGACGCCGCATCGCGCCGCGCACCGCCGGGGCCGCCCGACTCGCGAGCGCCGCGGCGCCGCGCCGCGCCGGTTGCTTTGCGGAGGCGCCGCAGGGCGCGCTGGCGGCGTTGGCGGCGCGCCAAAGTCGCCGCCCGGCGCGACTCCACTCGACGCGACTCTTCGGCGTATTTTGGAGCAAAGTTGGCGAAGTTGGCGGCACTTAAAGACACCGGCGCGACAGCAGCGGCGGCGGTGGCAGTGGTGGCGCAGACGCCGGAGGCTGTGGCGTTTGAGAACGCCGGGGTCGTGGGGTAAATTCCCCTCCCGTTCCCCCACTCCACCCGCTGTTTCTCGCTCGTAATCTGCGCGGGCCGGGGGTAGATCCTTGTGGTACTCCACGCCGTCGGCGGCTGGAGGGCGCTGGCGGCGACGGTCATAAGATGAAAGGCACGCTGGAGACGGGGAAGGAGTGAGTGAGTAAGAGAGGTGGCAGAGGGTAACAAAAATCTGTTTAAGACAAAAGTGCTCAAGACGACAATCTTGACCCCATACTGCTTCATAGCGTCGAAAAATAAAAGTACCTGGAAAGCGACGAAGGCTGAAAGAATTAGAGTGACACGGCAGCAGTGAGGGCATAGAGGTAACGAGAGTGGCCACGCAAACGAGGGGGAGAGGCCCAGGGGGAGCCACCGGCAGGAGTTTTGCGCAGCGAAGGGGAAGGAAGAAACTTGTCGAGGGTGTAGAGTGCGCCACCAAACGGAGGCGGCTGAGGCGGCGGCACCGGAATCACCGCCGCAAAGACAGGGGGGCGGGGCGAACAGGGCGGGAGAATGGGAACGTCGCCTGCCGAGCGGCTCGTTATGCCATAACCTCATCGCCGTTTAACGCGGCGTTCCGTGAGTTGCCGGCGCGATGCGAGCGGAGACGCGACCCCGCGCGCCAATCCGCTTGCGTGGCACATGCGCTACCCCCGGTAGCGAGGGGGGGAGCGAGGGAGGGGGGAGCTCGGTGACGGCCTGTGTCTACGCGCGCCGCTGCTCTATGGAGCTGCAAACTTGCACTTGCGCTCGCGGCGCCGAGAGGAGTGGACGGGCTCGCTTCGCCCAACTATTCAGCACTCTCTCAAAGATGTATAATAGAGATTAAACGAATCCTAGATTCCCTCAATCCTCCACAATAAAGAACATTTTCAAGTTCAAGCAATAATAATAATAATAATAATAATAATAATAATAATAATAATAGTAATAATAATAAGAAGAAGAAGACGGATAAAACAGATGATCATGACCACCCTGACATCCTCTTAATAGACAAAGAAAAAAAAACAGCTTCTATAATTGATATTGCAATCTCTTTGCCCCACAACTTGCGGAAGTCCGAAGCAGAAAATATCCGAAAATATGAGAACTTGGCAATTGAACTAAAAAACGTTTGGACGTTCCAAGAGGTCTCTCATTTCCCCATGGTCATATAAGTTGAAGGAGTCGTCACCAGGAACTTTAAAATAATTCTGGAGGATTTAGATATCAAAAATATCTTTGACGAACCTTATGTTTTAAATGCATATCATTCATGTAGGTCAGAATCAATTTCCTTCCTGCGCAGTCCGAGCCTAGTCCTATAATATCTATTGGACAGGTAAATGCTTTACCTGCTAAATCAGAGATAGTGTGAAAATCGGAATATAATAATAATAATAATAATAATAATAATAACAATAATAATAATAACAACAATAATAATAATAATAATAATAATAATAATAATAATAATAATTCAGATAGGTTTATGGCGAACAAAACAGTCGATCATAACCGTCTTGACATCCTCATAATAAACAATGGAAAGAAAACAGATTGTATAATCGATGTTGCTATCCCTTTGACTGACAACTTGCGGAAGTCCGAAGCGAAAATAACTTAGATGTAGATGGCGTAGCTTTCCTTCCTCTTGCGCTTCATCTTCTTGTCTCCCTTGGAGATATTCTTCTGGGCCTTAGCGGCCTTCTTGGCGGCCTTTCCGCTAGTCTTGGGCGGCATGACGACTACAAGGGTGTGCTCGACAATACTCTCGGAGAGAATGAGTGGGAAAACAGCATCGATTAGCTTGAGCGGAGCCTAGACTGGAGAGAAATAAATACGTCAATAAGCTAACAATATGTAAGTTAATCAGTAATTTTATGTTAAGTTAGTAAACAGTTAAGAAATAAGTCATAAGTCGTAGTCAATTGGTAAGAAACAGGTCAATATAATAAATAAAATAAAAATGACATAGTATTAAGCACATTAGGGGGTGAAGGGAAGAGGGGATCGAAAATGTAAGGGCAGAGGCGTTGGTGCGGACGATCTTCTGTGGCGCTGTTTGATTTCAGGTGCTGAGGAGGCCAAGCACTGGAAGGTGACGGCGGGACACCCTCGCCAGAAAATAAATAGTTAAAATAAACGTCGGATAGATTAGTATGTACTCGGCTTCTGACGGTAGGTTTTCCCCCTTCAGGGTTTTTTTTCCTGAGCCGTACCTTATGGTCTCTTTTCCGCGGCTTTGATGCGATGGAGAGACCATTGGGGTGAATACCAGAATTCGAAAGATAAGAACGCGAAAGGATGTAGGTATTGTAATGGCTTAAAGGCCTTTGGCCTAGCCACATAGGATCAAGTAAGCTAATTTGTTTGTAATAATTACCTATTAAATAAATAAATAAATAAATAAATAAATAAATAAATAAATAAATAAATAAATAAATAAATAAATAAATAAATAAATAAATAAATAAATAAATAAATAAATAAATAAATAAATAAATAAATAAATAAATAAATAAATAAATAAATAAATAAATAAATAAATAAATAAATAAATAAATAAATAAATAAATAAATAAATAAATAAATAAATAAAATAACTAAGAGAATATGAGAATTTGGAGATTGGAATAAAAAATGGAAGTTGTATGAGGTCTCCCATTTCCCTACGGTCATATCAGTCGTCTCCAGGAACTATAAAATAAAATTGGATAATTTAGATATAAAAAATATATTTAAAGAAACCCATCCTCATTCAAACATGTCATATTTGCAGAAAATTCTTAAATGCGTGACATTCATGTAGATCAGGATGAATTTCCGTCCGAGCCTAGTTCTATAACATCAATCGGACAGGTAAAAGTTTTCCCTGCTAAAGCAGAGAAAGTGAATAACCGAATAATAATATATAATAATAAATATAATGGAAACGAACGGTTGAAAGTTAATAATTATTTAAAGACAATGTTCAAATAAAACCAAATTTTTAAATACGATTAGATTTCAGTTTAAGGACACAAGCTTTCTGAAAAGTTCTTTCATATACGTCATGTTATGTATGTTATAATTTACCTGCAATGAATGATTAAATTACAGATTTCTCGACAATTTTAAAAGGTTAGAGTAGAGTAAGAAAGAAAGTTTTTTTTGTTATATAAGGTCACATCAACTTCTACGTCATTAGCAACCACTATTGCTTGTAATGGTATAGTAACTGTGAGGATAACACGATATGATGATAATGATGATAATAGGGAGTGAAAGGACGAACACAATACAACCATGCCCGAAGCGGGACTCGAATCCGCGATCCTTCGGTCCGAGATCACTACGGCTCTACTGCCATAGCGACCTCGGCAACCGGATCGTGTAAAGAAAGATTTGTAAATAGTTTTCAGGTGATAACTAAATTTACTCACGAATCGAGAAATTTAAATTAAGAAAATAAAACACAAATTTGGGTTTTGGAATTTGGTTTTCGTAGAATTCTATTTTATGAGATAATTCCACTAGATTGTCGAAGACGGGATTTGCTGAATCTGTTTCAAAAATCCAAACAATAGGAACAGCGGGAACTATTGATGGAATTATGAAAATGTGTTTTGATATTTTGTTTCCATATATTTTATGCATCATTCAACGTGGTATATTTAACGTGAGATAAATATGAATAGAAAGTAAAACACTACGTTTTAATATGAGTTTTTACTCAACATTTTGCAATTTAAATTTTAAATATTGCAATATTTCCTCTACTGATGACGATATTCAATATGATTTCCATTTTGAAACAGTCCAGAGATGGTATCATTTTTTTCATTTAATGTAACTTACAAGTTTTACAGAAATACAAACAACTATGCAGGACATGGTGTCGTACTCAACGGTTTTTTTCCATTCTATTTGTTTTTAAAGAGATCTCGATAAAAAGAGTTTTTACACACTGAAAACAATTTGTATTGCAACAGTTGAAAATAATTAGTGTAGAAATACGCACCGAAAAAGTATCTACATATTTACATTTTTCTCGAAATCTCCCATCATGCGCCATGTTATTCCGTTTTTTAAGAGAACAAACAATATGCAACAGAAATTGTGCCTAAAGCAATCCAACCAGAAAGTAATTTCTATGTTAAAATATTCTACACGATGCAGTATTCCCAAAATATATTCCGGAATATATTCCACATGGAATCGAAGATAAAAACTCCTCGACGTAAAATATGGAGGGCGTTATTGCACCAAAATTCCACGCCTGAAATATCTTTTTCAACGCATCGGCGAGTCAGCCAAACTCCTGCAGGGCCGCCTATAAGTCGGCAATATTTAAGCATGCACGCACTGTGAGACATCTAATGAAATATGAGCCAAATATTCAATACAGATTTGCCACTCGTGAGCTTAAATCAACACATGTGTCAAAAAAATAAATTGCAACGTTAAGCAGAACTATAATTTATCATACTTTCCTTTCGTAAAAACGTATATTAAAGTTTTAATATCTACTTAAGAAATTCGAATAAATTCTGGAAGGATACATTTTTCATTTATATCTTCTTTCGATTATGCAAAATTGAATTCGAAATTAAATGTAAACAGAATACTAGGTAGTACATGTCACTTAATAATCAATTTTTATCATATTGCGTATTAACGTCACTTACTAAATTTGATAGATCAGTTGTACGCTTCAATATGTACTCTCGAGAGAATTTATTACTCACATCACGGATCATGTAACACATATTTTATCTTAACTGCACATGAAAACCGTTTGGTGAATTATCAATTTTAGCATGAAATGATTGTTGAAAACGAGGAGAATAACTCTTTGCTATTTTCAAATTTTTAATTTTACAAAATTCATGAAAAATATTGTTTGAATTTTATCGCAAACATTACGAGAGGAGGATAATGAAATTGGGAGGTGCCATTGACAATTCATTTTATGTTCATGTTATTTTTGTAAGTTTAGAAAACAAAGAAATGTGAAAAGTGTGAAATTTGCTTCAGATTAAAATATATGATTTTCGTTTTTCCTCAGAAAAGAAATTTTTAAAAAATTCTCACCATAGAACGTTAACGTTTATGCATTATTCTTTTCATAAAGAATCTCTTTTTCTACAAAGAATAACCACGTTCACAACATGATTTCCTTACAACATTTTACCTCTTTTACATCTTCAAAATTTTAATTATTTTTAAGAAGTGACAATTTAAAAATTAATGCATCCCGTGCCACGGAACAAGTTTAAGAGTTCAACCAAAACGAAGTTGAACATTTTCATCAAGCCCGAGTCGCTTGCAAGGAGCCTCGCGCGCTCTCTAGTGACGAAACGAGTACAAAGTTTCCCCGGAGAGATTACATTAATCATACGTTCTTGCCAAGGAGCCCACGTGGCCCGGAAGCTCGCGTCATTCATCTTCCGGCGGCGGATCGCAACGGGGCGAGGAACGGATGGGGCGAAGAGAGGACTGGGCGGTGCGAGGTGGGGCGGGTCAGGATGGGGTGGGGTTGGGGTAGGACGCATTGCTGACAGAGTGGGTGGGGTGGGGTGGTTTGGCGGAGCGAGTGGGGAAGAGGAGTGTGGGTAGAGGAAGCGGTGCGAGGAGAGGAAATGTAAAGAATGAGGTGGGAGGAACCGGGTGAGAGGGGTGGGTGAGGGGTTCGGAGTGAGGGAGGGTTGAAGAGGGTCGAGAGAGGACAGGTCGGGGCGTGACTGGATGGGGCGGGGCGGGGCGGGCCAGGATGCGGCGAGGTTGGGGTAGGACGGATTTCTGACCGAGCAAGGCGGTGGTGGTGTGGCGGAGCGGGTTGGGAAGAGGAGTGTGGGTAGAGGAGGAGGTGCGGGGTGGAGAAAGGTAGAGAAGGAGGGGGGAGGAACGGCGTGAGTGGGGTGGGTGAGGCGTGGCGAGTGGGAGGGTCGAACTAGAGCGAAGGGATTCGCTCGAGACACAGGACATGGATGAAGGGCATACCCCATTTGCTCGCATGACGTAAACAGCGTTAATACTCTGTTGAGCTTAGCTACGGCGCGGGCTGATGCTTTTTGCTTCCGACTTCACTCAGTGCTAATCGCGTGCAACTTCTATTAGAGCAAGGATTTTAATGAATTTTCGTATTTTCAGACGTCTTTTTTAGTTGTGAAATTGTTAAGGTTAGTGCGCCTCCCGGGGTCACAGATTCAAAGAGGGTTGTAAGAGAGAAAATAATAAATAAATGACGCACTGATTTGTTAAGTAGGGAAGTAAATTGTATTATGTTCCAAATTTGTGGCGAGAAAAAGAATAAAATTATAAAATTGTTCGTCCTCGAGTAATATCTTCGTTCTGTATTAAATGGTATAATGGCTAATGGTTCAAATTGTCGTTTGCATTGTCAAAGATTTACTAGAACTGCTAAAGAAGTGTAACCTAATTCATGCTTGAAATGTATTTTCTATGTATCTGTTTCTGTATTTGTAACTCTTGCAGTACCTGTTTCAGCTTCATCTGTATTGACATTTGTAACTCAAGTCAAACTCGTGAGAATTGGTAAATTCCGCGATGATATGTTGAATATCGGATTTGCAAATTTTTGCAGCATATTAAATTACATACCTACTTCGCTTATTTTTATGTAAAATAAAATAGTTCCACAAAAATGTTAGTTAAGTAGATACTTTCCATGTAAAGCACCATCAAAAGCACGCTTACCTGTTTGTCAACAAAATTCTTGCCATCGAATTTTCATTACGTATTCGGAATAATACATTCTACACAAATTTGGGATTTATCTTTGGGCTGAACTTTCCTGCGCATGTTGTGCTTACTCCACAAACCGCTATCTCGCCATTAATGGAACAGGATTAATAGTGATACTACCGGCAAAGCTTAAATGTGTATAAATTAGCATGTAATTTTAAATTTATATTTTTGTATATATAGGCTTATTTCAAAGGACTAAGCTGTGACAGTTTCATAACTAACCAACTACGCAATGACAACAACCAATAATAATAATAATAATAATAATAATAATAATAATAATAATAATAATAATAATAATAATACTCCTTTCCCTGTAATTTTTCTAATATTGCCCACAATTTTTGTTTCAGAAGTACAACTTGTCATAAAATGTTACGCAAAATACATAATTGTCTTATATAAATGTAAAATATGTCTAAGGTTAAATCGAATCTGTTCTTTAAGGAAGGAATTTATTTTTTACCAAACAATGCTAGAAATTATAATTACTAGCTCATTTTGCGACATAACTCAAACAACTTACACACTCTTTCTTCAATTTACTTCCAACCGACAACATTATGAATGTAATCATTCCAATTTAACAACTTCTACATTACTAAACACTCAACGCACGCTACTATGCTACTAATCACTGCTACATTGGAGTCATTATTCAAATGCAGACTAGAAGTAAATGAGAAAGGTTGACATGTTTACTCTCCTGTGCCCTCATTCGCCAACATAAACTCTCTTTTCTCGTGAGTAAGCAGAGGCGGCACCGACGATTTCTGAGAAACACGGCATGTAAACAGAAGCAGAAAGAGCAAATATCATTATCAAGAAGCACAGAAAGCCTTGTATCTCGGTCGCGCGCCAGTAAGGAGAGGCTAAAACCTGCGCGTATTCCAGAACATTAACCAGCTGAGGTGGCTCAGGGCATCAACTGATGTTACAGCAGCGCCTCTGACCGGGAGGTCAAAGAATTCATTTGCACCGCGGTGAAAGGAGTTTCGTCGCTAGGAAGATAACTAACACGATTTCTGGCTGGAGGAGAATTCTAGCTGCGGCTACACTGATTGGTAGAGTTTTTTGGGGAGGTTTCTCCGATCAACATCTGACGCATGCTCGAGCAGTACCCTAACAAACTGGAGCAAAGACCGCGCGTTCTTTCCTTCCACTTCCTTGATCTATCCTACATGCACTATCACACATATCCGGAGATTGGAATTTGTCCCGGCTGGGGCTGTGACCTGCCTGTGGGAGGTATCTGGATGGGAAAAGTCCGCACGCCGACTTGAAGGTCTCGGATCACACCATCCAGGACGGGAAAGGCACAGCCAGCTCTCGTGATGAGAAAAACACATGATTTACACTTACGGGACTGGTGAGCATAGCGCGGCAATTAACGCGCTCGGGGACAAGAATTAATTTAGAATATTACTCAGCCATCCCGACGAGCAAATAAAGGAACGTAATATTTTGTATTACAATTTTTTTGTAAAAAAAAAAGTCAACGGAACAACAACATGAATATTAAAATCAAAATTTAAACAGTGCTTTGTGTCTTTAAATTACTTTATGGTACTACAATTAAATTCCGATTGTAGTCTTACTTCCAATATACGTGACGAACTTATACATTTAGATTTATTATTCATTCTAAATAACGATTTGTTAAAAAAAGAAATCGAACAATCTGTTGAGGGGAAAATAATTGTAAGCTTTTTTTCAAGCCTGTTAAATTAATAAAATCTAATTACCAATTTTTAGTTACGATAATAGTTTATCTGTTCATTGAAAATTTAATACATTAGTAACATTATCTGAAGACGTTTTCTTGGGGTTATCACATTTTTACGGACGACAAGTTTATTCTTAATTCATTTTACACAAATGAATATAACCATGTTAGTTACTTAAAATTATTCACTAGAACGGTAGAAAAATGCAACAGGAGACTTCGCACATGAAAGAAATAATGTGATAATAAGTTTATTTCCTTGCATAATAATTTATTCCTGCATGCCCTACATAAAGCGAGCAAATTGTCCGCCTCAGCGATGACTTTGTGTTCATGGGGAGGGTAGCCACGAGGGGGGCTGGGGCGGAGGCAATTGCTAATGTCGCGGGGAATAAACGTTCATCTCAACTAATCGGGCGTAGCACGTGGAGCCGCGCTGTAAGCGGAGCCCCCCCCCCCCCCCATCAACGCCACGCGGACCTACCATCGCTCATAACTGTCCGAGTGGCTCCGAGGAGCGGAAAAAGGCCGGCAAGGCGAGGAGCGGGAACAGCGGGAAAGGGGGATGGGAGGGGAAGAGCATGGAAGCGGGAAGAGGGGGAAAGCGGAAAGAGCAGGGAAGCGGAAAATGCCGGGAAGAGGGGAGGATCGGGGAAGAGGAGAAGAGCGGGGAAACGGGAAAGAGGGGAAATGGGAAGAGAGGGAAAGCGGGAAGAGCGAGGAAGAAGGGAAGAGCAAGGAAGCGGGAAGAGTTGGGAAGCGGGAAGAGCAAGAAATACGGAAATGTCGGGAAAAGTGGGGAGAGCGGGGAGGGTGGGATGAAAGAGTAAGATGGAAAGAGCGCGGAAGGAATGAAGGGCGGGAAATGGAAAAAGTGGGGAAATGAGAAAGGCGGGAAGGCGAGGAAATCAAGAAGGGCACGAAGACCCGTGAAGGGGCTGGAGCGCGTAAGACGGAAATTAAGGTGAAAGTAGGAAGTGCCTGTGGGGGTGGAGTAAAAGAGTAGGGTTGGGTTAAGAGAGTAAGGCAGGAAGATCGGAGAAGTTGGGAAGAGCGATGAGGATGGAAAGAGCGGGATGGATAGGATAGAGCAGGTAAGGCGGAAAGAGCGCGAAAGGTGGAAAGAATTGGGAAGGTGGAGAGGTCGGGGAAGGCGGGAAAAACGATGAGAGTGGAAAGAGCAGGGTGTATAGGAAAGATCAAGTAAGGCGGAAAGATTGCTGAAGGTGTAAAGAATGGGGAAAGAGGGAAGATCGTGGAAGGCGGGAAGATCGATGAGGGTGGAAAGAGCGGGGTGCATCGGAAAGAGCAGGTAAGGCGGAAAGAGCGTTGAAGGTGGAAAGAATGGGGAAGCTGGGACGAGCAAGGCAGGCGGGAAGAATGAAGTTGGGAAGAGCGGGCAGGGTGGAAAGAGTGGAGAAGGCTGGATATGCGGGAAAATCGGGAAGAGCGCGGAAGATGGGAAAAGCAGGGAATTGCGAACGGAGCAGACAAAGCGAGAGCGTGGCTGGCAGTGTGAAAAATCCGGAAGACAGGGCTAGACTGACATGAGAAGCCGAATTACTGAAGATTGGTTAACGAATTACGTAATGTGAATGAAGCTTATACGCTTAAAAAAGTTGAGTCTAGCAAGCGAATGGTTTCGACTGGACGAATGTGTTTATAACAAGCGCAAGGAAGATGTGTTGGATGATAAATTTTGCATACAAAGGTAGTTTGCAAATAGGTGGAACTCGATGTAGAGGGGACGGTGCTGGGAAGAGTGAAACGGAGAGAATAATGAAAACACTCGGTGCGGCGGGAGTAGGTGAGGAGGGTGATGTGGGCAAAGAGAGAAACAGCCGTAGTGTGACTGTGTGTGTGGTTAACAATCCACCGGGTGGCGTGCTTGCGGTTGGGTTTGGGTGGATGGGTGGGTGGGATTGGTTGGTTGGGTGTGAGGGAGGGTGAGTTCGGTTTTGGGGGCATGCGGATGGGCGCCTGGGGGTGGCAATCTGGCTGACGAGAGTGGTAGACAGGCAGAGAGGCGGTTGACATGAAACGCGGGTTATTCAATGCGCTGGAAGTGGATGTGTGTTTAAACATTAAACAAATTAACACGCGTTTTTCGGCAATGTGAGGGATCTGGCAGGTCCATTCGTGCGTTTTACATTATCCTATATTTTGTGTCAGAGTTTTGCGATACAAAACTCTTTTTTGGTGTCTCTTTGGGCATATTCAGCAGGCACGTTTTCCTATATAAATTTATATATTCCATAAGATTACTATAATTTTTAATATCGCACTAATGCAAATTTTGAACGAGGTCACAATGAACTCATAAAAAGTGCTTAATACTGTCTGTTTTTTGTTTGAAAACTTTTCATTCAATCGATATGTATATTAAAAATAAACTTTCAATATGCGAGCAGTGTGTACCCACAATATGTTCAGTAAGGTGTATAACAAATGGGTCAAAATATTACACTAATTTCATGAAATGTAATTTTGTAACTTGTAAGGAATATGTCGATCATTCAAAAGACATTAAGAGTACATGCTTATGAAGTACATTTCACATTTCTCAAGATTCAATTGCCCTCAGCTCCGTACATCGGAATTACTGCGCAACGAATCATTTTCTTGTGAGCACTCAGACAAAATTACCATCGATAACTCAGACGATCCAAACGTGTTTACATAGACCCATACTTTTCACTTTTAGCGCAACCCGTGTTTCACTACAACTGGCAGCCATTCACTTTTTTTTCGTGCTTTCATGTTTCTTTACGTTGTCGAAGTTATATCCCTACTTTATTGCCCGCGACGTTCGTAATTGTCCCTTGAACGGCGTCGGGCGACGGCAAAAAGAGCCAAACTTGCAACAGACGAAGAACGACGAGCGACGCTCCTGCCTCTGGCGACGAGGAGAAAGTTGGCCAACTATTTTACCCACCGGGAAGACGTTTAAAAAACCTGTTACAATATTTTACTCGAGCTACTTTTCTTCCTTCTTGCCACAGTTCATGTCGGGAGATAAGAAGGCATCTCCTGGCCTTACTCCGTTAAGATATTCAAATAGATTTTTAAACTTCGTAACTCGGATAAGAAATGTTACATTTAATACGGTTTCATAAAACTTTTCCCCTCCATGGTATCTTCTCACGCAAAAAAACAACAAATGGATTAATTAACGAAGAACCTTCTTTACTAGTCGTATTACTTACGTAGATACGGGAGGATGTTAATTTTCAGTTGCAGATGATACAGCTCCCCTTTATTCCGCAAGCCTTTGTTTCCAGAAGACATCTTCACCTCCCTGAATGAGTTTGTTTCGTCATAAACCGTATCGCTCGAGGAAGCAAGAAAAGAGAAGGCAAAGAAAACTCAACCTTGAATCAGAAGCCAATCAGAAACCTGCCTAGGGGGAGCGAGGGATGGAACACAGCAACAAAACAAAGAACAAAAAGATTCGTTGCAGCTTTATAAAGCCCAATCAAAAACCGACGTAAAAAAACTGTCTTCAGGAAGACTGAAACTTAATGAAATTACGAACCGCACAGGCGCTCGCCGCGGTGGGGAGTCAGAGGTTACGCAAACGGGGTTCGTGGCTGGCAGGCAAGTCCGGGTCGAGCCCCACATCTCCCAAAGCGAATTCGCAAGGGGTTTACCTGCACGGCGGTTACCTAACGGAGGTCCTTGCGAAACTTCTTTCGGATCGATACTCCAGATGGCCAGACAAGCCATTACATCCCCTTGACGTTTGAGACAAATGCGTATCATTTTCTGGCATCAGTGCCGCGAGGGTGGTTAGGAGCGGCGCGATGTTACCAGAGCGAGACGGGGCGGAGTGGGATGGTTGGAAAGGAAGGCAATAATAGAAGCGGTAAGGGGCGGAGATGGAGGAAAGCAGAGGAGCAAAGAAGAGAAGCGAAAAAGAGAGGAGAGAAGAAGAGAGAAATGGAGAGAATGGGAGCCAAGAGAAGAGGAACAACGAGGAGAGGAGCGAAAGGAGAGGAGCCGACAGAGGAGGAGTGAAGGCGAGCGTAGAGGGGAGGTCCGGAGAATAACGGAGTGGAGTGAGACGGCACGGAACATGGTGGAACGAGGCGGAAGGAGATGGAGTGAGGCGGAGCAGGTCGCAGCGGGTCGGAACGGGAAAGAGCGGGTCGGGGCGGGTCGGAGCGGATCGGAGTGGGTCGGAATGGTTCGAAGCGGATCGGTGCTGGTTGGAGCGGGTCGGGTCGGAGCGGGACGGAGCGGGACGGAGCGGGACGGAGCGGGACGGAGCGGGACGGAGCGGGACGGAGCGGGACGGAGCGGGACGGAGCGGGACGGAGCGGGACGGAGCGGGACGGAGCGGGACGGAGCGGGACGGAGCGGGACGGAGCGGGACGGAGCGGGACGGAGCGGGACGGAGCGGGACGGAGCGGGACGGAGCGGGACGGAGCGGGACGGAGCGGGACGGAGCGGGACGGAGCGGGACGGAGCGGGACGGAGCGGGACGGAGCGGGACGGAGCGGGACGGAGCGGGACGGAGCGGGACGGAGCGGGACGAATCTTAACGGATCGCAACCGGTCATGAACAGAGCGAAGGACGGTGACTGCAGAAGGGGATGGAGAGTGTTGGGGCGGGGTATCGGAAAGAGGTGGGATTGAGTGAGCTGGGGGAATAGCGTGATAACCTTTCATGCAGGCGCCGCTTCGCTTGCCCCCACATGGGAGGTCGTTGCTCCGGGCTTCGCTACGAAACTTCGTGGCAGAAGCTCCGCCTGGGGGATCGCTCACCTTGCACCGAACACCGATCCGAAGATTACAGACGCTCGGAAGTGAAAAGATCGGATATCATATTTTTCTATCACTTATTTTTCACCTCATACTCCTAACCATTTCGTATGTTGTTATTCTGCTTTCTAATACGATACACGTACAATCAACGGAAAGAAAGAATGTGGCTTATTTCAAGAGTTATCACTTAAGTATGAAATGATCATCACGAATCATGTAAATTTTTACAAAGTTACATTGTACCAATAATTTTATTTCATAATTAAATTATTTCTGTGTTTGAGACGTTTAATTATATTTTTCCTTTTGTATGCTATTGCACTGATATCATTACTTACATTCTCTAAGGAAACGCTATTATGCGAGTCGAATTACTATTGAGAACCTGAACACCTCAATATTTTCATAATAATAAGTTCCATTTATAAACCATAAATTATTAAAACATTACCACGTTTCATAAAACTGATCAGTATAGCATACTATACGATTATCTTCTTTGTTGTTCAACGATTCGACGACTGTTCTGTTCATATCTTCAGTTTCAAATTGTTAAAAGTTTTGGTTGTATTTTGTCTTCGTCGTTTGAAACGTATAGAGCTGAGATTCAACAGCGTTCTTTGTTTATGTAATGTCTTCCATTGATCAAGAATTCAAAACGTGAACATTGAAATCTTCACTCCTGGTGAAGTGACGTGAGTCAAGAGTTGACTCTTGATTTTTAGAAGAATTGACTCAAAATTTGTAACCCTCGTACTATATCTGCGATTTACAATCAAGTACTACCCCTGGGATGTTTCTGGACCCCAAGTTTTACTGCCAAATAAACACAAGTGGTTTATTCATATTAAATATTTCTTATCAATAATAACCTCCATTGTTGATATGTAATGTTTCTTTAATATTTGTTTTAGTTTATGAAAGTTATTTCGAGATAAATCAGATACAGGTGGTATCAGACACCTGATTTGTAATTCATTACAATATAGTTCGATTGGGCTATACATTAGGTCAAACCAGCCATATATAACAAAAAAATTAATAACACTCTAATAACGTTTGGATAATATGTGAAAATGGTTTGGTACCTGCTGAATACGTACACGAAGATATATCTAGGATATTGATATCCTGCAAATAGTTAAGAAAATATTAACAACTTAATACTGATGGGGTCCAAGAGGCCCCAGATATGGTAGGTGGTTTAAACTGCGAGCACGATCTCCCTAGGTCTTTGAGGGAGGTTCGGTAACTGGACTGCGCCGCTGGAATGCATGTAGCGGAGAGTGCTGGAGACTTCTGCCGTGAACATTGATTATTATGTGTTTACGAGCACCACTACAGCAATTATTGGTGATTAATAGTGGAGTTCATTAGCGTCGTAAGTGTCGTGAAAGCTTTTATAACGGAAGGCGGCTGTGATCTTTCCCATGCTGTGTCGAGATCCGGCGCCAACCTACCCGTCGGTTTGCAGGTACATTCACCAGTGAAACACCACCCCAGCCGGGACAAACTCTAAGCTGCCGACTTATTTGACAGTGTAGTGCATGTAAGTGACGTGTGTGTAAGTAAGAGTAATAACAGAACAAGGAAGACAAAGAAAAGATCCCCCGCGATCCGTGACCCGTTCGTTTGGATACGCATCGGAATTCGCCTCGTGTCGATCGGAAAGCTACTGATCGGAGCATTCGGCCGCTAGAATTCTCCTCCAGACAGCGTTAAATTCAACGTAGCTCTCTAGTTAGTGTAGCTAGTGTCAAAAATCCTGCCACTGTTGAGGTTCGTGCCCTAGGACCTCTCTATCACAGGCACTGCAGTGCCTTCAATTGATGCCCTGAGCCACTCAAGCCACGATGTGCCGCGAACAGCCGCGAATATTCCGCGAAGTCGGTCGGGGGTGGCGTGGGGAGAGAAGGAGCCCGATGCAACCAGAAGTGCGGCTGCGGCTTCGCGCTTGTTTCCAAGTAGCCCGCTCCCCTCCCCCCTCTCCTTCACCGCTGTGGCGAGGGAGGAGCGGGGGCGAGTCCTGGGATTCGATCGCGGACCCAAGTAGCCGCACAAACCCACCTCTCACCACGCGCTCCTTGCCAAGAGACCGCGAACTTCGGTTCAAGAACGAATGGAACTACGTGGAACTGAATAGACTTCACCTGCTCGAATGATTTCGTGGACAACTTTCACCAATCGAAAGGTCATAGAATTAATGAATGTAATTAGTTAATTTTGATTAAGGTAAACGAAAACGAACATTAAGTTTTACAAAGTAGTGGCCGTTCCAGTCTTATCATCTGGAAGTGAATCATGTACTATAACAACCAAAGAATACCAGAAAATACTATCCACAGACAATAAGTTTTAAGAAACGTAGTCCAGTAGTAAATCAGATAACAAACGATGATATAACATCTTATCTAAGCATGTACTCTATGAATAGGCGCTTCCAAAAATTGGTCACGACTTTAAGATAATTGAATTAAGGGTATCGTTTAGGGTTTCCATATTTACATACTCATAGTCTGTTTTATTCTGATGGAAGGTGATAATTGAACTGACGTAAGGACTGCTCAATGCGATCAGGCACCAATACTGCTGCCAGAGCGTTATTATTTACAAGAGTTGAAAAGTTAAAAAAATGACAAGAGTATATTTTAAAAACCATTCGAATTGCGATCAAATTCTTTCATATTAGGAACGATTTTTAACTATTACTTGTATTAAGGACTAGATCTTATATGCAATGAGTAAATTTTGAAACAAAATTAATTTAGCTTTCAGTGTATACAAGCATGTGTCAAAAAGAAGAACTAAGACACTCCTAATAATTAATTTGTAGAGAGCAGTACATAAAGTATTAACCACGATTTGCAATATCGACGACATTGTGCTAAATAACGTAATTCCTTCTAGCAATCACTTTATCCGAAATATGTCAAGAGTATATTTAAATAAGGCATGCTGCCACTGTTCACCTACTACATCATAATCTGATTTCATTCAGACTACAGTAGTTGAGATTGGGATCCCTGAGTCCCCCAAAATCCCTGAGTTGGGATTTTGAAAATGAAATTTATGGAATGTATTTGCCCCAGGAGTATGGTTATTGAAACACTAAAATGCTACGTGGAACATAGCAAAATATTTCCAGCATGAAATATACCTCATTTTTCACAGCGAGAAACAATATTGTTCAAAATATGGTTAGTTCGGAAGGCAAGTTAATAGGTACAGAAAGCCAACACCCCCCACGTTCAGGTTGTTTCATAAACGACAAGCTGTTATTGTAAGTCAGCAACGTTAAAGCGATAAGAAATAAAAGCCCTTACGAGGTAAACCTTTAAATACCACCTCTAAGAGTTATCGAGTCGCAAAGCCATTTCGTCGGGCTGACATCAAACAAATTGAATCGAGGAAACGGGGCCCGAATTTGGTTACGTGTGGGTTATAAATACATCCATTTGTCACGTCCCGGCCGCTACTGCATTAATGCACTGGACACGATACAGCCTCGTACATCATTTAAGTTCAGAGGGCCAAAAATAAATTCTCAGCCAGTCTTGCGGGCACCGTTATATAGTGGTGACCCCCAACCTGCGTATTTTTCACCACCGCACCGGTCGCGATATTCGCGTTAAAACCTCCGCCGTTTCACTGCATCGCTCCGATTGCGTTCCCGCGGCCCCTGCCACCCCGCCCCCGGTCGCCGCCCCCGCCTCCCGCCGCCGCCCCCGCCTCGGCTGCCTCTGCCGCCCCCACCGCCGCTCCCGCCGCCACCGTCCCCCACCTCTGCTGGGCCAGCATCGAACGTTCACATCACGTCCCTCCACCGCCCAACGATCCGTTTCCGCCCCCACAGCCAACTCGCCTCGACCTCCGCAGCAGCCACTGCCGCTGCTGCCGCCTCCACTGCTCTTCGACAGTTCTTTGTCGACGGTTCTATCAATACGAGACGGAATAAAATCCTCGCCTTTCCCGCTCTCGCCGTTATCTCTGTTCTGGATTCTGTCACCGGCACAAGATGTGTCGATGACAGCAAGACGAGCAAACAGATATTGGCTTCCTTTACGTCTGTCGCGGATAAACGATGCGACGCCGCCACAAACACGCGGAAGAAGAAGAAAAAAATCGAAACTTTCTTTCCGCTGCTCGGTTCGAGTAGAACGAAAATATTATGTTTATTCAAGGTAACAATCGCCTCCTGCCTCCAACGTTCACTGCTGGTGTACGTCTACCGCGAAACCTAATTTATATCTTTATGTGCCGCCATATTGAACTCCAACTCCGCGAAAGGGGGGCGATAAAAAAATATCTCTTTCTTCTGCTTCCTCGGCACAGTGTTCTGAGTGAAACGCCCCCGTACACACCGATTGCGCGCCTTTCCTCGGCGCGGGAGCGTAAAAAAACGCGGAGATACGTCAAGCGACACGTTTTTCACGGGCCTCTACCACGTCGTAAAAGCGTTAGCAAAACGTCGTATACGGCGCCGAAAGAGAGGCGGTGTTGGGGGTGGTGGTGGGGGGGGGGCTGGCGAGACGATAATGTGCGGAGGTCCTCCGCCTGCAGGCAAACTGTGAGGAACGTTCTCAAAATTTAACGCATCCCCTTGCCCGTGAGCGCGAGGCGCATTACGGGCGTGCGTCGCCGCCGTAGTTCCCTTTACCTCCCCAACCACCTCCCACAGCCGCGTCCGACCCGACGGCAACCTGGCCCCTTGGCGTAGGCGCGCGGTGCGGCGTTGCATTGTCCGCTTCTCTCGCTCGCCAGGCGCGTTGGTCCTGCTATTTACTGGTGATGCGTCAGCGATAACAAACATCGATATTAGCAAACGTCGGTGTTAATAAAATATCGAGCAAAAACCATCAATGTTTGAGACTGGATTAGAAACCTCTAACATTAAATTCGTGTGCATTAAAACTTAATTTAACACTTTTCGTGTGTTCCAATGAAAAGTAGACCCCCACACCGAATTTGTTGGCTGTATCGTAATATCGAAATGAATTTGAAGAAAGAGGAAATACAAGGGCATGGTGGTCATCTTTGGCGAGTCACTTTGGTCGATTGAATTACTGCAAAAGCGTTCCTTTGGTTCCAACACATGTTACTATCAGTTATTGTTTTATATTTTAACTTTTACAGTTGTTTGATCATGGGAACTTTGTATTTAGAAACAAAACATTGGAAAAGAAAAAGCATCCATCACAAAATATCGATGCTAAAAAACATCGGCGATAATACATCGATGTTTCTACAAAAACAATCAATTTTGAAAACATCGACAACGATAACGCATTCCTATTGTTTATTGAACGGATGAGATGGCTCAATCTGTTGTCCCTGCAGTTTCGGTCCTCGGACCGAAAAATCTTAGGGTGCGAGTTCCGAAGGTATTACGATTTTCGACGTCTTCTAGATAGCTGGGTCTATTTCAGCCGCTGCCAGGAGGAGAATTCTAGTGACCGGCTGCTCCGGTCACTAGTTTTCCTCGGATTCTTCGATTAATTCCGGTGAAGGAAACCCCCACATGCCAAAGTGTAGGTCGGCGCGAAATCTCACGTTCAAGACAATAACGTAACCACCTCCCGTTGTGTATCAGTAACTACACACACGTGAGTAATGTTCATAGCGATCGACGCACCCGGAAACAAATTTATCAATCAACCAAGTTGATTGCCTTTTGCATTACTCGGCACGCCCCCTTCACCCTACAGGCAACCTGGTTCTCTTGGCCTGGGCGATGCGGCGTTGCCATGCTCGCACCTCGCCTCGCTGATCGGTCTCTCCGTTCTGCTATTACAGGTTCAGAAGTCAACAACTGTTGCCACAGAAGATCTCCAACCGAAATGTTCTAGAGTCCGAGTTCCGACTATGACTGGGTTTTGGCACTAACTACATAATTAAGTCGGATTCTCCCGCTGTCGGGAGGAGAATTCTAGCGCCTGGCTCCTCCGATAATTATTTTCTCCCATTTTATTCTGTTCTGATCAATAATTGAGGAAACCACCTCATGCCGACGTGTAGGTTGGCACTGAATCTCATCTAATGTCTCGTTCACTACACTTACATGAGTAATGTTCTTAACAATCGGCACCTCCGGAAACAATTTTATCAATAAAGTAGATTGCCTTTGGTATTACTCGGCCTGCCCCCTTCCCCCGGCAGGCAGTTTGACGGTAGAAAAACACCACCACCTTCCCCGACATAATATGCACTACACTTACGTGACTACTGGCCCTAGCAGACGGCCCGCTCGGAAACAAATTAATCAATCAAGTTGAAAGCCTTGTGCCTTACCCGGGATACCCTATCTGTTCTGCCGGCAACCTGGCACCCTGGCACGGGGGACTGAGTGGTGTTGCCGATCCCCCTCAACGCTCACGCCACCCAGGTCGCTCCCTCGATATGGCTATTCTCCCTTCGTTAAACGCATTGCACGAATATACAGCACAATCTCTCTTCGACTTACGAGAGCTCGATTAACAGAATTCGGAGGTACGAGCGCGAAAACCTCTTCAATAATGTTTTCTTTAAACGAATACTTTTTGGACAACGCTGCGGGATGATTCTACTGGAAGATCGTGAAACTCCTCATCACATTTCTCACAGTACGAATCAATTGAGAAAAGTGATAATTATGTCGAATATAATACACTTATTCGCTTTTATTTGCTTAGTACGATTTTTTAAAAATCCAATAAATAGATATCGTATTTGTGCGGCAAATGCATCACAGATTAGTTCTTCTCGACCTACGAGTCGTAACTAGTCTCTGTCGATGTATACTAGGAACCCTAAGTCTACAAAAAGTGTACTGAGATATATTTTTTTGTTTATTGATTTATTTACTTATTTATACGATGTCAGTGCCTACATCTTATTAACATAACGGGAATAGTTGAATGATTTAATCAATATGAATAAAATATGAATCTTTGAGTAATCAGAGACAATGGAAACTGGAGAACCCAGAAAAATTATTCCGTGTCCATTTTACCACGTCAAATCCCTAATGAATCGATTGTTGTGTTTGACCTCGATCACAAGAGGAGGGAGTGTTTGGCGGGTACATAATGGATCGTCCTACTGTCTGTATAAGAAATCATTTTTGCTCCGAGTGGTCCTAGTTCAATGGTTGTGAATTGACAGTAGAGATATATTAGCAATTGAATTTCGTTGTGACAGCTGAAATATTGTGAAAATGCATTACAAAGTGTTATAAATCAAATCACAAACATTTATTCAACTCAAAAATTAGTAAAACTGTGTAAAATTAAGGAATTAGGATTATTCTCTTTTAACGGCATATAAAATATTTTAATACGACAGGGGCTACACATGAGGAAGATTAGCAACATCCATGAGGAATATTACCAACAAATTATAGTGTGTCCCAAAAAAATGTATACACTTTTTGAATTAATATAGTTCCAATTTTTTTGTAATATAAAAACGTGTTTAGATTCAACATAATGGCAACGATATAAAAAACGGCTATTTATAGGAAGTATTCGAATTGAAGGCCACTATAATCCAGCCGCAGCTGATAACGATAATCGATAGAATCTAAAACGTTTCTTATCGTTTTCATTGACTTTTTGAACATTTTCTTCCAAAGTCTGTTCTAAACTCATCGATTTCAGATAGTTTTGTGCTATAAACATTGTGCTAAACATGACCTCACAGAAAAAAAAAGTATCGCACAAATCATTAATTGTGTCTCGTTTGTGCATCTCCAAGAAACACTAATTTAATATTTATTTGCATTTCGCTTATGCTCTCTTTCACACAGCAGCACTTTACAATAAAATTTCTTTGCCCAAAGTTTAGTCTATTATTTTAAGCGGTCACACGTAAAAAAGAAGAAAAAATGAAATTAATTGTGACCAATGAGAGAATGTACTTATTTTATTGGGACACACTGTAGGTAAGAGCAATACTGCGGCTGGGGTTCAACATCCCACTGAAGCGGACTGACTCTGTGCGAATGGAGGTAGGAGGGGGGTGCCTCTAGCGCTCCCCGCGCACTAAAGGAATAGCACAAAGAGGGGCGGTTGGGCTGGACTGGGAACCCATGCGGAAGGACATTGTCTCACGCAAGGGCTTACCGTTTCAATTGAGAGGAGGGCTGCGAATGAGGATGGTAAAGGCTGGGATAATAGAACGCGGGGCTCAGTTATGTGGAAGGGATACCGATCGGGACGCAGATGATATTCTCGACTTTACGGAATACTGGGAGGTGGGCGATGGAACCAAATTTGGAAACGGGTGTATTACGATGGACAAAGGAAACCGGGTGGAAACTTGTGAAAGTGGTGAAGAAATTGTGTATGTTTATGTAGATGTGTGCTTGAGCGCGCACTTGTATGTATTTATGTATGTATACATGCTCATGCATGCGGGTGTGGGCTTATGAGTATATATGTCTGCGAGAGTGATTCAAAAAGTAGACAACAGAAGAAATAAATGAAAATGAAAAAAGTGAAATTGAGATACATGAAAGAAAGAAAAGGACAGAAAGTGAGAAATGAACTTACAAGGAACACCGTACAAAAAAATGAAAATCTTTTGGGAGTGAGAGGTGAAGGATAGAAAGAAGTTGAAAGAGAATACAAGAGACACGAGGATACTGAAAATATTTGAAGTTATTGAGAGTGAAGAGGCGTTAGTTGAAACTAGAGAATAAATTAATGGAAGGATATGACAAGTGTAAAATAATTTTAAATGTACACACAATTGTAAGAAAAATAAATTCACAGGGATGAGATTAAACGGGGAGAAAGCAAGAAAATAACAGAAAGGGAAGAAACCAAAAAATGGGAAGAACGGGGATAAATAAAAAAGCAGAAGTGATAGAAAAATGGAGAGAGAGAGAGAGAGAGAGAGAGAGAGAGAGAGAGAGAGAGAGAAAAGAAAGGCCGAGAGAAGTTGAGGGAAGTGGTCGAAAGAGGGAAGAGAGAGAAGAGAGTGAGAGAGTTTGAAAAGGGGAAAGAAGGGGAAGAGGGAAAAAGAGACTCGGAGAAGAGAAGAAGCAAAGAGGGAGAGGGATAAAGGAAAGACAGAGAAACAAAAGAGTGGGTGAGAGGATGGTGAGAGAGAGAGAGAGGTGGATAAATAGGTGATAGAGAGAGGGGAGCGCATACGTAACGTTGCAAGGGGAGCATAGGAGCCTTCGTAGCAGAGGAGACGCGCACGGCAGCGAGGTGGCGGCGGCTGGCGGAGGTCGGAGCAGCCGGTGCCCTTTGACCCGCAGAGGTCCACCGCGCCGTCGAACGCTGAGCGGAAAGCGGAATCTGCGACCGGAGGCGCTGCGCTGCAATATTTACGCGGCTGTAATGAAAAGGCGCCGCCCCCGCCACCCCGTCTCCCACAACCCCTCGCCACCCCCGTCACCCCCGTCACCCCCGCCGCCCCGCCGCCCCGCCGCCCCGCCGCCCCGCCGCCCCGCCGCCCCGCCGCCCCGCCGCCCCGCCGCCCCGCCGCCCCGCCGCCCCGCCGCCCCGCCGCCCCCGCCGCCCCCGCCGCCCCAATGCCCCGCCGCCCCCGCCGCCCCCGCCACCCCGCCCCCCGCTGACCCGCCGCTCCCGCCCACCATCCCCACCCCAGTCCCACTCCCAACTCCCGGCGGCGCTCCCTCGCGCAGCGGCTGTACGTGGCCCCCGAGCCTTGGAAAGAAGCGGCCGGCGACGGCAAACGCCAAGTGTTTTCCCGATCTGCTTCGCAACGCGACCTAGGACGTCGTTACCCTAGAGCCCTCGCTCAAAGATGTGGGCAGCGCCTCCATTACCTCCTCCTTTTCAAACGCCTTCGCGATTCTTCGATGCTGATACTTTGCATGCTCCTGTCACAGAGCAAACATTATATTTTCTAAAAAATCACATGCACAAAAATGTAGACAGTGTAATGCGTAATCAATGCGAGGTTCACGAAAACTATTCCCTAAAAGTTTTCATTATTTACAAGCTTATTTCATAGATTTTATTACAAAAATACTGGTTGTGTAGATTACTGGTACTGTATATTTCCATATGGAAAAATCTAAGAAGAATAATTTAAAATTCAATCCAATGTATTTCAAAGAACTTTATACGAAACTGAGACGAAAACTTGATTTCGTTTCTTAACAGTCAAACAACAAAAGAATATTAACTCTGTTAACTCCTAGATGTAATAAAATTGAGAAACACATTTTTATGACAAGAAAGGGAGGCAACGCACTTTCTACGAACGTCCCAAAATATGTTTCAAATTTAAGTCCGCCATTGAAGTCTCGCCAGCCTTTTTCCGGCAAGAGAGCGTTATATTTCAAGCTCCGATTCACCCTGCGGGATAACCAGAGCGAACCATCGGCGAGGAAGTCACGTGAACGCTATCCATATTCGAGTCTGAAAATCCAGGGCTATACCTTTAAAATAATCTCCAGGGAAGACGACTCCCGGGGGCGAATCCTTTGAAATCGCCCTTGAGCGATCCTCGCAGGCTACAAAGGACCTCGTCTTATCCTCCAGCCTATTTGTTAAAGACTGCGACTCTTTTGGTCCGAAGATCAAGAGGAACGATTCCAAGACCTTGTTCAAATAATCCTGGCGACTCCCACGTCCCCATCTTCCCCCCCACTCTCCCCTCTCCACTATGTAAAGCGCTCGGGGTGGGAGGAAGGCCAGAGGAAAGGGATATTTCTTTTTTCTCGGCGTCTTTCCTCGTTCTACCTTAAAAATTCGGCCTGCGAGGATCATGGGGGAGACTCGCAAGGCAGGGTATTAAATCCCAAGGCGTCAATTCCACGACGTCCCGAATATGGGACTCGACAATAACCCTCCTGCTACATCTCTGCTGGGAGAAATCAGCATCGGAAACGCATTTCAAACCCTTTTTCCCTGCCGTGCAGTTCGCAGAGATATATATAAGGAGAGAGAGAGGATATTTGCATAGCAGTATCTTCTTATCATGCGTCCGGCGGCGGCCTCTTGCATTTGCAGCTCTCTTGCCCTCTCACTCTCTCTTTTCTCTCGCTCGTTTTCCCCTCACAGTTTCTACTCACGCGCAGACGCAATTTTCACGAAAAAGAGATAGAAGGAGGGAGAGAGAGAGAAAGAGAGAGAGAGAGGGGGGGGAGAAAAGAAAACGAGCGCGGAGAAAATTTTTGAATGTCTGCGTGATTTAAAAAGGAATATTTTTATTTCTAGAGAACGACCCACGTTCTGCGGGGGTGGAAAAAAGTAAGGAAAAAGAGCGGAATGAGAGTGGAAGTTAATGGTCTCTAGGTTAATGTTGTGGAATACGCTTCAAATGAGACGAACAATTCCGCGACCGTGCAAAGGGGTGAGGGGCGATGCGCTCGTGCCTCCTCTGCTTTTTTTTTCGCTCCGTTTTGCTTCCGCGCTCTAGTCGCTGCAGCCGGGCAACGCTTGCGTGGACACGCGCCCGGTATCGCGTAGCCGGACGGCCCGCTATCGCCACATCGGGAGAGGGACGGGAGAGGGGGACGCGTGGGAGGGGAGGGTGGCGTCGGCGGCGTTGACGTCAGGTGGCGGCACGGAGGCAGAGAAGGTTGAGAGACGTGAGCCGCGGGGACAGTGGAAAATGGTCGGGTGCGTGAGCGGCTTAGACGGAGGGTGGCGTGGGCGGCATAGACGACAGGTGTCGGCACGGGAGCCACTGACGGGAGAGTGAGTGGCGAGTGTGGCGGGGGTCTGGGGCTGGCTAGGGCAGCGTGGGCGGTTTGGACAGCGAGGGAGGCAAGAGGAGGCGAGGGCGGCGTGCACGGCAGGGCCGGCGGAGTGAGTAGCGAGTGCGACGGAGACAACGGAGGTGGGGAATGTGCCTGAAATGGCGCGGGCGACTTGGACGGCAAGGGCGGCAGAGTAAAATATAAGTAGCGAAGGTAGCGTGGGCTGCGTCGACGACAGGTGGCGCCGCGGGAGGCACCGAGCGAGCAGAGAGCGGCAAATGCGTCGGAGACAGAGGAGGTGAGGAAAGTGGCCGGCTTGGAGGGCGCGGGTGGCTTGAATGCGTGGGGGTGAGGGCAACGTTGACGGTCGCGTGGGCGGCGTAGACTACAGGTGGCTGTGTGAGCGAAATGAGGCGCAAGTGCGCTGAGAACAGCTGTGGGGGTGGCGTGGATGGCGAGGGCGGCAGAAACAACGTGATCTGCAGGGGGATGAGGCCGGTGGAGGAAGGGTAAGCGGTAATGAAGGACTGAGGTGACAGGAGAGCGTATACAAGCGTGGTTAGAGTGAAGATGAGCGGAGGAGAGATGAGTGAGGATCGCTATGGGTGGTAAGGGAAGCGGAGGCGGCAAGGATCGATGAACGGAGAACACTAAGGGAAGCGAGCCAAGCGGCGTGGCGGGGAGGAGTGGGGGAAATACTCCTGTGGAATAGGCAAGGATTGGGGAATGAGTGAGGGGTAGGCAGTGGAATTGGCGATGGGTGTGAAGGCGGGAATGATAGTCGGAATAGGTGGTGGTAATGATGGCAGAGAGAAAGACAGCGAGATTGGGAGCAGGGATGGCGGCGGAGATGGCGGCAGGGATGGCGGCGGGGACGACGGTGGAGGTAAAGGCATAGATAGCTGGGGAATGGCGGCGGGGATGACAGCAGTGATGGCGGTGAGAATGGAGGCGAAAATGACTGAAGAGATGACGGCGGGGATGGCAGAGCAGATGGCTGAGGGGATGGGGTGGGATGGCGGCGGGGCGGCGTGAGAAAGACAGAGGTTGACAGGACAGAGGCGTGCGCTCGCACACTGCACACCGCTTTCTTTGCTGTAAAACGGGGCGGCGAGATACGAAACATTAAGTGGGCAGCTGATGTGTCTCCGGCAGGCACGCTCTCCTTAGTGCACGGCATGCGAGGTGGGTCAGGAACCGAGAAAGATTGGACGTTGCAGAAGAGCAAGCAACGTTATCTAAGTACGCTGCGGGAATAAATATACATTACTTTATTATTATATTCTTGAAAAATTCAATTTTAATGTGATATCGTGCACAAACTAGTCATTACTAATCATTTGAAAAACGAATGTAAAAAACTTTTCCCCCCTCATAGTTACCAAACAACTGGGATACTTAAATAATTTATATACTATATATTTTAATAACATATGATTATAAATTCTCTTTTGAAATAAAAATAATTAAAGTATGGGAATTTACGTTATATTGATTTAGTAATTAACCTTAATAATCTGTGATGGTTTTATTACGTACTTCAATGGAAATGATTGATATTCTTTAGCCAGTTACTGATACCATCGTCTTAAAACAGATTTTTTCCACTAATTTATTTTGGCATACAAAGAAGTAACAATTCTCAATACATTTTTTTTTACTTCTTTCTTTTATATATCTTTTCTGCAAGGAAATATTTTCTATTATTTTCACTTTGATTTTTTATAACATACTGTAATAAATGTAAACCACTGTAAGTAAACGAATCCTACAAATGTTCTTTATAACATATTTGAAAGAAAAACTACGTCCCAAGTTACATACATATAAAATAAACATAAGCTGCTTTAATTAGTATGCTAATAAAATATATGTATGTTAATTATTGTAGCAATTTCAAAAAAATTATAAACAACAATATTATCTTGCTTCCCTTCAAGATATATAATTTACAAGTAAAAAAAGCAAAAAGACATTAATATCATGGTTTTACCGCACTATTTCAAAATTGATGTTTTCTCAAAGCGCTAGTGTGGAGGATTATAACGTAAGCCATTGTAATCTCACTGACAATTGCTCGCAATAAAATGGTGACAGTATAATAGAAAAGTATATACAGTTTCTATTAATTTTCAAAACACATAAAACATTTGGCTTTCACAATATTACCATTACTGAACTATAATTTGCCTTCTAAAATAGCTCTTTTACGTCATTGCCCGACAGAATTACACAAAAACATTACCACATTGCATGTGTTTTTGCGCAACCAAACACTAATTTACATCGCTAGCCGCGTGATAACAGTAGTTGCGGTTCAGTCACCCTGTTGCACGGGTGAAGCGCATTCCGCTTTTCGCAGCAGACGGCCGGCCGGCAACGCAAAAGTGCGTTCGATGTCGCACGTCAGTCGCTTGACATTTCGCGATGACTAACGCATTAAATATATTAAAATTGTTTTGTTTTCCACCGATGACGCGGAAAATCGAGAGACACCCGTGACGAGAGCGTCGAAAAAAAAAGGAACATTTTTCCTCCATCACCGTTGCAACGCGCATGCCAACCAAAACCACGAAACGTAATATACGCTCATAATCAAAAACATGATAACTGGAAATATGTCATTTTGTGACAGGTTTTGTACACACCGGAGTAGGTGTTGTTGTATTAGGGATGCTGTTATAAAAATATTTAAAAAAATTCTTTACGGTATTCGTTCATTCACACGTTCGTGTTTTTTTCATTTCGCATGACGTATACGAATGAAGCCGAACGCCATGTCACATCATCTGTTAATATTTACAGACAGGTGAATTAAAAACTCGGAATCAATATGATGAAGACGTTTTAAGGTACGTATTTTCAATAAAAATCGCGTGTTAAAATAATTGTTTGAGAAACATTCCATTAGGAATGTTTTATCTTACAATCAATAAGTAAAAGTCATATTAACTTTAGTACACAACTAAAATGGAATTCCATTGAAGATTTTATGCTGAGAATGTACGGCCTTCACAAGTGAATAATCATTAAAAGTTTAATTTTTTCTTAATGATTTATGATTATAATATCCTCTGTGGTAGGTACAAAATAATTGGCATCAAATTCCAGCCCATCAATTAGTACGGTTTTATGGAAATTACGCTCATTTATAGAGTTATGATAATTTGTAGAGTCTAGACACAAATATGTCAAAATAATGTTTTATATCCTATTTTAATAATATAGCTAGCTAAATTAAAGCTAATAAACTTGTAATTATATATAGTTTTAGAATTGTTTAAATAAATAGATAGTTCTTTTTGAATAGTTATTTTTTCTCAAATACGAAATACCACATGCATCTATCAATAAAATCTGGGTAAACGAATATTCAAAATCAGTAGTTTTACTTCTTATCTCATGATATGCACATATTTCGTCGACTGAAAAACATTGAAATCATCAGAGATTTGTCTGGATGTAAGAGCAAAGAAAACGCTATTTTTTCAGAATTATGTAAAATCTCATTCATAATACGGCATTATTTTTTAAAGTCCTACTAATAAGTCTAGAAAATTGCTTAAAACAGACCAAACAGCATTCAGCATCTAGGTTCTAGATTCAAGCCCCCTTGGTCTCACGACGCTAAACGAATACGTCACACCTAATGAACTCCAACCATTACACCGCAGTCATACGCCAGTAGATGGCAGCAGCTTCACCACTGCGAGACCCAGCGGCAGTTGTCACACGTCTGAGAAGCGGCGTGCGTGGAGACGGGAGGGGAGGGGGGTAGGGAGCTCGCAAGCAATAACAGGTAGGGGCGCAGCGAGTTTATTGAGCACCTAAAGCATTTTCGCTCATATAATAAGCTAATTAATTGTTTAGTTAATTTGCAATTATCAGAAGTTTTAGTGATATTTTTAATAAATAGATCTTATTGAACAGTAACCTTTTTTTAGCTATGAAATACCATTTATTGGGACTATAAATGAAATCTTTGAGTAAATGAACTTACGAAATCAGGTAGTGTTACTTATCTCAAGTTATGTACAGATTTTGTTAGATGCAAACATTTGAATCATCATAGATTTATTTCGTTATATGAACGAAGGAACTAATATCTACATGAACGCTTACTATTATATCAAAGCGCAGATGAAACAATCGTTTTCGGTCTTTTGTACGAAGTCACTCATTATACAGCATTATTTCTGAAACTTTAATACTCTTATACTAATATGGCTTACAAATTGTTTCAAAACCACGGAACTCTATTCTATCACCACATTCTAACCTCCTTTACTCCATCACACTTAACTCTCATGTCACCCCATATAAATCTCCAACCATTACACCGCAGCCACACGCCAGTAGATCGCAGCAGCTCCGCGACAGCGGGACTCGGTGACGGCGGCAGCGGCAGTTCCAAGACGCGGCGCACCCACACGTCTGGGAAGGGCGCTCGCAAGGAATAACAGGCGTAGGGACGGGGGTGGGGGCAGGGAGGGGGCGCAGCGAGTTTATTCAGCGTCCAAAAGCCGTCGCGGCGCGCGTTACGACGCGAGGGGCCCCTCCGCGCCGACTCATTAGCGAAGTGGCGCGCGCTCGCGCGTCTGCCGTGGAGTAACCCTCGCCTTTTGATGAGGCGTAAAGCGGAACGGTTCGAAATTAAAATCTTATCTGGGATTACGGCAACGACGCGGCGCGGGGTGGGGTGGGTGGGGAGCGGCAGGGTCGAGTGGGGGTCGGGCCGGGTCGCGCCTCGTGTCGCGTGCGACGCCCGCCTCGCGCGAGTACGCGAGAAAACGACACGGGCGGGGCCAAGACAGTACAGTGGGAAGACGCGGTTACGGATGGGAGACGGTAGAACGGTGGCGGAGAAGCCAGGAACGATGAGGGTTATGGAAGAACGATGAGAATTGCGTGGAGAGGTCGGATGGATATGCCCAAGGCGGGGCAGGGCAGTGAAAGAGCGAAACGGATGTGCCGGAATGGGACGGAGTCTGGATGAGAGCCGGAAATCTGTTGGGTAGGGCAGCGTTGTTAGGTAGGGCAGTGTTGGGGGAGCGAAGGGATAATGTCGACAAGTGTAGGGAAAATGATTAACAGGACAACGGCGAAAAGGGTCAGAACTGTTAATGGGGGTTATTTAGCGAGGAAGAGAAGAGACACTAAAAGGGCACGGGATAGAGTACACGAGACAGCGAGATGTGAGGAGAAAGAGAAGAGAGCGAGATAGCGAGGGACTCGAGAAAGGGAAAGCGATGAGGAAGAGAGGCAGATGAGAAAGAGTCGGAAATGAGAGAGGGGAAAGAGAATGGAGGGAACGGGCTAGGGTGGGGGCGAAATATGAAGGGGACAAAAAGAGACGAAACAACGAGAGAGAAATTCAGCAAGAGAAACGGGACAACATACAAATGCAGCAGGAAAAGCTGATACAATGTCACGAAAGACCGAAACAGTGGCAGGAAAGGGAGACGCAAGACTGCGGAATGGGCGGGGAGAATGGACAGTTGTCACGGTATTCCAATGATATCGCGGTCAGACCGTTGGAAGACCTAATCCGGAACCTGAATAACACAAAATTTACGTAGGAAAGGATGTGGAAATCGGACCTGAAGTGGGATGTGAGATAATCTGAAGAGGGATAACAATTTCTTATAATTGAATCAGATCTGAAGTGCGATAAATATCTTATAAAAGGATTTATCATTGGATTAAATCTAAATATGCTTTAACTGTTTTTTTAAAAAAAAATACTCGCAACCCGAAACAGGGTGTGGTGAGGCGAAGCATAGGCAGAAGAAGCAACGCGGGCTAAGCAGAGAGGTGGCGGCGCGCGTGAGTGGAGGGGACAGCGTAATAGATGGAGAGGGAGGGGTCCGGGAAAGGAGGAGGAGGAGAGGAGACGTGGTAGAGCCACCTAACGTCGTCGTAGGGATTTGGAGTCGAGCGTCGCTGCGGATCTGGCACATGTTACGTCGCGAGCTCCGCGTTGAGGAGGTCGTACAAGTCGAGGGAGGAGGCAGCCAAGCAGCCCGGAGAGGGCAGGGGAAGGCAAATGGGACGTAAGTTGAAGGCATGAGGGTCGTGCGTGAAGATAATGGAGATAATAGAGGTAACATCACAAGGAATAAATTTGATAGAGCGGGCACTGAAACCCGCCACGCGCTGTAAATCATTGAATAAGTTTCAACAAGAATAAACCGGCTGCAATCGGATATGCTATTTGTGGGATTATCACAATAAAACAAACATACACGATGTAGCATTTGTTCAGCAAATGTAACGTTATCGCGATACTTTATATGTCACAGAATTAACTAATGAAACGTGGCACGATAAAATATTAGTCATTGGTTGTGCGAGCACTCAAATATCGTGAATGTAATGGACGGTTCGCTTTTATTCCATGTGTTTACATTTACATACACACAGCTACAATCGTCGCACAAAACCTTATCTCTTACAAGTCGCAATCTTCTATAGAGATATGGTTTGTTACAGATCCCAACGTCAGAGGACCGGAAGCTGCGGGGAACAATGGATAGGAAGCAGGTGGAATAGTAAGAATGTGTCAATGTTGTGAATGTTTACTATGACTGAAGCTTACCCCTACCACCCAGTGGTGAGATCCGGCGCCAACCTACAAGTCAACTTGCGAGAGAATTTCCGCACAAGTTTCCAGAATTCCCAGCACCGCTCCAGCCAGGACAAGCCATAAGCTCTTAACTGTTCTCTCGTTCTGGTGGTAAGATATTGTGCAAGGTGCTGTGTGTGTAAGAAAGGGGAGCGGATATAATAAAGAACAGGAAGGAAAGATTGCGCGCTGCCCGTGGCCCGTTTATTAGGGCACTACTGCTGCATTCGATTCATATTGATTGCAGAAGCCACATAAAACTACCTATCAGTTCACCTGGCCTTTTGAATACACCTCCAGACGTGGGTGAATTCGAGCCAGCTAGTATCGTATCACCGTTGGGACTCAAACCCTAGGCCAGTCACGGCAGATACAAGATACAACGGCAATACTCACTGTGAGCTGAACTCAGCCGGGGCGAGGAAAGAAGAGAGAGAGAAATAGATAGAGAGAGACAGGGAGAGAGAGAGGGAGAGAGAGAGGGACAGAAAACAAGGATAGTGAGGACGCCCGGCGAGGGGCTACGTCTGAGCGGGACGATGACGCAGTGTGGAGCCGGGGGGGGGAGGGGGCGGTCGCAGCCCATTGCCCCAGCAGCGGCAGGGGGAAACGGGAGGCCGACTAGAAGCGCTTTTCCGGGCTGTCGAACGCTGCCGAGCCGCGATGCGCCGGGCCGAGTCAAACGTAACGAGGGTGACGTCAACGTGTAAAGGTCGCAGTGAGATTATTCGGCCGCTTGGAGCGCTGTTAAGACGCGGCGGAGCGTCGTCACCCACGACTTCTCAGACCTCGAGCGTCGCCGGAGATGAGCCGGGAAGAAAGGAACTGGTGATGGTACGTTTGGTGGTAGAGATGGGAGCAGAAGTCAATGGTGGGAATAAAACGTTTAAGTAGAAAGAAAGCAAAAATGGTATAAAAACAAAGGAATTTGTTTTTATTCCATTGTTTATTTATTTTTAAAGAATCAAAAGAATGGGGACGAAAAAATGTAAACGAATATAAAAGATGTACGAGGTAGATGTGTAAGAAATGCCAACACACTAAAAAAAGCATTAATTGAAAAAGATTAGATTAAAAAATTTAATTTAAGAAATCGAAAAAACACGCAAATAAATTAGAGTTATTGGAATAAAAAAGGAATTCTGAAAAACGACGTTTGAGACGTGTAGTGAAAGAAAATAAATGAAACTGGAGGAACACGATTGTGACTAACATAATTATGTAATATCCCTCCATTACAAAACAAGAAAGTAGCTGTAGATACCAGAAGCTGTAGAATCGGAGACGTCAGGAATATTTTCACGAGCAGAGCAGGACATTTTAACTTTCGTAATCTTTGCAAGCGTATTGAGAGTGGAGAGGTAGGTGAACCTAAACATGGCCTTCCAGATAGATGAAATCGAAGACGTGGCAAACATCTCATAAAATATTTCTGATGTGTTTTGCTGGCCCACTGATCTTGCAAATTTACTACAATTCTTACAATACCTTTCTTCTCTTCTACCCTCTTCTGCCATAATTTATTGCAATATTTTGAAATTCATAAGTCTTCACATTCACTAGTCACTAAAGGATTCTTTTCTACGGCTTTGATAACATTTCAAGAGTCATGTCAAAATGTGTGATTTGAAAAGCCATGGTTCCTAGTTTGAAAATAAAGTTAATTCATGAGCCATCGACCAGACTCTGCGGTTGAAGCATTTGTTCTCTGATCACGTTCCACAGCCTGCCGCTGCTCTACTATCGGATCTCAGCGGCGAATCCCGACGACACTGCGTCTAGTCTCAGGTACTTGCCAGATTCCGAACTTACCACGGAAACCTACGTGATTTCGAAGATTTCCACATCAGCTATAATTGTGATCGTAGTATTAAAGCATGATCGAAGAACCAGTTATATCTAATGCCAGAAAACGTGAATTAGTGATTCCCAGACAAATAAAAGAAATAAAATCAGTTCGCATTGATATAATCAAACTTATCACAGCTAAACCAGAATTGCGTAAGAAAAATAAAATCTACTAACTGGAGTCAATCAACCACGGTCTTTTCTGTATGTAAACTAGGTTTAAATTATAGCACTGGAAGGTTTAAAAGAAGATAAATACAACATTCACAGCGAAACATCTTGTTATTATTCTCGATTGGTTATCAAACTGAGCCTGTTTCATTTAATATTTTTCAACATTCTCATTACAGACAGATGTTTTAAATTGATTTGATATTGATTTAGTATTTTATTTATTTTCTGACATTCGGAATGTCACCCTTAAAATACGTGTTTTTTCATAACTAAAATGTTATAATGATTCAATTTTTAGTTTCAATAATAAATAAATAAATAAATTGAAGGTGTCATCTGTGTATTCAGCTGTATTAGAGGTATTACTTAGATATTCACCAACTACTTCACACTTCGATTTGTAGAATGTAATGTTTTTCCAGAAATTATTTCTTGACGTTACACCCTTATCATCCAGCCTTCAAATAACTATAAACTCGCGCACGACAAGCCAACAGAAGAACACGCACTAATAGCACAATTTCGTGCAAAAAGAGTTCGAGAAATTCCCTTACTCCATATTCATTCAGTACTCACAAAACTCCCGAGTGAATGATGAGTTCATTAAGAGAATCAGATAAAATCATCCAGCGATAACTGACAAATTAGACAATTACGTGTCGATCCTTACAATCACGATAAAGCACTTCCATCGCCCTCAAAGAGCGCGCCGTGTGTGCGGACGAAGCGTTACGTCATGCATCACGGCCTCCTGTCGATGCGCCGTTCTTTTGTTGCCACCGCCGCCACCGTGGGTTGCCGACTCCACGCGATCCGTCGAGCCATCGACCGACCGACCGACCAGTCTGACCGACCGGCCGCCATTCCCGCCGCCGCCACCGCCGTCGCGTGCCGTCCAAACGGACACGAGGCCCTCATGTTCACGGTCGAAGTAAATGACATTTCCCTCGAGACGCCATCATACGCACGAACCGCCACATTTTTGTGTCGCTCCTTTGGGTGAAAGAGTAGCGGGAAAATGAAGATGTTCTTGGGAAATGGCCAGGTCTGATCAATAAGGAAATGTGGTGGAGGGGGGGGGGCGGAAGAGAGGTCAAATGTTCTTATGAAAATTTTGACGACATGAAAAACATTCTTTGAGCAATAAAAATATTCATAGATCTACGGAATTCTACAGTGAGATTTCATGGCATTAACTGTAACCCATTGGCTTTTAATTGTTAAAGATTTACGCCAAACTTTATTAAAATGGAATATAGTATTATACATCATATTAACTTGTGTTTAAAATTAAATGAGTGTTAAAATTAGGTAAATATATAACAAACATTTTCAAATTATATTTGAATATATAAATGTTATATGGTATAACTTTTTATAAGTGTATGAGATTTTGCTGGCAATGAAGTCTACACGAATACTGAACCGCAAAGACACCACGTCATCATTCCAAAATTGTTAATGAAATCAAGACGAGATTCTTATTATTATAGTCTCTTCTTGTTTCATCCTACGTGCGTATAGGCTGCTAACGAGAACTTCATTATATTCGCAGTGCAGAAGTCTTGTTCCGAAGTTCTAAGCCAGAGGCTAGTATTAAACGCAGGCTAGTATTAAACGCAAGTCTGGAGGAGACAGTCATATTCTCAGTTCTAGGATCGAGTAGAGTTTTGAATTCTCATTTGACATATTTTTTCTATCTGCTAACTGCAAAGCAGATAACGGGGGAGTAACGAAAATCCGCTATAAGCAGCATTACTTTAACATAAAAACAACTCGTTCTTAAACCTTAATTTATATATTCTTCGAGTACACTGATTCGATGGTCGGTACTCTGTAATATATATATATATATATATATATATATATATATATATATATATATATTATACTGCAGCAATTATACCAAGTGTTAATGAGAACGGATTGTTAAGAAACATTCACGAGTATAATGAACATTTTAGTGGCGCTACGAATTGATTAGCGATTGAGCGAAACAAATTGATACGAAGAATGTGAATTTCACTCAAATTGAGAATGAGAAATTAAAAAAATACAATTAAGAAAATAATAAATGTTCCTTACGAACGTGAAATAACATGTTTTGAATTATTAACAGAAAGAATTTTCAAAGTTTTTCAAAAATTGTGGATGATGAATATGCCCTTTAAAGAAGATGAAAATAAACTAAAAATTACCCCAATGAGAATCAAACTTCAAGAATATACAGATTACTTCAACTGACTCAAAACGAACTGTGAGACTGAAAAGAGGTGAACATAATTCATAATGGCTCACTATGACGATAAGAAATAAACAATAAAACAAACCGAAAACAAGTATAACACACAAAGAAAATGTGTGTGCTATAACTGAAATGAATGAATAACTGTAATGTGATCACTAATAATCACAAACGTTGATATAACATTAAACAAAAAATCAACCAACATACAACAAAATCATATAAAAACAAAATACAAACAAAGAAACCAAACAAACAAGAAAATCATTAAATAGATAATAGCATACCCATTCTCTTGTGAAGGTCATAAGGTTATAAGTGCAAATATAGAGTTCTGTTGATGTAGTTTTTTTGTTTTGTTTTGTTTTTGTTTTGTTTTTTCGAGCTGCAACGCAACCGCAACGCGCAAGCGCACTGACACATCTCAACAAGCGTCGCATGTCTGTCTCAGAGGCAGGTGCGCCGCACCCCCCACCCCACACACACCGCACTGCACTGCACGAGCATTGGCAGCGTGCTCCGCTTCTTTTTTTACCGCAGCGGGAAAATCTACATCAAGAGGAAAAATGCGCAGAGAGCGTGGACAGGGTTCTCAACTTCAGCTCACGAACCCCTTGCCAATGTAAGAGGAGAATAATTTTAAAAATATACACACACTCTGGTCACAGTCTCCAAGCTTTATGTACAGTTTCGGGTATTACATATTATAAGTAGTATATGATGTTAAATTATCTAACATTAATTGCATGATAATTAAATAACATTGAAGCTAATAAACTGAAGATGTACTTAATATAAGCATCTAATTACGAAACGATTTAATAATTATTGTCAATAATTTATACAATATTCGACCTGTAAATAAAATGAACTGACTTCTTAAAAATATAATTCCTGGTGACTCCTGGAGCATCATGACTATGGAATCCAATAGCAGGTAAACGAACACTGACAAAAGAGATGCTCTTCGTGCGATGTGATTAAATTATGGCACCATCTAAGCAAAAATATCACCTGCGTATCTCCTATACAAGAAAATAGGCAGACAGACAGATATATATATATATATATATATATATATATATATATATATATATATATATATATATATATATATATATATATACAGTTGCTTTTAAATCATCATTAAAAAATATATAGTATGAGGTCTAGGAAGTAACAACGCAGGCCCTTTATTAAATATTACTTTAAAGTACTTTCTCCTCCTTCAATTTAACATTCTCCTTACTTAAATCCAAGAATAACTGAAAAGTACCGTTGCTTATCAAAGCAAGTATTTAATTTTAGAACGGAGAGTATAATACTAAATTGGAGAAAGTCCTAACGAAAACGTGCACTCGGATGACAAAAATGAAAAAAAAAAGTATTTAACTAATTTTCTGTTTATAATAAAAGAGATAAACCGACCTGGATGGTCGAGATGGCTAAAAGCGTGTAACAAATCAGCGCTCCGGTGCGGAGGGTCGCGGGCTCGATTCCCGCCTTGAGCATAGATGTTTGTCCCTTGTCTCTCGTGTACGAATGTGTATGTGTTATCGTCTTATGTGTTGTCGCTGAGGGCCTCGCGTTCTGGTGACCCCCTATCAATGAATCACGCAAGTGTGTTGGTGCCTACGGTCGATATGCGCCCAATCGGGACGTAAAGGGTAATCGATTGTAGGTTTATAGTTTTTTTTTAATTTTGCAGCGTACGTAGCTTTTATTTCAATGCATTTCTAGACATATTTTTTATATCTCTGTGCGCTTAGGAATTGGAGAAACCAAATATGATTTATTAAGAAAATCTAACACAAAAAATTGGAATTTTCTTAAGATATCGTTAAACGAATAGAAGCGCAACAAGTACCAAATATATTTGAAATAGCACTGAGGTTAGAGTATATCGACAATGGCAACTGGACATAAGAACCAATGAGGACCAACCAAACATTGGGGTCGATTGTGTTTCAAAACCCATTTATCTGGCATGTTACGTGAAATTCTGTTCATCAAATGAACCTGGGTACATTTACACAAAGAGGACGTTAAACAAATAAAATATGCAATAGTAATCATTCGACTCATCTCCCTGTCACTGCGAACTACAAATACATCACAGAGAAATGCAATTTATGTTCAGGTATTGAAATGTCAGACAGGGTAAATGACAACAGAAATCTGTGTCTTATTTTCAAGGCTACCAGCTTCCGCACAAGAATCAACTGGTCCACAGAACGTTTGATTATGCTTGAGTGATTTAAGGAAACAACCATAAAGAAACAGAGCACACCAATACTACACTTTTGATATTTAATACACACATAAAGAATGAAAAACTTTAATAAAACTCTATTTGCATTTAGATCCTGAAAGGCATAAAGACAATTTATGTAGACATACCATTTGGTAAATAATATTTATGTTAACTAAGATTTTTTATTATTTTTTCGGTAATGAAATACCTCTGGATACATTTTATTAGGCATTGCTTTTTATAATGTCATGTACGAACATATAATGTCATGTAATGTTTCGTATTAACACGTTTTATCTAAGACGATGCATTTAATTATTATGTTAGTTTAAAAAACAACATTATGAGGGTTTTTTAATATTATTAATAAGTGTTCTCGTGCATTTTGAATTCGAAAGCGTTTTAATTTAATATTTACAGTAATCTATTCAAATCTATTGCGTATTCTTTAGAACCATTAGCCCTAAACAAATATTCAATGAACGTTTTTATTTTGCCCTAATTAGAAAATTTATTGTATTCTTTATATATGGAAAAAGTGAGAAAAACACTCAGTATTCTTATTCGAGTTCACTGTCTTTCATACATCGGCTCAATAATTCTCCACGCCTACAAGCACCAACAAGCATCAATATCATTGCCACTTTATACATTAAAAATGTATTGTCGTCTGAGACCTCCTAACATTTTGAAACATCATCTCTCCATAACACTTAATTTTGTTGGTCAAAACACTTCAGATTTTCTTTTCAAAATAGCAATTACATACACATATTTTTCAATAATAAATATTTCTGTCAATTTTAACGCCGAACGAGATCACGAAATAAAAACTCCATAGGGATGTAAGTTTGTACATTTCAGACAAGATTTCAAAATATGCTAGAATAACTTTTTCGCGACCAATCGTTTTTATTTTTTTCTAGTTGCACCAATCTAGAATTTTGCATTCGTACGTTGCCTTCTCTATATTCGGTATAATTATCCTAGTCGCAGTCTCGGATTAAATTATTAAAATTAAAAACTAGCAAACATCACTTTCCCCCACAACGATACGTTGGTAACAGTGATAACAAATGAAACAATCGAAACTGCATCATATGAAACAATCTCAAAGCACGCATCGCAACTTATCGATGCAGATATCAAGATTAAAATCAAATAATACAGGTAGACATGTAGCCAAATTGTAGTAGATAAAAAGTATAATAATACAAGTTTGATAGAACATCATAATGAGACTTCTAGCCTTTCATTACGATGTTCATATTAAACTACTAAAATTAATGACTGTACGTAGACTATTCTGCTCATGAAATAATTAACATCAATAGCGTTTAACAAAGCATCAGGCATGCCCCTGCCAGGATGGTGCATTTAAACAAAAGTTCGTAGGCGATTTTCTTAACATTTTCCTCAACTGGCCCTCCATGAGATGCGATTCATCGTTCATAGACGTTGATATAGCAGACATCCATGATTGAACTTACAATATATTAAAGGAACTTGAATCAAACAAATTAAGATAATTAATATTTGACGCATTCTGAAACTATTTTGATCCTTATTTCATTTATATAACAAATACCTACTTGTTATTAAACACACCAGCGATTATTAAATTCCACTCGTTCATTAAAATTTTCTCGAGCATTCTCTCGTCGCTTTGCAACCCATAATTTATCGCAAATTTGCAGGAAGTTTAGTGTGGGAACTCGTAAATGTATATGAAATTATTACCTATAAAAACCCACAAAACGAGTGCTGTGCGCGTTTTCTTTGGTTTCTATTGGCAATGTTGCTCTGAATTATAAAGAGAGGTCACACAGCTGTTGTGGGAAGTAATGTACAGAGCGAATTACGAGATCAACCCCACTTAAGAGGCGTGGGCGTAGCTTGTTGGGCCATGAATGAGAAGAGGAAACTCCGCAACTCTGAGCCGGGCGGGATCGTTGTGATTCTGCGAACTACTCCGAATTGAATCCGGACTTCTCACGATGTAAGCTCTCAGCATAGCATGGCATGGCGGGAAAAGAAAAGGATGGATCCTGTTACCACAATTGGAAGCATTCAAGCGGCTAAAAAAATTAAATATGCGATCGTTTATTTAACTAAAAATGCTCATTAATTCCATAAAAATCATTGATTATCTCTAGGTTAATAGCACACATGCAATTACAATTCCACCGTGAAATTAAAACTTCACATCAACCAAGCAGAATTCAGAAAATGAGCCAAATCATTCAATTAAGAAACTATAACACATACGTCGCAAATGTATTTTCAATCGGCCATGAAACATGAACAAAATTATTCATCACAACATAAGGAACGAATAAATAAAACTAAATTAGCAAAGTAAGCGTTAACTAATGGAACGTCATATAATATATAACCTTAAAAAATATATGTTTTACATGTACAACATTTTAACTTAGGATTACAAATGTAAAGCATGTAAACGTCAGTTGTATTTACCCATTCTAAAAAGTACCCCATAGCAAAGCTGTCAGAAGTGATTAGTTTTTTTACTTATCAATAGTTTTACATGTTGTATTCTTTCTCATACCAGTCTTTACTTTTCGTGGGAAGTAATTTTTTCAAGACTTTGTCATGTCAATATTTTATTCGCAATGTGTTCAGTGCCTTCCATATGCAAATATTTCTTGCAAACAAACATTGCAAGGCCCACTAAAATAGATATTTTCAGAGACAATACGTCATAAATATATACCTCAAAAGATAAATATGTGCTTTACTTCTCAAAATTTAAATTATTTTTAAATGCAATCTAAAAAATATTGAAAGTATCATGTGTATAAAAGGGTATAATTGAACTCGTGGTACATAAGAATACTCGCTCCTATTCTCACTCGTTTTGTTGAACATACCACTCATGCAATTATCTCCCTCTTTATAACTCGTTTCGTTAATTACTATTACTGCACACACAAATTACGCGCGCAGTTTTATGTATTTACCTGAATAGTTTTGCTATTTTTCTCGTTTAGTGAATATTTCGAGTTGCGAAAGAAGAATGCGTCAATTTACTCTTATAAGAAACTCTTTACTTCATGCAGGTTATATGCAGAAGTTGTGAAAGCATTACATTTGAATTTAAAATTATATTATCACTTTTTTGTAACGTTTTGCGAAGTCATGTTTTACGTATATTTGCAGACATTACATTTTTGGTGCGTAAGGTAACAAAAAACATTACTTATTCAAGATATGGTGAAATATTTCCTTTAATTATATTTAATTTTGTTACTTTGAATTAAAATTTAAAATCAGTTTGCAGTATTTATAAATTAATCAGAAGTAACATCTGTGTTGGGAAATTCCCTCACTTCGAAAAGTTTAAAATAGGTTAATATTGAATGTTGATATTGTTACAATGGATTTAAGAATATTGAAAACAACTTGAAACAGTTCAAACGCTTACGAAAATTTGCAAACATAGACATGAACAACCACACGTTTAAAAAACGTTCACTGCAAGATTTTTCTTTGGATATCCTACGATTAACGTACACAAATATGATTTACCCAATTTTTTCTTAAAATCAAAACAAGTTGTTAACTTTATTACAATTCACA
Organism: Gryllus longicercus; assembly: GCA_038098605.1. Lineage (NCBI taxonomy): Eukaryota > Metazoa > Arthropoda > Insecta > Orthoptera > Gryllidae > Gryllus > Gryllus longicercus. Next base: position 4,372,688 of record JAZDUA010000004.1, read on the forward strand.
AATATAACGTATATTTCTTTTACTTTGTTTGCTATGAATGATTTATGAAATTTGCAAAAAATTCTGTATCCTACATTCTAAACGTTTCAATAAGGCACTTCAATTCTGAGAATTTTCAAACTTTGTAGAACAAGAATATTTCTTCATTGATAACCTTCTTTTAGAAACGTTCGTAACTATTTCTATTTCTTGCACTTTTTTTAAAAGAACACATAGTTGCAAACTGATCAAAGAGAAATAATATTGCTTTTGCTTGGGCGATTCCCAGCGGATCTTTCGCCGCATCAAAGATTTGCGAATGGCGATCCCGCTGCCACCACCCTCCACCAAAATGTGGAAAACAAAAAGGGGACTCAGAAGACTAAAATAAACAAACATTAAATGTCAGAGTCGTTGATGACAGAGAGCTGTTCAAAATATTGACTCAGTAACGCTTTAATGGTTTATAATTGGACGAAAGAAAATATCAATTCTATGCGAATATAAAATGCTAATATGTATTCTAAAAACTAGTTTGTACACACGTTTTTTTGTTGACAGCTCAGTAATAACATGTCAAATTAATAACACAGCCACCCAAAAATTGTTGTAAGACCGAAAGACTTAACACATGTTCCTCTACGTATGCCGACACGCTGACCACGCGCCATCACCTTCCTAAAAACACGAAAAACCACAGTGAAATTTACAATTGCATGGTGGTTCTTCGCGATTAAAAAACCTGGAGGGTGATGTCGCAATTCTGGCTTCAGATTCGGATTCAACGCGTCGACATACATAGAGAAACATCCAACAAAAAAAGTATTTGAGTCTGACAGCGTTTTTTGTGTGCCTGTGTAATTACAGTTATATGATTAGAAGAAATTATTTAGAATATAAAAAGACAAAACTTCTATGGCAATTTATTTTACTATTAACACACAGGAACGAAAGATTTCGTTTAGTTAAAGGTCAAGTGCTATTTCTCATTAACAATTTCTGAGTAGTAATTTACGGCCGAAATTCATTAGAATGACGCATTTAGACTTTATTTTAGCTTTTTACCTGTAAATTCTCACGAATCCACTAATTTTATAAAATGAGATTAACTTATTTACCTACATACAAAAAAATTAACAAGCTTTTAAACACACTATCTCAACTGCCATTTCCCACCGAGGGCTCAGCAGTTTCTCGCTAACTTCTCAGAAAAGAAATTACGTTTGCACTGATGTTTGTCGTTGCTACCACAAAAATGTTTAATTATTTGGAAGTGTCTCAACTTGTTACAACCTCATTTCATATTCCGTAATACAAGTAGAATATATAGTATATATGTAGTACGATCCACGCACGAAAGTTTGACTCGGTTTGAATAGGGGTTAATAATAGACCTCGGAAAGAAATAGTAGCGTTACATACACAATATTTCATTGTAAGACCATCTTACTCTCTTAATGGGGAACGAGCTTCCACTCTCTCTCCTTTCCTATTTTTTCGGATTGACCATCCACCCCATTTGGGGGGAAAGAACATATTGATACAACATTTAAAGAATCCTCTGGGTTGATAGATATACGATCTTACGATCTTGGGGTTTGACCTTGAGAATTAGTAAACCAGAAATTACTGAATAATAATACTGACACTTTTACTGACCAAAAATCCTTTTATAATCTGTATTATTTTTATCTGTTACCCACAAAGAGAGAAATAAATACATAACATAAACGCTTGCTTATTCCAAGAGTAATATAAAAATACGTACACTAATCTACCACAAAAATCATAATAGTGTAAACAAAAAATTGCCAGAAATAAAATTACACTTTACTATACAACCTAAGTCGAGGATCCCACTAAACTATTATCCGCTTAGTTTTGAGTACCATGTAATTTTAAAGCTTTCCCTTTATTTTGGAGTCCCAAATTGAATTTAACTATTAATACAATAAATAAACTTCGCTGTTGTGGTTTCCGCTGTGTAGCTTTACATTCGTAATACATGTTTACAGCTATTTGTATTCCAAAAAATAAACATTACAATCCCATGAATAAATATTATTTACGAAACACTAAACCAGTCAAGACTATTTACATTGATACAATCAAAATAGATGACAGCTTTTCTTTGTATATACCTAATATAATTGTCTTAATTCTTAACAATACTTCACGAACGCTACTCTTTCGTCCGTCGATCTTGAACCGTTTCCTAAGCGCGCTCTCCCCCTGCTAAACGACCTTCAGAACCTTTAGCGTTTCCTCCACACCTGATCCTCGCCTCAAGAATTTTGGACGTGAGCTTGCCGCCAGGTTACTGAACGCAGTTTCTGATTCCATAACTTCTACCATTTTAAAAGTTAAATAACTTGGTCAATTGAGAAGCACCAAGAATTCCTGGCACGTTTAGTGACACGAGAACTAGTCAGCTACAGAAATTTCTTCCACGTGGAGCTTACGCTGTAAATGTTTCAACACGTACTACTCTTAGAAGGAAATTGACTTTTTGCACCTTCATTATACTCCTAATGCGGTTTGCTCGCTGTAGATTGTTATCTCGCTCTTCTCTCAGCTACAATCGGAACAAAGTTTCCTCTTCAGTTTTCGATGCTAGAAGTTACAGATTTTATATCAATAATTTTCAAATGTTAATCATAAGCTCCATTCCATTGTAATTGTAAAATTCAATACTAGTTCAATAGTTAGATAAGCTAAAAGAAAACCCTTCAATTTGCATAACTGTAATATGCCTACTATTCTCGTCTTCTGAACGTGTTGTTTCATTGCGCATTACGATTCTCATACCATTTCAAAATAATGAATCACTAATTACATTATACATCATAAAATATTTACCTCTTATTTTGATGTACCGATTTCAACATTGGAACGATTCCGTTTGTGGATAAGCAGAATGTTGCGTTGCACCCCTCTTATCTCCAGCCATCAACCTTCCTCACTTGTGACCTTCCGGACAGCAAATGAATGTCCGCTCCGATCAGTTATCGTCGCAACGATTCTCTTCTCTACTGCGGAGAGCTCGATGTTTTCTCGATTTATAACTTGGCTTGGTGGGATATTTAAAGTAGCAGAGATGTATTCCATCTCGTATCATTTATTGCAATGCATGATATATTGCTCAAAATGTTGTATAGCTTCATCTTAAAGCAGGTTTTTTCCAGTGAAGTTAAGGGTTATTGGCGCTTTTGCTAACTCATTGAACATAATATCGAATTGCATATTTACCTACCAATAAAATACAAGAGAATTCTTATAATGCAGTATTTCTTTAGTTTGTGTTCACATTCGATGTGTTTACAAAAAAATTTTGGCTAAAGAAAGATATTACAAAAATATATTAACTAAAAAGTGAATCATACTTGAGGTAAATTAATTACAATTCAACTCTTACAAATTTATACAAATATGTAAGACAAAATATAATAAAAACGAGGAACAGATCTTTAAACTCTCAAGCAACGGGTTGCAAAGAATATTCCTATACCGAGGACAAGTAACTGAAGATAATTCGTGAAGAATAGTGATGGGTTGGATTTCAAAAGAGAGAAGACGTAGAAAAAGTACAAAAGCTGGAAGATCTCGGCTGAAAGAAGCAGGGAAATGAAAGAAAGATAACGATTAGAAAAAATATGAAAAAGAACGGACGGAAGGAGCCAAAAGAAGTGAAGGAAAAGTAAGGAGAGAGGATGGGTAGGAACAGAAAGATAAGTAGGAGTGAGAAAAAGGATGGAAGGCAAATAAGCATGAAAGAAGTAGAACCATAATTAAAGAAGACGATCAGAAAAAAGAACAAAGTTAAGGAAAGGAACAGAAGGAAGGATGGAGAACGCACAGAAAGGTAAGAGGCAGTGGGAAAAAGAAAAGGAAACTCAAAATATTTAGAATATGGCAGCTGACAGACATCAATAGGGTAAAAGAGTATAAGTCAAAAAAGTTCAAATGGAGTGATCTAAGATCCAAAGTTGATTTCAAAAACAATTGTTTTATTTTGGTCTAACAAATATAGGTCTAAAAACGGAAACTTCTGGAATTAATGTGAACTTACGTGTAATTGCTTGTCAAAAATAAATAACATTTATTCCTCATAATCGGCCAGACGTTTTGTCAATTTTTTGACTTACGATCTTTCCCACGTAACACTCTAATACAAAAGGCAGAACCGGAATGAATATGAGTAAACGGCGTCGGTTACAAAAAACCACGTTTGCGACAGCAGAGCGCTCAACGCCCCTGCGACTGCGTCTCCAGTACGTCAGCGGCGGCGCAGCGCGTGCGGCGCGCAGCTGGCGGCGTTTGACCTAACACCGAGATTACACCGGTATTAGCTGCGCGACGACAAACTGCTACGCCGGCTCTGCGGCCACGTCTGCACCGTGCTGCCGCCACCCGCACCACACCCCCTCACCCACTGCCACCGTTGGGCCGTTTTTGTTGCCGCATCCGCCGCCACCGCCATCACTACTGCCCAGCCCCGCCCTGCCGACACTGACGCCTCCGCCAAACCTCCTCCCCACCACTGCTAAAACTATCGCCTACACCACCGACCCCACCACGCGCCCTCCTCCGCCAACGCCACCGCCCCACCATCTTGAATACTTCCGCTCTGTACACCATTCCCAACCCAGTCCCCTTTCTACCACCGTCACCCCCACTACTATCGCTGTCACCATCGTTACCACCACAACCGCCTCTAGCACCGTCACATCCGCCGTCACGACCACCGCCACGACCACAATCACGACTGCTGTCACGACCGCTGTCACGACCGCCGTCACGACCGCCGTCACGACCGCCGTCACGACCGCCCCTATCACCACAACTACTACAGCTGCCCCCAAAGCTGCCAGTTCAAAAGCCTCAATCACCACAGCTGCCTCCAGTACCTTAACGACCCCCCTCCCCTACTTCACCGATCGCCGCCTTCGCTCACCTTCCCACGAACCCACCTTCCCTTGCTACGAACACCACCGCCAGTGCCGCAGCCCGCTGCACCCGGCCGTTCTCCCTTATCGACAAAGGCGCATTGCTGCGCCGGGATAGAGCGCCGGCGGCCAGATGGCGGCCAGCAGAGGCGAGCGCCTGAGCTCCGAATTGCCAATCGACGCAACAATCTCGCTCGCCGGCCGGTTGGCCGATGTGAGCTAACCCTCATCGGCAGGGCGCACCCATTTATATGTACCGTATTGCTAGGCAAAATTTAGATCCTATCCCGTTCAAGACGTGGGAGACACTAGGAACACTGATTTATAGAGTATGAGTCCGTTCAACCCAAAATGTGATGATCGTTTTGCTTTCTCAGTTTCTTTAAAACTTGTTGAATCATATACATTACAAACACACTACATACGCTATAACACGCAGGGAATAACTGTGTGGTCATCATTGTGTTGACTGCGAATTACTTCATGAAAGTTGTAGTGTCTTAATTACCAAAGAATTATTGAAATCCCGCTCGATTGTAATTATCTAATTGGAAATAAAACTATAGCGTTTCAATAATTACGTTGTTACCCAGTTTTTGATTTACGCTCGTCATCATATTGTATTTCACAAAAGCACAATTGGCGTAATATGTAGGGTATAATTATAACCAGCTTTCATATTAATTTTATTGGAGAAGTATTTCTTTGAAGCGATCCAAGGTACAACTCGTTGACTAGGTTCAAACTACAACACTTGGTCTTATAAATATTGCAATGAGGTATTTTTTGGTTTGGTTAAATCTTGTTTTAAACTCACGACTAGGTTAGAAAAGGAAACTAAATACTATCAAAATACATTCAATAGGCAAAAAAGTAGTTTTATATTTTCCCAGTAAAATTCTCCATATTTCATCAACTAAAACAAATTAATATGTGCCTCTACTGGCAAGTAAACAAACTACTGTAAGTTGTTTCAAACTAACTCAATTACAAAACTGTCTGGGCCTCGAGGGGGCTAGAGCTGTATTTACAAAAATCGGGAGTAACGATCACTTCACATGATTTTGGTTACCAATGTTAGGTGTTACTTCTTTCAAGTGTTTCTAGCTTTCAAAATCTGTATTTCTATTAAATTAAAACTATTTAATGACCTTCAGAAAAAGGTCGTTTGAAAGAGAAGAAAGGATTCCAAGAAACGTTTGAGTATCCAAATCTTAGAATCACTATTGTGTCGCCTAAACTTCTCTTCATCTCAGTATAAATTACGTTAAGGAAAGACGAAGGTTTCGTAGGATTTATAATATTGCATCAAACCGAAATCCGGTAAATCTGCTATAACTGGGCAGGAAAACCCAAGGGTGCATTAAACAGATTTAAGAAGATAAATTACAAATTTATTATACCATTCTTCAATGATTCCATAGACGCACAAGCAACCCACTACATACATATCACAGCAACAAACGTTATCATCATTATATATTATTTCTAAAACGTGTTATGTTAATATCTTTTTTCCGGATGAACTACTCAATCTATCTCAATAAATAAGGAAATAAGGAAAATCCTTGAATGCTAAAAGTCCCCGATGACTGCACGTGTAACGAAAATACTTGCATGTCCTACGCAAATATTAATAATATATTATTTTTAAATGTCCACTTCAAGCACAATCTGGCGGAGAGGTAAGCAACCAGTTCTGGCGGTACCATGAAAGGGAAGTTCAAGCAAACACTCGTTGAGCCTCTGTCCGCCACGAGCACTGATCGCCGCCCTCGGCGACGCCCCAACAGCCGGAGAAGTGCCATTAGCAAAGGGCTGGGTCCTTTACCCTGGTGCGCGGCTACTAACTAGTCGAATCCGGCATCCCCTGCGCAGCCGGCGACCAACACTCCTCTTAGAGGGACAGGCGGCTTCCAGCCGCAAAAAGTGGAGCAATAACAGATGTGTAATGTCTTTAGATGTTCTGGGCAACACGCGCTCTACACTGAAGGTATTAACGTGTGTTTTTCTTGCTCGAGAGGGCCGGGTAACCCGTTGAAACTCCTTCGTGCTAGGGATTGGGGCTTGAAATGATTCCCCACCAACGAGGAATGCCTAGTAAGCGGGGTCGTCAGCTATTTACACCCTCGTTTCTTTCACTACCTGCTAGCTACCGCCAGATGTATGCAAACATTTCCATGAAATTGCTACGTGCCTCCGTCGCCAATACGACAAAACCATCTCGCCGACAAAGTAATGCACTTCCGCAATGCGGACCCACCCTCGTAGCCGCTCCCACCTTCTCTTAACCGGCATGCTGGATGCAGGGTTCAGATGATAACCAAACATCGAATATTGAAAATGGCATGCCGCCATTTTGGGCACCTCACGTGTCGCCACCGCCAATGTCACGTGACGCCCCCTCCCGTGGCTCGAAGACGCTTCCAACAAATAGGAAGCCGACCGCTGGCACTTATCACCTCATTGCCTCACCATGGATTCGCTGTCAATGTCACGTGACTCTCCCCACCATGGGCTCAATAACAACACTAACATTAAATACAGTAACTTGTCTCGCACGCGACAGCCTACCTCGTACACAACTGCCAAACTATACACTCACCATTCTCTAGTCGAGACTACTTCTACAATTACAATACTAAGACTACAATGAGAACAACTCAAGTTTCTGTTCCATACTCAAAGAGCCCCAAAATCACTACTGCTGCTCAGAACTACTAGCAGAACTAACGCACGCCAAATGCAGCTCACTTGAGAACTTAGGCATCAGCCTACAACTGGGTAAGACGCAAACGACTATTATTGACTCATCTGTCAATACACCGACGAGTGTATCAATACTCGCTCCACTGGCAGACAGCCTGCGAACGAGTCGGCTGCTCTTGCTTCGCCTACCGAGGCTTCGTCAATCAACCTGTGCGGCCAACAGGCCGCTAGATCTACATTAAGGCCACTTGCGAGCAACAGCCGTCACCTGGCCGAATTTACGACAAACTACGCAACAGGGCAGCTCCAGTCTCAACTGAGCCGTGCCATCCAATTCGTATCGCCGTATTGCCTGGAGCCTACCTCAGCTCTGACAGCATCCACACACACTCAGCCGTCTGATTTGGGTTGGTGCTTGCGGTACAACAAACTCTTAGTAAAGTTAACTTGAACTTCAAGAAAGAACAACCATAAATTTATATACTTTCATTGGTCCTCCAGCTTTTACTACAAGCTCACTAAAATAAACTACTTATACATAGCAAATATTAAACTTCAGTTGTAACAGATATAATCTGTTTTTGACTTGCGGTTACCCTAAAGGGAAATAATCCACTGGAATCTGTTCTGATCCTCTATGTAGTCGCACTCGCTACAAGGCACCGCCTACTGTGTTGCATCTGCTACAGCCATAGTGGCCACTGTCAGTTATTAGACGCTCAAGAGTTGGCGTACTGTTGTTTACGTTAATGAGGAAATGCGACATTCAATGGCATGATAAAAGAGTTGCACAGTACGCAATGGAAATTGTACGAGCCCAGTGAAGAAATAAAGAAACCAATAATCCAAAAACTATAATAGAGCAAATTTAAGGTAGATATTAATTTGATTTGTCGAATAAAATTACACATGTTGCGGTATTAGTTGAAATGGAACAGAAAACTTGCCAATGAACTTTTATTTCGTACAATTTAAATTAGTACACAAATACGAAAATGAATACGCCTGAAGGTGACATCTGAGCATTTCTGTTTGGCTTGGCAATTTTAGGACATTTATTATGCACAGTACCGTCCTTGTGTATTTCATGTAAAAAGCAGTAAAAATTGTATATGATGTTAGGAAGGGAGCGAAGAGACAGTGTTCCGAAACGAAGTAGCGGAATAAGCTTACCATTATCTCAAAGAATCAAGGAAAACTGATTCTGAAAAAAAAAAATGATCGAGGTGAAGCAATTAAGCCGGATGCTCATTATAATCGTCTTAACACTTATTAAATATTTTAAAGTTACAAAATATCATAGATGATTAATGCATTCGATTATTATTATTATTACTATTATTATTTTATTATTAGTTACCATTATTCTCATTAAATTATGTATGCCTGTTTGTTATATAGCACAAATTAGGGTCTGGACGTTTGAAGTGGGGTTCTAGTTTTATACTTCAACATGTTTTATTTAATTTCATTAAATTCCTATTTACGAAAACTATATAATATTACTTTTCAAACTCTAAAAATGTTGAAATATCTAAATGCATTCAAGAACTCTTAAAATGGTTTGGATACGGCAATTTTGTTTCCAAATATAACAATATTCCATGCAACCGATAGGGCCTTATAGATTGTGACATAAAATGTCTTAGGATTTGCTTGTCTGACCTTCTGATATATGCGGTGATGTCATTTCTCCAAAAATAAAATTCTGCAGCCGCTCAATTCCGTGAGTAAAAATAGGTACAACGTGTGTCACTTAAGACGCAATTCACATGGTTAGTGCAGAGGAATCAGAATCAGCAGGTTGGCCACGGCGTAATGCTAAGTGGGCCTTTTCCCCAGTCATCGATTTAGCACACTCTATTCGTAAAGTCAAACTAAATACATTTTGCGGCGTTTTTACAAATTTTGTCATCTTTAAACTCATTTCTTTTCATTGGCACACTTACTAGTTTGCCAGAACGTGGTATCATGCACGACTTTTCATAACGGGACCACTTTAAAAGATCCGAAGGCGATTCTGAATTACGCAAACGCAAAAGAATTAAACAATCTCTCCCGATCCTCAAGACATTATTATTATTATTATTATTATTATTATTATTATTATTATTATTATTATTATTATTATAATTAACTATACTATGTAATAATAACTGTACCCCTTCACATATAAAAGCTCTCTGATATAATAACTAAGCCATCTTTCGGCACGATTAGCAACGAATGCACACAGAATTGTACGTTGCGCCTGAGACGAGCAATGTACAATATCGTATAGAATCAATATATAGTAAAATATCAGTTTTGGAAAAAAATAGCTTTTGCAAGGCAATTCTTCAATTGTTGACCAAATACGAAACATTTAAAAAGTGATCTGATGTCAGGAAGGTAACAAGTAACTTAATTAAAATACAAAGAACAAAAGCTAACTATATATCAAAATTGTTAGCAATATGTAGCTAAAATAGTACCGAGGTAATTGGAAAAAGTTTTGACAGCAGTACGCAATACAAGTTTAATGTATTTACGACGCAATGGATCTGTTCGCAAGAGAAAAGCGCAACTGCGCCCTACGGCTATATTCGGATAGCGACGGCCGGGCGGGAGCTCAATTCAGAGGCAGCCTGCACTGTGGAGCCATTATCCGCTCGTGCGGCAGGCAACAACCTGCAGACGGCAGGCGACGGCCGCCGCAGGCGAAGCACGGGCCATGAACCGCCCTTCTCACTCTGCAATAGGGCGGGCGAAGGGCTGTTGCTGGGAAATGTGGATCTCTCCAACGTCCAGGTGCGGTATGAGATCTCGCCATCCGAAGAATCTGCCCAGACTGTTATCGTCAAGGCTCAGTTCCACGAGATAGAATGGGCCAGTTCGTTTTGTAGAAGTATCTGCGTGCTGGCAATAAATAACCGAGATTCTTTTCGAGTATACTGATTTAGAACTAGTTTCTGTATGATGCCTTAAAATTCCATTGGTTCTAAAAACTAATATTAAAGAATTAGAACCGAATTGAATTAAAATTGAATTCTTTACTTTCGTAAATGATAGAATTATTTTTATTCAAAATTCCAATTTTGATCAAATAAAAAGGTTTTTTTAATTTTTACTTTCAAGCAACCCTTCTATTTAAGTATCTATGCTACTATTGCAATAAAATAGTTATTCTACAAGACTATCAACAAAACCTAAGTAATGATATATTAAATAATGATAAATAACTAGTAATGATACATAAAATAACGATTACTTTGAGTTTATTAAAGAGTATCAAATAACTTGAGTAAATCTTGTAAAAATCAGCTAATGCAGAATGCCAATATTTACTCTCTAATTAGTTTTTAAATATAATATCCTGAACTTCGTTAATTTATCAATGTTGTTTATTGCAAATAATGTTGGAGTTGGGTTTGGTTTACGAACTTGAAGTTTTGATGTTATTATGATGTTTACCTCTAGTTAGAGACCTAATTTTATAAAACATTTTGTAAACAATATTTTTCCAGTCTTCGTGTTGAAAAGACTAATTATTAAAAAATGAACATTTTTCTTCGTTAATTAATTTCAGGAAAAAATTTAGCTCTTTGAACGATACCTCAAGCGGATATACAGCCAGCAGTCACTGTATTACATTTTATTTGCAGAGAATTCTCCGCTGCTCTTATTGATTTCGGATAATATTTGTTATCCTCCTTCCGCCGGAAATTGCACTTTTATGTACAGCAATTAATATTTGTGCAATTTCATTTTAAGGAGGTTTTTTTTTCTAAATACACGAACGTTTGTGTCAAAAGGAAACCGCAAACGTTTGAGGTCGAATTATTCTCATTTTTCGTCGGATATTTTAATTCATTCCAAACAGATTAAAGGAAAATGCTTTAAACCCTACATCAATGTTCATTACCGCAACAGTAATTTTTCTTTCAAAATTTTATGAGAGAGAAATATACTTTTACATACGATATCAAAGTGCCATGTTCAATGAACCTTGTTTCAGAGCCAGTAGTCGCAATAAAATACGTTAACGACAATGAAAAGGATCAATCTTTTGATTTCCATGCATTTTAATTTGATCGCATGGATTTCATATATGAAGATTTTGAATACTACATGTAATATTTAATACTAGAAAACACTTCAAAAATAATATCTAATGACATGCGCGTCCACTAGTCATAAACAGAAAAAGAACTGCTCTGTTATTTCAACGTGACCGAGAATATTTCAGATACTGATATACAAAACTTCTTGCAAAACATTAAATATTCCTAATGTATGACATTTATATATCAATCTTTTTCAGAGAATTACCTTTATACTCGTATATAAGATACAGAAATATGTTTAAGAATTCTATAATGACTGTCCATTAAAAATACGATTAACAGTTAGATTGACTCTAGGTCTTATTTAAAAAATACTGCCAGGTTTCTATGTCAGACTATGACATTATTTCCTCAATAATGTCAATCCTAAGCAATCAAAATATTCCAAAAGATGAAATACATATGCTAAAAAATTCAGCAGTAGAGAAATTCGAGGCAAGTTAACTATTCGTCGAAAATTTGTGGTCACATTCAACAGTCACAAAGAAAATTGTGAAGGAACGTTCACTTTAACTTGGAAACACCTTCTGAATTAATAAAAATATTCCCCTATAATTTCGTGCTTCTTTAAATTCCCATTCCACGGTATGCACACCTTCTTTCGCAGGACAACCCCTATACGTAAACAGTTCCCAACTTTCAAAACTGTATTTATATCAAATGAGAACAGAATTCCTAATACTTCCAAGGTAGGAAAGATTCAAACTATGAAAGTTAATGGAATTTTTATCGAGCGAGCTGGCAACTCTGCAAGAAGGTCCTTTAATATTTCCAATTCGCTGCTAATGTAGGGAGCTGAAGAATTTATAGAGTAATTTACAATGCTAATCGATGAACGAACTTTGACGGAAGGGGGAGGAGGAGAAAGTTCCGTTTGATCTCTCGACGCCGAGCTGGAAACGGAATAAACGATTAGAGAAGGCCGAATTTTTCTGTGTGTGCGCTTTTTGTCCTTTCTTCTCCTTTTCTGCGCGCGCCGGTGTATTCCCGTCACGCTCCGAACAGAGCGCGGCGCCGAGACGCGACGCGACGCGACGGGCCACAGTGCGGCTCTGCGCGAGCAGCTAATCGCGAAACGGCACTGGCGACCGGGCCGTCCGCGCCAGAGGTCGGCCGTTCGCGTTAGAAAGAGAGACAGAGAGAGAAAGAGAGACAGTGAGAGACATAGAGAGTGAGACATAGTGAGACATAGAGAGAGACATAGAGAGAGAGACATAGAGAGAGACATAGAGAGAGACATAGAGAGAGACAGATAGAGAGATGGAGAGAGATACAGAGATACAGAAATACAGAGATACAGAGATATAGAAATACAGAGATAGATGGAGATAGATAGAGATAGATAGATAGATAGAGATAGATAGATAGATAGAGAGAGAGAGAGAGATTCAGAGATAAACAGACAGACAGACAGAGAGTACAGTGTCAGTCTAGGATGCCTTTATAAATACTAGGTGTAAGAACCGATTTCCCAGCCTGTTCTCGAGTCCAGAAGGCAGGATTTTTGATAATAGGTTAATATCAGCTATTTGAAAGGTTGATATCAGCGAGTTTCTGGGGGAGTATTCTAAAGGTCGGCGGCTCTCATAGTTTTCCGACGTTTCTCCGACCAACACCATGAGCATGCTGCAGCAATACCATACACAAATATCCACGGAAAACGCGAGGTCTTTCCTATGTCTTTCTTGCTCTATTCTCACCCCTTACTTACACACACGAACTTACATGCACTACACTATCACAGACATCCGTTCCGTGGAACGAGTCCGGAGCTTTGAACTTGTCCTGGTTGGAGCGGGACCCCGCAGGTGGGAGATACCTGCTTAGGGGAAAACGCGCAGGTCAACGTGTGGAGTGGCGCCGGATCTTTCCATCCAGGCAGGGAAGATCTCCGCCACCTCCCGTGATAAAACATACACTACACTATGACTAATGACCATAACAGTTGACGCTCCCGGAAAAGAAGAAAGAATCAATGAACCCAGAATCAATAAAGATTCGGGTTGTTGTCTTCGTCATACACCACTCACACGCGTCGGAACATGTCCCTATTCAATGTCCCCAGCAAAGTGTACGCTGCCATGACGAATCCAGGACCCAAGTGTTGGGCATCCGGGATGAGTCATACAGAATGCCGACCTCCCACCCTCCTCACTAACCACTTTTTGCGCCAATAATATGAGTCTTGCCGAGGAAACGGACGGAAGTTTTCAATTCACTTCAGAACTTCACTTCAAATGAAGTTTTCAATTCACTTCATATGTGCGACTGAAGTCTGGAACACGCTGTGGAGAAAGGGAGATCAGGAGCTCATCCACAATCAAAGCACCGTCTCCGTCGGAAGAAGATGTGAGCTCTCGACATGTGTGATAATGTAATGCATGTAAGTTCAAATGTGAGAGTAAAGGGAGGAGATGAGACAAGATTGCTTAACGGAAGACCGAGGTCGGACCATGGGCCGTTTGCTGCGGCACTGCTCCAGGATTGGATAAACCGTAGAAAACTACCGATCTGAATAGCTGTCCGCAAGAACCACTCTTACCATATTTCCATTATGGAAAAAGAGGACATTTCTTATAAAAACGAGAAGATTTGATATAAAATGTTTGAATGTAGTAATTTATTTTTCTTAAAGACAAAATGCTTACTACTGACAAAATACATACTGTAATCATAGTCATCACGTTCATAATCACACATTCATTTTTAACATCGTGCTCGAAATATAAACACCAGAGAACAGTATTAACTCAGCTGGCCACCAAAACAGAATTAACACAGAGCACTGAATGTATAACCAGCACTAGTGTACAATACTCGTACGTTGTACAATATGTTCTACCAGGTGACGGCAACAGTCGCATTTCATGAAGTATATAACTTAAATGTAAGTCTAGTTCATCTACAGGTTTTAGCGATCTAGGTGAGAAAGTTGAAAATAAATGTCATTTATTTATGCAACAATGAAATGTTATGATGTCGGAGATTCGAAACAGTTGAAAGATATGTTTCGAATCCCTGAAAGTCCAATTAAAAAAGAGATTGATTAGTCCTTTCTGGTAAAATTCCCTTGGACAGTTTTTCATGCTTCAAAAAGAGGATATGTCCGGGGGAAAAGAGGAATTATGGTAACCCTACGCGAGATTTCCCCAGAAACTAGTTGCATTAGTTCCAGCTAATTAGCTAGTGTCGAAAATCCTTCAGTCTTGACTCTAACCCATGCTCTTCCCAGATAATGAGTCTGCAGAGGTAAAGATGAGATGCCACTGAGCTAGCGTGGTTAGCTAGAACTTTCAGAAACCTCTGCTCTGAGATAGAGTCGGTCCAGGGCAGTCCATCTTTTTGTTTTGACAGATTCTGTGGTAGTTCGGCGAAGTCCTCATTGCTCCGCATTGTAGCTTTTTTTTCGTCCTCCAAAAGGGCTAAAACGATAGTAATGATTCAGAAGTGTCAGTTTAATGAGTGAAGTAATCTGTTAGAGCTATTTTTTGCGAGTGAATTTCTTCGTTTCACTGTCGTCTGTAAAAAGATTATTGTAAGAAACGATACACATCATGCCTTAAGCTAATAGAGTAAGTTGAAATTAATTATCTATTAGAGAAATAAAAAGTGGCATCATCTACAATGTCTGACACTCTACAATCACAGAAAATCATAGAGTCAAGCGCAGTTTACTTTAATCACGCATTTAGTTAAACTCGCAATGCAGAAACTTTTATTTCAATAATAATCTGCGTAAAAAATCTTCTGAAACAAAACAATTGAATTCCACTTTGCTTAAATTCTAGCAACATAAAAAAATAGTTTCCCCTGTTGGCGAAATCGCAAAATAATAGGAAGTACCTCAGCACCAGAATATATTTTTTCCAATGTTTGGCAAATGAATGGATCGGTTTTACATATTTTCTCAATGAAATTTCAAGATAGTCACCCATCGTAATACTTCTACTACTTCTTATAGACAGATTCTCAACAAACAATATGTCGGGAAGAAATGTCTGCTATCGTTCTCCTGAATGTTTGAAAACCTGTACAGAAGACGTACAAAATAGGAATTTACGACCAAATACCTCATTTACGACTTCTACACAGAAATATGCAAATCAAGAAAAGTGGTTAAAGAAAACTTTCCTAGGAATATTATAAAGATTTATTCGGAAGTACTGCTCCAGCAAAGGTCCTCCCGCTTTTGATTTACTCGTCAATTCATCGATTCGTCTCCCACCCCGGAGTTTTCAACGTCCCTCCTATGGAGAAAATTGGCAATTTGCATTCTGCCGGGCCCATTATAATGGTACATCGGGAGCAAAGAGCACGTAACCGCGGCTGGATCTACTAGCAGGAGCGGAGGCCGGAGTGACTACATTACAAAGATGGAGTGGTGTGAGGTATAATGGCTGCATACGGACCACCCATCAGAAGAGCCATTTTTTAAATTGAGGAATGTTGGGCAGTTAGTGCTTTTAAAAATGCGAATACCTGAAGCAAAGATGCGCAGAACGTAAAACTAATAAAACTGCCAATTTCACAAAGAAATGTACATCTCACAAAGAAAGGAGTAGTGGTACATGCGTGCATAATAATGGTAGAGAGCTCTCTACTGGTCTTCCGACGTGTGTGATACTAAAGTGCATGTGTGTGTGTGTGTGTGTGTGTGTGTGTAAGGGAGAGAAGTGGACAAAGAAGGGAATATTGCACACGGTCCGTGGTCCGTTGGTTAAGGTACTGCTCCAGTATTCGCCTGATATTCATAAAATACTGAGTACGTAAAAATGCAGATCGGAGCAACTAGTCTCTAGAATTCTCCTCCCTACAGTTGCCAAATTCAATCTAGCTATCTAGCTTCTGTCAAAATTGGGGTCCCAAACTCAAACTTTAAGCCTTCCCAACTAGAACGGCAGTGCCAACGGATGTTCTCACAGCGCCACTCCAGCCGGTCTTCGATTAATAATACCCGTGTATGTGACAATTTAGTGGAGTTATCAAACGTTTTGTTAGTGTTGCAGAATAAGGGCAACTCGTGATTAACTCAACGTCAAAGCAATTCATATCATCGGTATCATTACAAAATGGAAATATTAAACACCGTTAGAATGCAGATAAAACTATGTTGAGTGGAGCAACTGAATGGTTCATCGCCAAACGGATCAGGCAATGACGATGCCCCGCCAGCAATCAGCGTTAGCGCTAAAAAGAGCCATTCCGCAACAGCAGCTGTCAGTTAAAGAGTTTTAAGTCTTCCTTGATAAGCCCTCAGTTATATTAAAATATTCAACGCAATATGCTTGTAGAATGTTGTCATTTTTTGTTAGAGGCGAAGAATTAGGACAACTTGCTGTTCCATATCGGACCAAAACCTCTTAGAATATCAATATTAAATTAAAACATCTCTATGTACATCTCTCTCTCTCTCTGGTAAGTGAAAGAACTGAAATTATAAATTTAATTAGATAAACAATAATTAGTTTCATAATATTTTAATTTATTATACAATTTAAACTGATGGTGAATTCCTGTGGAGTTGTGTCAAGTGAGTTCATTTTACTACATCTTGCTACGCTGACACTCGTAACTGGCTGCTATTCAGCAGCAGGACGGACAGTCGCGTCGAGGTCATCAGCTGTACCCAATGCGGTGTAATAAAAGGGTTCTTTCAACATGAACATTGCGTTTAAAGACAGAAGTGATCACGAGAGAAGTTGCATTGAAAACAAAGTAAAACCCAGTGTATTCACATATAGTACGACGTTTATCGTCGTCACGTTCTTCAAACCACACATTCCAAACAATTACATACAAGGGCCGTTCGAAATATCACTTTTGTTCGATGCACGAAGAAGCATCAGTAATGCAAGACTTCAATCTTAGGAGACTGGCACATGACCACTTTTTTTCCGTGTACAACGTATTGATTTGAACCTTAATTATTCCCACGCCTCGCATCGGAAATTACGCTAACTGGATCCAAATGTACGTCTGAAAATTCCAGAGCAAAATAACGACAATCGGCGTTTTGGTGTTATGCATACGCGATACTGAACAGAAGTTGAGGATTCGAATCAACAGAACGGTACATCCGCGGTCGTACTGCCCCAAATGATAGCATCACTAAACATTATTCATTCCGTAACATTTTATAATCCGTACGCGACCTTCATGTCTTGCTCCACTCGTACGCACCGTTTGTCTGCTGGACTGACAGCAGCACATATGCAAGTTGGGGGCCCTAAACCTTGCTACGTAGAATTTCTTTTTTTATGTAGTCGTCTCGTCTGGACATTCGTTCACTTCCACAGGTATACGCAGCCTCAAAAAAGGCGCGAGCAACTACATTTCTGGATCCCTTTATGTCAATTTTTCCATTAAACTTATATTTCATGTCATATTTTATTGGAAATAAAACTTATTTTAAGGATAATGAAATTATTATTTTAATAATATAATTATTAAATGCAATTAATTTTATATTGAACCATTCCCCAAAGCCCGGTATCAATTTTCCAGACGTTAGCATCAAAATGTGGAAAATATGGAAATGATAATTTTGAAGGAAATAAAATGTGTTATTACCTAGCGCTACTACTCCTTTTCGAAACATTCACGGAATCACTGTCCCCTCCTCTGCAGACATCTATGGTGATTGTATTAATTAAAATTATAAAAAACTTCGTCTGCCACCTGTTCAGAGGCACAATGAACGTCTTTCGAGAAATTCAATTACGTCAAAATAGAAGAGTTTTTAAGTGATGGTATGTGGCATAAGAAAGCCAATTTTTAATTTTTTGGTAAGCGAATGAGAAAAGAGTGATCCGACACTAGCCTAAAGGCACATATGTGTTCAGCACATGTTGGAAAATGAGTTCTACGTGAGCAGCTACAGCAGAGGAAAGAACATCGAACCGAAAACTATTATAATCCATGTGTTGGAAAACAATGAAGACTTGAGGAAGATGAAAACAAGTCAAGAAAAAATTATTTTCCACTGATCCTACGGGTCATTGAAGCTATTGCTACGTCGGGTAATGCCCGGGCATCTGGGCTTATAGGAAGACTGAGAGATACAATAATATGTGGTAGACCAACAATAATTTGAAGTTTATGATTAATGAAGCAATAACAGAGTATCTGATAGTAATTAACCGGCACCTGAATGCTAAGGCATTGTTGAAAAATTAAAAGCACGCTGGTAGCCGTCGCGGCAGTAGAGTTGACCTGGACACTGTATGTCAATATTTGACAATCTAAGGGACAATTCAAGTTTATGCTAAGCAAATGAAGAAGAAGGAGGAGAAGAAGAAGAAGAAGAAGAAGAAGAAGAAGAAGTAGAAGTAGAAGAAGAAGAAGAAGAATATGATGATGAAGAAGAAGAAGAAGAAGAAAAAAAGAAGATCCTCAGATTACGTTGCAAAATCATAAATATTTGAAAATATAATTTCTGTAAAATAGTTATTTTAAAATTTTGAAAATTATTTTATACAGTAATACTTATGAATATATCACTCGGCATAACGGCCAAAGATAAGCTCAGAATAGCGTAAGAAATTTATATTTTACCGGCGCGTCAATTACGTAGATTATTAATACCGAATGTATAGTAAATATTATGTTCCTGGAAATGGCAGTAATCCACTCCTCAGAACAACGTAAAATCTATACGTCTACTTGTGGATTTCTCCATCTGGAGGTGTTTTCCTTATAGGGAAAAAGCTAGAAGCTCCCGACTGTTCTCCTAACATTTCCGGTAGTACAGATTGCAGTACGGAGAGATCGTGAGTGGACTGTGGCCTGTTTGAAAAGGTGCCCTTCCGGCATTTGGTTGATATTAAACGGATAACCTACAGTCAACAATCGATTAAATCATTCTACCATTTTCTCCATCCTGACTGAGTTATGTTGCTAATAATGAAACTTCGCCACTATTGGGACTGGAACCGTTTAACTGACCAGTTGTTCCACAGGCATGTATGTTGCTAACGAGCTATTGAAGATTGTCGGAATTAAAAATGGCATTCATGATCATAGTTGGTACTGAGTTGAAGATAACCCACGGCAAACTACCGATGAAAGCTGCATGTTTATTGAATTCTTCTCTAGAGATGGAAGTGTCAAAAATATGAGAGAATGCTGAAAGAAATAATGTACTCAAAGTGTAAGTATTTGAATTGAAAATTATGTTTCAAATAATATTTAATCGCACATTATTTTTAATGGTACTTTTATGTATCACTACTACCCCCGAAGTATTTCAAGTTTTATAGTAACGGCATTTTTTTAATATTTGATTTCCTACATATATTCTACGTCAATATCAGACGCAGTGACGTCAATATCCATTGAGAATACAGGAGTAATGTGGTACTCCTATATTCACAAGTCCTGCAATCCTCGTTATGACCTCGCTAGCTCGTGCACATTGACGAAAAATTTCGTGATTGTGCAGCAAGAAAGAGCATCTTCCAAATCATTCACGCAACAGAGCAAAGACTCATGTACATCAGTGTATGCAGGGTAGCTTGTTATGTCACCCGCGGAAGCAATGTGCACGAGTGATTACGGAGTAGCTAAAAAAAATTTCGACATAGACAAATTCTCCATCACTCGTCAATTATTGATCTATTGCTTACTTTAAGAAACAAGATTTAATGTTTATGATTCGCAGTCATCATATAGTATAAAATTCACTTAAAAAAACTACATGAGTGAATGTACACGACACGAGTATAAACCCCTTCAGATTCTATGAACAACTAAGAGTGGTTGACTTTGGAGTGACAAGCTGTGATTATGACATTGCCAAATGTGACTACCATTTAGTTACTCGATTTCAAAGTTCGATGTGAACGCGTTGAAGATTGTTCATGCTTTTATTCTTTAATATTGCCTCCCTATGCAAACAGCTGCGCAAATTCACCAATGTAGGCTGGAATCTGCTTTGACTGGTAAGCATTTGCATAGATTTGTGTAGGCACGTACTGCACATCTACCAGAAATGCATAAAACACGGAAATTCGACATACGCAACGCCATCGCATAATAGTGCAATATTTGCGATATTTTGTGAAAGGTCGGCAGTTCTGAAACAATTTATCAAAGAAAATCTAAGAGTTTCTCTCTAAAACTTCATACTCTTGAGATATCTGAACCTAGATGGTTTTAACACTTGAGGTAGGGTTTGCTTCTTATCATCTGTCAGTGATCATAAATTCACCTCGGGACGCAAATATCGAAGAGAAATCAAGCAAATACACATAAAATAGTTATATTAATAATTAAAAATCTAGCTAGAAAATTCAGCCTCGCCATATCAATAAAGGCATATTATTATTATTATTATTATTATTATTATTATTATTATTATTATTATTATTATTATTATTATTATTACTATTATTATTATTATAAACTCTCCCCACGTCTCATGTCGCCCACAGAGCTGCGTAGAAAATACTAGAACAACGCAGGATTTCGCAAAACAGCACTCTAACGAGCAAGGGAGGTTGTACTCCAGACTTATCTCGCTAATAAGCGCCCTTTGACACGATCCCACACAAAAGAGAATTACCCCTCTTCCTAGGATCTCCAACGAATACATGCGTTGGCTGCACGCGCGCGATGGCTCGCTCGTCTCTAGATACAGACACTTTCTGGCTGCGGGCAATGCTCTACAACTGTTCCGCGTATTAATCTGAACGCAGAGAACACTTTTGCGGTTTCTGTTACATAGTGAAACTGTTGCATTTAGTTAGCGTCAAAAGCCGATGTTGTGAAATTTTTGTTGTCGTTTTTAAAAGAGTCACTCTAGGTAAAAGAGTTAATGTGAAAATAATGTTTAATAACGTTTTTGTATAACAACGTCGTTTTGAGGAAATAGAAGGCGCGGACATTTTTATAATATCCTAAGTCTCAGAGCATAAATCGTCGCTTTGAGTTTTTGATCACGCGGCGTTTAACGTAAATCCAATATGCATCTTGTGGCACGTTTATATAAAGCACAGTATAATCCACTACACTCGATTTTGTGGTAATTAGAGACAATTGACAACAGAAGCACAAAAAGAAAGAATTGTGAAAATAAAAATAACGTTAATCGAATTAATTTACACTCATAAAATCACAAATTATATTGCAGCTTACGATTTTCATAATCAGAAGAGAAAATCACGCTCGTCGAGGAAACGGGTTATGCTTGAAAAGTAAAATGCTTTAGAGAGTACGTGATATTACAATCCGTATTATTTGTAAAGAGTTCGTTTGTTTCGGTGTCGTAGAAGAGTGGAATTGTGTACTCTGCAGAAGTACGAGTTGCGCTGGATTTTTATTAAAAAGAAAGAGAAATAACTACGGTGAAGCGGGAACAGAAATAATTACGCAATGTATAATAAGCAAGAGGTACGTTAATACTTACGTTTGCCTTCTACAAATTTTTCTCTCTTTAAACAAAAGCGGGAGAAGCCATGCTGTAGGTTGAGGCGGTATAATGAGTTTAGAGAACGTGCCATCAACCAGAGAATGAAAAAATGCAGGCTGATATTTCAATGCGGACAACAAAAGGAAAGTTATAAAACCTGAAAATGTAAAGGAAATTGCAATGGAATGAAGAAAATAATTGGTATTAGGAAGAAGGGACCCGAAGATGGTAAAATATATAAACTGCGTGTTGGCTTGTTCCTTTGACGACGAAAAAAGATTTTAAAATTGTAATTAGTGTTATTATTTATGTCTTGCAATTAGCTTTGTATGACTTTTTAGAACTAGTCGATACAATACGAAAAGTTTATTTAGAAAGACATTTCAGAAAAGTAAATATAAATTTTCAGTGTTCCCCCTTGAAATATTCATTTCATTCAGCTATATTTATTTGTATAACAGAGGGAACTAAACCAAAATTATATTATGAAATAATGTGCATTAATAGTTATCGGTTTATAAATGTTTCGGATGCACTTCTTGGAAGAGAAAATAAAGAAAAGGTGTAATTATAAAAGTTCATGCTCTCCAAATGGGCTACCTGCCCGATATAAAGTCATACAGAAAAACGGAAAATACAATTTCACACCAGGAACAAAATGTTTTTTGTTCCGTGTATCAGTTAACGATTATTGGTCTGCTCATAAAATCGTCTTTGGCGGCTTTACTTTGCTTCATTACGGTTTAAAAAGTGCCACTTAAACCATGCGTTAATGTAAAACACTTGCGCGCTTTTGGGATGTGAAATTGGGTCGGAGAATTCTATCGCTGTAGAATACCCAGGTCTGAAAGACAACGGGCTCACATCCACGTTTTCTTGCGGAAATGTTCAAACCAGCAACATTAGGATTGAATCGTTTAATTTTTAGATTAGTTTTTAATCTACGCATCCGTCTCTGAGACACCTACGTACTCCACTACTTACGATTATTCTTGTCTAGCAATTGCAACAGGAGTTCTTTTTTTTATGAAAGTAGTGAAAAATTTTTAATTTTTAAATAGGTTACGATTTCGTTTACAGACGCGCTGCATCGACATGAAGTAGAAACGTATCTAATTAAACATCAAATTATCTCGACCACTTGGGTTGCAACATTATTTTCAAACGCATGACAAGAAATATATTTTCTTTTTCAAACCACATATAGCAGAGTCTTCAAACCCTTCATTATTAATGTTGAAAATAAATTTTACTTCGAGCAAAATGCTTGAAATTTTCATTATGAATGCCTTTACCAAATAGATATGTCAAAGAAATAGTATAATTCAACTCGATTCCATGTATATGCAGAAAGAATTACAGTAATTCCGCTCTCCAATTGTCACCATTCTTTTACCTTCTTTGATGGGCAAGTACGTCCTGTTGCTCTGGGTTTATAACCTCTGTGTGTAACCCAGAAGACCCGTGTTCGATTCTCGTCCGAGGGTGCTTAATCTTTCAAACAACCTGAGTAATTTTATTCCAAACGAACCAACTCTTGCACACGTTTTCCAATCAAACCCAATTCCTGCAGAAAGCGTCATCACGGAGACTCACCTTGCGGGAGGAGCAGTGTGAGCAGGAGCACGGCGGACGCCAACAGCGGGTAATCCTTCGCCATGGCGCCTCGGAGGAGGAGACTCAGCGGGAGCAGCTCAGCGTCGGCCGCGCAGCCCTAGAGGCCCGCCCATCGCCCACCAGAAGACCGCAGGCGCTGCGAAGCCGCCCCTCGCTTCCAAGGGCGAGTCGCCGCTGACAGCTCCGATTTCACACACGGATCTGGGGTGTTAATAATGAGTTATCATGCAGCGAATGTCAAATGCTGGTTTCATTCCATGTAATGCAGGATTTGTAGGGGGCCAAAATGGGAGAAAAATAATATTTCTCTGTTGTGATGCTTCTGTATGTGTATTGAACGCACCAGTAATTAATATGAACTCCTGGTTGCTAAAACATTTACTTGCACTGTTCTGAGTATAATAAAGTCACTTTTTACAACAGTTAGTAGGTGATTATTATTAAAATGTAGATTGATATACGACGATTGTAGTACTTGGCAGAAAGCGAAGTGCAAAACCAATCAAAACACTTCAATACGAGCAAAAATGAATGCTACTTTACGCACGAAAGAAAAAACACTTAATAGTAGCAGCACGTCGATAGAAACAGCAATTAGAATAATACGAAGAGTGGAAAAGTTTTGAGTCTCATCTCAGTTCCAGACTGGAGAGCGGCAAAACGTCTCGTCGCGCTCACTGACACACGCGCGCAGACAGGTGCGAAGCGGCGTCTGCGGGCGTCGTCGGCGTCGTCGGCGTCGTCGTCGGCGACGGCGGGCGTCCGGAGGCGACGCAGGCGCCCTCACGCGGCAGCTTCCCCGGCGACGCGCGCACTGGCGGGCCGCGGACGGGCGCGCGGCTTTTCCGTAACGCGACGCGGCCCCGGCGTCGCCGCCGCCGCCGCCGCCGTCGCCGCCGCGGGCCGCGCGAGCGCATGCGCGCCGGGGCAAGAAGCGGAAGGCGGCGGCGGCGGCGGCGGCCCGCGCGGGCGGAGGGAGCCCGGTCGCTGGAGGAGGACGACGAGGGCGAGGTGGAGGTGGAGGAGGAGGAGGAGGAGGAAGAGGGGGGAGGAGGAAAGGAGGTGACCGCCTCGCGGTCGCCCTTGGGCAACGACGCGCGTGGGAGGGTGTGAGGTAGAAGGGTTGCGGCAAATGCAGGCTCTGGAAGGGACAGCATCTGCTCGCGCGGACGATGTAGGGTAAATTGTAGGCACACACCGATTCACTCCTACTACGTAAAACCATTTTTTTGGTATCCTGTCGGATAAGGCGTAGTGTTTTGAAAGGTGTCAATTATATTTTGGATTTTAGACGATGTTTGTAATTCTTACTGTACATTCAAAAGGATAAGGAAGAAGGGAAAGAAGTGAAGGAAGAGATTGAAGAATACGGAGATAAAGAAAAAGAGTAATAAAAGGTAGAAGTAAAGACGAGAAAAAGAAGAAGAGGAGGAGGAAGCAAAGGAGGACGAGAAGGATGTGATGAAGAAGGAAGAAGTTGAGGAGGAAGAAGAGGTGGAGGAGAAAGAAGAGATGGAGGAGGAGATGGAGAGGAAGGAAAAGTGGACGAGCAAGAAAAGGAAGAGGACGACGAATCCAGTTATGGAGAGCAAGTGCAGTAATAAGGAGGAAGATAAAAAGGAGGGAGAAGAGTAAGAGTAAGAAAAGGAGGCCAGGACGGATGTAGTGGAAAAGGAAGAAGGGTAGGAGGAAGAAGAGGAGGAGGTGACGGAGGAGGAAGATGTGGAGAAGGAAGATATGGAGGAGGAGGACGTGAATCGCCCGTGAACATCGACGCGCGTGGCAAGGTCAGCCCAAATGCAGGTCCTGGAAGGGACAGCATCTGTTCGCGCGGACGATGTAGCGTGAATTGTAGGCACACCGATTCACTCTACTACGTAAATCCATATTTACAGATTACTGAGAGAAATTACACGGTCTTTTAGAAGTTGTCTGTACTACAGTTGACATTTCATATAGCGTCTTTGGCTAATGCTACTTTCACTATTCACGAGAAGCAAATCCGGATAGTAACATTTAGGCGTAACTAAAGTTTTGTATTTGCGTCAAGTTCACAGATCAAGTCACAAAAGCTGTTTAATTATTTATTTAATAAGGGATTATATAATCAGGAAATACATAAGGAATATAAATTTCTATTAAAGTATTTTTCTGGCATTTTTCAACATAACATAATTGTATTTTTATTTCCAAAGGCAATATAGTGTTCCTACATTTGTTCACAAAGATTAAGACGATTCATCTCAATAAATACAAAAATTGCCAACAAAGGATGTTCAATTCTACGATGAAATTATTATCTGATTCATTATTTTTATGAAACATCTCATTTCTATATCCCAATCTGATTAAAATAATTCAGTCTCCCTAAATGAGATATAGAGAATAATTCAAATTATATTTGCGTCAAGAATGTTTTACGTGTACTATAACTTGTACTATATAACTTGGTAGGTTTGTCAGAAAGATTAAAGCAAAGCATTGCCAAGTAGTTAACTTATGTCGAATTGAATAGAATGAAAAAGTAGACGTAAAACTATCACAATTTCGAATACAAAAGAAGAGAACACATTTAGAAATATTGGAATGTTGTTTGCTAGTGGACGTGAAAGAATAAGCTTAACATTTCACTAACGCTTGAGGCATTTACAGTGGATTGTTGTTATTACTTGTCGTTTCATTTAAATAGTGTAAAAATAATACAGATGTAACTCTATATAAAGAACTTATTTTAAGGAAAAAACACGTAAAACATAGATATTCTTTGAGTTTGGTTGGTGTACCTTATAACCCACACATTGATTCTCTCTGCTAGATCTGATTTTCTATGAAAACGTTGCCTCGAGCGTCCTGTCACCAAAGTCTGTAGTTTGTGGAATATAACTGTTCGAATGATAAAATAACAAATTTAACTCGTGGAATTCTGAAAGTAAAAAAATAATTACACTGCAGAAAGACATTTCAGATGAATGTATTTTTGCTTTTGAGCATTCAAAAAGTTGAAGTAAACATGTCCCCAAGCGAACCCTCAGAAACACTTTTATCTTCATATTATAATGAAAATTCTATAAATAATGTACTCGGTCCCTGGATTTCGATATAAACAGTTTAAACTGAATAACGGATCGTACAATCAAACTCGAACAACAAAAATAGAGTAAATAATGCCGGGAAAATTATGAGCTACCCGCAAAGGTTTGAGGAATGCTTCACGTCCAAACTTGCGCCGTTGTGTGAAGGTCATTTCTCGTGTTTCTGTAGCGAAAGAAATATTACTTCTCTTCGGAAATGTTTCGTCGCGCTAAGAGAAGACCTTGATGTCACTGGGTTTCTCCCCACTCCTGTCAAATGTTCGACTCGTCTTCGTCGAAGGAATGGGCGATTCTGGTAAAGAAATTTTAATTAAGGATCGAATTGTAAATAAATATTACGATAACAATCAATCCTCTATTAGACGAGAAATACAAAGTAATAATTTTTCAATTAAAAATAACTGTGAAATTAATCTTCTTTAACGTGTCTCTTGAGATTCAGTTTTTATGTTATCACGTAGATTTTCAATTCATATAAATCTGAATATATATGCTTGTGTTTTATTTGTACAAAAAAATATCTACGGCCATTTAATAATATACGTATTCTTGCTGTGTGTTAATCGACGAATGACATCGATTACACATCCCGTGGATTCCAATTCGGAGTCCACGGCCTGTCGACCAATGACATTCCTAGAGTGTTCGAAATCCACGGGCAGAATTGCAATCTCTTTGCAATTAACAATACCGTTTTTAAATACTAATCGCAGAGCGCGGGAGAACCAAGAGCACAAATGGGGTCAAGTGGGATAAAGCGGGAATAGTAGGAAGAGGGAAAGGGGGACACAATAGGACAATGGAGACAAAATATACACAATTGGAAAAGGTGATAAAAGGACTAAAATGGGGAAAGGGATACAAATTAGACAATTAGAAAAAGGGACAAACGGACAAAATGGGGAAATGGGACAAGGGGACAAAATGGAATATTGCAACAAAGTGAGACAATATGGGAAAAGACGACGAACTGGGACAAGGGGACAAAATCGGACATTGTAACCAATGGAACAAGGGGACAACCGACACAAGGGGACAAATGAGACAAGGGAACAAAATGGACTAAGGGGACAAAATGGGACAAGAGGACAAACTGGGACAAGAGGACAAACTGGGACAAGAGGACAAAAAGGGGACAAGATGGACGTCGTCACAAACGGGACAAGAGGATAAAAGAGGAAAACTGGAAAGGGAGACAAACGGGACAAGTGGAACTAAAGGGTCATGGAAAAAATGGACGTGATGAGAAAAAAGGAGAAGGTCCAAGGAGGACAAGAGGGACATATTTATCCAATTATTTATGAACAGTGCTAAAATCTAAACTTGAAAGTCCTCTAAATATATTTAATGAACTATCGAACATTTTAACGGTGTTTGCTATGGATGCGCTCTGAAAGCGTTGGATGGCTGGTTGCTAAGGAGCTAAGAGTGTGTTTTCCGACGTAAATAATAAAAAATCTATTAAAAATCTATTCTGAAAATTTTAAGGTTGTAGAGAAAGTATAGTCTTCTACTCGCGCATAATAGCTGTTATTCGCTCCTAGAAATTCTGAAACATGCTCTTACGTCGCTCGTGTCGTAAACAACAAACTCGTAACTCAACCCTTAAAAAATACCTATTATCATGCGCTCGTACTATTAAATAATGTTTAGACGTTTTGATGCATCGGCGAATTAATCTGAAAATAAACGTTTTCTAAATGTAAATTCAAGGTAACCTTATTTGAACTTCATTAATTATATTCATTTGTTAAATAACGTTGAACTTTGCTGTTCTTCAGTAACATTAAATGATTAGACAATTTAGATTAATCGACCATTAGATGATTTATTTAAAACACCTTACAAAAATGAACCTATTTTAAATAATGTATCATTTTATTCATAAATCTGCAAACCCTGCAAAACTATTTAAGAAATAAAAATTGATTAATCGAATCGTCCCCAATCCATACTCTACTTCCTCAGTAGTTCTTGCCGAGGGTTCTTCGTGTTAATGGTGCATTTCATAAGTGATGGTGCTGTTAAGTAGTTTTTAAAAATAACTGTCGCCCAGGATATATTATTAAGTGACAATAGGTCTCACTTCCTGAAAGAATGAAGAAAGATTTTAAAAAAAGGAATAGCGCTATTGGTGAAAAGTTAATTAGTGCTTGTGGGAATAGTTCTTTTTAGTAGGATACAGAGAGAAGTTGAGCCTGGTTTGTAAATGAGCTTACGAAGACATCTTACAATACTTATTAGTAAATAATAATGAACGCCCCATCGTATGGCTCATAAACAGTGTGCTAGCTTTCTGTGAGGCGACCCTAGGATCGATTCCCAGCCGGGGCAAAATGAAGCTGTAGCTTTCTAATATAAATCGTCTCCAGTTCTGTAGCTGAGTGATAAACGAAAACTCGACCAGGTCAAACAAGTTTAGTACGATGGAAATACTTCATGTTTGCCTTATGTCTCCTTTAATCTCCAAACGAAGAGAATAATTAAGAAACAGGATCTTAATTTAGGAACAGCAATAGCTGACAAAAGTCGGATTAATCTGACCCTAAATGCCAAATACATACATACAAATATCCGTTATGTTCATCCTGCTCTTTTTTTAGCATCTCTTCCTTAATATTCTCATCTACGTTTATGACTGCCATTCCTCGTCGACTAATACACCGATGACGTGGAAAGCGCAATGGCCCAAATTTTTCTTCATATTTCTTGCAAAACGACTTCTCGTTTCTCACAAATGCGTCCTCTCTGTCTGTCTCTGTACAATTCCAGTTTAAAGAATTAACTGTGTTCCTTAATAAGGCCATGTTTTAATTTAGCTTGTTAAAGACGCGTCCACAAGCATGAAACTTGGCATGGTTTTTTGTCACATCTTCTGAACGTTATTTTAAGATGTGTCACTGTCTTGCCGTAAATGTGGTCCGTACGTTTATCGAATATTTTGAAATAATATTTCTTCAGCTATTAAAGTACAGCATTTACAACAAATAGAAAAGCATGATCTTAAAAGCAAACGTAAGTACTACAAATATTGTACAATATTGGTCAATATTGAACTAATGGGTTGAATGTAAGCGCTGACAAATTGAGTAAAATATTCCTAAATATTTTTGCATTACTTGCATTCTGTTACTTCTCCCTCATCCTTCGGTTTGTTATTTACGAAATCTATAATCCTCGATTTTTGTATTATGTTCTTTAAGCGCATAAAAACGAACTCACTTTGGACACTAATAAAGAAGCAAACATTCAAAAGGTGACATGTCTATTTGGCAAAAATGTAGTTCTTGTGGTGTTTGACCCAGCATTTTATTTCCAAGAAAATACGAGATGTCTTACAATACATTAAGAAGTACTCTATTAGTTAAGTTAATGTCAGCGCTAAAAATATATATAATTTGAGCTCTATTTTCTCATTTTTACTGAAAAGACGTTAAGTGAACATGTAACATTTTGGTTGGTTGCTCTTGCATTACTATTTTGCAGAACAAATTAATTTAAAACCCACCACTTCGTATACAAACTTATTCATAACACATCTTAGTTATGTAAATATTCCGTTCCTTTCTTTATTTTTGATATAAAATCCCAAGCAATTCACAAAACGCCCTAATCGAAGGAAACAATAAAATTTTTAGACGGAAAAATGCAGAATATTTATATTACTAAAACCGAAAATTGCTTGCAGACATGGACTGAAGAAGCAATTCTCCTTTAATCATGTTCAGGTCTGTAATTTCTTGGCAACATTCTATTATTCATAGACAAACCTGCTATATATTATTTTATTTTTTACTGATACAATGTAGCTTGTTATTGCCTTTGATACTGAGTTCGATATACACTGCGTAACGTACCTGGATCGAGAGGACTTGGTTACGAGAGAAATATGAAAACAGTTTAATTATTATACATTTTTTGTGACGAAGGGAAGTGTGAGAGGGAATTAGGAAAGCGGATTATCGGAGGGAAATATGAAAAGACAAACCGAGGCAAGTTAACATCTTGTTAGTAAATCTCAATCAATATAATTAGGTAAAAATAAAATTATGTAAGTACAACGAGCGTTAGCAGATTCTAATGACCTCCGGCGATAAAACGCCTTCAGGCCCTCGGATATTGTCGCCGCCCGATCATTAGAACTGATTCAACGCCCTTGGTGCATAAAGAACTATTTTAAGCTTACTTGTATGTAAGTGCTTTCAGAAAATCTCACTTTTATAACTATTGTTGACTGCTCAACAGTTGTTGGCGGACTTTAAAAGCGTTATTTCTTATAAAAAGAACTTTACAAAATGTGACGAACAAAATGTATCATGAAATACAATTTTTAATAGCAGAAAAATAGTTTGTAATTTTGTCCACGACCCGATAGTAATACTGCAAATAGTACATACCACCATTATCCTGGATAAAATTTTTAAAAAAATCTTGACATCGTGAATTCGAAATTCACATTTTTTCCTAAAAATGCATTGAAGAAGGTATGAAAATACAATCATAGGTAATTATACCGCATGTTCAACTAAAATGACCGTGTGATCATTGGGAAGACCATGTGAGAAGATTATTGGAAAGTTGGATAACTTGGTAAATCGAAAAATTGAAGAGAAGTATTTTCTGTAATGTAACTTTAAGTCGAGAAACAAGATTTTTTCTAAAAAAATAGTGTTCAATATTCAAAAAATTAATAGTAATTTAATAATTATATTATAATAATTTCAATAAATACATTATTATTACTATTATTATTACTATTATTTAGGATTGTATGTTATTCTAGCATTGTTTTACAATTCCATTTACTGCTAGACATTTTCGGAATATAACACAGTTCAAACTTAATATTCAACCCAATACCAAAATTATGCCTTGGTTACATTATGTTAATAATACTATTACATTGAAACGCTACGTAAATAAATCGAAAAACGTAATGTTTGTGAGCCCCCTCAGGACGCAAGGCGTCGCCTCCCGCCGTCGCGCTCCGCCACACAAGCGCCCACCCACGTGGAGAGAAGTTCCTTCGCGGCGGGGCGGCTCCTGGCAAGCGACCAGGTGCGCTTATATCTACTCGGTAGCTTTTCTTCCCGACAGCGGCGCCGCGCCGCGCCGCGCCGGCTCCCTGAAGGCTTCCTCTGTTCAGTATTCCCGAGCGCGGCCCCGCCCCCTCGCGCACCGGGCGCCGCCGTTGCCTCCCGCGCTGCCGCCTAAAACTCTGCCACCTCACGCCCGCACACGAACGCGCGTTCCGACGCACGCACGCACGCACGCGTGCGCGGGTGACGCGTGGATGGATGAACATGCGGGGGTGTGGCTCACGCAGGCAGACGCACAAGGTGCCCCTACTGGTTTCTTCCTTCTCTTTTTTTTTTGGGGGGGGGAGGGTGGTTTGCATTCTCACCGGTGGCAGCTCCAGTGGTCGCTGAACTCTAACCCGAAAGCCAGGATGAAAAGAAATGTCGGTAAGGAAGGACACCCCCCAAAAAGAGGGAAGAGAGATAAAGAAAAAAGAAAGAAATGAACTGATGAAACTCGTGCGGCACATTCCCATTCAATAGTTAAAATCAGTTTGAAAAGTACTGTATTACGAACTTCAACCTGAGTTTTTTGTAAATCAAAGCAAATTCTTTGGTGTTATGTTCATAAACTTCACAAACTTCAAAATCAGAAAAAATTGAAATTTTGGAGGTTGCTCAACAAAAAAGTGACTTCCTGAATACTCTTCCAAGAGCAGGTATTTAAATACTACATTAAATTATAATATTTCTTTCGTTATAATGAAAGATACAGAAATTATTCCTTAATTTTTTTGCTCATTACTCTCATCTGTACCATACCTTTGGATAAACACACTCGATGTCATTACATACGTTTTCGATTACGAGACAGCAATTATAGATACATAATGAAATTAAATCTATGATTCCGTAAATTTAAAGAATCTTAAAAAATAAAATGTATTTTAGGCATTGTTGGGCAAAATTCCTTGATTATTACCTTGTCATATTGAAATATAATTTAGTATTCTCTACCATCATGTGCCATGAGTAGTGTATACTACAAAATTTAACCCTGTAATGAAAATATCGAGAAAATTATATATTTATTCGTTAACTATATTTAAATTCGATTTATTTCAAGTTCTTGCACTCCGTATATGTTGTCTTATAAATGAACAGAATCTAAAGATCTGCAAATCCAATGCGAGGAGATAAGGAAACACAGCAAAGTCGAAGCAAAACGAAATGTGTCTCTGGAACAGCGGGAGGAGGAGACGCGACGAGGGCAACGCACACGTCCAGGCTTCGCACGACATCGGAGGTCGCTAGATACCAAGAGTGTGGAGGGAGGACATGGAGCGTGTGAGGAAAGCAACGCTGACACCAGCCGGCGGCCGCATCTCCGTACCGCAGGCGCGCCATGTTTTTTGTATAGCGGCAGCACAGGGGCAGAGAGACCTCTACGGAAGAGTCGTTTTTATTCTCCCTGGGAGGAGTTTATTTTCCAACTAAGACGCTTCACCTGCCTCTCGCTTGCTGCCCCCGCCGCCCCTGCCGCCCCGCCGCCACCCCCCGCCACCCCCGCCGCCCCCGCCCCCGCCCTGCCCTTCCGCCCCCGCCGCCCCCGCCGCCCCCACCGCCCCCGCCGCCTCCGCCGAACCTATCGACCCTGTCTCCCCCGCCGCCCCGCCGCTGCCCTGCCGCTGCCCTCGCTGCCCCACCGTTTGCCCCCGCCATCCACCCCCGCTATACAACCCCGCCGTCCACCTCCGCGCCCCCCATCGTCATCACTGCCTCCGCCTGTCCACCACTCCCACCACCCAAGACACCCACACTGCCCATGCCGCCGCCCACACTGTGCTCCCAGCCACGCCGCCCTGCTCCCTGGGTCATACCCTCCATCCATATCTGCCACCCGATGTAGCCACGACTCCCTCACCACTCCATCACTCCCCTCCTCCACCCAAGTCACCCTCGCTGCCCACTCTACCATTGCCATTCACACCACCCTCGTTGTTCTCATACCCATTCCACCATCCCCACCCTCGCCGTTCTTACCATCTTCGTCGTTTTCACTGTCCTCACCACCCCCGCCCTTTCTGCCGCCCTCCTCGCCGGAACTACGCGAGTAATTATCATAACAAAGCGATGGATCTGCGCACCAATCCCTCCCTACCCTTCCCCCCTCTCCTCCTCCCCGGTTGTCTCTGACTCCGACACAGAAGAGCATTCTCACCCTTCTTGCAATCCTTCCTTTAAAATTCTGGAGGTAAGGCAATCATTCCGAGAATTGAGCAGCGAATCAAACCTCTCCCCGCACTCAGGCCTAGGCTCAAATAGGAGAAAGCTGTTTGAACATTACTTTAACGTAATATTAAATCATTTACCATAAGCCAAATGGATATCTAGTGTTTAGGAACCTCGATGTGGGAGAAATAGTGAATAATATGAAAATGTGTTTGTGATATTTGTTTCTAAAGATGCTCTCATTTACCACGGCTTTGCCAACACGTACAGCTGCATGCGTTTAGGGACCGTGAACCGTTTACTTTCCTTGATAAGTCTCTTTCAGGTGCCGCTGAGAGTTTCACTCACTAAAGACGACGCCACAGACAAACCTCTACTTCTTGAGGATACTCTTGAATTAGAAATATCAAAATTAAGAATATATAGTCTTTCAAAACACAACATACACAATGCTCTACTATTGGTAACAGATCATATCCGAATTTTCAAGGAGTTTTAGATGTTATTTGAACTGAGGTAATACACAGAAACATACACAGAAACTTCCTGGATCTGCAGTCATTCTATTTACTGCAACACGCTGCTTCAGTGCGAATTTTCTTGAACAATTTCTCATTATTATTCACAGGCCTTATATCAGGACTCCACATCCGGCCACTTTTCTCTCTCTATTAACAAGTTTCCGTGACCACTGTAACCCTTTCTACGACTAATACTATTTCGTCACCTAAAGACATCTTAAATATTTACTGTGAATATGAGTGGTTAATACGTAATACTTTAGTTTGCATTTCAAGATAAATTGTAACACGTTCATAGTACAACACTCATTGGTTCTAGATTAACATATAACTTATTAAAAATATGTTATTAGTACTACCGTTTTGAATTTATTTTAATACGTTGATTATAAATAACTTCTTCTCGTCGTTTCTCTCCCATTGTAGTAACCATGATTTCATTCACCAGCTTTGAAGGTACTCCTGTAATGTTACCACTAACAGCACTGTCTTTCTGATTAAATGAAGTGTTTTTCTTCAATAAAGTACGTGTATAAGGATAGGGACAAAAGCACAATTAAATATAACATTTTACTAGTATTAAATTCATGAATTTTCTCGAATATACCTCGATTTTCAGGCCATTGGTCATTTGGAACATGATGTAAAAAACACCTTTCCAAACAAAATAAAGATCTGTCTAAATTTGCCCTTCATTCTTGATTTCACATTTCTAGCGTTGAAGGTCATTGCGACAGCGGTGGAAACAGTAGATAAGTTGACAGATAAGGGCTAACCGTTCTTTCAGAAAAAATCCATTACACTTCAATTTCAATATATTTTCACATTTAAATATATTTGTTTCGAATAAAAGATATGAACAGCGTCTCACTTAAATAAATTTGGCCAATACATAGGATAGAAGCACTTATCCCGGCATTGGGCACGTGTTGTTCCGAGAGACTACCTAAAACTGTCGATCAAAGCAGCCGATCGCTAGAATTCTCCTCCAGACAGCGACTGAATCCTACCTAGCAATCTAACCGTAACCCTGAGCCACCTTCCCCGGGGTACTGCTCCGACGTTTGTCTAGTATTGATCGAAGAAACCACGGAAAACGCAAAAACTCAAAAACAATTCTCTTCTTGATAGCGACTGAAATCGATTTAGCCAGTGTCGAAAATTCGTTACCGTCTTGACACGAGCCCTAGCTTCTGATAAGAGTCGCAGCAGAGAGAGCTGCAATGTCTCTGAGTTAACCTCATCCGGTAACCGAGGTTCAAAATAATGTTATATTGGTTTTACCTAAATAAGTGAGAGAGTGTATTTAATGTTTCTTGGATTATATCAAGTTTGAGGCATATAAAAATTAATTGTAAATATTTCTAGACCCAGAAGTTATATAATTAAGAGAAATATTGCGGAAACCTTTGATCAACAAAGAACTGCTATTTCTACTTCCACATTACTTTCCATCTCCAAGTAAGGCATCAATTTGCTATAGCACTATCACTATCCACTAGTCACACATAATGGTAGAGTTAATCAATGTTCTTCACTGAAATCTACTCCTTATCATTCACGTAAGCAGTACTCGTGATTGTAACTTTTCTTTAATGAATATCAGGTGTACTTTATTGCGCCTTTTTCATCAATCAAGTGGGACTATAAACAAAAAGTAATACGTTATATTCAATAAAGCATACATCTTATTCCAAAAATGGAGATAAAAACATCATCGTGACAGTAATTACGTAAAGGTCAACAGTTTCTCTTAACATTCTCGAAGAAGATCGGAGTGTATGATTTCCCTTCCCATTTGCATATTGTGTGCCGAGCACAAACGCACAAGCAACACGCACTTTGTACGCATTTTCTGCACCAGTTGTTTTCTGACGCAAACACGTAGTATCTAGTAAGTCACTTATCTCGCATCCCTGCCTCATTTTGTCACGAAAGTGGGAACGTAAGTCCCATGCAAGGCCGCAAGCCCCGGTAATCTTGTTATTCAGAATACATTGCTTTTGAGCCGATTACCCGCGTTTCGTATCTGCACCAACACATGTCTTTTGCCTCACGACATAGAGAACGTTAATGCTGCATGATATATTAGTACGGGTATCAGCACAATACGGAGAGGTCACCTGGATAAACGAACTAAGCGTCTGAATCGTGTGTACTTCGTCAAGTATCCAAGCAGAGTAAGCCGGTTGAGGAAGTAAACAAATCACATAACATGCAAAGTTATCGTTCAATAAGCGAAAAAAAACCTTCAAAATTTTGTTTTTAAAATATCACCCTAGGGTTGAACTCCTACTTGTATCAGAAAACCAATTCACTTTCATTTTGTATTCAATAAACGATTTACAGGATTGTTTTTCCCCAAATGAAAGTTCTCCAATCCATCTGGCCCCACTCAGGACCCGACGAATTTGCCGCTAATATTTTAATTAATTATAAAAAGTCTCAGAAAGAATTTTAATTTTTTTCAATTTTCAAAAATTCAGTGAATTCAACTGAAATCGAATAACTGCCATTTTTATAAGCGCACTTTGCACTGGGTGATAAAAAATAAAATAAAATTAAAGTAACATTTGAGAAAATTTTGAAAACATTCTTCGACCTTCACATGAAGTTAATGATCTCGTGCAAATTTATGTGAATGTCATCGTGAAAAGCAAATTGACGGAGTATCAAATGAAAGTGGTATGTGAAGTATTTAAAAATATTCAAGGGTAAACAAGCCCATTTAGATGTTTTGGAAGCGCAAAAAATGGTTTCAACACGTCTGTCATGATGAAGAGACAAGAGGGCAACGAAGAATATAAACACAACTACGGAAGAGGCAGATGTATTAACTACATGAACAGCGACTGTAAACACGTCAGAGCAGCAGCAGAGGTTTCGGATATAGCCACAGCGCGCCTAGTAGTAGACGCAAAGCGATCTCTGCGCCAGCCGCCACATCCCCCAAGAGGTGGCGCAGAGAGCAGGGGAGACACGGCGAGGGAGCGCGGGCGGCGAGATGGACGGTGAAGGACTAGTGCGGAGTTGCCGCGAGACGGCAGAGGAGCGTAATGGTAACGAATGTGTGGCCACACGCAGTCATTTTTTTTCGGGCTGCCGCCCCGCCTCCGGGCCCCGCTGCCCGCCCGCCGTCAGCGCCTGGCCGCTGTGTACTTAACGCCCCGCCAACGCCGCCGCCACCGCCACCGCCGCCGCCTTGGCTTCCGCTGGCGGCCAGCGCCCGGGCGCGCCTGAAAGACCTCAAATTGCTCGCCGCCCGTCAAAAGGGAGTTTCATCCGCTGGCCGCTGCACGGCGCTGCCTTCTTCCCGCAGGCGGTTTATCGCCTCGGCCAACTTGACAGAGCAATGAACACCGAGTTTATGTTCTTTCCGACCATTAGTAATGTTTTTTTTGTTTGTTTGAGAATAGTAAAGGTATAATTACTTAAAGTTGTGTTATTAATAATACATTAATGTATATTATTTGTTAGATATTTGAAAGTGTTTTGGCGTGTTCATTAAATCATATTTCTGGTATTGACAAAAAAATACAAGATGACTGATTTAAATATGCTAAGTAGAAATATGGCAATAGCACACAGAAAGTATTGTATTTATTGCAGTTATAGCTCGTGCACGTTATTATAAATTTGCGATTTTGTAATATGAATGCCAAAAGTACGTGTACGTGCCACGCAACTGTGATAGGTCTGTGTCAACTCATTTATTGAAGAAAGACACTACCTTTTAGCTGAGATAACCACTCCCCAACATTAAAGTGTATTAGGTGAACGAAAATTCCTATCCTCCGAAACGTCTTATATAATACGGAAGATGGAACGTCATGAGAAACAACATTTTCTCATTAAAAATCTGTTATTATTATTATTATTATTATTATTATTATTATTATTATTATTATTATTATTATTATTATTATTATTATTATTATTATTGCATTTACAATTCAGTAAATATAATTGTACAAGTTCGGGTTCAGAATAATAGAACAAGTTAAGAAAGGTTTCAAGCGGTGAACACGACACTACGTAAATTTAAAAATACTTCATAACACTCTTAACAAGTATTATATTACAGCATATCCTAACCTCCCCATGTACTTGAATGTAACTGATATTTCTTCTCAAATATCACGAACCACTCTTAAAACAAAAGCCATATTTTTCATACTTCTGTACAAATAGGGGGAAAATACCTCGAAAAATATACAAATGATTCGTAATACACCAAAGTCAGTCCTTAATGTAATTTATTTCCCCCAATCCGTAAAATGACGGATGGAGCCATCTGCTGTAACTTCCAAAACAAAAAAATACAATGTTAAAATTTCCTGTCATAGCGTTTCTTAACACTTGCACCGTATTACAAATGTTTCCGAATGCATACAAGCAGCGTGAAAAATCGGCCTTTGTGCCGCGGACGGCCGGCGAACGCGGGGGCGGGGTGGGGGCGGGGGCGGCAGATGGATGCGCCGGGCAGCGGGCAATTGCGCCCCGCCGCGGGCGATAAAAGTGACGGATGCGCTTATTGCCGGCGATTTGCGCTGGCGGCCGCCGCGGCGCGGACGTGCGGCTCGCCGCCGCTCCCGCCGGCGCACACGCGCGCCCGCACACTTGCCCGCCCGCGCACTCGCCCGAGCGCTCGCCCGCTGGCCCGCCGCACACCACGCGCCCGACCGCTCGCCGCTCACGAACACTCACGCGCACGTGCACCCGTCCCTACACACTCTCTAGTTCACGCGCTTGTCAGTCCACACGCTTTCCCACTGGTACGTCAACCCGTCCACACACACTCGTAAGCCCACAAACTTCCCCACCCGTACGTCAACCCGTCCACACACCCTCGTCGGCCCACACACTTGCCCACCCGTACGTTAACCCGTCCACACACACTCGTCAGCTCACACACTTGCCCACCCGTACGTCAATCCGTCCACACACACACTCGTCGGCCCACACAGTTGCCCACCAGTATGTCAACCCGTCCACACACACTCGTCGGCCCACACAGTTGCCCACCAGTATGTCAACCCGTCCACACACACTCGTCAGCTCACACACTTGCCCACCCGTACGTCATTCCGTCCAGACACACACTCGTCGGCCCACACAGTTGCCTACCCGTACGTCAACCCGTCCACACACACACTCGTCGGCCCACACAGTTTCCCACCAGTATGTCAACTCGTCCACACACACTCGTCGGCCCCACAGTTGCCCACCCGTATGTCAACCCGTACCTATACGGTTACCCATACGTCGACACACTTGTCAGTCCACACACATTTGTACACTCGCTCGTCTGTTCTCTCACTCGCCCACCCGCTCTTAGTCGCCTCATTTTAACTCTCGATAAATCCGTCTGAACACACGCCCAACTCCTCACTCGTCTGTCTCTTCACTCGCTTGCCTCCTCACTTGCTCGCCTCCTCCCCTCACACTTCATTGATTGATGTTTCCGTAAACGTCAACAGTCCCGTTAGTATACTGAATGCAGTGATAACTCTCTCTCACTGATTGGCGAGATAAGGCAAATGTCGGCTTGCCGAGGATATTCCCTTCCAGGTACCTCCGCTAGCGGAGTTCTGACTCATCTGGGACAAGCTTTAAGTTATCGACTCTTCCGTCATGTATAGTAGTGTAGTGTATCTAAGTGTAGGTGTGTAAATGCAGAAGCGGATCCAGAGACAAATTTTGGGAGAGGAAATTAAAAATATTTTGGTCGAAAATGTCATATTACCGATTTTGTTGTTGACTACACTCTGCTCATGCTGCGATACAATTTTATTCGTTTTAATGATATTCCAAAAGTATTTCTCCTTGAAAGTTTCATGACAAGTTGAAAATAATAGTTACCGAAAAATATAAGGGGGGATTTCCCTCATTTCTCTCCCCGTGGATCCGCACTTGGTAAATGTGTAAGCTAATAAAAATAATACGACAAGAAAGAGGAAGAAAATGCCGTCCGTGGACCGTTGTCCATTTGTTAGAATACTGATTTGGCATTCGCCTGAAGTTGTTTGGCTAAACCGCGGAAAACTACCTATCAGAGCAGCTGACCTCAAGAATTCTCGTGCAAACAGCAGCTAAAATCGATCTCCACTCGTCGAATCATTGCGCTCGAATCAATCGGCTAACTGGACTTTTGCCAAACAGGGATCTTCCATCAGTCAGGCACTGCCCCAGCTAGGACAAGCTCTGTACTCCCGTCCGCGCTCCCGGCGCTTGTGGTAGAGTAGTGAATGTACGTGTGTGCGTAAGGGGTGAGGATGGGACAAGGAAGAGGAAGGAAAGATCGCGTGCAGTCTGTGGTCCTTTCGGTAGAGTACTGCTCCGGCATCGCCTGGAGTTGGTCTGAGAAAATAACGGAAAACTATCGATCCGTGAAGCCGGCCGCTAGAATTCTTCTTCAGACAGCGACTGAAGTCGACCTAGCTATCTAGCTAGTGGTGATATTCCTGCCATCGTCGGTACACGAGCCTAGGGAATTCCGGTAGGAGGCACTGCAGTAACATCAATTGATACCCTGAGCCACCTCTCCTGGTTCATGCACATGGTTTTATGTTGTCTTGCGTTGCCTATTTCATCATACCTCTAACCAAATTTTTCTCGACACTCAAGCTCTTAGACCTTTATCATACATTCTAAGAAATTGTTTCGCCTGACTTTGGCTCCCCACATATTGTTATACACGTTTCCAAATCATCTTACTGCATTTCGTTTCATCATGTTTCGTATTTACAGATCGTTCTAACTTTCCCTACCTCGCGTGGCCTTGTCATAAATCTTTCCAAACTGTTCTACCGCGTTGTACCCTTCTCCGCTTGTCATGTTCTTTTCGAATCGTCTCGCCTCGCGCTGCCTCTCTCCGCCTCGTCATACAATTTTCAAAACACCCTCCTCCTGGTTTGCTTCTCTGTTCTGCATCGTCACGCACCCTCGCCTTGGAAATCGATTCATCATACCCCTTTCGAAATCGTTTTACCCGATCAGTCTGTCTGTCTCTCTCCATTTTGTCCGAACTATGCATCTCTCCTATTAGCTGCAGTCATACTCACTGAACTTGCTAATCCTGCACATCATCTATTGCATAATATATCAGCTTTCTGCGGGCAAGGCGTAATACCTAATATCCGCACATCCCTGATGTTTATCACACTTTCTAAACATGATGAGTGATCGATCACGCCTTGCCATGTCTCATATTGTATTAAATATAATATGTCTTATGTTGCGTATGTATACCCTTTCGTGTCTTATGTCGCGTCGTACGACCCTTTCTAAGTAGTTCTAAGTACTTTTCTCTGGTACTTACGTTGTTTTAGAGTTAAATGAAAACACTATGCTGCGATTTAAATCTGACATATTTCGACAAAAAAACATATTCTGGGTTCCTACAAGGGAATGCCACCATGCAACATGTCGAAACCTGTCATAATACTTCTTTCAATCGAAAGCACATGCCGTATTAATCTCACGATGATACTTTTGGGTGCCGATACACACTGCAAGTCAATTAAAAAAACATCCTGAATTTGAAAATTGGCCATATGCATTCACCGATTAAAAATGGCGAACTCAGCAACGCGGGTGTTACCTCGCGCGCTCGCTTGTGATTCAACACCACTGCTCGCCGCAAGCGGCAGGCTGCTCCAAGGTCGTTTCCTGCGAGGGGCAGGCGCGGATGTAGTTGCTCGCATAGCAGTTAAATAATAAAACTAATAACACTAATATTAACTTAACGTAGTCTAAACTACAACAAAATACAAGTTTTTTGGAATTTTACTTTTATCTGTTGTTCATTTTCGTAAGAAATACATTTCACCGTGATAAACTTTGTCGCAACCGCTCATCTTCCATCCAACATGAGCTACCTCCCCTGGAGCTCTTTCCTCGCGAATTTGAGAGCTCTTGTCTGCGTCTACTGCAAAACAGGTCACTTGTGTAATTACACGCGAGAGATCGGTGCAAACTGGAGAAGTGTGGTAAAGTTGTAAGTTTTTCGAAATTTTCGAATGAGAAAATTGATTTTCGACACAAATAGGCACAAATTAAAGAACGGTAATTTCCGGGATCAAAAAACCAAAATTAGGCCATGACATGTAAATTTGATTCACAAAACAACTCTTAAATCTATTCTTAACATAATTTAAATATAAAGTGATACAGTAGTTATATGATATAGGTTTTCAATATTTAATAATTATGCATATTGACGATATTCATAATGAAAAAAGTAACAAACTTTCATTGGTAAAGAAATAAAATATCCCAAATAAAATGAACTTTTAGAAATAGAAAAGCGTTGAGTGTACTGGGAATGGCCTGCTTCCACCGAATGTCATTTGACCTTGAGGAAACAACCCTCTCCAACCTCGGCGCCCGCGCGCTCGACGCTCGGCTTGCGAGGGCTGTTCAAGTTCTCTGTAGAAACGAAAACTAGTACGAAAATGTTGGCAAATTTGGAAATTTTTAAAGTAATTGACAGTATGTATCTGCAGCCAAAATTTACATCGCGGTATCAGAAGGGCATGTAAATTCAATGAAGAAATACGAGGGCATGTTTTGACATGTCACACCGCGGAATTCTCTTGTTAGTGACAAAGAAGTAGACAAATCTTGTCCTTATATGAAGTAAATTACTTATTCTAACACGTTATGTAGTCGGAATACATGTTTTACAAGTCCTTGCTACCGAAAATTGATTGCCGGCAAAACAACTGCCTGTCCGATAGTGGTCAACACTTGGACATAAACCATTCAGATGATTTTCTCCAAAACGTATATTCCCCGATCGATATAAACGAGTATTTGAGTATTTGACACTAACGTTTGGAATTTTGGGAGTACTTTATCTGAAGCCTCAGCACATTTAAATTTTCTTCAATAAAGGCTCCAATCTTTTTATTTAAATTTTTCCTTGGATAGAAAAAAATAAGCTTAAAGTAAAAGCTT
Organism: Gryllus longicercus; assembly: GCA_038098605.1. NCBI lineage: Eukaryota > Metazoa > Arthropoda > Insecta > Orthoptera > Gryllidae > Gryllus > Gryllus longicercus. The sequence goes on from JAZDUA010000004.1 coordinate 4,416,277, forward strand.
ATTAATCATTATAATTCAAATAAAATAAATTTTGTTATTGCTTAGTAAGGCAAATATTTGTGTCTCAAATTTAGTTGCAAATAAAGTTTCAGTGTTCTTCTAAAAGAATCTTAAATACTGCAATATAACATATTAGCAAAGTAAAAGTTTTTTTCACGTAAACATTTGAATATGAAATTCTCATTTACCACATTTCCCGTATTTCTCATTTATTTTCGCTACTCAGTTCCGTCACTTCAAAAAACACGCTTAAAATTTATTAAAATTAACACGTAAACGTGACATGTTACTCGTAATCCAGAAAAAATTGTTTCTGTCGACGATGTAAACAGACAAGATTATTCTGGAAGTAGCTTGTGTTATTTTCCCCTAAACATGTAATCGATTTTGTGTCATAACGGACAAAACAACCGAAGGGAAGAGCACGCGGGAAAGCACATCTAGTTACGCTGTCTTCGTCGACAGTAAAGAGAGCTGGTAAGACAAGCCGACGCTTTCCCTCGCAAACGCCAAGAACACGGCTTGTCGGAGAGGGCGGACTCGGGGAAGTACGGAAGAAACCCACCTCCTGGCTCGCGATAGCGCCTGCCTCCGGCCCCGCGGCCCCCTTCAACCCGACCCCGCCCACCCTCCCTTCAACCGGCCTCGTTCACGTGCTAGCGTCCTCCTCTTCTACTGCATCGTTTTTGTTCCATCTTCTTTGACTCTACCTCTATATACGTTCTCTCACCACAAATGTTATAAACTTCTAGGCTATGTGAGGAGTCGAAGATGATTATTTTCTGAAAATAAACGTGTGATGGGAAAACCTCATAAAACGATGTTAATGACGGAATACTTACTCTTGAAGAACTAATCGCGAACTGTTGTTTGGTAAGTACTTGAATTATCTTTGCATGTACCTGCAAATCACCAGTATCTTCCAGACACCATTGTACCTACCAAACACCAGTGCACAGTAAGTTACTACCACCAATCGGACAGACTGATATGATGCATCTCCCTTGTTCATTTCTTTCATTTGTGTCACTTTTTTCATCTCATATTTTCCTCTTTTTAACTCCATCGCTATTCCACGTTACATGAATAATTCTTCTCATATTTACCGGAGTAGATGAAATCCGGAAGTACGGAAGAATGCCACCTCCTGGCTCACGATAGTGCTTGCCTCCGGCCTGCCTTCAACCCGACACCGCTTACCTTCAACCGGCCTCATTCACCTGCTAGCGTCCTCCACTTCTACTTCATCGTTTTTGTTCCATCTCCTTTGGTTTTACCAGTCTATAGGATCTCTCAGAACAAATGTTACAAGCTTATAGACTATGTAGGAAATCGAAGATGATTACTTTCTGCAAATATACGTAAGATGAGAGAACCTCATAAAACTTTGTTAAAATTCGGATATTTACCCATGAATAACCAATCGTGTACCCTTGTTTGGTAGTTACTTGAAATATCTATGCGCCAGAACAAACTCTGCGTTGTACCTGCCAAACATCGGTGCAAAAAAAATTACTACTACCAATCAGGTAGACTAATACGATGCACATTATCTCTCATGTTTATTTCTTTCATTTGTAGCACTTATCCTTTCATATTTTTCCCGCTTTCAACTACATCGTTATTATCACATGCTACAGGAATAACACTACTCATATTAGTCATTTGCGTTAATGTTCTACACCTGCATTTGTAATTCGCAACTGACACTCCTGCCCGAGCCGCTCATTTACATTCCCTCTTACTCGTACTCTAATTTCCCACATCCGCGCATCGCCAACCTCACAGTTCTCTCTCTCTCTCTCTCTCTCTCTCTCTCTCTCTCTCTCTCTCTCTCTCTCTCTGTCTCTCTCTGTCTCTCTCTGTCTCTCTCTGTCTCTCTCTGTCTCTCTGTCTGTCTCTCTGTCTCTGTCTCTCTCTGTCTCTCTGTCTGTCTCTCTCTGTCTCTGTCTGTCTCTCTCTCTCTCTCTCTCTCTCAACACCTCTTTCAGGCCGATTTAGTCTGAAAATGCCTTCTCCTTGGCATTCCTCGGATATGCATGATTAGGGTTTAAAATTAAATTATAAGAGGAGTTAAAGATATTTAACTGCAACTTAGTGACAACTTGCTGACTGAGTATAACGCAGACATACTTACAAAATAAATAAATTCACAAATAAATTACAAAAAAATAAATAAATATAGTCACAAAGCTAATACACAGTATATATTTAGGTAACTAAACTTTAGAACATAATAAGTAATTTAATATTATTTAAACTGTGATTGTAAATAGAAAATGATTGATGCTCTTCAAATCTCAATTGTGAATTGAAAGTGATCAATCTCTCAATCTTCAATTAAGTAAATTGAATTTCTACCACAGCATCGTGTCATCGCTGCTAAAAGCAGAGTAGACCTCCCATCACTGTATATGGCAAACATGTTTAGGGAAGGTATTGGACCAATACCTATACTATAGGTAAGTCTTGGCGCGCGGTCGGAAAACGCAAGTAATTGAAAAAAACAGACAAATATACTGATATTCAGGGGGGGTAGGTTGTTTCACAGAATTTCCGACTGATTCTAAAAGGAAGCAGTCACATTTTCAACCTGATTGCAGCATCTACACCAACCGCGCGAGCGGTGACGTAGTAGTTGGTAAGGTAGGGGATATCACGTGAATACACGATTGATTAAGTATTTAGTGTGCCCGGGTGAGTAAATTATTACAGTTCATAAGTAAGTATAGTGTATGTTTTTATCACGGAGGGAGTGGTGGTCTTCCCCCATCGGTTGGGGAGATACAGCGCTAACCTACACGTCAACTTACATTTATTCCATCCTAGAATCGCTCCTCAATACGACACACCTTCAGCCGATACAATCTCTAAGCTACCCACTATTTGAATATCAAGAAGCTCCACGATCTGGTGATGTTTAGGTCTCATTAGGGTATAAAATATCTTTGTTCACATCGATACGCAGCTGTAGGAACTAGCGATGTGGCGGCGCACACCTATACAAATCCCCTCTCTTCTATATTCTTCACAGGCTGAGTGCAACTCAAATCCAGCATTGCCTCTATCCCTGCAGCGACTCCGGCAGGAGGTTCTAGCGTTCGAGTCCCGACGGTCGCGGATTTTCTATCCTAGATAGCGAGTTCTAGTTCAATCACTGGAGAACAATTCTAGGGTCAAACTGCTCTTATCGGTAGTTTTCCGTGGTTTCTCCAATCATTACCAGGTGAATGCCTGAGCAGTGCAGTAAAAACGGATGATGGACATACGAGTTGTCTTATCCTCTCCCCTTACTTATACTTTCAGGTTCATGCACTACACTGCTATCCATGCCTGGAGGTCAGTCTGGAGCTTAGAACTTTCTCCGGCTGGAACACTTCCCTCCGGGAGGAAAATTAGAAGAGGAAAACCATGCTGATTGTTGTATAGGTCTGCTCCGGATGTCACCATCCAGCGGGGAAAGAACATCGTCACCTGCAATGTGTGGCGTAAAAACATTCATATACTAACGTAGCTACAGACCATAGCAGTTGACGCGCCCGGAAACCTCAATTAATCAACCAATCCCAGCCATCTTCCCCGCCAGTTTCCCAACTCACGCACAGAGCCCCTCCCTCGAGGCTCGACCGCGAGGAGCGGCGCCGCCCTGGCCACTCCGAGGGAGGGCGGCTAATTCAGTCGTCAGCGATCGGCCGGGGGCAATTAGGGCGTCGGGCGCGTATCGTCTCCGGCCGCCCTGACAGCGCCCGCCCGCCCGCCCGCACGAGCGCCGACGCGCCGCACCGCGCCGCCCGCGGAGTTGCCGGCGAGGGCGGTGGCTGGAGAAAAGGCAGCGGCGGAGTCGAGCGAGAAAGGGAAGATGGCGGGAACAGGACTGAGGCGGCGGGGTGGTGGTGGTGGTAGCGGCAAAGGTAGAGGTAGAGGTGACAGCGCCCGCCCGCACGAGCGCCGACGCGCCGCACCGCGCCGCCCGCGGAGTTGCCGGAGGGGCGGAGTCGAGCGAGAAAGGGAAGATGGTGGGAACAGGACTGAGGCGGCTGGGTGGTGGTAGTGGTAGAGGTAGAGGTGGCGGCTGAGGTGGTGGCGGGATAAAAGGCAGCGGTGGAGTCGAGCGAGAAAGGATAGATGACGGGAACAGGACTGAGGCGGCGGTGTCGTGGTGGCGGCGGTGGAGAAATGGTGGAGGTAGCGGCAGAGGTAGAGGGGACGGCTGAGGCGATGGCGGAGGATGGCGACGGTGGAGGGACAACAGAGGCACCCGGACCGATGATTTAGGCAGTAACGGGACCGAAAGGTTGATGGCGGAGGAGATGGATGTGGGAGCGTAGTGGAGGCAGAGCAGAAGTAAGTTGGGGCAGACGGAGAAGTGGAGGTGAAGGTGGGATGAGGGGAGAGAGTACTTTTTGATGACGAGTGCGTCAAGTACTGAGGTCATTCATCCCGTAAGTGTACTGCGCGATATATTCCGGGAGGAGTCAGTGTCCTCTCCCCATACGCTGAACCGAGAGATCAAGTGTCTACGTATGTTGACGGGGTTTTCCTCTCCACGTATCTCTCCCATCGTGGCACCTTCCCAGACGGCGGCACTCCTAACTGATTTCCCGACGTAGTGTAGTTTACGTAAGGGTTACTCTGTGCGTGGGGGGAGGGGGTGTTTGTGTGTGAGGAAAAGAGGAATGATCGGGTGCCGTCCTTGGCCCCTTTATTAGGGTACTGTTTTGGCATTCGCTTGGTATTGATCGAAAAAAACAACACGAAAAACTTAGGTCAGAGCAGCTGGCCACTATAATTCTCCTTCAGGCAGTGGTTGAATTCGACACGGCAGGCGGAGGTGGAGGCAATGATGGAGATGGACAAGAAGTTAAGAAAAAGGGAGGTGGAGACGGCGGGAGAGTGAGGGCTGGAGGCGCGATGTTGGGAAGCAGAGAAGTGTGAGTTAAAGGGTTAAAATGAGGGAAAGGCTATAGGTGCCCGGTTGCATGTGGCGTGACTTGGGCTGGTGTGGCGAGAAGTGGCGTGGCGTAGCGTGCGCAAAGAGAAGGGAAGAAGACGATACATGGAGAAGAGGTAAGCGTGACGACGTGATGGGGAAAGAATCGGGCGGGGGGAAGAGACGAGACGGACAGGGGAGCTGACAGGCTGCATATATTTGCAACGTTTACAAGGGTGGATTACAAATGGATATTAGAGTCAATGTTAAATGCGAAGATAAAAAACAAATAAATGGTGGATAAATGGTGCACTGAAATGAGAGAAAGTAGTAGTTTAAGTGAAGAGATAATCCATGTATTTAAGTAAATATTAGTATATTAGAAGATTGATAGTACCAATACAATATGTCTAATATGTACAAGCGTAATAACATAATATAGACGTGGAAATGGACGAGTAGAAATCAGTCCACCATAGTAGACTAGTTGCTTTGTCGTCACCATCATGTCAGAACATTATCTGATAATATTACACAAAAAAATTCCATGTACTGTTATTTTTCCATCGTAGGAAATGCCCAAACGCTCCAAATCACAGGAAATAAATAGTACTGTGTCCACATCACTCAAGAATTTGGATAGGAATAGAAACAAGAAACAAGATTGGCTTTATTGCCACGGAATTCACAGTCAGGTCTCGCGTTCCTCCGGGCAGCCGCCTGCCTCATCGATGAAGAGCCTCGCGAATTTCATTTGGGTCACCCAAATCTCCCTCAATTGCCGCCACCACCACCACTGCCCCCACCGCCACTACCGCCCCCACCGCCGCCTCCATTACCACCGCCACCATCACCACCGACACCGCCGCCATCACCACTGCCATTGCTGCCACCGCTGTCCCCGCCGCTATCACCGCCAACACCGCCACCGCTGCAGCCATCACCATTGCCATCGCCGCCACCACCGCCATCACCACCATCGTCCCACCACCGCCGCCGCCGCTTCATGCAAATCAGGGTTGTAAATTCTCCTCTCCGCCTCCCCGCCCCACGGGGCCCGCCTCCCCCGCATCTTGTTCCCACCTCGGCGGCCCAATGAGTGACAGCCGCCATTGTCCTCGTGTGCATACAGCGGTCCATTAGGCCGGGCGGGCGACGGCGACGCTATCTCGCGCGGGGTAGTACGCGCCGCCTCCGGAAGCAGAAGCAATTAACAATAAAAAGGAACGAAATATGAGCGGCGAGGTAGCATCTTTAGATAATGAGTTAAACGGCGCGATAAGCGCCCGCGGCGCCCCTGCGAATCTCACGCACCGGACGGCCGCCGGCGGCAGCACATGTCTTGAACCCTGGCATTAAGCAGCGCGGGCTTATTAAATATGCTTCGAGCGCCGCGGGCCCACGGCGGCCAAAGATAAATGTCGCCTGGCAACAGGAATTTTTATGGATCTCAATTTGGGAGTGGTGTCTTCTTCGTTCTCGTTGTTGTTGAATTCTGTTGTTTTTCATAGTTTTTCTTTGACGTCAGCTTTTTCTTCTTCTTCCTCTTGTTCTTTTCGTAGTTAACCTTGTTCATGTTAACCATCTTGCTCTCTTCCTTCTTATTATTCCTCTTGTTGTTCTCTTATAATTTTCCTTCTTATCCTTCGTGATATTTCTTTTGTTGGCGTTCTGCGGGACATTTCCGAGTGTCCGGCCATTTTTAATGGATTTCCTCCATCATCACCATTTTCTTTTTCTTGTTCTTTTTATTGCTCTTTTTCTTCATTTTCTCGCATTCCTTCTTTTCCTAAATGCTTATTCTCCTCCTTTTTTATCTTTTCCATTTTCTACTTCTTCAGGCTTCCTGCTTGCCATTCCCGAGTGTCGCTCCACTTTTATTTTAAATTTGGATTTCCCAGAAAATTCTTTCCTTTGGTGCTATTTGCACAATTACATGTTCTGATGAACCAAGTACATGATTCCACTTTTTTTATTTCGACGCAATACTATTGCACAATGTGTTTTAACTGTTTTCTTATAAGGTGGTTTCTTGCACAAATCATTCTTAAATGTCTAATTCTTTTCCGCAGTGATTTCATTCCAGCTATATTATTCATTATCTTCGTTCTTGCAGCTTCAAGTCTTGCCTCTATCGCTTGATTGAGGACAGGTTTAACTTCGATTTTATAAATGTTCACTGCATTTCGATAGCTTGTGTGTGTTTCTTCACCTCCCTATTTGCAGTGATAAAATGAAGGGAAACGTAATGGGGTTATTTTATTTGCGACTAATAAATAACAAATCAGAAGTACTTTTAATATTCTTCAGCACCACTACTTTATTTTCAATTAAATACTTCATTATATTAAATTTTGATTAATTTTTTTGTGACAAAATATAGTCTGCATATAACCATGGAAATACAAAATTGCGTATTTTATTATGTAATTTGATTATTGTCTAAAGGTTCAACAACATTACATTCCAAAATGTTTTTTAGTATACTTGGCGCTTATAATTTTTGTAGGACGGGCGAGAAATGCAAGGTAACTCTTTAATTGCAAAGTGTTCTACATAACTCATATTTTACACACGCCAGAAGATTGATCAGTTAAAGTCTTGCAGTTATGTGATAGCATCAAAAGTAGAAAATGAAGGAGACGGAATCAGATAAGTCTAGAATGATCATAGAAGGTGTTTAGAGATAAAAAAAATGTTTTGTGGCAGGTTGATTGTAGGCTGAGATGATAACAGATAAGAAATAAATGCATTTAAGATCAACGAATAGTGAACTAAAGAAGTGTCTTTTGATAGAGAATAAAATAAAAATCTAAATGAAAGTTTCGTTTTCTTTTAAAAATTTCCTATTTCATTCTAGTGAAATAGCAAATTTTTAAAAGGAAACGAAACTTTCATTTAGATTTTTAGAATTTTTAGATATTAGAAACAAATTGATGCCAATCCATAAAGGACTCTAGATTTAACGAATAATATGATATAAAAATCATCTACCACAATTAAAATGTTCAATACAGCGAATTGTCAAAAAGAAGTCCTCTAATAATGTTACAGTATCAGTAAACTAAATGTTAAAACTTCTCCCCCAAAACGACTAACAAATTTGTTTCATGATATCTAGACAATGTAAATAAGGTTTTTTAATAAACACTACTAGGACTGAAATTATGACAAAAATCTGAAAAATGGGGATTTTCTTAATATTTTTATAGGAAATATTACGAATACAATAAATTTATTTCCGGTCTGTTTTCGTCACGTTTAACGCGTTATGATCCACTTAAATGTCGCCGCGCGCTCGCGAAGACGGAAGATTCGAACCGTGGCAAGTTATGAGCACATCTTGGCCAGGAGTTACTACGTCAGTAAACTAAACATTAAAACTTCTGCCCTATAACGTCTAACAAATATGTTTCATGATATCTAGACAACGTAAATGAGTTTTTTTTTAGAAAAAACTACTAGAACTTACATTTTGATAAAAATCAGAAAAGTGTGGACAATAACAATGCCCTAGCGATCACGGCTTAATGAACATCTGGCATTCAGGAATAAATTATGAATGAAAAAGTTCTATGGCATTTAATGAGTTAAAGCCTTATGAGGCACTTAAATATGTACGTGTGCTTGCGAAGTTGGAACGGTCCGAAATACCTGTTTAATAGTTTTGTCCCAAACGGAACACACTATTTTTATCCAGATTTCTCTTGTAGAAGTGTACTATTGCTCCCTCTATTAGCTATTGTCTGAATTATACTTGCAAAAACTAGCGTAGTCACTAAACGTAGGTACTTTTTGGAAATACCCTTGAATTATATTAACTGTTTAAAGTAAATTTAAGATAAATAAAGGGACATGAATTGTGCAATGCAGTAATTTATAAAAAATACTTTGAAAATTATATAGAAAAAATCGTAGTATCTAAAGCGACAACGCGTGTAAGGTACATGGATACTTGTTTTCGTTTATTTTCGGCGTTTGCTTATTTTGTTAGTAAAATGATACGATTTTTCATGTTTAAATGAACGTGTTTGTAGTTTGTCTCCTAAATATAGTAAAAAAGAATTCGAGAAAGAATGTTACGGACAGAAAGAGGCTATACATTTGTGGTGCTCTAAGAAGCCTTTTTGAAGATAATGTTTCTAACAAAGAATACGTGCCAGAATATGTCTCCTTGTCCCAATAAGGGTTCTTGAAAACTATAGAGAATAAGAAGTGATAATCCACATGCAAATGTCTGAAAATTAGTAATAAATTGATTAATACATTTTCACGAGTAAGGAGATTTAATAAATTATACATTACACAATACATGTCTCTTTATTTATCTTAAATTTACATTAAATAAGCAATATAATCCAAAGATATTTAGAAAAAATACATAATTTTTAGTGACTACGCTAGTTTTTGCTAGTATAGTTCACACAATAGGTAATAGAGAGAGCAACAACATACTTATACGAAAGAAATCTGCATAAAAACCGCGTATTCCTTTCGGGACCAAACTATCAAACGGGCACCGTTCAAAATTCGCGTGCGATGAGTCTTGAGGAAGATTTTTCACTTTCTCTATACACAGAAATAATTAGCATTGATGCATAGGATTTCTACAGTTGAAGGCAGAGAGAAACAACACTACATTCATATTAAAGAGAGTATGAGTTCAATATGTTTAGAACATTGTATATTAAGAGAAATTAACACCATGCCCACCAATTGACTGTTGTGAACAAGAGAAACAAAAAAATGTAAAAATCAGGGAAAATATCAGAGAATCGCTTACATTGGTTATAAAGTATTAATTGCATTTCAAGTTTAGTTTCACCAGTTAAATGAGTGTCTAAGTTTAATATCAAGGTGACAATTGTAGACTAGTAGACTAAGTAAAGAAATATTAATTTAAATGTCACTTCTCTTCGTACCACTTCCCTTCAATGCCTCAATATCTTCAACTTCTCTTTCCCTTCTTCTGTCCAAGCTTCGCTACATGAATCATAGGAGGTACTGTATGCTGAAAGCATGGGTTTCATTACTTGATTGATTAGTGTTTCTGGGCACGTCAGCTGCTCAGGCTATTAATCTCGAAAGTGTAGTGAATGTGTTTTTCTCGGGAGATGAAGGTGATCTCCCCCACGATGATATCTGGCGCCCACCTTCCGTCAACTATCGGGTATTCCCGAATCAAGTACCTCCCACCAGCAGGGGTAATACCCCAGTTGGACAAGCTGTAATCTCCCTTCCGGTCTTGCGGCATATGTGGCAGTGTAGTGAATGAACGTGTGTGTAAGTCAAGATGGAGCGTCGTAGCCGGATCCGAGCAGTCGGCCGCTAGAATCAGCCAGCTGACAATTGAATTCTATCTAGCTAGTTTCGAAAATCCACCGTCAGAACTGAAGCCCTAGGTCTTCCTGGTCGTCGTTACTGTACTGACATCACTCAATGCCCTGAGTTAACTAAGCATTAATAAAAAAAATTATTTACATGTTGAATCAATTCTGAAGGTTATTTTATTATTGTGTTACACATCAAATACCACTAGTGCATTGGAAATTTCCAGACAAACTTCATCGTTTTGCGACTGGGAAGTTTATTGGAAATTTCCACTCCACTCCTGGTATTACCTACGATAAATATGCTGCGAACGATGACACACGAAGAGTCGACCTGACTCATTCGGGTCCGTACATCAATTTCACTTTCGCGAGCGCTTTCCATTGTTTACCGAAATACGCTGAATGAAGACGTACACGACGGCGCCCGAGGCAAGTGGCAATTTAACAGAGCTGTTTTTGCGAGTGGGCCGCCGTGGGGGGGGGAGGGCGGGAGCGGTCACCTCCCTCCCCCCGAGCTGGCCTAGAGGAAGATGGAGGCAGAGCGCGGTGGCCCGATAAGAGGCTAAACGGTTTAAAATAGAAAGGCGGGCAAGTAGATTGGCGTGCAGGCGGCCTGCCGCGCAAATAGACCCCGGGGCGGAATGACGAACGAACGGACAGATGGACAGATGAGGGGGTGGCCAGTGGTCGATTGGTCGAGGGAACGAGGCACGCAACAAGCAGATCCGTTTGAACTTTGACATTACAATCGCCGCGGCGGCGAGGGCCGCTGGCGCCACTTTTTTTCTTCTTTTTCTTTTTTTGTTTTTCGTCCCCGAGAGAGGGGGACGTGAGAAAGGGTTTGTGGTGGCATGTCCTCTGGCGGACAATATCCGCCGGTGCCCTCTGTGCAGTTCCACACTCACTGAATCGCTCAGTTATTACGGAGTTTTAGCACACTTTTTTCGTATCGACTTTATGAACTGCAAATCACGTTGCATTCAGCTATAGGAACTGATAATGCTAGACTTGAAAAAGAGTTTTATGCTCTGGTGGCATACCTATTGCACTCCATTATCATAATATTGTTAGACACAAACCAGACATGACAGAAAATCACAGATTTATATTAGTTGTGCAGTTATATGAGCTGTGTAATTTGGATTTCAATTATGTAGCCTAATATTTCTTTAACTAGCTTCACAGTAGATGTGTTTAAATGTGTCGCTCCTTGTGATGTCAAATACACCTTTTCCTATTTTAAACAGCGGTTTATAATACCATCGACAAATCCCAGTCGAAATAGCACATTCTAAATAAACCAGCAGTAATGAAATTGGACCGTTGGTAGGACCGTAGTATCCATATTCACATACTTAATTAGCACAAATTTTTACGTGCTAGCTCTGCGGTTTGCTAGCACGTCATCCACATTCACTAAATTGTTATAATATTAAATTTACTGCCATGCTTCATGAAGTAAAGCAAATGTTCGTACCTTACTTGCGCGGTTCGTCGTTGCAGTTCTAACGTCAGTCATGGCATCATAGTTCATAAGGTTCAGACATTACATATGTGCTAAAATTCCTTGTCATTTGTCATATCTTGCCTTACGTAATACACAGTTTCAACGTGCACTAATTGCTCCCACTTCAAGCAAAGCTCTTCTGGTGAATTTAACCTTGATCTTGGGGACGATGGCTACACTCTAAAACCGTCTTTACTCCAAACTCGCTGCCCCCTTGTGTGTCCTAAATAGTTATTTACTGAATTTATTTATCTGAGTAATAGATAATTCCAAAATATACAACTCCTACTGCTACCCATGTTTATTTATTTGCTTTACAACTCTCGTAAGGGAATTAGCCACATTTCATAGTCTTATATTAAGAATTCTCAATATCAAGAGAGGCTGCTTTTGTAAACGTATCCCAGATAGATAGATCTCGTTGTATCATTCTACTAGTTTGAAGATCAAGAGCTTAAGTGATTATATTCGACAGGTTGCTCTGGTAGATAGTTTCCAGCTGAGGTACAGTAATGTACTGGCTGCGCGCCATTACCCTTTCAGTAACTCCAAATTCGTCACAGGAGAAGGCGCCATAGAAGTCGAAGACCGACATAATAAAAAATATATTATGATTTATGTTAATATTAATTATAATTCTGATATTATTTTAAAGTAGTATTATATTTTCAAGGTTTGTTTGAATGATTTCCATAACAATACCATTAGACACGGGTTACCTTACTAAGTTTTCCCTGGTTCCCGTTAGCTACAATGCGTTGGTTACCCAAAAGTTCCAGCCAGACATCGTCAATTCCACCAGATACTTTTACATACTTGAGAATTTTTACTGTGCCATTCAACAAGGAGCGATAAAAATTCTTAGGGAACCTTACGTGTTTTTTCGAGTAATCCCAGTTAGAAGGGTACGGTAAGGCATGCTAATGATGATGGAAAATAATGAATAAAACAGGTAAAACTGAATACGACAATATTGGCATAGAACGGAACAAGCGAACTTGTTTTCAACCCAAATTACCTTCTGTTTTCATTCAATATTGTTCATTGTTCTACATTTAATACTGTTTACTTTTAATTATTACGTTTATGAACTGTTATTCCATTTGTTTACCGTTTGCGTTAAATTCGATATATTTGTTTGTATCATACTGCTTGACGAAACTTTAATTTTATGTAGGCCTACGAGGAATTATAAATGTTCAACTATTCACTTCATTGGACAATTGCCAGAGCGCAAAACCAAATAGAAATTATTTGCGAATCTTCCTAAAAGTTGCTTAGAATTCTGACAGTTGATTACAGTAAGCTACGTACATAGTCAGAACTTTAACACCAAAGCACGTTCTTGCAACTTCTGGCGTGAAGTTTTCTTTAGATGCAGCCATTTTTTTTTTAATGTCAGAATTACCAACGACCTCTGATGTTACAAAAAATCCTTTATAAAATGGCTTCTTACGATACAGATTATTACGTATTTGCCGTTTACTGAACGAAGAATTGCGTCATCACACATTCAACCAATCACATTCGAGCGAATCGTGTATGGTAGCGAACCGAACAGCCCACTACCGTTTACGCAAACACGCGCACACCGCTCATTTCAACAAAAGCCCACTACGAGGAGATACAAAATGAAAAACTGAGGGTCGAGAAACTGGCAAGCAGTGGAAAAGAGTAAAGAGAGGGTTGTGGCATAGAGAGTTCAGTGCCCCAGCAATGGTGAAGCTGAGAAAGCAGAGAGATACCGAGAAAACTAGAGAAGGTCGGATTGATGACGATTGCAGCTAGGATTGGTAGGAAGAGACACAAGGGATTGAAAGGTAATATGGAGGGAGAGCGCATAAGTGATGCGAAGGGTGGGATAGGATGATTTTGACCGAGGCGGATTGAATTGAAGCGAACGAGATGAACCGGGAGTAGAATTACCCGGGAATGTCCAACTCGGGGTGGTGTGGGACATGGGCGGGAGGTGCCAGTGGAGAAGAGCAGGGATTGGGACGGAGAAGAGCAGGGCTTGGGGTGCAGAAGAGCAAGAATTGGGGTGGATCGAAGCTGAGTGGGCCGAACCGGGCGGAGCGCGATGAAGTGGAGAGAGAATACTGGGAAGAGAGGGAAGCGAAAGTGGGGCGAGGCCGGGGCAAGTGGGAAAATGTTAGGAGGGGCAGAGGAACATAGCATGAGCAGCGAGAGTGTGAGCGGAAATAGGAAGGAGAATGGGAAGAAGAAGAGAAAGAGGGGCGGAGCGGTTAGGGGGAGTGAGAAGGGAGAAGCAAAGCGGGGCAGCGAGGAGGTGAGAGAGAAACGGAACAGATCGGGGATAATCGCAGAGGAGCGGTTTAGGGCGAGGCGGGGCGGGGCGGAGCGGAGTGAGTCAGTCCCGGATGGGGCGAGACGGGGCAGGGTGGAATGGGGTGGAGTGTGGTGAATGGGGTAGGGTAAGCAGGGCAGACTGGGAAGGGAAAGGGGCCAGAGTTGGGCGGGGTGAGGGAGCGTGGCTGAGCGGGGTCGAGCGAAGCGGGGCGAGAGACGGGGAGCTGCGAAGCGGTGCGATGTAGAGCGGGACTAGGCGGAGAGAGATGGATCGGGATGGAGTGTGACAGAGGGAACGGGGGAGGGTAGGTTAGGAGGGTTTGGTCGGAGCGGCATGAGATGAGGCGGGGCAGAGAGGGTCGGAAAGGGGGATGGGGTTGGGGGAGGTGAGGGTGTGGCGGAGCGAGATGGAGTGAGGTGGAGCGGGACTGAGCGCTGCGGAGCGAATCAGCTCGGGATGGTGTGTGACGGAGTGGGATTGGGGGACAATGGGCGGGGTGGGGGATCATTTGGGGCAAGGCAGAGCGAGACGGGGCGAGGCAGAGCGGGGTTAGGCAGAACACGTTGGGGCAGGACGGAGCGGGGCGGGGAGGAATTGAGCATAGCGGATGGGACGGGGAAAAATGAGGCAGGACGGAGCGGGACGAGAAGGGGGGCAGGTGCGCTGGGCAGGGTGGAAAGAGAGCGTGTCGGAGCGGGGTTTGGGGACGGTGGCCGGATTGAGGGGGCGTTCGGGGCGAAGCGGGGCGAGACGAGGCGAGGCAGAGAGGGGCAGAGATGAGGCAGAGCAAGTTGGGGCGGGGCGGGGCGGAGAGGCGTTGAGCATATCGAAGGGGCGGGATGAGGTGAGGCAGGATGAGGCAGGACGGCGCGTGATGGGAAGAGGGTGGCAGGTGCGCTGGGCAGGGTGGAAAGAGAGCGTGACGGAGCGTGGTTGGGGGAGGCGGCCACGGCGCGAGTGGCGGGCGAGGGCACTAGAGAGCCCTCGCGCGCGGAGAGCCCTCCTGCGAGATGCGAGTACACAACTGCGCTGCCGCCGCGCGATCCCCGTGCGCGCGTTACGCCCCCTCAATGCGCCGAATAAGCCCCGCGCGCGCCCCGCGGAATCACTGCCATAGGTGAATCGCCCTGTTCAAATATAAAAGGCCTATTTTATTTTTGGGAAGCTGTCGAGGCTTGGGGTTTTTAATGGCTCAATATTTCGTCGTTAATAATACACTCGTTATTCAGTTCCACTGCATCAATTGGTTCGAGAATATGTGCTATCATCTAGCGGCATGAGCGCATATTCCATTACAATATCTCGTACTGCACAACAATAATTGCCTGGTTCTTTTCAGATTGTTCTAAAATTTCTTGACGTTTAATCATTTTATTTCCCATAAACAGTTGCTGCCTGCGAGTGTATTATTGTGAAGCTGTATTTTACTTTAAAACTCTTATACATTAAAATAAATGGTATTCGTTGATATCTTAGATTGAATCTATCAAACGTTAAGAAGTTGTCGGGTCCCCAAGACTTCTTTATAAAACAACATCATACCTTACCTTACACGTTATTATATTTACAACGTACAATATTCATGAAAAGTTAGATATTTTTTCAGTAGGTGTAGGAAGAAATATGGCACCAAACTGCATTATTTTTGGTCACTGCTCTTTATGAAGAACACACAAAATGTTTTATGAATAACTGAAAATGTGCTATGAAAATGTAAACCATTTTTGCATAGCAAAACAAGCACAGCCGAAGCGCGTAAAACCTCACTCAAACAATAATAACGGTATACTAAACTTTAGCTATGACCTTTAACTATAATCTTCGGTAATGCTAACGTTCAAAATGTATTCGAAATAATTCTTACACGCTTAACAATTCCGTGTCGTTTCAGAAGAACAATTTCAATATCTGAGTTATCTTAAACGTTTCTTTATGAATTACATGTATTATGTTTCTTCTACAGCAGTTCAGCACTTTGTACTTGTTTATCCTGCATTCTAATGAATTGCAACTCCATGCACCATTAGGCAATTTTTTATCTATCCCATTCGCTTCATTTCCTGGCTACTGGCTCTCCTTCACAAATCGAGAAAATATCTCGAATCTTAACACAGAACGTTCATAGCTTCTTTCTCATATTCCAAGACGAGAGTGAATATAGCAATATATACTAAAATTATTCAAACGGCGATGAAAATGTTGAGTGTAGCTGCACCTCACAGCTGTTTAAACCTTCACCCTTTAAATGCATCTTCCAAGCAACACATGAAAAGCAGTGACCTTTGAATGCGTAAACATTTATTTTCAAAACTTTCTTGTCCATTTACATCAGCAAGCTTTTGTAGCTTTATTTTGTTGCCGGTCAGTTGCGCGAAATGTTCTCTCCGTCGACGCCAAACTGAAAGTGAAATACAATATCAACACTTGCGGAGAGGGTTCCGAAGTTGGTCTCGGGCGAGGATTTCCTCAAGTCCTCACGATGGTTGAGGACGCCGCCATCGTCACCTCTCGACGCAAACAGAGGACGAGCAAGTTCTGCAAAGCACTCGGAGGTCGACGGGCTCTTCCGGCGTGGGCGTGGATTATAAACTGATGTCCAACGGCACCGCAATTTACACTGGATGCATCGACCAGCATCCCATGTACACAGGGTCAAAATTGTAGATTAGGTTGTTGAATATAATTTAAGAATAAGGTTTTGCGACTAAACTGTTGTTGAGTTTACATGTTTTTTTCAACACAGATATTACATTCTTGTTTGGTGATTCAGTTATTAATGATGCATTCGTTCATTTTGCAACAACACAATACACCATATTAAAACGGTTTTCTTATTTATTGGCAATTTTGGGTCGAGTGCTTTCTTTGCATTTACTTTCAAGATATTATTTCGAGGCATTAGTTTCAGGCATCTTTACTAGCATTTTCCTAGCATTAACCGTCAAGGCGAACGTTTTAATTTACAAAAGAAAATAAATAACAGTTTTTTTTAATTTTCCCCCCGCAAGAAAAGTGTAGTGGATAATGAAAACAAATTTTTATTACTTTTAGTATGTTTCAACGAGTTAACGAGAAAATCTGTACTGGTGAGTTACTTGGTATGTGTTCCCTCTTACTTTTGAAATCATTTTTGGACGCATTGCGCCTAGATCCTTTTGCATAATATATTATTAATGAATAAGGACTTAAATATCAACCCAGAGAGGGAAGTACAAATTTCCATTAGAAACGGACCAAGATAATATGATGGGATGTCATTACGAAAAATTCTTCATAACCAATTTAGATATTTCTATTGTAGCGATATACAGAAGCACTGAAATTTCAGATCCCGTACATTTACACCAACCAAACACATACATTTCAATGCAAAAAAAGAAAGGGAATCAATAAGCTAAGTCAACACCGAGAACAGTTGGTTCCGCGTTTTTGTTGACTCATGGGCTCGATATGTGTTAACTACATTTATAGCTCCTGCCTCGCATGCGATGGTCGGATGCGACGCGCGCATGCGACACGTGTATGCGCAATAGTCTGCGCTCGCGTTACGCGACGCGGGACATTCATCTGCCAGCAAGATTTGCAGGACGCGTCGCGGGTCGCCCTCGCGGCCTCCTGCAAATCCATTAATTCCTCGACACGGCCGCCTGCCTGCAAAGCAAATACGCGTTCACCAGCGAGCCCACCAGCCCGCTCGCCCGCCCCTTCCGTCCCCGCCCGGTCTGATTCTGCGCGCCGCCGATAGCCCGCCGGGGCCACGGAGCCTGCACGTCCAACCCGAGAATGGACTGCACGCGAATGGGATGTAGCCTCGGGATGGAAGTCGCGTATTCAGTCTGAGGTCAACTTGACTGACCTCACGGCTATGGCCATTTCAGATATCGTGAAATAGATTGTTTGTTTTTAATTAACTCTGTACAACTAAGCCTCAACTTGTGTTATTTTAATATTAAACATAAAAAAATTATTTCACGTCTTCAGTTTACCGTTTCAGTTCAGATATTGATGCGGTTACAAAATGATTTGTTAATTTTGTTCAACAGCGCACCCTCCGTCACACCAGCACACCAGCTTCCCCGTTCATTTTGATTCTGCCCGCCTCCCATAGTCCATCCGCGCTTCAGGAAACCTGCGATAGTTCCGAGAATGGTATTCCCAGTGATTTCGCTTCGGGATGGGTTTCGAATTCAGTACGAGGTCAACGTAATGTCTCTCACTGTAACGGAAGTCGCAAATAAAATTTTGATTTTCCATTCTATTCAGGTGTGGACCAAATTTGTGTGTTGTTGCAATAAACATTATTAATATATTTTCAGTCTTCAGTTTACCAGATCAGCTCTTGTATTTTTGGCGTCAGAACATGAGTTCTTGATTTTTGATATTCCCGTGAACCTCACAAGCTTCCCCCCCCCCATTCTGATTTTGCCTGACACCCTCAGGCCGCCCGGGCATTGCGTTCTGCTCAAGAATGGACTGCATATCGCCACAGGAATGAAAGTGTGGAACTCAATCGAAGGTAAACTCGACTGACCTCAAGCGGTGCACATTTTCTTAGCGTTGCGATATTCTGACGCCTTTTGTCATTCTGAAAATGGATGTGTAGGAAACAAGTGAGATAGTTTAGCTGAGTCTCAGAAACCACTGTCATTAGCTTTATCCCAGAAAAAAGCGATTCTGAAGACATTCTTTCTGAAACGTGGCCATAAAATGTCACTTTGCTGTATTATTTCATTTATTAAAATAATACGATGATACGTTCTTTTTTAATTGTACCTGTTTATTACGTGAAAAATTTCGTTTCACAGCTCTAATATCAACCGCATGTGCTTTTGAAACTCATATTTATTCGTAAATTTAAAGTAGAACCTACTTACAAGTAGTGTAGTTTCATTTCTAGGAATGAATGTGCAAAATATTGAATTAAATAGTTTATTTATTGTAAATATA
This sequence comes from Gryllus longicercus, assembly GCA_038098605.1. Classification (NCBI taxonomy): domain Eukaryota; kingdom Metazoa; phylum Arthropoda; class Insecta; order Orthoptera; family Gryllidae; genus Gryllus; species Gryllus longicercus. The sequence goes on from JAZDUA010000004.1 coordinate 4,435,305, forward strand.
TGTAAGTAAGAAAGAACCAAGTAAGTACCTTTTTCCCAAGAAAATACTCTTCCGATTACGAATTTACAAAAAAAAGTGACTTTTTTAGTACATATATTGTCTACTGTGGACAATAGATGCATATTTCAGTTGCTCGGGTATGTGTATGCAATTTTAATTACTGTTGACCCTCCAATTACTGTCACTTCACTCATTTTCTTAACTGATGAATGTCAAGGAAATGGTTTGTTTTCTGTCGCTTGTGAAAGAAGCACGTAGTAATGTGAAGTTCTGAGCAGAAGTGATAATTTCAAAAAACAGTATCATGGAATATAAGCAAATTATCGACTCACTTAATCTTTTTACACAAAAAATTGATAGTTGCTGTATCTAAAAGGCAACAGATGTGTTTTGATCAGTTTACAATATTGGGATAATTGAGTTTCTATAGGGAAGGAAGTACAGATTTGGAGAAATAGCCTTGCTGAAGAAAATATGAAATTAATAGATAATCCAATGCAAGCATTGAACAAGAGGTATTAAGAAGTTCTGCGGTAGTCTTTGGGAGTCTCACGATAGAGGCTAATAAATACAAGTGCACTACACGTGTTTTGCAATTAAGTTAATTCAAGCAGATTTTATACATTCTGTCAAAAAGGTTTTATGTTAAGCGCGCAATAAACATGAATGTAATGTATGTAAATATGTCTAAGTCAATAAATCTAAGCCAAACACTTTTTGAATGAAACGGATTGAACAAGAAATTACAAATCACGCATCATATCAAGACAATGGTATGCGTGAAGAACACAACAAAATGAATAGTAACGAAACTAAATAGTAAATCGCAGTAGCAGCAGGTTTTCTGGGGAGAGGTGACTCGTTTCTGTTAGTATTCAATTTAAAAATTGAACAATCTGCTGATTCAAAATTTCATGGCGTAATTCTGACAGAGAGTATTTTGTGATTAATCTACATGTAAAATGGAGTAACCGATTACATTAGTCCATGAAAACAGAAACTACTTAAATGTAATTTACGAATCTGCATTTGATGTTAGGTAAGATTATTTGAAGTAATGTATATAAAGTAATTAATATCGTACAAATAAATTTTATGTTCATATTTTGAGATTTTTCTGGAGTATTTTGGTCGCAGATAAATACATTGTGTAATCTGATGATTTTAAGTGCGGAAAAACCTCTCTCAAGTAATTTGGTTAGATTTTTTCGTCCTTCTCCGCATGATCGCTAATTTCTTTTGCATCCCGTTTATTCCTCCTGCACCGCCTCACTGCCAAGGGCATCTCAGCACCGCTACTCGCCGCTTGTGCTCGTTTCCCGTCCCCTCCCCCCTCACTCCGCTCGACGCGAATGTCGACAAAATGACAAGGTCATCTGCACGGGAGGTGACGAATAACTTTTAGGGCTGCCCCGCGGCAAGTCCGAACGGGCACCGTGTTCTGAAAACGGTACCATCAGCCGTGCTCACACCTCGTTCCACTTGCCACCGCGCCCATTGATTCATTATTTCGTGTTTTCGGGAGCGTTTATATGCTACGGGCATTAGTCCCGTAAGAGTAGTGCATGTTTTATCACGGGAGGTGGCGATGTTTTCTCCCGCTGGATGGTGAGATGCGGCATCGAGCAGAGTGGGGCATAGTATAGTTTTCATGATAATTAAAAACTAATGTCTTAAACGTATATGTTGTCGCAAATAATTACAACCAATAGTAGTTACTTATAACTATTAAATGTTTCAGAATTCGTTCGTTGTACATTCACAATTGATATATAATTTAGATACTTACTTTACTCAGCGCTATATTGGCAGGGATAGTAGATCCGAAGGATTGGAGAGGGAAGACAAAATTCTCAAAAATATCATTATAAATATGGCAGTCTTTTAAACGTTTAGGAAGAGGGATGAGGAAAACTTAAAGTACAAAATCAGGGAAAAAAATTAAAAGATTTTGCTCGAAAAAAATCAATTTTTTATTTTAGCAATTTCCTAGTATTCTTTGTTGATAATCAGCAAATGGAAATTCAGGAAAAAAGAAGTTTGAAAAGTATCTGAATTCTTATCTTTCTGATTCTATACATTTTTACATCATGTTTTTCAAGATTTTATTAGTAATTATTTTACGAGAACGGAACAAATACAACAACGGAACGGAATAAACGGAATAAATAATATAATGTCATTCTAATTCCATGTAAAATCAATATTAGTTTCTGGGTTCTTGGGAGGGTCTTGATTTCTGTAGTGACCCAACCACTCAACCTTCCTTGTCTCTTCTTCCAACCAACGGGCTCGACCGCGAAAGCCGAGTCAAGGCCACATGCCGCAAAGACGGAGAATGTTGTGCGCCACTGCTATAACAACCACAGGAAAGTCTGAGGCGGTGCACAACATCAAATAACGTGACAGAAACAGCGGCGTTGTTACAAAGAGCAGGGGGCGTTCTGCTATTTTGCACCATTTTAGACGTGACATCAATTAGAAAATTTTATAGTTGGAATTGTGTAATTATTTATTTAAATTTATTTTTCAATTATTCTAAATTACATACAGTTTTTAATATATTATAAATAAATGTCATGAGCAAATATATTTTTATTTCTATTAAATAATGTATAAACTATTCCATAGTTGATAATTTTATATTTAATTTAAGATGCAAGGTTGATACGATTAGTTTGGCCCCGGGTGACACCAACGAAAGCTACGCCACTGGTCAGAAATTTCTATTTACACAATACTACTTTTAAAATATAAACAAGTACCGTTTGCAGGTAAAAACCTCAATAGTTCAATGTAAAAGATGGTGATGTTCCCCCGAAACTAAAAATATTACAAAATTAACCATTGAGGAATATTATTTGCCCCATGTCCATGCGGTTAGCTCAAGTGTAATTTTCGTTGGACTCTTTGAATTTTTAAAAATTGTAAAATGTATAAATAATAAGAGGAAGTATGTGATTTTTGTCCGCTTTACGTATAGCCAAGAATTCATGAAAAAAGCAAAATAAAACAAAAGCAATATAAACAAATCATCATTTCAAAAATTTAGGTGTTGTGGTGCGTTATCGTTGGCATCTTTCATGAAATAATTGTAAAGGTTGTCATTGCCAACAAAAGTTTGTTGGCAATGACAACCTTTACAATTATTTCATTTCAAAAATTATTCATTTTTACTACTCATTATTATTATTGTTATTATTATTACTGTTATCGCTATTAGTATTGTTATTATTTTCATTATTATTATTATTATTATTATTATTATTATTATTATTATTATTATTATTATTATTATTATTATTACTGTGAGACCATACAGTTTTATCTTTTTTATAAGAGATTAAAAATTCAAATATAATACTACAAAAATCACATAACTTTCGCCCTAGCAGAGAATTTTTAATTTAAAATATAATTGAACAAAACTGTAATAAATCTGGAGACTTGATTGTGCATCAGTGACATTCAATATGTATAATAAAAAAAATAAAAAAGTAAAGGATTTCGTGTTAAATAATTGTTGTCGCTCTCACACTTTTGTATTTTACGATAATACACCTTTCCGCACGTTTTAATATCAGTAGTGGTTTGCCTCACACACAAAGGAAAATTACATTTATGAACACCAAACATAAAAGAGTAAAAAATGAAACTAATTACTGAAAACTACAAAATGAGATATACGTATTTTCTATTTAAATAATTTGGTGCTAGCTAAGAAAGGTATTTATTTAACTACTAAAAATAATATATACAATTATTAATTCTGTTTTATAAGGACTCTACGTTTTAAATACCAAAATGAAAAGTTATACTGTACTTGTGTTTGGTATTTACTCCGGAGATGTATTATTCTTTGATTTTTTTTAGCGGAGTACTTAAATATCACAAACCAAATTGCTACGTTACATGTGTTCACGTGTCAAAGACTATTACAAAAGTAAACTAGTGATGCTTCAACAGTACTTACTTTCACATATTATTTGTAACGGTTTTATTATTATAACACTAGCTGAACCCATGCAAAACTTTCGCTGCAGTTAACTTGAATATACGTATATGTTTGGTACTAAATGAGGGGCTGTTAACCTGATAGAAACACAAGATTGCAGAGGGAGAGCAGTATATTCCCGAAGTAAATATTTTAAATTTATAAAGACAGGCTCCTAAAAGCTGATTAAGGAAATAAAGGCCAGATACGAATTATTTAGGGATATTCTTATTCATTTAAAACTCATATATGCGAATCCATCTAAAGCGCAACCCTTTAATTCATTAAAGTAAACTTTTCATTCGTGAAGTTTATCTGACTAGACATAAATTACATACTCCTTACCTGTGTTTCTCTGCCCCTACATTTCCATACATTCCTCTAAGAACATACAGTTACCCTATTAGAAATAATGATCTCACATACCATCTCGTTCAGTTCAAATGTAACCGTTGCGTGTATTGCAGAACAAGTCTCGTTTTCTTGCTACTTAGATCTATTTTATAGTCACGTTTCTGTTGGGTAAGTATTTAATCATTGGGAAGTCGGCAGGTGAATTCTGAAGCCGGAAAGAAAAAAATCACAGGTTATCAAATATTTTGATGCGTAGTTCAATTCACTAGAAAGCAAGTAAATAGGGTTATATGAAAGAAAATATTAAAATTACATATAAAATAACTTAACGTTTAATCAATGAAGTCCATTTTTTGGTGAGGTATCATTGGAAGTGTATATATTTACTTATGTTTTTAGTTAATCGAAACAAAGACGTCGATTTTTTAATGGTTCATGAGATCTGGTGCATGAAGGTGAATAAAATTGACAAGAATGAGACCAATCAACCTCGTGACTTCCATGCTGCATGTCAGTTCACGGTAATAAAACAACATAATAACAAAACTGCATGTCAGTTGTTAATGTTGATGACGATGATCTAAAGCTGATTACCAATTAAATAAAAACGTTGGTAAAAAAAATTAACATGAGTGCATTATGGCAGTTCGAGTGTATTAACACTGCATTAGCGTCGGGATGAATGGGGGATGTTCACGCAACCCACCTCTCCCCCAAACGAAAGAACACATGACCTACGCTTCCACGTGAGTGGCACGGCGTCCCTCAGGCATTGACCCTTCCTCCTCCCCTCCCCTTCGTCGTACCCTCGCCACCCTTCCACAGAGCACTCTGCCGGCGCCCCTCGCCAGCGCAGCCTCCGCCGCCTCCCCTGGCGCCACTCCACTCTCGCCCGGTCAGGGCTTCTCCCCCTCACCCTCCTCACCACCCCTAACCCCCCTCACCCCCGTCCTCCCACCGACCCTCCCCCGGGCCATGGGTCAAACGCAATACGTCATAGCCGGCGCGACTACACCGCGCCCTCCCGCATCAGGCCGCACGTCCATGATGTACTCGGGACACTATCTGCTAGAGAAGCGGGCTGCCGCCCGCGGCGTGGGCTTTTTCTCGCTTCCGCTTTTCCTAAACGATCTCGCGCCCGTCGCCGTTAGGTATATACGGTTATCGAGGGCGCATTGTGGCGGAGCCGGGCTGTAAAACAGGAGCGGCGGACGACGGGACTGGGACCTATAGCGTCGGCGGCAGTGTAAATTAGCGGAACGATAATTATGATACGTTCATGTCGACATTGATGGGAGGTAATTAGGATGACGGCGGGCGATAATGTTGGCGGCGCCGCTCAGCCAATACCCCGCTCAGCCTTCTCCTTTGGGAGCGGCGCCCGGGGGAAGGGTGCGGGGCGGGGGCGGGGGCGGGGCCGGCGGAGCGATGGGGTCGCGGGATTTCTGGAGCGCCAGGGCGGCTAGTGCGCCTCGCCACTGCGGTCCCGAACCCGCCCTCGGACGGCCTCGCTTAGCAGGGCGGAATTCTCCCGGCGCACGGGGTGGTGGGACCTGCAGTGCCGGAGACGGTGAGGGCGGAGACGGTAACGGGGCTAAAGGAGGGGGAGGAACCTTTGAGTAAGTTGGTATTGATGCCGTCCTAGTCAACTACTAGAGTCGTTTGTCCTGTAAGTGTAGTGCATTTTATGTCCGTGGAGGTTTAGATGGGGATAATCCGTTGATTCAGAGAAGTGTGCCTTTGGGATGAGTATTCATATCGATCACGTCAACTTCTTGAGTCATTGCTCCCGTAAGTGTAGAGTATGTTACAACCATGGGAAGTGCCGGTGTTCCTCCCCCGCTGTATAGTGAGATCAGATTCTGACCTCCACGTCCACTTCCGGGGTTTCCATCTTCAGGTATCTCCCCTATCGGTGCTCCGTCTCAGTCGGCCAAGATCTAAGCTGGCAACTGATATACAGACACGTATGGTAGTGCGGTGCTGGTAAGTGGAAGTCTTCGTGTTAGTCGGGATGAGAGCATTCGGATGAGAAAAGAAAAATTCCGAAAGTTTATGATTCGCTAATTCGAGTAGAGCGCTATACATCATTAAATCATTATACATTCTTCCTTCCTACGGCGTTAAAATTCAGAGCTTCAGCCTGAATTTCAGTACTGCAACAGTCTTTGAAAGACGAAGCGAATGAGCTAGTATTTTGAGGAGAGAGAATTAAGTCATCTCGGCTTAAATTATTGTGAGGGATGATTGCAAAGATTGCGCCACCAGTGGTTTAATTTTGGCTCCGATATTATTTGCGACTTAATTGGAGGAAACGATGCGAGGTCGTTTTCAAAATTACCTATTAAAGCAGCTGGTCTCTGGAACTTTCTTCTGCGAATTAACATTATACGACCTAGTTAGGGTCAACAATCCTCGGCAACTAAGTCTGAAACCTAGAACATTTGAGATTACAAAAGTACTTTTGCAGTCATGCAACTACGATGACTTACTAATGTCTTACTATGTGGTAAATTGAGTTAAAGTATTCAATCCAAATTATAAAATAAGAATATAAACATAAATAAATAAATAAATAAATATAAATGTTAAATAATGAAAATATTGAATTAATTAACAATTTTTTTCCGAAACGACATATTTTCTCACTTCAATCAATTACTACGAAATAGAACTCGTTTCCAGTTGTAATTTAATGATTGTGGGTACTATTTTCAATTCGATGTTCTGAGTGATGTGTCAAAAGAAAAAGAGAAACTTAATACTGACACCGCGTTAAATACAATTTGCAGGTTGTTCATTTGCAGAAGCCAACGGCAAAATCCAATTAAATTACAATTCAATCGGATTTTACCAAAGCCAGACGTACGTCGGACAAAGGAATGCATTTATTTGATTGAATTCTTTTGGTTTGGGCAACAAGTTATTCAGTGTTTTTTTTCCTGGAACGGATCTTCACCATTCCCAATTTTTGATGAGGGAAGTTCATAAATAGTGAACGAATTACTTCAAATTTTATATTGGTTTTTGACGAGTTTTTTTAAATGTATAGATAAAAAACGGGAACGGACCACTTTATTTATAATTTATTTCACGTATTTTACGATGATATTGAGTTATTAAATACACGTGACATTACTCGTAAAATATTATTAGTAAATATTTTGTGGCTAGTAAGTCTTTGTCTTCCTAACTTCATTTTCCTCAACATAATTGTATTGTTCTTGGTAATCTTGTCATTTTTGTTGTTGTTGATGTTGTTCTAGGTGGTTGATGTTCTGGCGTTAACCATCAGTTTGGTTTGTTCGGGTGGATTGTCTATTCTTCTTTGCTTGATTTTCAATTCTACTAACCGCATATGTCACATCCTAAAATTCCACAATACAGACATGCCATTCCCTGTAAGTAAATAAGTAGATGGCGTTATTAGAGGAGAATCTGAGTCTATTGGGCTTGCTATTCCTCCTAACTGCATTCCATAATTTAATACAAAATTTAATAAGTAGGAGGCAATAAAAATATCTATGCGATTTGGGAGAAGGGGTTGTTACATGTATGATAAGAACAAAAACGAAGGATAGAGTTAATGAAAAAAAACATTTACTAGATATTTTCGATTGTATTATTAACTTCGTAATTTACAGCACGGGCATGGTGTTCCATGTAAGCAAAAGTAACGCCATCCAGAGCAGTTGCTCCAGTCCTTGAATCTACACCTCCTTCGCACTGCGCGAGGAGCTGGGAGGTGCATTCAAGTGTATCGGAGGCGCCTCCAACACAGGGTCCTTAGAGACCTCTGGGCCGATTAACTCCGTTCATCAACATTCCTCCCTTCCCTTCCCTGTTCTGCCCTCCCGCACGCTCACGTCCCTTTCAGGCATAGGCCTCCCTCCATCTCCTGAGCCTTGGCGGAGGGGCTCGCACCGCCGCTGCGGTCATTGAGGCAAGTAAGCAAAAATCCGACCGAGAGAGGTTGCTCAACTGATGTCACTGCTGTGCCTCTGACGATGAGGTGCTGATGTTCGATCCCCGACAGTGGTAGGGATTTCGACACTGGCTTGTCAGCTCGGTCGAACTCAGTCGTTGTCTGGAGGAGAATTCTAGCTGACGGCTGTTCTGATCGGTAGTTTTCCATGGTTTCTCCGATCAATATCGTCCGAACATTGGAGGAGTATCCTACACACGGCCCATCAACCGCGCGTGATCTTTCCTTCCCATTCCTTGTCCCATCCTACCTCTTTCTTACACACACTTACCTATCGTCTTCCCTTATACTCACACTTACATGCACTTCACTACCACACATGCCGGGAGACCAGTCGGGAGCTTAGAGCTTGTCTCGGCTGAGGCTTTGCCCCTCTGGTGGGAGATACCTGGTTGGGGAAAAGCTCGTTAGCTGACGGGAGTCGGCGTCGGATCTCACCATCCAGCGAAGCAAGATCATCGCCACCTTCCGAGCAAAAACATGCACTACCCTTACGGGACTAATTACCTCAGCCATTGACGTGCCCGTAATCACTAGTAGTCAATCAATAAATCAGCAATATCTGCGGCACCCATCTCCAAAGACAGTAACGGACTGGTTGAAATATCCCAGGATAACAACATTTCCATTACAGTGAATCTGTTTGAAAGTTCCAAAAATTCGCTGCCCCACAATGGCGGATTTTTCATATTAGCTACACCACTAGATGAAATGCATTCATTGCATCGATTCTATCCACCGTCTGTTCTCATTGGCAGTTTTCCATGATTTCTTCGATCAACACCAAGCGAAGACCAGAGCAATATCCGTAACAAACGAGTAGCGAGTATCCGGGCTATGAGGAGCGCACTATCTTTCCTTCCCTCATCCACAAGGATGAGGGAAGAGGATCTCTCCTCTCACTTTACACACACACACTGGTCGATTGGTGTCTTTGGAGATGAGAGCAGTGAATACTGCCAGAATGCGCGTGCACTACTCTAAGAGACATGTCGGAAGAGCAATCGGGTTCTTTTAGTTAATCCTGGTTGGGACGGCACCCCGCTGGAGGAGATACCTGGAGAGAGGATAACCGTGCAATCCGTTATGTAGGTCACGGCAAGGTCTTATGTTTCAGAGGGAGAGAAATACCTCCCGCGGTATAACATGTACTACAAGTACAAGACTACTGACCTAAATAGTTGTCGAGTCCAAAACATTAAATACTCACTGAGTCACTCACATACTTCATGTAATCATTGAATGAGAAATACGCACGAACCTGTCCTCCAGGGTGCCGTAGCCAAGCATCACCCACGTGAGACAGCTAGTACCTTCACCCACGTGACCCAAAGAACGCCTGAAAAGACGCGGCACGACGCTGCTGTGCGGCAGACAACAGAAGCGCGTCGCTGAAGAGGCGCGGGGCGAGATAGCACGGGGAGATAACGGCCGCGATGAAGGCGGCGGTGGCGCTTCGCCGGTAAAGGTGCAACTTCACCTGCAGGGCGTCTTAATTAGGTCGCTGTTAATTGTGCTCGTTTCTGGAGTTAAGGAATTGTGCGGCCGCGAGCGGGGGAAGGGGGGGGGGGTAAATGCGCGCGGGAGGTAGAGGGGGAAGAGGGTGGAAGTTTCGCGATGCCACACCGGCCGCAGCTCTATCCGTTTTGCTTTTGTTTCGTCTGGGGCTCTCGCAGACGGATGCGAAGGTTGGTGCCCCTGGGAGCGCATCCGCAGGGAAGATGAAGAAATGCGCCTCGGGGGAAAATGTCGACATTTGTGCGCTCGCGGCTCTGCTCCCTGACGAATAGTGTGCTACTTTCATAACTCAGAAGGTGGCCCGTGCAACAACATTCGTTAATGATGCTGTGGACTTTTTATAAAGATTGATGAAAGAAGGGATTTGAGAGATCAATGCTCATTCTAGCCACCAAGGAATGAAATTCAATACATCATGTTCATTGATAACATATTTTTAGTTTGGAAAATGCTGCTACAAGTAAACTTGAGTAGATATCTGGATGTAATGAAACATTTACAAAACTCCGAAAGTTTCAGGGTGATAATACGAATAATTTTCTGTAAGTAACAAATGGGTCGGAACATGCAAGAGCGTAATTCTGATATAATACTTAATTTTCCCCTGAATTAATCACCAGGAGATAACTTATAGGGTTAAAGGAAGAACTAAACCGGCAATTAGACTTAAAAAACAACAGGTAACGAGCTGGATGATAGACCAAGGAGAATATAAGTTAAAAAAAATATTTTCTTCCAAATATTCTCTAGGACTATACCACTACATTAAAATCAAATACACATTTTTCCGGGATTAAATATCAAATGTAAAACACGTTGAAAATAAATGCTGTTATCAAATGATGACTGATCTGTATTGCGTGAATTATAAAAAGGAGACGTAAGTTTATGAGTGGTTCACATTTTATTTACAAGCGTAATAAACTGTCCGATTTCGAAACTTCGAAGAATTACAAAAAACACTGCACCAGCCTGACTTTCGATATGATCAAACGATTCCTATCTCTGTGTTGGTAGTAACGATTATCGCGAATGGCCTGGCACATATTCCACTACACGCAGTTCGCTGGCACAGATGCAGCGCAGGGACAGGGACAGCAGGGTCCGCCCAGAACATTCCGTCCTCTCGCCGCCTCCACCCCCACCCCCACCACCACCCGCGCGAGTGGGCGGCGTCCGTACGCACCACGATAACAAAGCATTGGACGCCGTCCAATTTACACCGCCCCCCGGCCGCGCACGTCTTTTTACCCGGACCCGGAAACAGGCGAGGACAGCGCGCAGCGCCACCTACTGCCAGCGCGGACTTGAGGTCGCTGAACAAAAGAATACACACGGATTAATTTGGTTCAATTGGGTTGTCTGAAGTCACACTTTACGAAAGTGAACGACGGTTACAAAGTGAGATCAGTTTCGTTGTGTTATTAGAAAATATTTTTCTAAAACCATGACCTCCTACCGTAGCTACTAGAGAGTACATTTTGTGTAAACCCAAGGAGAGGGGGGGTCACTTGAACATTGGTCTAAAATCCATGACCTCTTAGTTTGGCTATTCGAGAGTGTAAATGGTAACTACTATTCTTAAGTGGGTGAGTGGGGGTGTAGAACCCTCTCGTATAACTCGTTCGAAAGAAAAATGTATATGTTCTTATTAAAAGATGATATATTTATTGAACGCTTAGAATTACAAATTTCGCCAAGGAATCCACTTTTAATCTCATTCTGAGACGTATATTTTCCTTCACAAGAATTCTTCTATACCCAATCAGCCAACCATTCTGACATCTTGAGGTGAATAAACAACTGAAAAATGGTCGCATCTTTGCCGCTAATGCGTTTCAAGCCCGTTAAATAAACAAGTACGAATATTTGTAACATTGCGAAAGCAAACAAAACAAAATTTTCCTACATAGACGAATAGGGAAAAAATACAAGCACTAAAACCACAATGAAAAACCTAGGAACTTCTGGGAAGAAGGGGTTATCAAAACCGCATTAGAAAATTTTGCAAATGCAAAAGAGGTACACATATCTTCTGCCATGGTTGTAGAGCACATGAATCAAGTGAACTAAAAGCAATATGAAGGTGGTGGCTTTCTTAAACCTCCCCATTCACATTTGTCTATATCTAGAGTTAGCTACTGTCAATGTCGTTGAATTTTATTCGTATTGAAATATCTTGAGATACTTATTTCCTAATTAACTATTATTTCGTCCGTATATTTGATGTGCGCTCTTGAGCCCGGACTGCGATACTATTGTGACTAGCCTTTGAAAGCAACTTTAACTCCCAATGAAGATAAAATTTCCTATCATTGATTATTAAATGAAATGTCTTTACTCATTTTTAATCAACTACATACCATTCAAAAATCTAAAAACGTGCCCAAAATTACAATTCTGGATACAACTTCAGTTTAAACAGCGGTAAACTCTAACTATATATTTTTATATATTTCATTTGATAAACCATTTTGTTAGTATTTATACCCATCTACTTAACAGAAAAAGATTGTGAATCCACAAGAAATAAAATATGTTTTGATCTAATGTTGATGATTATTCATTACGAGTTCATAATTTGCGTTATCCGTTATTGTTATAGAAAGTTTTTCACTACTTGATCATTTCGGAAAATAATTATTATTTTCAATCCCTCTACATGCCCTGCAAACATGAGACATGTGTTTTGAGATACCTCTACATTAAAATCATGAAAACTGATGACAGAGTTTTCTTTTAAATTGTTGAATCTACTACCATATTCTCACCTTACATCTCGTCAACTTTTTGCGGGGCATCTCTTTAAACGAGTTCTCACTCAGAGCTCGGGGTCAAATTTTTCTTCCGTTTCTCCTTTTCCATATTACGCAACGGGATCGATAGAGAGTCTCGAAATCGAGTGTTTATGTTAAACTGCCCCATCGCGAGATATAAACGTTCGGCTCGCTCGTTTATATGACCACATATCTCGCATGTGGTACTCGGAGAGGAACCGAAAAATGACGTCGATCGATTTCACGGTGGCCGCGCCGCTGGCCGGCGGGCTGGAGGGCGGGCGGAGAAACGTTTGGCTGGAAGCGCGTTCAGAAAGATATGGCGAGATGGCAAGATAAGCGGATTCACAAAGAAGAATAAAATGTAGTTTTCCAAACAGAATTTTAACTACGAATAAGCATAATAAGATCACTTTATTGAATAAAACAATACTCCCACTCTTTCTTCCATTATGGTGACTCCTGCTAAAACGATCCCCATGATGATGGTCCTCTGAACTGACAGTGAGTTTTTCATGAAGTCAGTCGATTTTTCAAGGAACAGTGTATTTCCTCTTCTAAGCGCACACTGGCTCCTCAGCCTGCAACGAGGCACATTCCATTGATTAAACTGTATTAGATGGATATGACTTTTGATTTTAAACCCTAACCCTACAAGAAGCTAAATGATGTTACTCTACACAATATTTCCCTGCGTGAAAACTGCTTGTCAGATTCTTTAAAATAGTGTATCTTGTGAGATTTATCTCGAAAGGAGGGAATAATTATCTTACAGAGATAAATATTTTGCACACTATGCAAACGGTTCGGATGACAGACCAAATCTGGGAACAATATGTTTTTTATACAATAGAATTAATTAAATAAGCAATTGCTTTCCACTTGTGATAGACAAGTTGGGAATGAAGTGGTATGAATGACAATATATCATCACTTGCGTGGAAATAAGTGCAAAAATGGGATATCTAAGTATGTTTTTTGTATATGATTTGTGGGCGTACAATAAAGCTTTCTCTATTCTGCAGTTTAATTGTAAATAGTAATGTGATATAAAAAGAGCACTTCATTTCAGAATGCTCATCCTGATGCAACTTTCCTTATTCATATATCCTCCATTTAACATTCTAACAACAACAGTGTTTTTACGGAATTATTAGCAACCAAATCAAGCAGTTTCACTTCAATTTTAATCTTTTCAGACCATCGTTGTTATTACGAAATCTCAATAAGATACTTCAAATGATATATTATACATCTTGCACCATCCTTCTATCTCATCTTTGCCGGTCCAGAAGGCCGAGATCGTTGAGGCAGTAATGCCGTATTTTCATCCGTCTTTTCATCCGTCTTTTCATCCTTTATCATCACCATATAATGTTATATTCACATTGTCATATTTACCATAAATTTATGTACAATAGTGGTCCCTAATGACCTAGATGTTGATGCGACCTTAAATGAAAAAATCTCATCTGTCTTAGATCTTTCTGTTTCAGTCCTATTTGTTTGGAAGTTTCGCGTTCGTTTCTTCGTATTAATATGTTTTTTTAACTACATTAACTTTGTACCGATTTTAATTAGAGCACTTACGAATACACAACACTAATTCATCTAGTTTACATTGTATTAAAATTGTTTTTAAATATACTGCGACAGATCACACATTTGGTGAATGATGTGACTGGAAAAACAACTGCTGCTTACAATAACCAGCCAACTCAGGATATAAACCGAGAAGTCGCCGAAATGCCGACCGTTCACGTAGTCCAATGAGAAACGAACAGGAAATCGTTGTGCCGATACGAAGAGATTCATTCGTTACGCGGAAGGCCACGGGTGAGGACGGTTGCTGGAGATTTGAGGCGTGCACTGGCTAATCCACAAAACGAATCGAACTGCATCTTACGAAGTGGAAATCTATACTGAGGTAAGTATGGTATTTCATATTAAGGAATAACAACGATTCATGAATTAAAAATACAATAGGAATTGTACTGTGAAATGAAACAAAACGTGCACGAATCTAGAAATGATGCAATAGTTTTATGTCTTATTTTGTAAAATTACAACTGAAAATCATTATTATAATTGAATGGGTAAAAACCAGTCGGTGTAAGGGACATTTTATAAATTCTGAGAAAAACGTTTTTATTTTACGCTATATTTAAGTGGCAATGTATTTTCATGGTTTTAATGAACAATTGAAATGTTGTGGATTTAAACAATGAAACAAACCACGGCTCTACAATGATATTGACTTAAACTGATTTTTCTAAATTTATAAAATGTCAGTTATACCGTTCTGGTTTTCACCCACTCAATTGAAACTTATGATTACCTTTAGAATAGTAATTTATTGGTATGAAATCTGCGACTTGCATCATCAGTAACTGAAGTGCCCACGATAGAGGAGAGGCCGGCGACCGAAAAGTCAGAATATACACGAGGTGACTTCAATAAAGAATATGACGAGCAAGCCACCACATAAGGAGTTTATTGAAGGGGAAAAAGCGCATTATATATTAAAAGCGAGATGGTATTGCAGGTATACAGCATAATCACGTCGCAGGAACTGGATTAGCTGTCTAGTTCTCCTTTATTTCATCGCGACAAAAACTTATTATTTATCAATTTTTTAGGTTATTTGAAGTTATACAGTCACAAACTGCGATTGTTAACTTGGCAACATACCCACGTGCTAAATTCATAAGGAAGAGTGAAGGCCAAAGCCAGACCCTCAAGGACGTTTACCAGGGGGAGCACTCGCAAATGAAAACCGTTACACAATCGGAGGACAAAGGAGGAGCTTTCGTGAATTATTCGTAAAATTTGTAAAATCTGAGACAGAGGGTAAAAATGGTGATTTCAAAAAGAAATGTCTGAACGCGTTATGCTTGCATAATTGTAAATAAAATTAGCTGGTTAGTTTTGTAAATAATATTTATAAAGTTATACAGGGCATGGCGCACTGTATATTTTTAGCACACCAGTGCCAAACTTTCTCAGCGCAATTCGGATCTTGAATTTATAAACTACAATTGTGCACGACACAAATGTAAAGTATAGCTTTCGTTATCTATTGTTAAATTAAACTTAGGTTCCTATGGTAGAAAAAATCTTGAAAATTATATAATATTTAGATCCAAGCTGACATTTTAGTGGAATTCCATATTTAGGTTTTGAAAAAGAGAGTAATTTCATTTATGGTGACTATGTATTATTTACGAGATTTTTATTTGAGTAGTGTGCAAAATTGGTGTCTTTTATACTTCTCTACTGGAAGGAAGTAACTTTGTTATGTATTTTTTGTGTCTGTAATCTGTGTGTATAAAAAATTTTACGAGGTAGTTACTCTCTATGTGAGTCAGTGTTATTATCCGTAATTTGGTTCTCTAATCTTACAGGCCAACTCTGAGACATTATAATTCTATATATTTGTTTTCTATCAACTCGGTGCATTCTGTCCTCTCTAATTAAAGTAAACCTCTGGTTAGTGATATTTTTTTAGAGACCCACACTATGTTTAGGACCCAATGCGACTCTCTTTTCTAAATACGGAAGGGCTTGTCAATCCCAAAAACAGGGAAGAAGGTGAAGAAGTGCGGGTAGCGAAGACTCAATATTTACGAAATCTTTAGAGGTTAGACATTCAAATTTATAATAAGTTATATGTATCTCACGTGAAAAATACGAAATCAGCAACACCGGTTCTTTGTTGAATAGTGGTAGTAAAATTGATGGATAGAAGTGAGAGAGGAACCCTTCCAGCGGTGGATCTTGGAACAGTCGAGAAAGAAGGCACGAAAGCCGAGACAGAAGAGATAGCTGCTTGCTACCTCCACCACTTGAATGAATAAAACAGTGGCAGAATTAATCAAAGGGGAGAGCAGCGGCAAGTCCATTTTGAATTTGGGATGTCCACGCTCGCAAGAAATGTGTAATTTTTAAATTTATGGACAAGGTTTATCCAGAACTGTCATCCTCCCTAAGAAACGATGAGTGAATTGGATTGAATGTTTTAGTGGACAAGTAAAAATGAATCAAATGTACCCTCACTATCTCAGCTCTTTTCGAGAAAGAATTGATTTTGAATCAAAAATTTACTTTGAAATGAAAAATGGTTTTCAACTGAGATATTATATTTCTCACAAAATTCTGAATCACCGTTACAACTGTAAGTAAAGCTTTAAGTACAATCATAAATGAGAAATAAGAATTACGTAATATACAAAATAATGTAACACAGTACATACAGTGAAATTAACAATAAATTAAGGTAGGACAAAAGTGTTATTCAGTCCGCAATGTATATTTAGACGAAATATTGCTTTGTGAATCTGTCTAGTTTATAGAAGTGAGTAGTTATTCGATTAATATAGTAACATGTTATATTCATCAATCAAATATTACTAATTTCCTATGCACACAAGAATTGAAAGACTACTACGCAATATCTGGTCGTTAGAGATGTGTTCGTGGTTTTGTCATGAACCCAGGAACTCGGGAAAAATTAAAAAATGAAAGAGCTTCTATTTTACTGAAAATGCAAATATCTGATTGTGTTATTCATAGTGTTATGTGCATATCAACCGAATTATCACACCACATTATCACTATTTACGACATCACTGACCACGCGAGAGCATGATTCCGAGAAAGAAGCCGTCTACAATTACATTATTGCTGTTCCCTTGAGTTTTTTTATATTCTTTTAATGTAAAGGACTTTTGTTCTGTTTGTGTAGTATTCCATGTTATTATAGTATTCGTCATGACTGTTTTGTTGAAATATTTAACATAGTAAAACGACGAACGAGATTATTTGTTCTTGAGCAATGTGCTTGCTACGTTTTGGGAAACCTGTTTGTATAGCTTTGTTCAGAAGTATTTTTGCTTCTTCATGATTGTAAACTTTAGTTTTATTCGTGACCTTTTTGATATTTTCTAGTTTGCAGAGTAGTTGCTCAGAAGCTTGAAGAGAAGTAATGAGACATCTCCTCTCTCTTCCACTTCGATGGCTTCGTATGTTTCGTACCCAATCAATCGAGAATGCTTTTCGGATAGAATGGATATACCAATCCCTCTCGTCTAGACTTTTTGTGATGAATTCGAATGCTGGCAGGGCAACGAATGCGATTACATGTATTGTTTTGTCACTCAACTTAATCAAAATAGAAACGCGAAATACGAAACTTGTTTTGCAGGTTCAGCAGTAATGAATTAAATTATATCATGGGTTGATACTGTTATCAATTGTTTGAATATTGACATTTTGGATGAACTGATGACATTTTTACCTAATGTTTTTCTAGATACACGTTCGTCAGTGTTGGGTGATTTTTTGTACAAACAGAGACGATTTGTTTGAATGGTATCTGCTGGTTTATTAACCCATACGGAGGTAGTTCCAATGAAATTTTCAATATTCTTCAGCAAGTTGTAGAAAAGCGTTTCTCAAAATTATAAGTAAGATGACATTTTTTCTAGATTTGTGAACCGAAACCTTTTTCGTATATTTTCTTTTTTTTAAATTAAACACACTGTTTCGGAAGACCTAGAGATACAACCAATAAGAGGTAATTCATTTATGTAGCCACTTCACTTTACTTACATATGTTTTTAGAATATGCAAGTAAATTTGCAAATCGCTCCGGACTTTTCTTCAGGTCTCTAGCGTCTCGTGTTTTCTCTATTAAGAGTCGCAGGCATCTAAACAGATATATTTAAACGATTCTGAAATCAATGATAGTGCAGTTGTGAAAGGGAATATGAGTTATTACGAATTATTTTCACGTGGGTACATTCCATTTTAAAGATTCTTCTTAACCAATTTCTCTCCAATCTTTTATTATATTATGTATCATATTTTAATGTTTTGATTAAAACTGTGCATTGAGGCATCATGGAAACTTCCGATTCAATTCATAGAACTCCGTTATATCGAATATAAGTTAATGAAATTTCATAAATCCGAATGGAATGAAATCGAATGAGAATAATTTCAACTCGATAACTAGAAATGCACCCTAAACATAATTCATATTTGGTTGAAGGTTTTTAGATGATGCTATTGATGGCACGATCTCAATTCGTAAATTCAATAGCATCATCTAAAAACCTTCAACCAAACGTGAAACGAGATATAATGCACCAGGCAATTACACACCGATTCTAAACAGAAATGAAATAAATCTCCCAGCTGTTAGATACCATTTCCCTCGGAAAATTGACAATGAACGGTAGGATTTCGTTGAAATACGAACAATTTGGAGATAAATAGAAGATTAATTTTTGTTAGCTAATTTTCAACATAAATTATAACGAAAATAATTCTTTAGGTTTTATTTGCAGTCATTTCGAATTGTAAGTAAATAAGTAAATTAAATACTTTTTTCAAATAAATATTACGACATTACTACAATGCTAAGACAATTACGTATGAGTTCTAAAATGTGCGAAATATATTATTCATATTCAGGTGTTTTTCCAAATGTATTCTAATAATATTTCTCTTCCGTATTTTAATTGTTGTTCTTAAGCAGTGTGCCTGCTACATTTTCGAAAAGCATTTAGTGTGCTTTTGTTGAGGAACGATTTTGCTGCTGCAGTCCACTGGTAAAATGTACTATGAGATACCCGCTAGAAGAGCGATATCAGGTGTGTCAATCCCTCTCGTTATTTAAAGAAATTGGCAGTTCCACACCATTCTTAATCCTACAAAATAATTGAATTAACTCACTCCTTTGAAAGCAACACTTTGACACTTTTATTCAAATGAAATTTTAAGATACTTTATTATACAAGAAAATTGAAATTGGCTGTGCGTGGACTAATGATGGGGCTCCTCTAATGCCAAAACAAAGCAACATTCAGTTTTCTTCTGATGGTTATACTAAATGATGCTGTTTAAATAATAACTTATTTTATTTGTTTTTAATCGTTTTGAGAAAGAAATTGCAAATAAAAAGGTTGCAAGGAAATTCAAGGTTTTATGGAACACCAGAAAAAAGTAAGCAAATGACTCAAATCTACCCCTTCTATATGTTGTGCCGACTGTAATGAATGTAATCTGTCTCTCTTGCAAATGAATGTGATTTTGATTTCTATTTGTCTCTTGTGGTTCTTACTTGATTTATTTCGCCCAACACAATATAAGTCTATATGTGACTTACGGGAGAGACGAAAAATCTGCATACGGCTTATTTATTTTTCTTATGTCTCACACAATCCAACTGGACAAATATTTTGCTTGGAATTCTGAGTGTAACACTTCTACACAAATAATACAAACACATAGAAACATACTCATGTATACACTGTATTACCTCAACATACTAAATTTCTATAACAATGTTATCATCAAAGTGAATTGCAGAAAAAACCCTTACACATTACACATCATTCGCATTTCCTAAACTAACCATGCTCTTCCTAGGTATTAATAAAGGAGTAATCTAGATTTACATATGACACTACTGTATTAATTTCATTTGAAATCATGCAACACGTTTCAAAGCTCACAGACATTGTATTGCCCTCTTTGCACTTCTTTATCAAGATTATTTCGTTTTCTCAAAATTGATAAAAATGGAACACTTACACAGAATATTTGAAAGTAAGAGTAAAAAAGTAATATTCTAAGACCCACGTGTTCTTTAATTAGTTGTTTACTAGATATTTAGAGTACCAGGTAAATACCAATTTAGCAAAACTATCACCAAAGTTTTCTAAAAGTAAGATTTTAAATAAGTTACTGGCTACCAAATGCATTGTAAACATACGGACCAACAAATATCAAAGAGGACATTTATGAGTTTAAAAGAAACGTAACAATTATAACAACAAATTAACTGAAAACCAAGTACTATTGTCACAGAATTAAATTCATTACACTGAAATGCAACTACACAAAATCGACATACAGATACTTATATTATTACTGGGTATAGTATAAAAACTAAGCAATGTTACTACCTCTGAACGCCAATGTAACCTTTATCCCTTTGTGAACATCAGAGAAATCTGTAATGAATAACAAATACTCAAAAAACTGAAAATCCTTATTTTCAATACACCAACTTAATTTGAACCGAAGTTTTATGTCGCCAAAGTTTTGTGTTGCCAAAAATTTGTAAAGAAATAGAATTACTTAGAATAGCTTAAAACTATGAGAAACGAGCATTTCGTGCAATTTCAACTTCTTCACACGTCGAGTGGGCAGCTGGTCTATTCGTAGTGGGATAAACGCACCCTGAGGGCGATGGTTGGAAAGAAACATACTGTCGTGTCAGCATAATAATAAGAATCATATCTCAATAATTGTGTATTTTGTGAAGTCGTAGTTTAAGAATATATATTTCTATATTTAAGTAACTCCAAAAAAGATTTAAAATTAATCCAAGATCATGGAATATGGTACAGTAGTTAGAAGGTAGAAGGGGTAGAAGAAAGGGACAGAATAAGTGTACACTATTAATATACAATGATATTTATTTAAAAGATAATTATAAAACTACAAGGGATCCATGTTTTTAATGAGTACAGTTGTAATTTTGAATAATAGCAAAACTGCATAGGAGACAGGAATTAGGCATGGAGTCTAACCCTTAGGGTCAAATTTTGCAAACAAAAATACCCTTTCGTTATCAGGAATTTCCAAATCATGTGCATCAGTCAACATCTCTAAATCAGTTATTTGCAGCATTATAATATTTTCTCTATACTAAGTATTCAATATTACAATTGTATAAATTCTACGCATGTGTCGTGTTTCGTTGTTCTTTGAAGGATTCAGTGAAGCGTGTTAATGCCATTATCTCCCGAAAGGTCCAAAGTAATTTGATTATTGAAATGCATGCTTCTGTGACATGCGTTATACAGTTTTCATGTAGATTACAAAGCTTTGCATTAATTTCACTTGCCCGAGCTTCCAGAGTCACCACGTGAACTCCGTGCAGAGATTTTGACGGGACGACTTTCTCTCTTTGTGCGTCTGTTTTCCTTTATCTGTGTGATGCCAGTGGTCGTTTTCATATATTAGTTCATGGTACTATTATCTGAAACGATGCGGTATTCCTAGTCAAGAAAATGAAAAACAAGTCTAGTAAAATGTCATCCAGGCATTTGAGGTTTTAATATTGAAAAAAATACTTTACGATTAGAAACTTAATTAAGTAATTGAGTCATTATTATGAATAAAATACTGAAACTCTCATAAAAAATGTATCCGAGCCATTTCTTTTTGTATGTTTTTTAAGCAAGAAGGTCATAAATGCAGTAAAATCTGCACTGGCTTGTCAATCGTTAGTCGCACAGGCTAAAATCGTTAATTTCGAATATTTTTTTAAAATAATTCAAGATGTTGAGATATATTTTTATAACACAATTCAGGTCTCATCTGTTACAGTTATTAGATTATAAATAGCTCTTTTTATTTTAACGATATTGGACGATTCTTTGTAAAGGAAAAGTATACTTCTACTTTTTTACACGAGTAGATAGTTCTTAATACCACACATTTTGCAGTACTACATATGTTGATGTTTGAATAATTATAAATACTAATGACTTTTAAAATCTGGTATTATATCAGATTCGACATTTTGCTGTGTGGCTGTGGTTGGCTCATGTAAAACGCCGCGGAGAAAGATGTCTAGTGCACGTTGTGTCCCCTAAACGACAATTGACATTCGCCCTTGCTCGGAAATAGCGCGATTTTTACAGTGAAACAGAGAAAATACCAGAGAAACCAGGTATCTCCCACCAGCGGGATACCACATCAGGCGGGACAAGCCTGAAGCGCCCGACCGATCTCACGTCATGTGTGGTAGTGTAGTGCATGTTTGTGTAAATGTGCGTTAGTAAGGGTGAGGATAGGATAAGGAAGAGGAAGCAAAGATCGCGCGCGGTCCGTGGCCCGTTTGTTAGGGTAATCAATCAATTCCCCTCCCTCCTCTCTCCCTCCAATTCCCTCCCTCTCTATCCCGCTCTCTCACTCCCTCTCCCTCCTCCTACCTCTCCCTGCCTCTCCTTTCTCCTTAACTCTTTCTCTCTCTTCATCGCTCCTGCCCTCTCACTCTCCCTCCCTCTCCCTCTCCCTCCTTCCACCTCCCTTGTCTCTCTCCTTTCTCCTTAAATCTTTCCCTCTCTTCATCACTTCTGCTCTCTCTCTCTCTCTGCCTCTCTTTCTCGTCACCCTGCGGCTGCTGCCTAACAGACCGGGGCGTCGCGACGCCAGACCACCGGCGGACGGCGTCTCGCGGCGTTTGCGCCTATCGGTTGCGTCGCGAGGCCACGATTTACGCGACGCATAAAGGCGCGCGCGCGGGCGCCCGGGGCGGTCACATGTAATGGCCCCATTATCTCCAATATTAATCGCGCGCGCCCCCCTGTATCTTGGGCCGGCTCTTAAGTATCCGAATGGATTTACGGGCACACTTACAAGGCGGAGTGCGTTTGTTGGCTGCGGTAATCGATCCCCGGCGCGTGCGTTTATTGGTCTGTCACACAGCGCCGTCTAGCCACACATGGGAACGAACACTTTATAATAAAAGTCTGGAGAACGATGTGATAAGATTGTGACACGTTTTCATTAAAATACTCTGACAATGAGCTGTATTGCAAGGTAGGAGCTTGAGCCAACAGTTTATAAGTGGTTGGGTTTAATGTTCTGGAGATTTGAGTGCGATTAACTGCTCTCGTGTTTTCTTGTCCCCTTGAAGTTTCTAGATATAGGTTTACGACTGATTCAAAGCGGTTAGAAGCAAAAACGGAGGTAACAAGTAGATATTTTGTGCTCGACGCACTAAAATTGTGATTATGTAAAAGTTTTTGATGTGTTTTACTGAAACATTCGTTACTTTCTTGTCGCTATAATGGTACCTTGCAAAGGTTATACTTTACGAAAATGGTACTATGATTACCCTAATGAAAAGTAAAAATAATTGTACAGCTACTTTATCATTGCAATATCATGTTAGTCCTAAAGGTGATTTTATAGAACGTCAATGAAGATCGTTAGTGGTACTACTTCTTTCATCACTATAATTCCAGTGAATATCTTGTGTCTTGTCGTCAGCTAAGTGCAAACACTAGTTTGGTTGATCAAGAGAATGAAAGTATCCTGTATTTCTCTTTAGAAACAATTCTTGGTGTATGTAAAAGGTAAATTACGCTAGTAACAAGATAAATATAATTTAATATTTTCTAATGAGTCTGTTTTCAGCCATAATACATTTCAATAAATATTTCAAAGAAATCTAATACATTTCAACTAATTTTCGCTGACAAAACAAATATCACAGGGAATTGAAAATATAACAACTTGCCTTTCTTAATTTCTCGGACCAGGGGGTTTCGGTTGATCTAAGATTTACACATATTCGGTCAGATCATTCACTGCTACGAGCAATTTGGGTTTCGAGGTGCTGCTGAGATTAAAAGATATCCACGTTCTTCCAACAGGGCGAAAGATTATATCAAATTAATTTCATAATTATCATACTTACAGGAATGGATGTCAGAGGAAGGGATGTGGAGAGGAAATGCATCCGAGTTTGAGAGAGAGAAAAATTTCTCTTGCATTAGAAGGGTTTCATGAGATTGGATTTCTTACGACGCAGAACACTTACATGCCCTTTCATAAACAAGACAAATGTTAAATGACTGTATTTCAACTAGTGGTGCTACAGAATGGCACAGAATTTTCCTTTTTAGGTTTCTATTTTCTTTCAAGCTACTCGGACTTTCCTCATTATCTTGCCAGTTGCCCCCCCCCCTCCCCAAGTATATATTTTCAATGTTCTTAATATTTGTTTTCCTAATTGTAGAACGGAAATATTATTTTATAAATATTAAATAACAATAAAATCTAGTCCTAAATGGCAATTTTTTTTGAGAAATTTGGGGTCATTTTAAAAAAAAATTGCGTTTAAGCACTACTGTAAATTAGAAATTTGAAGCTCTTTTTCACAGAAAACTTTTGAGTTTTGGAAAAACGTCATTTGAAATTATTTTAAGCACTTTCACTCAAAAATACAATAGTGTTTACAAACTGCTGGAAATATGCATATCAAAAGCGAAATGAACTTTACGTCACATTAAAGAGTGCAAATAGCACTATTCTTTACCGAAATGTTTGAATAAAGCATTTTGAGCGGTTTATGAGAAAATAGCGTTTGAGCGTTTCTGAAAATGCGAAATTTTGAACTAGTTTTCACTGAAAACGGTTGAGTTTTCGAGAAACTTTATACGACATAATTTAAATCACATGTACGTATAAATACACTAATGTGAATTAGTTGACGCTAATGTAAATATTAACGACACGAGAGACAATTCAAAAAAATACATTTTAATAATTTTTGATAGAATTAAACAATAGATAAATATGGCGTTTATGTAATCTTATAGAGTACATTTAGAACTATTCCTACCAAATGTTTTAAGAAAAAAGTTGGATCCGTTTTTGAGAAAATCTTTTTTGTAACTTTTTAAAATTGCACGTTTGCATGCAATATTGCACGAAAACCACTACAATTTCCAAAGAATTTACATGATCTTAATGAATTTTATTTAAAGTAAAAATCTCTATCTTCAAATTTGTAGTTCTAGGAAGACATCGAAAAAAATCATACTTTTGAAATTTTCAAAAATTTAGAGTTAACCGGGAAAATCGGGCCTATGCCACGTTTGTAAGCGTGTTACTCTATTTTTACAAGAAATTGAAAGAAAAAAATTGGAGGTGTTTTCGAGAAAATTTTTAAAATGTCCGGATGGCTTCGTGTAAAGTACTCACAAATTTTGAACCCCCAAAACGTGTATTTCCGTTGAAGTCTCGAAATTAATTTTCCACAGCGTTACATAACTTTCTCTATATTCCGTATATACGTACGTATACGGGAAAGTAAAAATGATTAAACTGACCTTACTTCAAAAAAATTATATCTAAGAACACTAGAAGTTAATTGGAATCTAGAAACAACCACAGCTCCTTGCTTGCTTTGAGAGTGCCCAACACAGAAGCTCCCACTCCGAGGTGAAATATTAAATAGCGTTGAGATCTCTCTTACCCCCTCACCTCCCGCGATGCGCGCGTAGATTACCCTCCGCTGACAGCGACTCCTGCACAGCGCCTTGGCCGGCACTCGCCCCCCCCCCCGCCTTCGTCCTCACCCCGTCCTCACGCTCGCCCTTCCATTTAATCCTCCACCCCCGCGCTCACCCTTACGCGCCGCCTGTCTTCCCGCGCACAAAATATTCGTGTTTTCCGGCTATTTTTCTGCCTTTTGTGACGACATGACGCGTCCTCAAAACCTCGCGAGAGGAGGGATCGATTGAGTGGTTAGTGATTCCGGGCGCGTCAATTGATAAGGTCATTAGTCCCGAAAGTGTAGTGCATTTTTCCGTCGGGATGTGGTGGGGATCTTCGTCGGCTAGATGGTGAGATCCGGTGATGAGGTACCTTCGGCTAGCGGGATGTGCCCCAACTAGGTACCTCCCACCAGCGGGACACTGCCCCTTGTCGGGAAAAGCTCTAACCTTCCGACTAGTCTGCCGGCATGTGCGGTAGTTTAGTGCATTTGAGTGCGTGTGTGTGTGTGTGTGTGTGTTTGTAAGTAAGGGGTGACGATAGAACAAGGAAGAGGAAGGAAATAGCGGTTCGTGGCCCGTTTGTCATGGTACCGCTCCGGCATTACTTTTCTATTAATGAAAAAAACACGGAGAACTACTGATGAAAGCTGCCAGCCGCTATAATTCTCACCCAGATAGCGGCTGAAATCTACTTAGCTGTATAGCTAGTGTCGAAAATCCTGTCAGAGTCGGGATTCGAACCTAGGATCTCCTGATCCGAGGAACTGTAGTGAAAACAGTTGATGCCCTGAGAAACTTTTCCTAGTCTCATCCTCGCCCTTCCATTTAATCCTTCGCCCTCACGCTCACCCTCTTGCTTCCCGCGCACAAAATATTCGTGTTTTCCGGCTATATTTCTGCCTCTTGTGAGGACATGACGCGTCCTCGTCCTCAAAGCCTCCCGAGAGGAGCGGAACGAGCTTATTATCTGCATTAGGGGCCGCGACCCTCTCGAAGAAGCTCGCGCGCGCCGCAACGAATGTCAATGTTTATGCCGGAATTACCCCCCGTCCCCACCTCTGGTCCTCGGCGGCGCCGCACCACGCCGCGCCGGGTCTCGGGGAGAGGTCGAGAGGGGGTCCTCGTAATAGATGGCGGGTGGCGCGGCGGAGCGAGGAGGGCGGGGAGGAGAGTGGGGTTGAGGGGAATCGCGTGTTAGCTGTAATCTCCATATCTCTTCCGAGTCTCCACGGTCCTTCGCGGGGAGTGCTGGTGTCGGGAAGAAACCGCCGCCGCCCTTTTCCAACCTCGGGTGCTGCCGTTGTCGTCGCCAACGGCGTCGCCGTTGTTTTTGTCCTCATTTCACTCCTTTTTTGTGGTAGGTGTATCTACTGCAGTGATTGTACTCCTCGCTTCAATAATGGGACTGATGCCGACAACTTTTCCTTTTCCTCTTCGACCCGCTTGTCTGCTCACGGTAAGAGTGACACCTCAACAGCCATCGTTATTGCCAGTGCCACTAGTCCCATACTTTACAAACACCTTCACAGCAACCATCACCACTCTCCCTATCGTTACTAACTCTAACAGCCTCAACAGCCATCACCACCACCATCATCAACGCCTGTTCCTTCAACATTACTACCACCTGTGACATAACCGCCTCCACCACCCCACACCTTCACCATCAGCGCCATCATATTCAAAATCACCATCACTGACATCACCTTCACCATCACCATCATTCCCACTATCATCACCACCGCTCTCACGAATGTTCTATCATGACTTCCATATTCAAGGACCTATACTCACATCTACACCATCACCACTACCACCACCACCACTCTCACAATGTTCTACCACGACTTCTACCCTCATGAACCTCCACTCAAAACTACACCATCACCAGCGTCACCAGCATCATCATAATCATCATCATCATCATCACCGCCGTCGCCCTCACAATGTACTAGCATGACATCACATCTTCACTGTCACCCCCACCAAAATCACCACCACTTTCAACACCAACACCCTCAGAATATACTGGCACGACTTCCATCCTTAAAATCCTCCAGTCATATCTACCCTTCCACCTCCTCCACCAGCCCCGTCACCTTCCTCTCCCCCCTCCACCCTCCCCCGGAGTAAGACGGCGCCGCCGGTCCGGCGACGCCTCGGTCACACCTTTCCTCGACACTTATCTGCAGTGCTGACAACTTTACGGTGTTCCCGGATATTGCAGTGCTCGCCGAAGAAGTCGCGACTATCTCGACAGGCTGCTTGTTATCGAGAAAACGAGTCGAGTACGCGTAAAGCGCGCACACGAGCGCGCGGATGGCGCCATCTGACACTCGGACGCGTTTACACATCGCGACGAATGCTGCTCGTGAGCGGAAAACGCGTTCAAGTGAAAATGCATTCAACTATTCCAGATGTATTATGGATGATCGTCGTGTTACGTACATTTCTTGCGAACATTATTTGAGGTATTTTATAAGTTTGATACTGTCGCAATAACTTACAAAACAAAATTTTATGTTTAATGCGTCACGTACATGAAACAAATGTTAAAAAAAAGTAGTATATGAAACAACCTGTGTCGATTGCTGAAAATAATTTTTTTCTGTAATTTTCCTCTTGCAACACTGTGTAGTATTTATTTCTTCAGCCTTGAAATAAATATTTATTTGTGTAGATTTAAAACACGATATTTTATATTGTAAGGGTCACACTATAAGACTTTAAATTATGATCATAAGACTTATCACTAATTGACAATAGAATTGCTGTATCAATCAAGACATGTTTGTCTCTATATAATTCAACAAATGAACCTCTTTATTGGACCAATGAACTTCTGCAATGGTGTATTTGCAAGTACCAACTTTTCCCATTATTGTAACTTAGTATATAAAATCGTATATAAAATAGTATATAAAATAGATTATTTGATATGTTTGCAATGATGGTGATATTAGTTGTTAATACGAAACGTAACATTTGCAAGAGATTAACGAGCGAGAGAGTTTTGGAATTGTTCCACTGTTGGTAATAATGGAGAATTCCAGGGACCTGTTAACCTATTTCTGAAGTTCTGTTTCTGGATTCCCGGCAAATGTTACATTGATCTGATATAATTGCGACTTCCCTGAAGTGAAATGCTAGATTCTAGGCCTGCACGATCCGTGATTAGTGTAGAAACGTTAACCCCTCTGTGCGATTTAGTTCTCCGAGGAGGTATTATTGAGTTGCATTTCCATTTAAGCTCCATCATTGCGTATAGCATTACGCAATGCACAGCACTGTCCTTCCCATTACAACATTTAATGTCCTTCCCTCAACGTGTGTCCTCAGTTACGATCATAGTAGCAGTGATTTTCATTAAATAAATTACAAGCATTATTTGCGTTTTTCTTGGAATTAAATTTTTCCTTTTCACCTTACTTCGTAGAAAGAGTGTATTACAATCGGGTGTTAGAAATAGGCAATTTTTTTTATACAGAAAAACCTTTATTGCCGGGCACTGTTTACGCAAAAGAGGATAACTCCTGTTCTACTGTATACAGTAAATTACTATACTTTCTCTAACAATTTATATAGGAAAAATCTATGTTTCGTGGGTTCTTGATACCAAAAAATGGATTGACGGCAAATCGTCTATCTCCCCATGTATCGCTGGTCAACGCTAGCATCTAATGTGTGCAGACGATGATTTCCGAAATTGATATTCCCCGATCGATTTAAAGGAACCTGAAATGTATGAAACAGATATTTTAATCTTGGGTGTACTGTACACGAAGCCTTAATTACATTTTCAATTTTGTTTCAAAAATGGCACCAAAAACAAGAAATATTTATATCCTATTCAATTTTACACCATTTTTCAGGATGTTGAAGAATTTAAATAAACAGAACCTTCTTTTTAACTCTGTCCTCAGATCGCCTAAAAGAATAAAGCAGATCTTATTTTCGATCTTTATATATATATATATATATATATATATATATATATATATATATATAATATATATATATATATATATATATATATAATTTCATTATGAAATTATTAAATCTATTGTTCAAAGACTGCTCTTCAAAGAACATAATGCACGATTTTTCGAAAATGTGAGTAATTATTGAATAATTTTGAGTGAAATATGAGCTGTTTTTAAACAATTATTTTCTCAAAAACTGCTCTCTCTAACGTTTTCCTTCATTGAAAGAACAGTAAAAACAAGACGTTGGTCCAATTTTCTGCAAACTCTTTATTTTCGACAATTTACAAAAGTTAGAAATATTTCGAAAAAGTATGTGCGTTACTATTTTATTAAATATTATTACTTTCTGTTAGGTTTTTAGGTATTGATGTTCATAATATTCATCATCATTTGCCTTTTTAAGGACGGTATACCTCAATTAGGAATTGACTGATGTCCGACACCCCTATCAGTACTATTTACTCTCCTTAATAGCTATTTAAATCAGTTGAACACTTTTAATTGACTTAATTGAAATTCTTATAAAATGAAGTTATTAAGAATAGAAAACAATTTTATGTGCATTTTTCGAGATCGTATTGCGCGAGGCCTCAGAGGCATAAGCATTCCTGTATTTCCGCGAGTCAATGCATCCAATGGTTAAGCACCTTCCTGTATCAACGTCCCAGTCCTCATCGGTGATATACATAGACTCATAGACTCTTTTAAATGTACAGTCGTCTGTGATCATTGGGCCTATAGCAATTTTTAGGAATGATCAGAGTTGGAGAGGAAACGTGGCGAACAGGTAGTGCGTTCGTCACGTGATCACGGCTTCACTCCCCCTGTCAATAGGCAGACAATCAACATCTACCATTGTCCATGATGAGGAAGGTAAGACGTAAAGGAAAGATTTTTTAATGCCCCACTGCTAGAGGTCAATGCATAAAATATAAAGTCACTCACTTAAGGAGTATTTTATTGATTAGAGGGGATTGATTGATAGAGGAATGCTTTATAAAAGAGATGCGATTATCTATTGAGTGAACAGGTAAGTATAAAATGGAATAGGCATCAAAGATTACGGAGTAATAATTCTAACTACTTTAAAAGGACTCAGAAAAGAAAACTAACAATGAAAGTAGATGAAAAAGAAAAAAATACTCAAGGGAAACAATTTGTCTCAAAATAATTGTTAAAAACCACTAGAAAAGAATAAAAAAATAAATGAATAAGATATATAAGCGAATAAGACCTCTTGATAATAATAAAAAAGAGGGCGATAATCAGGAGTCAGACAAAAAGAGCGCGAATTGGCGATGAGAGAATGAAAGAGAAACATCACAAATACAACAAAAGTCGGCGAGCTACGGCACAGGAAAGGAGAGCATGTGGAGAGAAATAAAATACAATTAATCAAAGTGAATAGCAAAGGAAGAGCGGAGGAAAATGAAAGACGTAAGGTGAAAGAGAGTGGGAGAGGAAGAGAGAGAGAGAGACAGACAGAGAGAAACAGAGAGAGAGACAGAAAGAGAGAGACAGAGAGACAGTGAGACAGAGAGAGAGAGAGAGTCAGAGTGATAGAGAGAGTGTGGAGGTAAAAGGGAAGAGAGAAGCAATGCATTAAAGCGAAGTAGGTGCTGGGGTAGGAAGCAGCAAATAAAACGCGGCGACGGGTGTCATCGAGTCGCAGGGGCAGGAAGCGCCGGATATACCCGCCAGATACGCGGCAGTGCTTTTCATTTTCGCGGCCGCGTCTCCTTCCGGCGGCGCCAGGACGCGGGGGGCGGAGGCGGGAGCGGCACCAGAGGGTGGGGTGGTGACGGGGGTGGGGGCAGAGGTGGAGGGAGGAGACAAGAGCGCGAGCGAGCGTGCAGATGTCCCGTCCCTGCGCCGCATGCTGGCAACGCTTCGTCGCCCAGAGCGCGGGTGGCAGCAGTCTCGTGCGAGGCGGAGAGAGAGGGTGGGATGGACTGGTGCGGGTTAGAGTGGGGTCGAGATGAGGGCGGAGAAACGACGTGGTGTGGGGCAGGATGAAAAACGAGTGAGCGAGGCAAGGCAAAACGCGATAGGATGGATCAGTTAGTGTGAAGCGGGGCCTAGTGAAGCGAGATTGGACATATCGGGGTTGAGTGAAGCGGGACACGAATCGCGGCAGAGAGCGTGAGAGAACTCGGAGTGGGATAATCGGATCGGGTAGATCGGAGCAGGATATTTCGGGGCGGTGAAGGTCGGAGCAGGGTAGATGGGAACCGAACGGGATAGGAAGAAGTGGGGAACGGCGTTGCGGAATTGGTCAGAACAAGTTAGAGCAATGCGAAAAAGTTTGGCGGGGTATAAGGCTAAGTGGGGTAGGAGAAAGCGGGTTGCCGAGAAACGGAAGAGGACGAAGCGAGGTAAAAGGAAGCGGTATAGAAAGAAGCGGAGTAGTTGGAAGTGAGGTAGAACAAAGAGTAATAGAATGAATCTTGAATGGAGCATGGCTGAACAGAGCGAGGTTGAACGGAACAAGGTTGAACGGAGCAGGATAGAATAATACGGGATAGAACGGAGTGAAGTAGAACAAAACAAAAGTTTAATGAAGTAGGTACATCGAAGTGGGTAGAACAACGTGGCATAGATCAAAGCGGGGACGGTTAAAACGGGTTAGATCAAGGTGGAGGAGAACACAGTGGGGCAGAACGAATTCGGACAGAATGATTTTGGAATGAATTGAGCTGGGTAGGTCGCAACTGAATAAGGCAAAACAGCCGAACGGAACGGTCCAGAGCGGTGGAGTGAAGCGAAGACCAGAGCGGAGCCACATCGGAGGGGGTGAAGCGTGCGTTGACGCGTGATGACGTAGACAGCTGCCGACGAGGACCGGGTGTGACGAGGGGGGGGGAGTCGAGCGGTGCGATGCGCGTCGCCCGAGGACACCACGAGAACGTCGCATGGAGGGGGGGGGGGGCGAGAACAGAACACGGTCCGTCGCGTCACGCGGGCGACGTACAGTGGCGGCGCACGCACCCCCCGCTCCGTGGCGACGGACCCTCTCCCCCACCCCCACTCCCACCCCAGCCCCTCCCCGATTTATGGAGGGGCTCGGCGGGCCTCGCGTGCTCCCGCGCGCCGCTGCACGCGCCGCAGTCACACCTGCGCCCGCCTTTAGGACACGGCCGCGAATATCCCTACTTTGTGTGGGCGTAAGCACTAATGCATTTAATTATCAATGCCCGCGTTTAGTGAAAGCATTAGCAGTCCGCCGGTTAAGAAGGCTCGGTTTTCATTCCCAACAACAGGTTTTTCAACACTAGAGCTGGTCGAATTCAGTCGCTGTCTGGAGGAGAATCCTAGCGGCCGTCTGCTCTGATCGGTAGTTCCCCGTGGTTTCTCCGATCAAAACCAGACGAAACCCCGAGCAGTACCCTAACAAACGGGCAAGGGACCACGCGCGATCTTTCCTTCCTCTTCTTTATCCTATCCTCGCCACTTTCTTTCACACAGTTTCGCTGACATGCACTTAACTACCACACATGACAGGTTGTCAGGGGCTTAGAGCTAGTCGCGGCAGGGGCGGTGACCCGCTGGGGGGAGATACCAGGTTGGGGAAAACTTCGCTATGCGAGAGGTAGGTCGGCGTCAGATCTCAGCATCCAGAGGGGAAGATCACTGTCACCTCTCGAGGGAAAAAACACGCACTATACCAACGGGACTAACGATCTAACCAAGTGACGCACCTGGAATGACTTACTTATCAATCATTCAATGGTACCCTTCTCTTCTTTCTTTCTAGTTCTCGTAATTTCTATGAATATTACAGCTAGCTCAGGTATTTGTATTTCCTGTCTAATTAAAAAATCCTATTAATCACGTAATTACAATGCTGAATATCTCATGGCTCATTTTTATGCTTAAAATAGTGGGTCTGGAAATCCACCACTCATTACGAGTTCTCGGTTGATATAATATTTAGTTAGTGAATGTATGATCGATGGGTATATATTCTACATTATTACAAAAAAATAATAACGACAGAAATCGCACTAATTACTGTTGTGCAACAATGAATATCGCTATTTATTTTCATATAATATCTACCTCGTAGCAGGATTACATTCGACCTATATTTGATGATGACATGTAATCCACCTTATAACACTGGGGAACAAAAAAAAATATCTTCAGGATAAAAGTAGATGGTTTCATAGGAAACAATAACGCTGATATCGAAAATCATTACAAGAAGTTTCTAACATGCAGAATTCAAAACATAGGAACATATTTAGTATTTGAAATAAGCAAAATTCTATAATCATTCCAATACTATCCTGTACTAAATCCTATAATATTCCTCATGGTCACCTCGGTTATATTACTACAAAATTGTATGAGCCTGTTTAATATGAGGTAAAAGCGAGTTAAAAATGGAATATACATATTCGTGCAATAATATTGAAACATCTCTAAAAGAGAAATGCCTATTGTATTACTTTAAATAGCTTTGTGCTTTGTCACTCTTGTATTCCTGTTTGTCGTCTCCGACAAGAAACCCGCAATAATGTCCCGTCATTGTAGGTTCTTTACCTTTTTAGCATCTCTTTTCCATTGTAGTAATATCTCAATGAAACTGTTCACCATTTTAAGCACTGATATCACCCAAATTTTGCAGGAGCAATTAAGATGGGAGTGAAGAAAATGAATATTCATAAATATTCCTACCTCAAATTTTTGTAGATTTCTAACCATTTTCGCGAGATATTAGCGCGTGAAATTATCACATAGTGACCTTCTTCCATCACTCTGTTCTTCTTACAACAATGCTTGACTTTCTATTATTTGCTTTTTTCGCTATAATGCTAGTCGTACATCGTTTTATTTCACTTTTTTGCTACCGCTTACGCAGTTGAGAGAAAGGTATACAATGCCGCACGAAAAAATGGTGAATTGTTTGCTCAAAAGCTCTTATTGCAGGCCCCTGGAATAAAAAAGGGAATAAGTCCAGATGCTAAATTTAGAGAAAAAAATCTTCTAACACATGGTGTAGCCAGAATTCATGTTTTGGGGATCCTTGAAACCGAAAAACTGAATGGCAAAACGTCTGTCAGTCCGTCCGTCCGTCCGTCCGTCCGTCCGTCCGTCCGTCCGTCTGTCTGTCCATCCGTAAACAGCGCTGTTCAACCGATTTTCTCCAAAATTGAATATCCCCATTCCTCTAAGGCGTGGTCCCTTGAAATTGAAACCGATATTTTAATTTTGGGGCGTACGTTTTACGAAACCTCTGCGATATTTTCAAAATTTTCCAAAAACAAAACAAAATGGCCCCATTGATTTTTAATACATTCTGTTGTTGGATAGTGTGAAGAATGCTTAAGAGAATGGTGTAGGTCTCATTTTCGTTGAAAAATATGATATTTTCAATAATTGCAAACATTCAAATTTGTTAGCATCTTCCTACAACTACAATCACGAAGATAGATATTATTTTCTTAATGAAATCTTTTTCCTTAAAAATATATTTTGAAAAATGGTCATGTACAATTTTTCGAAAATTTGAGTACTTTTCGCGTAATTTTGCGTGAAAATACGGACGAAAAAGTAAGTGATGTTTCAGCACCACTAGTTCTTAACATTCACGCATCATCATTCTTTTGTCAACCTATCACGTTTTCCCGTTCTGTATAACCCTTCGTTCTTCTTTTCATAAATTATTTTATAAAAAAACATGTTTAACTAACAATTCCCTTCTCAATTGCTTAAAATTTAATTAATTTTTTCATTGAGATGACATGGTTTATCTCTCAGTGTTAAAATTTATACAGTAATGTTCAATTTTATCTCTTAATGGTTGTTAAATAAATCTCATCTTAACAGCCTGTAACATTTAGAAAAATAATCATTTTATGCTTTCTTAGGTTCTAAAATACCACTCAGAAACTATTCACATTTTAAAGTATAAAATCATCCACACAGAGAAGTGTGGATATTTTCCCAATATTCATTGTATTCAAACAAAATTAATTTTTAATGTTCCACGGAATGAAATATTTACCTTCCTAACATGAAAATTTAAATTTAATAAAAATGATTTGATTAAAATTCCACCTACACACTTATCGTATTGAATATTGAATAGAGACCATGCAAAAAATGTTAATCATGGCAAACAAACAGAACAACTCACTTTATAAAAACACTTTTCAAATGAATTCATATAAATTTCTTTTTCTAAATAATGCATTCAATCTTGACTAAATTTTTGCAATGAGAATTCATAAATACTATGACACATGTTGGATTCGCATGTTTTAAATTATGTGTTCAGATATTATCTTTACCTTAACCGTATAGGAGTATAAACCAATTATCACAGAAATCCTGATTAAACAAGAAAAACTATTCGATGCTCATTCTTTCCAATCATACAAGCATAGCTACAGGTCTTTGAAGCTTCTATAATTATTAAATTGATACTCATGAATAGTAAATGGATTCACTAGTACATACACTACACTTTCTGTTAACAAGGCAGCTCGGGACCAATTCTCGGATCGGATAACGAATTGAACGGTTAAATGACCGTCATCTTAATAGCATTAAAACGTAATACTAAATCTTATTGACCAGTCTCATTACTTATTATGTAAACTAATTTATCAATATGATAGGTAAATATACTATTTCTGGCGTTCTATCCTGGGTTGCAAAAGCCTATTAGTACAAATAATAAATATCTGAATGTAAGAAAATGTTCCTTGCAAGAACATTGTACGCAAACACATTAAAATTCTTAAAACGTACTGGATTTGAAATATATAATAGTTGTACTTTTATGGTAAAATGTATTGATTGTAATAATAGATATATAAAAATATACCCTAATTTCTCCAGTTGAAACCATTAATTGAAACTTATAAAATGATTTGTACCCATATCAAGTCATCTGAAATAACAAAAAATTATTGAAATGTTTTATTTCACGAAGTTATAACATTTCATATTGTATGTTAAACCAACAAAATTGGATTTGTTATACATTGACTAGTCAGCAAAAAAAGATTACTGGCAAAAGTTAACTACTTAATTTTGAACAGGAGGGCAGGTAATAATCATTTATTATTAAAAATAACAGAAAAAGTGATCTATAGGTATTCTCATTATTATTGAAATAAACAAATTATGTATCTAATTGTACAAAACTATAACGTAAACCGCTATAGGCTTCTTTTTTGATTCCACTAGAATATCAAATCAAGTTATCTCATTACCTACACCCATGATTTCGCAGAAGTATCCATGCTTCAAATAACGAAAACAACGCAAGCTCTTTCGTCCAGCCCAAGACTCTGCAAGAGCGCACACCTCACGCGGGCGCGGGAGTGGGCGGGGCGGCGTGGCCAGGGACGGGGTGGGGGGCGAGTGCGAGAGCGGGGGGGGGGGGAGCGGAGGAGGGGCGGAGGAATAGCCGGCTATCACGCCACCTGTCGGCCGCGCACCGCCTGAAACATGGCTCCGTGTTATCACCCGACCCGCGCGGCGATCTGTTGGGGTGAGGGCGGGTGATGCGGAGGGGGGGGGGGTGAGGGCAGGCGAGAAGGGTTGCACGTGGGGCGCGGCCAAAGGTGTTGTCCGAGTGGTTGCTTTTTTCTTCTCTGATCGGCTCCATTCGTCAGGTGAGGGTATGATGGTCCTTGATTCCATACTCCTGGAGAAAGAGTGAAGTGTTGATAAAATCGTACACAAATTAGAGAAGATTGCTTTCATTATCAAACATGGCGTTCTCAGTGTCGATTCCGACAGTATAAATTAGCATCAATTAATGACAGATTCGTAATATATCTAATTTTCAAATCTCAGGTGATATTTAACTACATTTTACAAGAAAATAATAACGATAAACGGTTCATAATATTTAGTTTGTGTCTCCAATGTCTAATATACAACGAAACGAATTAAATGTATTTTTCCAGCTCAGTTTTCACAGTTTGCAGTTAAAGAAAGTGACGTAATAACGCACTTCTTTCAGATTGTATTTCGAGATAAATAGATTACCATTATTTAGTAAGTTAACAAGTAGAGCAAAACTCTCAAAAACTTGTTACACAAATATTATTAAAGTGGACTTATGAATGTTTATTTACGTCTAAGGTAGTGCATATTATTATGAACGATAATGTTTTTGCCATTGAGTACAGTTGGTATTCACAATCCCGTAATCTTATTTAAGAAAAAAAATATATTTTACATAATAAATGACTATTTATGAATCTCTATTTACGTATACTATCAATTTTACTTGAATCGACAAAAATATACTTATGGAAAGTAAAGTAACAATTCGAATTAAATCACCGACATATCATTAGGCATTACGCAATATTTCTTTTCAGCAATAAACATTATATTACACAAGTATTGACGAAAGCTTTTCAACAATAAAACAGTTTTATCATTTAGAGTGTGAGAAGTTCAACAGAATTTTTCTTCTAATGCTATCACTTATGTCAATTTCTCGCCGTCAATGTGACCCGTGCCCAACCTGCAGCCGTCCTGGTCCTGCCACAGTCCACCGCCACCACCCTTGCGGCCGTGTCACCCTCCCGAAATCATCACTATCACTGTTGCCTCCCACCGCCCACCTTCCACCATCAGCATTACCACATTTTTCTCCAGCTCTATTTTGATCTTCACCTCCTGCAGCACCTCCACCGCCTCCACTGCTTCCACCGCCACCACCTCCGCCACCTCCGCTACCGCCCCCAACGCCATCATCGCCGCCCTCGCCGCCCCCGCCGCCCCCGCCGCCCCCGCCGCCCCCGCCGCCCCCGCCGCCCCCGCCGCCCCCGCCGCCCCCGCCGCCCCCGCCGCCCCCGCCGCCCCCGCCGCCCCCGCCGCCCCGCCGCCCCCGCCGCCCCACCGCCCCCGCCGCCCCCGCGCTCCGCCGCCCCGCCGCCCCGCCGCCCCCGCCGCCCCGCCGCCCCCGCCGCCCCCCCCCCCCCGCCGCCCCCGCCGCCCCCGCCCCCTCCGCCCCCACCATCCCCACCGCCCCCGCCGACCCGCCGACCCGCCGACCCGCCCCCATGCCGCCGTCTCCGCCTCCACCGGCGGTTCCACAGACTTCACCGCTTATATCATCACCGCCTCTCCCATCTCCACTACTACCACCGCGGCCACTGCCACCGTACGTACGCCGCAAACGACGTCTCTGCAGTCACCCTCACGGTGTCACTGTCTTCCTCACCGCCGCCGCCGCTCCGCTCCCGTCCCGTACTCTCGCGCCGACGCCATCCGTGTGCACATGGGCTGCTTTATTTCCCCTCCCCTCGGCGGCGGCTAGCGCCCCACACCACACATTTGCGCGGCGTCTCTCTGGAATTCGGGATGAAATGAAAATAGTTACACTTTCTGGGAGCCCCGCAGCGCCCTCTTGGACCCGCGCTCCATCACGCTCCCCCTCGCCGCCCGCGGCCGCGGCCTCCACTACACGTGTTGTGATCTGTTTGGCTGCCACAGAACACGGGCGCTGGGGCGGGCGCCGAAGGGGGCCAGCGATGGGGCGGCGCCCGGCAAGCGGACGGAGGGGAAGCATTTGTTGAGGTGCCAGAGGGCTTCGAGAAGGTCGAACGCTAGTGGAAAGTTGACTTGAGGAAAAATTGCGATGTTAACCGTACTGATGGGCGTAGATAGAGGAAGAGAGGCGATGAGAAAGCGATGTATTTGGAGAACATGGATAGTTTCTGCTGTGAACCGCTAGCGTTTGTGGTTTTGGAATTGAAGAAATGGACATATCAACTCACAAGTTTTGGAACTGTAGCATATATAAAAGTAAACATGTATACCTGTATATCATTTAATATCACTTCTTATACCCAGCCTGCCACATAACACGGGAGCTGTGGTGGGCGCCAAAGGGGGCCAGCGATGGGGTGGCGCCCAGCAAGCGGGCGGAGGGCAAGCATTTGTTGAGATGCCAGAAGGTTGAAAGTTGACTTGAAGAAAAATTGCGATGTTAACGATATTGATGGGCGTGGATAGAGAAGGAGAGGCGACGTAAAAGTCAAGTATTTGGAGAACATGGTTGGCGTGATATTGACGACGCTTGGTGCAGCAAGCCTTTCTGGTTTTGGAATGAAAGGAAGGATGATATCTCCTCAATTTTTGGAACTGCAGCAAGGGGTGGAACAAGGAATGGAGGGGAAGCAGTTGTTGAGGTGCCAAAAGGCTTCGTGAAGGTCGAACGCTAGTTGATAGTTGAATTTCCGATGAATGGCGGTGTTAAGGATACTGATGGGGGTGGATGCTGAAGGGGCGATGGGAGAGCGATACATTTGGAGAAAATGGTTGGCATGATATTGCCGATGCTTCGTGCAGTGGTGATTTGGGGATTGAAGGAAGGATGATATCGACTCCCAATTTTTGGAGCGGCAGCAGAGGAAGAGTGTGAGTGGGTAGAGAAAGGGATGGGGGAAAGCATTTGTTGAGGTGCCAAAGGCCTTCGTGAAGGTCGAACGCTCATTAATAGTTGACGTGCAGAACAATTGCAATGTTAACGATACTGAAGAACGTAAATGTATAGCAGGATAGGCGACGGGAGAGAGAACATGTATATCAAGATATTGCTGCTGACTCGGGCAGCTAGCATTTTTTTAAATTAAAGGAATGGTGATACCAGCTCACAATTTTTGGAACTGCAACTTATATACAAGTCAACTTATATTTTTACTATAATATCACCTAAGACTTCTTATACACATTGGTACCTTTGAATGTTTATATTGAGTTCCATCTCTCTGAAAAGTGTTTTTCAGCGCTACCTGAAAGTTAAGGCAGACTTTTTTTGCTTTCGTTAAGTTTAATACCTAGCTTTTCTATCCAAAGATCAAATTATATACGGCAGGCTTCAAGAGGAACTGGACGATATATTCAAATTATATTACAGAAAAAAAAACATTCCATATCCAGCCTAAAGGGGTGATAATTTTGGTACGTTTCAGTTAATACAGGGACTGGTGATAGCAATTCCGTTTGTAGCGTTTGTCGTATACATAGGCGGTGTCTCCAACATTAAATAAGAGCATCTGTACTGAAGATATGGTGATGGTGGCAAGAAATATGGCGAGGGAAACACGCATAGCTGGATATACAGGAGGCAGCTTGGACACAGATGGTGAATGTGCCAAACAATGTTTATAAAATAATATACAAATAATAGTAATGTACGAGCTACAAACAGACAAAACGTAACGTGAGGCGACGCGACAGAATGAAGCAAACAGGAGTTGCACCGCACCGCGACTTTTTCTGTGTGTTTATGTTCACATGTGTATAGGATTTTGATAATGCCGTGGCACGTAACGTCCTTTTTGTTTC
Source organism: Gryllus longicercus (assembly GCA_038098605.1). Classification (NCBI taxonomy): domain Eukaryota; kingdom Metazoa; phylum Arthropoda; class Insecta; order Orthoptera; family Gryllidae; genus Gryllus; species Gryllus longicercus. The sequence goes on from JAZDUA010000004.1 coordinate 4,476,338, forward strand.
TATCCACACGATGTAACTAGTAAGATCAGCGTCATTGTCATCCTCAACGTTTAGGCCTATTGTCGCATTGTGACCGGGAAAATTATCTTTTCATCTTGCTTTGGGTGTCTCTAGATGTCGAGTTCCTATGGGTAGAAGATGCTTCTCAGGTATTTTCTCTAGTTATACATTGATTTTATGGTGAAACCACTTTTCTTACCCGTCTTAAGTTCTCATATGAAGGGTGAAGATTTTCAATATATTTATGAAATGTTAGTTTCTTCTCTGGTCTAGAAATATACTTCGTGTAACTGATCTCAGAAATTCCATCTTAGCAGCCTCATTCTTTTTTATATCCGACCAGTTCTTCTTTTCAGAACCACAACTCATTATTGTTTTCACAACCACATTCAAGTTCTGGAACCATCATCACCTTGTAAAATATATTTGTGAGTCCTTTCTTACTTGACACGAATCACTCGCGATTTTTCTTTCTTTATCTTTTCCTCCTCTCCCCATTACACAACTCATTCACTTGCATGCACAGTCTGTAATGATAGGAGATCAGTCAGGAATCAAGAGCTTGACCCGCGTGGGGGTGGTGGCCTACAGAGGGAGATATTCGGAGGGGAAGCCCCCCCCCCCCCGTCGACGCGTAGGTCGGCGCCGGACCTGACGTTTGAAAGAGAGGAACACCGCCACATTCCGGGATTGAATAATTGTTTATTTCGTGTTTCCGGGTGCGTCGACAGCAATCGTCACTATTCCCATAAGTGCAGTGTATGCTTTTATCACTGGAGGAGGTGATATTCTCGCTCTGTGGATTCTGAGATCCAGTCGCGACCTATTCTTGCTTGCAGGGGATTCCCGCCTCCATATATCTCCTCCAGTATGGCATCGTTTCAGTCGGTACAGGCGACATGTGTAGTAGTGTAGTGTATGTAGTAAGTGAAAATGGGCGAAAGTAAGGAGTGAGTCTGGAACAAGGAAGAAGAAGAAAAGATTCCACGCGGTCCTTGGCCCTTTTATTAAGGTATCGCTCCGGCATTCACCTAGTGTTGATTGGGGCATCCAAGATATAACATGCACTACACTTTGAGGTCTGCCGACCTCCGCAGTTGACGCGTTGAGAATCGATACTCCTGCATCACTGGGAGGCCCGGGGCGGCGCGGGGGCGGCGCGGGGGCGGCGCGGGGACGGCGCGGGGCGGCGCGGGGGCGGCGCGGGGGCGGCGCGGGGGCGGCGCGGGGGCGGCGCGGGGGCGGCGCGGGGGCGGCGCGGGGGCGACGCGGGGGCGGCGCGAAGGCGGCGCGGAGGCGGCGCGGGGGCGGCGCGGGGACGGCGCGGGGGCGACGCGGGGGCGACGCGGGGGCGGCGCGGGGCGGAGCGGGGGCGGCGCGGGAGCGGCGCGGGGGCGGCGCGGGGGCGGCGCGGGGGGGGGCGCGTTCCCGTAACGGCCGCGCGCGGGCGCAGGCGCCGCGCATTTGTCTCCGCGAGATATGGGCTTGATTCTTAATTTATGGAAGACGTAGCGACCGAGCCGCGCCGCCACCTTCCGCATTTATCTGTGGAGACTTCGCGGCCTAAAAGATGCAGCACAGGTCCCGCTCCGGATGCTTAACCCGCATCGCCGCCCCCGCCGCGCCGTCGGCCACGCGTGCTGTAAACGATTACGTACTGCGCGCGGAGGTGCGACGTCGGCAATTGAAACGCGCACTGGGTGGGAGGGGAATTCAATTTGAAGAGAATGTTCCGCTCTTTTTTTTTACTGGTTGCGTACGGTTGTTTTAAGCGAGCGTTTTTAATGAAGAGTCTATTACTTTTATTAAAGTTTTAATAAAGGTAATACCCGTCATTATCGGTTCGAAGTACCCGCTCAACAATGTCGAAAACACACCGTAAAATTCACTATTTCGAATCAAAAAAACAAAGAACACGAAAGTGGATTACGAATGAAATGCAATGTTCTTCCTCTGCAAAAACAAGTATAGTATGGGTTCGCGAAAGCCGTGCAACGATCCTGCAATAAAAGAAGGTGCGCCATCAGATGAGGATCTTTAATTACGGCAGTGACCGCGTGAGCGAGCGCGCGCGCGCGCGGCCGCGGCGCCGGCCGGCCGGCCGGCGGGCGAACGGTCTGGAATGGCGGCGCCGCGCTCCTCATGTCTGCCCATTTCCGGGACGTTAAACCAGCGCACCTCCCCCGGTCGTTAGCTCACGCGTCGCCCGCTGGTTCATTAGCCAACTGCCGATTTTATTGCCTCGACTCTGCGAAACAATACTCTTTTACGACACCACGCGTGGGTCTGTATCAGCGCTGTGCGGTGGCGGCCGGGGGAGGCTGGCGCGGTGGCGGACGGCAGCTGGCGCGGAGGTGGGCGATGACCGGGTCGGCTGCAGTGGGTTGCGGTGGAAAGTTGTGGGTTTGGGGAGGGGGGTAGAGGCAGAAGTAACAGAGGTGCGGGGAGGGGTGGACTGGTTTGCGAGGTGGGAATGGTAGATGCAAGGGTTTCCAAAGATGTGGATGAGCTGCAGGCTGGGCGATGAGGGCGACGTACGGGGCGGTGTAGGCGTGGATGGTGGAGTCTGGGGGAATGGAGGCGAAACCTTGGAGTTGGTAGTGGCAAGTGTCGAAGAGGTGCGGGGTGGGGTAACGCTGGCCGACTGGTGGGCGGGGCGAGATGGCAGATGCGAGGATTGCGACGGATATGGATGCTGCTACAGGCTGGGCGTTGAGGGCGATTGCGGAAACGGAGTAGGCGGGGGCGGCTGAGTCTGGGGGGATGGAGGCGGGGAGTTGGAAGCTGCGGAAGCGGAGGCGGAGCCGGCTGCGACGCGGCGAAAACGCAAACATTTATGCGGAGCCCGCGCGAACTAATTTTAGTCGCGGAATGAACCAGCGATCCTAATCAGAGAGAAGAGTATTAAGGTGTAAAATGGGCCACTAGCAGAGAGAAAGCAATATATCAACTCTAAAATCGTTACCACTTAGGGTTAACACCAACGGAGGAAATATTTCGCTTTGGCACGAAGTTAGGGAACAAAAGAACAATTAAGCAGTGCCGGAGTCGCCAAGGAAACTTTGAATCTGTGGTACAGCTCAACGTAAAAGATTTGCCTCAGTGAAATGTAAAGTGTCTGGAAAATTTGCTGCGGAGTTGTAATTGTGACGTTGCTGGGAGTAATTTCGAAATAAAGTATGACAATCTCCAGCTCGAAAGTACTGTGTACATTTATGAATTTGGTCAAAAATTATTTCGTTTTAAATTGTACAACTGTATTGATGGTACGAATAGTACAGTGTCTGGTATTTAATTTCATGAAGATTAATGAGAAGGTAGATTTTAAATGTAATATTCGTTTAAATGAATAAAAATGGCAATGAAAATTATTGCAGAAATTTAAAAATGACAAAACGTGTTAATTAAAGTTAGTATTAATTAAAGAGAAGCAAAAAACAACTTTGGAAAACAATTTGAATATGCAACTACAACGTTTGATAAAGTTTTGCTTAAAAGAATATTGTTTCCAATTCAAGTCACAATTTCATTGTTTTAATATAATTGTGTTTACCTGAATAAACCAATCAGTTTTACATTGATTTATTGTTTCATGTATCCAAGCATGTCAACGACTATGGTTATTATGCCCGTAAATGTAGTGTATGTTTTATCAAGGAGATGGCAGTAATCTGTCCTCGCTGGATGGTGAGACCCGGTGCCCTTCAATAAGCTGTTTCCAGGTATCTCTCATCAGCGGGGCGTGAGTCCAGCTGAGATGAACTCCGAATAGTCGTAGAATGCTTCCGAATGATCACGGAATGCTTCCGAATGGTCACGCGGCAGGTGTTGTGGTGTAGTGAATGTAAATGTGTGTGTAACAAAGAGGAGAGAATATGACAATGAAGAGAAAGAAAAGATAGCGCGCGATCCCAGGCTCGTTTGTTCAGATGGAAGAATGTCAGATGTCGTCTGGTGCAGATGGAAGAAACCACAGAAAATCTCTCCCATCGTCGACCTCATTGCCCAACCCGAAGCCGCATATTGACCATTGGCAGCCCTGGCATCTCCCATTCTGCCCCTCCCATCAGTCACGGTCGTTATCTCTCCCCACCGCACTGATCAGAACTGTTCAGCTACTCTTCTCCAGGCAACAGCTGAATTCAACGATGGTGTGTCAAAAATCCACTATCGTCGGGACTTGAACTCTGAGATATTCCGGTCGCAGTAGAGACAGCGATAATGCTTGTTGTGAGCTAAACTTAGTCGATAAGATGATATTGTTGCAGGAAAGAAATACGTGAGGTAACAACTTTCTTCTCGTAGTAAAAGAAAGTCAAGAAACAAAAAAGGAAGAATGTAGAGTCGAAGTCGTGCAACCTCTCTTTACAAAAATCTCTACTACAAGCTTATCATAACCGGAAGGGAGTCTGTTTACTTCCAGAAACGTAACAAGTACCGCGAGCCCGAGGCAAAGGCGAGTCTTTACTCTGATCACGATTTCTCAGCAGCTGATTCACCGAGGAGGGGCGTGCACTTGCCTTGCGGCGAAAGAAAGAGAGAGAGGAGTACACGCGGTATGGTATCCTGCAGTGGCGGCATCTGCGGCCACAGGAAAGATCGAAAGGGGAATCCCCATTCCTCGAAGAGCGAAACAGAGTGAGAGAGAGGGGGCACGCACGCGGGGTGCGGTCCATTTCCCGTCCGGGCAACCAACGGCTCCATCCAATTACTCCGCGAAAATTCCAAACACTTTTATAAACTACTGTGGAAGCAATTTTGCTCAAGTACCTTCCTTCCCTTCCGACGCAACATCAACACAAATTAACTCCACAGTGCCTCCCAGAACATGATCTCTTTTCAAAAGTTTCGCTTTCTCGCTCGCGCGCGGCCGCGGGCGCGAGAACTGGCGCGAGCGCGGGGGCGAGGGCAGGGGCGTGGGGATGGGCGAGCGCGGGGGCCGGGATGGAGGCTGGAACGTAGTCGGGGGTGAGCGTGGGTGCGGGGACTGGCGTGGGGGTGAGCGCGAAAGCGGGGGCGGGAACGAGTGCAGATGCGTGGACGAGGGCGTGAGCAGGTGCGGGGGCGGGGACGGGCGCGGACGCAGGGTCGGGCGTGGGGGCGTGCTCGGTGGGCGGGGGCGGGGGCGGGGAAAGCGATGGGGCGGGCCCAAGGGGAGGGCGCGGGGACGGGAGCGGGGTCGGGTGCGAGGCGGGCGCGGGCAGGTGAGGTAGCGTGCGCGGGGTGTGGGCGGGCGCGGGGGCGGGCGCGGGGGCGGACGCCAGCGTGGAGGCGGGGGCGGGCGCGGTGGTGGGCGCGGGGACCGGCGCGAGCGCGGGGGTGGCCGTGATGGTGGGCGGGGGCGGGAATTGAGACCGGGGGAGGGGTGAGCGCGGGGGCCGAAGCGAGCGCGGGGTCGGGGGTGGGGGCGGGGGCGGTTTCGGAGGCGGGCGCGGGGGCGGGCGCGGGGGTGAGCGCGGGGGCGGGCGCGGGGCGGGCGTGGGGGCAGGCGCTAGCACGGGCGCAGGCGAGCCGCCTCGCGGCGTCGCGAGAAGTGATGCGCGGCCGGGCGGGGCCGGGCCATTCCTTCTCGCACCCGGCTGCAAGCAAGCGCGCCTCCCTCCCCGCCCACCCCGCACGCACACGCGCGTGCTTCAGATTAAATTCCGACACCGCGCGCGAGCGGGGGAGAGGCGTTCGGTGGCGGGCAGAGGAATGTTGAGCGACGGCTGCAGGAGGAGCCGCGGAAGTTGGCACCGCGACCCGCGGGAAAAAAGGAGAAGGAAAAAAAAAGACTGCTGGTGCTGTAACAATGCGACATTGCGCTGACTTTCTCTTAGTAAGTTTAACGGACCTCTAAAAATGTCTAAATTATTTTAAGGGGAAGAGACTACCATGTATATCGCCCATGTTAAATTTGCTACTATGGATGTATCTTTTCAGAAAATGGTTAACTAGAAAATGTTAATATTCCGTACACTTGAAGACACAACCAATTTTATTATTTAGTATTTTTTTAATCGATTACGAATAATTAGTATTTTTTCAATTATAACTTCTACCCCAAATTCTTCAGCATTTTTGGACAAACATTTTTTATTATCGATTTATGTTTATATAAAATGTCAATTTAATGCCAATTCTGTAAAGAATGCATCATGTAAATCATCCCTTTTAATAAATTGCGAATAATGTTTTCTAAAAAAGGTCCATTAATTACAAAATTAGTGCTTTTTCGGCTAACTCCATTTTTAAAATGTCTGTACGTGCCTGTACTGCTCTTCTAGAATATTCATGCTCTTTACTCTGGATCAACTTCAGCGGAAGAGACCAATGCTACCAACATACAAACAAGAGCATGTTTCAATCATTCATTAACAACGCAACATGCGTTTAAAATTACAATGAATAATCCGTACTCGTTTACAGTGACAAAAAAGGAGGCGTGGTTCCTACGCACTATGACATTTAAATAAGAATAAAGATGACTTTTAGTCTAACTAGAAGAAAATGGATATATATTTTAAATGAGCAAGGTTTGATCTATAAATTTATCCCCCAAAAAAAGAAAATCGTTAATTTGACCCATTTCGAGTTACGCTTTCCCCTTAAAAGTCACGGGATAATTATTTTGTTATCATCGTTCTTGAATATTTCTTGATCAAAGAACATTTATTGCTAGAAATAAAATTTTAAATGCCCAATTTTTACCCGAATTGAACGTCGTTAACATAAGACAGTTGTATATTTCGTTGCCAGTATTTTCAATAAATTATTTACATAAAAATTATTAATATTATAAATTTATTTATGTATTAATTGGCTTAAAACAGTGCAAAAACTGTATATAGCGTGTGGGAGAGAAGTACAGTCTACGCACGTTGTCTTGAATCCTAGAAACACTACACCGCTATTTTACGACACACATTGTAAATGAAAGCTCATATGAGGGCGATTGACTTATGAAACCTAGATGTGTTCGTACTCGACAAATAGAAAAATTTAAACATTTTCAATCATGATAATATTATTCTCTTCATAAGAACTACAAGTGACAATCAAAAGAAATAAAATTTTTGCCGATCGTTTATGTAGGTGAAGAAAATTATATTGAAAATGTAAGAATTCCTAAAAATTGTGACATTATAAAACAAAGTATATTGAGTGACAAATATAAATGGAATTCTTAGAATTGTTTTACGCGATTTTTATTGACTATTTTTAATTCGTTTAACTACAATTAAAACAATTATCTCAATTAATTATTAAGCATGATCTACAACATTTCCTTAAAACGTAATAAATAAATGCTCCCGTTACTTGACAATTTTTCAGGTACTGGGTATTTATTTTACAAGTTAATTAAGAAATTATTTCTCAAATATATTCTATAAAATGTCTTCAAATATACAGATGCAATTTAGGTCACAGAGAGGTGGGCGTTATTTTAGTGATTTGTGTAGTAATGTTGAAGGAAAAGAGAGAATAACCTTGGATGTTGAATAAGCAAAACATAAATCTATCAACTGAAGCCATATTAATAATGTGTATAAGATTGTTGCTCGACTCTTTTATGCGAACAAGAAGTTCAGAGGAATATCAATATTCAATTAAAAGACTACAGGACCCTTCATCACATGGAACCTCGCAGACTATTAAATATTTTTAAAATAGCCAAAACGGGCATTCACAGTTTGCGCTACTTACGCATAAGACACCTACACAGAAATGGCAATTAATCTAACAAAAATATACATGAAAGAAAGTTATTTAAGGAAGAGTAATTGACGTTAGTACTCTTCTTGCTATTTAAAAAATAATTCAATATCACGACAGACTTCAATGTCTAAAGCAAAAGAAAATAATTCTTCAAAAGAGTACCCGCACAAATATCAAAACTTCAACTACATCTTACTCTTTTCTTCTCTAATATTTTATCTTCCAGTCAAGTAAGTGAACGACCAAGAGCTACACTGTACTAAATCATTCTTTCATCAAAAATATTCCCTTTTCATGAGGATAAAGAAATAATTTTAATAAACGGAAAATAGTTAATGATAATAAAATAATACTCTATAATATTATTAATATAAATAATAATTATTTTAGCTAAAACGAAATATAAAAGTTCAACTATTGTAAAAATAATAACTGATGTTAATGAAATGCTTGATGGCAGAAAAGATATCACGCAATATGAGCAGTAAGATTTGGAAAATATTTGGGATCAAACGTGAATACATGAGTTTAACGTTACACGACGGTTAACTTTTAGTAATAAAAATAAATATTCCCAAGTCCGAAAGTATTAACTATTACAATAGAATGTTTCAGCAATATTCGATTTGTACGTACCAGATTTATTTCATCCATTTTTTTAGCTAATTGAAAACATACATTTTAAAGATGCTGTTACACAATATTATTATGAAGTAATTGCATTTTATTTTTCATTACTCTGTATATGCAATAAGATAAACGAAGATATGTTTACGAGTTTAATGAGAAAAATTTCATTTGAATGAAAATATAACTTGAAGTAAAAAACACACAATTTACGCACAACATTCATTATAGACCGCGTTTGAATTTGATTATTGCGCGCAGAATTGCTCGGCCCATTATTTCCATACGTATTTGTAATTGAGTATTTTCGTTGCAAAATTACAGGAATTGATTGGTTACGTGTTGGGATCAAATATCAATTTCCATCATAACAGTTCTGCAAAACCATCTAATTTTAAGAGCAACACAAACAAGAATCACAATATCAAACCAAAGCATTCTAGAATTAGTAATGACGCTTATAAATTTCTAAAATAATATTTACTTATTGTCTTTCATTTATATTCTTAATTTTCCATTCAAAATAAAATAATTCCTGAATTGAGGTTGGAGCTAAGCTTTTGTAGAGAATAAGCAAACAATATTCGGAAAACTAATCAAAATTGCCAAATAATTTTGACTATTATGTATTTATACACTTCAAATATAGAAGTTAAGCCATTATAAACATTTAATTTAAAAATAAATTTACTTTTACAATATTAAAGTAATAGTAATTCTCATTGATGAATGGAATTACTCGAATAATCGACACACTCGAAAATGTTTTACGAAATTCATTTAGAAGTTTACAAAATGGTTCCTTCCTTTATTCGCATCCACTTTTTCATCTAGAAACTACATTCCCAACTTGCTCAATCCAAGTGCACGAGATAGCACTTATTTACTAGAGTCATTTACTTTCAACTTGAATGGATACATTCCCTTTATCCCAAGCAGTGAGCAGGAAACATCGTCTATATTCACACAAAGACAGCCATTTACTCCTGCCGAGCGTCGCGGCGCCGCGCCGCCGTGGGAAAGAGGTGCGGGCGGGGGACGGGGCGTCGCGACGGCGGCGTCGAGGAAACGAGTTCGCGAGAGGGGGCGGCCTGAGGAAGACAAAGCGCCGCGACACGGGATAAATAAATAATAACAAACGACTTGGAAAAGGAAAGTAATGGGAGGGAGACGAGGGGGAAGGCGGGGAGGCGGTGAGGACGAGGGACGGGTGGACGGCGGATGGGAGGGCGGCCGGGAGGCGGATAGATGGAAGAACAGTTGGATGGACGGGACGGTGGATGGGTGTATGGCGCAAACGGCGGGGAATACGGACGGAGAGGCTGTCATGTGGTTCGGACGACGTGTGAGGAATAAGAGTGCGGGCGGCAGGTGGTTGGCGAACGAACGGCCAAACGAATGGACAGACGGGGGAACGAGCTAGAGGGGGAACGGAGCGGGCTAATGGGCCGTCGGAAGGTGGAAATTAGCCGGACGGTAGAGAAAATTGGAGTACGGTGGTGTGTACGATGAGCGAGCATGATGACGGGAAAGGGGAAATAATGGCCGGCGCTTTAGGATGGGTAGAAATCGTAAGGGACAGAAGGGCATGAGGACGGACGGAGTGAAGAGCGGGCGGATGGACAAAGGGTGGGAGGATGATCGGACCGGAAGGCGGGCAGACAGTTCAGAAAATAAGCGGAGAACAGACGTGACAAACAAGAAAATAGGAGAGTAAATAAGGATAGAGAGAGCAGAGAAAGGTGGCTCGCAACACTGTGCAGGCGGATGGGAAGGAAGATGGCGAACGAATGGGTGTAAGCGTGGCTAGAAGAGAGGGTGGAAGGGCGGGTGGAAGAGTGAATGGAGAGGAAGGCAAAATAGGCGAGAGGATGAGTGTGCGGATGGGTGGGCGAGTGAAAAAGAAGGACTCTCGGACAGGGAGGCGGGGGAAAGATAGAAGGTTATGCAAAAGGTGAGATAGACGAGGGTAGTTAAGCGGACTGGTGAACGAACGATACGGACGGCCGTGTAGATGAAATTAGATTAGATTAGATTTATTAATAATTCTGCAATTAAGTGTGAGAACTTGGTGGCAGAATACACTAACTTAACATTACAGAACTTAACAACTATACAAACTCTACAAACGTTACAAATCTCATGAACATTTCACCGTGCAATCTTTCATAGAACTCCACTTCACCAAACTTCACTTCACCACACTTCACCGCACTGCGATACAGCGAGCTGTAATGTCTTTCTTACTCACTGGTTTCTCTCAGTTGCACAACGTCACTGCACTTCACGCCACTGCACTGCACATAATAATAGTAATAATAATAATATTAATAATAATGATAATAATAACAACAATAATAATACTAATAATTATAATAACATTAATAATAATAATAATAATAATAATAATAATAATAATAATAATAATAATAATACTTAATTACAAAGAAGACATAGGTAATTGCACTGAATTTTATTAAATATATTTATAACATATCCACATTCAAGAAACTAATTTATTTTTAAATTTGCTCAGGCTTTGAGGAAAGGGATCGAAGATTGTCACAGGCAAACTGTTCCAGTCCCTAATAGTGCGATTCGCGAATGAATATTTCCCAACGTCCATTTTCTGAATTCTTGTCTGAATTTTGTACATGTGATCCGCTCTGCCGAAATATGTAGGTTTCCCTAATCGACTTTGAATTTCTTTCCACGCTCGAAGGCCTGTGTACGCTTTATACATTGCATAGAGACGTGACTTTAATCTTCTCCTTTCGAGTGACTCCCATACCCCTTTATTCCTGGTACCCCTGAAAGTAAATTTTGATGCTCTACGCTGGACTTTTTCTAGATTTCTTTGTTGCAAAATTCTGTATGGGTCCCAACATCCCGCGCCATATTCTAATATACTTGTAGGTCGCACTAATGACACATGCTAGTTCTTTGGCTCTCACTGCTCTCACACAAATGCAACAATCGACGAAATATTCTAGAAAATACTCGAAAATATGTGAAGAGAGCTTCCTTGTTATATGTGCACTGCACCTCAAGACGGGCAGCCCATTTGTCGGAGTCCTGTGGGAACCATAGAGCACAGGACGGGGTTACGTCGAGGGTAAATATGGCCGTTTTCTTGGACGGTGGACAATTCTGCCTGAAATGTCTTCCGTAACCTTGTAGTTCATAATACATTTATCTGTTTAGTTTCTCAAAAACTGTTGGTGACACTATTTTGTTAACCTTGTTTGCTGTAGTGAACTGAGATACAATGCCATACAACTATGTTTCTATGACCTTGTTATTTGGGCATTAAATTTGCATAGCGCACTCTTTGCTGGTACATCAGAGTAACTGTTACAAGCGAAGAAATTGTGGAACTAGAGCCGAAGTCGCGTTGGGAATTCAATGAAATAATAAGCACACTACTTCAAAATCACTTCAATGACTGTTCAATTGCAAAAAGTTTTTGAGTGAAATACATATCCATTAATTTGAAAGTAAATAACTCAAGATTAAACGTAGACTTCATTAAAAGTATATTTTTGTAAAATTATGTGTACTATTTATCCAACTGTCTTGCTTCATTAATTAGCATTTGCTTGACAAAATAAACCGATACTGTTCTTCTATAATTAGAAGAAAGTTAATTACGTAAAGGATAGTATATTCCAGACATTAATTTAGGATACATTTTGTAAATTTACAGGTTCTCCAGTTTTTATAATTGTTGTTGTTGTAATGTGGTCAGAAACGGGAAATTGAAAGAATTATTTTGCTTGCGATCAGAAACAGGGTAGAGACATGTCGCAGAAGTTGAATACTTCTTAAATATCAATGAGAACATTTTCCCAGTAATGATATTTGCAACTCAACAAGTTCCTACAATACCATCACATTTCAGAAACTACGAAATTCCGCATTCAAGAATCAGACAAAATATCCTCCTCGATTTATTTGCTAAGGATTCGCGCGAATCCAGTTGGCGGTGAAGGTTTCAGGGGTCGTGACCGACCGAACAGAAATCGCACATCTAGACATAACGAGAAACTCAATACGTCGGATTCAAAAGGGGCGTCTTCTTCCAAAGAATTAAATATCTAGTGACAAAAAAAGAAGCGCAGAAGAAGGAGCCTTGTGCACTTTCCGGCGAGTGAGCTTCTTAGCTGAGCGACAGGGGGAAAAATTCCACCTCCGGTTCTCGGAGTCAAAGACTTGCCCGACAAGCGGCCGATATATGGAGGAGCTCTATTCATGAGGAAAAAGCGTCATCACGTCGACGAATGAAATGTCGACGCGGAACATATAGGAATTCGCGAATGGATTGTATTACATTCCGTCTTCTTCGAAAATGAGATTTTCCTTCGCGAGCGTTCAGATGGCGAACTTTCTTTTCGTTCTTTTCGTCGTGGAGGACCGTGCTTCAGAAACAGCTCGCGTTCCCTCGTTTTTGACTTGCGACTCTACGCTCTAATCAGATGTCATATATGTGAACGAAGTGAGATATGACGTCTAATTGAAAAAAAGTCTTTAATATATATTTTATTCGTTAATCTACATTTTCTCGAGCCATGAAGCTTACATTTACGTTAATATATGTCAAGAGTCATGCTGATCTAAAATATTTCTAAATGTAAAAAAAATATGTTAATTATGTGTTGGAGATATTTTGTTCTCAATTCTCATCTCAATTCTCTCTTTTCAACTAACTCATCATTGGTTATTTAGCATTTAACTGAAATATATATGTCCCCGACGGGGATGGGTACAGGGTACAATTACAAGATTCTTGTTACTAGTTTCTTTATAACCCCTTAATTGTTCATCAAATTACTCTTATTACATTTTTATAATTTTTCAGTGTAAAGCATTTTTTATAATTTTGCAGTGAAATGAGCAAGATGTAATAGACGTGAATTTTCAAATCTGTTTTGTTGAACGGCCACTAAAATTAAAAAAAATAGAACGTTCTCTCATTCTAGTAAATTATTACTCGAACTCAAGTTCATAATTTTAGTTTTTCGCAATTAAAAATTGAAATAATGGACCATATCCTTCATAAAATTAAATCCAAATCCACATTGATATATATCAGATTTACATTTTAGACCTTATAATAATTATTGAAATAATTCTGCAGATTGTCGGATTGCTGTTTGTAAACCCTTTTAAAAACTCACAAATGTATTATGTCACATTGAAATATTGCATCTTTAACGCACTTGCAGATCTAATACATTTCTAAACGCAGTGTGCAGGAAGGTGAGCATCTTGCGACCACAGACTAATCGCAGTTTGCCTTGCAATACTAGCTTCCACAAGAAGCCCTGCACGCAAACTACTACCAAGAGTCGAGACATCTCGCAACGTTCTCAGCCACAAGGGCAGCTGCACTCGCAACTGCGCGCATGTCTCCCCTCTTCAACCGGAAATCAACTCCCGCGCTTCCGGCGGCCTCATAAAACCGCGTGAAATTAGTCGTCGGCTGTCACACCGCCGCCGCCGCCACGTCATTGCCGCTGCGTAAACTTGTGCTCCGCATCGCGGGCTAGGGTGCACAGTCCAAGGCGCTCTCTAAACTGAATACAAAATCGAACTCGACCGCTAACTCGTCGCCAACATAAACAGATCCCCTCCGGAAGGGCGGAGGACGTCCCGCGTTGCGAAGACGGGTGGGGGGGGGGGGCGAGGACGGAGGCGGGGCGTGGGACGGGGACAAGGGTGGCGGGACGACGGGTGACAATCGGTGCCGAGGAGCGAGTTAGCGGATGACTGAGAGCGGCGGCAGAAAATCGCGGAATCTCGAAGCGCCGCCGCGACGCGCCGGGCGGGCGGGGGACGGGGGTGGAGGACGACGAGTGAGGACGCGGGGAGGCTCGGGAGGGGCACGAGCGGGACACGCCGAGGCGAGGACGTCAGACCCAGTCGGGGGAGTAAGTTGGCGCCGGAGCTGTTTGCGCAAGTTTCTACAACACAAACTTACATAACGAGCTGTTGAGTCGTAGCAGTCCCGAGCCGCCCATCTCCGCCTCCTTGCCGACTTCGTCTCCTCGGGAGGCCCTCGCCCCGCCACTCGTCAACGCCCGCCGCTCGCTCCCCCCGGGCACACACGAGGGGCGGTCCAGGGGCGGGGGCGGGGCCGTGAGGAATGCTCCAACAAATGATGTACAATGGCCCGCTCTTCAAAAGGTACAGCGCGCCACGCCACGCCGCGCCACCCCGCCCCGCCCCGCACCCCGGTATGGGTCTTTGTTAAGGAGATAAAGCAAAGGAACCATCATCTGTTTAAATAAATTACGTAATCTCCCTAATGCTGCTTGTAAGCCGCGTTCTAAGGACTCGCTGCTGTACTTTCTCGCAAGTTCCTCTCGCAGAAATGATATATATTTTAACTTGCTTTGTGTTTGTGTGTGTGTGTGTGTGTACGCAGGAAACCGGTGCAACCAGGGAAACGAGGCAACGCCTTTATGAACATGCAAGAATGCAATAATGGTGAAAAATGGGTTATAAAATTTTATCATTCCAAGAGATGACATTTTCACGCTGCAAGGGCCCCACTCGGGGCGGAATATAACAGTTTATTTGAACACGAATTTTAGGTGCAGCGCGGGAAGCAACAGATCATTTCCAAAAACCTAAAAAAAGGATAAAGATTAGATAAAGTAATTTTGAACTCATATTTGCAAAGTTTACTATAAATATTTTTACGTTAGTTGTAAAGAAATCTAACAATTTATGGTTGGAAAGAGGTTTGCAAAACATCTCACACGGGAGAAAAACGGGAGTATCGCAAGAATCATAAAGAGTCGTCTAAAGTCTATTTGGAGTACTAAAAAGTAATCTTGCCATTCATTTCGCCATTACTCTTTCTCCGTCACGTAAATCGTTCCACTTCTATAATTTCATTTCCCGTTATTCCAAGAGATTTCTCCCTCGGAAACCTTACTAACAAGGTCCTTCTCTAGCGACACGCCACCGATAAAAAAAGAGACCCGTCTAGCCGCCAAGATTTACAACTTAATACATTATTAATTCCGAAGGCGGGTGATTTCGGCGCATACATTTAATAAATGCGACAAAGGTTCCTTTCTCTTTTTCCTCTTCCCGTTTCTCTTCCCGCCTCCTTCTCCCCCGATGGCCCCCCGTCCCCCCTTTGTGCCCGCTTCTCGGTGGGCTTTAATGTAGCCACTCTTTATAACGGGGGCACTTAAAGCCTTTTACGGAAAATATCGCGTGTGTGAAGGTTGGCAGCGCCGGCGAGCGGCGGGGCGGCGCTTATCTGTAGGCACGAAATCGCAGGTGAACGCCGACAGTGGAGGCGGAGGAGGGAGGGAGAGTGTTGGGGCGTAAACGGAGGGCGCAGGCCTGCGTTTACGACCGTTGGATAGGAGGTAAAACGTCAAAAATTGGGCCTCTGAACTTTAAACAGGGGGTGGGGGATAATGCACAAAAGCCTCGGGAAGAAAGGTTCTGGAGTTTTATGGGCAACTGAACGATTCATTACGTCTGTATATCTTGGAATTTTCTGAAGATACGTGTGTGGGACTTTCGATTAAAAATTATTTACAACTTCTCTCACGGATTCTTCTTGTTCATTCCGTCTGTAAAATGTAAATGGTATTACGTTTAATACATACGCATTTATGATATAACATTGTCCGTACATGATTCTATTTTGTGATATTTTGTTATTTTTGTCATCCGTCATTTTTTAGTTTCTTTTATTAATTACATCTGTATATCTAGGAATTTTGTAAAGATACTTGTGTACAACTTTCAATCAAAAATCATATACAACGTCTCTCACGAATTTTCTTGTTCATTCCTCCTGTAACATGTGAGTTGTACCAAGTCTAATCTATCCACACATTTAAAATAAAACACTGTCTGTACATTATCCTATTTTGTGATATTCTGTCATCCGACAATTTTAAATGTCTATTAAATATGTCTTATCAATTTGTAAAGTACACAATATTTACTTATTTGTAAATATTTTACGTTATAATTTTAGACATTACTATATGTACTTGTAGATAATATATGAAACAGCAGTGAAAACCTCTTATGGAAAAATTACTACTCAGTAGCCGCATAAATTTAATGATCGGTCATCATGCTCGTGCACATATTGATGAATTGCGTCAATCATTTTAGATAAATGGGTTAGCGGACTCATTTTTTTCAGTCATGGTCAATACCATTCAATATATTTATGTTTACCTATTCATTGTTATTCATCAAATGTGGTAATTCTCTATGTTCCTCTCATCAGTAAACGGATGATGCCAACACACTATTATTGTATTATCATTCCTGTAATAGCCATTCGTTTTCTGACTAAACTTATAAGAATTTTAAATTTAATATTCAAAATTTATTAAAATGAAATTTATAAGAAGTTTTGCTATGTTTATTTCGAACTGACATACCTGAATCAAGAGTTTACTAATCGTTCTTGTATGGAACTTAAAAGTCGTACTGAGAGATGGAACTACAAACAAACTAAAAACACGTAACATGGTCTAACAATATTACATACAAGTTATGAATATTTAACACAACTGTTTCTCTTGTTACTATGAATAGAGCGTTTGTTTCTCAATCACAAGGAGCAATTTAAAAAAATTGAAAAGGTATACTCTTAAGTACTCTTTCCGTATAATTTAACAAGTACTAAAATTAGTAATACGATATCTTTGATCAACAGTATAGGGAATGTAATAGAAAGCGAGGGGAATGTGGCAACCAGATGAAACCCTCTAACACGAGAAAGACCAATTAACTCGATTGAATAGCAGGCATTGAAATTGCACCACTACTAGCATAGCTCTTTCATCTTGCATTAGCTTTCCACATGTACTCATCCATTAAGACGCAGATAGTGTTAAGAGCAACACATTAAATCGCTCCGCGTCTCTGTGAGCGCATAATACCACTGTCTGCAGCGGATGCCCAACTGTCGCGGCGGTAGTCGGTCGCAGAGGCGGAAGCAGTCCATAACTGATCTCTGGCGCGACGCGAAGCGCCGAGCGCCCCGCCCCCGCCAGAGGGAGAGAGATTGCGCGCCGACACATCCTTGCATCTGCCTCCACCCCACCGCCGAACCCGCCTTCGTTCCCGCTTCCGTTCCCGCCACCGTTCCCACCTCCGTTCCCGCCTCCGTTCCCGCCACCGTTCCCGCCACCGTTCCCGCCACCGTTCCCGCCTTCGTTCCCGCCGAAAATCTTCCCCCATCCGTTCCTATTTCCGTTCCCGCCTCCGTTCCCGCCTCCACTCCTATTTCCGTTCTCGCCTCCGTTTTCGCCCAAAATCTTCCCCCATCCGTTCCTATTTCCGTTCGCGCTTCCGTTCCCGCCACCGTTCCCGCCTCCGTTCCCGCCTCCGCTTCTATTTAGTTCCCGCCTCCGTTCCTGCCTCCATTCCCGCCTAAGTTCCGCCTCCGTCCACGCCGCCTTCCACTCCGTCTCCACCCCGTCCATGTCTCCGCCCACCCTCCGACCACGTTTATGTTCAGGTGTTCGTTTACATCACCGTCCCCGCCTCCGTGTACCTCTCCATTCCCGTTCCCTTCCCCACCCTGCCTCCGTCCCGCCTCCTCTCATGCCCCATCATTCCCTTATTTCTTCTGTCCTCCTAATGCATAGCCGCGCTACATCCCACCTTTAATCCTCCCCTACCTACTTTCATTTTTCTACTTTCCCATACCTCTGTTCTTTTCGCGCACTCGCAGAATTCTAGGATCCAACTAGTCATCGCACATACTTTACACTCATTCGCACACCCGTCCACTCCTAGTTCACTCCCATTCGCCGGACCCTTTCCCTCGTGCTCCGGAGGGGCGATACGTCTATGGATACCTGGCCCTTGATAGTCGTTTGGCGAAGTCATTTAACAATCATTTTCCTCCAACTCAAGTTATTTTTATTCCCCTTTTTCAGACCCAGATCCCCCTATTTCAGACCCACAAGCAACAACATACATACCGCAACAACGTACATACAAGAAAGACTGGGGAACAACAACATGCCTACGCGGAACTCGAACTCGCGACCCTCCCTACCGAGGTGGTGAGTGGGCGCACACTCTACCCATCTCAGCCATCCGGGACGGCTTATCTATACACTAAGGAGTCTAAGGAAATAATTATGCCTGAAAAGCAAGAACAGCTTAAATACTCCAATATTAGTAATTTTTATTCCAAATACAATTTTAGCAAACTTTTCGAATGATAGATTTTTGGCTGCTGCTTGAGACCATATGATGTCGTAGAGTGAGTTTTTTAATGTATGGGCATGCGGTCTCTTAGTGAGAGTTACGTTTTTTCATCTAAAGTATGAAAATATTCGATAGTGTCTCCACCTATCAGTGAATCGTCAATTTCCTTGATCGCAGATCACGTAGAGTACAGAAGAACTACATTTCTTTCTCTTTCTCCGGTAGATAGCGCGAAACGTCACAGACCTAGATTATTTTGTTCGAAAGAGTATCGACAAATGACAGTGAGGGCTAGAAAAAGAATGGGCGCTGCAGTATCATAGTGTAGTATAGCAAGAATGCGCTTGACAGTAAACATGTTAAATATTTTTTCACTAGCTCAGTTTTACTTAGGTTCTCTCAATAAAGTATTCACCATCATTTGTGTCACAATCTTTCTGAAAATATTGTACAATTGTTACGCTTCAGTTTATTTTCGTTTCAAAAGGTTTCTCTCCTCCAACGAGATGTAGCCCCTCTAACAAGGCGCTTTTCATCCAACCGCTTAAGGATCAAACATAATTATTCAGGAAGTGTTTCCACTTTAAAACATGTAATTCTTCTTGCTTTCTTTCAAATATGGCGATATGAAAGAATTGCGTACGGGTTTGAATTTGATCTGTACGAATATTATTCATTTAAATTGATTGTTTTTGTATGTTTTTCTTCTTTCTTTAAACCTGTGAATGTTTGAGAATACATGCCGGACTTTTTATTGAATTAGTGTATCATATATTTAATATTAACATGAATACAAATTATTTTGATATTTAATTTAGATTGAATGTTTGTCTGCTCCAATGACGTTACTTGTTCCACATTGACCCGCTGTATTTACAATTAATTATGAACCAAGAAAATAATTTCTCATTTCAGTTGGACTGTTTTCATTTCATTTTGTCGCCTAATCAATCACCGTCTGCAAGCAACATTGAAAGCAACGTTACTTCTTCTACCGCCAAACGTCATTACGTTTTTTTGTTACTAGACCCTTCTCCAACACCGATGTCAATGCTCATCATTAACATTTGCAGATAATTAAGTGTCAGAAAGGTCAATGGCGAGATTCAGAGTATTTTTTTTCTCTCCGCCTTTGTTGAGGTAAAGAGCTAATGTTTCAGCATTTAGGGCATTTATGATTAAATTTACCGTCTAAGGAGACACAAATTATAACATTAACACAAGTTTATTCTAAGGTTTCAATGTTTCGTTTCGAAATCAGTATCATAGACATTATCAATGTTCAGCTTCTAACATTTTTAATCACACCAGTTTCATAATTTTTCTACATTTCTACATTCTAGACATGAATGTAGCTTCACTGTCAGGGCACGTTTTCTAGTGCTCAGTGTAGAACGTAGTTATTCAAATAATCGTTATCATTTTTCCACGGCAGTGAGTTGATTTCTTTACAAAAAGGCACGATGAGGGATAACAGCTCAAATCTGTAATTGATTTCCATTTGAAAATAGGTTTTTTAGATAGCCACTAGTAAAAGCGGTTATTTTTAGGACATGAACAGAGTGCTAAATCTTCTACTTTAAATCTAATAGTAAAAATGAGACGATAGTCAAATATTCAGATTTAAACAGTGAATGCAACAAAGAAAACAATATATTTTCATCTGATCACTTACAATTTATCTTAATGTAACATGGTACCCAATTAAATGATTTGTTTGAATGATTTACTTGAATTAAAATAAAATGTAAGTTAGTAATGCTGTCTAAAAACATTTAGCCTGACACACGAAGTAAAAGTGATTTTATTTTGTTCGTAGGATTGTGCCCCCAGATCTATGGAACTATGTGTCGCAACATTTGTCAAAACAAAAAGCACAACTCGCAAAATAAAATGTCACATCTACCACTCGTATCATAAATTACTATTATAACAAAAAAACTAATATTTTCTAATCAATTTTTGCTACAAACTCTCCTTCCCATCTGTACGCATGTTTCAACTTGCGTTTGAGTTCGGGTAGGGATCTAAGACATCAAGAAAACGGGAAGAATAAACTGCTCCCCATAGAAGGTCATATCCGATTTTAATTGTGTTTGACATTAAATAAATAAATTGTTGGTTACATCCACTTCTCGGGAGCCACCATGGCCCCCTTCGCCAACGCCACGGCCCCCATTGCCACCACCGTAGCAGCCGCCGTCGCCACAGCCCCCTTCACCAACGGCTCGGCCCCGATTGTCAAAGCTACAACCGCTGCCGCCAGCCGTCGCCAAGGCCCCCTTCACAAGTGCCACGGCCCCCATTGCCACAGCCGCCGCCGTCGCCACCAAGGCCTCCTTCGCCACTTCCATGTTCCCCATTGGTACAACCGCCGCCGTCGCTACTGTCCTCTCCGCCAACTCCATTACCACCGCCAATACCACCACCACCACCAACACCGTCACCGCCACCCGCGCGACAAGGTCCACCGGTGAGGCGGCGGCGGCGCGATAAGCAGAACATGGCCTCCGTCAAGGAGCGTGCGCGCGGGCCGCGCGGGCGATTAGGGGAACAAACGGAGGTCGGCGCGCGCACGCAGCCTCGCCCCGGGCAACGCCCCCTCCTCCTCCTCCTCCTCCTCCTCCTCCTCCCTCCCCTCCTCGCACCCCCACGGCACGCGCTCGCGCACCGCAGCCACGGCCCTCGGCGCGCCTGCAGTCCCCAACCTTCCCGCGGTTGAGAGCCGGCGAGGAGGGCGGAGAGTAGGCTCGGAAAGTGAAATGGCCCTTCTTACACTCGTATCATAAATAATTATTATTGCAAGAGAAATAATATTTTCGTATCAATTCTTGCTGAAAACCCTCCTTAGCACCTGCGGGCGGTTCATGCTCTGACGTACATTTTTTTAAAATGTATTTCATCTCCTTTGACAAGCTTTGTCCTTAAGAGGATTATTCTACAATACACAGGTGTAACATTTTGGGAATGACCATCTATAAGCAGTGATTTTTATTTCGTAATATACATTGTGCTAAGCTACATGACGCACGGTTGAAAGATGTTTCAGATTTAATTCAGTTGAGAGTTTTGGGGTATTCTGGTGGTTTGAATCAGTCTTTGGGATACATGGTTTTGATACGAGGGTACGTAGCTTTGCATGTAAGAAGCAAGAGGTCGCCATAATAAACGTTTTGATAAAAATTGTGAGCTATTCGTGTTATGCGGTCGCTTAATGAAGGCACATTTATTTCTCTGTGAATCTCGATGTTTGATGCCCATAACGTCTGATTGAATACTCGAAAAGTTGGTAACATATTATTACAATACTCGATCAGAAATCAAACTCGGCGTAACACCCTCGTCTGATAATTCTTCAATATTGTACCCATCAAATAATAAAAAATAAATCTCACAATCTTTTTTAATTCCAACCAAATGAATTTTGATTAAATCTCCGACAAACAATTCTTTTGCGATTCGTTCTATTCGACTGGAACTCATCTGCTCTTTGTGATTGTGCACAGCATACCGTTCTCAAGGCACCAGTTTGGAGAGTGCACAATCTCCAAGTGGACGTTGCGTCTTTGTGGGACAGGAAGCGCCGTTCACCTTTTTCTTCCACCCCCGTACATCAGTTCTCGTCGGTGAAATTATTGACGGATCTCGTCGAATCGATAACTGCGAATGCTGCCCGGAGTTCTTTTGCATGAACAATTTGCGTCAAGATAAGATTCCTCAACTGGGAAGGGAATCTTTCCAGACAATAAACGGAAGGTTAGGGAAAATCCATGTTTTGCTTTTTGGATTGTAAAAAAGGGAAGAACATGTAGATAAATAACACAGGACATCCACAGAAAAATGGAACGTGCACTTTACAGTCATTTGTGATAGAATAAGAAGACACTACTAGATGGTCCGAAGAAAATGAGCTTGGTTCTCGCATATGGAATAAGTTAATGGCCAGACCAGATTACGTTTCTAATTATGTGATGGGTAAGAACGTTTCATTTAATTTTATCATGTAGACTCAAAAAAACAAGTACAGCGATACACATATATTTAATGAACTTTTATATATTCCTCACGAAGCTGAGATGAAATTAATAATTCAATTGTTTTGAGTTATTTTTTTACGAAATATATCACTTGCCACGTGCCCCTTTCAGGAGTGATTAACAAAATATGCCCTCACTCATTCATTGAATTTTAGGTTACGTTACGTTTTAAAAATATATTAATTTTTGTTACAGATGCTTCGAATCTTAAAAAATAGCCATGGGTGCAATCTTTTTTCTTTTGAAATTTGAAATAAGTTTCTTTAATTTAAAAGATAAACATTTATCTGATTATAATTCTGCAAGATCCCAAGAACTCCTTGAGAGAGATATTGTAGTAACCTTCATTCAAGCTACATGTTTCATTGCATTTCCATGAAAGTGATTTTGACGAGGAGAAAACAAATATCCAGTATAGTTTTACCTCCGCAACGCCATCGTCATCATCCGGAAATTCTGTCGACCCTTCACCTTCACTGCTTCTAAAGCTCACTTGTTTCTGCCATCTGCCACTCCACTGTTTCAACCGCAGAGTTCCGCAGCCCTCGCACGGCAATCCATCCTGCTTGAAGTCCCTCCATTTCGTCCCCTTCTCTTCTTCAAATTCTTCCTTCTTAAACTTGCACTACTCGTGCCCCCTTTTTATCTTCTTCCTTCCCAGAATCTCCCATTCTACCCTCCACAGAGTGTTCACTCCTTACAACACCCTCCTCCCTAGTCTAAGGTCGACCATGCGGCCTCCTTCCAGGCGCAATCTTCTCTCACAATCATCCGAGAAATTTCATCTCTGCAGCGTTCGGCGCGCCTTTTTGTTGTTCGACGATTTTTCGTCCCGTATTTCTCCTTCTTTATATTCTTCCCTAACTGCCACACACATTAACCCGGTTTCGATTATGTGAATTTTAGTAGGCCTTACAAAAGCAAAGAATGAGGGCATTTATTTTTATAATATAAGGCCCAGATGTCTGAACCTAAATGTGCAAGCATAGCACGAATTCCAACATAGACAAAATACGAAATATCACTTGCATATTAAATGTTTTTGTATATTGAAAGAACAGTGTTTCACATAATGTAAAAATAATTTGAGAACAGGTTGGAAAAATTTTAATGGGTATGGGATAAAATATTTTTAAACCTTGTAAAAATATCAATAAATATACTTTTATAATTTTGGAGGTCGTACTATCTCCCTGCGAATACCCAAAGCGATAAAACTTCTTGCGACCTAGATGCAAAGCAGCCAGTCTCCGCTGTTCGAATGTGCTTCCCTCTGACGGCGGTCTCCGTTCGTTCATCGGCGTAGAACAGCGACAGCGCAGAGAGCAGCGCTAGGCCGCGTGCGCGCGTTCCCCCTGGTGCCAGAGAGCGGTGCAAATCCTCACGTGATCTATGAGGCGAAGTTTGCGCCCTGTATCGCATGGGAACAACGCTTAAAGCGCTCGAAGGTCTTGTCACCTTTCGCTTGCACTCCATAGGGCACCGCCCCCCCCCTAGGCCTTTCGACCCTCTAGCCCCCCCCCCTTCCGTTTCCCCCACCGTTCTCGTGCCCGTCCTCGCCAAGCGCAGAGGGAGGAAATTGCCTAATTTTATTTTCAAAAGTTTCTAAATCGCTTTTTAAAAACTTTCTTCCCGAAGCTCTGGTTCATCTTGCCCTATATCTTTCGAAGGTGCCACAATTTGAATTTATATTAGTACCTCCGGTCGCGCCGAGAGCCGACCTATGAGAGAGAGAGTGAGTTTTTTATCGGGAGTTTTAGATATGAGGAAGTTAAAAGAAGGTACGAGTAGGAGTAAATCATACAATTTTTGCAAATAAATTACTTGCAACACTTCAATTTAAGTGCTAAGAAGAAAATGACTCAGTATATTTAGAGGTTCTATTTTTGTCACTCTAAAACTTTAAAAAATCTAAATTATTACTTTAAGTTATACTTTGAGTACATTCTAATTTCAATAATGTTTCATTAACTTAAAAGTTACTATATCTAGTTGAAATACAAACAAGTTATGGAGTACAAAGTCCATTTTTTTAACATAACGAACTGTCAAGAAATGAAAGAAAACAGCAGGCCACGTACAGCAGTTTGAACTATATATAATTGTACTAAGGTCTATTACTGTACTATATTTTTAATTTTTTACATTTTATTCATTTTGACGTTACAGTGAACGTTAAAAGAATTAGTCAAGGAACTGAAGTAAATTTGAGATGAATTCCGTGAATAATGAAGAAATATATCGTGGATATTTCAAAGATTCTAGTTGAAGTGTAAAACAATATACATCCACATTCCACAAAATTTAAAATAGTAAAATTCCCGAAATAATGCATCATTATTGGTGCATGGAATTACAGTTCACCTCTCAGGAGAACATGTCTAAACTCCGGCGAAGAAAAACAGTTCAAAAAGTAGTTATTTTAGCAATTTTCTTCCTCGTTTGTCTCATTTACGCCTTTCCTTAAAAAAGTCCCAAAGTTCACGAACTGCCCGTTCATCAACCCCAATACAGACAAACAGCGGAACATCGTTAGCGGGGCTAAGTCGAAGTCCAGCGGCGGCGGAGGGGGCGCGGCGGCGGCCAGCGGCCGAACTAACGCGGCAATTAAGCGCCACGGAGCGTCTTGGCGCAACAATCCCAGGCTTCAGCGGGCTGGGAAATTAGAGCGACCCCGCGAGTAGGCAGCGCGGCGGCGGCGGCGGCGGTGGCTGCGCCGCACCGCACTACGACCGCCCTTAATCCTGCGAAAGACGGGCGGCGCCGCTCTTTACCAACACGCCGCCCCCGCCGCCTTTGCTTTCCCCCGCCCACGCAGCCTTCACCACCCCTTCACCACCCTCCGTCCCGCCGCCTTCATCCCTCCACCACCACTCCGCTTTCATCACCCCCGGCACAGTACTATACTACTACACATGCCGGGAGACCGGTCGGGAGCTTAGACCTTGTCCCGGCTGGGGCAGTGCTTCGCTGGTGGGAGATACCTGATTGGAGAAACCCCCGGAAGCCGACAGTAGGTCGGCGCCGGATCACGCCACTAAGCGAGTGAAAAATCACCGTCATCGCTCGAGCAAAACTAGCACTAGACTTACGGGAATAGTGACCTGAGTAGTTGACGCGCTCGAGATCAGTAACAATCAATCACCCACTCAATCAATCAACACCCGGCCCCTCTCCCCCGAGCACCTTCATCTCCCCCGGCCCCCGTCTTCATCTCCCCACGCCCTCGCCCTTTTACCAGTCTCCGCCTTTACTTCCTCCTGCTCCTGCTACCATCGTCTCCCTCCCCACCACCTTTACTTCCCTCCGCCATATGCCTTCATCTCGTGCTGCTGCCATCACCTCCTCTCCGACCCCTCCCCCAGCGCTTTCATTCCACCGCCAAGACCCGGGACCTACACCTCCGCCTCATTACCTGCCACAATAATCGCCACCTTTACCTCCCCCTCCCCCTCACCACCCCCACAACCCCGCCGCCTTCACTACCGCGCTCCCGCCGTCCCCAATTTTCCCCATCCCCCCGCCATTGCTTTAAGGGGTGAGTGCGCAAAAAATGTTGGCACAGTATTTGTATTAAATTAAGGCTTCATTTTATTTTCAGTTATTTTTTTTTAAATATGTCTGAAAGGTAACATTTATTTTGTGAGAATCAAAGATCACACATATTTTCAGTACCACAGCATTTTTTTAAAGGGAAAATACACACCAAAGAAAGAGGAATTTATGTAACTGAAATCCCGTCATAAAAATGTCTCTAAATTCTGAAATGGTGTTTAACCCCAAACACACTAAATTACGTAAACATTTTAATGAAGCGAATAACTTTAAAAAATGAGGTAGGACATAAATAAATAAATAAATAAATAAATAAATAAATAAATAAATAAATAAATAAATAAATAAATAAATAAATAAATAAATAAATAAATAAATAAATAAATAAATAAATAAATAGAGAAATCATCGCATTTGCTCGAATCACCTATGAAAAATAATTATTTTATCAAATGTCTATCAAAGAAAGTAAAGACCGAGAAAAGCAAATCTCAAATATTTAAATTCATCGCCACATAATAAGGTGGTAACGTTTAAGACTCTCCATTTACCTCCACTTACTACTACTGTAAACCAAACATATTCCTGGCGACCAATATGAGAAAAAATTATATTGGAAAGTGAAATAATATTTGTAGAATTTGTAAACGTGAATATTTACCTGCGAAATAATATTCATGAAATTGTACATTAATTGGCATATTACTTACGCGTATATAACTAATTAAGCAGCCTCATTTGAGTTAAAAAATTACAAGCTGAAAATTTCCAGTCTGATCAGAACTGAACTTATTGAAAATATTTTTAATCCATGACTGGTTAACAAGTATACACATCAAGGCTTACAATGCAACCATACAGATTTGTGGAAATTTTGAGTTTGAATTCTGCGAGTTTGAGAGAAATTCTGCGAGAAATTTTGAGTTTGAAGCCAATATTTTGTCATTAACGTTGAATCTTCACCATAAACGCGGAAATATTATTTTGGGAAATGTGCACAATATTGCGTCCGTACCTCTTTTCCACAAACTCTCTTCGGAAATCTCCTCGCTCCCTCATTTGAACTGAATAATTTCCGATATTTTAAGGAAATGGGTGCGCAACAGGGGAGAAAGGAAAGGGGACCTGGAATTAGCCATTCGAATGCGAAATCGAATTCCGTATCTCCTGATTACGAGCTGATGCTGCCAATTGCTCCCTCGACGAAGGGACTGCCGAACCTTCCCTTCACGGTGGCTTCCGGCCCTTCATTCCCCTCCGCTCGGCGCCCGTCTTTTCAGAAGGGTGCGAAGTCCTTCGCTGACGCCCTTCCACAATGCACGACAAGGGGAAAGCTGAGGTGGGGAAGATGGTTGGAGGGAACGCGTAGGAAGGAGTGCACCGTTGAACCGTTAAAATACCTTTGTACACTGGGATACGTGACAATAGTTATACACGATGTGAGTGGTAAAAATGACATTTTATTTTGGGATTAGGAAAGCCTGGGACACGAGGCCTATCAGCCTAGCGTCACAATGCTACAAGCAGACTAAAATCATTTTCACCATGTGTCTCGCGCAGTATTCTTCAGCTTCTGGGTCAATGACCCCCATCTTGATCAGGTTTTGGACAGTTTCCCTGATTCTCGAGCAAATGCTGAGATGGCCCCTTGTTTTCTTCTGGAAGTAAATGTAACTTCAAATTAAATTTTCCACATAGCACGTCATACACAGTTTTTAACTGTTTTTGACGTAAATTAATAATTAAATCAATAAATAATTTAAACACCCTTTCTGACCTTAATTTTAATTCAAATTTACAAATTACATAATTACATTCTATGTTATATTTAATTCAATAGTGGCTGAAGCAGTCAGTCGAAATTATTTTGTTATCTTTGTTGTGTTCATAGTTTTATTTGAACACTGAAGCATCGTCTAACTTTTAGAAGTAGTGCTAAAAGTATAAGTTTTAGCAAGCTATGCATTCCCTGAAAGAACCGCTTTTACTAATGGCTGTCTAAAAGCTGTTTTTTTGACCAGATTTTTACGCTTATGTTTAACTCTAGAACTAGTGAAGCAACCATTTTTCAGTTTCTCTTTTATATTTTATTTTTTGATTTTTTTTGTTCTTAGAGCGAGATTCTTAAACATATTTCGTATCTTTTGATGTCTCAATTTCCGAGGTAATGCTTAATACTTCTTGCTGCTTAACTCTTCAATAATTTGCTCGTTTCTAATGATTTTGGATGAAGCAAAATTCCTTTGGTTTTTGTTTATTGTTCTCGTCCTTGTTTACTCAAACCTGATCCGGTTTCAGTTAACTTAGAGCAGACATACTTCAACCACATATGTTTCTTAATAGTATATTAATTTGATTTTTGATTGATTGATGATTGGTATTCGGAGTTTTTGTGAGACGAAGTAATACATACTTTACCAAAAATATGGATAGTAATATATTTGTTTGTTTCTTTTGAACTTACTCGAACCAAACCGAGCGAAGTGGCTCAGTGCGTAGCGCACTGACTTCGCAATCGGGAGGTCCGGGTTCGATTCCCGGGCCGGCCATCCTGACCGGGGTTTTCGTGGTTTCCCTCGGTCATAAAGGCGAATGCTGGGATGGTTCCAAAAGTCCACGATCATCCATCACCTCCTTTCACTCTTCTTTCATTCTTCCCTATTCCTCTTTCATAACCGCTACTCAAGGATAGGCACCCGTAGTCGATCGTCGCAGCTAGCTGTGCCACCGACCCTAGGATGTCTATCTGTAGCAGCAGGCGGGGTATGCAGCACAAGCCCCCCTGTTCTTCCTTCATGTGCAGTCACCAGTTACTATTGCGGTATTTAGGTAGCAATAGTAAACTGAGGGATCCTCGGCCGCGAGGTTGACCCGACGACGACGACTCGAACCAAGTATTTTAGAAGCGATTCTTTGATATTGAAGTGAATGGAGAGTGGTGTCATCACTTGTAATCTGCGTACTGATGTAAAAGGGTTGGTATAATCATACAAAATTCCACAGTCTGTCAGGCAATAGCGGAATTTCTATACTATTCAAATTATAACCTTCACACGAAATAGCAAACATTTTCGATGAACGGAGCAACTGTATTTCAGTAATGTTCGCTTCTTGTTTTTCATTTAAAAATAAATGTTCTGCAAAGTACGCTGCAGATGCATGTCTATAATTCGTATGCAGTATTACTCTTCAGTAATATAATAAAATATATTTTCCAATCTCCTTTCTCTAAAGGCATAATCTTTCAACTGTGTTCAATCTTGCCTTCGTAAGGTCATATCACAAATAGTTATTTTCATACTTCGTGAGGGAAGTGGGTATGTTTTTTCATGGTCGACATCGAAGTTTTTTGCCGAGACACTTTGCTCACGAAGTATTTACAATTTTTTCTACAACTGTGTAGACAATACAATATTTGAATAGAATTTATTGGAATAATGAGTTTGATATCTCGATGAGTAGAATGAGTATAGAGCTATGAATGCGGAAACATTACTAAGAGACACGTCTGTTTCCTTCGTAATGTCTCCATGTCTGAAATACATTTTTTGACAGAAACAAGACAGTTGTCTTGGTAGCCGTATTTTTTCAAATGGATTTAAAAAAACGACATTTTTTGCTTGCTGAGAGGAATGTGTAGAATCCGTCTTTTGTATGCAGATGTTGGAAAAAAATACTTTGTATAAAGTGAAATTAAATTTAATTTAAAAACAGAAGGCACGTTCTAGAAATAAAGATATAACTGTATGAAATAGCAAATAATAGCGTTTCTAAATGTATTATATGAGTTTTTGATTTTATTGGTTTTTAATAAAATAATTAAAATGCATCAAATACGGAGCAAAAATATATTCGATTTAAAAACGACAAATTATTTTCTATAACTATCAAGAGTTGTGATCCAAGTGTTCCCATGACACACTCCACTCCTAACACGTGTGAGGAAGTTCAAGGAATAAACTCAACATTCAAAACAAAGTGGCGTGCAGCGATGTATGTGGACCTAAGCCTGCCACGATGTTTTTGCTGTGCGATGTGTGTGATTAAGGTACTGCGTGTCCTTCGACTTCGCAATCGATTTTCGCTTCAATTAACGTGAAGATTCTGAGGAGTTCTCACGACTGAGGCAAACATTAGAAATCGAACCTCACAACTAACGCCTAGAAGATGACGCGATATACTACGTGTTGTTTTTAGGTTCCATATATTCGCTAAAAAGAATATTACTTAAAAGTGTCGTTACAAGAAGTATTCCGCTAACAAAGGAATGAGTGTTAAGTCGACTACCTTCTAACTAATTTAAGATGATTAATTCCCTTCCAAATAGTGTTACAGGATCACAACCTTGGTTATTTTTCCTCTATTCCAAATGATTAACATTTAATGCATGTATTAATATGCCTACAGTTGAAACAATGCAAACAATGTTAGTCACTCTTAATTAGGAAGTGAAGTATTAAAATACGAACTCCACTACTAATACCAATATTATTATTATTATTATTATTATTATTATTATTATTGTTGTTGTTGTTGTTGTTATTATTATTATTATTATTATTATTATTATTATTATTATTATTATTGGGAAAAGTTATCAAGATATATCTTCAGATGTACGTAGGTGGGAATGAGCGGAGCTGTGTGATGGAGATACGTCAAAACAACGTGTAACTTACGGTTGGCATTACTGGATTCTCCATAACGTGACGAGTAACCAGGATTATTTTCGAATGATTGATATCGTTTTCAGCTCTGCAAAGTTTGCCCTGATAATCGAAACTA
Source organism: Gryllus longicercus (assembly GCA_038098605.1). Lineage (NCBI taxonomy): Eukaryota > Metazoa > Arthropoda > Insecta > Orthoptera > Gryllidae > Gryllus > Gryllus longicercus. Next base: position 4,507,255 of record JAZDUA010000004.1, read on the forward strand.
CTTGCACTCAATCAACAGTAAAATACTGTGCAATAGTTAAACGAATACATAAAATACGTCATCACAGGAATTTGAGTGTGCACATCAACTACCACAGCTTTTAGTCTCGTGAGTGTAGGTCGGGATAAGCTCTAAGCTCCCGACTGGTCTCTCGACATGTGTGGTGTTCGTGCAACGAAATTTTGTGGCGGGGTAGAAGAGGGAAGGAGTGAGAAAAGGAAAGTAGCGCGTTGCCCCTTGCTCGTTGCCCGTTTTTAGTATCGTTACGATAGTCGTTTGATAGTGATCAAAGAAACCTCGGAAAACTATCGACCAGAGTAGCCACCTTCTACATATGCCAGCCGATGAGTTCTATAGAGCAGCCGGCCGCTGAATTCGTCTTAGCTATACAACTGCCAGCAGAGTCTGGATTTAACTGATTAACTGATTTATTAATGATGTAAGTAACTGTAAGTTACTGTAAGTTTAGAGCATCTTTTTATCGCGGGATATGGCTGTGATCTTCCCCCACTGTCTGGCGAGATCCGGCGCCGACCTACGTCGGATTGCGAAGATATTCTCCACCCAGGTATCTTACACCAGCGCTGCACCGCCCCAGCCGGGACCAGCTCAAAGCTCACGATTGGTCTCCCATCAAGTGTGGCAGTGTAGTGCATGTGAGTGCGTGTGTAAATAAGGGGTGAGGATAGAAGAAGAAAGAGGAAGGAAAGATCGCGCGAGGACCGTGGCATTCTTTAGAGTTCTACTCCGGCATTCTTCTGGTATTGATCGGAGAAAGTACAGATCAGAGTAGCTCTTCCAGCCTGCGTCTGCAACCGACCTAGCTGTCTAGCTAGTTTCGAAAATACGCCTCCGTCTGGACTTAAACGTGATTGCGAACTGACCATCGACACCTACTACAGCCACTAAGTAGCAATCACTAGTATTCTCCCCACAGTGGGGCTGTGTGAGATTAATCACTCCGCTGCAGGGCGCTTCTGATCTCTATGTGTCTCCCTGAGGGGCGGAGAATGACGGTGAGGACGAGGGCGTGGGCGAGGGCGTGAGCGACTACAGCATTTTTTTGATTGATTGGTTAGTGATTTTGGGCGAGTCAACGACTAAGGTCATTCATCCCGTAAGTGTAGTGCATGTGGTTTCCTCGCGATGTGGCGGTGATCTTTTCCCACTATAAGGCGAGATCCGGTGGCAACCTACCGTCGGCTTACGGAGCTCCCCCTGCCCCAACAAGGTACTTCCCTCCATCGGTGCCCCGCCTCAGCCGGGACAAGCTCCCGACGATTACGGACACGATTAGGAGCTGACGATCGCTACCTGCAGCCACTCAGTTGCAACCACACGCATTCCCACCACTGCGACAGCGTGAGATTAATCACTGCGCTGCAGGGAGACGCAGATCTCCACGTGTCTCTCTGAGGGGTGGAGGAGAACGGCGAGATCGAGGACGAGGACGGGAAGGGGGGCTTGGGAGAGGGTGTGGGCAACCACTAGGGGGCCACAGGAAGCGCCCGCCGCTCTCTTCCGGAGGCGGCGTCTGATTAGAACCCGCGTTCTCCTCTCTCGGAGCGAGCCCGGGCGCTCCGCACCGAGCAGCGCTGTGCAGCGTCGTAATTGGTCTGAATCTCACGACTGCAGCGCCGCCGCCGGCGCGTACGGGTATTAATTAACGGCCCGCGGCGCGGGGCCCATCGGGGGTCCATCGCCGGCGACGTTGCCGGGCTGCGATTGGCGGGTGTGCGGGAGCGCGCGTGGTCTCAGACCGTACGGAGCTGGTCGCGCGCTCTAATGAAGCCTATTACGGGACTGCAGCCGCTGCGCGGGGTCAAGGGACTGTCGAGCGCCGTCTTTTAAGCCGATGCGGCGCAATGTGTTCCGCGTTGGGTAAGTGAAACTTGTGATTTATATTTTTAACACGGATAGGGTGTGGTCACATTTGTTGTGTTTGCTATCAGAGACAATTTATTACATTTAAGGAAATTGAAAGAAGAATATTGTCTTCTTTCAACGCGGTATGACTCGAGATTTATCTGTTGTCGCCACATTTTAAGCTGGAAATCTAAATATCTTTCTGAAGTTATGAAGGACGTCCTAAGCCAAAGTGCAAAAATGTGATTTTGGCTTATCAGCAAGGTGTTGTTGGCATTCCAAATATTTGAATAGATGCATGTAGTAAATAAAAAATGTTTTAATACATGTTTCACTCAATCAAATAAACTCATTTTGTTAGCGAACTCATTTAATCTCAAAAGTTATAAATCAATTTTGTAATGATATGTTCATATCCTATCATTAGCACTTCATTAACCTACGAATCGAACTAGAATACTAACTATAATACTGTAATAAAATTGAACGATATTGGCACGTTATATAGATTACTTACCTTCACCGTATAATCGAGCTATCTGAGTCATTCTACGAAACAAACAACACTACCGCAAAATTGAACCCTGCTTTGAATTTGTGTGAGGATCCACTTTTTTTGCGTTGTGGAAAGGAAAAGCGGGAGAGAAAATGGGCTAAAAGGTGTTTACGCAACATCGATTTTACCAAAGTGAACTGTTATTTTCCTTGCAGATATCTTCAGCAAATGACCCGCACCCTCCTTTTTTCGATCTCTTTCCCGCCGATCAACGAGTGTAACGACGAAGAGATACCGCGACGAAATTTCGTAACCATGTCGTTATTCCGAAATTCACGGGCACGCGTTCCGGCGCCCCGGGGCGTGTTGATACGCGCAGAAGTCAAAGGTGCACACGACTCAGACACGCCCGCGCAGTTACCGGAATGGCTCTGTTGTGTTGGCAGCAGCGCAAACGTTGGCTCGCGCGGCGCCCGACCGCCATTGGCTATTTGCGCCGCAGCGGGGATACAAATTTGGACAGAGAATGCGGTCGAAAGTCCAGGGCGCGACTGGGCGTGGATCACAACGCCACGCCCCTACCTCCCCTCCACCTCCCCCTTCACCCTGCCACGCAGCGGCGACTAGCATTCTGCATACGCGCGTTACTGAGGAAGGTTCTCCACCTGATGATATTTCGACCGAATACGCTTGTATTAACGAGGTCTAGTCCTCAGAGCCAATATTTGTCGATGCCGGCCGGCCAGAGCTAACCACACCCAGCAATTAGCCTTCTGGATTACCACTCATTCTGCGTCGGCAGTATAACGATTACAGCGCAGTAATGTTGTAAATTGAGTAACACAGATCCAAATGGAACGTACGGTCATTAGCGTCTCGGAGACACGAAGCGTGCACGTTGTGGAGATGCCATTAGTTTTAACGATGCTTTGCCTGGCGCCGGTGACCTCAAAATAAGCAGTGTTTTCTTAATTTTTTTGAGTTAAAATGATAAATGAATTCTCTTTTGTTTGTTTTAATGCAATCTGGACGTTGGTTCCCTGCCAGCTGTTCGAAGAACAGTTCAATATTTTCTTTCTACTTATAATGAGCATACAGTGGCATTAAATCTTATTAAACAAGTGAAATACTTTTATTGAACCATTCGGAGAAAAATGTGTTTCGTAGTGACGTTATATCACAAGCTTAAAAATATATTTGCACCTGGATTTTTACGTATTAACAACTCTTGTTGTAATGAAACGCAACAGAAGAAAGAATTTTGCAACTAATCGCACAAACTTGATCCATTTATTCTTTCCGTATTTATGGCCCGAAGAATAACAATAGTAATTGATATATAACGTTGTTGAAAAATGAAATATAAAAATTTTCGTTTCAAAACAGTTTAGCCATGAAAATATTTCCGCAGAATTCGTTGTGCACGTATTCCTTTTCAACCTATTACCAACAATTTACCACTTGCCAGAGAAGTCGTGTGGAATGTTTGTTGTATTGAGATCATATCGATTTGATATTTCCCCTTCCAATTTTTGGAAAATACACAAATTTAAGTAAAATACGCAAAATACAAAAATGTTATTGTGTTGTTCATTTTACGTGTTCTTTAAGTGTTACAAATTTATCCTCTCAAGGCAACCAGAAATATTTTAACTGTGTATTTTACTTTAAAGATAGAAATAAAATTGTAATGAATATCGTTTTGGTGTATTGGGGTCATTTTTTAAAAATCAAAGTAAAAATACAAAATACACTGGATGCAAAACTATAATGTGAGCATACAAAATGAAAAATTTAAATTCCAGCAGCGAACCCAAAAAGTTTATTTAATGTTGATTAATGAGCTTATTATCTTTCAAAAGTAGTTAGAAAAGATGATCGCTCATTGAAGAATTCGCCCATTGAGCAAATGTTATAGCAATCAAATTTAATGCCTTAATTCATAAGAAAAAAGTATCCATAAAATTGTTTTAAAATTCGGTTTTGTAAAATATTCCCAGTTACGTCACGAAAATTCTTCTTGGAATACCTCAGGTCAATTTCCGATATAAACATACCAAATAAGTGATTGCAGGCATAGAATGAAATAACTCCAATAATAGAGAACATTTTACTATCGCATTATCCGCATTCAGAATTCAGATATTGTAGCTTAGTTAGACTGAACACTCTTTTATCTATAAACATTTTTTTAAATGTTAAATAGTTTCATCAATTTGTTAGACACTACAATGAGTTGACGTTAGTAGTGGTAGGGTGCCACCCTGATTTCTCCTCTGAGTTTTGGAGAAACTTCTTTTTTGCTTACAAACAATTTAATAAATATAACTAAACAAATAATTACGAGCAAAGTTGGCAAACACTCATAAATTATTTATGATGTCTACATCCCTTTTTCTGAAAAAAAAAATAGTCTATAGAAATGAATAATGTATCAGTGAACAATAGTTTTTATCGACTTCGATGACAGCATACTTAACTTTACATGAACACCGTTTACTTTGTTAAAAAATCAATTTTAAAAAAAAAACAAAAAATTATATACACAGGGCGTTAGCACGTCGTCGACCACCGAAGTATTCGTCCAAACCGAGAGATTACGATTACAACTCGTTTATTTCACCAGACGAGCTCATTTACACTTAGTGTGTCCGGTGGCGTGCAAGCTTCCGTTTGCAAGTGCGCAAGATTCACATCGGTTTACTTTACAAGAACCAAATAACATCAAATTACAGATGAATGATACTTTGATTTCCCGGCCCACTAAGCAATTATTAAAGATCATGAATGTTCTTACTATATTGATTGGGAGTGAGTGAATATTGATTCCCGGAACATCAATTATTCAGTATTTGTGTAGGGAGTGATGATTTAAGGCTGGAGGTCGTGATGTTCCCCCTCCGCTAGAATGTGATAAAAGACGCCGACATGTACGTGAACGTGCGAGGGTTTTGCTTTCTAGGAATCTTTCTCAGCTGAGATAAGCTCTACGATTCCGACAGGTCTTCCGATGTGTAAGGTTGAGTAGTGCATTTAAGTCTATGAGGGGGGGAAGCAGGAGAAAAAGATTAACAAGAAAAGCTACATAACGAAGTCAATGGTTGTTTGTCAGGGTGTTATTATGACATTCGCCGAGGAAATTCCATGGTCGCCATTGGAAATTCCACAAAAAACTACCGATGAAAGCAGTTGGGCGCTAGAGTTCTCCGCCAGGCGTCGGCTGAAATCGACCCAATTATTTCTGTAGCTAGCGTCCAAACGTCGCCACAGGCACTCAAACCCTAGGATATTTCATTCAACCGTGCTCCAATTGCAATAGTTTAAAATGCGAGTCGGTTTGTTCTTTCCTTCTACACTACAATCGCATAGTGGAAACAAGTCAAGTCTTACGCGACTTCGTAACGCCCAATCGGACCACAAAACGCTACCCCCCCCCGCAGTCTCTTAACGTTTTTCACGTAAGCTTTCCGAAAGTCTCCGCACGCAAAACGGCGGCGCTGCGAAACTCTTATTTAATTTCTTCCAGCGCGCACGGGGGAGCCAAACATCGGGGCCATTTCGCGCAGCGGCGGAGTATCGCGGAGCAGCGATTCCCGATCGCCGCGTAAATCATTGCGAACGAGGTCGCGATCCGGTTGGCCCCGGGCCGCGCTAATCCGCCGCTCGCCGGCGCAAAACACCTCCGGCGGCGGCGGCGGCGGCGGCGGCGGCGGCGGCGGGGTCCCCGGCGTGCGGCGCGCAGTGGGGCGAAACGCGGCCAAAGGCGCAAACGCAAAATTTAACAAAAGGACGGTTTTAAGGAGGGGAGTGAATTATAAGAAGTTCAGGGGCTCGTGGCTGGCACTTGGTCAGTGTGCTCGTAGTCCACTACGTGGTCCCGAGGTTTGATTCACGGTCGAGCCGAGACTGTAGATTGCGTTTTCCTTGCAATGTCCCAGTACGTGCTGCTGTGTGACGATGAGAAAATTCACTTCTCAGGTTGAGGAGACCGGAATGCGGCGTGGGGATGTCTACGTTCTAACCACACGTACCCCTTCAACCCATGGCCACGAGCTAGGGTCGTTGGCGGTAGGCCTGAGCCCGTTCACGATCTGTCGCGCCAAGTATATGTGCACGATAAATACGCGCAAACGCAAAATTGGCTCCAATAAGGGGAGGGAATTATAAGAAGTAATAAGGGGCTCGTGGCTGGCTCTTGGTCAGTGTGCTCGCTTTCCACTCCGCGACCCTGGGTTCGATTCACGGTTGAGCCAAGACTATAGTGTGCGTTTTCCTTGCAATGTCCCAGTACGTGCTGCTGTGTGACGATGAGAAAATTCACTTCTCAGGTAGAGGAGACCGAAATACTACGTGCTAATCAAACGTACCACCTAAACACGTGGCCGCGAGGCAAGGACGTCGTGGGTAGGTCTGAGCTTGTACATACGTTTTTGCACCAAGTACATACACGCATACATATATACATACATGTGCCAAAGGAATGAAAGCGAGTAAATACAATTGTGTCGATTTTTATTGTCTATATCAGCCGTCGCCAAACCGTAGCTCGTGAGCCTACTGGTAGCTCGCGGGGATATTTTAGACGAATCTTTTGGTTTGAATAATCTGTATTACTCGTCCCCACTATTTGCGTGCGTCTTTCAAGTGTGAGTCAGTATGTGATGTGTGATTAGTGAGAGCATGTTATTTTATTTCTCTTGCGTTTTCTACTGTGAAATTCATTAAAAAACATGTGCAGGAGCCGGTTGATTGATGAACATTTGGACAACTGCTTCAACATACGTGCTAATATTAAAAAAATGGTTGATAACAAAACAAAAGCGTGTATTACTACTTTGATGGGTAGCTCACGGTAAAGTTCATGAGCAGTAAAGTCGCGTGAACTGATACTGTCATTAGTCCCATAAGTGTAGTGCATGTTTTTGTGGGAGGTGACTGTGTTATTAGGTAGTTCGATGGCAAAATCCAGTGCCGAGTTATAGGTCCGCTTACAGAATTTTCCTCTACAAGGTATCTCCCACCAGCGGGCCACCGCCTCAACCGGCACAAGCTCTAAGCTCTTGTGTTATCTCCCGACATGTTTGGTAGAGTAGTGCATGTTAGTGTAAGGGTGGACGAGTAAAAGAAAGAGCAAAGAAAGGTCGCGTACCTTTCGTTTGTTGGGATACTTCTCCGGCATTTGCGTGATTTTGATCGGAGAAAACCACTATGAACTACCGATCAGAGCAGCCAACTACTAGAATTCCCCTCTGTTCTTTGTTATCCAGTCTATGCGGGACGAGCCGCGTCACTGACATGGTGGCTAGTTACTGACATTTCGGCCAGCGTATTGTGGCCTTCTTCAGAGCGTACAGCAGTAAATTTTTCAAAATAATTTGCGAAAACGTACGAACTGTATTGCCTGGAAATTTATTAAACTTGAAGAATTTCGACTGAATACGGAGAAACAGAACTGTTAGTAATGCTAGATAATGAATGTATGTTACGTTCGACTTCTCACTTTTACGTTTTAACATACGTGTGCAAGTACCGATTTTCAAATGAATGTGATCCACAACTTATTTACTAAAGTTTACCAACAACGCATTCCCACAAACATACAAAACAGTCGCCTTATAATGTTAGATTTACATGCAACGCTATATTCGCATACTTAACAATAAATAGAGCACATGTAGAAGCGAACACTAATTAGACTGAGTTTGTGAAGTTTCAATCTCATTAAAAATTAGAGGAGAAAAATATGGAAGTATTAAGCTTTCCTTCCTCATCCTCGTCCTGTCCTCGCCCCTTACACACACTTACACTTACATGCACTGCACTACCACACGTTTCGGGAGTTTAGAGCTTGCCCCGTTGGCAGGAGATAACTGGTTGAAGAGGATATGTGGGTCCGTTCCGGATCTCACCACATGCAAGGGACGATCACAGTCACGGCCATAGGATAAACATGCACTATACTTACAGGACTAATTGCCATAGTAGTTGACGCGCCCGAAATCGCTAATCAATAAATCAATTGAAAAATCTAATCTTGTATTGAAATATAATGTCTTTCGATACTTCGTAAATTACTATTTAGGCATTTCACGCTATCAAAGTTGTGTCATTCGCGCGTTCCTTAAAAGATACGCGCACTGCAGCAGCCGCACTTCAGCAGGTAAATTTTAACATCTACTTTGAACGCCCGACAACTTAACATCCTATTTTACACATTTAAAAGAATTATTTATTGCACGAGAGCCAATAAATTCAGGAGGCTCAATTTCATTTTCGACATTTGCCCACTACTCATTCCCGTTTCACACGTACTCGTGTCTTCGTAAGAGAGCTCATGGTGCATATCACAAGCGAAATACACCGAACTATCAGCAAATTGTGTACTTAGTACGCTCCACAGATAGTGTCGCGGAGAGTCCAAAATTAGTGATACCGACTTTTCCGCTCCTTGACACGACCAACATATAGATTTCACAGGTAGATCAGGAGAGCGCTAGCCCGCCCCCCTCCGAGTCTTAAAAGAATGTCACCGAGAAATGTCGATAATAAAATAAGGTTTTTCCGGCTCTAGAGATGGGTGCTCTGCTGACCTTTTAGCCCAGTGTGTGACGGTAACTGTCCCGCTCTATCATATTCTGTCCTTCTCTCTCTGTCTCTCTCTGTCTCTCTCTGTCTCTTTCTGTCTCTTTCTGTCTCTCTCTGTCTCTCTCTGTCTCTCTGTCTCTCTCTCTGTCTCCCTCTCTGTCTCCCTCTCTGTCTCCCTCTCTGTCTCCCTCTCTATCTCCCTCTCTATCTCCCTCTCTGTCTCCCTCTCTGTCTCCCTCTCTGTCTCCCTCTCTGTCTCTCTCTGTCTCCCTCTCTGTCTCTCTCTCTGTCTCCCTCTCTGACTCCCTCTCTGTCTCCCTCTCTGTCTCCCTCTCTGTCTCCCTCTCTGTCTCCCTCTCTGTCTCCCTCTCTGTCTCCCTCTCTGTCTCCCTCTCTGTCTCCCTCTCTGTCTCCCTCTCTGTCTCCCTCTCTGTCTCCCTCTCTGTCTCCCTCTCTGTCTCCCTCTCTGTCTCCCTCTCTGTCTCCCTCTCTGTCTCCCTCTCTGTCTCCCTCTCTGTCTCCCTCTCTGTCTCCCTCTCTGTCTCCCTCTCTGTCTCCCTCTCTGTCTCCCTCTCTGTCTCCCTCTCTGTCTCTCTGTCTCCCTCTCTGTCTCTCTGTCTCCCTCTCTGTCTCTCTGTCTCCCTCTCTGTCTCTCTGTCTTCCTCTCTGTCTCTCTCTGTCTCCCTCTCTGTCTCCCTCTCTGTCTCCCTCTCTGTCTCCCTCTCTGTCTCCCTCTCTGTCTCCCTCTCTGTCTCTCTGTCTCCCTCTCTGTCTCTCTGTCTCCCTCTCTGTCTCTCTGTCTCCCTCTCTGTCTCTCTGTCTTCCTCTCTGTCTCTCTCTGTCTCTCTCTGTCTCCCTCTCTGTCTCTCTCTGTCTCCCTCTCTGTCTCTCTGTCTCCCTCTCTGTCTCTCTGTCTTCCTCTCTGTCTCTCTCTGTCTCTCTGTCTCTCTCTCTGTCTCTCTCTTTGTCTCTCTCTTTGTCTCTCTCTTTGTCTCTCTCTCTGTCTCTCTCTTTCTGTCTGTCTGTCTGTCTATCTCTCTCTCTCTCTCTCTCTGCTGTGCCTCAGACAGGGAATCTTAGTTCGAGTTCCGACGGTGGCATGAGTTTCGACACCAGCTTGTGAGCTAGATCGAATTCAGCTGCTACCTGTAGGAGAATTCTAGCGGCATACTACTCCTATCTGTGATTTTTTTCGTGGTTTCTCCAATCAACAAAAGGCGAGTGTCGGAGCAGTACCCTACCAAACGGGCCATGAACCGCGCGTGTCCTTTTTTCCTCTTCCTTGCCCTTACGTACACACACTATTTGCGTTCACTACATATCCACACGTATCGGAATACCATTAGGGAGCTTAGAGCTTGTCCCAGCTGGGATGATGCCGCCCTAGTGGTAAATAACTATTTGGAAAAAGCCACGCAAGCTGACATAGATCGGCGCCGGATCTCGCCATCCAGCGGTGGAGATCACCGCCACCTCCCGCAATAACGCATGCACTGCACTTACGGGATGTGATGTCCTTAGCAGTGACATACCCGCAAATACTAATCAACCAAATTAATCTCTGTATCGTAGACTGATGATGCAAGCCAGCGAGAACGGACGATAATAGCGTTTTGCCCGGCTAGAAAAACGTGTGCTGGTGGAGTGAGGCTTCCTCGGTCGGAGTCAGTAGCTACTTGGCTGTCCGGGAGACGCCGCGTTCTAGTCACAGGCGTAATCTCGCTACCTGCGCACCTGTTCCTAGGACGCGGCGTCTCCCGGACAGCAGAATAGCTACTGTGCTGGTGGAGTCGTTCGGACCCACTGTGCGGCGCGTGAGGCGGCTACCGCGCTGGCTTCGCTCACGCGCGGCGGAGGAGGTGCCGCGAACGAAACGCGCGCGCCCGCAAAGTCCTGAAGCGCGCGCTCGACGCCTTGTTTCGCCCGAGATTTATGCTTTTTTGTTCGTCGACCTGGCGCCGCCCGAGGCAAGGCGCGAGCGGCGCGGGCACATTTCTAATTTCTGCGTGTGCCGTAAATCGGTTGGCGCTCGCGCAAGGAACCGCGGTGGGCGGTGGGCGGTGGGCGGTGGGCGGTGGGCGGTGGACGGTGGTCGATGAGGGGTTCACGGGAGGAAGGGAAGAGGAATTCGGGGGAAGAGGTTGGTGGTCAGAGCAGGGAGTCGGTGCACGGTGGAGTGGAGTGTGGTGGGTATGGATTGTGGTTGAAGTGGGGCGGGGGGTATAGCGGGGTTGAGGGGCGGAGGCGGTGGCGTGGGGCTGTGGAAAGAGGGATGGAAAACGGAAGGAAGGCAAACGGTGTCCAGTTAGTTAGTTAGTGCCTTATTTTACGTACTTAGTTTATTGAGTTAGAAGACATCCCAGTCTAAGTGAGTGTTAAGAAAGTGTTAGGAATTGTTAAAAGTGTTGAGTGAATTAAAGTAAGAAATGAAATGGGATAGGAACTGTACAGCGTAAAGAAAGCTTATAAAAGAAAGATACAGAATAACTGAAAATGACTAGTGAATAGTGTACACCAAACTACAATAATTGTAAGAATTACTAATAAGCCAACCACCCACCCTGCATGTACGAGGCCTTTGCCCTTAACGATTAAACCAGGCAAATAATAATAATAATAATAATAATAATAATAATAATAATAATAATAATTATTATTATTATTATTTTACGTGGCAAGCCTCTGGCCATTAGGCCCGCTCTTCCTTTTGACCACGCAAATTTATCATCTTACCACATGTCTAGAGAAGAAAAAAGGTATTACTCGGGTGACGAAATAGGCGATTTTGAATTTAGCTCAAAAGTTTTTTTAAGCTTGAGTATCTTTTACATGCAGTGAATCTACAACGTGGGATTGCTGTCTTTACTTCCTGAAACGGTGTTAAGAGGGTGTGAATGGGACGGTAATGCGTGTAGTTCTGGTTTGGAGGAGTGTGGAAGAGAGTGTGTGATGTGAGTTCGATGATTGAGATTGATGGTAGGGCGGGATGACGTAGGGCGGGATGTGTTATAAGTTGGGATTGGGGTGGGAGGGAGGCGGTAGCGCTGTGAGCCGGCTAGGCGAATATGTTGAGGATTGGCGAAAGGGGACATTGTTGAGAAGTGGAGAGAGGGCTGTGAGCGATCAATGGTGGGTCTAGGGGAGGAGGGATGGTGGCAATGAGGGATAGGTGAAGGGGAAAGGGGAGTTGTTGGCAGAAGGCGACATTACCAAGCGTTGAGTGGGAAGCCAGAAGTTATTGACGTTGTTTGAGAAAACCAATTTTATTTGAACACTAAAGAACTTTCATTTTATCAGAAATAGGACACAAAAAGAGTGTAATGTATCCTAAATGATATGTTTTACAAGAACAACTTAATCACATTTCCAATATTTCAATACAATTCAATCGCATCGCATTACTGCATCTATATACATAAAATATACTGTATCTTTTTCTTCATGTATACTAAACATAACACTCCTTATGTGCTTGCTATTCAGTTTTGAGAACTTCATTTGGATATTCAAATTCAAGAAATTAATCAGAAAAGGATGGATATGATAGATTTAATGATTTCATCCAGCTAAAGAGTGTGTGACTGGTGTCTAACCTATTTACTTGAAACTGATATTTTAAATACATGTTAGAATTTATGAGAGGATTTTTGTTTGACAACTTTCAGTATCTATGTAAAAAAGAAAAGCCATGCTTTAACTGTGGCAATAAATCAGTGAAGTTTCAGTGATAAATGGCTAGTATACGTGCAGATGTTTAATGAAGATAGGTATGACTTACGCAAAATGGATATATGTATCCGTATTATTTTCTATTAAATGGAAAGTAAATTGTTGCGCATGTCCGTTGACCATGTTCCAATGGTTGTTTTCTGTAATTTCTGTTAGCTTTCTACTACTCATTAGGAACAAGAATGCTTGTGTAAATGACTGAATTAAAAACAATAGATACTGCATAGGTCAGTTACTATTGATTTTTAGTAATGATGTTTTCATAAACACGTGGTTTTAACTTATTTGCCGGGATCCTTTCTTATGCAAAAGATGAAGGATAATTCTTAATATTGTATACCCCAAATTCGACGTAAATGAGAGCAGAAATCATAGGTATAGTGGATATAAAACGAAATTCATTGATTAGATTTGCATTGAAACGTTCGGTTAATCTACGTGTATGATTTTATATATGAATAAGAAACCATTTACAGAATGTTGCCGAGAGAGTGGTTCAGCGAATCTCTTCTTTCAAATACATTTCTTTTACATGAACGTAATATGCTTAATACAAGAGTTATGTTCCAGTAGAAAGCTGTGTAACAGGAGTAACAATTTAAATAATTTGGAAGTCAAGATCTATCAATAGCATTTTATCAAACTTTGTTCGAACATTCCGTATTTCATCGCCAACTTCGTATTTCGAGGTTGGCGATGGCTCTCATGACAGAGGTGCAAGGATCAAAGACATCATTGCAATGACCAATTTGTTGCAATGTAGTTGGGAGGGCACAGGCATATAAGGCAAGTAGAGAATCAAGAACGATGCAAACGGAAACAACACAAAAGGAGCTGGTTGAGTTGATGTGTAATTTTTTATTGACGTAAAAGAGAGAGTAAATTTATCGATCCGTAAATAATGGCCACGCAGACTGTAAATCGTATAATACTATTGAATTATTTAAAATACTACAAACATTGAATTAAAGTATGTAATTTTAAAGATACGAATTTCCAATTACATAAAATGTTACTAAACGTAAATTAAAAATTACTGAACTCTAAATACTATCTTGCAAAAATTAAAGCCAATTTTATAATACCAAGTACAATATCTGTAACAACATACTAACATACTATACTATGGTCAGTGTGAGGGCGGAAGGGGCAGTAATCTGACACGTGAAGGGAAGAAGAAGAAGAAGACTGTTAGTATCACCATCCCGTTAGAACCAATTCCCAAAAAGTATTGACTGTTGAACAGCTGACACCGCGATAGAGCCTGTGAGCCAAGGACGCAGGGCTGCGAACGGCGGGAGAGACGTGTGTCTGGTTGTGGGGAGGGCAGCTGAGGGTGTGCTGTAGTGGCGAGGAGAAAATATGTTTAGGTGGAGTGGCGTGGAGAGGGGATGGTTCAATGGATGGGCGTGGAGAGAATATGTTTGGGTGGAGGGTGTGGAGAAAGAATGTCTGGGTGGAGGGGTGAGAAGAGGATATGGCTGGGTGGAGCGAAGAGAAGAGAGTAGGTTGAGTAAAGTGGCGTGGAGAGGATATGGCTGAGTGTAGTGGCGTGTAGTGGCGTGTAGTGGCGTGTAGTGGCGTGTAGTGGCGTGTAGTGGTGTGTAGTGGCGTGTAGTGGCGTGTAGTGGCGTGTGGTGGCGTGTGGTGGCGTGTGGTGGCGTGTGGTGGCGTGTGGTGGCGTGTGGTGGCGTGTGGTGGCGTGTGGTGGCGTGTAGTGGCGTGTAGTGGCGTGTAGTGGCGTGTAGTGACGTATAGTGGCGTGTAGTGGAGTGTGGTGGCGTGTGGTGGCGTGTGGTGGCGTGTGGTGGCGTGTGGTGGCGCGTGGTGGCGCGTGGTGGCGTGTGGTTGCGTGTGATGGGCCATGGTGTGGTGGCGTGAGGTGAGATGGAGTGGGGTAGAGTGGAGTGGGGTGGAGAGAGTGGGTTGAGTAGTGTCGTGGACAGGATATGTGTTGGTGGAATCGCGTGGTGGGGAGGGGAGGGTTGGGAAGAGTGGGGTGGAGAGGGTAGGGCGGGGTGGAGTGAGGAGCTAAGGGAGGGGCTTCAACACATATCACTCGACCGCTAATCACTGCTCTTATTCAAATGTGACACCAGCTACACGTGCTGGGAAGGGTTGGGTGCCCGGGATGGGAGGGGAAAGTAGCACGGGGAAAGAGCAGTGTTTGGAGAAGGGACTGAGGAGTGAAGGGCGGGAAAATTGGGGGGGGGGTAGGTAGAAGAAGGGCAGAAAAAAGCGGGGAAAAGGTGGAAGGGTGAAAGAAGAAATAAGGAAGGGTGCAGAGAGATCCAAGCAGCAGTGAAGGAAAAAGGAGGAAGAGGGAGACTAAATGCCGGATTGGAGAAAACAGAAGAGGGTCAGGGGGTAAAGTAAGGACCAATGAAAGGAAAAATACGAATTGGATAGACGGGCGTTTCATAGCGAGGTATTAGAAATAAGTTAGAGAAAGTTCGAGAACAGTAGTGGCATTGTAGAGCGAAGGCTAAAGAAAAGAATGGGCTGAAAAGAAGCGTAGGTGGGGAAAGTATTGTTGAGGTGGAAAATAGTGAAAAGTAGATGTAAATTGAGAAAATTAGACAAGATTTCTCCAAGTTTTCTCTTCCCCCTACGACGTCAAACCCAGTAGTGTAAATAGTTATTCGAATCCAAGGCATGTTAGTTTTTGTAGTTAATGTTAAAGAAGTGCCACAATAGTTAGCCTTTTATGGTGACACGCAATTTTGTTTATTCTCGAATGAAGAGAGTATAAAGTGCGGTGAACTTTCTCTATATTTAGACACTGAAGAACGTTTGTTATCGCATTTGCGCCTTTCCTAAAAAAAGAACAAACATTTCAGAATCAATATTTGTCTTTCGAGAAGATTGGCAAATATTGCTTCAAACTTTCTGAGAAGTTCTCAATCATGAAATGGACTATTCACTCGCAGATGGTCCTGTTACTCAATGGACACGTCAATAAAATGAGTTGCGTCCTGAACGGTTCTTATTAAATTTGTTGCATTTGCAGTAAGAGAACACTTTTGACTTCATAAAAAAGCAAGCACCTAACTGATGAAAATATTTTTTTCCCTTTAGCCTCATCCAGAGATTTTTTCTTCTTATATTAAAAAAATATAAATAGGGGGATTGTAGAAATGAAAGTTATTAATCTTCTTCCATTCTTAAATCAAGATTGTTACTGAAATGAATTTTATTAACCATAGAACAAAAGTAGTCTAAAGTTTTCTAAGGCCAATTCTATTTGTTTCAAATACGTGTATAAATTGACAGAAACCTAAGCAGCCTCCGTCCATGTGAGAAGTGTCTATGATTTCTTTACAACACAGCAAATTGAGAAAATAGAACAATGGACCAGTTTCGATTTTGACTGAAAAATGCAAATATCTGATTTTGTTAAACAACAGTTTCTGTTATCTCATGTCACGACTATATTCTCGTACCCAGTGGGTCGATGCTTATGATACCGCTGACTCATCATGTGATGTGTCAGAAAGAAGCTTCGGTATTCACGAGTGCTCTATCAGGGCAACGAAGTGTTGCAGCTCGAGGACTCCATTTTCATCAGTACAACAGCATTTTGGCTGTTGTAGGCCACTAGTATAAAAAACATCAATTTTTTGTAGCACAACACTCTGAAATTTTCAGTTGAGTTTTTATGTCAGTTCAACACTTTTTTGTTCAAAATTCCTTTAAAGGTGATATTTTACAATACAGAATATGACGTATACCAGACGTTTTTAGAAGGAACGAAGTGAATTCTCACTTTGTAAGTGGACTGAATATTGGTGTAAATTTAAAAATAATCCTGTTTTGACAGTCCGTAGTAATAGTGGTTACTTTTAGGACAAGTAAAGCGTGTTAAATGTTCAATTACAGCACTAGTGATAAAATGGGATGATGCTCCAATCTTCAGATAAACGTGTAAATACAGCTTACAAATACCAAATATTACGTCGGATCGCATCAATTACAACTGAACACAACGTAGTGATACGAATGCTTGAATTAAAGTCAAATGGGTGTCAGTAAGGCTGTCTAAATATAGTGTATGATATAGATGGTAAAAGTGATTTTATTTTGATAGTCAGATTGCGATTGTAAGATTACGCTAGTGAGGTTGCAATTGTGATTATGAGATTGCAGCGTATCGACCACATGTCGTAACATTTTCTACTTGCAAATTTAAATGCCACTTCTCTTATTCCGGTCATAAGTACGGAACCCGTAACTATCAATATGTTGGCGAATATTATGAATGATATTGCACTCATTAAAACAACTTTCAGCAATCTTTTAGGCATCAGTCAAGGCAGAGTATTGAAAAATAAATATCGCTTTTCTTTCTATTTTTTCTATCCGACACTTCTCGGTACTGGCCAATCATAAGTTTGCAATATGAACATAAATTGCAAGAGGTGAATTTCACTCAATGCGCGAGTTTCATTAATATAATTAATATTTAGCGTATTTCGAAACTTTAATACAGTTAATTTCATTCGTGAAATAAACTTACTAAATGTCACTTGTTCACTGCTATTTTCCTATTAAATCGTATTTCCTAAGATAAACTTTGTGCTTCTATCTAGCATCAAACATTCATTTTCCTTTAATTTTTCAGCTTTAATAATTGAACTTCAGCATTCCCTCCTGTCACTAGATTTCTTTAGGCGTTATTTCTTCGCTGTCTGTGTGATGTTTTTCCCATCACTTTGATGAATGAAATTCCTTTATGTCAATACTAGGGTCAATAACGTAGAAAGTTATATTATACAATTTGTAATGGATTTTGAACCAACCATGAACGATCAGGTAAATATAGGTTCCATCAAATAAATATTCGACTATTATACCGTCTATGAAATATAAAATGTATGATCATTTAGAGATCCCTCTTATTTACTCCTTGCAGTAAATAATTGTAAAAATTAAGTTATCATTCTGTGTAGGAAGTTACAAAACACAAAAGTACATTTTGGACTGAAAAATCTCTTCCATTTCTAGTAAAATACTAGATAAAACATATCCACTCAATTCATCACGTACATTTTAATAGTAATATTAAATTTAGAACAATCACTTTACATCAGCACTGTGAGCAAGTGGAAAAATTAACGTTCGACACTTGTCGAAGTGCCCAATGATTGTTTATTATACCTCCAGGTGCGTTAAGATTACATAAAACTGAAGTAAAATATTTAATGTGTCGCAGACTAACATTTACCTATTCATGCGTAGCCCCAAACAGTCATTATGATTGTACATAATACCTGTAGGTCCTGCTTGTTGTCTACTAGTAAAATATTTCGAACAGCTCATGACACTAAGGGAATAATGGAACATGATTCATCACAACTTGCACTCTGTTTATTGCCTCAGTGAACTGCAAACTTCGACTGCAAAGCAAATAGCTTTGTTATGAACATTGTTTTATAGGTTGCAGTTATTAATTTTAAAAATTACGTTTTCTTTACGCGTAAGCTCAAACGAAATTAAATAATCATTCCACAGTGTAAAAATAGACAATAGACTATAGCAAAACTGTAAATATGGGAGTTAGGGACCACGCATGATCTCAATTCCAATTCGTCTCCCCATCCCATCTGACTTGAGGTGACGCGCAGTAAGTTTCATAAATTCTCCTTCATGCTGGATGACTGAATATATCTTTAATAATAATAATAATAATAATAATAGTAATGTAATATAATGATAATAATTATAAATATAATAATTATAATTATAATAATTAAAGTCCGCCGCCAGTAGTTTCTCTAGAAAGTAGTATTCCTTGGTAAGCGCTCATTGGTCAGAAAATTTCGTGGAAGTAATAGAAACTCAAAAGTTCTGTAATCACAATCATCAATACTAATATATTCTGTAATTCACACATCAATATGTTTTTGGGCGTCTTCTCTAGAATAATGATTAATGTTTTATTTATTGATGCAGAATTAATTAATAATTTGGTAGTAATACTTTGATAAGATTTTATTTGTATAACATCTAAATCATGTGCACTATCTATCAGTGTACTGTGCACGATTAATAAAAATATGAATAATTATAGTAAAAGTAATAAAAAGAAGAATATGTGATACGTTATTAATGGTTTTGAATAACTTCATCTTTTTGGCAAGACCAACAACATCCTTATTACTGGAAGGGATACAACACAAATATGGAAAACACTCAACCAATAGTTTTCGTCGCTTTCATCACTGCTCAGTGATTCGGGCGCATCACTTCGTACACCGTCGACATGAACAGTCCCATGTCAAGTGTATCCTCCTACCGTGAAAATCTCGCTCCTACACAAACGCACCATACAGCGTTGCAGCGCCGCAGATGTGGCGCGGCGAGAGCTCGAGGCGGCTGGACACCCCTGACGCCGCGCGAGAGGTACGACGCAGGTGGTCGCGCCGCCTTCACCGTGAAAAATCGCAGTGCCGCCAACTTAGCCGATCAATCCGGCCGTAAGACTTTGATTCAAGACGCCAAGGCGAGATGCCGAAAACTAGGTTAGAGAGGCGGGGAGAAGGAAATTGAAGCGCGGGGAGCGGCGGAGGCGGGCGCGGTAGGGGCGGGGGTGGTGGCAGAGAGGCGGTTCAAGCGCAGAAGCGGTTTTTGCAGGACTGTTTCGGAGCGCGAAATGAAAAGTATTAGAGGGATAAGCCAAGTCCCTGCGGAGTGCGGCGGACGACGCGGGGTGGGAGTTACGCAGGAAAGGGTGAAGAGGCGGGAGGCGGGGAAACAGGCCAGGGTAAGGGGACGCGAGCGGGGTGGAGGGGTGAAGGGGGGTGAGGAATGTAGGGGGATGGATTCTCGCAGAACGGGGTTGTGAGGGCATAAAGGGATGAGGGGGGAGGAGCAGGAAGAAATGGAAGGAGGTCTGGAGGAGTGGGGAGTAGCAGGGAAGAGCAGAAAAAGGCAGGGAGGAGCGAGAAGGAGCAGGGATAAGATGTAAGGAACTGAGAGGGGCGGGCAGAAGAAGGAAGGAGAGGGAAGTAGCAAGGAGGAGCAAGAAGAAGTCATGATGAGCCAGGAGAATCGCAGAGGAGCGAGGAGAAGTAGGGGGAGCAGAAAGAAGCGGAGATAACCCCCACAGGAACAGGCAAGAGCTGCGAGGAGCTAGAAGAAGCAGCGAGGAACGGGTAGAAAACAACAGGAGAGGGGAGGGTAGTAAAAAATCGGGGAAGAACGGGGAGAAGCAGAGGGGAGTAGGGAGAAACGGGGATAACCCGATAGGAACTGACAAGAGTGAATAAGAGCGGAGAAGCGCAGGGAGAAGTGGCGGGAAGCAAGAATGAACGAGGAGGTACTGGGAGAAGCAGAGAAGCGAGAGGAGCACAGAGTGACGGGGAGGAGTGAGGGTGGAGAAATGTGGAATGAGGCTTCGGGGGATGGGGGCGGCGAAAGAGTTTCCGGAGGCCGAAGGTGCGAGAGTGGTCGGATCGATGCAAGGAACGGGATTTATGGATCAGAGAGGGCAAAGCCCAGATTTATGCCGTGTCTGTGGCACACGCGTGCTAATTTCCTCCGGTGAGTTTCGGCTCGCCTTGAGATCGCGGCCGGCGCGAAGTCTCCCTTCTCTAGGCGCCCCCTCCTCTCCCCCTCCCCCCTTCCTCTCCCCTCGCCCTCCCCCTTCTCCTCCCCTCCCCTCCCCCTCCCCAGCCTCAGCCCCAGCCGCAGCTCGCCCTCAACGTCACCCTGCGACGCGACTTTTATGAGCGGAATGTTCCCCCGCAGTCAGCGCTCTTGCTGTGCGTGCAAAGCGTTTATTGGTCACTTGCAAGTGGAGAAATACCAAAGTGATGCATTATTTCTTGTTATTGTACTCGATTCGAAGCTCGATAATTACTACATAACTTGCTTGGATCGAGATGATCATGTTGACGTGGGAAATATGGAAACAATTGAATGATACTAAATGTTCTCTTAAGGGAGGAATTCTCATGGGGAATTACGGGAGAGAAATATGAAAATATAACCTGAATTAGATTCTCGAGGGCCTTAGTCCCGAGGGATTTTCGTCACCGCTCAATCATTACTTCTCTTATATCACTCTTAGTGCATAAATAACCATTTATTCTTACTACTGTCACATTTTCGAATAGGTGATAACTTTATATGTATGTTTTTTTTGCAGTAAATGTTTTCCATGCTGAAAATTGTTACTGAGTAACAAATATATTTAATAATTTGTTAGAAATAGTTTGACAACTACTTAAAACAATTCAAAATGTAGGGTAAGGGCACCGAAGTGTACGCAGTCCGTAAGAGTGCGCAGTTCAATTTTCCGACTACAGATAACTTCTTCATTCGACACATTAGCAATGTTATTGTGTGGGAGGATGGGAACATCGCTCACGCCGCCTTCACTGTCAAATATTGTTCGTGTAGAAAGTGGAGAATGCAAGAATTATTCTTTGCCTTTCTTGATGTTATTTTCTCATTCTGTCACATCAGCATCAGCATGGTATTCTCAGAACAAGAGGAAAAAGAGCTAAAAGACCATGTTGCGGAACTCGGTTCAGAATTCTATAGAAACACTGAAAGACAATCTATGTAACTTTGCACATGAATACACAAAAACCAATGAGATAAATATATTCAATTATTATTTTAATATAAGTGTTCGGCACTGGATGAAAGACCTCTGCATCAGGTATATTTCACATTAAGTGCTAGAAAATTACATCTAGGCAAATTACGTAAATACGTTGCTGTTGATATGACTTCTGCTCAGACGTATAGTGGAACGGTTGGATAGTAAGAGCATAACACGTGCTGGGGTTATTACCGTTGGATTAGCCCGTTCTGCAATTCCGTTACTCTGAGAAGAACAAGTAGTTGTAAATTCTTGTTTTATACACTTATTTTCATTGTAATGCATAAGCCTTCTACTTGATAATTAATTATCTGATCTTAAATATTTGACTTTTCCTCAGGTTTCTTTCTCCCTTCTATCTTCTCTTCTATTTTTAAAGGAACCTCCATTTTTCTTTAACAAGTTCAATAAAATATCATTTGTTGACTGCATCTACTACACTTTTGCTCACAGACAAATAGATGCCTCACTGTATCACAAATGTAACTAGTAGTGCTACAGAAAAGCACAGACTTTCCTGTATTAGTTTTCTATTTCCTTTGGTCTCGGTTAGCTATTCGAACTTGTCACATGCTCGTGCCTACTGCCATCTATCGCCACCCAAAATACATTTTTAAATATTTTCTTAATTTTTCGTTTTACTGATCATATAACGGAAACATTATTTTAAGAATATTAGAGAACAGTTAACCGCGTGATAAATGGCTATTTTCTGTGAAAAATTTGGAGTGGTTTTTCAGAAAATGGCGCTTGATCACTACAGTACATTCGCAATTTGAAGCACTTTTCACATTACGAAATGGAGTTTTCGAAAAACTTCATTAGAAGTCATTTAAAAACATTAACTCACATATACAGTAGTGTTTACAAATTTCTTGAAAATTTCATATTAACGGGGTGAGAGATATTAAAAAATACATTTGTGTGTGTGTGTGTGTGTTATTTTTAAATTCCCCGAAATGAACCTAACGCCATATTAAAGAGTGCAATTAGCACTGTCCGTTAGAAATGTTTAAAGAAAAATTGGAGCCGTTCTTGAGAAAATGGCGTTTAAACGTTTCTGAAATTGCGAAATTTTGAGTTAGTTTTGACAGAAAACGGTTGAGTTTTCGATATGTTTTGTGACATTATTTAAAGCACATGTACTCATCAATATAATGTGAGTAAATTGCTGCTAATGTAAATACTTGTATTAACGACATGAGATACAAGTATAAAAATACATTTTTGATGTCATCTTATAGAGTGCATTTAACACAATCCCTAGCAAAATATTTTTTTAAAATAATTCACGCGATTTTTGAGAAAGTCGTTTTTGTAATTTTTTAAAATTGCACAAATTGCACGCACTAGTGCGCAAAAACTACTAATTTTTTAAACAAAAAATGTGCAGCACATTAATGAAAAAAAACTTTTGACAACAATTTTTTTTAAGAAAAAATCAATATATTTAATATTGTTGTTGTAGGAAGATCCCGAGAAATGGAAACTTTTGAAATTTTCGAAAATTGAGACTTAATCGTGAAAGTAGGATATATGCCACATTTATTAGAGCATTTTACTATATTTGTATAAGAAATTTAAAGAAAAAAATGGAGCTATTTTGAAAAAAAAAATGAAAAATTCCAGGGGCTTTATATAAAGTACTACTTGAATTATTTTCAAAATCTCAGATCATCGACTCTGACGTATGGACAGAGGTTTCTTCAATTTTGATAATATCTTTCACATGGTTAGGCCCTAGTGTTGTTCACTTACACCAGATGGACGGACGGACGGACGTTTTGAAGAAGAACACTTTTTCGGCACCAGAGGACCCCAAAATCTCTACATCCGTTGAAATCTAGAAATCGATATTCCGCGGCATTACATAACTTTCCCTATAATACGTATTTTACTCCTTATATACGTATGTATACGGAAATGTAAAAATAATATTTTTCTTTCTTAGTTAAATTTATTACATGGTGTTCTAGATAGTTTTGCTTGTATTCACGTATCACACGTTATTTGTATAATTGGCTGTAATGCTGTGAATTTTATCCCCCTCATTTCAACTTTCCAATGTTGACACACTTGCTTGTGATTAATGTAGTTTTGTTTAATTTGTAAATTAATAACACACGTTATTTCTGAGACTCCCTTGCATGATGAGCTCATTTGTATATTCATGAAATGCTCGAGCGCCGTCTTTAATATCATGTATCGTGTTTTGATTATTGTAATTGAACTCTGACTTACTATTGATATTATTATTATTATTATTATTATTATTAACATAATATTATTAATACATTGATATAATGATATTAATGTAATAAATATTTCTTCCTTTAGTAACCAACAGTCTTTCCCGTAATACCTTTGTTTACCACAGTTGAAACAGTTTTATATTTTTCTCTCTTTAAATTTGAAAGCAAGATTGTGTTTGTTTCCTTTATTAATATCTCGCTGATGATCAAATCGTAATTAACAAAACTAGTAGATAAAGAGGCGTATAATTACATGAGTGGTATGTTCTAGAAAACGAGCGACTATAGAAGCGAGCTCTCTTAATTAACACGAGTACAATTATAACCATTTGTCCACATGTTACGTTCAATATTTTTTCTTTTCAATATAAGAATAATTTTAATTTTGAGAAATTCAAGCATATCTACCAGTTGAAGCATCTATTTGATGACGTCATATTAGTTCTGAACAAGACATATTTTAGTACGCCTTGCAGTGTATATTTATGATTACCGTTGAGTCTTGGAGAATAACATTTAAAATAAAAAATAAGAAACGTTTGAAAATGTTATTTAACATATCATTACCTTCCATTATAATTTCCATTTCTTTTAATTCGTTTACTAATATGGGAAAGCGTGTTAAATATTCTTAAATTGATCTTCTCGGTGACTTTAAATCTTCGCTAGCGCTATTTTTAATTCTACTTTTTCGTATACTGTGTATACGAAATTCGTATCTTTTTTTAGTAATTCCCCCAATTCTTTTGTTTCATCTATTCGTCTTACAGTCATTAATACTGTAGATAATAATGTTAAATTTTTTACCTCGTCCTGAATCTGATTTCCTCAATCTTGTAAAGATTTCGGTATTGTTACTGCACCTTCTTGAGGAGGCTCAGTCAAAACATAATGCAAATATTAAATTTTTAATACCTATTTCTGTTAAAGCACAGACAATAGATGAGATGAATGTAAACATTGTTCACGTCTTTCTAATCATCCTACGAGGTAAAATATTTGAACATTCTTTAAAAGAAATTGAGTAACAGGAAAACTACACAGACAAACACAACAACAACACTTAGGTAAGTAACGTACATATATTAGCAACAAAATTATGTAGCTACTGTAGGTAAGAAGTTTTCAACAGAAAGAGAATCAACCGAAAATAACTTGTTATTAAACTGACAGTTCAAATGTGCAGTGGTACCATCCCACTAAATATTTTATTCCATAAAGTATCAGTTATAATTTTATAAATATTACTCAAACAGGAATTTACAATATTTCTGTCATACAAATGACTTTTTTATCAAAACGCTTACTGTTTATTAGTGCTTTGATGTTAAGAAAACGTGACACTAGATTTTTTTGCAGAAGACCCCAAGTAGGATCGAAATCTCATAATTGTTTAACAATAAATTGTTATACAAAATACTGAGTCTGTTTATTAAGGTTAAGAAACCATTACAATAAAATTTACAATTTTTTTTCTCTTTCTTGAAGTTTTATTTCTGTTCATCACACTGTTTCTATTCACTCCATTTTACGGTAATGAAATAATTCTTACACTCCATAATTTAATACATTTACTACCTTCTTTGATCAATTGTGGTTGTAATATAAATGTAGGAGTACGGTTCGTTTCTCTTAGAAGAAAAGTGAATAACTTTAAAAAAAATATATTATTTAAGTTCGCTTTTCAACAACTGTCATACGCGACCACGAGTATCAATTAGAATTTATACAAGAATATATATATTTTACAGTTATTCCATTACTCGATTACATACAATTCATATACGAATGGTATAAAATATATGAATGTCAATATTGTGGGTACTTACATCATTGGTATGAATACACATATTTATTTATTTACATCATAGTAGTCTTTGGTATTAATAACATGTTTGAGGGATTCTTCTAGATGATGTAGGTAAAGGAGGGTAGTTATAATAAGGTATCAATTTTTGAGGTTTTTGAAAGTTGTAAGCCTTTTATACATTCTTCTGGAGAGGAGAAGGAATTAAATAAATAGTCTTTTAAATTTAAAGACAATGGATAATTTTGTCATGTAACTAAATTTGTTAAAAGAAGTCAGTCCAATAGACAGATTTATTGAGCCTCCAATTTTCAATAGTGTGAGATATAGGAGAGAACGATTGCTATCATAGTTTCAGCAGATTATCTTACAGCTATCTGAGTGTCTTATTTTAAGAAGAAAACTCTGAACTACGCTTGTTTGGGTATGACGAGGGAAAGAGAACTGAGAGATGAGAAGATGAGTGAGAACAAGTAGAGACGAAGAGTTGTCTGTTCTCTCTATTCGCAAGAATACAATGCGACTCTTGTAATTATACAATGGGCCAGAGATTGATTATTCACGAATTAAATTGCACGTTGAAGAAAATACTCACTAGGATTAGTGACTTGACTCGAATTAGTAAATAAATGTTTTTAAAAAGTGAATCGTAATAGTAGATGTTTGCAATGAATTCATGTATTCTTTGGAGAACAGAATACTTTTAAAAATCATATTCGCTGACTTTAGAAAATGTGAATTTTATTACTTCCATAGCTATTTTCTTAATGTTTTTTGCTTACATCACACGTTCATCACTTAAATACCCGTAGGGTAAGTTGTTGCTTTATGTAGCCCCTCTGGAAACGCCAGTTTTGCGGAGAAAATTAATTACTCTAAAAACGTTTCTCAATACGAGGTCAGGTTAATTTCACTACACAGTACAAAATCTTCTAAAGATGCGAGAAAGAACTCTCCCTTAAAAACATATTATTTTTTCTCATTAACACAATAAAGACCGACTTCATGTAATTAAATGTATTGAAAAAATGGAAAATACGTTCACATTATCAAACAAGTATTATCAAACTACAAATGATCAAGAGAATGAAAGAAATTCTAATTGTACACGTTTACCTCCTTCCAGAATATCCCCTTTAAATTATATTAACAATAAACCAATTAAGAATAAACTAATTTTGCTGATCTAATTTTGTATTATTATAATATATTATATAAAAACAATAATAATTTAATAAGCAAACGTTCTCTGTGTGACATCTCTCTTGAAATATTATCAGTGCGCTTTCTGAGAAAACACCTATGGCGTCTTTACTGTTGACGTCGTTTCATATGTTTTAATGTATTTTGAAACATTATAAAATGTATTCCAGTGACGTTCTCTCACAGGTTTTCTATGGTTCAGAAGTGTTTACTCAATTTATGTGATTTTAGAATTACAAATGTTTATAGAAACTTTCTAATGTATGAAATCTTGTTGATACATCTTCAGGTCTTGCATAGAAAAATTTATTGTCAAAGAATAACGAGAAACAAAATATGAATTGATGTAAATTATGAAAACATTATTTTAATGACAAAAACATTTTTTTCACCTCTTGGCAACAATAATCTCCAACATTTTGCATTTGTATAGTATCGTAGGCTTTCACGGCCGGAGTCAATAGAAGGTAGATCTTCCGGGATAGAACGTTTGGCCCAACAATGCCAACTGGACCACGGCCTACCAGCCCGGAAAATCTACCTTCTATTTGGCATTTGGTTCTAAATTCTGCAAAATTAATTATAATTTTTGAGGACGTTGAGCGAGTCAAGTTTTAACGAGCACGATGCACTTGATCAAAGCGAACACCGCGGGACGATTTTTTTCAACTGAGAAAGCGCCCTTCACAACATCACTCGCCTCCTCTCGCGCCTGTCGATTTGAAGCTCGCGCAACGCAAGAGCCCGTGGGGCACCATCCAGCTCAATAGCGAAGAGGTTGACTCTCGCAGTTGCCGCCCGCCCACGCGCTCTCGCTGCCCTTCGACAAAAGAACAACACCGCACGCAGGCGTAAATGCAGCGGGGGAGGAGGCGCGGGTGGCGGCTGAGGGCGGGCGTGCGCGCGCGCTCGCGCCTTGCGGGAGCCGCCTGTCAACCGCGTCAAGTGACAGCTGACAGCGTGACAGGCAGGTGGATTGTTATGCAAATCACCGCCAGGTGCGCTGCCGTCGCTCCGCACGCGCCCCGTGAGGTGTTCGAGAGCCTGGACGACACGCAACTCGTGCGGAGGATCTGGCGGTTGGGTGGTCGGAGGGTCGGGCGAATGAACGACCGACCGGTTGGAATTAATAATCAATATTTCTGTTACCTACTATGTTCCTTAGTTTTGTGAGTGAACTTTATACTGTATCTCAGTTTCTCTCCGCTTTGACGCCGACCAAATCTTCGACTTGAGTGGTTACCCCCCCTCCAGTTAACTTCCCCTGCCAGGACCTCACCAATTGCGACAAGCTCTAAGCTCCCGAGTGGTCAACGACTTGTGTGGTGGCGTGGTGCACGTAAGTGTGTTGTTTTGGCTAGAATGTAGCAAAAACCTGGCTCTAGAGATGAAAAGACATGTCGGCTTCCTGATATCTCATCCAGCAGGACACTGCCACAGCCGGAATAAACTCCAAGCTCTCGACTGGTCTCCAACGTAAGTAGTGTACGTAGGTGATATGTACATGGTGGTAGTGCATGGGAAGAGGAAACGGCAAGGAAGAGGTGAACGCTCCGTCCGCAGCTCGTTTTTTATCGTACTTCTCAGGCATTTGGTTGATATTGACCAGAAAGACCACAAACAACTACCCATCAGAGCAGCCGTCTGCTAGCATTCTCCAACGTAAGTGGTTGTGTAGTGTACGTAGGTGAAAGTATGTGCATGGGGAGAGGATAGGACAAGGAACAAGAATGACACATTACTCTCGGTCCGTAGCTCGTTTGTTAGAATACTTCTCAGGTATTGACTTGGTATTAACCAGAAAACCCACAAACAACTACCCACCAACTACCCAGCCACTACAATTTTCCTCCAGACACCGACTGAATTCGACCTAGCTGGGTTGCTACCGCCCAAAAGCCCGCAATAGTCCGAACAGGGAGCACTCCATCAACTCGGTCAACGACGTCGCAGAGGCAACGGTCGGCCATTTCGATTTGGAGGGCGCTCGATGGCGGCCGCAGATAGCCGCGCGTCAATTTCACCCTCCGCCGGCCGGCCGACGCGCGAAGAGTCTCCCCCTCCGCACGCGTCAACCGCTCGGCTCGGCTCCGCGGCGCGTGGCGCGTGACAGGCGCAAGAACTCTCGCGGACGCGTGCGAGAGCGCTTCACCAACTCTTTGTTGAGAACGCTCGGGTGACGGCTGCTCGTCCACTTCATTCGATAATGTCAGGGGAGGGGGGGCGTGCGTGGAGGACGCCCTGTCACCCACGAGTGCACGAGTGCTGATTTTGTTTTATTATTCTGCAGGCAATTCAAATATTTTACTTACGTCAGCCGCGGAGGTTTAATTTACACGTTTATAGTGGTTTCAATAATGCACTATGAGTTCATCATTATTCATAGACAGAGTGAATACTAGTGTAAAAGTTTGTGATAAGATTTGGTTTCTGAAAATATTCAAAATTTTAATCGGTATAGACACCAACACAAATACGAAAAAGAAATTAAAATATTTATGGAATAACACAACCGCCGCTCATCACTTTCATTACTTAGTCGCAAATCATAAATACACTGATTCATTATAATGATCTGATAAAAGCTCTCCATACATTTTTGAACGTAGACATACTACAGACATAAAGAAACTTGCGCGGGATTTCTCTGTTTAAATAAACAAATTGGTGTTACTACGTCATGAGCAGTTCTGATTCTAGAGTAGGGATTCCCAATATTTTACTTGCAATGACCCCATTAAAAATGAATGATTAGCTTCATTGTCCACCCTTAACGTTTTTCGGTATTATACAGTATAAGAAACACTCATAACAAAAATAATTGAAAATATATAATTTGTTAACAATTATATAGAAAAAGAATAAGAATATACACATTGAAAAATTATTCAATACAGAATTATTTTATTAATATTGTTCAGTTTTAATTTTCAAATTTTAGAAATATAAACATTTATTATTAGACGAATAAAATATCTTCAAGAAAATAATTAATACCTTCACTTGCATTATTTATAATCAGTTAAAACGTGATTACACAGAACAGTGGTGCATTTTAGACTTTCTATCCCCAATTGATTCCTTGATTGACTCCCTTTGGAATCCCATAGATCCCAAATAGGTCGGTACGGACCCGGTTGGGAATCATTTTGATTACTCATATCAGTTGTCACTTCATATTCGACAGTCGAGCCTCTTTCAAACCCTTGATCATCATTGACTCCCTGTAAAATTTTATCGAACCCAATGGGTCGGTACTGACCCCGTTGACAAATATCTTGTTTACGTTGAACAGTTTACAACGTTGTCGCTGCACATTCAACTGTCGAACCCTATTTGATCACTTGATCATCATTGAAACCTCTTAAA
Source organism: Gryllus longicercus (assembly GCA_038098605.1). Taxonomy (NCBI): domain Eukaryota; kingdom Metazoa; phylum Arthropoda; class Insecta; order Orthoptera; family Gryllidae; genus Gryllus; species Gryllus longicercus. The sequence goes on from JAZDUA010000004.1 coordinate 4,537,173, forward strand.
ATTCTTTAGACACCCAAGGAGGGTAGTACCGACTCCGTTGGGAAACATATTGTTACCCAATACAGTTGTCGGTGCATATTCCCCCGTCAGTCCCCATTCGACCCTTTCAATCCACATTCGATCCTTTCATCATTATCGTCTCGCTCGTCCATAATGGGTCGATACCGTCCCTATTGGAAATATTTTGATTATACAGATCAGTTCTTAGTATGTAGTAGGTTCTCAATCCTCAATCAACAACTTGATCATCACTGACTCGTTCTAATATTTCTTTGACACCGAACCTGCTTAAAGATATCTTGAAATCACAGACCAATTATTGGTTCAAATTCGGATATCGACTCTTAATTCATCCCCTAGATCAATATTGACTCTTTAAACCATAAAACAACTCTTAATTCTATCGATTGGGTCGGTACTGACCCCGTGGGGAATATCTTGGTTACACATCAGTGGTCAGCGCATATTCGTCTGCCGATGCTCATTCGACCCCTTGGTCATCATTGACCCCTTTCAAAATTCCAGTAAAATTCCAGGCACCCAGCGGGTTGCTACAGACCCTCAGACCCTGTTGGGAAACATTAATATATATATATATATATATATATATATATATATATATATATATAACATATATGCATATTGAGCCTTTATCGACACCATTTACGAACATCTTGATTAAACAGATAAATTGCCAGTGCCTTGGTTACACAAATAACTCGCCTCGTCTGTCGACCCTCGATACGCATCTTTTGACTCCGTGGGTATATATCTCAGTGTAAATCTCCATTGGACCCCTTCATCATCATTGATTCCCTTTTAAGGTTCCATCGATTTCAATGGGTGGGTTTCGACTCCATCGAAATACACAAAGATTACTCTGTACACTTTCTGTTCTTCGGCTGTCGATCTCCAAATGAACAGGTGATCATCACTGACTTGTTTTAAAATTCCATCAACCTGAATTGATCGGTACCGACCCCGTTTGGAGCAATCATAGTAACAGATCAATACGACCCATTGATCTGCATTGATTCCATTTAAAATTCTATAAACCCTAAATGGGTCATTAGTGACCACGTGTTTGAAACATTTTCATTGTACAGGTCAATTGTCTGCGCTTATTCGTCTTTCGATCCCCATTCAACTCCTGGTCAATATTGACTGTGATTAAAATTCCATTAACCCCAATGAGTCGGAATAAACACAACGAAAAAATGTCTAAATTTCACCGATCAGTTGACGGTTCTAATTCAAATTCTTGATCACCATTGACTCCCTTTCAAATTCCATCGAGATGATGGGTTGGTACTGATCCTGTTGGGACAGTACTGGTAATACCTATCAGTTGTCAGTAAATATTTCAATCTATTCGATCCTCATTTGACCCCTTGATCATCATTGTCTCCTTTTATAATACTCTAGAACCCAGTGGGTCGGTAACGACCCTGCTCGGATACATGATTGCTGAAATAACATGTCAATGCTTTTTTGTCAGTCGATCCCCATTCTACCCTTTGATTATCATAGATCTTTAAAATGTCTTAGTCCAGCGATGGGTCAGTACCGACCCCCCTTGTGAAACATGGTCATTACGCAGATCACTTTTCGGTGCATATTCGCCCGGTGCATATTGGACCCCTTAATCATCATTTATTCCCTTTAAAATTCCATTGCTTCAATGGGTCGGTACCGACCCCGTTAAAACAATTTAGGTTTGGGAACAGGTCTGTTGTAGGAATTCACCTGTCGATCCTTTAATCATTATCCTGAATTCTACCCCTTGATTATCATAGATCTTTAAAATGCCTTAGTCCAGCGATAGGTCAGTACCGACCCCTTTGTGACACATGTTCATTACGGAGATCACTTTTCGGTGCATATTCGCTCGGTGCATATTAGACCCCTTAATCATCATTTATTCCCATTAAAATTCCATTGCTTCAATGGGTCGGTACTGACCCCGTTTGAATAATTTAGGTTTGGGAATAGATCAGTGGTAGGAATTCACCCGTCGATCCTTTAATAATTATTCTTAATTCTACCCCTTGATTAACATAGATCTTTAAAATGCCTTAGTCCAGCGATGGGTCAGTACCGACCCCTTTGTGAAACATGTTCATTACGCAGATCACTTTTCGGTGCATATTCGCCCGGTGCATATTAGACACCTTCCTCAGCATTCGTTCCCTTTACAATTCCATTGGTGGAATGGGTCGGTACCTACCCCGTTGGAACAATTTAGGTTTGGGAACAGGTTTTGTCGTAGGAAATCACCCGTCGATTCTTTAATAACTATCCTTCAATCTACCCCTTGATTAACATAGATCTTTAAAATGCCTTAGTCCAGCGATGGGTCAGCACTGACCCCTTTGTGAAACATTTTCATTACGCAGATCACTTTTCGGTGCATATTCGCCCGGTGCATATTGGACCCCTTAATCCTCATTTATTCGCTTTAAAATTCCATTGCTTCAATGGGTCGGTACCGACCCGTTAGTACAATTTAGGTTTGGGAACCGGTCTGTCGAAGGAATTAACCGTCGATCCTTTAATCATTATTCTTAATCCTACCCCTTGATTAACCTAGATCTTTAAAAAACCTTAGTCCAGCGATGGGTCAGTACCGACCCCTTTGTGAAACATGGTCATTACACAGAACACTTTTCGGTGCATATTCGCCCGGTGCGTATATGACCCCTTAATCATCATTTGTTCCTTTTAAAATTCCATTGCTTCAATGGGTCGGTACCGACCCCTTTGGAACAATTTAATTTTGGGAACAGGTCTGTGTTAGGAATTCACCCGTCAGACGTTTAATCATTATCCTTAACTCCAACCGTTGATTATCATAGATCTTTAAAATGTCTCAGTCCGGCGACGGGTCAGTACCGACCCCTTTGTGAAACATGTTCATTACGCAGATCACTTTTCAGTGCATATTCGCCCGGTGCGTATATGACCCCTTAATCATCATTTATTCTCTTTAAAATTCCATTGCTTCAATGGGTGGGTACCGACCCCTTTGGAACAATTTAGGTTTGGGAACAGGTCTGTGGTAGGAATTCACCCGTCGATCCTTTAATCATTATTCTTAATCCTACCCCTTGATTAACATAGATCTTTAACATACCTTAGTCCAGCGATGGGTCAGTACCGACCCCTTAGTGAAACATGGTCATTACGCAGATCACTTTTCGGTGCATATTCGCCCGGTGCATATTGGACCCCTTAATCATCATTTATTCTCTTTAAAATTCCATTGCTTCAATGGGTGGGTACCGACCCCTTTGGAACAATTTAGGTTTGGGAACAGGTCTGTGGTAGGAATTCACCCGTCGATCCTTTAATCATTATTCTTAATCCTACCCCTTGATTAACATAGATCTTTAACATACCTTAGTCCAGCGATGGGTCAGTACCGACCCCTTAGTGAAACATGGTCATTACGCAGATCACTTTTCGGTGCATATTCGCCCGGTGCATATTGGACCCCTTAATCATCATTTATTCTCATTAAAATTCCATTGCTGCAATGGGTCGGTACCGACCCCGTTGGAACAATTTAGGTTTGGGAACAGGTTTTGTCGTATAAAATCACCCGTCGATTCTTTAATAATTATCCTTCAATCTACCCCTTGATTAACATAGATCTTTAAAATGCCTTAGTCCAGCGATGGGTCAGTACGGACCTCTTTGTGGAACATGTTCATTACGCAGATCACTTTTCAATGCATATTCGCCCAGTGCGTATCTGACCCCTTAATCATCATTTGTTCCCTTTAAAATTCCATTGCTTCAATGGGTCGGTACCGGCCCCTTTGGAACAATTTAGGTTTGGGAACAGGTCTGTGGTAGGAATTCACCCGTCAGACGTTTAATCATTATCCTTAACTCCAGCCGTTGATTATCATAGATCTTCAAAATGCCTTAGTCCTGCGACGGGTTAGTACCGACCCCTTTGTGAAACATGTTCATTACGCAGATCACTTTTCGGTGCATATTCGCCCGGTGCATATTGGACCCCTTAATCATCATTTGTTCCCTTTAAAATTCCATTGCTGCAATGGGTCGGTACCGACCCCGTTGGAACAATTTAGGTTTAGGAACAGAACTGTGGTACGAATTCACCCATTGATCCATTAATCATTATCCTTAGTCCTACCCTTTGATTATCATAGATCTTTAAAATGCCTTAGACCAGCGATGGGTCAGTACCGACCCCTTTGTGAAACATGTTCATTACGCAGATCACTTTTCGGTGCATATTCGCCCGGTGCATATTGGACCCCTTAATCATCATTTGTTCCCTTTAAAATTCCATTGCTCCAATGGGTCGGTACCGTCCCCTTTGGAACACATTAGGTTCGGAACAGGTCTGTGGTAGGAAATTACCTGGCAATCACCCGTCGATCCTTTAATCATTATCGCCTCCTTTTAAAATTCCGTAGTCCCCCAATAGGTGGGTAACGACTCCGTGGGAAAACAACTGGATTACGCGGAACAGTTGTCGTTTGATCGTAGGTTGATACCCATTTGATTCCTTTATCATTAACTCCCCTTAAATTTTCATCGGTAATGGGTCGGTACTGAATTCATTATAAAACACATTTATTACACAGATGAGTGATGGGCTGTCAATATTATTACGACCCCATCTTTATCATTATCTCTATTTAAAAATCTGTCGATCCCAATGGGTCGGTATCGCCCCAGGTGGGAAACATCGTGACGAGATTAGTTGATATATATTCAGCTCTTAATCGTCATTCGATATTTTTATTGACAACATTTTAATTCCAACGACAACCAATGGTTCATTATCGACCTCTGATGCCAACATTGTCATTATACAGATCAGTTGTCAGTGCATATTCAGCAGTCGGTCCTTCTTCCACCCCTAGATCATAATTGACTCCCTTTACAAATCTATAGCCGCCCAATGTGTCAGTACCGACCCTGTTGGGAAACATCTTGATTAAGTAGATCAGATGTCGGTGCATATTGTTATGTCGATTCCCATATGAACCAGTGATCATCATTGATTCCCTTTAATTTTTCACAGACCCCAATGGGTCGGTACCGACCCCGTCGGAAACATCTCTATTATATAGTAGTTGTAGGTGCATATTCGGCAGTGAATCTCCTAACGCCGTAACGATTATCATTGACTCGTTTAAAAATTCATCGACCCCACGGGGAACACTGAACTAAACGAACTTAAATGTAGCATTCAAAAGTTTGTCGACTCTTGGGATTTTGGAATATCTCAGCAACATTGTATATTTTTTTTGCCCTTGACTGTGAATCTTGCAAATTTAACTTGCTTAGGTTTTAGAAGATGTTGGGAATTTTTTCTTTTCTTCCGTTTCCTGATTAATATTCACTGTCATGGCCATCTGTACAGTTCATCTAACGAGTATCTCTTGTTTGTCTTACTATGACATGTCGTGGTAAGCGCAATGCTTCAAGTGGATATTTTTTCTCCAATATTTGGTGTTAGCAAAGCCTGTAAGTGGGCTAGTACATAAAAAAAAAGTATTTCCGTAGATTATGATGATGAACAGAAATTACGTAATATCTTATAGTTTTGAATCTAGTCTTCAATTGTTCTATTTTTTTGTAAAGAAACCTTTTCAGAAAACCGAATTCGCGAGCAGCGTTTTATAAATATAAAATTCATACAGTGGGATAAGCGATGTTTTGTACCCGGGACCGATCCACCGGGCGGCGCCTATGAAAAACAGAGCGAGAGCTGACGTCCCCTAGGGACGCGGTTGTTCGCCGCGCATCGTACCCTGCAGTCACCTCACGAAAGAGCGCGCGCGTCGTGTCGGCTGTCGGGCTTCGCTGCACCGCCCCTCCCCCGCTTCGGCTCTGTTCCTCTCTTTTGCCCCCGCCGCGGGCGCCGCCACAGCACAGAGGTGTCGCCTGAATCATTGAACACTTCCGACCCCGACTCATCCCTCCGGCCGCTCTCATAGGCACCAGCGACTGACAGACCTCTCGCAACATACCGGAGCCATTCCTACCCCGTCCTTCCGCGTTGTATATCTCATCTTCCTGCTTTCGTTTTTTACTTTATGCATCATTCCGATTCAACACTGCAGCAACCTCCCTAGTCTCCATCACCATCACACAAACACACATCTTAATCAACGGCATCCCTTCCGTAGTCACCTCCATAATTCCCCGCACGATTATCACCGCAACCACTAGTCCAATCGAATGCTTTGATCGGTAGTCTTCGTGATTTCACTGATCAATACGGGGCGAATGTTTGAGAAGTGCCCTAGCAAGCATGCCGTACGCCGTGGTATTTCCTTGCTTATTATTGTCCCTGCCTCTTTCAGTGTACGCGCACACAATTACATGCGTGAGTGTAACATACCGCCCACGCCGGGTGAAGGGTTATGAGCTTAGAACTTCTCCCGTCTGGGTCGCTGCCCCGCTGGTGGGGATACTTGGTGAAAGAAAATCCAGAATCCGATAGATCTAACGTTCCTGAGGGGGAGGATCACCGCTCCCTCGAAGTTGTAACATGCAATACACTTACGGCATTAAAGACCTCAAATGTTCATGCGCCCGCGTTCAACTCTCACGCTCGCATGCCCTCACATTCGCATTTTTTCTAGTCATCACCCCCATTTAACTATACAACAAACTCCTTCTGCTTCCATCTCTGAACCATGAACACCATCTCCACTATCACACAATATCACCACCGCTGGCACCATCCCTATTATTCGTTCTATTATCTTTCGCACCACCATCATCATCATAACTACCAACTGCAATATTCACGCAATAAAATAGTGAAACAAAAATTAAACAGCATATCGGTAAAAATTAAACAAGAACTACATAAAGTGAGGTGTACACATTTCCAAAATTTTTTAGGCAGCATCCCTCCAAACTCCAGGACAATGTGGAACACAATTAAAATGATTACAAAGGAAAAATCTTTCATCCCGCAGTTATCCTCTAACTCAGGTCTAGCAACGACGGATTTCGAAAAAGCTGAAACTTTAGCGGAACATTTTGAGAAAATATTTACAACTAACCCGGTAACCGACTTTGATTTCCAATTAAAAGTGGAAACAAACTTGTCAATACCGCGATATTCCGTCCCAATAAAAACTAAATTTATAGCCCCGTCTGAGACATATCAAATAATCAAGGCTTTAAAACCGAGAAAATCAGCAGGACATGACTTATTAAATAATAAAATGATGAAAGAATTACCTCGCAATGCAATTGCAGCATTAACAGCGCTCTATAACGCTTGTTTAAGATTAGGATATTATCCAAAGACCTGGAAAACTGCCATTATAACACCAGTATGCAAGCCGAACAAAAATCCACAAGACCCTCTTAGCTATAGACCAATTAGTTTGTTACCGACCTTTGCCAAAATGTTTGAAAAACTTATAAAATCCCGACTATCTAAATTTTTCACCGAAACCAATGCACTTCCAAATACGCAGTTCGGATTCCGTCCAAACCACTCCACAAGTCATCAACTATTAAGAGTAACAGAGTACATTGCTGAAGCATTTCACAACCGAAAGTACACAGCTGCAATTTTTCTCGACATCGCACATGCCTTTGATAAAGTGTGGCATCATGGGCTACTTTACAAGTTGCAAACCTTGGGAACCCCCGATTATCTCCAAAACATCATTAAAAGCTTCCTGTCAGAGAGGGATTTCAAAGTTAGTATAAACAACAATAATTCAAGAGCACATATCATCAAAGCCGGCGTGCCGCAAGGTTCCCCACTTTCTCCCTTATTGTTCAACATATATATAGCTGACTATCCACAAATGACTTACTCAGAAATAGCACTCTATGCAGATGATACAGTATTATTCAATGCAAATTCAAACATTACCAACGCTTGCAAAGATCTCCAGTCGGACTTAAATGAATTTGTCGAATGGACATTGAAATGGAGAATTGCCATAAACCCTACCAAATCACAGCCTAAAATATTCTCACTAAGAAAAATACATAAACCACTACAAATCAAAATTAATAATTCTGCAATTCCTTGGCTTAATAATGAAACGCCCGTAAAATATCTGGGGGTATTACTGGATCAAAAATTAACTTGGAAAAACCACATTCAAGAAATAACGAACAAATCCTACGCAAAAGTGAACAAACTTTACCCAATAATTAACAACAAATCATCGCTTAGTCTGGACTGCGCATTATCAATTTTTAAAACTATAATACGTCCCTCATTAACATACGCCTGTCAAATTTGGAACAATATAGCAAACACACATCTAAAGAAACTACAAATCATTCAAAACAAGTACCTAAGAAAAGCCGTGCAAGCCCCTTGGTTTATTCCAAATATGCAAATTCACAGAGAGCTTAACATTCCTTCCATTAGCGAATACATTCAACGGATGAGTAACAGATTTTTCACCCTTCTTCCGTCGTGTACAAGTGCACAAATATTTGATCTAGGCAAAAATGCTTCCATCCCAACCCGCATTATCTCTCGATACCCCAAAGACTCTCTTAAACCACCTTAAATTAGAATAATTTCCATCCCCTCCCATTAATCAATTCCGCTGCTGAAAAATTAAATAAATACATTAATTAAAATAAATAAATAAATTAATAAATTTCTTTGAATTACTGCTCTGCAGACTTTGTTGACGAGGTAGCCGTGTGGTCCTCCTCATATGCTGTCAGCCGAATGGCCAAAAAATTCTGTAATTATAAACTGTAAATCAAAACCCCTGAAAGGCATACTATGCCGAACAGGCAGGAAAATAAATTTAAAAAAAAAATAACTACCAACTCATTATCTCCAATTCTTTCGTCTTTACTATCAACCCTATCCACAATAATGACCGTGAACTCCTACCTTTAACATGACAACTTCCCAGTAAAATCTATTATCGCCACTTCATTGATTACTATGACATCATAATTATCTATATCATTAGTACTAAAGCTCTCGTCAACATTAGAATCATCTACTAAGTCACGAGCCATCCAAGCTTAAACTTCTCTACGGGCAACATTACTACACCACACACCCACACACCGCAGCACCTGTCACAGTGACTGTCCCAAACTCGTATGAAACCTTCCGTTCTTTATTACACCCGCAGTGAGCTTCATCACTACCACCACTCACCGCTCAACCGGCTCTCACTACGTCCGCTTCCCCCCCCCCACAGTCCCTCACCGCCACACATGCAACACACACGGAGCTTCCATGCGCCGGAGTTCCTAAACCTTCCGTCGGCCACGCACAAAGGCCAAAGGGCGGAGCGGAACAAAGAGGAGCGCTGGAGGAAAACAGGAAAAAATGCAAATGTTGGAGAATAAACGCGTCCCCGAGGTGGCGTTTGGTCGGGTGTCGTTTGCATCGCGCCCCCACCCACCCCGTTGCGTGTATCGACAGATGTATTGAGGGCGCGCTGGCGGTCTGGGCAGCGGCGCGTTCACGACAGGGAAGGTGGCTGATGACAGTGGCGGGCAGCGTTCACGCAGAGGACAGACGTTCTTGCAATGAATATCGCAGACATTGCCATATAAATGCAGTAAATATCAATTAAATTAATGAGAAACTGAATTTCCACATTTTAAATTAAGGTAATGTGCTTAATTTTTTTTTAAATAGGAAATATTTTTGGTATCAGATAATAATTTTAGATTAAGGTGCTGAATTTGATAGTAAAAATGAGGTACGTTTCTAAAGTAATATAAATACCAGATTCAGAAGTAAACAATAAAGAATTAAGTTATGCATTTACTACATTTGCAACAATCAGAAGAAGCAACCAAATTCGACATCTAGCGGCAATGTTTTGGATTGCACCCAAATATAAATAGACTGAGAACAACTAGCTTTTCTCTTCCGACGGATTAAGGTCACTTTTCCAAACTCTTACTCTTCGTCGAATCACGTACATGTGAACGGGAATATTTCATCTGAAATTTTTGTAGTCAGTTTTGTTTCTAAGAACTAATTATATTGCTTCAAACATACACTATAAATAATTGATCGTAAATTGTATTAGTGCATATTCGTACAAAAATGTATGTTCGGTAAACATTGCTTACACAATGAGTTTCATATACATAGTAAAATGTATATTTATAGTGAATGTTGGAATCATTTAATTTATTTTAAACTTCGAAACAAATTATTACTCACAATATGTTTAGAATATCGCGAATCTGATATTACACATACAGTCGCATATAGGATAGACATACATTAACATCGACAGAATATTGAGTGGCCTGACGGGCAGTCTAATGGCGCGATGGACACTGAGACAGAAGGGAAGTGCAGGACAGAAGCTCTGGAACTAAATCGCAAAACGCGTGCGACCGTTCAAAACGCAATCCCGGTTTCCGAACGCTTCCAATTTTCGGGTGAATATCAAAGAGCACGGCATGAGGAAGGATGACCGGCTGTGCGATTGGCAGGCCAACAGGTCGCGCCGGCTGCAAGCGGCGGCAGATGCCCAGAGCAGGTTCCGGGATCGCCGTCGCACAATGCTCCGTGATGCAAAAGAGAACGGACAACTGCACCAACGTTAATGCTCCATTACGTTTCGTGATGGATTGGTTACTAGTGATTCCGGGCGCGTCAACTGTTGAGGCAATTATGTCTGTAAGTGTAGTGCATGGTTTGCTCGCAAAGTGGCTGTGATATTCCCCCGCTGGATGGCGAAATCTTGCGCCGACCAATCGTTGGCTAGCGGGGTTTCCCCAATATAAAACTGGTACGAGTGTATCAATTCGTTAAGAGAACGAACAATTGTGTAATGTAATGGTATACTATGAAGGCAAGTTTGTTTGAGAGAGGCTGGCTAGAGTTCGAAAGATATGGACGCCTAACGATTAAGTAGAGATATTTAAAGTGAAATACTCGTTTAAAATACCCAATTAGTACAGTGCTTTCCAGTGACTAGAAGGCCGATAAAACTTTGAGGAGTATACTAGATATAATTAGTGTGTATATCATGAATGCAGTACAAGATAGCAGAGCAGGTTTGCCGATTGATTAGCCATCCAGAACTTTTGAACAAAATATTTTCTTATTTTTGAAACTTTCAGTGATTTATTAGACAATCAAGAGGGAGGAGATCACACAACAACATCGGGTAAGTGGAAAGCAGCGGCAGCTGAAATTATATTAGAAATACCCACGATCGTGACGCCTACGGGAGCATAAACTGTTGCGGAACATAAGTCACTTGATACGTCATATTTTCCTGGGAGGTTTCACGTTCTGACCCACTGCTCGCCGCCCTTTTGGGTTGCAGTCGGTTGGTCGGACACGAAGCCCCATCCGCCGCGGGCGCGTGGGCGAGGAGTGAGCGGCGATTCGGGCGAGTGGGCGTCGGCGTCTGGGCGAGAGAGCGTCCGAATGCGGACGCCCACGCGTTTACCGTCTGGACAAGCACGAGACGCCGCCGCTGCGTCTGAACTCGTGAGAGGGTTCTCGCAATCGACGCAGCCGAGGTGGGCGAAGGCACAGCGTTTGAAGATTGTTGAAAGGAGAGTGGAATTTCACGCAGTGCAATAGAGACTTCCTAAATAGGTTTATCGAATTAGGCTTCTGCCCGGAGGAGAGTTCAACGGCCAGTTTTTCTGATTGTTTTTCATGGTTTCTCAATCAATATTAATATTGGCAAATGCCGGAACCATAGGGTAACAAACGAACGCGATGTATTCCTCATCGTTTACCACTTCTCCTCCCTTACTGTCATGCACCACACTCACACACATATCACACACACACACACACACACACACACACACGCACACCACACTACACACACTTCACCACACACACCACACTACACACACCACACTTCTATGACGCGTGAACCAAAATGTCTAGTTTTCAAAGTTGCTAATCTCGCGCTTTTTTAAAATTTGGTTTTAACTATTTATTTGTCTTCAACTTTTACTCATTCTTCAACTATTTATAGTTAAAATGATGGGAAGGGATTCTGGAACTCGAGAAAACATGCACTGATGATCGTCTCCTCCATACGTCACATACAGATTTTTCTGTTTTTTGACTAAAATACACATCTAAACATTGCCACCTTTCAAGAGACAACACGCTCTACAATTACGGGATAATTACTACGCGCCCGAAAACATCAATCTTCTTCAGTGAGTCGTCTATGAGGCTGACAAAGCGAGTCGACGGGTTGGGAAACTCAGCTTTAACCTGCATTTAATATAATGGTACGATGCCATATGCATTATTGTATACTAAAACACTAGCGCTCAATAGTCGATTTTCGTCAGTTCGTTTTAAGTTTCTCACGTTTCGGCAGTTCCTGGAATAGACGAAGGTACTCTTAGACTCCCGACTGCAGGGTCTCTTGCATTTGACTCCACTCGCTTTAAGGGCGGGAGATAGGGATCAGAAAGATTTTACACAAAGCTCTAGCCTTAGTCTTTCATAGAAGCGTAGCAGTGAAAAGCTGAGAAGATAAGAAATTAACAGCAATAAAAGCAGTGCAAACGGAGTACTTAAATAGGTATTTTTTCATTACTGAACTACAAAAATATTGATGTGCTTGCTGATGCCATTGCTGGAGTTATTAATTATAACTGTTGCTGCATCCATTGAAGGCAAGATAGCACAGAGCACAGCAAGAGAAAAGAGAATACCGTCAAAGTGTCGCTGAAGAGACATTTCAGATTTTTCAGATTTGACATGAAATCTAAATTCCTCCAACGATATTTGGAGACACCGTTAGGTATTGTGAATAATAAAAATTGAAAATAAAATAAAAATGAATGCGCATAAATTGCAGAGAAATGGAATTATTACGTCACGATCCTATCTAATAGAGTAAATTGGTAGAGTATTTTAGAGTAAAGTACATTGTCTTTCGCTTTAGAATATGGATACGTATTTTGACGTTTTTGAAAAGAATCCGAATATTGAATAAGCGGTAGCTGGTGATAGACAAAGTGACAAAAATACATGGAATAATGGTGTATGAAATGAAATGTATGAAATAATACGTAAAATGCAAGATTTCATAATGATAAAAATCACTCAGCAACATTCTACCATTACATACTCGTACATACATTCCCATTCTTTCACCTAATTCATGGTATCTCAATCAATGGGAGAAATATTTTTAGGAAATCCGAAATAAATGTATTCCATGGGCTGTTAACTCTGCATATAAAGTAATTCGAAAATGGAAGGGAATGATAGGATTAAAAGTATTTCGTACGATGGACGAAATTATTTTTCTTCCAGAGTATTTGTGTTTCACTTTCTAAACGAAACTGGTCTCTTAAAGATAAATAAACATGAAAAATATCAAATTAGATATTTGTTCATGTTGCAGTAAAGATATTGATTGCAGGCACAACAAACCGTTCCCAGCTATACCCGGAATTAACTAAAAAAGTTTAAATGATTTAAAACCTGTCAATATGTCAAATTCATAAATTCTCTCTGAGCCACCTGTTTCCAAACGCCGTTTTTAGAAATATTTGTAATTGGCATGCACTGAGAGACTTTTTACTAAATTAATGATGTATAAAACGAAATTTCATTGTAAAAAATGTCAACACTGTGGCAGAGTACCTTTAAGTACAATTATTAGCTTTAGATAACTCGAATTGTAACAGGGTGATTAAATACAAGTCAGATTATTTATAAAGAAAAACCAATGTATTTGAACTTGAGTTTTTAGGCAAATATTAATTATTTGAATCGAATACAAAAGAAGGCAATTAAAATAAACTATTTTGAAACGTAGTGCAGAAGCTCATAACAGAAGACACAAAACACATGTACTCACTTTTATTTATCTATTTATAGAACTTTATTCGCTCCTAAAATCGCTCATATTCAAAACATGCAATGAAGTTTAACATTATAAACATACATAATATACTACTACAGTAATCGGTTCAAAATAAAGCAATCTTGTTGGTTCCAAGTTTTAAGTATGGGAAAGGTACTGAAATTACGTTTTTATTTCCAAATCTTCAGTACTGTTTGCGCACATCAACTTCACGTTTTGGAAGCCGCCTGCTGCGTTCGCCGTCTGCTCCCTTCGCCGGCGCGCGTTGCCGCCCCTTGCTGCACGACCGCCGACCGAAACGTCTCCCCCACGTGCGCTCCCCTCCCCCGGCCCCGGCGGACAAAGGAAGGCGCCGGCGCGCCCACGTCGCCGCCGCCGCAGCCGCAGCCGCTCCCCTTCGGCGCCCGTCGCGATGCAAAAGTAATGGAAACGGTGCTTGTGCCGGCAGGGGCGGCACTGCGAGGGCGGTAGTATAGTCGCGGCGGCGGTGGGGTGGCAGTGGTGGCGAAGGTGCGGTGGCGGTGGTGGTCGTGATGATAGAGGAAGTGGCGGCGGTCGCAATGGCAGCGTTGGAGGTAGCAATGGACGCGCTGGCGGCGGTGGGGGCGGTGGGGGCGGCGGAGGTGGCGATGGAGGCGTTGGCGGCGATGGTGGTGGCGTTGGAGATGGCGATATAGGCGGTGGCGGCATGGGAAGTGTCGATATAGATGGTGGCGGCGTGGGAGGTGACGATATAGGTGGTGGCGGCGTGGGAGGTAGCGATGGAGGCGGTGGCGGCATAAGAAGTATCGATATAGGTGGTGGCGGCGTGGGAAGAGTCGATGTAGGCGGTGGCGGTGTGAGAAGTAGCGATAGAGGCGTTGGTGGCGGTGGCGCGAACGGTGGCGTTTGAGATGGCGATGGAACCACTGCCAGTAGTGGTGGTGATGACAGCGGCGGCTTTGGAGTTGGCGATATAGGCGGAGGTGGCATGAGAGGTGGCGATAGAGGTGGGGATGGTGGCGGCGTTGGAATTGGCGATTTAGAAGGTGGCTGCGTGGGAGGTGGCGATAGAGGCGCTGGTGATGGATCTGCTGCCAGACGTGGTGACGGCGGCGTTAGAGTTGGCGATGGAGGGGGCGATAGAGACGCTGGCGGCATAAGAGGTGAATCTTGAGCTCATGGCTGGGAAGGCGGCGTTCGAGGCTGCGATGAACACGCTGGTGACGGTGGGGGCGTACGAAGTGGCAAGTGCTGCGCTGGCGGCGGCGTAGGAGATGACCTTAGAATAGGTCTGCGCAGCATTTTGCTCTTGAACTGACCCCGGTTGCCGCGCGCAAGCTACTAAAGTGCAAACCCGGGCTACTTGGATGAGTGAGGATAAGACTCATTCTAGAAGTAACGACTGCCAATGAGTATGCGCAATTCGAATCGCAGCGCGTAAATTGAAAGAGCAATTGCGAGAAAACGATGGACTATTACGTACAGTTCAAGTAGAATTACCTTTTCTTTCGGAAATATGTGTAGTCAATGTGAAAAATAACCCTATAACGAATTAGACATACATATTTGATTTGTATACCAGTATTAGAATTGCTTGTAATGTATTGGGTGTAATTTGTAATTTTTTGCTACGATGTAATCGCAAATTTACGAGATAAAAAATTATTACAAAATAATCGCAAATCACGGCGGATTTCCGCCATAAAAACTTACGAAGTTCTACTACCGAAAAATTGAATAAATATTGTTACTATTTGTGGTAAACTACTAGGCTTAACACGTTGTGTATGCAGAAATCACTTTTGTGGGTCCTTGATAGCGAGGGACTGGTCGTCGACTAAACGTCTGTCCGCCTCCATGTGGTCAAAGTTAGCACCGAAACAGTGTAGACGATTTTTCCTAAAATTAATATACCCTGATCGATTTGCACGAACTCGAAAACCTGCGAGTTTGAAATGTATGTTTAGACTTTGGGAGGATCTTTACATGTAGACTCGTTGCATTTAAAATTTCCCCAAAAATATCTGAGCATTTTTTTATTGAAAATTTTCCTCGGTTAGCGTAGATGACGCTTCGAAATTGACGCAGGTCTATTTTTGGTTAAGACTTCAAAGTTCAAATTTTAAATCAAAATCTTTGTACTTCCCTTCTTTTTAGATTATGTACTTATATCTTCATATATCCTCCTTGTTTTCATATTTCTTTGTACGTCCTTTGTTTTTCCCTTACGTCCTTGCACGTCTTTATTTGTTTCCTTTCGTCTTCGTACGTCCCTTGTTATCTTAGGTCTTTGTACATGTCTACTGGTTAGTTTCTTGTATACATAGTTGATACAAAGTTCCACTGAATTTTAGAGAAAGTTATTTAATTTTATAAACAAGTAATTTGTATTTATTAAACGAAAATACACACTACGGTTATCTCACCTTGAATATACACAAAAACTTTTCCCAGATGAGTATGGTGAACGACGAGGATCTGTTTTGTTTAAGGTGTGTATGAGGGTATGGATAAGTCTGTATAAACATGAATACATTTACCTGTGTATTCGCATGTAGATTCACAAAACTACATTACTTACTGACTGTACTGATACCCAAAAGTATAATGCTCATGATAAACCATGTGCATATTTACCCATATATTCATATACGTTTTTTCATGAATTCGCACGTACACATGTATACAAATGCAAACTATGACGTTTACCAATATTTTGGTGGCCAAACGCCCTGACGCTTTAACTGCAATCAAATGTAGCGCCCGCAAGTGGTGGAGTGAGAGTAGTTAGTAAGAGAGCCCCCTAGGAGACGTTGACTGAAGCTGAGGGTAGTGAAAAGTGTAGCGTTAAACGGAAGAACAGTTGGAAATGATCGTCCCGGCCGTGAACGGGAAGAAAACGTAAATACGCCAGCACTGGTCGAGCTAGCCATTCTTTTGCTTTCCTTGTTAGAAGTGTTGAGACAGCTCTTGTAGCATTTTTGGTTTGAAGCAGGGCCCGGCAACTCTATCAAAATTGGGGACAAAGCAAGAGGATAGGCTACTGCTCTATAGGATGCGCTACTGTCGCCGAATACAGCTGCTGGTAAGGCTCGCCAACTTTCGCACGTAAAAAGCGGTCAAGAAATACGAATACACTTTGATTACGAGTGATTTGTGAAATAAATTACATAAGAAGTTAAATACGATGTGTTTATCTTCTAAAATCCATTTATTCATAATAATACACCCATGAAAGAAAAGGTAGCGCGAATACCGCCGCGATCTCTTGTATCAAGCGCGTGTGTTTGCGTCCCAGGAACCCACGCACGTATTAAATAACGTTGGTAGCAGTTCGTATTTTATAGTTCGTGTAAGAAGGTTCGTGTAAAATGTTCTAGAGTGCGCCACTGTAATGGTCCCCCACGGCGTTACATGGGAGTTATAGGCCCTCGTTTGAAGTGTCTTCAGTCAAGTACATTCAGTAACTGTGAGACGACAAACAGGCGAGAGCAGGGCACACGAGCAAACAGATCGCAAATTTGCAGTCGGATAGATGAGGTTCAGCCGTCTCCGCTACGTGTTGGACGTCCGCGTACGGAGCAGCCGCTCGAGAGCCGATGGTTGTCGAGGTCAGCCCACCGCACGAAAGATCCCGGACACGAGGTGCAAGGTAACGAGTAAACACTTTGTAATGAAAACATAAATTAGTCTCCGGGGAAGGCTATGGTTAGAGATCGCAAAACTGACCATTTCGAAAAAAGAAAACGTGCATTAGCAAATAGTGTTAAGTGTGAATTGCCAGAAATTTTACAATAGAGAATATTGAAACGAAAGAAAACTCGTTATTCGAATGTTTGCCTTGTGCAAAGTTGTTAGCATTTCTAGTGCAGTTACAATTTGAAAACGTCTAGTGATTTGATTTTGATTTTGTTTTTATACCTACTGTTGTAAATACCAGGAATTTTCTGAATGTAATGTGGTATAGTTGAAAGTTATGGGTTAGACAGAGAGCAGCCTTTTGAGTTAAATTAATGAAAGCAGAATCAAACAACCGTGGACGGGCCAGGGAAAGTTTTGTTTTAACGAGTAAACATGTCAGTTTGATTGATTTTGAAAGTGTTATGCATTATGAAAAACTATATAGGAGAGCATTGGTTTTTACACGTTACCTGATTTCAGAATACACATTATTATTGTTCATTTGATTTTGTGCGTGGTTTGTGAAGATAACTTCTCACCGTGAAGATCCCGTGCCCCTGAGAAAACTCAAGCTCATTCATGAGCATCGGTGACTCTCACTAGATAAGTGGCAAATCACATATTGGGGTAACTGAGTAACGTTACATCCCTGGCGCCCAGCTTATGGTGAGCGATAAAATATAAAATAAATACTTGAAATTATTTGTGCAACTTTTTTTATTTTTTTTATTTCAGACAGTGTATTCTTGTGTGTGAAATATAGTGTAGATTGTAGTGTTAGTATTGTAAATTGTATAGTGCATGTGTAGTGGAAACGAAATAGCAGATAGTAGAGAGGTTAAAGAATCTAGGGCCGAGATAAGGAATGTTGAAGCAAGTAAGGGGGAGGATAGAGATGAACTTCTTAGCTGAATAGAAATGATAAATTTAGGAGATGGGGAGGGAGTAGCAGGTCATACTACGACGCGAACGGAACCTGAAGAGACGATGTACAAGGAGGGACTGCGAAACTCAAACGAAGAAAGGTTGAACGATGTAATTTGTTGCTCTGGCTCGAGTGGAGAAAGTGAGGTGCAGAGAGAATCGAGTTGATTCGGTGTGGTTTGGTGTGGGTTGTAGATAGTAACTGAGAAAGTGGAAGAATACGAAACAGGGCAATTATGGCAGGCGGACGGGCGCGTTACAGGATTAAGATGATTTTGTGGATACGTAGAACTATAAAATCTAAGAAAAAACATTTTGAAAACAAAAAAGGAAAGATGAGGCTAGGGGCTCTGGGACTAAAGAAGTCAGTAAAATTTCGTTGTTTTGTTAAATAAGATGACAAATTTTTGACGCTTGGCGTGTTTTAACAGGAGTACTAAGGACGGGTGATTGGTTTCTATGAAATGAACGCCTAATAAAGAGTCTCGGCAGGAAAGTGGCGGAGAATGGTATAGAGAAAAAAATAATTTGGAGAGAAGATTGTATAAAGAAAGCCCATGGGGTTATCGAAGGGGAAGGTGAGATGCAGAAAGGTTAATGTGAAAAACCGTGAGTATGATATATTTAATGTATCCTTCTGCCTTGGAAGTGTAGTGAGAGACTTTCTATGTTAATTAAGAACAGATGCAAGAGAATGGGGGAATGAGATATCACGAGAGGAAAAGAAAAAAAAGTAACAATCCCTAATAAGTCTATTTGATTCAGGTACTGGTTTGGTTTGAACTCACAATTTACACTCAAAGGAGCAAAAGCGAAAGGATAAAGTGCTGTTAAAACAAACGAGAGCAGTATTTATATTTAGAGAGGGTCTGAGGAAGACATAATACAACAGAATTTAAAATACGAACGAAAATTGAATCGACGAGGTATGGAAAAGCAGATAGGGAGGTCTGTGTTGAAAGACCTAAGAGAAATTTGACTGCTAGTTGCAAACTGCAAGGGTGATTACTTATGTTTTTCGTGTATTTCCAGGAGCGGCAGCAGCAGCACCTACAATAGAGAAAGGGGCACTGGTGGTCAAAGAAGACCAAACCTAGGGAGTTGCGGCTACAAGGTGGTGGTGAATGAGAATTAAGGCTAGGATTAGGCGATAAAATAGTCGAAGACTGAAAGAAAACTCAAACAGTTTATGGCCCATCACTTAAATATCAAAGAATCAACAGAAAAACAAGAGAGTTGTAGGAAAGAGAGGAAGACATTAGAGTGAAAAAAGGTAACTTAAATAAATTATATAGTAATATTTATATCTTGTACAAACTAAACATTTGTTTTTGTGTTTTGAATCAATTGAGCATGAGTTACTTTTATTAAAGTAGAATCAGAAAGGAATAATGACTTAAGTAACAGAATAAATTTTAAACAGAAGTAATAGATAAAAAGGCCGGTAAAAGAAAAATTAAAGGAACTGAAATAAGATAAGTAGCAAAAGAAAAGGTTACTAAAAGAAATAAAAAAGACGGAGTGACGGACGGAGTGACGGACGGAGTGACGGACGGAGTGACGGACGGAGTGACGGACGGAGTGACGGACGGAGTGACGGACGGAGTGACGGACGGAGTGACGGACGGAGTGACGGACGGAGTGACGGACGGAGTGACGGACGGAGTGACGGACGGAGTGACGGACGGAGTGACGGACGGAGTGACGGACGGAGTGACGGACGGAGTGACGGACGGAGTGACGGACGGAGTGACGGACGGAGTGACGGACGGAGTGACGGACGGAGTGACGGACGGAGTGACGGACGGAGTGACGGACGGAGTGACGGACGGAGTGACGGACGGAGTGACGGACGGAGTGACGGACGGAGTGACGGACGGAGTGACGGACGGAGTGACGGACGGAGTGACGGACGGAGTGACGGACGGAGTGACGGACGGAGTGACGGACGGAGTGACGGACGGAGTGACGGACGGAGTGACGGACGGAGTGACGGACGGAGTGACGGACGGAGTGACGGACGGAGTGACGGACGGAGTGACGGACGGAGTGACGGACGGAGTGACGGACGGAGTGACGGACGGAGTGACGGACGGAGTGACGGACGGAGTGACGGACGGAGTGACGGACGGAGTGACGGACGGAGTGACGGACGGAGTGACGGACGGAGTGACGGACGGAGTGACGGACGGAGTGACGGACGGAGTGACGGACGGAGTGACGGACGGAGTGACGGACGGAGTGACGGACGGAGTGACGGACGGAGTGACGGACGGAGTGACGGACGGAGTGACGGACGGAGTGACGGACGGAGTGACGGACGGAGTGACGGACGGAGTGACGGACGGAGTGACGGACGGAGTGACGGACGGAGTGACGGACGGAGTGACGGACGGAGTGACGGACGGAGTGACGGACGGAGTGACGGACGGAGTGACGGACGGAGTGACGGACGGAGTGACGGACGGAGTGACGGACGGAGTGACGGACGGAGTGACGGACGGAGTGACGGACGGAGTGACGGACGGAGTGACGGACGGAGTGACGGACGGAGTGACGGACGGAGTGACGGACGGAGTGACGGACGGAGTGACGGACGGAGTGACGGACGGAGTGACGGCCGGAGTGACGGCCGGAGTGACGGCCGGAGTGACGGCCGGAGTGACGGCCGGAGTGACGGCCGGAGTGACGGCCGGAGTGACGGCCGGAGTGACGGCCGGAGTGACGGCCGGAGTGACGGCCGGAGTGACGGCCGGAGTGACGGCCGGAGTGACGGCCGGAGTGACGGCCGGAGTGACGGCCGGAGTGACGGCCGGAGTGACGGCCGGAGTGACGGCCGGAGTGACGGCCGGAGTGACGGCCGGAGTGACGGCCGGAGTGACGGCCGGAGTGACGGCCGGAGTGACGGCCGGAGTGACGGCCGGAGTGACGGCCGGAGTGACGGCCGGAGTGACGGCCGGAGTGACGGCCGGAGTGACGGCCGGAGTGACGGCCGGAGTGACGGCCGGAGTGACGGCCGGAGTGACGGCCGGAGTGACGGCCGGAGTGACGGCCGGAGTGACGGCCGGAGTGACGGCCGGAGTGACGGCCGGAGTGACGGCCGGAGTGACGGCCGGAGTGACGGCCGGAGTGACGGCCGGAGTGACGGCCGGAGTGACGGCCGGAGTGACGGCCGGAGTGACGGCCGGAGTGACGGCCGGAGTGACGGCCGGAGTGACGGCCGGAGTGACGGCCGGAGTGACGGCCGGAGTGACGGCCGGAGTGACGGCCGGAGTGACGGCCGGAGTGACGGCCGGAGTGACGGCCGGAGTGACGGCCGGAGTGACGGCCGGAGTGACGGCCGGAGTGACGGACGGAGTGGCAAATCAAAGAATTTAAAGATCTGCTCACTAACATAATCGAGTTAATTAGAAAGGAATTTAGTAGTTCAAAAATGAATGAAAAGGTAAAGAGCGAGATCGAAAGGAATGTGGGCATAAATTATGTAAAGTATTAGGGAGCCTGGAAAATAAGGATTATCATAGAAGACGCCTCTTTTCAAGTTTCTAAAATGGCGCATCTTGGATCACACGCCTACAGTTTTACGTATGAAAACTTACGATACTTTAAAAAATCTGAGATATAAATCCGTTTAATAAGTACCAAATAATGCGAGTTCATTGATTTCTCTGAATTTCCCTGAATTGCAAAGTTGGAAATAAGAGAAAGTATGCGTTGCGTGACAAACATTACAGAAATGTAAATTTTCGTTGTTATATTTATATTACAGGTGCTTTTATAATTTACATTTGTGAGTAAATATTTCGTAAGCGTTTCAGGTGACTTGTATTAAACTTTCTGGATAACTTGTAACTTTATTATGAAAATTAGATCAAACAAACTATTTACATTTCTGTAAAAACTGCTCCACGTTTTTCAGTGAAAATCCTATAGATCCCGATTTTACTCGCCTCGATATTGTTAAGCAATATTGAAATTCTACAACAGTTAATTGTAATCACGTAATCGCTTAACACTAATTTTGCAAATAAGTAAACAATTTTGGGTTCTTGTAAAGAAACATACTGGAGTAAACTCTCTCGTAACCAGTCGCTGAAAATGAGAAGTAGGAGGGATATTACTTTGTGTTGTGTAGTCGAAATTAAATTATTAGGTGGAATTTTTTAAAGTAATTTAAACCATTGTCAAAGTTTCAATGACGCTTATGGAGATTCGATTATCTAAGCTACAGGATGCTTTAACCTTGTGGGGTGGGGGTAAATCAGGGGTTAGAGGTAGTCTATCCCCTACTTGAAATTATAAGAAAAATGTACATTTGTATGCTGCTAACCGACTATCATGGATTTGTTGAAAATAACACACTCACACTCGCATATAAACAAGTGGTACATTTACAGGTACTTCTATTACTTTACTCAGTTTTTACTTGCACTAGTGCTCGTAAGTTTCTATTGAAATTTTCTATAGATCTTTACACTGAATTTGAACTGAACTTGATTTGAACCAAAAAATGAAAAAAAAAATGAATTTTGTTTTTCAATCTTAAAATAATCTCCAACATTTCTGATTTTTTTTTTCGTTGAAAAATTGTCTTTTCTTCATTACTTGATTGCATTTTGAATGTACATTGGCACAGACAAATTGACGTTCCAGAAGTACCGTGGTTTCACATAAACATACATAGTTCTGACACTATTGACTATCGAAGGCTGTGGTTTTCAGTTTCAGATTAACTTATTTATCTGTGCAATTTGGCGGGCGTGTTTCTATGTTATTTTAAGGTAAGTGCTATTTTCTCTCTTAGGGTAAGTGGTAGGATAGCCTGCTGTGTGAAAGAAATGCCAACTACATGGACTCAAATGACAAAACGTAAAAGTAATTTAATAGCTTGTGAAAAAAGGAAATAAATCCAATCGTAAAGACCGTTCTCGTTGAAAATGTATGTAATGCAAAAAATACGCTTAGAAATGGAAAACTTTACTCTAGAATTGATGCTGTCAACCCCTTCCTTTCAGAGATCTCAGCTGAGAAAATGACTAAAAACTCACAAAAAGAAGAGAAAATAGATTTTAGAAATCAGCAATAACGAACATAGTTCACAATATAGAACAGGTTGTTTTTACGTAAAATAATAGAACAAATTTGGTGGTTAATTCCTACTTCAAACTTTAGAAGTGATTTTCTCAAATCAGTTTTTCTTTACAAATACACCGATTTCTCATAAACTATTGAACCCATTTTATAGAATATTTTACAAACTACTCAACTAGGCAACGTGAAGCTGTAGATCTACATTTGCAAAGTTAGCATTATTTGTTTCAATTTTATAAATACATTTGTCAAAATATTTTCGAAAAGAATGAAAGTTTCAAAAATATTATATTTCAGTTTTCTGCCAAGCAACTCTTTGCAATGTGCATCAGTTAATAAGCAATAGTACAGATAATGTACAGTATAAACTTCAAATAGGTATCTTTAATATTTTCTGAGATGATGGCTCATCAGTATTAAGAATGTAACGTGGATAATATAGGAGGGGGAATCTCACTTTAAGACTTCTGACAGTCATGATTCAGATAAAAATTTTGCTTTATGGTGTGTATGTACTTGATGCGACAGCCCATGAACAGGCTCAGACCTTCCGGATTGCTTTGTGGTAGCTTATCACAATCGCAACACTAACGTGAGTGGACTGAATTCATCTCTACTTTACCTTAGATAGCAGGTTTTATCATGTCCTGCACGTCGCATTATAATCACCGCGAAGTAACAAACCCAAGTGTACTCAGATTTAAACAGTGGGATTTCAAGTTCACAACTTCGAAGGACGGATCATTTGTCATCCAATCGAAAGGTCAAATACCAAAAATTTAAGTTTTAACCGAAGCTGACGATTGGATGACGGTGTTGCTCCTCTCAAACCAGCTCGTGACCTCGAAGTGCCACAGTGTTTAAATCGGAGTTTAGAAGTCTGCAGTAACTGGTTTTCTGTTTCCGCGTCGCGCATCATTAGAGAAATCTGTGCAGAATGTGCACCTTTCAGTAACGGCACTTCGTTTTTAGAATGTTTGAGTGCAATATACAACACGAGAACGGCATCACTCGGTCATTGACTGCGACTTGCTGGCATCTCCAACAATTACGACTATCGAAGACCACCGAACTCAGAGGCATAATCGCAGTTATTTTACCGGCTTATGGTGCTCAGAGAATCAACATGTCTCTGTGGTGGTTCTGACCGGGAGGTCCTAGGGATTGAGGTGCGACGGAGGCAAGGTTTCAGATACTAGCTAGATTGCTAGGTCGAGTTCAGATTATGTCTGAAGGAAAATTCTAGCGGTAGTTTTCAGAGCTTTCTATCTACACTAAGCAAAGGCGGGAGCAGTATTCTCACAAACCGACCATGGACCGCGCGAGATATTTCCTTCACCTTCCTTGACTTCACACCTTAGTTACACACGCTTACACTACCACACATTTCGGGAGACTAGTCAAGAGTGTAGCTTGTTCCGGCTGGAGCTTGCTCTGCAGGTTGGAGATACCTGGTTGAGGAAACCTAGCCGACTTCCAGGGTGGCGCCGGATTTCTCCTTCCAGCGAAGGATGCCACCGCCACCTCATGACGAAAAATATGCACTACACTTACGGGATGAATGACCATAGACGTTTACGCGCCTGGAAAAATCATTCAATCAAGACGCATTATAATTTTACGGGTATCAATAATGACAATGCGGTTCATATGTACGCTTTTAGTTTAGTTCAGGAACCGACGAAAGATTTACTAGACGAAGCGTCGCGCACGGTAAGTCTGCGAGAGATGCGCCCGTGAACTCGACGACAAATCTCACAATTTTTCCCGCGGTATTATTTTCGCGCCTCACGCCTCGTTCTCTCGTTTGTCACCACAAGGCTCGTCTCATTTCTTCTCCCCACGGTTGTGGTAAAATCAGTTTGGTGCTCTCGTTTTCTGTATTAGATTTTGCGCGGCATTACGAGTTCCGAGTCGTTCTCTGATATACCGTATTGTTTCTAGAATGTTCCCGATTGCATCATGAAATGTTCCAATGTTTCTGCAACATCCACGCTCGTCGTAGAATGGTATGAAATTTTCCAACGATAAGATGCATTACCAAAAGTTGTGTTATTGTCGATTTCAGCCTATAGTAAGCTAATCACCAACTTTCAGTTAATCACATTTATTTGATTTATAATAGCATACTCTCCACAAAGGAATCAGAAATAGTTCGGTAAATTAAGAAAATACCTACACCGAGAAAAAAGATCCATTGGAGTACTACAACGGTTCTTTTATTTCGTGTAGTAGCCGTTTTTCAAGACGTGAAGACGGCAACTGAAGGAAAGACTGTGCTAAATATGAGAGCAGTTGCGGTGAGATTAAACCGGGGCCCCGACACCTTTTGATCGTTGGAGTTGAGATGGGGAAGTAGATACAAGGTCAAACACAAGGCAATAATTGATTTTATCTGAAACCGATTATAATATTGCAACTATTTTTGGTTTACCTATAAACTACAAAACATTGATTTTTGTAATATAAACTATACGGAATGTAGAAAAATGAAAGTCATTTTCAATTTCAACACACCATTTGGCATCAGAATTTGTCAATAAATTCTGTGTGGTTTTGGTACTTGACTTACTAGACTATTATGCCACTAGACTTACTAGATGACCTATTTAACTCGTTTACTGTAAGGATTAAAATCGCAACAAACGTGCTAATTAAAAGAAAGGTTCGCTGTTGGGAATAGATATGATACAACTTCTTCTGTAGCATTGGAAATGCAATATCTGAAGAAATGCTTGCCAAATGGGTAGTGTGAAGTGTGGTGTTTTACAAGGCAGCGCAGAATTCAGTTTGCAGGACGGGTTTTGCAACGGAAATGGATTCAAAGGGACACCACTCAAAGATTGTGTAAACTGTAATGTATATATCAAATAATACGTAGGAAAAATGGAAGGAAAAACTAGAAAATAATTATAACGGGTTTGTATTCTTCGTAATACATTTTTTCTGATGTTTTAGTTTCACGTGAATTATAGATTCTTGAGACACTAAATTCCAAGATCACTCAGAAATGCAAAAGTCCTCTGAGAGAAACGAAATAGAGCAGCAGCGTAAGATTTTCTGGGGTTATATGTTCACGTGTTTTTCTGATAACATTCCGTTCAAATAACGGAAGAATTACGAAAAATTGCTCGATATGTTGTCAGACAAAAATTACGTAGTAGTATGTATCCACTGTAAGTAATAGGTATTCCATACCTTTGTGCGATGAAATAATGTAAGAGATACGAGGGGTCATAAAAATAAAATATTGTAAACAAACCTAATGATGCACTAAACTAGCCCCACGTTGGGACCAGCCAAATGTAAACAAACCTAATGTGCACGGGGGAGGGCGCCAGGTTCAGCTCCTGAAACGTAACTGAATGGAAGAGATGGGAGGTCAGGAATGAACACAGAGTCATTTGTAACGAATACCAGTTTATTTCTGGCACCAAAAGCTACCAGGGAAACTACAATGTCGCAATGGGCGACGCAAGTTTTTTACTAAAATTACTCTGTGAATTAATTACAAGTGGTTAATTCTGCTGGGCCTGAGCGCGGCCACATGCAGTTTTTCGCTGTTATAATTGTTCAGTGAGACGGCATCGTCTCATGGTTATCACCAATGGCTGCTGGTCTTCTGCGGCGGGCCGAGGCGGCAGCCTCAAAGCAGAGGCGGCGGCGGCTCCGGGTTGCTGATCTTCTGCGGCGCGTCTTCTCTCGCTCAGGTAGCGGCGATTCCAGGTTGTCAGCTCCAGCAGGCTCAGAGGGGGCGAGTGGCCACGGGCGTTGACGTTGCGAAAAGGGCTGTCACTTAGCCCGGGACGAGAGGCGGCAAGGCTGGCGGGCCGAAGCGAAAACGGCGCGGGATCCGGTAGTTTCCCGCCCGAGTTTTCTCCGCAACAATTTACGAGTCGCGTCCTGGCTGATTCGGCTCTGGGAAAGTCTTTTCCCAAACTCGCGTCCCGATCGTGAATGACTGAATAATTAGGCACATTTAGCTACCAAGAAGTATCTTGGAACTCTCCCGTAGTAACAAAAATTTACAAGTCTCTCTCGAAGAAATCTTACAAGGTGAAGTCTCCGAAGAAATTTTACAAGTGCCCGAAGAAATTTTACAAAAGTTTGTGCCTCGAATCAATTTGACAAGTCTAGCCTGAAGAAATTTTAACAAGTGTCTCTTCCCACTGTGCATCGCGTTTATAATAGAGCTACGTTTCCCCTTCCCAAAATGTTCCTGACACCAAATTTCTCCCTTCCCTCATGGCGAAGCTTCCCATTGGCCGAGGGTGGCTGCGTCGCGGAATTCTGATTAACCAATCTCGTGTCGATTTTTCTGTAATTTTCCGTAAATGTTCTCTGTCTGTCGCTGGTTTCGCTCTCTCGCTCGCTTCCCTTCGTCAGTTACACCGGGAGCTGATCGCAGCTGACTGGACACGTGCGCGCGAAAAAGCGCATTTCACGGATTCCCGACGGCCGGCAGGGGCTACTCGACTGCCTACTGTATTTAGAGAGAAACAGCTCCCACGAGGCTTCTGGTGCCCGTCGCGTGCCCAGACGCGTGCCAGAACGAATGTGGGGAGTTAGCATTGTTCGAGAAGGGACCGAGAAAGGTTCTCGCTTACGACGTGTCGTAAATGCGTCGTCGTCTTTAATTGACACCCGGCCAATCCTTTCTTTGGGGTTTGCACCCCCCGGTCGCGCGGCTGGAGAAAGGACGCGGGGGCGCGTTCTGTCCCAGGAGAGGGCCGGCGAACGGCTCCGAAAACTAGAATGGCTATTTATGAGTGCAATAAACCAGTTGCCTTCTGGAAAAAAGGCCGGCGCGCGGTCGGGTGAGGCCGGCGGCGTGACGAAAGAACCCTCCGCTGCGAGGGCCGTGCCTCTCGACCCGCTTCTGTGCCGCGGCGCGAGCTATTTCCAGCTGTAGGAATTATTGGTTATTGGCGATGCCATAATAAAATTATATTTAATTAATCGGTGACGCCACAATATATATTGCTATTTTTTAAAAAATTTATTAATAATATATTCTCTATAATGACAAGTGTATAATTAGTTTTTGTATATACTTAAATAATTTTAAGTGCATAATTTTATGAATATTTTGATGATTTAACTGCTTATCAATCAGCCTACTACCGATAGCCGTTTACATTGGGTCATGATTTATGAATTACTAGAAAACTTGTGTTCTAGTAACTCTTATTACGATACTGGTATAGAGTTCAAGTTTGGCTAAAGATTACCACAGTGGGTAACTCAGAGCCGCTTTTACCAAATAAAGAATAAATCACGTTTACTTGAGAGTAAGTTCTTGGAGCGTTTCACTAACACTTTAATCAAGTGTAAATCGCTTACACGAGAGTAATTTCGAGAGTAATTTTACTAGGCAGAAATACATCGAGTAAAGTGCGAAGCATGCTCAGTTTTCGAAGTGCGCGTACCTCCAAAGTGTTACGGCTCGATGATTGCGAATGACAGTATTTTAAGATGATGCCAACCCGGGTTGCCATAATGGATGGAATTCTTGTTTTTGGAATGGAAAATAGCTTACTTGCGGGACAAAAAATTACTTAGTGGAGTACCGCCCAAGGGCCGGATATTCACCTAAACATATGCTGTTTTGCGCGTGTTTGCAGATTACACCGAAATTTTCTAAAAACAACCAACACGACGTTGCCAGTGAGTTTAATTTGTTAGTATTTTTCTTTATACATGATTTTTCATTAATCGTTTGTTAATTCGTTCAGGTTTACTTTAGAAAGTGAGTAATGCTAGTTTTTAGATCTCTAGTACAGGTAGTGTGTAATAAAAGCCATAGCGTCTTTGTTGTGCACAACATGATTATATAATGTATCAAATTAGCAGTATTGCAGTTAATTCTAGAACATGCCATTTAAAATTGATCACATTTGGCAAGTACGGTGTCAGCATTTTCCGTTAAGTCATGGGAATAAGCATACATATGTAAGTATTTCTATGATAATCTTTTTAACCGCGGATATTTTAGAGTAGTAAGGAGAATGGAAATGGGAAAGGGCGCGAATTATTTTATACCTGAAGAATTCCTCTCATCTGCTGTAGTCATAAGATTAGTCGTAATTCATTTTTAAAAATTAAGATATAAATTATTACAAAGTTTATAAGTTTGAACATAAATTATTATTTACTATGTTCACAAAAAATAAAACTAATCAAGCAGTTTCATAGTAATATACATTTCATAGTGATTTGGAATATTTTCCTTCAAGACAAAGACGGATGCAGGACAGAATGGATTGTCTTTTTTAATTCTGACAATCCAGATTTTTTCACGAGTTTATGTTCGAGCAATCTCTTCTATTTGAAAGAATTGAAGATGATTTGAAAACGAATAATTTGTTTATTAATTACGAAACTAAAAAAATAAAGTAGTGTAATAATTTCGTAAATTATTTATTTTAGAATTGTAGATGTGTTAAGATTGTAGACCATCAGTTCACAGACCAGACCAAAACAGGATACGTCTATTAAAATTAATTTAAACAGTGTAACACTGTATTTTATTTGTGAAGTACGGTGTCGACTATATCAAGTACATTATAAACTGCGGAAAACTTGTGAATTTGTTTTTGACTCCTGTGGATACAAAATGAACATAGTATGTATATGATAACAACAGGAAAAATAACTTCAAGGACTGAAAGTACTAAGAAATATTAAGAAAGATATATAAAAAAAACTAAAAAATTAACTACGCTAACTCAAAATCGCCAAAAGATCATAAAAGATTGTAACACAAAGACGCTGCCAAGAACTCCGAAACTGAAATGATTGATGGAATATAAGACAATAACCAGAGGTTCGTGTTGATTCGCATTGGTTCAAAGTGTCACTCTCGCTCACGGTCTCTTAAATCTATTTCTGCTGTAACATACAATGTAGGCTTTCACGGCCTGTTTCTACATCATAATTGGTTGTTTCCGGCTTTGTAGGCCTTGGTCCAAAGGAGACTGGTCCAAACGTTTCGCCCGCAACTGTGGCAGGCATCATCAGTGGCGTTGCTGGCAGGGGCGAAGTGTCCTTCTTGGCAGTCAACGCGGTGCTGCCAAGAATGACACTTCGCCCCCGCCAGCAACGCCACTGATGATGCCTGCCACAGTTGCATGCGAAACGTTTGGACCAGTCTCCTTTGGACCACGGCCTACAAACCCGGAAACAACTAATCTCTTTGCTGTGTATGAAAAATTGCGCGTTCAGCTGGTTCGTGGAGTAAATCTGCGAGTATGTACTCTAGAGTAAAATAACCCTCCAAAAGCGTGGTGAAACGTTTAAATTCTACTCCAGAGTAACTGTAGTAGAGTAATGCTTACTGTTGGGTAACTACTCTTAACATTTGTGAGTAGTTGACTGTTAGTGAAAATGGCCCTTAATTGGACGATGAATCTCAGAAATATCCACTCCTGCCACGGTGCCAGAAAATGAAAACCATCCACGTTATTCTCAGAGCTGATTTTTTTTGCACATCTACCTTTTTACGGAGTTGTAATAAAAATATTTTTTCTCTAATCCTATATACTATGAAGGTTCTTAATGTTTGGAAAATATTGAATAAATACTATTTCAAATAAAAGAAAGCGATTATTTACTCCGAAGCCGTGGCAGTTTTTCCGTCTCCTTCAGTAGCAGCCACTTCGTCTGGAAAAAGTGTCGATTTGACTGTCTTTCTCTCCTCTATGCAATTCACATGTGCAGGCTGGTGACATCTATCCCTGATTGTCAAGTACTAAGAAACCCTTGGATTCACCACACTAAGGACCTTGCACACGAGCATTGCGTTAACGCTCGAAAAGTAACGAACGTCGTAGAATAAAACTGTACCTCATGCGAAATGGCACACGAGCTCTTTGGCCGTTTTGCCGTTGTAAGATACAGTGCTAATCGACGACGAGTATTACTTATCGCGTGTGAACGTTAAGCTCGTGTGACACAGAACTAATTCCCATAAGTATCACCATAATTATAAAATCATACTTTTTAGCAAAACAGTGTTAAATATTGAAAATAAATTGTGTTTCAGTGGTGATAAAACGTGAAGTGTTGCGAAGATCTAGTGTAGAATTACATATCACCTTAAAATGCCGAATAACCTCAGAGGACTGCAAATAAAACTTAATTTTTTTCGATGCCTTTTCGCAGGGAACGTTATAGGCTGTAGCCGAAAAATAAATTAGAAAGACCCCTACTCTCAGTCTCACGATCGAGCGATGCAATATATTTTCTTCTATAATAATTTTTCAGTTTAATGCCTTTTCAGTGCTGCATCATTTGAGACAATATAACATTTGTTTATTTCAACTAAAGAAACTCATGTTGAGTTTCACATTTGACAAAAACAGAAGGTTGTAGAGTAGCAGAAACATTTTGGGCAGAATTCGCACTTGCTACTAAGATTTCTACCCAAAAAATTTTTATTTTAAAAATATTTTAGGTTCATATTTATCTTATTGATTCAAACATCTCTTGACAACAAACCCGAACTGTAAGTAACCATTCTATTAGTATTTCCAATAAGATGATTAATTTTGAAAAAAAAATAGAAATTGATAAACCTAACTTTTAGCGACTTCATTGTCGTGAGGATGCGTTTAACAGTACGCCTTCCGTCTGATGGGAAGTAAAGCCGGCTGTCCCATGTTAGTAGATTTACTTGGTCTCTTAGAGGCTCTTTTATGGAAGGGAGTGTATCTTCAGAGCCTAAGTGACTCCTTTGAGCTAAATTCAAATCGCCTGTTTCGTCGACCAAGAAACCTTTTTCTGTTAGTTGGTGAATGGAGCGTAGTGAAATTTGCGTGGTCAGACGGAAGAGCGACCCTGATGGCTCCAGCCTTGCCACGGACAATAAGATATCAATTCAATTCAATTTAATTTAAGTTTTCTCTCGTACATAAAACTAACTAATCTAATAATAAATCTCGTAATAAAACTAATTTGGATACAAAACGTGAAGATATTTTATTTTCTCAGAACCTGATCCCTAATTCTAGTTAAGTAACGTTCACTTCCTTTGATTCTAGATTTTGGTGGTAAAGTCTACCTTTTGGAAGAATGGTTCTACTAGAGAAGCCAGAGAAGAAAGAAGCGTTTGCTTCACATGGTGACAAGTATCAAATTTTCTACAACACCTGTTTTCCGTTTTCTCTTTCTCCAGACCTTTGTTAAAATGTTCACCTGACATTTATACTTTTATCCAATGACTTACAATAAAAATATGTAATTAAATTACAATCCTTTAGTTTTCAATCATATCTAATTTCTAATGTGATTTCGAAGAGGTTGCACTTGATAGATTTATGCAAATATTGAAATTATTGATACATATTTTATGTAGTATTTCTTTTCAGCCAGGAAATTATTAAACTCATTTGAAGAAAAAATCTTTGTAACTTAGTTTTTGCTATTGACATGATTTGTTTCTATAATTACGTGAATATATAAATTTCAAGAATTATTGAAATGCACTTGAAAATTAAATAGTACAATTTGAAACAATAAATATTCCCCTGCGAATAAGATTTGATTATACCTAACTCCTTACAACATGCCTCATCATGTGCTTATGTGATTTCAACCCATAATGTTATCACTGTATTTAAGAAGGAAATTCTCTCACATTTAGACAAAACTAAGAAAAACGTTGTATTTACATTTACAATGTTTCCACAGATTTTTATAGTTTTATAAAATGTAAAATTTCATGGTATTAAATTTTTCTTGAATTTATATATCTAGAAATTAATGGAATTACTATTTCTTTGTTCAAGAGTTTCAGTTTAGAAGCAATACTATATTACTGAATTTTATTTGTTTCTTCTAATTGGCCCCTGGTACATTAAACAAAGTTCCCACACGGTTACATGAAATAATAACAAAGTTTCCACTGATTCCACAAAATCTTGATTAATGCTCCATGGTCTAAAAATATCTTGTGTGAAATTGATTTTTGTATTCAATGTTCACTTTATGTGAATTTACCTCCGTCCATTTTCGAAGTGTATTTGATTTAATAAATCTTGTTGATTGTTTACTTAAATTACACATCTTAAAATTAGAGAACAAGTAATATACTGAAGTACTAGTTAATATGAAAAACAACCTGTAACCTAATCATGTAGAAAATAAACAGGTATTTTGTAATTTCAATTTCTACAAGATTCAATTATCACTGGCCCATATCCTTTTTCCTTTTATGCCATAACTTTGACACAGTAATTTTCACGTCATTTGGTCATATTCCCAATGCAATTGAAAGCTGTGAATTCCCTCAGAAGACTGAATACAAGCGTATAACCCCGTGATTCACCAGAATGGAGATAGTTATCACTACAGAAAATACGAAGTCGGTAAGTCGCTGAATAATTACGTTAAGTTTATTCTTGTTACAAAATTCGAGGTAAGAAAATTTGGTAGTAATAAAGTATTAACCACCTATCTTATTGTAGGGTTATTAAAAAATTTTGTGGTTATCAATATTATTGACTAAATAAATTGATCAATTTCGTATTTAGTGTTAACTTTTTTCACAGTAATGTATTTTAGGTAGCACTTTACAGGAGTGGCGTAAATCGTAATTTTCTCATATTTCATGTACACATTTTATCATTTACGGTGATTCAAAATGCCAATTTCTTTCCTCAGAACAAATTTATTCCACAATTACCATTGCACTATGTGAAGGAAACACACTAGTGGGAAATATCACAGTTGTACAAAAATGTCCGTGGTAAACTATTCACAGGAAGCACGATGTCAGCTGTATATTTTAATTGGCCTCATAAAAACTTAATACACTTTCGTAAAGTAATGATAAATTCCCTGGAAATACGTAACGGAAGGATCAATCCATAACGGTAAGAGCAAAGATTCTACGAAGACACTGTAGACTCGAATCTTGTAAACACGTAACTTCTGTAACTACTTAATATAGTGCTATGATGTAATATTAGTTGTGACACAAGTACACTGAGTAAGGATTGTAATGCGTGAGTAAATTGGTTACTTTGGTAGGTCATTCCTGGGTATTACAGCCCACATACCTTCTCTAAAAGACGTTGTAAGGGTCCTATTGTGGGTGTACTCTATATAGCTCAGTCAATTTTCATCTCGTGAACTTTCATGCTTTGTGTACATTCACGAAAACATTCGCATAAAATTAAATTTTGTATTAAAAAATGGATTCGGTTTATATTTTTATCGGGGCTCGAATTTCTAAATCAAAGCTCAAAATCAAAGCTCTATTGTTTTTTTTTCCCTTGTGTGTTCCAGCTACGTCACACGATATGTAACATAACTTGAGAAAGAAGTAAATCAAGCACTCGTAGGTCAGTGGGAATCTGTATCCTTTAAGTTTTAGATTTAATATGTATGATTCGTGTAAAAATCATTTAGTTTTAACCAAAGTATATACTACAGGTTCGAAGAGTACTTAAGTACACTAATTTTTCAAGCGATTGGCGCGTGTCACGATGGGGCCGTGCATGCATTGCCAATTGCGGAAGAGGAGGTCGCGGGTTCGAATCCCGCCCTTTTCGGGAGATTTTCGGAGGAACGTCGTAATGAAACTTAACGTAATTAAATATTACAAGTTTCGTTATGACGTTCCAGGACGAGTCTCGTAACATATAAGTATTTAAAACTTATAAGTTTCGTTACGAGGCCCTTCCACCGGAAATCTCCCGAAGAGGGACTCCTCCGCCGGGATACGGCTCGCGTCTGAATCTTCTTCGAAAAGCAATAGCATGAGGTCCCATCGGGGGGCGTTTTGCAACAAGTTAGCCTGATTATTAGGGAAAAATTCATTAAAATGCCCTCTCATGGCATCGCACTGGGACCTCCCAAAGCAGAGCAGACGGGGGCGGGCTGGGCGGAGGCGTCCCGGA
This sequence comes from Gryllus longicercus, assembly GCA_038098605.1. NCBI lineage: Eukaryota > Metazoa > Arthropoda > Insecta > Orthoptera > Gryllidae > Gryllus > Gryllus longicercus. The sequence continues at coordinate 4,572,595 of JAZDUA010000004.1, forward strand.
GCACGGGCCAGCCTCGAACCCGAATCCTCCGCTTTGTTAGGTTTCAGTGCTAGCCATGAGCCACCAGGGCACGAAGGCAAATCTGATAATTATTCTATATGAAGTCAACAAGCCTTTAAGCACATGTTGGATTACTAAAAACGCCGCTCACATCTCCCCCCCCCCAAGATACGAACTCGTAAGCTTCTACATATCAGACAGATACTTTGTCGTTGAGCTATGACACAACTGTTGCTGGTGAGATTCCGACTTGCAGTCTCTTTTTACAGAGAAGAAAATTTGCTTCAGCTTTACGGATCACGACGATATATTTTCTCTTCACCTTATATAATGAAATGTTTTTGTCGTGCTTCTTGTGGAGTATATATATCTGGATGTCGGAAAGACATTTACATTTAAGAGATGGGTAATAACGGACGAAAATAAATTCATGAACAATTATTCTTAACAAAATAAAGAAACGTTATCAAGGAGGCCTTATTTTCAACATTAATAAACTTTTTGGTATCCTCAATTGAATACGCAAAATTGTTCTGTGCTCCAAACTTTTACATCTTAACGAAGACGTCTATTTCAAAGAAAGCTAATATTGAATTTCATGTTCCAAAGATATGATGTTATGAATTGACGTTTTTCATTAAATGGTAAAGATAAGCTTGAATGCTTCATACCACATTAGCTTACAACATTTTACTGAATACCACAGATTAAGAGCCGAACGAACCACATAATCAAGAATAGGAAAAAAAATAAAAAAACAAACAAACATGAAATCTCAGCTTTCTCTGACTGTCCATATGTGATAATTACAATCAAGCATTTCTGGAATATCAAGTTATTTGAAAACTTGATGAAGGAAACTGAAGAAGTTATTTTCGTAGAAACTACTCTATCGTAAGCAAGAAAACTCAAGATGGTTTGTAAAAAAATGGCCATGAAAAGTAATATCTTTATAGATTTCAGATTAATCATCCTTGTAGAAAAGTGTCTTGTGGTGGAAAATAACAAATAGGAAGATTCTCTGAAAAGGTAATGTGAGCTCTCGGTCACGAATTTTTCTCATTTCAGGCACTCTTTTTATGAGATCAACTGAAATCAACTCTTTTATCTTTGATGGCCGAGAATATACAACAACCATGTTAAAAAACAGATAATAGAGATCATTATAGATAATAGAGGTCATCTGTTCTCAAGTATATTAAAAGGACAATATGCAGTGTTCATATAACCTGGAGGAAGGAACACTAATAAAAATGCATCTGTACTTCACAACTATGATAACATTGTTGGAGTACGAAAGAAAGGATTTGTACGAAAGAATAAAATCTTTTATTGGACGTACTTTTTAATAAGTGAATTGTGCGGTATAAACGTCGAAGTTGCTACAACTAATTATATCTCCAGGGTGTTTCTGGCATATTTTAATTCTTCACGAAAAATGCAAATTTTTAGATCTTGTTGAAAGGAGAAAACATTGTTTCGACTTTTCAGAACATGTCATGTTAGCACATTGCTAAGGTGTCGACTTGATAAGCAAAAGCTTGAAGGTTCGTATCTTATGAGCATAACGGTGTGACATTTTTATCAACTAAACATGTGCGTAACAGCTTGTTGACTTCATATAGAATTATTTCCAGCTTTGCGTTCGTGCCCTGGTGGCTCATGGCTAGCATTGAGACCTAACAAAGCGGAGGATTCGGGTTCGAGGCTGGCCCGTGCTCCGGGACGCCTCCGCCCAGCCCGCCCCCGTCTGCTCTGCTTTGGGAGGTCCCAGTGCGATGCCATGAGAGGGCATTTTAATGAATTTTTCCCTAATAATCAGGCTAACTTGTTGCAAAACGCCCCCCGATGGGACCTCATGCTATTGCTTTTCGAAGAAGATTCAGACGCGAGCCGTATCCCGGCGGAGGAGTCCCTCTTCGGGAGATTTCCGGTGGAAAGGCCTCGTAACGAAACTTATAAGTTTTAAATACTTATATGTTACGAGACTCGTCCTGGAACGTCGTAACGAAACTTGTAATATTTAATTACGTTAAGTTTCATTACGACGCTCCTCCGAAAATCTCCCGAAAAGGGCGGGATTCGAACCCGCGACCTCCTCTTCCGCAATCGGCAATGCATGCACGGCCCCATCGTGACACGCGCCTACCGCTTGAAAAATTAGTGTACTTAAGTACTCTTCGGACCTATAGAATACATTTCGTTAGTAAAGATAGAGGTTTTAAAGGATAGAATAGGCAAATTTCAAACTTAAAGCAAATAGATTCTATGCCCCTTTTCTCAACATTTGATGTAAAGTATGATAAGACTTTGTAAGCGTACTTTTGGAATAAAAATTAACACCATAGCTTGAGCGTGCACAAATTATTTAGCGCTTTCTAATAGTATATAACGTAAATGAAATATGTCTTTAATTTCAAATTTTAACACCTTTACGTTGACAGGCGAGTTAGAGACATCGAACCATACGAGATAATTTTTCACATTACGAGTGTTTACAAAGCTTAAGAAGCGTAATAAAATTCGAGCATGCTCAATCGTGTGTGCAGTTGCAATAGAACCGTCCTTAACATCTTGTACGTGCAGCAGATGGGCATTAATATCTAGAAAGGACCCACCAAAGTATATAATGAAAAGTTCGTGTATTAGGAACTCTACAGGCTGAACTAGTGATATATCTAACGGGGGGCCTCCTTTCAAGATTACAAGATTTCAGTTGCATTCTTAATGGGGAGTCTTTTCTACTCTTCCGTATCAGAACATAAATCTGTTTTGTAATATTTTTATAGATTTGAGTTTAGCTTTTCTAAGTACAAATGATTGTAGACGCTATCAAACTATTTTTAAAGCAACTTTCAGTTTTTTCCTTGGTGTCTTTACAAATTCCTAAATTTCTGTAACCATAATTCTACATCAAATTTTATTTTAGCAAAATTATCCGGCTTTTTGTCCCGCCTTGTTGAGAAAAGTTTGGGAGCAAATGTCAGAAAGTTATGGAGGATGCGGAAATGTAAATTTCTTTCGGCAAAAAGGTGCTCAATGAAAAAATTATAAATAAAATAAATACTAAATACCAATTTTAACATTTATTCAATTAATAATTTGCATACACACGTTTCTACGAACTACACTTTTAGTTTGGTAATATTAAATTAATAACTTATTTCTATTTTCATCAAATTTTGAAATAAAATATAATAAAATTCCCGCATTTCTGAGAAATATTCGTATTCTGATGAATTATTTGATGTATATACACTAACATTGATTCTTCTGAGGGTTTTCACAGCTTCTAGCTCTGCAGAGAAAGCACTTAAATTGTATACTTTGATCAAGGTAACGAAACCAAATGTAGGGAATCAGAAAAAATGGTAATTTATTCTTTTAAATTATTACAGGTATTTTATACCTTATCAAATGTCTATAATTACCATAAGATTTGTTTACAAACAATGCATCTATAAATCAAATTTATCACAAACCTCAGTGTGCGAATTTTGAATAGGGATAGGTTATCATTAATTAATTACAAGCCAATGAACATGTTTATTCTTAAGGGGTTACCTTCTAGCTACTAAAGAAATATTTTGATAAGACCTTAACATACTTACATCCAAGATGTGGCTTAAAGGGTAAAAGACAAATGAGAATTCGATTTTCTACGTTAAATTATGAACAAATATTTATTTCCAACATACATTATTTAGTACATGTATTACATTTTTGAACATTTTTACCACTCAATTGTGTTTACAATTTTGTAAATATGTATTATATTTTTTCAATTTGAATTAACACGAAGTGAAATGACATGATATTCAAAGGTTAATTGTAGGAAGGTCAACAAGATTTCTCACTATTTTGCAGTGCGGTCTTGATTGCTCATGTAACGACGCCGTTGGTGTAGAATACCTGAAACAGATTGATTTGATTACGGGAAAAACCTGTCAACATTATCGGCCAGGCAATGTTTTGAAGTACATTTAACTCCAAATAAAACAAAATTTTAACCAATTACATTTATTTACAGATATGTCAATGCAACGCGCATTTTCCTACCATTGTAGTATTCAAAAGATAACTAAGCTAAGAACAAATGTAACTTCATATTAACTTCTCCTCATAGCACGTCACAAATAGTTTTTAACTGTTTTTGAAGTATATAAGTAAGTAAATAAATAAACCATAAACAGAAATGAATTAAAAGTTTATGTGGCGTATTTGCCTAATAGACTATACTGAAAAGGTAAAAACAAAGATCCAAAAATTCCAGAGATTGGGCGGTACTATACGCAGAGCACTAAGACAAAAGACCAGACAAGACACCCAACTAAAATTTTACAAAACTATGGCAGTTCCAATGCTAACTTATGGATGCCAAAATTGGACAGTCAATAGGTCAGACAGAAGAAAGATAGAAGCGGCAGAAATGAGATTCCTGAGACCATTAGCAGGATATACACTACTAGATCATAAGAGAAATGAAGACTATCAGAAGTGAACTACAGATCTCCAGCATACTGGAGAAGATCGAATCAACGAGGAAGAATTGGCCCGAACACCTAACCAGAATGCCACTAGAACGGCTACCCAAGACTATCCTCGAATACAAACCAAGGGAGAAACGACCCAGAGGCTGACCCAAAGAAGATGGAAAGAGACTCTTGAGAGCGGAACGGGCCACTAGGCCCAAACATTGTTGTTGCTGATGATGATGATACTATACTGTAAAATGTATATACTATCTGTAAAATATTTTATTGTATTCTCTCGATTCAATTGTTAAGTGCAACTGGGGCAGTTTCCACATTTTTACGTTTTTTGCTTTTAGTTGAACGATTAGCTACCCAGAGGTTTTTCAAATGGGGCGTCACCATTACCAAAAATTAAAACTGCATCGGGTCGCTATAAGATTACTCAATTATTTAGTAATAAACAAGAACTGTCAGCACAGTTCGGTAGATTTAATTTCGTTTTGATTCTCATCAACATCGCAACTTACACCTAATATTAATACATGCGGATTACATTGTACATTAGATTTTATAGTTATTACATTCCCACATTATACATTTCTCAGTAGTTATACCGTACCTATCTTTTGGTATTAAATTGTGTTAGATTCGACATCCTGGAAAATTGAATAGTAAAAATACAACAGGAAGTATTCTTTCCTACATTGATTTCTATTGAGAGTACTCTCGTTTTTGTGTGTTCTTTGTGACAAAAAATACAATAGGATTTCGTTTTCTTTTATTTTTTTTCTATTTATTACAAGTGAATCATTAATATACGAGGGTTGTGGAAAAATGCAAGGCAACTACTGTTTCATAAATGAAATATTATCGGATCACACAATAATATAACGTTAAAGCATTTCTCTTAAAATGTGTGTACACAAAAACAAATTATATTTGAGAGCACTCTATTAGCACGCCAAAAAATGTGAAATCAGATTCCCAAATGCTGCCGTGTCAGATGAATGTAACACCTTTTTAAGCAGTGTTCAGATCTCAAGATAACCGTTCCCCATGAGAGATATGCCCGATTATATCTTAATTGATGGAAGTTTTTGGAAAAATTGCATTACCATACCATACAATCGTCATATGTGCAGGAGACATACTGCGAGGACGTGTGAAAAAACATAACCACAACTCTTGTGACGACCTGCGAGTGTTCGGGCTGATGTAGCGGTAAACGAGCATTTGCTTAATACGACTTCTTCACTCAACCACCTCGTAATTTACTTGCTCAGCCCCATCCCCCACTTGATCGACTTGCTCAGCCCCATCCCCCACTTGATCGACTTGCTCAGCCCCATCCCCCACTTGATCGACTTGCTCAGCCCACTCCCCCACTTGATCGACTTGCTCAGCCCACTCCCCCACTTGATCGACTTGCTCAGCCCACTCCCCCACTTGATCGACTTGCTCAGCCCCATCACCCACTTGATCGACTTGCTCAGCCCCATCACCCACTTGATCGACTTGCTCAGCCCCATCACCCACTTGATCGACTTGCTCAGCCCCATCACCCACTTGATCGACTTGCTCAGCCCCATCACCCACTTGATCGACTTGCTCGTTCGCACGCAATTCTCAATATATTAGTCTATATCTACAAGTATATATAAAACATATACAAGTATATTTGTGTTTTATACGTAATTTTCTAATTTTATCTAATTTTCTAATCTATTCGAAGTTTCTCTGTGTATTCTTCATAAACATGGCATGCACGTCTCTTTTTGGAATATCGAATTGCAGGTTTTTAGCAATCACCAAATGTTATTTAAATTTTAACCTCTATAAAATACCTTGCAACTCATAGCTAGAAAGTATTTCACAGAGAACCATTATCTTGAGACGAATGACAATTAGAAATGGCTTAGTGCACGCTCTATTGATGTTACTCAAGCCCTTCTGAACACGAGGTCTTTCATTCAAGTATATCGATTGGATAATTTTCAGCACTAGTTTGTTAGCTAGGTTGAATTTAGTCACTGTCTGGGGGAAAATTCTAGCAGCTGGCTGCCCTGACGGATAGTTTTACGTAGCTTCTCCTATCAATAGTAGGAGAATGCCGGAGTATAACCGAAACAATTGGGTTAGAAACCACCGCGATCTTACCCTCCTCTTTCCTGTCCAATCCTCACCCCCCTTACACGCCCTTACACAATCTATGCACTACACTACCACACATGCTGGGAGGCCTTTGAGTGCTTAGAGCTTACCCCGTCAGGGGCTGTGCTCCACTGGTGAGAGGCACCTGGTTGATGAAAACCCCGCGAGCCGATAGTAGTTCGGCGCCGAATCTAATCTTACAGCGAGAGAAGACAACTACCACCACCATTGGAGAAAAAATGCAGTTACGGAACTAAGAAGTTCAGTAGTTGACGTGCCAGAGATCATTAATGATCATTGAGACGAATGTGTAGTTTTTTTCCTCCCCTTTTATTTCGATACTTTATAATACTCTGTCCCTGTCATTTATAAATTCTGGACCATTATCATATGAATACAGCATGCTCTTCGAGAATATAAATTATGTTTATTGTATAAAAATCATCGCAATCGTTAAGTCTTTATTGAGTTTACTTTTACATGACGAAAGTTGGGATTTATAAGTATTCTTTGCGCAATTTCTGTTATTTTTACAGAATTTTTGTTATTTTTACAGTCGTTTAGAAACGAGACTGCTGGAGCACCGTTGGCGTACGGAGCGTATTAGAACGTGAGCTAGGCGCGTCTAGATGTGTGGCAAGCAGTCCGACTACCACATCAGAGACTGCGTCTCCCATAGCCACATTCACCGTAAGGGGCTGTGGCTTTACCACAGCCACAGAAACGGCCCACGAGTCGCTCTAGTTTTATGCATACCGGAGGAGTGAAGGCTAAAACCACCGGGGGCTAAAAGCTAAGGGCACCGGAGCACCCTGGCCCTAAAGTATTGGCCTGTACCTAGCTCACCTCACCATTATCTTTCGGAAATTAGCATACCGTTTATTCGTACGCAAGGTCAGATTCAAGCGCTATTGGCCTGCAACGAACAATTTATCATGGTACGTCATTGCTATCATAAACAAATAAAAATCCTACCTGCCAGCCCAGTCGCCTACACCTATCTTCTTCCGCGACACGATCACGAACCATAATTTGAAACCACAATTTCAAACGGCAATTTCGAACGTTCTCATCGACGGTTTAAGATTCTGTGATGTGCCTGAAACTAGACTGTCGGAGCAACCGAACCGAACCGAACCGAACTGAACCGAACCCTCTGTGGACCCAACCCAACAATCTTTCTAGGCGCCAAGTATACTGTTTACGCAAGCGAAAGATGGATTCTAACTCTTATTAATTACAGCGTACCAATATTCAGGGTATGTAATGGCTATCGCAAACGGCAAATTAAAATCCTACCTGGCCACCTTGCCACTCACACAATACACAAAGTAGAGTATTTAACAACCAGCAACACAGAAACGAAGCAAATAACAAAGAAAAGTATTGAACAGTCAGTCATGTAGCCACCTTGCCTAACTTAACAGCCCTCCCGAAAATAATATGCAATAAAACTCTCTTTCCCCATCCATTCAACCAATCATCCAATCGACTCGTTGACAATTCTGCACCTATCCAACCAACCTACAAAGCTTACCAATCGTATGTACATGCGTGTTTGCCATAACCCGGAAAATCCTTTATTCACACATCCATCCCTTTCATTCACCCCAACTTACAAATTACCATTCACCTAACAATTTGCCACTCACCCTCACATTCACCCCATCAACCTTGCACATCATCGATCATAAACCAATTCGCCTATTTACACACACATTCTCAAATAATTAAGAAAATGTGAACGTCTTCATCAAAGCCCCTCGGAACTCAACGATAAAAGAAATACCCCCTTTCTTGTATTCTGCCAGCAGAACTGCTCGTTGGAGTGTGTCAAATTGCATATCCACGACATCCGCTTGTCACCTGAGGAGGTCAATGCAACAAAAGGCGAATGACTTCTTTATGCGTTTTAGAAGGGCGAGCACTGTGCAAAATCCTCCTGAAACAAATACAATTACACTAACATTAATTAATATTTTACACATCCTAAAACTAAATGTACAATTGCATTTCTAAAAATGGCAACAAGAATAGAAATCATAAGTTATTAAGTTATTATTGTAACACTACCGGTTACCTGGGGAACCGGTTAGCGGCCGCGACGCTTAGCTCAGTCGGTGATGGAAGGAATTGTTACACAGTACAATGGAAACATAAAATAAACACTTGTTCACTGGTAAAATGATTAACTTTATTCCTGGGCAAGAAATAAAAAATGCACCAGGGAAATTACAATTTTAAACTAAAAATGAAAAAAATGAAGAGATTGATTAGAGAGAAAAGAAAATTAGAGGTTAGTAATCACAGTAAAGCTTATAATTAGGAAGAAAGCAAACTTATTACAACTAATATTACATTTGGTGACAAACTGACAATTTGACGTGCCTAAGCGCGGCACTGCGTTATATGAGTCTCACAGGGGTGAATGCCCTGAGTTACATTGCCTTGGGGAAGGTTCTGTTGTGTGGCCGGGACGGACCCGGCGCGGAGAGCAGGGGGGCGGGCGGGGCGGTTGCGACCTTGGCAAGGACGCAGCCGCGGCGGTGCCCTCGCACCCTCTCAGGCGCGCACGTCAGCTGGGCGGTCGCCTGGTGACGTCAGAGGCGCGGCCGGGGGCGGTGCCCTGACACCCTTTCAGGCGCGCACGTCAGCTGGCCGGTCGTCTGGTAGTGCTGTCTGGTAGTACTCGGTAGCGACCAGGATTCGCTCTCAGCTTCGATAGCGTAGCAGTCAATCATGGATTCCTCCAATACTCGTGATGATTCTCAGTTACAACTTTAGAGAAATTAGGAATCTTTCAGAGAAACATTCGCTTCTCTCCACGACCGATCCCCGCATCAGAGAAGTATCTCTGCCCACTCTACTCGGCCCTTTTACAATAACCCACACTGAAATTTTTCTAAGTACGGTAGAGGCGTACTTGCCTCTGACCGGCGAAACGCTCCCCCCAGAGGAGTCTCTCTCCCTGCTCCTGGCAGCCCACCGCTCAAATCCCTTCTGAATTTTGTAAGTTGAAATTGTATTAGGTCAACTTTTAACCCCACCCTCTCTCTCTTGTGTGCTCCAGCTCCTTAGAAAGTCGCGTCGCTATTGGCCAGATGTACTGACGCAGCACATTAATTTCAACCAATCGCGGCGCGAGAAGCCATGGAACTTTCCGCCATCTGCGCCACTGCAAGCATACAGTATGTTCTTGTTCCTTCTCAAATACATCGGGCATTCCTGCACAAGGGCTGTCCGGTGAAGGAATTATCGATTTGGGGTTTCCCCGGGAACGAGCGGGCGATCTAGAAATTTACCAGATGCTCGAGAGCTCGGAAGCGAGCTTCCGAGTGCTGCTCAGTTAAGCTCTTAACACTGGCCCAAATAAAGATTTCGGTAATGGGCCGGAGGCGCAAGGGACGGTCATTAAAGCGGTGGGTGGGCGTCTGACGCCGTCTGTCTATCCTTCCAGAATAAATTCCTTTGGTCTGGTTAATTTTATTTAACTTGTCTGAGGAATTCTGTACCGCTACAATACAGTGTTCTATTGTTCCATCTCGACAGGCGTCCCAAAGAGAACCCAGACGTGGCTGCGTTCGAGTGCATTACAATTAATTTTCTAACACCAGCCCTAACAGCAACTTCGTAATGGGCCGAGGGCGTAAATAGCTGCCGCGATAAGCGAGGCTGCACGTGCAGCGCTGTTTATTCTCCCAGCTGTCCTCAGCCTTATGAAATTTTGTATGATGAAATTCGTATCGCTACATTATATTTTTTCGTATTATTTTTAAGTTATGGCAACCTCTTACTGTGTATTATATATGTGTGTGTATAAATATTTTATAGAATTTACAAAACTTTTTGATTTAAAGAACATTAGAACTAATTATTATGATTCTGTCCTTGAAAACCTGCCCTCAATGATTGCGAGTTAACAAGAGTGTTCCAAAAAAGATTGTCTTGTCTTCATTTATCAAAGGCATTATTTTCAACAGCAAATAACTATTCTTCCATTTATGACAAATGACACCACGCTTTCAAATAAAAAAAGAAAATATATACCATTCTTTATCGGAACTAAAAATGAAAGATCAACTATGACCTTTCCGCCAGAAAAAATCTAGTTTTTGTGTGAACGACCTTGATGTAAGAAGATGCTTAACACAGAGCAGTACCAGAAAGCTCATTTCAAAACCATACCACTAGTTGACCGTGTATTAAGGCATTACACAAGTTCAATAAACTTGTCAGAAATTTATCTGAACCCGATGAATGTTTATTTTTTAGTTTACTGACTATTCTCAGGATTTCGTTAGAAGTAGTTTTGGGAATAAACATCGTGTCCATTTTTTTTGTTTCAGAAGGGAATTATGTTTAATTGTGTGGTTTTAGTCTCTTTGTGAGTTCAGCTGCAATTCTAGAAAAGTCTTTGTTGAAGAGACTTGCCACTTTTTCCGGATTACTTGTTTATCTATCATTTTACTTTAAAACATTCTTCTAAGTAACGAGGTGGTGTGGTCGTATTTTTTACGATTTTCCTCATTGCTTTAGTTTTGTTACAAGCGTTGAAGATACCCTGATCCTTTTTCAATATTTTAGCCTGATTTATTACTTTTCTTAAAATTCTTTTGCATTCTCGAAAATAGACATGGAAACCGGGTGACACGTTACGATGTTTAGAAATAATGTAAAGCATACCTTTTTTTTACACGATGTTTTAATTCTTTATGTAATTCAAGTATTATTTGTCTATGAAATGTTTAATATTCTTTTCTTGAAAGGAAAAATGCGTTGAAGTAATATGAAAGATTTGAGAAAAATATATTATATTTTTCATTTGTGTCAACACCATACAACAATACACTGTGTCTCATGATTCCTTCAGGAAGTACTCCGTAAATTTTGTGTTAACTTTAGAAAATGCTCTGCACACGCGTGTATTATTTATTGTGTCGGTGTTCATGTTATTGGTAATTATAAGAATTTGTGCTTCGTGGTCACTGTAGCTTAGATTAGTAGTTATTTCGTATCTCGTTGTGGTCAGGTTAAATACTATTTGATCTCTTGCTTTTTTTATTTATATGTATTTCGAGTAGGTAGTACATTCTCTGTAATATCTAAAATAAAAGAATGCAGTAAATTGAGAATCTTCTTTTTCGTGGGATTCGCTCAGGAAATCGATATTGAAATCGTAATATATAACAATGGATTTAAAAGCTCTCTAGATTTTCTAAGAAAATGAAATTATCTAAAGCTAGTCGTAAGACGTACGACTTATATCAAAAGCTTTTTCAACTGCGTATAAATTGAATTCTGACAAGAAGATAGAATCAATATCATCTCTTACGTAAATCTCCATACTGAACCTCCATAAGCAAAGATCTTATTTGATTCCCTCGCTCTACAATACGATCCTGCAAAGTAAAAACAAGGAATTGTGTGTTTAGATCATTATCAGACAACCATGTTATGTAAAGCAAAAACAATATATTTGACATAGATCGCACCGTAATGCTGTCTCGATAAATTCAGTTTTATCTGAAAGAGATCGCACATTATGATGCATTATTTGAATGTTTGCAAGTATCTACACGGATGTTTCACTGTTGCATTGAACTGTAGTTGCTATTTATTTATCTCATTTTACCTCGAGTGCGTGGTCGAGAAAAGTATCGTGCCTCAGATGACACAGGTGATGAAGGTGAGAGGTGAGGAAGGACGGGCGACAAATGGAGATAAATGAATAATGGGAGAGGAAGTACAAGGATTAGGTTCAGGGGATAAGGTAATTGGGTCCAACAATGTTCTAGAGGATGGAAGAGGACTAGGAGGTGTGGGTGGGGATGGCTGTTGGGCAGGAGGTTGTAAAAGGATAAGTTTTGCAAGCTCTCTACCGAGTGCACGTTTTCCGACAAGGTTCATGTTAAGACCATGACTGGAAAGTGTTTTCTGAGAGAAATATTAAAATAAAATTGAGGTCATTCTGCCCACCTATGAGGATGACTGTATCCAGTTTGGTGATACTTTCTGTATGGGTGTCAAACTCACTGGTAACGTCAACAAACCTCCCGTTAGGTTTAAACACACATGAGACAGAATTTGGATGGGAGTTTCCCACTGAGCAGGGAAGAGATTTGTCGCCCATTACTATCTGCTAAAATGAGTACTTTTCCCATGGGCTAAGTGGAAATGTCCTCGTTTGCTTGTGAGCCAGGTTGCGCAACTACGTGCCTTTGTTTCTTTGCGCTTGCCAGCCTGTTTGCGTCGGTTTGAGGGTAGACGTGTCGATGAAAGGAGGGGGTAGTGAGGATTGGGGAGGCAAGGACACTCATTGTCATAATCTGTAACAGAAAATATTATCAGTTGCGATTGTGTTTTTGCTTTCGCGGATGGTCAGCTAGACGTTTCGGCGGTGTTTTCTATTGTCCAACCGTCTGTGTTTTGAAAGACCTCTCCGAGCCTTCGGATACGTTGATCTAAATTATTGTTTAAATGTATTAGATCTTTCACAAGATCAGGTTTGAGAGTGTACAGAGTAGAACGTAAATAGTGAGTAGTGGCCTTGTCACGAATGCGTATGAACGTGATAGGTAATAATGAGAATAAATAAGAACTTAGACTAATGTCGAAAGTATCTCTTAAACCAATATCCTTTTAATTTAGCTGTATTAAATTATTTAATTTAAGATACGCATCGATTTGAAAAATAAAAGGTATGTGATTCTAATTAGTATTTAAATGAGATTGATTAAAGAAATGAGAAAGAATTTCGATGTGTTTAAAGAAATAGATCACTTTACTTTAGCAATGGTAAGGCCACGGAATTCACCACTTTTATATTCGACAATTTGAAACACTAAGTTTAAGTTTTTCCGTTACAGTTATAGGCTTGGTATTTTGATGTTTTTCACAACACTTTCACTATTAGTTTAAAAATTTTTCAAATCTAAATTAATTTATAGGACAAATAAGTGTTGGACGTCTTCTAGCGCATTCAAAGTGAAGTTCGTATGTTACATTGTTTTTAAACCATTATCTCTATTTCTTTTTCACTACTTGGTACAATATAAAACTCTCTTTAGCTTATAGGTAACAAGTAAACAAGTAAAGGAAACAATTTAACAACAAAAGGTACTTGAAAGATGTAGAAACGCAGAGAAAACTCAGTCAAATATTGAAGCACAGCCGGAGCCGGAGCCGGAGCAGTGAGTCATAATCAAGCTAGCCTATCACATCAAGTCAAATCGAGTTTCCGTTTCTCAATGTCAAAGAACTAGAGCCCGGAAGATAAGGTGTTGCGCCACCCGGTATTGCGAGTTTGTGTAGAGCGGGGGCAAGACATAAGCTCATTGTTTCGCTACCCTAAATGGAAAGTCGTAGCAGTAGGACTGCGTGTTCCTTCGGCGGATATTTTCTCACAATAGGCGAGGCTGCTCAAATCCCGCGGGAATGGCGATTTGAATCGTCAAAAGTGTGGAACTTTTTGTTAAATTACTTTTTCAATACATGATTGATTATTTTACAACACACATAAGTAGTGAATACTTATATATAGCATGAAATGAGGCCAAATTTCGATCTGCACATGTTTAAAGGACCCTTGTACGACTTAGCTTACGTTTTGCTATGCGGATCTATGAAATTTTCAATGACCCCCGTTCATGACAAGGCTCTGGTCTTCGGACAACACTATTAACAAAAATTTCTTGCGTTCGTTGAATGTATAATTTCAAAACCATTTTAACCCAAAATACATTCTCAAAGAAGTTTATTAGAAATGGAAAAGAATTCAAAACCTGTTATATAAAAATGACTTGCAATCGAGGAGGCATAATAAGCAATTGATGCGAAAGTAATGGGAAAAAATCCTTTTTACAATTTCTTTCTCACACTCGCAAACAATGGCGAACATTTGATTAACGAAAATGAATGCCCTTTATCGTGCAATTTCACTATTTTTCGCTTTCGTTCACCAACTTCCCAACATCGGGTGTTAATTCGGGAACTGAGGAACTCTAAACAATATTATTGGTATAATAATTTTTTTACTTTCTCGTTACGTCTACTTACTTTCTCAATTATTAAAGGTACAATTCTTTTTACTTTCTCGTTACGGAGTAGAAAGTCATGTAATGCTGATAAAAAACTACGAATTTTCTACAAGAAAATTTTATTACAGACCCTTGGTAATGGAAAAGTAGATAAATCCAGTTGCTAAATTAAGAAATTAATTCCTCTACGACGTGGCGTAGCCAGAATCCACATTTTGCGTGTCCTTGATACCGAAAACCGACCGACATACCGACCGACCAAACCGTTCAGCCGATTTTTTCCAAAACTGATATTTTCCCAATCGATCTGGCTGAGGTCGCGGCCCCTTGAATTTGAAACTGATATTTTAATTTCGGGGGTACTTTACATGAAGCCTCTAGGACCTTTTACAAATTTCAAAAAACCTTGTCCATCGTTTTTGATTTATTTTTTATAGTGAAATGAACGTTTAAGAGAATGGGGAGGTCTCAGGTTTGTTGAAAACCCTGATTTTTCGAAAATTGTGAAGTTTAAAATGTTTTCGGAGTCTTCTTACAACTAAGGTATTAAAGATGAAATTTTTACTTTTTATGAAATCTGTTCCTTAAAGATAGACGTTGTAGTAAGGTCATGTACAAGTTTTCGAAAATTTGAGTTATTTTCGAGTAATTTTGCAAGAAAATCCGAGCTAGAAAGTTCGTACTGTTTTAGTACCACTTGTTAACGTTAACAAGGAAGTTGAAATAAATATGGAAGCTAATCATATGCACTACGATCGAGTTTCAACAAGTTACACTTTCTGTTCACATATCTGCCATGGTTGATACATTCCTATTGACGCAGTTAAACGGCAATACTTTTCCAGCAGGTGCTGAAGAAATATTTCATAAATTCTGGCTTAACTAGGGGAGTCAGTCTAAAAAATCGTTTTAACACAATTCAGTAAAAAAAGATGGCACAAATTATAAGAATTGTTTCTTGGAAGAAGTTCGAAATAAAAATAGTTCAATAAATCTACCGCTTCCTACAGCATTTTTACCCGCAAATTCTCCTTTTAGAACATATGCGTGAAAAAGTATACTTAACAGCTATCTATTGTATGGAAAGTTACTTTGAGCTACGCGTATCGCAAAAATACTGAAAAGTAAACAAGACTAGGAATAATTTAACTTCGCTGCCGCTTTCCATAATGCGAATGATTCCAAAATTCTATTTTTCATAAAACGTTCAATATTGTAAGAGACGCAATTTTAGTAAAGGAAACTCTTCTTGCAGACTATTAAAACTGTTTTAAATGTTAGTTGGTTACCTTGAGAAAAATTATTACTCGCGCAACTTTTCTTAAACGATGGATTGAAGAAATGTGGGTAGAGTTTGGGTACTAGTTACGAAATCGGCCACTAGATTATATGAAGCAATGCCAATCTATAGAGAATTAGTCATGACTTCTCAATTTTCTCAATAATTTGCGTTCTAACTTTCTCAGAAGTTCGAGGGATCTACTGTGAGAGATCTTTATCTGATTCGGTCATTCCTTTAGATTTTTCGGAGAAAATAACTGTTAGAATTTCTCTTCAAAAGAAAATTGTTTCTATTTCGCGTCAGGGTCAACGTGTTTGTAATGATGTCATCAGTTATTGCTGCGAGTTGTTACCTTTAGCTGTTTATTGTGCCAGAGAGGGAAGCAAGGTCACCCTTAAAACAGAGTTGCGCGAGAAATATTTAGGCGTTATCTTTACGTACACATAACCTCCAAATTGTTTATTACCATGGCATGATTCGAAGAAAGTACTTTCTAAGAACTGCGTTCTGTTATCCTACTTGTTTACTTTTCGGACAGTTTTAAACCGCCAGAAATAATATTTTGAATGAAGAAATAATACGAAGTTACACTAACCACGCAGATTATCATACGTGGAAAAGAAATTTTAAGCGGGGCTGCAAATGTATCACGAGATCTGCTCTGTGTGTCCGGCAACAGTGTTGACCTCTGTTAGAAATCTCCGAGAATGTGGTCTTTTTCTCAACCATTAGACTTGCTCTATTTTCACGTGGTATAAACAATTAGATTTTGATCAGGAACATTCAGGTTAAAAAAATTTACAGTATTTTTTTCCTTTTGATACGGAGTTCATCCGACGGCACGAGATCGGAAAACGGAAGCGAGGATCGAGTAGCAGGAGACAGGGCACCGTTTTTAAGTAGTTACAATGACGGTTGTACTGCAGAACGACGGCTTCAAATTTATTTCGGGTGACAGATGTGCTTTAATAAGGAAACTGCAAGAACAAAATTCAATTCAAATTGGAAATTATGCGTTTAACAGATACAAGGTTGTTTATGTTAATCGCCTTGCCCCTGCCACCCACTTTGGACACGCATAGGGAAGCGTGAAAATTCCACCAAGAAAAAGTTATTTTAGTATACTATGAGTTGAAAAGTAAGGTTGGACGTATTAGATGTTTTATGTGAAGCGTGTTAGCAGAAGGCCGGAGCTTTTTACCGGGAGAGGTGGATCAGGGCATGAACTGAAGTCACTGCTGTGCCTTCAATCCGGAGGTCCTGGCATTCGAGTCCCTACGATGGCAACAGTTTCGATACTTGCCAGATAGCTAGGTTGACCTCTGTCGCTGTCTGGAGGAAAATTCTAGCAGCCGGCTGTTCTGATCAGTAGTCTTCCTTTTTTTCCCCTTCAATACTAGGCGAACGCCGGAGCAGTACCCTAACAATCGAGCCACGGACCGCGCGCGATATTTCCTCTCCATTCCTTATCCTATCCCACACCTTACACACATTAATACATCACTACACTGCCACACATGCCGAGAGATCGGTCGGGAGCATTGTACTTGCCTCGGCTGGGAAGGTGCTCCACTGGTGGGAGATAGCTAGATGGTGAAAACAACTCACCGACGGTAGGCCGGCGCCGGATCTCGCTACCCAGCGGGGCAACATCACCGCCACCTCCCAAGCAAAAACATGCACTACAATTACGGAACGAATGACCTTATCTGTTGAGGCGCCCGGCATTACAAGTAATTAATCAATCCACAGCCTCGTCATCAACTTCGACGCCCGCAGCGAAGCTCGCAGTCCGTTGGCAGGTCACACTGCGCCCGCACAAGCTACTTGTCCGCCTAGGAAGCCCTGCGCTTCTAGGAGCACGGACAATTTCCTCTGACTCGGCTCTCATTCCCCCTCCAAATTCAGGGAGCAATCAGTAACAGGGAAGGTAAATACTAAGGGCGCTGGAAACTTCACGAAGAAGGATCTTGATACGGAAGCATTTTTGTCTGATTTGTATGCAACAACCAAGATTTGAATTATCGTAATACTACTTGCTTCATTTTCATGTTTATTTTCTTTTCAAATTATGCCTTATATCACGAATATATTTTAATCACGAATTCTTTGCTTGATTTATTTATGTTTGCTATTTTAATTTACAATTATGTTAATTGTTGTATAAAGCAATAATTTGAAATAGTCGGTAAATTAAATATTCTCTCTTACGGGTTGACAGCATTTTCACAGAAAATTATCTATCTGTTAAACACCCTACCCTGGACGTATAAATAAAAGCAATTCTTGCACTTTTAAGGAAACGCATGATTATGAATTAACTTTTCTAAACTTCTATGAACGGTTCAGGTATCAAGTAAGGTATCAAAACCCCGGAGTAATTTGTGCAAACCTTACGTTTAAATCCCGCGTCAACCGCTCTGCAAGAAGTGCCCTCTAACATTGGGAGGGTTTCTTTGCCCGTGACCTTGACGTGTCAGCTTTAAAGTGCGAGGTTACGACGCCACTTCGTATACACGGTTATCGTTCACCATGTTCGCACGGAAATGAGCCGATTCCTTCACGTTCAGTACGATAAGGAACAAGAGACCAATTTTACATCATTTTTTACGTAATTATATCATAAATTAATCAAACAGGTACTCAAAAGCTGACCAAAACAACCGAATTTTAAATCTATTGGAAATGTTTGAAATTTAAAATCTCAAAATACCAAATCGTAAAGATAACAAAATAAGACGCATTTTAGATACGCTCACCTTTCCGGCATTCCAAGAATATGGTTCACTAGCCCAAGCACTACACATCTTCGGAATCGCCCTGCTTCTCCTCACTGCTCCTGGCGTCTAAAGTGATGAAAGCAGGCTGTCGGCCGACGGAAACCCTTAGCGGCATGTGATTGGCTGCAGACGATTCGTAGCGCGAACTCACCTGGAACCACAAGGCAGATGCACACACTAAACTCTATGAAAGGAATTAGAAGAACTACCGTGTTATTAGTAAACGTAATTGGTAATTTGTCCTTATTTTAAGTTTATATAATTTTGATCGATCGGTTTCTGAGACTTTATAAAATGTAGAAATTTTACATTCGATTAGGTGTAATGACGGTTATTTTGTTATCCGTAGCAATGTTCTAAATTCTATCTGCAAATAAATTATAATGTAAATTAACCCGGAACTTTTTTCGAGTTAATATATTTCTAAATCTGGCAGTATTTTCGTGATATCGCCTGAACGCATAGGTCGTGAATTAAAACACAAAAAAACAAACCTATGGACCAACTATTGCTTTATTGTATAAATAATATCAGTGAGAAAAACATTTTAGACAGTGGCAGATATAGCAGTAATGAATGCTACGTAGAGCTAAGAGCAGCGAGGGGGCGAGACGAAAAGGGGCCATATGTGCCGTACGTGGCGTGACGTGCGTGGCGTGACGTGCGTGGCGTGACGTGCGTGGCGTGACGTTGCGTGACGTGCAAGGCGTGACGTGACGTGGCGTGGCGTAACGTGACGTGGCGTGGCGTGACGTGATGTGACGTGACGTGACGCGATGGGGTGGACCAGGCTTGGTGGGGTTGGAACAGGTAGAACGACAGGGTGGAGTGAGACACAATTTACACACTTCATTTTTTATTCATATCCCTCTGCTTGTTCAATATATATTTCTTCTTGTAATTATCCATACAAAAATGCTTTTCGAACATTTTTATTTTTATTTTACTACTTTTTCAAGTAATGTTTGCAAAATTATAATTTTTTCAGGTCTTATTGTGGGAGCATGTATTTCTGCATAATATTCACCTTGTTTTTACTGAAAATAACATCCACAATCTTGCTCTTATTTTCTTTACTTTTTCCTTGAGTGTTCATTAATGAATATATCCACTTACTTTTAATTACTTTTTTATTACTTGGTTTATTTTTGAAGTTCCATACATTCAGTTTATGGATTCTTTCAGTTTTACGTTTCCTTGCTTGTAACCAATTCTTTTGAATTGAAAACATTGCTTCTTCATAAGTATTTGAAATTATTACTTCACTTCTATGTTGCATTTCTTTCAGTTCGCGTTTTATTCTTTCATCTCAATGTTCATATTTGATTCTTAATATTTTCATTTAACTGGTGTTACCTTAGTTTACACAATGTTATTAACTACATATGTTGTAATATGATATTCACTTCAATATTATGAGTTGTCTCTTTTACATCTATTCCATTGATATTCTCATTATAATCCAGTTATTTTCTTTTAAATAATAAATAAGGCATTTTTTTCAGTTTTTTTACAGTATCTTCTGTTTTTTATTACATATGTTCAGGAATACATATATTCTGCATACTTTTTTGTAGTAAGACTACCCTAAAACTTTATACTTTTGCAGCCTTTTGGTTAATTTTCGTTGTTTTCTTCTATTATAAGTTTACATAAGTTTCATTTACAAATATTTTAAAAGAACTTATATGTGGTTTACCTCGTTTATGTATTTCATAAAATATTTTGCTATTTCCACATATAAAATATGTTTTTAATATAAGCTATTTTAATGCCTTTAATTAAAAATGTGACGGTAATTCAGCATCTATCAACATAGTTCTTATAATTTCTATAACATTCGTCTTTTCTGCTTTTCTGTTACTTTCAGGCGTAAAGGTTGTAGTGCGTTCATGTTTTATACCTTTGTCTTTAAACTTTTTTCTAAATTATAAGCTAAGTATTTTCCTCCATTCTCTTTACGATTTTTAAAAACTTTTCTCTGTTTGTCTTCCCTGTCTTATTATAAGATGTTTCAACATTTCAATACCGTCATTTTTCTTGGTAATGAGGTAAAGAAGTAAATATTCCTCCACTATTAAAGTCAATTACAGTTAATACATATTTACGTCTATCCATTTCTTCTTCTGATGATCCTATCAAATCTGTGTGTCAAAATTTTAATATATGAGGTGAAGTATCTTGTTTTATAGAATTATGACTTATCTTGTCCTCTGACCTCACATACAAAATTAATATTCCTTACAATTAATGTTTATAATTAACAAAAAAAATGCAACCATTTTTTTTCTTTTCATTTGATAGTTCATATGACCCATTCTTTGTCAAAAATTGTATTAATTCAGCGATTTTACATTTTCTATTATTATTTTACATTCTGCTGCATATTTATCTCCTTACAATTTTTCAGTTATTATTGTTCTATTATGTTCATCGAGCATAAAAGCATCATTTCTTGGAAAAATTATATCAATTGTTTAACAATTGTTACATCAAATTGCATCAATTACATCAAACATTGTTTGCTGTTGTTTGAAACTCAAATTAAATATCAATTTAAATTTGGAATTAAAGAACATTTTTCAAAACTATAACATTACTGTTTTCATTCGTGTACATTAATTTCGCACTTTAATTTCAAATGCCTTAATACAATAATTATCTTTTAATTGAATGTCTTAATCTTCATTTGTATATGATATGTAAATATAGTTTTATATTTACACTGATGATTTGTAACATGAATATCCAATAGCCACGTTGTGTTATTACTGCTACGAATAATGGTCAAAATATTGTTTTGAAAATATTTGAGTGTGATATAACAGTGTGATTGAACTGTTGTTTTGATCAATTTTGGATTGCGAACCATCATTCCCATTGCACATTTGTTGTACCGATAAATTTATAGAAAATGGAAGTCCGGTGAAAAATATGGTGATAAGATGCAATTCTCTTCAATCTGGGATGGTTTGGTTAGTAATAAGTTTTTATATTGGCATTTAATTGAACTAGTTATTTCATAGAAGTTTTATATGCATATAATTATATTTTACATCATTAGTAACCGATATATTTTAAATATTGCTATTCATTTCCCTCAAAGTCGTTACCTGTAAGGCGCTTATCTACAGAGAGGATCATTCAGTGGTGGCCATAAGCAGTCACCGCCCCTACAGCCACAACAGCTTTTATGCATCGGGGAATTACTCGATATTCAGATATTAAAGAGGAAATCTTATTACAAAGTTCTATGACCCTAATCCTTGTATATTTTGTCAAATTTGTGCTCGCACATTAATTATGTAGAATTAAAAAGTCAAAATATAAGCGCACATATAAGAGTATACTTAAGTGACCGAAGAGGTATGAATGTTTGTTTTCGTTGTTGTATGTCCATGAAGATTTAACGGGAGGGAAAAAGTCACAAAATTCCCAAATATCTTGGCGAAACTGATTAAAAATAATGATAATAATAATAATATAACCTGAATAAAAAAATAATTCGAGGTACTTTCTTACTTTGGAATCGTACTTACAATCGGCTCATTTTTTAATAAGCCATTTAGTCAAGCGATCGTAACTCATGCCTCATTCCCTGCCATTCACTTTCGGTGCAAAACTTTCTGAATTGCTTTGGAAATAGGTGAGAAGTAAAGATGTACGCGAGTGCATGTGTTGTGGATCTATGACGATTGACTCTCGCAACTGTTATTTCTTTTCTTAATTCTATAATATATTGATTACTGGATAGATGCCGTGTCTTCTATGATACAACTCAGCATTACAATGTATGCCGTCTTCTGAATGCCGAAACATTTGTAACAGTCACATTCTATATGAGGTGGGCTAAACGTTGGGATCCAGTGCAGTTTGTTTCTCTTAAATTTCAGTTAGGTACGAATTCACTGTTTCATCATTTAGGACTGTTCACATTGGAAATTTTCTAAACGTAAGAGGTAGTTTCATCTTTCAAGACCTTTTTGATGTTTTACCCCAGAATCGACATTATGTGAATCGCTTTTTAGATCTTTCTCTTTGAGCACGTCTCGACCTTAAGTACATTACAGTGTTATTTTTATATTCGCCAATGTCAGTGCAATGAGGCAACATAGTGAATGATGAACAAGGGCTTTATAAAAGATACGGGGCCATCTTTGTTCCCCTGGAAAGGACCAGATGAACAGAAAATGATCAAATATACAATATACACCCTTGCCTTGTCTGAAAAACTGAATATATTTCAAAACCAATTTGCAGAAAATAATAGTAATGTATTGTAAATAGATGAACATTAATTTTTAAATACAGAGAATTTTTCTTAAATTATTTTGCAATTTACTTAGGGTCTTATGCTGACCCTCGCCCCTGTGGTATCAGGATTGTTATAAACCAAAAGTGCCCAACTTGCAATGTCTCAAGGACCACAACTAAAACGTTTAATGTGATTGCAGGCCATTTCTTCATTACTCGGGCGATACCACCTGATTTCCCAAAATTGTTGATCTCATCAATTTGCCCGGCTGCTCAGAAACGAGACAGAGGGAAATGTATTCGTGCGTTATGTCAGGCCGTACCATGCATAACGCAGTGAATCACATTAGGATGATTTAGAATTCTTGAATTTACTAAAAAAATTCCTTAAATCTAAACTTAACCTATTTTTACATTAAATGTTGTACAGCATTGTAGGCTTTCACGGCCGGAGTCAATATTCTTCATGTCTACCGGGCTGATGGGCCGTGGTCCAATTGGTATCTCAAAGCCAATTGGACCACGGCCCATCAGCCCGGAAGACATGAAGAATATTATTAAATGTTGTATTGGCCCCAGCAGGCACGAGCGCTAGGAGCACAATATTCTCGCCTGACATGGATGAAAGAGACTTTCACTTTTGACTAAGTAACCTATCACAAGCTTCAATAAATGACATTTGACGCATTTGGGACTCCAGTTGGACAATCCTGTCATAAACGATCAGACTTACTATTTTAGAAACATAATTTGTATGATTCTCGCTACTGCTAGTATGGGGTGAGGGGTGGAAGATATTAGTTAATTAGACGCTAGAAAAATAAAATTTGTAATATTTTCGGGAAAGTTGTCACTTGTTTGTTTTGACTATCACAGGTACAAATTATTATTTTACACAATACGTGCCACCACAGAAACAGTTGTTAGGTTTCCAGTACCACGTAATGAATATCAACTTGGAAACAGCAAATAAAAAGTGGCAACGCTGGGCGACACCTGGTGTCTCCCTACCGGATGAGAGCCACAGTTGCAGGAGAATCGAGAGACTTTCCAAATGGGGTGGCAATTTGCGAGCGCGGCGTTGGCAGACTTGCTCTCCCGCGCACGGGGCGCCCAGCCCGAGGTGAGTCAGCGCCCCTCGCCGCCACCCTCGCTGCCATGTTTGCTACCGCTGCCACCCCCGCCGCCACCCATACCGCCATCCCCGCGAACGCCCCCGCCTCCGCCCCCGCCTCCGCCCCCGCCTCCGCCCCCGCTGACGCCCCCAACGCCACCCCCACCAGTGCCCTCGCCCCCGCCCCTGCCACCGCCCCGCCGCCTCCACCATACCGGTCATCGACACTGCCACCACAACTGCCGCCACCAACGCATCCGCATCTGCCACCGCCGCCACCCTCGCCACCCCCGCCGTCCCCGCCCCCGCCACCACAGCGGCCACCGTCGTCGCCCCCGTCGCCTCGTCGCCACCGCCGCCACCCGCTGGTGGCTCTTAGCTCTGCTCGGCCGCCCGCCCCCGCGGGACTTGTAATCAAAATAGATTGACGCTCGCCTAACTGAAAATTTAACGGTATCATCGCGTCGGCATTAACAATTCATTAGGGCGTGGACGCATGGATGCGCGCGCTTCGAGTGCCAGTGCCAGCAGGCGAGGAGAGCGGGGGAGTGGGTGGGGGAGGGTGCGGGGGCGAAGGGGCGAACGCACAAAACAGTTGGGGTTCCCGCCTGAGGCGGATCGCGGGAGACTGGAGGGTGACTGGGTGGCGGGAGGCTTGGAAGCGTTTTTAAGGGGGCGGTCCAGGAACGTTACGGAGTTTCTGAAAGGGTGGGAGTTCGGAGGCGGTTTAGAGAAGGTTTAGAGGTGATTCAGAGGTGTTTCTGAGACGGTTCAAGAACCCCTTGGAGCGTCTTGGCGTCGGCTATAGAAGGGGGTATCGGTACGACTGGCAGGGACGGTGGCTGTAGCACAGTACCAACAATGATGACGGCGCAGGTGAGGTGGCGAGCGACGGGAGACGACGGCGCGAGGGGGGCGCGCGGGGCCGACGAACATAACAAGAGGGGTGCTCTCGCCAGGGGTTGTTCGCCGAGGGGCGAAAAGAGAACAAGTCGGCGGCTTCGCAGAGGGAGAAGCAGATTATGGTTCTCGGAGCGAGCGATAATTTCCAGCCCCCCGTTAAGAGGCACCTCCAATTTGAAACACTTCTCGTTCCTTTTTTTTCTTTTTATTGCGAGATTACAGCGGCGGAATCGCATGACGCGGCGGAAAGGGTGGCGCGGAACATGGTTACGGGCGCCCGCAACACGCGCGCCGCGCTCCCCCGCGAGGAAACCCTGAAACATCGGCCGACGCGCGTTCGCGAGGGCGCGCAGCCAAGCCCCTCGCGCTGCGGACGCGAGTCTCTTCTTCGCTTTGTCCGATGCGAATGTGCTGCAGCGAATGTACGACGCTTTAAGATGGAGTTATTTAACATCACCGACCGCGTCAACTGCGCTGAACATTATTTTCGTAAGTGTAGTGCATGAGCGGGCTACAGACAGAATATTTTTCTCTTTGTACAATGCGGTTCAAGTGATGCGAATATGCTGCAGTAAATGAAGGAGTCTTTAAGGTTAATTTTTTCCAAATAAGAGAATTCAATGCTTCCAGGGGCGACAATTACGCTGGACATTCCGTTTGTATAGTGCATGTGCACATGATTCTCTCTGTCTCTTAGTCCGATTGGGCCCAAGGGATGGGAATGTGCTGAAGCGAATGTACGACGCTCTAAGGTTAAATTCCTTCAGATGGATTAATTTAACATTTTCGGGCGCATCATCTACGCTGAACATTATTTCCGTATGTGTAGTACATGAGTGGGCTGCAGGCAGGATTTTTCTTTGTCCGATGCTGTGCAAATAATGCGAATATGCTGCAGAAAAAGAAGAAAGCTCTATGGTTAAATTCTTTCAGATAAGAGTATTCAATGTTCACGGGCACGTCAATTACGCTGGACATTATTTCCTTTAGTGTAGTGCATGTGGACGATTGATACAGGATTCTCTGTGTATCTTAGTCCGATTTGTCCAAGTATTGTGAATACTTTTCTGCAAATGTACCACGTTTTATAGTTAAATACCCTTATTTTCAATATTCAATATTTCAGTAGGCGTCAAATACGATTGCCATTATTCCCATAGACACTGTGCATGTGCACTCTATAGTCATGAATCTCTTTTTGCTTTATTCGATCTGGCGCAAATGATGCGAATATGCTGCAACGAAGTATGGTTGTTAGTTAGGCTAGTCGCCGAACGGACGTCGTCAACGTCAGTCAAAAGTATGTGAGTTTTTTCACCAGTCACTCGACACGTCAGAACATGTTTGTTTAGGTAGAATTAATCGCAAGAAAATAGTAAACTAAAATACACTATTATATGTTATATTCCAATGAAACTCTCCGGCACTGTTTCGATTCCCTATCTTTCCTATCCATACTTTGTACCACGCCTTGTGTGTACGTTTTCTATAACTAAGGTTCCCCGCAACGCAGGTAGTGTCCTGACAACCAAACATTTGCTATCACTTGTCTCTCTTACACGCTACGCACTTTAACGCCCGCCATTTGACGCTCGTGTGCCACTAGACTTACGGTTAAATACCCTCTGTTGTATTTAAATGTTTCCGAGAACGTGAATTTTTAGTGTCCATTCATTCCATAAGTGTAGTGCGTGTTATATTCCGGTCGGAGGTGATCTCGCTCCTTCCAATTACATGTTGACGTGCCAAGGATTCCCCCTTCCGAGTAGCTTCTCCATCTGGGCACCACACCAATTGGATTTGGAGGTAAGCTTCCGGCTGTTTTCTTGACATTTGTGGTAGTAGAGGGCGTGAATGCTTTTGTGTGTGTTTGTGTAAGGAGTGAGGGAAGATAGATCGCCAGTTGCCTGTTGGTTTAGACTCAGGTATGTAGCTAGTTCATTTTCTAATTTTAGAATTTTAATATTAAATTACATGTCGATATTTTACCACAGAGCGTTAGGTGGCTGTGTCGAACCTACTGCCAGACTCGCACGTCATCTGCTGCCAGACATAAGATGGTTCTAGAAGGCCGAAATGTCTTATAAAATAATTGGAGATAAAACTATATCTGTTCATTTAACTCACAACAATATTAACACAACTGTTTCTATTCTTACATAACAACAGAGCGGTTTTATGCTTTTATTTCATACATTTGAATGCACATATTTTATGACAGTTTTATTTTAATGTTCTCCAACTTACTAAAAAAATTATTCGCAAATATTTTTTATTCCATGAGTTGAATCACATCCCTTCTTTCCACTTGCGGTTATTCTGGTCATACATATAAAAATGTTTGCTGCGAATAATATTTCACATCATTCATTTATTCTGTTAATCTAGAAACCTATTAGCAAATAATAAATGTATATTTGATATGTCTTGTGTCCTGTATGGGTTCATCCGTTGGTGGTGAGGCGTGTAACGTTAGAAAAGCAACCGCTAACACAACAGTTATTAGTTACATAAAATAAAACTGCGGCAAACCCTCGTACCAACATATATTTGCGGTTCCAGTTATTGGAATGCATATAGTAGGGAAGCCCTATATTAAATTACGATCGATCGAACGAACAGCGAGTTAAATGAAATGCGTTAATTTCTTAATTAAGAGCTTCTGGCAATTAAAAACGACAGCTAGTAATTAAATATTACTTACTTTTATATTTATGTATGTAAATGGGGTGTCAACACATTTAACTAATTACGAATAAATATAGTGATTGAATTGATACACGCTTCTAAAAAATTACATTCGTTCAATAAAGGGTTTGTGGCACATCAAACAAAAATATACTGTTTCTCGTGACGTGTATCCACAAACTCAACGTTTTGCAATTCATGAAATTTTAGTTTTCTAAGATATTACTGATCAATTTCTTATTTTTCACATATAAACATTATTTTAAAAACTTAAATAAATAATCACTGAATGTACGTATGTGATTTATCGAACAAGAGGTACCCTACATTGTATTATGGTGTTTAGAATGCGTAACAATCATGTATGTTATTTATATTCACTAAGATCTATATTATTAGTACTACTTCTACTTGGAACGTAAACATTAAACTGTCGATTAATTTGTAGTTTTGTCATGTTCAGCTTCACTTGTCATGAACATTTTATGTTTTATACAGATAGCATCACATTATACAGACAATTTCAAACGTAAATTACTGATAATATCGTACGCGTTTGTCATATATTTCACATTTACGACTGTCAGATACCGGAGTTGCATGATTTCTCATTCGATGTATCTTCCCGTAAATCGCGAAGTGGGTCAAAGACAGGAAACCATCAATTCCAGAACATGTATACCTCAAATTAATCATACCATAAGATTCTGATTTACAGCACCCAAGTGGGGTTCAGAAATCTCTGGCAAGGACATAGTCTGCTAGCTTCTCATCGAGATCTACTGCCAGCGCGATCGGATGAGCAAAGTAATCCCTGCATAAATCCTTTATGACGCCGTGTCAACACCACGATGCTGCAAAATTACTCATGAATTAAGATGCATATGTGTCTAAACTGTGGGCATAAATACAGGGCTTCGAACAGTCGTAAATCTGAACGCGTCGGGACAAGGAGAGTTACGACTGTCGCGGATGTACCTAAGCTCTCACAGATCGCGCTTAGATGAACGTAGACGCAGATCCAAGGGCTTTCATGAAAATGGAGCGGAGTTAATAAAATGTAGTATATTGTTACAAAAGAGACTGAAAGCTTGATGAATAATTGTATCTTACTGTAAACAGATAATACAAATTTTCACTTCTATTATTGGTCTTCACTATTTCGACAGGCAGATATATGAATATTTGTTGTGTGTCTGTGCCTGTATGTTGGTCTGTTTAATAAGACACATTGGTAGACGCAGAAGGTAAACACACATTATCTGTGTTGCTAGGACACTATATATACTATTGCTAGGACAAAATATAACTATCAACGGGAGGCAAAATTTAATGGCTTTTAACCATTATGACACATCTGCCCGAAGATGGGTAATATCTATACCCGAAACGTAGAAGTTATGGGATTCTCATAACAATTGTGACTTAATAAACACTATGTTTTACAATTTAAAGTGTTAATATACGTACACCTGTCTTTTCCTTTTAATTGAAAAAGTAAAGTCCAATAAAATGTGAAAATAAGAACCTAAAGACGGATAAAAGTAAATACTGAGATAATACAAATGGGTTAATTAAAGTAGCTAGCATTCACGTCTTACCAACGTAATAATTTTAAAAAATTACATCAATCATTATTACATCACATTTTAACTCACGCTTTAATCTTGTAATTACCAATTTTATAAATTTTAAAATAACGTGTATAAGATATGAACATTGCACAACAGTGGGAACAAAATATTGTAACTGCAACACTATCGTAAATAAAATATTAATGAATGAAATTCTTATAGATGTGTCTTTAAGATAAAATAACCGCAGTTATACACTTTTGCATTAATGTACCTAAAATGCAACTTTTTCAAAACACAAAAATAATTTTCGACAGGTTGATGAAATTTAAGAACAATAAAAACAAAGATACCATTCAAAATTATTGTGAAAAATGTGTTTAGTCTTACAGCTAATATAAAAAATGAGTTGGTAAAAGAAAACTGTCAGATGAGTACTTCCCAAGGATAAATTATAAGCAAGTTTAGAAATGAGGGGCAACAATGTGTGATATCATTAAAACGGATGGCTCACGCTTAACAGAAGATAAACGCCTTCAGAAGGCTAATATGGCAGCCGGGAAGGGGCAGAGAGTGAGCATAAAAGGCGCAAAAGCGGTGGTAAAACGCAGGCGGGGTCGGCGGCGAGGTTGAGGGTCGAGGACGATTGAAAGAACGAGGGCAGAGACGATGGTGAGGACGAGGGTGGGACTGCTGGCGGAAGCTCAAGCCGAAGTGAGAAGGGCAGGCAGCGAAGGTGGGTGTGGGAGTAGGATACGTAAGGAGGAGCTGGGAGTGAATGGGGCAGTGAGGTTAGGAAGTGGGAGTGCCGACGGGGCCGAGAGCAGAAACAAGCGGGGATGGAGTAGGGCAGCGAGGGTAGGGAGTGGCTCTGGAGGCGGGTGCAAGAGCAAAACGATGAGCAAGGATAGGGGAGCGGGAGGGAAGTGGTGTGGAGAGTAGCAGAGGGGAGTGTAGATAAGAGTGGGCGTAAAAACGGTGGTGTTGGCGAATCTGGAGTAGGGGCGAGGGCGACGGCGGGGTCAGGCGCAAACGCCGGGACGGGAGCAGAAACATAACCAGACACGGGAGCGGGAGTGGCAGCGGGGACGCAAGCGGGAGCAGAAACGGGGACGGGTGGGAGAGCCGGAGCAAAAGCCGGGACGAAAGCGGGGGCAAAAGCTGAGACGGGAGCAGGAACATAACCGGACACGGGAGTGAGAGTGGCGGCGGGGACGGGAACCGGACCAAAAGCCGGGAAGAAAGCGGGAGCAGAAACGGGGACGGGTGCGAGAGCCGGAGCAAAAGCCAGAACGGGAGGAGGAGCACAACCGGACACGGGAGCGAAAGTGGCGGTGGGGAGGATAACCGGACCAAACGCCGGGACGGAAGCGGGAGCAGAAACGGGGACGGAAGGAGGAGCAGGTGCAGGCGCGGAGACGGGGTCCAGGCGGGGACAGCGAGTTCGTGCAACCGGATGCTTCGTCGTCACGTCACGACGTCCAGCTCCCCTTCTTCTCCTTCGTCTTGCGCTCCGTGCGTCGCTTTTGCCGCTGCCGTTCCTGATGCATTTCCAGCGGCGTGCGCTTACTGAAATCTTCCTCCTGCAACACGCACGCGGCAACGCTGCACTTGTGTGTCGTACCCACACGATTGCGGGCGACCCGATATTTCGGTTCAAGTTCTTTTCTCGCATGTGTGCCGGCCAACAACAAGGATTGAAATAAAATTACAGTCGACTCCGGTTATAGTGAACTCGGATATAGTGAACCCTCGGTTATAGTGAACTTTAGTCACTAGTCCATTTTTACTTACATTACGAATTAACCCAAGAAGATTCAGTTGTAGTGGAACTGAACCTCGGCTACAGTGAGTGAAGGAAACGTCCTGGAAATTAATTAGATCTTGTATGTTATTAGGCGACTTAAAGGGCCTTCGGGGAGTGTGACGGTGACCCAACAGTGCAAGAGGCATTTAAAGGTTTCAAGACCGCATTTCGATACTTAGAGACAAAGAAAAATGCAGAATCAAGTATGGAGAGAGTACGAACTCTGGAGAAGGATCTAGAAAAATTACTAATAGAAAATATACGAAGCAAACAATCGAAAAAAACTGATTTTCTAAGGACAAATAAAGGTATTGGAGGACTCAATACTCTAACCCTTGTTTTCTCCAAACTAAGTTTTTTGACTTAAGAATTTTTTACCACGTGACTACAGAATTATTGATTTTGACAAATATTAGTTAACGTATTTTTTAATTAAATTGAACTGATGCCTTATTTTGCGTGGCGAGACTCAGGCCATGAAGTCTGCTCTTCCGTCTATCCACGAAAATTTCGCTACGCTCCTTTCACCAACTAGCAGAGAAAGGAGGTATTTCTCGGACGACCAAACAGGCGGTTTGAATTTAGCTCAGTGGCTGCATTTAGGCTTGATGATCTTTTACATGCAGTAAATTTACTAACATGGGACAGCCAGCTTTACTTTCCCTCCGAAGGAAAGCGAACGAAGGATTTTTTTCGCCCTAAAGATCCATCTAGCTTTCATCGGGATTGAACCCGCGAACATGGGAGTAACCGCTGCCCCGACGCCGGCGCGATGGAACTGTTTTCGGGAAACGATTTGGCCTTCCCGCGCCGGGAAACGCCAATGACCCAACGAAGAGAAGGCGCCGACCAACGCACCCTGGCGAGGCGCTCCAGGCGCTCCTCGGCGACGCGCTGCACGCGCGCCAGCAGGTCCGGGTAGGGCGCGATGGCGCGCGCGAAGTCGGCGCGCTCCAGGCGGTACAGCTCGCAGCACTCGATGGCCACGACGGACGCGCGCCGCTCGTGCACCTCGGCCAGCAGCGCGATCTCCCCGAAGTGCGCGCCGTCCTCCAGGTGGCACATCTGCTGCGGCGCCCAACCAGCTACAACGTACTGTACTTAAGGGACAATAACTACGCCCCGAATAAGGACGCTGAATGGCGACCGAAACCTTGGCGCCTGTGACCAGGACGCGGCGTCTCCCGGATAGCCAAGTAAGTACTGACTCCGGCCGCGGAAGCCAGCTACAATATACTGTACTTAAGTGGCAAGAGCTACGCCCCGATGAAGGTCGCTGAATGGCGACCGAAACGTTGGCGCCTCTGACCTGGACGCGGCGACTCTCGTGTAGCCACGTAAGTACTGACTCCGGCCGCGGAAGCCAGCTACAATATACTGTACTTAAGTGGCAAGAGCTACGCCCCGATGAAGGTCGCTGAATGGCGACCGAAACGTTGGCGCCTCTGACCTGGACGCGGCGACTCTCGGGTAGCCACGTAAGTACTGACTCCGGCCGCGGAAGCCAGCTACAATATACTGTACTTAAGTGGCAATAGCTACGCCCCGATGAAGGTCGCTGAATGTCGACCGAAACGTTGGCGCCTCTGACTTGGACGCGGCGACTCTCGGATAGCCAACGCAAGTACTGACTCCGGCCGCGGAAGCCTACGCTCTTACAACCACACGCGCGAGTTGTCATGATATTCCGCAGCGAGGGGTGCGGGGAGATGGAGGCTCTGTCTTCGTCACGGCGGAAAAAGGGCGTACTAACTGTTGAAATGAACTTAGCGCGCCAAAGCGTCCCTCGAGAAATGCTGCGATTGTTTTGTTCTTTGTTTCCCAGAGGACGTGTAGCCCAAATCTATGTTTTGTCGGCCCTTGAAACCGAAATATAGATTGACGGCAAAACGTCCGTCCGTCTGGTGTATGCGAATAAAACTAGCGTCTAAGCCAGGCGTAGGATTTTTACCAGACAGGATATTTTCCCTGTCTGGCCTGAGTGAAAGCTCTGCTGTTTTGAAAAACATATATTAAGATTTGGGGGTATTTACATGAAGCCTTTGGGACATTTTCAAAATTCCCTCAGAAGTGGCTCCATATTTTTTCCTTAAAATTCTTGTAAGAATAGAGAGAATACACTTACATTGACGACGTAGATCAGATTTTCTCTGTTACTCTAAATTTTTGAAAACAAAACGGAAGATAGAGATTTTTCCTTCAAATGAAATTTGTTCTTGTAATTAATCTCTCTTTAATATGAAGTATATTTTTTTGAAAATTTGAGTATTTTTCGGGCGATATTTAAATAACTAATATAACCAATAATTTAATAAAATAACCCAAAACAAGATTTTTTCAAAAACGATTCCAAATGTTTTCTTTAAACTTTTGCTAGAAAAAGTGCTCATTGAACATTTTTAAAGTTTTCTAAAAAGGCTCCAAATTTTTTCTTCAAATTGCTTGTAAGAATAGAGTAAAATACACTTATAAAGGTGGCATACATCAGTTAAGGGCAACTCAGAATTTTAGAAAATTGGAAATATTTTTCGGCATCTTCCTACAACCAGAAAATTGATGATAGATATTTTTTACTTTAACTATAATTTGTTCTCCATGGTGAGTTATTTCATTAAGAACCTGTACTCTTTTTGAAATGTTTAGTAGTTTTTTGCGCAATATGTGTAATTTTAAAAAAATACAAAAACAAGATTTGAAGCATCTCTAAAACTCAAAACGTTTCTGTGAAAATGATATCAAAATTTCGCATTTTCAGAAACACTCAAACGTCATTTTCTCAAAAAACAGCTCAACATTTTTTCTTCGAACTTTATAACGGATAGTGCAAATTGTACTCTTTAAGATGACATAAAATTCATTTTGCTGATTTTTTTTTCATTACACAAGTGTAATATTTTTAAAGATCACTCAAGCTTTTAATATGCAAACTTCCTGCTATTCGTATAAATAACTGCTTTGTGGTGAAGTTCTTCAAACGACTTTCAATAAAGTGTTTCGGTAATTCAAAAGATTTCTGTAAAAAAAGAGCTTAAAATTTTGCATTTACAGTATCGTTTAAATGCCATTTTCTCAACAATTGCTCGAAAATTTTCAACAAAAATTTCCTTATATGACAAGGTTTTACTTTTCTATAATATTCTTAAAGTAATATTTTGGTTCTAGTATTAGGAAACCAAAAATTTGAGATGATTTAAAAAAAACAATGTATTTTGAAGGGCTATACATGGCAGCTGCCCAGAGTACGTGGCTAGTTCGAAAAGTTAGCCCAAAATAAAGAAATTAGAAAACTAATTCTAGTACGAGAAAGTTTGTTCCATTTTGTAGCACTGCTAGTTCATTGTAATTAACTATCTTTGGATCATATCCAATTGCGTTTCAAATATTATATAATTATCCCATAGGAAGCGTTTGCAAATATTTAATAATATCATTAGGCCAACAAACAGCAAATAACTAACAGTTACCTATTTGTGTTATCGATCGAGAGTCGTTTATTACTTTCGTTATACCACCTTCTTATAAGAAAAAGCATATAAGAAGTAAATGCAACTTTTAACAACTTCTGCACACATACGCTATCTTCGGAAGCAATCTAATTTTTTGTTTGTTCTTAACGAACGGCTGACTGTTAACGGCTGACGGTGTCTTTAATAGTGATTTTTCGATTCTCTGGTTACGTTAAAGCGGTATAACAGTACAGTGTTCCGAAAATTAATGTTTATGCTTGTCGATATATGGTACAACATTCTACTGTTAAGAAAGTTTGTTTGAGGCTGATATCGAAACCGATAAATTATTTTAAAAACCTATTGGTATGTCTGTCAATATTTCTGCATTTTATATTTAATGCATTTTATGTTTTGATTAAACACTTTTTAATATCCTGACTGGCTTACTTATAAAACAGGGTAAATTTTTGTAAAGAAAAACTCAAGGAAGTACTCGACACTTTTTATCGTTTCTCTTGAGAATGTTCACACATTTTCGAAAATAATTCACTTCTCTTAGCATTAGACATGAAAATAAACACCAAATGTGAGAACTGTGAGAAAATGAGAATGTATGCTGGTAAATGTGGCTGTAAAGATCATTTTGTTTTTAGGACTTTTCTTTCATTTTATTCGTAGATTTAAAGCCATATGCATTTAGTAGTCGAATAACATTACACGATGCAAAGCATACCTCTTTTCCAGTCGCCCCGTAAACTGCGACTGTTCCAGATGTGATGAAATACATAGAATCTTCTAACGTACCAGCGCTTATTATCACGTCGTTCACAAGATATATTTCAGCGTGTAAGCAGACCATGATACGCAAAAGAAGAGATGCAGGTAAGTTATTGAAAAAACTGACATTTAATAGAAGTCGCCGACAACTATGCAGGAGACATTCCTGCCTCAAATTTGTTGATAGAGCACTCAGTATTTCACGCTCCTGATAAAACGAAATTAAAAATTAATTTCAAAGCCCTAGTTATTTTTCTTAAAATTTAACATATCTTGAATTTATTTGTTTGCACTTTGAACATTGCGAGGTTAAACAGTAATTAAATTTCACTCTAGCTTTACATTCATTTAATTTTCAACAATTTAAGTGACCAACAACTGCACGGTATCCTGAGTGAGAAGAAATGTATATTGCCCTGTGTGTTCATTTTGTCAAAAAGTTATGTGTGTGTTTTTTGCTTGGTGATTTCAGTTGGCATTTTAAACAAAATATTTTGTTGGCTGACGTTTTGTTCAGTCATTCTTCATAGTGACATCATCAGAGTTTAATTTACAAGCAAAGAACTATTCGAAATTTATACCACACTAAAGACAGGACAGATTCTTGACCAACCCCATTGTTCTACCCACCTAAAATTATAATTGTAATCAATCAGCGATCATTGTTCGTAATTACCATGTATTGAAATTGCTCACGTTCACAACATATATTTTCATTAACATTTCGCTTACTATTCCTGCAATACTGCTCTCTTTAATTGAGATTATCAGTTTATTTCAAGAGTTTTACTTTATGTACTTGTGTTTCGTACTTTTATAGACTGAGTGAATATGGTATCAAGTATACAGTTGGGATAATGCTTAAATGTTAAATGTAATATTAAGGAAGATTAATCTCGCAAAAATAAAGCTACAATTTCAAACGACAAAATTACAAAGAGAAATAATGCTTCATAATATTTATGTAAATATATCACCACATGTTCGTAAAAGGCATAGACCGAGACTTCACTAGAATTTCTAACAAAAATATTAGTATGTGTCAGTATGAAACAATAATTTATGAATTTTTTCTATAAAATACTTACATCAAAGTAACACATTTCAAATCGAAATTCATAGTATTGAACGATTCTCCGATGCAGTTCCGCCGGAATTTGCTTTGAACGTACATAAGTACTAATCTCTTGCATTATTTCTTCATACCTAGAGTTTCCTACGTTGTATATATTAACTTTCTTTAATAGTAGGGTGATTGTAACGATGAGAAGACCCGCTCCAAAGAGGCTCAAAAACGTTATGTAAATCTGAAAAAACAGAACTACGTTCATAAGGGTCAAATACTTCAAAATTAGATTCACACCAATTTAATAACATTTTCTTGTAAGGTTAATAATCCGTAGAATAATGTTAAATTCGTTGTTTGTTATTTAAACATCCAAAATGTACTAATTGGATATTTTACATATATATTATTAAATACGTAAGTTTGAGAGGTATTTTAATTTTTCTAAAAGCAGGGAAAATGGTTGAAATCTGGCAATTTTAGAAGTGCCTCAAAATATATGTTTGACTTTTGATCATTCAGTATTAAACTATTAGCGAAACTTTATGAACACTGGAATAGTGCTATTGCACAACCACTATTTCTAACTTAACTATTACTACTCGTGTTGTAATATAATAAACTAGAATTTAAGAACGTTACCATAGATTGTCAACGTCACTATTTAGAAAATTGATTCATAACAGAGTATATTAAAAATGTGTTTCAAACGCAAATTAGATTCCTTTACAATTATTTACGTAACAGTGTTCAAGACAAATATACCGTTGAAATAAATAAAGGGCTAAGTGTCAAAATGAACATTTTTCAGGAGGTCAAAAACTTTGATTTATTGCATATTATGAATACATGGAAAATAAAGGTGTCATTTCATTAACAAACTATATTTATATAATGTCTATATTATAATATTCTAAGTTAAACTTGTATGTCCATATAATTTAATTGAAAAAAGGAAAAAGTGAAACGACATAAGTAACGAAGCTTTTAAGCTAATGTTGTCTAACTCTAGAAACAAAACTAAATACACTTCAAATATATTAAAACAAAAATAATAAATTACAATAATTTCAATCCTCATAATATTTCAGATTGTTAACGATTACTCTTTCTGAAATAATGTTTCATAAAATAGCCAGTTTTCTGCCTCTCGGAAATGTAACATGTAACTCAAATCCTTTTCTTTTTCTTTGGAAGCTTTACTGTTGCATTTCAGTTGGGGAAACTTTGTCTTCAAATTATGTTCAGGAAGACCATTCTTTTTCATCGTCCAAATGTCATTCCAAACTCCTACACTACTAAGATCTCACTGGACTCTAACAACTCTAGGATGATTTTTTGTAATTCTAAACCTCTGTGCTTGTGAAATTTATCTATTACTAATGTTCAGAATTAAATCTGCTGCAGCATTGAAATTCCTGAAATCTGTCTCATAGGAAGGTGACTGGAAAGGTTTTCATGTAGTAATTACAATCATTTTAACCAAGTCGACGCGTTCTTTGCATATCTCTCTCACTTTTCTTTTTCCCAAAGTCCCTATCACAACTCGTGTATGAATGTTCTTTTACCACATATTTTGATTAATTTCATTGAATGTACCATTAGCCACAAGTTAGAGCCACACACACACAAAAAAATGTTTTTATTTTGTGCAATTCAATTATCGCTTCACATGTTCAAAATTCTCTTTCAGTAAATTTTAAATATTTATTTAACCTGCTGGTTTGGTGGAGCTCGCCTTGGGACGTGCTTTCCGCTCTTGGGCAGATCCTCACATCTTCTCATCTTTCTCTCCGCTTGCGCACTACCATCTCCATGTTTACGCCTCTTCCTCAGGGCAGATACACTCTTTTCATTAATTTTGTTTACCTCTATACACACGACGCGTATGAATGTCATGAAAGGCCAGCAACTCTCAGCATAATGCCACCACCATGCGTTACAAGCTTAGAATGGCACTTATGTCACTTTTCATTAAACAGCTCCCAGCACATAAATCAGCTGCCATTTATCAGTGAGGTATACTACTACTTGTAATGGCAAAATGAGTTAACTTATTTTATGCGTTATAGACATTAATATTTCTAACATTAACTCAATTTGTCCCTTTTTTCGCTTAGGTCGCTACTTATTTTAATGAAACAAATTTTGTTCTAAAGCAAAAGTGAATAAATCTGAGTACACGAAATACTTAATAAAATTATTGATAAACAATTTTTTTCAGTTTCTATATTTATATCTTGAAAGAAAAATGTTTGAAAGAAAAATAAAAATATAAAATAATTGAATTGATTAATATTTACTGACTCCCTGTTTACCTGAACAGATTAATACGTACCTGGAGAATGCCTTAATGCAAGTTTTCAGTCTATGAGATTTACCGAATTGGAAAGAATAAATGTAAACCACGAGACAAATAACCCTTATTCATTACTTCAGTTGCATCTATTATCATATGTAAAATAAAATAAATCAATTGGCACTAAAAAATCCTAAATTATTTGCGCACTATTCATGCGTTATTAGACCTGTGGTTATAATCGACATTTAGTATTGAGAATTTCTACACTATACAAAATTTGCATGTCAATAAGTGAATTGTGCGATCGTTAACAATTAAAGTAAAACATAATTTTAATGAGACACGTAGAATATAAACGTGGTATTACGAGGTTTATTTGATTGGTAAGTGATTCAGGGTGGGTCAACTGCTAAAGTCGTGAGACCCTTGTGTGTTGTACATTTTTTTTCGCGGGGGCCGATCTTCCCTCAGTGATTGGCGAGATCAGGTGTCAATCTAAGCCGTAATGCGGAATTTCCCTCAACCAGGTACCTCGCAAGAGTGTGACACCCCGATCGGGGCAAGATCTAAGCTCCCGTCTGGTTTTCCGACTAGTGTGATAGAGTAGTGCACGTGAGTATTACTATCTGCAAATAATAGGTGCGGATAGGACAAAGCAGAGAAAGGAAGTATCGTTCGCGGTCCGTGGCCTGTTTGTTACGGTATTTCTCGGGTATTCCCGAGGTGTTGAGCGGAAAAATAACGAAAAAATACCATTCAGAGCAGCCGGATTCAGCTAGAACTCTTCTCCAGAGAATTAAAAGGAACGCGGAGGCATTCCTTTACTTATATTTCTAAATTGGAATCTTCTTACACGAGATACGTCCTTATTTTTTATTCCTAATAATCTTAATCGTAAAATTAATTTCGTTTTATAGAAGTGACTCACCTCATCCACAAGATTCTTAGGATTTGAGAAGCCATATCCAAGGCACAACATGTTACACGAAGCACGAACCATTGCCATGATGTACAAATGAGATATCGCAATGTCTGTGTGCATGATGTCCTCAATCCAAGTGTCTTCAGTTGTCAGATAGGCAAAAGCAATTGTCATATGCAAACATGTAGCTACATGAAGGAACAAAAATATTTTCACTACGTGCCAAATGAGCTGAAACAATTAATGTACTAAATTGTATTCTCTGGGTAGAAAAATCGCAATTTTTTGTATTTTAATCTTGATAAGTGACACATCGCGTTGCTTACTTCGGCACTTGTTTCTGATATTCCTACTAGTTCACAGCCACGCATGAGATAGCTTTCTAAGGTCATCAAGCGAAACACTTTCACGTAACGGAGAGAAACGCTTATATCGCAAGGAGAGCACTTGATTTGCATTGCGCATGCCAGATGGTCCAATGGAAACGAAGATATGAGGTCTATGAAAAAGTATGTTCTCAAGTACTTCATCAATATTTTCCAGGGAATCAGAACCACTCCTTGATTAGACGCATTTAGGACATATCCAGTAGAGCAATTTATAAATATGTCCACTAAGCATATAATGCACTGAGACACATCGCAGGCCGTCCATATGTAATAAGATCTTCTCGCAGGTTGAATGCTAATGAAGGCATTATAAAAAGGAATCAGAAACATAGCAAACATGTACACAAAAATCATTATGTTTTCCCAATTTTGGCGGAAGTTACTGTACGGGTGAATAATACACTTATGTGTTTTCAAATGACGAATACGTTCAAATTCGATTGACGCAGAGCTCTTGAAAATGCGGCGCGCTCGAGGATTAGTCATTGAAATTGTGCAGTATCGTTGGAAAGAAATACACATCCTAGACCATATATTCTGTCCAGTAAAAAAC
The DNA here is from genome assembly GCA_038098605.1 of Gryllus longicercus. Lineage (NCBI taxonomy): Eukaryota > Metazoa > Arthropoda > Insecta > Orthoptera > Gryllidae > Gryllus > Gryllus longicercus. The sequence continues at coordinate 4,613,117 of JAZDUA010000004.1, forward strand.
TCCTCAATAGGATCATCGTCTGGCGGGAGATCGCATTTATGCTCGGCAATCATCTTTTTCCACTTCATGTTCGATCTATGTAACAAATATCTGTCGAGCTCAATTTATTTCATCAATAAACACGTACTATATTTACGTATAACATAAGCTTCTGAATAACAATGAGCGAGCCAAATACGTATATTTAGGAGGCTCTGATGAATTGTTTTTTTCCTCTCATACTACCATTAGTTCTACACAACATCGTCATCATATTGCGATTTTTTCTGTCAACTCTTCCTTATTATTCCCCTGCCTTGCATTTATCAATTGTATCATTTCTTTCACAAAACACACACATCATCAATATTATTGGGGAAAAGAAATAAAAATGTCATTTGATTCCATATAAGCTTTTAGAATCCTAACATGTGAAAGCGTTACATAACCGTCCTTCTTCAATATATTCTGTTCTCTCTTTACTTCGAATAAACAACTCCTGAGATGTAGCGTTTTCTAGCAACGGGCTCATGGCGAACAGTACATGGATATGTTGCCTTTTTCATAATAACCGATTATGTTGTTTTCAAATAAGTGTTTATGATTACACAACGGAAGCACTAAATTAAATGTTTTAATTGCCTAAAAAGGCACTTAACAATTAAAAATAGGCAGAAAAGGGAAATAAGAACTCAAAATTGAATAGAAAAAAGTACTAATATATTCAATTTTAGCGTTTTTACTCGATTGAATTCTTAGTTCCTTGAGACACGTTTTCGTACATTGCGAGGTGCGCAAGTCAGACAATGAGAACCGTCGGCAGCATTAAGAAACATTTCCTGTGCGATAGAAGATATATGGTCCAATGACTGAACTAGCTTCGCTAATTTCGTTGTAAAAATATTAGTCAATCTTTAATCACATTGAATCGTTACAAAACAAGAAAGTGAATTTAATTACTTGAATTAATCAACCGTTCCTTACAATTTACCTTTATAAAATAAAATTTGGTGCCGTTAGATACCACTGTTGGAAGACCGGGTTGCCAACCACCAGAGACGAAAACGTTTTGATTACGCGTCTGAATGCCCACATGCGCACATAATGCGCACATAAGAGCGAGGAAAGCAAATATTTGAACTCCAAAGGTATATAAGCCAAGAAAGAACCATGAAAACTCGTCTGCAAAGTCTTTAGTCTACAGAAGAAAATGTAGGTTTGTTATCGGAGAACAATTTTTGAGATTAGTTAAACTGAATTTTATTTATTTTTAATGCAGAGTAGGAGATACAATACTATAAGAAAAAAGAATTAAAATATAAATATGCCTTGTGACGCACCTGTTTGTCGGTACTTTCCACTGCAAATCTAAAGGTTATAAAGGACGGGTGTCTTGCTCGTGAATGGGTCTTCTGAGGGACTCGATAATACATTGGTAAAGCAAAGTAGTAAATCAGTATAAACACAAATACAATTTATTCATGAATCAACGTCTAATACACCTGACGACATACATCAAATCTCGATGTCTTGGTACCAAGATTCTAGTTACCATACAATATTATCATACCTGGGGCCCCAGTAATAATTCGACTGTTGTGGCTGCTCGCCCACGGCGACGGCGACCGTTGACCTTCACCGCGGCTCGGCGTCCCCGGGCGGTTGATGCCGCAGACACGTGCCTCGCTGGTCTGCAGAGGCGGCGACGAGAATTCCTCGGCCGCAACCTCGGATGTTTCCGCATTCGCTCCCCCACGCGCAATCACAGCATCTCGTAGATGTCCATTGCGTTCATACCATGCACTCGAATTATATTACTGCGCCCCTCCTCGGTTCTGTTCGGCTTCCCTCTCGCAACCGCTATGCGCGTGATCGCACTTCGTACCATTACACTAGGCACTGTTCTATAAATTACCGGCTTCTAATCAGCGATTATACAAATCTAACACTGTTGAACGTCTCTCGTCACTGGTAGTGTTTTACTATGCTTGCAGCCGTCCGTCTTTCCTCCGCCAGTCACTCTCCGCAACTGTCCCCAACCGTCGCCCCTCGGCGTCTCCTCGCAACTGTCCAACCGTCGCCGCTCGGCTTGTAACGGCCGGAATCCCCCCCTCTCTCGCTAGGCCACGGCGGCGGCGACCGTTCACTCTTCCCCCACCGTGCGTCCTCGCACCTGCCGCTATGCCGCGCCGTTCAAAATGAGTTGTAATTATACTCCTGTACACTTTATCTTTAATTGCGTATGGAAACGCTTCCGCGTTTCAGCCTAAAAACATTTACATCACATTAGGCAAAATAAATATTTGTCAAAATGCTTCATTTTTCGTAACACATTCGCTTCTGTCGAAATAGTTTCAATATTATTAGAATAAAATATTTTCGTAAATAGTCCATATTTCATGACAATTCAAAGACCACTGCATAAGAAACTTTTTCATTCCCAAGAAGGCCCATTTGCAGACGTTATTTGTACTAACGTAATTTGCGTTTGGTGACACAATCAAAGTTTATGCTTAATATTTGAATTCAGAATACAAAGTAACATCGACAATATTTGGGTCTTCTATTTGCTATGTGGCATTATTAACACCAGAGATTTAAAAATTATAATTTCCAATTACTTGTTGTGAAGAGCTTATTAAGCTGACACCAATACCGCTTCTGTTTCAAGTAGCCTAAGTTCGAAATAGCACAGAAGTGTTTTGTTTGGAAGAATAATTTTTTGTCTTGACAATTTTAACTTATATGAAAGGTTTTTAAAAATAAAATGTTCGGCCTAAAACACTACATTACATTTCTTCTTTCATTAACACCACATCACTAAGTTATTTGATAAGCAAAAAGTTAAGTAATTTTAACGTGCCAATATACAATATTTTTACACAACCGTTGAAGTTATTCTCCAAACTCTGGCAAAGAGATACGACTTCGTTCTCTTGTATCTCTACCATCTCTGACGTAGAGATAGCAACAGTTACACGTTCAAATCTGAGCAAGTATTTAGCATACAATCTTATTAATATGGTAATAATCACTGTCCAAATAGTAAGAAAAAAGGTAGGTGATTCTGTAGTTCTGGAAAATAAAAAGTATCAAATGACATTCATAATTGATGCTGCGTCTCCACAGATAATCACGTTCTGCAAACAGTTGCCGAGAAAAGGTACGAAATACTGGCTGCTGAACTCAAAAACATGTGGGAAGTTTGTGTCAATCGAGCCGTGTACCAAAAATGGCAAATTTTCACATGTCAGTTATACATAATTAGATGGATAGTTGTCAGTTTACTCTTCATTTATGTTGTATTTTATAATTAAGTACGGCTTAATGCACCTTCTTTCAAACGGACTGAGACATGAAAGTTGATTGGTCAATGTAACTTTGACATATAATTGCATGCAGACGTTTGCATCAGTCACATTCAAGAAGCCACGTCGTCTTAAAATCCAGATGCACGTAACTACACTACGAGGGGCCTCCATCAAATACTGCCTTTGACTCCCCACGACCTAATTGGCATCCAACGGACGTCCCCGCGCGGCCTCACCCAGTGCGAGTCCTCGCCACCCTCATTCAAGCATCTTCGTTTGAACCAGTCCCCACCTCTCGTCTTCTACGTCGTCTGGTCGGTGTCTTTTGACTGAGCGCACGTCACCTTTGCTGCCACCGCACCGTCGGAACTGCCGTCACGACCGATGGACCAGCTGCTGCCGCCGCCCTCGCCACTCACACTCCTGCCGTTTACGTCCACTACCGCCCCTACCGGGAGAGATGGCTCAGGGCGTCAACTGATGCCACTGTAGTGCCTCTGACCGGGAGGTCTTGGGAGTGGATTTCCGACAGTAGCAGGATTTTTGGCCACCAGATAGCTAGGTCGAGTTCTGGCGCTGACACAAACCGTGCGCGATATTTCCTTCTTCTTCCTTATCCTATCCTCACCCCTACACACACACTCCTAAACTCTATACTGCCAGGAGACCGGTCGGAAGCTTAGAGCATATCCCTGCTGGGACGGTGCCTCGATAGGTGGAGGAAAATTCTCGCAAGCCGACGTAGGTTGGCGTCAGATTTCACCATCCAGCGAGGGAAAGATTCCCGACTCTTCCCGCAACAAAAAAGGGTACTACATTTATGGGAGCAATGACCTTAGTTAATCACTACTCAATTAATTAATTTACAGCTTCCTCTGTCACTACCGTCACATCTACCGACGCCGGCGTCCCTGACTCCGTAAGTTTCCTCCAGGGCCTTTCCACAGTTATCGTCGCTATCCCTGCAACAAGTATTGTGATCGGTCTCTGCGTCATCCGGCCTCCACATCTCTTGCTACTGTTGCCACAGCTGCAGAGTCCGTCGCCGGCCTCAAGGTCTCCGTCGCCGCCACTGTCACCGCTTCCTACACCGCCTCCGACAGCACCTCTGTCAGTATCGTTACGTCTGTCATCGTCTCCACCTGTCGCCGTCGCTATATGACACCACCACTGCCGTCACAACCGTCCCCATCGTCATCGCGGTATGCACTGTCCCTGACACCGTCGCCGTCGTAATCGACATCGTCATCTGAACCGTCATCACCGCCCCCCGGAAGAGCCATCTACATCGTCACAGCCATCACTATCGTCATCTCTCCATCGTTATGGCCGTAGTCACCACTTCCACCAGCGCCGCCATCCCCTCCACCGGCGCTGCCGCCTCATTCATTATGAAAGAGTGCCTCCATGCCACGTGCGCCTTGCCACACGTGGCCAGCGCGACGGCAGCGGAGACTTATCAATAACCCAAGGGGCGGCGGCAAATTAAAACGGCGCGACACCGATTTGCTCCGGCGCGGAGCGCCCCCGGCGCGGCGCCAGGCAATTCCGACGTCGCCGGCGACGCCACTGAATGGACGATGTATTCATCAAGGGACAATTGGGGCGCTCCTTCTCGAGTAGACATGCCTTGCGCCTTCGGGTGGGGATGCTCGTGTATGTGTGTGTGTGCGTGTGTGAGTGAGCGCAGGTAGAAAAAGGGTCTCTCCTCTGTTGTGGATACGAACTTCCACAGAATGACAGTGAAGGGGAAAAAAGGAAAGGAAAGGAAAAATATGGAGATGGAGAGGGTACGAGGAAGGGGACATTATTATTGTTTGGATTATCACCCACCCTTCCCGGGGGGGGGGGCTACGGCCTCTAGCCTTTCGTCTTGCGCCCCCTCTTTAATCAAGGCAGGCGGGAATTCGCTCCCGCAGAGCGGGTGCTCGTACCTGCCCTCCGTCTTTGTCAAAAGACCCCCCCTCCTTCCCCTCCTTTTCGGCTGCACCACCTTTTGTACTATATATACGCTTTTAGCTTTGGCCTTCCGGGGGGAAAATAATGAATTTCTCTCATGTTAATATTATTCCCCGCGCTGTGACTAATGCGGAGGAGCCACGCGACAGGGGCGGTCGGGTCGAAGGGGAGGTCGTCGTTCGATACGGAGATAATTCTTCCCGCCCCGCCGCCTACCCCCGCCGCCGCCCGCCTCGCCCCCCCCCCCCCCCGCCACGCGCGGCGCGCGCACTTCCACAAACCCCTCCGTCCGTCTTGCCACAGTCGCCACCACATGCTGCGTCACAAGGGCTCCAAATAGTCTCTTTAAAATGCCATTTCGCCACTAGAGAGAGCTAGGTCGAGTTCCCTAGCTACATGGAAGAGGATTTTAGCAGCCGGCTGCTCAGATTGGTATTTTTCCATGGTTTCCTCTATCATTACCACTCGAATGTAGTACCTTACCAAACGGGTAAACCGCGCGCGATCTTTCCTTCTCCTGCTTTGTCCTACCCCCCTTACTTACACACATATGCAGTAAACTAAAACACATGCCGGAAGACCAGACGGGAGCATAGAGCTTTTTTCCGGCTGGGGTGGTGTCCCGCTGATAGGAGATATCTAGTTAGGGAAAACCTCACTAACCGACGGTAGTTCGGCGCCGGATTTCGCCATCCAGCGGGGAAGATCTCCGTCCCCTAACGAGTAAAAAACATGCTCGATAAGTGTGGGACTAATAATCATAGCAGTTGACGCTCCCGGAATCACTAGTATTGAATTAAACAATACTTAAAATGCCACGTCAAGTCACGTCATAGGCTAATTAAGAAGCTATGTCATTGACTACGGCACCATCTACCTCACTAGCCATACCATAAGCCACACATTAGGTCACTCACAAGCAACTCACAAGTCACATCAAAAGCCTTGTCACAATTCACCTCCACGGTGACAACTGCAACTTCGCGAAGCAGCCACTAGTCACTCTACAAGCCCCGCCACAATCGCCGCCACAATCCACGCCACACGCCGCGCCACAATCACGCCCCAAGCCACGCCATAAGCCACGCCACAAGCTGCGCTGTAAGCGACGCTATAGACTATACTAAAAGCAAGGCCATTAGACACGCCACAAACCACGCCAAAAGCCAGAGACGACATAAGCCACATTACAAGCCACGCCACAATCCATGCAATAAGGCACGCCACTACTACGTCACAAGACACGTTATAAGCCACGACATAAACTACGCCATAAATCACGCAACAAACAACGCCGTAAGTCTAGTCACAAACGTCAAACGCCAATTCATTATCCACTCCATGACCATTGCTACAAACCACATCACAAAGCGTATCACAACGCACGTTACAAGCAACGCCACGAGACACTGCAACAGCGTTGCAACATGTCACATCACAAGTCCGACCGTAAACCGTGTTAGAATCCCAGCAACAAGCGACACTATAACCCAAGCCACTCCCGCACCAAAGCCACAAGCCTTTGATCTATTAAAAGCCCTGCCACAAATCCTGACATTACTTCTTGCCCAAACCCGGGCACTTGCCGCGCCTTTGCGGCTGTCAATCGCCGCCCTCGCGTTGTGTGTCGAGGTGGCGTCGCCGGCAGTGGGACAAAGTGCACCTGGCGATGCGTCGATAGCTCAACGCGGAAATAGGGAAGGAGGAGCCCCGTGCCTCGTGCCCGCTGCACGTGGCCGACGGGCCCCAAACACGTGTCGCCTGCCATGCTTCCGGCGATTGCGCACTCGCTTGAAAAATGAATGTACCGTTATTTCCTCCATGATCGATACTTCGATGGTATCTCACATCATTGTATCAACGAAATCGTTCTGAAAGGACGAGAAAGTACCTTTGGCAGAAAACGAAAGGAACGTGGAAATGTCGAAAATTGTAATATTTGTGCTGCTTATCGAAGGCCGGCGAGAAAAATGAATGTCATTCTACGTTTTCCAAGTATGAATGTCAATGCGCGAAAATAGTTCTTCTGTAACGATATTGCCGTTTTGTGAGAGTAGACGAAATGATTTTCTGGAAAAGTAAGAGTATTATTTTAACTCATCATCAGAACATAGTTATTCTTGAATAACATGTTTAGAAACTCTTCATTGTTGTCTATATTGGTGTTTTATGTATTTGTAGAATAAAAGTTTATATTTGTACTTATAATGACATAATTAGACGATATTAATAAGTTTCGAGTGAACAAGACTTCAAAATTAACAAATTTGTAGCTTACAAAAGAATGTTTAGAGTTTATTTTTAAGTTTCTTCTTATATTCTTTCATATTTGATGTTAATGTGATTGTTCACACCCTTGAAAGCCAAATTTGTATCGAACAAGGATCAATACCTATTTTTGTAAAGCTTACAAAAGAAGTTTGTAAGCTATAAAATTTGTAAGGAAGACCACTTTTCCTTGATGCAGGTGCAAAATATAAAAAGAATGATACATAAAACATAATACACGAAAATTATATAAAACTGTCACTTCGTAATATCATCATTTCGCACATACGCAAATGTTCTGTATTTAATGTGCATAAGAGTTCAATAGTTTCGATTAATATTTATTCCTATTTATTTGTTGCTTTTTTCAACAATCAATGATAAATAAAATATAAACCGTTTGACATGTGTTAACAATCAAATGTTTGTAAGTCTATAGATATATTATGCATTCTTATTCACAATTTGCTGTATGTTGCTAGCAAAAGTAGTTATCTAATATTCATAGTCGCCTCAAAACCAAAACTGTGTCAATAGGTACTGTTATTACTCATGCAAGCAACAATAAATTGGGAAACACATCAAAGATCTCTATGCAAGCTGTGGTTTTATGGAATTTGGCAGTCAGCTTGTGTTACACGCAAGAGAAGGATGGAAACATTTGGGTCATATCGTGACTTTTTAATTTCAACGATATTTTCCCAGATCACCAGGCGAGATTAGGCAGAAACAAGAACCGCACGAGCTTACGGACGCATATAAATGTAAAACAAGTAAATATTTTGGCGTCATTGGCTTTCACTCGCATTCGAATCTTTTTTCCGGCACTGCAACTCAATAAAAGTGCTGTTTCACAGAACGTTCGCGTGCCCCCCTCCCCCTTCCCCCGCCCCTCCCCCCTCCCAACTCTGCTACAGTCCTCTTCCTCGCCCACCAGCGACAGAGCGTGGTCTCAAGCACACAGCGCCGTAGCGGGAGCAATTTTTCACACGCGGCGATACAAAAACGATACCACTTGAGCCCAACCGCAAGCTCTTCCCGGGGAAGTCGCAATGGGCATTATGCCCGTGACGAGGGTGCAAGTTGCGCAACCCGCACAAGAGGTCCGCCGCACCCGCCGCGCGCGCGCCCATTGTTCAACGCAGTGCAGCCAACCTCCTGCTAACGCGCGCCGCCACGCCACCGCCGCCGCCGCCGCAGACAGGTATTGTTGCGTTGGCATGAATAGCTGCTGGCGAAGGCGGGGAGGGGTGGTTCCCCCATGCTCGCAGAGTGCAGATATATCTGCTGCAGCTCCCAACGTTTGAGCAGCGTGCGACGGGGTGGGCGGGAGGAAGAGGATAAGCGGGGAAGGAGGAGGGGAAAGGGGGGTTAAGAGGGGGTAGGGGCAGAGGAGGGTGGGCATTGTCGCAAGAGATACCTGTAAGCTCCGGAGGAAGGAAGCGCGATGCACTGTGTATCGGGGCAAGGCGCCGATTAGGGAGGAGGGGCTGGTGCGGCAGACACGTAGAACGTAGCAAAGATAATTTAGAGTTGCGTATGAATTCTATTGAAGTGGAAGTATCGTCATTAGAAATTTATACATTCCAAACAAAGGAAACTTACGAGTACATGAGTCTATGAGTCAGTCTTTAAATTGTCAAGGCATTATTTACATGATATGTACAAGCGATATTCAGTATTCACAAATACACTAGTATATCAAACGCGATAAAACACCACAAAACGGAGAAGTGGACAGATATAGTAAAACAAAATGAATTAAATAGTACATTCATAGAGATGAAGGAGACCAAGAAAGGTTGGAAAAGCAGCGAGGCAATAGGGGAGACGCAGGGAGAATGTGATTGCCTAGTGCCTCTGAACACGCACAACGACCAAACACGCTGAGAACACAATAAGTGCCAGAAGTACCAGGTAAGAAAAATGGGAGGGGCCAAGTTTGTATAGGAATCAAGGAATAAGAGGATGTCAAGGAACAAAAGACATGCATCATTGCGATTGATTACAGAAAGAAGGGAAAGGAAGAAAGCCTGTCTAAGCTGAAGAAAAGTCTATTCAAGGGAAGGGAGAACTTGAAGTAAGAGAAAACCTTAAAAAGAAAGGGAACTAGAGAACAAGAGGTCCAAAGTGTCCAGAAGCGCACTTGGAGCATATTGTAAAAGAAAAATATAATAAATAGATTAAAAATAAGGGGAAAGTTAAATAATATAATAATGGATGAAGGGGCTGTATAAAGTCGTGATAAATATCTACATGAGCAAGGACTAAAGGAGTGACCTAAACGGATGTTTAGTGTACGCAGGAAAGAGAAATGACGCTTGCATTGTGTTCAATTTACAAAATAGTAGCAAAGATAACCACCAAATAAAATGAAACGGGACACTAGAATGACGCATTAGGAGACACCTCGCAATACTTATATTGTTTAAAAGAAATAAAATATTCCCCATTGTTTACACACAACGACGCCCCCATTTACAGGCACCCGCGCCGTCATGAGGTAGCAAGCGCGAGAAAGAGGAGGAAGGAGAATGGGGTGGTGGAGGGGAAGGGGAAAGAGGAGAACGAGGAGGGGGTGGAGGGGAGGGAGGAAGCGCGGTGCGGTCGAAGGAGGGTGCAGGTGGCTGTAATTAATGGCATTAGCTACAAGAGGCGACGCCCACGTAGGCTTCCGCAGCCTAGGCGTGGGAGCGCGTAAATTCGTTGCAATGACGTACTGCCATCGATGTGGCGGGCTTGGCTGAGCTCGGCTGACTGCGCTCAGATCCGGCTGGACGGCACACCACCGACGCAGCTGCCGCTGTCATTGTCACATCCACGACCACCACCCCACCCGCTCTGGAGGAGGATTCTAGTGATCAGTTGCTCTGATAGGTAGTTTTCCGGGGTTTCTCCGATCAACACCAGGCAAATGATGGAGTAGTTCCCCAACAAATGGGACCGAACCGCAAACAATCTTTTCTTCCTCTTCTTTATCCAATACTCAGCTTTACTTTCACGCACCAACACATACATGGACTACACTATCACAAATGTCGAGTCACGTTCTTATAACTTACCCGGCTAAGACGATAGTTACCTGCTGGAGTTACCTGGCCAGGGTAAATCCCGCAAGCCAACGTATAGTCGGCGCCTGATCTCCCCGTCTTGCGAGGAAGTACACCGGTACCTCCAGCGATAAAAGCATACACTAAATTTACGGGAATAATGACCTTAGAAGTTAACGAGCCCGGAAACTTCAGTCAATCAATCAAACCTCCTCGCATCTACAAAGTACCAACGCCGATTCCAGCACATTCTGCAAATCACGTTGGGCACACCGTCAGCTCCTCCGTTACTTCATCCACACCCTTCATTGTATTACATCTACTGCCGCTGTTTATATGCTACAATTGTTACTAATGCTGTTACATGCATCTCCCACTTCAGGAGCAGTTCTTGTTTCTGTAAGTGTCAACGAAGCGTCATCATCGTCTTCAGATTGTCACAAATATCGCGTTCGTCACCATCATTGTTCTCTCTCACCTACTTTGAACATTTTCATCAATACCGTAACTATCACCCACACTGCCACATGAACAACACTGTTTCTATATCAACTCCAACACTACCATCAACACAGGTACTACTTTGCACATTATCACCGACACCGCAACATTCACCATCACTGTCACAACCACCATTATGACTACCACTAACACCGTTACTACAACGAACACCGCCACTAACATCGACTCCACCACTATAATCGTCTATTATCAACAACTATTCTTGTCATCACAGCTCTTATCACCAACACCGTCACTATCACCCAACACCGCCACTACCACCAACCATGTCATTAACATTACTACTTTGAATACTATCACCGACGCCGTAACTGTCAGCAACACTGACACTACCACCATTATCACCACTACTAACACCGTCACTACAACTAACACCACCACTAACACCAACTCCACCCCTATCATCAACGTCTATTATCAACAACTATTCTTGTTATCACAGCTCTTATCACCAACACCGTCACTATCACTCAACACCGCCGACACCTCCAACACTGTCACTAGCATTACTACTTTGAACACTATCACCAACCCTGCAACTGTCACCAACGCTGTCACTGCCTCCATTATCACTACCACTAACACCATTACTACAACCAACACCGCCACTAACATCACCTCCAGCACTATCATCAACGTCTTATGTCAATAACTACTCTTGTCATCACAGATATAATCACCAACACCGTCATTATCACCCAACTATGCCAACGCCACTATCACCCAACGCCACTACCACCAACAATGACATTAACATTACTACTATGAACACTATCACCGACCCCACAACTGTCACCACCACTGTCCCAACCACCATTATCACTACCACTAACACCGTCACTACAACCAGCCCCGCCACTAACATCAACTCCACCCAACTCCACCACTACCATCGACTATTATCAACAACTACTCACGGCATCACAGCTATCACCAACACCGTCACTATCACCCAACACCCCACAGTCACCAGCACCATCATCTCAACCCCTAACACCGCACCATCCCCAATGCATCCTCTATCACCAACATTCCCGCCGTCCCTGTCCGAGCGTCCACCCCGTCCGCTCCACCGGGCCCGCGCCGGCACGCGCGTCCGTTCCCGCGTCCGCGCCCGTGGCTGCGTGTGTGGCGGCGTGTGCATTGTGTGGCGGGACGCGCCGCGGCGGCGGCGGCGGCTGCGCGGCGCAGCGTAATTCCGTTCCGGGTTTCATTAACGCGGTTAAAGCCATCTGATTTGCGTCCGTCCGCACGTGCTGCCGCGTCAGCTAAGTACTTTACGGCCGCGGGACGTCGTTACGCACCACCTAGGCGATGCTACTTTATGACGGGGACATTATGTAATGGGGCGCGGTCGAGCGGGCGAAATCACCTCGTCGAACAAGACCGAGAGTGAGCTGAACCCGACGTAGATTTACTCCAACGCGACGCAGTTAAACTTTTTAACTCCCTTTTAACTCTCGTTTACCTCTACAATTGCAGGTCGTTTTCTGTAATGTGTACATCATGGACCGTTTATTCAGAATCAACGATACGAATTACGAAATATAGCTAAAACTAATATTAATTAACTGTTCGATGCAGAAATACACTTATTTAATTTTATACTCGTTCACTACACAACTAAAGTTATATAAATATAACTCGCGTACGGTTTATTTTAAATTGAACACCTGTCTCCAGTTAATGTTTTTGCCCCCTAAATACACATTACTAAGCATGGAAAACCATCTGATAAATAGTAGTCCATATGAAGTGTGCTGATGAAGCTCTTTTTTAGAGGAAGGTAACGAGGTGAGTCTCCTTTTCCGTTTCCATCCATTTGCATCGAGAAATGAATTAAGACTGGACATATATTTAAGGGTAATATTTTGATCCGATATCTCATTGTCATCTATATTAAGGTAGCAGAATGAAAAACACCAGCACTGAAGCGATGATCAAGAGATAGGATAATCGATTCCTGAGTAATTCACTTCTGAAAGCAGAGATATATAGAAAGAAACGAATTTCATTTGGGCCAAGCGGATTTGTGTTCTTTTCTTGACAGGTCAATGAAGCCATTCTTTTTGCCCTGAATACGTACTGTCTAAAGGTCAAAGAACTCTCGCTGTAAAAAAGTGTTACACGTAAAAGAATTTGGACGGTTGCAATTTTGTCGAACGTCATATATTTTCGCAATGCCTCTTGTAGCCGCAATTGCTCTATGGGAGTTCAGCATGCAATGGAGAGTTAGTATTCAACACTTCCTGATCGATAAATCCCTATGTTTATTGTACACGTCACACCAAGGCTGTAAATATTTTAAAAGGCTCCGTAAAGTTGATATACAAATGAGTTGAATTATAATATAAAAACAATAATTATTGATAAAAAGAATAGAAATTATTTTCATTGTAAGGTGACAAAACATTATATAAAAGGTTTCAAAAAGCGTAAAAAATATTTATTTGGATTGTTTAATTTTCATTCAGAGCTTGGTTGACAATACTAATATTTTCTTCATGTTTCCCTGGATTGGTTACCGTCGAGGAAACCAAGATAACAGAAACCGGCGCCGAAGCCTGTCCGATAGGAATAAAACGCAATGACATTATGACAAAATGACTACCTTCAAGGAGAATTACTCAGGTGTTCAATGTCGAAACACATTCAGTGTCAAAGGAGGATATTAGGAATTGGCAAGACATGGATCTCCAATACACATTTCAAAAAAGAACAATAAGAAATAGACACGTATATATACTGAGCTTAATTGAATGAGAATGAATTGATTAAATACAATGTTTTATTTCTTGTACCTCTCAGTTAAGAGTTCAATCATATTTAGACATCTTAACATCATTTTATTGCTCCCCATTTCTGTTCCTTTACTTACACTCTAATATACTTACCATTTCTAAGATTTTAGAAAGTAAGTAATTTAAGAATTCCCTTGATTTTATAAAATGTTACGTTTTTAATTCGCATTAATACTGCAACTCTGTGACTACTACTACTACTTGCCTTTAAAAGCAGTATCCAAAAACGAAAACTACGATAAAATTACTAGTTCGGTAACTATGAAAATATAAAATGCACAGTACAGTGCTACTTCTAATCAAAAAAATATTTAAATCTCATATAATTTTACCGTGAATAACGTTTACATGATATTTCTTAAAGGTTCTAAACTTCTTAGTCGCGTTACATAAAACAAATGGATGGTTGGGAAGATCTCGACGGGAGTTTCCTTTCTCGTCAATTTCACTTCGCTGTACGCTGCTTCATTACTCTCCCATCATCTCCTGTGATCACTTTCCACCTCATTTCTTACTTCAACATCTTTATGGATGAGTTTTAATTATTCCGCCTTGTCCACATCCCTATACTAATTATACTACAAAAGAACAACTGTGTCTCGAAGTAGATTCTTTAAGCCTGGCAATAAAGATTGCATGACCTGCTCAAAAACACCATTTAGGTTTTAAATCAATTTGTCATAAAGAAGATTAGATAAAGACATTATACAGGAGTAAATAAAACAGGAGTTCTTTCAGAAGATGACATGAGGAGAACGAAATTCCGTGTGGAGAATATCCTATTTTGGAAGTTTGATAACTGGCCAAAAATCCATTCGTATGATGATTGACAATGAAGATTACATGGTCTTAATTCAAGGTTTAAATCAATTTGTCGTAACGTAGATAAGTAATGACAAAATGTTAAAAAGAGAGTATTTTCACAAGCAGTTTATTCGTGAAAAACAAAATTAATTAGATATATCCTTTCTCCAACTTAAAATTCGGAGACAAATCCTTTCGTACGATTGCACGTCAACTTCCCGTCACGGAAATTACAACCCCAACGGCCACCAACAGATTATATTACGCCAGCCCCGCAAAAAAGAAGATAATGAGGTAAAACTGTGAAATAATGTTTCCACACAGACGCCTGCGCATGAATTATACATGCAGATTAGGAGTTACACCTCCACCTCACGATAAACTACATTTAAGTTCAAGCTGGCGATTACACACAGCGGCCGCTTTCGCACGAATAGGTGACCGCGCCGAAAGTCCACGGGCAATCTGGCAAAGGCGCAATCAAAGAAAGCCCTGGAGCGGCGCACACGCTGGAGAACGCACGAGCGATGGCGGTGTGGGTGCGAAATGGAGGAGGCAGGACGGCGATAGAAAAGACGTAGAGAGCGAAAGATGATAGTTTGCGGTTGCCGCATGATGTATAGACATTGGACAGTATTTAAATGACAAATGTAAACGAGGAAATTATATTATTTCGTTACACATTTTTACGGTTCACCTATTGTCTCGTGCATTAAATATATAACATTCAACATCTTAGGTATGTTATAAATAACTGTTGTCTTTATTGATTACACTAACAATAATGCTAATAGGAAAAATCTGCTATCTAGACTTCAAGGCCGCGTGTAGTTCCACGAGTACCAACAAAAACTCTGCAGAGGAGGTAGTACTTCGCTTCCACAGGTCACGTTTACAGGATGGTTCAAAGCTGTCATAGTAACCGCGCAATAAAGCCTCTATTATCCGTAATGTTTCTAATTCTGAAAAAAAGTTATACGAAAATGTCGCGGATAACACCAAAGGGATCCACATTACCTTGCTGAAATGTTGTCGCCGCACAAAATTCCACGCCCAAGATTGAAGATTTGAGGCTTTGGTCGTCAAGCGCATGATAAAGAGAACGGAAATATAATACAATATTTGTAGCACCACTACAACATTAAGTACATCTTCATTTTTATTATAGCAAAATATATTTTACAAAAATACTCTTCTTCTTTTAACTTCTTCCATATTATATTAATTCTATTAATATTGATTATGATCCTGTCAATAGCGATAATTCTAGAAACGATAGCTACCACGTAAATAACATTACATATGAAATAATAAACTAGCAAGATAAAATCAGATTTTACAAAGACGTTTTTGTCGAATGTTACAAAACGTTTTCCACCTTACTCTTTTCTATTATAAAAATCCCAACCGCTTCTTCCAAGCATTGCACATACAAAATTTGAAAGGTGACACACAAAAACACCCTAATGACTATATTCCTTCAGAACTGTGATAAATACTAATCCAAAAATCACGTCTCGCCCGTTCATAAACGTTCTCCTGATCTGATGTGAGGATAAAAATTGTTTTTCAGTCAGCATGGGCTTTCTTTGTATCGATATTTGGTAGGATTAGAACGAAAAAGTAAAACAAGCAACCTATTTAAAATTACTAAATGTTTCACAAAATTTGTTTTAATGAAATAAAAATCAGGATACAATATAATGCACCTTATCGGGAAAATTGACCTATCACATATCTCGTAGTATACTATCATGTGTTTTAGGTAGTTTTCAGATTAATTGTATTCAGATTAATTAATAATTTATTTAATATTTTGAGTAAATATAGTTGCAGAGGTTGTAAATACGTAGATCATTTATGCTTGTGCTGTTTCGGCATAACGCTTCGTCAATCTAATGAAGTTTGTACAGCATGTAACACTTAAGTAATGAGTAAGCATATTTCATTCAACTCCTTTACGATACAAATTTGAAACGCATCTCGGTAATACTATTATTTCAATTCTCTGTGTAGATACAGAACAAAGAAAACATTTACATTCTCTGTGTAGATAGCCGCTGCAACTGGTATCTTAACTGAACGGTCTGGGAGCCCTTGGCAACAGAAGAAATAAATGAGGCTAAAGAGCGAGGGAGTCTGGTATAAAACGTCGAGGATGGTTGCTCCGGAAGACGTATGGGTTTGTTAGTAAGCAAATTAGTGCTTGTAGATGCTCCAGATGTTTGTGGTGTAAGGTGGAATTATACATAATTTTATTTCTCAGCAGAAAATCATCAGAAAAGGGCATGGAAAAACGGGAATGGAAAAACGTAATAAAAGTCGAAAATGTAAAATTAATTGTCGAAAATGTAAAATTAATTCCATCTCACGTATGTAGAAAAAATAAAGTGATAAAATGAAAAATAAATGTAACAGGAAAAAGTAGATGTGGTTCTGTTTCTAGTTAACATTAATAATTTACTTAGTTTTAAAGCTCTTCATTTTTAAGAGCCCGCCACGATTCTAAGAATGTCTTTCGGCAACTGTAGAGAGCAAATACACTAGTGAACATAATTTCAATCTTATTTATAGTCGTAATAGTCGTAACACCTATTTATTCCATACAGTTGTTACCCATTTTGGAGTTACAGAAAGAGCACAGTTCATATTGCACGACTTCTGACACCTGAAAACGTGTCAATGATGTACATGGAAGCAAACAGTACGATTCAGGAGCCTTTAGCGCAAAGATCATTCACTAATTGATTTGATTCCGCGACACGTTCATTCTATCTTGTGTTGAGATAAGGTGTATTCTTTTTTTGTTGCGGACATGATGGTTTGAAGTTCTCAACTATTCTGCTGCGTTAATTTTGCCAACATGAGCAGAAATAATATTGGAAAATCAATGCTTCAATGTAACTATTTCCTACATTTAAACATTCTACTTTTTGTATATTTTAGAGCAAACGTCTTACTTGTGAAGTGATGCCCAAGTTATGCAATGTAACAATGACAACAATGTTCTTGTTTATGGTACTCTTTTATAATTAAGTGAAAACCGAGAAGGTTGACTTCTTGCACGCACAGAAGTGTTAATTATATTTTTCGAAGTTTTTTCATGCAAATTGGTTGAAGACTTTGCCATGTTATTATATCTTTAGAGAACATTCTCTCTTCTCTGACCATTTATGAAGCGCATATGGAACCAAAATTGGAAAAACATCATCAAATTATAATTTTTCAATTCTTACACAATAGATTAAGTATAAGGCACTAAAACCAACAGCATAATTTCTTACTTTTTCGAATAACCCAGCAGAATAATGAAATAAAAAAATATTACGAAATCCCAGAAACACTAGAGATCTCTTGAATAGGCATGACAATCATCAGTAATCCGGAAATAGCAAATATACTATATTTTTCCGCAGACTGATATTTATAATATAGTCTTATTAAAATATTTTTGAATACTATATGCTACACTCAGCCGCATTCACACACCCACACATACACACGCTAATCATACTAATTTGTAAACACCTAATTCAAGAATAATTTTTGATGCGTGGCCCTTGTCATGTGTTCCAACCATATGTCGATGAGGTGACATTAGTTCATGCAAATCTGCTTACAACCTGCATGCAACATACTCATATGTAAAAACAGTCGCCAGTAGAAGGTTTCCTGACGAGGCACGTCGCTTTCTGCACCGTATTTGCCGAACGTCGCTCAAGGACAAATCGCAGGCGGAGCAGAAGCCAGAAGAAAGCGTAGCAGACCGCACGGGGGCGTAAGCGACCTTCGCGGGCGATGGCAGGCGACGGGCGGACGATGGCGGGGTGTTGGACACGCGATTTATTTTCACTCCTTGTCCGCTGCCCTTTGCCGCCTTCGCTCTAAAACCTGCCCCTCTCCCTTCGCCCTCTCTGCTAGCCACGACGGCCCAATGACGACGGTGGCGTGCGGAAAATAAGTCGATCTCTGTGACAAACGCAATTTGCCACGTGGCACAATGCACCGTCGACTTATTTTCGCGAGGTGGACGGCACGCGAGCTTTGCAGCACTCTTCGAGCCTCAGACCGGGAGAGGTGGCTCAGGGCATCACTGCAGTACCTCTGACCGAGATTTCTAGGATCGAGTTCCGTCGGTGACAGGATTTTCGACACTAGCTTGACTGCTAGGTCGGATTCAGTCGCTGTCTGGAGGAGAATTCTAGCGGCCGGCTGCTCTGATTGGTAGTTTCCTGTGGTTTCTCCGATCAATACCAGGCTAATGCTGGGGTTGTACCGTAACAAACGGGCCACGGACTGCGCGCAATCTTTCTTTACTCTTCCTTGATTTATCCTCACTCCTTACTTACACACACATACATTAACATGCACTACACTACCACACATACAGGGGGACCGCTCGGGAGCTTAGAGCTTGTCCCGGCAGGGGCGGTGCCCCATTCGCAGGAGATACCTGGTTGGAGAAAATCCCGCTAGTCGATGGTAGGTCAGAGCCGGATCTCACCATCCGGCAAATGAAGACCACCGCCACTTTCCGAGGAAAAAAGACATGCACTTCAATTACGATGACCTTAGCAGTTGACGCACACGAAATCACTAACAATCAATCACATCTTCTAGCTTCACTCTGACCTCCATTTCCATCTCTCTGTAGTTCGTCTGTGCTATTTTGATCCGTTCGTTCTCCTTCCATCTGTATTTCTGGCTGTTTGCCCCACTTTTGCTACGCCAGTTTTCATTTCGCGAAATATTACCACGCCTGTATTTCGATGTTTTGCAATATTTGCGCAGAACGGGCAAAACATTTGGTCCCACAAATAGTACGTTACTACATATGATCCATACTGATCCCACTTATAGTATGTTTACAATATTTGCATGATTTGTTTCACTGGAGAGGGAGAAGCAATATAGCGAACAAAACAAGAAGCACTTTTCAGAAACATAATGTACTTTACAAGAAGAAACGACATACGAAGGTTTCGTGAAATTCAATTCTTGCATAAAAAATTTAAATAGAAATGAAGTTTAATCACCATGTGATTTCTGCACAATGTAAAATGTATCTGAAAGGATCAAGCTCTCTCAACTTCATCAGAAACCAAATGTAAATGATACAAAAAACTTTAGTTCATAGCTTTTTGTAACGTATCGGTGAATGTTGTTGGCTCTGTAAATGTGTATTAAACATCTCTCAAACTGGGTTATAGAATTTCCAAGAGGCAATAATGCCGTCACTCCTTCGCATGTTCATTGCGCTTTTTATGAGAGAAACTGATTTTGATGGGGCACGAGAGTCGATTGAATGGCCTCGCCGAGAGGAAATGTTCGTTAAAACATATGAGGCATGTCAAAACACATTTTTGTAGTCAGACGACTGCCCTTGTTCGTTCATTTCGGGCATTAGTCCCCGAAAATGGACGGCGTTAAGCGACAAATTATCAGGCGCACACGATCCAACACGAAACCCGGACTCTTTTTGTATTTACATAGTATGTTAACCTAAAAGAGAATTTCGCGTGTTTTTGATTCGAGCCCCGTTGCATGAGAATCACGCAAAATCCCGGTACGAGGCACTTTCTTTGTAATTGCTGCTTGTCAATCCTCATCCACGACAGAGCCCAGAAGGGATCTGCCATTTCAAAGCCGAAACGGGCTACCAAAAGAGCGAGGCCCTTTTTAATTATGGAGGAAGCATTATTCACATGAACAACAGGTCCGAGGGAGGTCTCGCAACACAGCGCGTATCGATCTTTTGTGCAAGGGCGGACGCCGGGTTTCAAAAGGGCTTCCTCTCTCCCTCTCTGCCAGCGATGTCAATATTCGCACTCTTGCTTCCGTAATCACCGCCAGGTTCAATTAGCAAATCGTCTCGGTAAATTTAGTCACAAGCTCAATTATAGAAGGTCATTGATTTTTTTTTCCTTTTTGTAGAGCGTGCTTCCTGTGGTCTTTGTGAAAGAGAGGTGATCCACTTTTTCCTTGAGGTACAGAGGGGAGAGAATGCAGTGAGGTTTGGGAATGTAGAATTAGCAAAGGGTAAACAAAACTTAGAGCGCAGGGCATTAATCAATATAGAACCAAAACGCTTGGTTGACTTAATTGCATTACTTGTTTCCTGACCTTGCCTTTCTACCTCAACACTTCTTGGAGAATTTCAATTCTTATAAAATCACTTGTTGCAGAAAATAATGACTTCTTTTGTGGACACGGTTACGGTTCGATAATGCACATTCACCAAGAATAATAATAATAACCATTTATGACACCCATCCACAACATTCATGATCCAAACTTACAGATCAATAGGATGTTTTGGAATACTCATCACCATCTGTGCATCCTCTAAAGTGCTTTTTAACAGCGTCTATGTAAAATGGGAAACTGTCACTAGAGGACGTGTAATTGTGTCAGAAGACGTGAGGTTTTTACCAGAATATATAATATATTTATATAAGTTGCAAACTTATTAGTATTGTGCTGCCAATAAAAACAAGCGGAAGAGGTCTCTTTAACTTATTATATCTAATATTTGAAATTTTTGGAATTTATAGCTTACTTTAGAGAGACCCATTATCATTTTGCGACTCCTCACACTTTTTATGTTAGGGCGCTTCGGGACATTTTACTCACAGAACTTGTGTTCTATTCAAAATTTCGAAGAAACGCTTGAATTAGATTCAATAGAAAATTAACTTGAGAATACAGTATTACAGAACTAGAGAGATTTCTTACTTAAGTTACCTTCTCACTTTCCCTGAATCTTGAATAAACGAAAAAATATTTTGATTAAAAAGTATTTTAATAACCATTCCAAAGTGGCATCTTGCTATTTTCGTAGGAATTGAAAACAAAAACTACTTTTTATTCACAGGCAAAACTGTAACTACATCACATTACTTTACGTGGGATGAACTTTAAGCTCAACGAAACATAAACTCGTAATACATTGTCGTTTATCAAGAGCTTTCATGAATGTTAGAAGACTCGCAATAGTTGTATATTATTGTTTAAAGAGTGGATAAAAAATAAGTGCTTTTATAGTACTTAAGAGTAATTGGATAACCGACGTGGGTCCATGTCCGTGTGTCTGCTTATCCGTTACCCACGGTTAGACCTCTTTTAGTATGTCTTCTCGTACCTCGATCGTAAAGCGTTATTAAACGTATCTCGTTCCACTGGTAGGGAACTGACCATTTCCACCCGAATCGTATACAACATTCTAAGAAAAAAAAACTCGAAAAAGCGTGTTGGGATGAAGCACATAGAGCACATTGTGAAAGTTTCAAGAAACCTTCGAAGTGATCTAAAGCTCATTCTATTTTCTCGGCAAAACGAATCGATAGGTACTATTTTTAGTCGGGCACTTCTAAAATAATCTGGAAAAATAAAAATATTATTTTAGGAGAGATAGGAGACCCAGTGGTGAATCGCTGTGAATTACAATACTTTATTTCTGTCATAACATTAATCGTTATGACTTTCATCAGATTGAAGGTACCTAGTTTTTTCATGAATCGTAAAATTTGTAATTTGCAATAAGACATATTTTTATGTATTTCTATCTAAGCTTTTACCATGTAACTTTTTGGGCCTGAGGATGGATGACATGCGCATGGCCCGAGGATGGACGCATAGCTGCATAGATGAGATAGAAAATTCTCATAAAAAATACCCACTGAAACCGTCATTCGACATTAGAATATTATTTTGATCTACATAACTTATTATTCTTCGTTAGTCCAAATATGTTCATTTTCATTATTAACAAAGTTATTTATCTTAGGAGATGTTCGGAAGAACAACTTAAACAGGCATTTTAAATGGAAGTTAATAAAGCATTTCTTTTACAATACTGTATCGGAATTAAAGAAATTTCATATTTCAATTACAGATTTACTCCATTATTATTATTATTATTATTATTATTATTATTATTATTATTATAACTACAAAGATGAATATAATTAATTTATCTTGAAAATATGTTTTTTCTGTAGATACGTTGATTTGAAAATAATCAATTCAATATTCAATTAGTTGTGTATAGTAAGCGTTATAAATTCATTATCTAGTGCGTACAAATTGAAATACTCATTTGATTCATTTCAACAATATTCAATTTCTTTTTGTCAGTAATATAGCCAATATTGTACTAAATTAAAAGTCAAATCATTTGGCCTAATAAAATAATACAATTAAAGTATTTAAAACTCTATTTTATGAGTAATATAAACTAATAAAGGAAGAGATATTTGAATTCTGTAGTTTCTCACAATTTCTACATTTTCTCGATACTTCTTTCACTTCATACGTTCTTCATTTGTCTCTTCTCGCGAGAAAGTAATCACGTTCAAACAGTTTGTTACACTTTTCTTCTAATGACAAAAAATATAAAGATAACACAATAGTAAAATATTTTTGTAGACGCACGGCTATGAGTATACGACACCTCTGTTGAATATTCTGAATGTGATAAAATTCCTCGCACTCGGAATATGAGGTAGAATTGTAAACGTCAATCCTGCTTTTAAGCTGTCGTAGGAAATCCGCGATATCGCGCAGACAAATTTGGTTGTAATGGCAATTATAGTGCTACGATGTTAGTCTGACAGACAATTGTCTTGTTTATGGAAATAGTAAATTGAATTAAACTCTTAATTGAGAAACTTATAAGAGAAAAAATATTGATAATCGCTTGTATGTCCTTGGCCTTTAGAGTCGCATTAATCTGACTCTTGCTGAGCAAGTGGTGTTCCCAGGCCTGGGCTCTGTATTTATTATCCACGCCTGGGGGTACAAAATGCATGTGGACAGCATTACGTATTCCCATCACCGACTTCGCCTCAAAGACTCTTCAAAGAACCCACTTCCCAAAAGCACCACGGCAACATACTATGAAATAAACATGATTCGACAATCTCAAAACGAGAAAACAGAAGCCACTGATTAGCAACAAAAGAGAACCAACTTCTTGTAGAGTTAATTCGAAAAATATTTTACCTCCAGTTGACATTTGGTAGACATCCTTAATGTTTTATGTTCAGCAAAATGATAATTAGAGACTGAAGGTTCATGATTTTGTGAGTCCGCGACTTGTTATCAATACATCTCGTTCTCAACTCATTTGGAACCCGAAACTTCGAACCAGCGGATAATCCTTCCTTAGCAATATTGGCTAAAAGAGCCAACCACTTTCTTTACAGACATTTCCATTTACGAATTTTTACTTTCTCCACTCCACTGACGCAGTAAAGAGAAAGTTATGAAATGCTCGAACAAATGGCGAATTTGTGGCAAAAACTCTTACTACAGGGCCCTGGTAAAGGAAAAGTGGATAAATCCAGTTACTAATAAAGAAATATTTTAACGCGTGGTGTAGCCAGAATCCATGTTTGTGGGTCTTTGATATCGAAAACTCGAATGACGACAAAACGTCAACTTGTCTGTCCGTCCGTCTGTGAACAACGCTAGCAGCTAAACAATTCAGCCGATTTTATCTAAAATTTATATTCGCCAATCGATGTTGCTGATGTCGTAGGCCCTTGAATTTGAAATCAATATTTAAATTCTGGGGTGTACTTAACATAAAACAACTGGATTATTTTCAAAATTTTCAAAAAAAGTCTCCATCATTTTTGATTAAATGTTTGTTTTTTTTGTATAGCGTGAAGAACTTTTAAGAGAATTGTGCAGGTTTCATTTTCGTTGATATCTCTGATTTTTTGAAAATTACAAAAAAACAATATTTTTTCGATGTATTCCTACAACTACAATTATAAAAATCGATTCCCCCCCCCCTTAATGAAATATGTTTCTTATAGATAGATTTTGAAATAAGATCATGTTCAAATTTTCAAAAATTTTAGTTCGTTTGGCGTAATTTTGCGTGAGAGTACGGGCGAGAAAGTACGGGCGAGAAAGTACGTGCTCTTTTATCACTACTAGTTTCAACTGAATGAACGAGATCAAGTCACGAGTTGTTTTCATGACGCTCTTTCAGGTCACCCCTGACCTAAGGGATGGGAATCGTGAACGACGAGGATTATTCACACGGAAAGTGACCTTGTTTTATGTAAGTTCGCGGGGCAAGGCGGGAGAGGGCGAGGGACGCTCCAATCAGCGAAAAAGCACTGAAAAATGAAAGGCGCTACTTCCCCGAATGAGGCGCGCGCCGACCGAGGCGACGTATTAGTGCTCAGTGTCTCCCCTAGCGGCGCCCTAGGAAGGTGCGCGAGGCGGCTGGCGACGCGTCGCGGTCAACGCTTGAGGTAGCCGTGAGGAAGCGCCCACCTTTGCCTTTTCGGTTACTCAATTTTTTTCGCCTCTTTGCCTTTCCCGACTGTTTGCCCTTTTCGTCTATTCGAACTTTTTGATTATTCACCCTCTTTGACTACTCGCCCTCTTGGACTACTGGCTCTCTTGGACTACTCGCCCTCTTGGACTACTCGCCCTCTTGGACTTCTCGCTCTCTTTGACTTCTCGCCCTCTTCAACCATTCGCCCTCTTCGACGACTTACCCTCTTACACAACTCGCCCCCAATCATTCGCCCTCATCGACTATTTACCCTTTTTCACCTACCTCTCATTCCGCCTATTTACCGTCCTGACGCTGATTATACGCATAGTGGAAGAAATTACAAAATGTAATAATGTTTACTGGTTCAACAGTTGAGAACCAAATGCTTCGTCAGTCATGTAAATATAAAAGCGAATTCATACGAGCAAAACAGTTACGGTGAATACAAACTCAAGAAAATGATAGATAATTTTCGCCACTTTACAAAACATTTAATATAATATTCGATACTTCCCGAGCTTTTTTCTTGTTTTTCTTTTTTTTAGAGAAACGAGGTTATTACTTATATAGTACTAGCTGAAGTACCCCGTGTTGCTGGGAAATTCATCTAAATAATTTATTAGCCAGGCTCTGTGGCGGAGACTACTTCTATCTATTCTATTGTGTCTCTACCCCGCCACAAAGGTACGCTAGCACTCTCTTTTGATAGGGATAAAAAGAACACTTCCCTAACAAAATTCATCCACCAGCATAACACATAAACCGAACATATTTTTGCTCGCACTGTCTCTCATGCAACTCACTAATACATACTAATCATACTTAAATTACTACAACAAAACATGTGTGCATTCATAAATGTTTACAATATTAGCCACATCCATCATATAATGATCGAATTATTTCGAATCACTTGTACATTTAATGCATTCACGCCTGCAATTAAAATAAACATCCAAGCTAGTTTTATAAATAGAGTGGAGAAAAACTCAGATTCAAATCATATTAGACAATTGACAGTGAAATTAAACAGTTCTCTAAATATGCAGTTATGTGTATTGCTGAACTCAATCGTGGGTACCAGTCGTCAACCTCTGGTGGTGCGCAGCTTAA
Source organism: Gryllus longicercus (assembly GCA_038098605.1). Classification (NCBI taxonomy): domain Eukaryota; kingdom Metazoa; phylum Arthropoda; class Insecta; order Orthoptera; family Gryllidae; genus Gryllus; species Gryllus longicercus. The sequence continues at coordinate 4,639,224 of JAZDUA010000004.1, forward strand.
CTATTACTCATTGATACACCCTTGAATCTGTGATGTACTGCTGGGTGCAAAAAGTCCAAAAAATGAATTATTTTGTAAATATATTAAGGATTATGGTTGTAAATCAAAGCATACAGGATTGCCAACCTGAAAAGAAACCTAGCGCAAACGTTTTATCTATATTGCTGAAGTCCATTCAGATATTACCGCGCTGTAATGCAACGCCCTTGTGTGTTTATGTTAGCGTAGATAGGTACTTGTCCCTGAAAGCATGCCACATGTTTTATTCTATGTTCCTTGTATTGAGGTATTTCAGGCATCACGACGTATTAAATCTAGTTTTTTGTACCTCTGAAATGCGTAAATTGGAATATTTTGCTGATGTTAACAAACGACAAATAGCAGAAAATATAAACTGGTTATTTTGCAAGTAATGATGAAATAGTTATTTATGATGTAAATGGTAAACGTGACATTTTATTTTGTCAATTGGCGCAATTCTACATCCAAAATAAAATCTCATTTACCACATGTGTCACACACTATCTTTAGACAGTTTTACTGACTTTCTTTTATTTTAATTTATGTATTCAAATCACTTAATTGGGTACCATGTTACATTAAGATCAGTTGTAGCTGATCAGATAAAAGTATTTTGTTGACATTGTTGCATTTACAATTTATCTGAACATTTGACCATCGTTTCACTTTTAGTACTATTTCTAAAACTGGAAATTTTAACATGCTGTGCCTACCTTCAAAGTAACCGCTTCTACTATTGGCTGTCTAAGGAATACATATGTGTAATGCGGAAGCAAAGTTGCGAGAAAGATGTTAGAATCGTGGGCACGCCTTGTAAATATGCTATCAATTTGTTGACATTTTTCCTATAGATAATAATTATAAGCGAGTAAAATTATATTTTGATATTATCCAACCTCAATACACGACTCTTCCAAAATTGGTAGTTTCAACACAAAGTTTGCCACAGAGGAAATTTTACGTTTATACTCCAAGGCTTTCCAGAATTGTTATAATACATTATAGCGTTATCTATTTTTCCTTTAAGGATGCCTTCTACATAAGAAACAATAATATCGAAAACAAAATTCGACATCCAAAGAATTTCAGGACCTGGTATATTTCAGTAAGGACCTTATTCAATGAACAAGTGGGCCGTGTACATTTTTTCGACTGATATAGAATTTGCGATTTATTTAAATGCAATAAAATAGTACAATTAATATTTGTCCCCTATATTTCCGTTTACCTTATATTAATCCAAATTCTGCGTTAACTCGTCTCATAGCAAAACCCATAATAGCGTTGAGCAGAGTAAGTGATAGTGTTCAGTGATTTTGTATTCAAATTAATTTACACGAATGCCAACTGTTTGGAATTGAAAAGTTGTAAATTTTCTCTGATAGCGTCTTAGATGTATACTCGATTATTCTACATGTATTCTCTACCAAGACTACAATAACAAAAGTAAAAGTTGATTCAAATAAAGCATTGATTTTTGAATAATTTTCAGTTTGATCAATAATGGGAAGTTAATGAATTTTAATAAATATTTTAATTTATATTACATTATTAATAATTCTGTAGATTCAAAACGGAATTTACGTGTTATTTCCACATGTACTGAATACGCAGTAAACAAAATGAATATTTTTAACTTAAAATAATTTAATTACGAGGAAAAGCTAAATACTACGCAATTTTTGCCACCTCAACATACGTTTGTTAAAATTAGCCATATTCTCCTTGTTTTATCGACGAATTTCTGAAATGAATGAGTTCTCAACGCACCCTTACATTGTTCACAAAGTTTCAGCTTGATTTTTTTACTCTGGATATTTCACAGTAAAATCACGCTTCGAAAATAGCGTTAATAAAACATCTGAAGAAAAAACATTCGCCCCCTCCCCAACTCTCCACGCGGCGAGGTGGTTTCCTAGAAACAAAACAGCGGCAGCGCTGCGCAGCCGGGAGTTGAGGCGGCCTGTGGCAGTTGGGGACACAAGAGCGCGCGAGGGACCCTGCTGAATTACAGGGAGGGCGTGGAGCGGAGGAGGAAGGATTGGGAAAGCAGCGGCGAGTGGCGGACAGTGGTCAGCTGCACGAATCTTAGTATCATAAAACTGTCTGGATGTAACACTCATAGTGATAAACAAATGCTAATATACGAATTTTTATCTCTTTAATGAGCTTTTCATCAAATTAATTACAAGTCAATGTAAAATCGGTATATTAAAAGCAAAACTGGTATATTAATTTTAATTTGTTATATTGCAGTATGTATTTATTCCAAATCTTCAAAGTTCTATGTGGCCAAGAAGAGATTAAATAAAAATGAAACAAAACATAAGAGTGGATATGTAATTGTCATAATAAAAATTACATATTGAGGTATCAACCACAAAGAAAACAACTACAAGTAGTATAAAATGTGGTAAGAACAGAATACTTGTAATAATAAAAATAATATGAATAAATCTGAAACAAATCTAGTTTTCTTTTTTAATATTATTAATATTATTATTATTATTATTATTAGAAAACTATAAGGTGGGTTTATAAAGAAATTATTAACTTAAACTCGTAAAATAAATTAATTATAAAACGTATATATCTTTAAACGAAAAACACTTTCAATCATCATCATAAAAGTTGTTGACCCTTAAAAGTGTAGGTAAACTTTACAACAGATACTAAGAAGCATGTTTAATTAGTGTAATGTCTTCTTTTAAAAAAAAGTTTTATGCCGAACATTTTCACTAGTGTTGTGAAAATTCATGGAGTAATTTACAAGATTCAATCTAATTTGTTAGTGGTGTTTGCTATCAGTTAATATTCTTGATTACATATCTCCAATTAGATTGCATTGTAGTTAGTACTGTGTCCAATAAGGGTTTATTCAAGATCATTAATTTATATTTCAGAATCTATCACTGATAATTCAAACATAAATCAAATCAATATCAGAATCATTATAAAATTTGAAACTAGAATATTATCTCATGCAATGCGAGAAGAATTTCTTATGATTCAGTTATTTTAGATTGTCGTTTTGCTGAATATTCGTTGACGGAAAACGGACACAAACAACAGTGATATATTAAGAGATCGGAGGATTTTTTTAAAACTTTCTGTGAAAGCTACTTCTTTGACGAGTGATAGTAAAACACCTGAAGGCACAAAATTGGAATGAAAACACTGATTTAAATTAAATTATTCTGGTACCTCACGTTTTTCACATTCAAAATATTGTGAAAAAAATGTGACCCTGATAGCTTCTGAAAGTGTTTTAGAATGATGCACGAGAACCTGTAAAAGGGAGGGGTTTTGATTACTAAAGACAAGAATGGTTGGCTAAACGATATAAAGCCATTCACTCTGTATGCTTGTTTTGAAATGAAATGCTATTTCTCTGCATGAATTCCGATGAAGAGAAAGTACTCTAAAATGATACCTTAGACGCATATATTGCAAATCAAGTTCATTAGTACAGCATTTTCGTATACATCGCACAAAGTTGCGAAGTTGTAAAATTCATAAATATCTTTGTAACTCATAAAAGAGTTTTTGCAATAGTCCTAACAAATCATAGTTGTACATCAGCTATGGGCATCATTTAAAATCAATCAGACATAAGCTTGTAAGTGTCCATGTTTTACATTTATTGCAACCAATAACACATGGATTCTTCATGAATCTTTCAATATTTTATTTTCTTCTAAAAGTCACATTCGTGATGCTTTCAAGAAATAACTACTTATCAAACAGTTTTATAATCTCCTTTTTGCAAATCATTTTGGATTACTGTTTAATTTAAAAAAAGTCATATTCAAGATACCCTTGAATGAGTATTTAATAATTCCGTGCTTGATTACTACATAGATCATTATTCACGTGAGTATAGTGAATAGTATATCGCAGGAGGCAATATTCTCTGCTGTAATACGAGATTCAGCGTCTAACCCACGTACATCTCAGTTTGCGGGGTTTCTCCTCTTCCGGAATCTCCCTCAGCTGGACACAACCCCTAATCAGGACAATTTATAATCTCGACTGTCCTCCATGTATGTGTGGTAGTGTAATTTACGTAATTGTGGTAGTAGGAGAGGAGGGAAACGTGTGGAGAAGGAAATATTGAATGATGTCCGTGGCAAGTTCATTAATTCGGCATTCGGTACGTTTCATGCAACCCACGGAAAACAACCGATCAGAGCAGCCGTCGGAATTATCCTTCAAAGAGCGTCTGAATTCGACCCAGCTATATAGCTAGTGACTACTATCGATCACCGTCAGAACTCCAATCCTAATACCTCCTACTCAACTATTCACTGAAATAAAGCAGCTGGAACTCTGAAGGGGTACAGCAATCTGTTTGTTCCCCAAGAATTGCATTCGCTGCAACGTGAAACTATGCGTGCGGTGACGCCCTCGTCTGCTGCTCCGTGGGCGGTGGGCGAAAAGTGCCGCTTGCCGGACACCACCCCGCCCTCTGGGCGACCTCGTTAGGCACGGTTGGGCTGCCTCCCCTCCGGCGGTGACTGAAAAGGGGCAGGAAGGGCATGTGAAAGGGCGTGAGGTGAGGGGCGTGAGTGGGCGTGAGGGGGCGTGAGGAAGCGTGAGGGTGCAAGGTGGCGTGAGGGGGCGGAGGAGGCGTGAGGGGGCGTGAGGGGTAGTAAGGGGGCGTGAGGGGGCGTGAGGAGAGTGAGGGGCCGTGAGGGGTGTGGGGTCGCCAGGGGCATTAGGGGACGTGAGGGGCATGAAAGGGCGTGGGTGCGCATGAAGGGGTATGGGAAGGCACGAGGCGTCCTGAGGGAGTATGTGGGAACCCGAGAGGCTGGAGAGGCCGAGAGAGGGCGGAAATGGCTGGGATATGATAGGAAGCGAAAGAAGTTGAGAAGTTGGGATGGATCGGGATAGGAAGGGGGTAAGGGTGGATGTTTGGAGGTGTGGAAAAAGCCGTGCGAGGCGCTCTAGTTGAATCGGCCAACCCTCTCTCATTCCTTCCCTCTCGTCTTGTTCTCCCAATATTAGCCCTGGCCCCGGCACAGAATTCTCCCTCAATCTATCCTTACTTGCGGAGGAGCTGCAGAGTAACTGGGTGATTAAAATGAATCCTCCGCCACATGCACGAAATTAGATAACTCTTTCCGTTGCCGCCACTTCCGAATGAAGTGGTTCACGTTTTGTGGGAAAGCGGAGGGAGATGTGAATGTGATGTGAACAGAAATCACTTGCAGAGATGGACAATATTTAAAATGTCTGTCTCTAATGACATTTCCCTTCTGTGAGATGTAAGCATTGCCTCCGAGCAGAGCGTAAGCAAAATAGACTCATTCATTTAAATGATCAATCCCTAAAGAAATCAATGGATTTTTAAAAGATTTTAAAAATACAATTGCGGCTACTTCTCAAAATAACATATATATATATATATATATATATATATATATATATATATATATATATATATATATATATATATAATCTTAATTTATAGTGTTTTATATTTTTAACAAATATTAATGTTAATTAAAATTAGGTTCCATAAAATGGATATGATGGAATCAATTTAATGCAAAAAATAAAATTAAAGTTTTTCGAGACATTGAATAAGTGACATTACAAGCCCTTTGCAAGTTTTCATAATACAAAACGTTTTCAAAGGAGGAAACATTCACAGGAAATTGGGCCGCGAGGGTCTAGAACTACCGAGCAGCGAGGGCCAAAAAGCCACTGGGCGGGGGTGTTGGGCGATCAGCTCGAATGACAAATGCGGTTTCGGTTGGAGGCGTTGGGTTGGTAGCCCCGAGCTCATCAAAACCCCCTCTAATTGCGACTCTTCCAAATCTGCTTCTAACAAAAACGGGCGGCGGTAATCATCACTAATTATGCCTCTGCTTTTAAGGAGGATTCCTCGAATACTCAAGGAAGGACGGTAAGGGAGAAACAGAAAGTTGAAACTGCGAAATTAAATTTAAGCTGGTCAAATTCAATCAATGGTGACTGAACGGTTTTGGTGCTGGCGTTAACTACAGACGTAAGGGCAGGCAGATGGACTGACAGGCGTTTTGCCGTCAATAGATTTGTCCGAATCAAGGACCCGCAAAACATGGATTTTGGCTACATTATGTGTCATAGGAGTAATTTGCTATATAGAGTAACAAGAGTTATCCACTTTTTTATTACGAGGCAATAAGAGTTTTTCCGGAGAAAATTCGCTGTTTCCGGTGCTAGAATATATCATTTAAATTACATTACATAATTAAAAGATTCTTACGAAATACCTTCGTCAAAGCGAGAAAGTAAAAAATTTATTATTTATTTAATTATTTATCTTTTTATTTGTATACAAGTATTCATTCGATTGTGTTCAGGAAAAGGGAGTTAAGTAAGTTTTGAAGGTGGAATTCTGTTTCTGATAGAGTTATTCATGACGAAATCTACAATCTACATGAAAAATCTCTTCTCAAAACGTAGTAAATATAATATTTTGAAATATTCTCAGCTTTTGAATGATCACAGGACACATTTTATTTCCACGTCTCTTCAAACTTACTTTTATGACAAATCCCTCCACCGCAACACCATTGAATCCAAGGTTCGTTCCTGAAACTCCCGGGCGAAGCCGTTGGGCGGCGTGGCGGCAGGGCGGGCCACGCGTTGCGTTCCGGCGCCGAGGAGCCCTCCACTCCCGAAATGTCAGTCGGTCATCGATCGCGCTAATCGATACTCCACTGCGAGCGCCTCCCGGCTCACGCGCCACGCACGCCGCTACACGCCGCACGCTGCACGCCGCGTGCTGTTGCAGGGCGTCGCACGCCCACCCGCTCTCCCTCTCTGTCTCCCTTGCCAGCCTGCCCGTCGGTGGAAACTCGCACACCCCGCTCCCTGGAACATTCATATCCTCGGTCTCTTGTCCGCCCTCTCTCGCCCACTCGCACGCTCTCTTGTCCGCTTTCTCGCTCATCCCCTCTCGCACTCTAATCCGCGCCTCCTAGCGGTCGGTCGTCCGTCCGCTTGCTTACCTCTCGCGCTACTGTTTTCAACCTTTCTCTTCCCCTTCCTCTCTCCTCTCATCTGCCTCCTCCGTCTATCGTCTCTTTCGCCTCATTCCCTTCTTTCTCACACTACTTATATCTTCCCCTCCCTCTTCTCTCTCCCATCTCCCCCTCTCTTCTTCTCACATCTTTCTACTATCTGCCCTCTTTCCCCCTCACCCTTTTTTCCTTTTCTCCCCTCTCTCTTCTATCTCCCCGTATTGTATCACATCTCCGCACGCATTCTCACCTAAGCACAAATCCACGTCTCATTCGCCTATCGTACCTTCGCTTCTACACGCTCACTTGTTCTTGCATTGAACCTCAGGCACGCGTGCGCGCTAGCTCGTACGCCCGCTTGCGCGCGTACGTCTAGGCCTAGCTGCCCGACCGGTCACCGAGCCGTGTCTCGTGCTCAGCCGCGCCGTAACACCCGAGCACAATGCCACCTGGCTTCGCTCGCGTTCGCCTGCCGTTCGAGCCGCTGTTGTGCCTGAGATGGTTGGGCGCGTGAGGACGATCGTGGACAATTGAAGAGCTTATTTTCATTACGACATACCTAAAAATTAGTGGAACTACACCTGCACGTACTTTCTCGCATTATTTGTAAAGATAAAATTAATATTAAAATATTACTTAAACATACATTTGTGTGATTTTTGAGAAATTAAATAGCGATAACAAAATAACGTTTATGACATGTTATTCAGTGCATTTTGCTTATACAGTAAAAAATTTTAAAGAAAAAAAAGAAGCTGTTTTTGTGAAACTCGTATTTTTAAAATTGCTTACATTTCACGTAAAATTCTACAAACCTATGTGTACATGGTCTTTTGAAAAAACTTGAAGAATAGATGTCTTTACGAAACCATCAATATTCAAGCAAAGTTAGACATGTGTTTTTTCAAGCCTCTCTTCTCCTACCCACGAAAACAATTTAAAGAAAAACTTCAGACGTTTCATTCGATGTTTTTTGTAAATTGCTTTAAATTTAAGCAGAAATTATGCAAAAATACTGTTTTTTTCTTCCAAAAATTGTACACGTCTTTTTAAAGATATTGGTTTTAAAATTTCCAAATTTCATTTTGAAAAAAATATTTATCTTCTACATGAAGAGCACTCCGAAAAGTAAGAACTTTTCATTTCCAACACTCAAAGCCTTAAGTTCGTTTAAATCTATAAAAAATATCAATTTTAGAGGAAATCGCTGAATGGTTTAGGCGCTAGCATTGACAAAAGATGTTGACCAATGACGTGACGATTTGCCATCAGTCAACTTTCAGTATCAAGGACCCACAAAACGTGGATTCTCACTATACAATGTGCTAGAGGACAACATATAGGAACAAGATTTATTCCCTTTTTCGTTACCAGGCCCTAACATAACAGTACTGCTGTCGAAAAATCGCCGATTTCTTCCAATTACAATACTTATTTATTACTACTTACGAAATACTAATAAGATTCAACGTAGAAAAATAAACCTTTGCAATTTTGAAAATTTTGAGAATTCAATGAAAATTGTACCAGCTCCGGTTTTATATGAGTTTATTAAAGAAAAAATAAAGAAAAAAATTGGAACCATTTTTGACAAAAGTTTTAATAGTGTGGTTGGGGCGTTTTGTAAAGTATGTTTCAAAATAAAAATATCAATTCATGTAGCCAATCAGATCACTTGGGTAATATAAAATCTGGAGAAAAGTGTGCGTAGGTTTAGCCGCAAACGTTGTTCACAGACACTCGGACATTTTGTCGTAAACCAAGTTCTTCGTATCAATGATTAACAAAACGTGAATTCCGACTACACATCGTGATCGGAGAAGTAATTTACTACGATTCCGGTAATAGGAACATCAAATGCAACTTTTACCGCCGTAAAACTGCCGTTTTGTCGAAGATTACATATCTTTATTTTTACTATGTAAGACGTATTGGAGAAACTATTTAAGCAATTTCGAAGTTAGAGAAAGTATTCAAATTCAGCCTTGTAATTCAAAATTTGAATCGTTATAAGAATGTATTGAAATGTTATATGAACGGGAATTTTACTCACTGGAATTAATTTCTCCACTTGCGTGATGTGGCGTAAAGATTTACCCTCTCCCACTCACACACATAGATTTAACACTTGTGTTTACCGTAAGCCTAAACATGTCAGACTTTTAGAAATATGTTAAGTGACAGAGGTAACATTTTTAAAAATATGTTCACATGTGTGCCATTTCGGTGGATTTGTGGGAAACCGACACGTTGATATATTGATCTGCATACTTGCCCTCAAATCGTGTTTTTTTTTCTTTCGCAGAGTTTAACTTTCTTTGAAACGTTTTTCTTAAGTCCTCATTTACCTGGCTTTAGTGAAACTATTTTCCATTTTATATTTTTTCATTTTTTTCAGACTTTAATATCCTTGCCTTCAACCGAATGCTTATTGTAATTCTCGTTTCTGCTCACACACTCCAACTTTGTTTGCATTTCCTATCCCCCTTTCTGTATGTTTATATATTGCATCATATTCACATCTTCGTCGCGCATCAGAGTCAGTACTTTAAGGATACTCGCTCTCAACTGTCATTCGAATGTGTACATTCTTTTCTCTAGTTTTGTCATTCCATTCGTAATATTTTACTTTACTAATCTTAAATAACTAATAGTATATATTGACTGCTGAGTATCATGAAAGAGTTAAAAAACAATAATTTGCTTTTTGTTAACCATTTTCGATAACAAAAACATAAATATATATTTTTGTTTCATAAATGAAAAAATATCCATACTCATTGAAGGAATTCTGTCATCTCTCAAACTGAGTTTTGAAGTGCCGATTCAATTTGGTCGTTTTGGCACTATTCCATCGAGAAAGTTGTTTACGTTGCTTGGTAAAAGGGTCACGACATCTCATCGACTCGGCTTTGCTCCTATGAATACACAAGTCGCAGTCAACATGTTCTACGAAAACGGTCTCAACTGTGTAACTAGTTTTCTGAACCACTCTTGTATCCGAAAGTAAATATGAGTTTCACTTATTCCTTTGATTCGTTGAAAGGAAATCGACAGTTGACCATAAAAACTCGTACACTTTTTGTGACGCAAGGATAATATTAACCTCCTTAATGCAAAGGTATTAAGCTTATGTGCAATGCTATAAGTGGCTTGTGTGGATTTCCAAAGGAAAATTTCTCTTTTATTCTTTACTTTCCAATAAAAGCTTGTGCAAAATGAATAAGAAGAAGACAAATTCATATTTTGTAATAAAGTAGCTTTCAGATTTTGTACTATTTTTTTAAAATAACATCTTCGCCATTAACGATATATTATTATTAAATGTCCTTACATAACAAGACATTCATTTCATTTAATATTATGTCCAAATATTTACATCTAAATTTTTCTACAACTTTAATACTTATAATTTATTATCACGTTTTTGACATTTTCGCTAGGCACTTGCTAGCACTGCAGCACCACACTATCTTTCGCGTTGAAAACAAGTAGTTTTTAAAAATGAAAATAATTGTTTACATTAAAACTTGTGTAATTAAAAAAACTGTTTACGATTCTTCAAACAACGAATATTTTTAGTCTTTAAACAAATACTGACACACAAAAGCAATGTTCTCCAGATCTGTTAAAAAATGAAAAACAGGTTTTAGGTGGATCCCTCCTAGAATTTGGAAGATTAACAACAAATGTAGAAAATTGTTTTGTATACACTAGTTTGATGGTCGGCACGATAAAAAAATATCCACAAAAAGTATCTTACACAGTTAACCGTTGGTAGTGAAAATTCTACTCAATAAAATAGAGCAGTAAATGAAAATCTTTACTTGCATGCAGATAATTGTAGTTAGTTCACAAAATTACGTAATTTATAATCAATAATACAACGTGCTTCATAAAACATATTTTCTTCTATTTTAATGAAAAGTTTACGTCTCAACAATTCTATATTTTTATCCAAAGCAATAACTCGAGGTAATCTGCAGCTCATTACGAGACACATAGGTCAAGGCTTATTTTCAACGATGCCAATATTTTGTAAAAAAAAATTCTCATAAAAGACAAAAAAGTTTGCATACGATCACAATCTGAGCTTTTATTAAAGCCGGCTCAAATTCCAAGAGCTCTCTGTGCACCGTTTTACAACAGACCATAAAGTCTCTTCCGTCAAGGAACTCTATCCCCATGGCGACAAAAAATCTTGTACGATCACTTTCACAAAAGAGCAGCTGGGCACACCGTGTCATAAGCAGCGCCGGCTTCGGATGCGGGGGCGGCGGCGGCGGCGGCGGCCGGCAGTCAAAAGTCGCTTTATCGCCTTTTCCGGTTCCTCCGGTTCCTTTCGCATCTGCATCTCTCACTCACTTTCTCTTTCTCTTGCTCTTCCAAGAACTTCTCCCGGCCGAACCCTGAATTTTCCGACGTTACTCTTCTAACCGTTTTTCCCTATGCACAACTACCCTGCCTTTGTGTTTAGTTTTTTTTCTTTCTGTTTGTTCTTCGGTTGGTAGTAAGTATTCTTAATTCTCTTCTTCCCTGTTTCTCCCTTTCTTATGATCCTTCGTTTCTCTCACCATTCCTCTTGCATTACCTTTTGTACTTCCATGCGTCTCAACCCTCTCGTCCTTCCATTCTTTCCTGCCATACTTCCTTTCCACCTTTCTTCCACACTTTCCTCCCTTCTGCCTTTCCTCCTCCATCCAGTCCTCTTTCTCCCTCTCTCGCCCTTGTCCTCAACTTCTCAGTCCACATCTCGCTTCGTCTCTCACGCTGCCCACACTTCTCCCTCTTTCCCTCTCTACCTCGCCCTTACGATCTTTGCATCCTTGCCCTCATACTCAACGGCACCCTCCCCCCCCCCAGAGACTCCGCAGCCGCCAGAGTTATTAAACACGGGAGACATGTAAAATGCTCGAGTTTTGTAGGCCGTAACCCAAGACCCAAAGAAGCCAGCCACTCAAATGAACCGCCGGGGAAGGGAGGCATGGCTAGCGTGGCGCGGAGCGGGGCGGGGCGGGGCGAGGCTGCGCATGGCGGGGCGGCGCGTTGCGGACCGGGGCGAGGCGGGGCGGAGCGGGACAGGGTGGGCCGGTAGGAGGCGGATGAGGGCGGGGAGGGGAATTGCGGTGCTGGGTGGAGATGGGCGGGGAAAGGGCGGGGTTGGGTGGGGTAGGGCGGTTCGGACCGGAGCGGGACGAAGCGGGACAAAGCGGAACGAAGCGGGACGAAGCGGGACGAAGCGGGACGGAGCGGGAAGGGGCGGGACAGGAGTGGAGAGAGGCGGGGCATGGCGGGGTGGGGCGAGACGGGGCGAGGCGAAGGGGGGGGCGGGGCGGAGGAGGCGCCGAAGGAGATGCCAGTCGTAGCCTTCAGAACTCCCAAAGCCGCTTCAGACGAGGACGCTCTTCAAGCGAGGGCTTCTTCTCTTTTCGATAGTCTCCCTCAAGACTGCGCTGACGTAGTTGACTTTTGCACGATCTTGTTACAAATAACCTTTTCACGTTCAGTAGTCTTTTCTTACACACCGTTGTTAGAAACTTACTCGAACAAAGTGCGAGGTAAAAAGGCTGACCATCGTTCCTTTTTGCAATAAGGCAAACATGAGAAATTTACGATCAAAGTACAATATCAGAAAAGATATTTAAAACTAACACTTCTGTGAATGAGTTGCTGACGTTTACTGTTGTAATTAAAATATTGCTATTATCCAAAAGTGTTTCCTCCAAAGAATTATTATCTTATAGAACGTTGGTATTGCTTGTTAAAGATTATAAATTAGACATAAACTTGAGATAAAAACTAGATATGACTACGGCCTTCTATGAAACTAAACAAGTTTTGACCTTAGTGTAATAACCCCAACACTCGAATAATTCTTCTAGTATCTACGTTACGTTATCTTTAATTAACTTCGTGTTTTCCTTCGCCCGAAAAAACATGTCTGGATAAGTAATATACATCACGGCGGGAGTTCGAGATAAACATCAGCTCATCGAGCTGTGTGTTACAACACTTGAACGTTCTTGGACGTGTTAGCATTTGGATGGTTATTTATTGATAGCTAATGGACAAAAATGAAACGTGGTCTGAATGAATGATATCGTAACACAACTGATTGAGTTGGAGCACTTGAAACAGAGACAATATACTCACGTATACTGTACTTGGCATAGAAATACTACATGATAAATTTAATGTAGTGTACTTCATTAGGAAAATTTATATCCTTTCCTTAGATATACAGTTCTTTGAACCATACCAGTCGAATGTTTTATGTCATATACAAACACGTAAATGAATATTTAACTTACGTAAAATAAAATTATTGATAGAAAAAGAAACTATTTGTTAGTTTGATCACAAGTTTATTGTTTATACAAAATTTTATATTCTATAATTTGAATATGAATCATTCAACATAATTCATCTTACATAAGAAACGCAGTTTAATTAATGACCTTTTTGTTTATTTTCTTAAATTTCTAACAGTTTTAAATTATATGAATTTCCATTCACGTATGATCTAATTACAATGGCGATACAAGAATTTCGCCTTGCCAACGTTTCTCTACTCGTATTTTGCTTTCCTTAAATCGTAAGATCCAATCATTTCCTTTGCTACCTCCCAAACCGTGGAGTTGCAAGGGACATGCTTGAATTTGTAACTACAACTTTTGCTCATAGTCGAGACTTCTTTCTGGAATGGCCGGTCCGAATGTCTTTGTCGAAAAGTACAGTCAGCACATTAAGAAGAAACACATTTTAAAGTACAGTCAGCACATTAAGAAGACATACATTTCTCGTCGACAAATATGCGGAAGCACAATTTACGAACGCTAAAAATTTGCAAATGCAGTAAGGAGTAATGGCTGGCAGAAACTGCTTATTTAAAACTGTTATTACAGAGTTTATTCAAAGTTCCACACACGAGCAACTGCAAAAGTAGTGTAACTCTAAATCTAGCGCTCTCAATTTTGCAATATTTGGGGTCGTCATTGTTAGCTGTTCTATCAATATATGGTATCAATATCGTCGGTATGTCAAGATATTCTGTTTAATGAAATTTTATAATAATTCTAACAGACGTGCACAAGTCGTGAATGTTCTCCGCTACAAAGTCTACTTTCTGTAAATATCAACGCACATTTAGCTCGGTCGCAAAAATATGGAATTAAATATGCAAGAAAGATGATATTATGCTACATTTATGTTGAAAAAAAAGATACACGCGGCTAGAAACGACGTGAAATGGTAATTTTATATTGCTAAGTAGTACACACCGCCTCACAAGCTGCAATGAAATTAAGGATACTTTCAGTAATAATAGTCAGTTGTTCTCCCCAGATCATCAATAAGCCGAAAGATTACGTGATGCGTTCTCTGTAAGTCTCCTACATACCTTTGAGAAGTTTCAGTATTATACAACGGAAGACAGTAAATACGAACGCATGCGAGCGTACAAAGCAACTTCAAACATGTCGTAATGAACCTATTGAAATAACATGACTTAGAGACACTGTCTTTGCAAGTTGGTGCGACATAAGGAGAGTAAATCTATTGTTGAGAAACGAGTGACTTGAGCCCACTACACGTTGTGTACACGTACGAAAGCAAAGCAAGAAAGCGGCGGGTCCAGACGGTGATGAGAGTGATGATGATGGCAGCAGCGTTGAAAATGAAGGCAAAGGAGACGCTAAGACAAAGCATAGACCACTGCGATAGAAGCAAAGCAAATCATAAGTATCAGCGGGAAACAGTCGCTATATCTTTGGTGACGGATGTGGAGTATTTTATGGGAGACAAAAGAAATGTGGCTGATGTAGAAAAGATGTTGGCGAAAATGTCAGCTGTCAAACTGGGTACCGCAAGGACGTAACAGTGAGTTTTGAAGATATTAAAGAAAATAAAAATGAAAGTATGAAACCAGAATGTTCGTTTAGAAAAACAAGTAAGTCAAAAACCAGAAGAGAGTAAAACATTAAGTAAGATTAGAGAGTAAATTACGAGATTTTGTGAAAGTGATGACATGTTCAGAGGTCTCGGAGGAGCGGGAGCACGATATGCGAGAATAGAATATGTAGCGAAAGAGATGATTTATTCCCAACTTACGTCCTTTCTTGAGATGAGAGATGTAATGAATTGTGGAATGAAAGATAATAGACCTGTAATCCCCAAAAAATCAGGGACGATGGATGATATCCGAGAATGGACGAGATCTTCCTTTCAATCTAACTAATCAACAACTTTCTCACTTGAAGTGATCGGGGTTTTTAACTCCATTCCTGGACTAGTAATGGAGGATAGAAAGTGCGCATACTGGGAAATGATGATGAGAAATGTGATGAATTGTAGAATGAAAGATGATGACACTGTAGCCCAACAAAAATCAGGGACAATGGATGATATCCGAGAAGACATCATCCTTTGAATGTAACTAATCAACAACTTTCTTATTTCAACGACCGAGGTTCGAACTTCATTCCTCGGATAGAATAGTGGGTAGAAAGTGAGCATACTGGGAAGTGGTGATAGATGTGATGAATTCTAGAATGAAAGATGATGAAACTGTAACCCAACAAACATCAGTGACAATGGATGATATCTGAAAAGACATCATTCTTTGAATCTAAACTTCCTCACTTGAAGTGACCAGGGTTCGAACTCCATTCTTCGAGTAGAATTGTGGGTAGAAAGTGAGCGTGCTGGGTGCCAGTCGGCGGAACTGAAGAGAAGCACTGCGCGCGGAGAAGGTCGTCGCGAGAGGGAAAGGGACGGACAGGCGTCGCTGAGTGTGGCGGAGACCGCAAACGCGTAGGCGGCTGCGGTGGCGGCGGCGCCGACGGAGGCGGAGGTCGCCGCACCAGGATCACACGGCGGCTGCATGTTACATGAGCCGGGAGCAGAACACGCGTGCCGTTGTCTCGCCACTTCGATCCAGTGCCGGCGCCTGGCGGACCGCTCCGCTCCGCGTGGGAAGAGCGGGGAAGGGACACGGGGTGCCCCAAGGACTGAAGTTGGGGCACCGTCTCAATTATAGCGATATAGAAGATACGGTGGGAAGCAATTAATTATCTTATGAAGGAATGCAGATGAAATATGTTGAGAATGCCGGCGTTCGTTTAAGATACGAAAGAAGCAATAAAACAGAACGTGTTTTTTATCTTTTGGAATGTTACAATATTATCAGAGCTTCTTAACACTGTAAACTCGAAGTATGCTTATATTCTCAAACGGTATTTTACAAATATGCTATAAATTCACCATGTGTGCATTATTATATTGGGCATAATTATAACATAGTGAATACCTTACTCCGATTTTTGCCACATTAATATTAATCTTTTTGCTTTTTTCGTTTTCACAATGATCGATTGGCACAAAATTGTATTATTAGACGGCACATTATAGAATAATTATCTTCAAAAATAAAATGTGTCTGGCTATGATTTCAAAACAAATTTAATTCCATATCGTTATTTATATAACACAAAAACTCATTCAATAGTTTTCACAATTTTTGTCTCTTTGCCCGGGGTGTTCGCTGCAACGGTTGAACAGATTTTGATGCGATTTTCACGGAAACGTACTGGCAATGTTACGCTCAAATTCAGTATTGTCGATGTGACTGTAACAAGTCTGTGTGGGAGGTTCTAGGGTTCAAGTCACGATGGGGGGCAGAGTTTTCGCACTGACTATATAGCTACGTCGTATTCAGCCGCTGTCTGGAGGCGAACTCTGATCGGTAATTTTCCGTGTTTTTTTAGATCAATACCATGCAAATGCTAAAGCAGTACCGAAGCTGTTAACACGATTCAAATTAATTCCGTCGATTAACTTATCATATGTTTGCAGGAATGTAATAGTCATGTTACCATCATCTCAGAAGTCATATAAGGACGCCATGTAAACAATCAATACATTGCATTCATAACCTCACTATTCTTTCTCTACATGTATTATTTACGTTAAATTCATATTTGACAAACATTTAGTAACTCATAAGTTGTAGAATTTGAATAAAAATAAAGAAGTGTTAAATTCCAACTCTAAGAGATTAGCAAGTAGATGTTCGCAGATTTTTGTAATTTTAACGAAAACATTCTCGATTTATATAATCGTGCAACTGAAACCTAGGAAAGTGAGATCAATGTATGCAGCCCTAGTTGTGTTTGGGAGCAATTCGTCTAACAAGACATTCATTATTGAAGCAGAAGAATTGACAATTAATTACTGCTACTTAGAAATTAATTATAAACCGGCTTTAGAAGGAAAAAAACATCCTTAGAAATACAATTCGCAACTGTAAAAAATTGTTTGGAACTACAGCATGGAGCATTCAAGAGAGAGCAAGTAAAGACATTTAGATAGCGACATAACGAAAAATGAATCAATTACAGAATAAGTTGGTGTTGTTGAGGGTTAAAAAGAGAAGAAGATAAAAGAGTAAAAGGAAAAAGAGAAAAAGGAAGGAAATAAATTAAGGAGGAGAAATAAGGAAGGGAAAATGAGAAGGATGAATGGGGAAGGAATTCTAGGAGGACAAGGAGAAGGATGACAAAAACAAAAAAGGCGATGAGAGGATCGAGGATTAAGAAAGGGAGAGGAAGACGAGGATGAATTAGGGGACGAAGAAATGGAGAATAACTAGGAGGAGGAGAAAGATTAAACGAAAAGCAGAAGCAGAAGGAGAAAGACAAGGAGAAGAACAAAAAAGAAGAACGGGGAAAGGAAACAGGACAAGTGGTAGACGAAGAAGTAGAAAGCAATGAGATTGGAAATTGGGAAGTCAATGCGATAACAAGCGCTAAGGGGTAGCAAGGGGTGAAGCGTTTCAAGTGATCCGCCGGTGGAACAAGAGGCGACTTCCGGCGGCGCAGCCTGGTCGCAGGCGATGCGGAGGAAGACTGGGGGCGGAAGGCGGTTTGCGGCGACCTAGACAGACAGCGCCCGCACACAGCCGCCGCTGCCCCCACCTTAGTCGCCGCTGCCACCGCCGCCGTCGCCGCCGTCACCGCCGTCGCCACCCTTGCTGCCACTGCCGCCGACGCTACCCTACGCCGCCTCTGCCGCCACCTCCGCCACAGCCACCGCCGCCGCTGCTCCTACTCCTGCCACCGCCACCCCCACCCCAGCCGCCATTGTCGCCGCCACCGCCGCCCCCACCGCAGCCGCCACCACCGGCACCGCCGTCGCCGCCACCACCGCCGCCTCTGCTGTCGCCATCATCACCGCCACGGCCTTCGCCATCGCCGGCACCGCCGCCACCGTCGCCAATCCCGCCGTCGGCCGCGAGGAATGGGGGAGGGGCGACAAACATTGTACCGTTCCGGGAGGCGGGGCTCTGAACGGGGTGGGGGAGGGGGGTACGAGTAACAGGGACCTGACATGGTGTAGGCCGCCGCGCGTCGCGTCACAGCCCGTCTGTCGCCGGCGCGGCGCGACCTCGCATCATGCACGCATGCAACGCTCGCTAGGCTTAGGGAGTCTTGTGGCTTGCCGGAAGGCAGCACCGCGCGGCGAAGCACAACGCTCGTCAGACTGGAGGCAGTTGCAGGCTCCAGAAACGCGCTCATGGGGAAATTTTGAAATTCATGACTCAAATAGACACGTTTCGGGAAAGAACTTTCCTTTTTTAACACTAGAATACTAGCGATGAGCAAAATTTACTCACTGGAATATATATTTCCACATAATATTCTAGTCACGGGGTGTCGAGGTTACAACATGTCAGTGTCGAGGTTACAACATGTTGCAGTAAATAATTTATTCTTCGGGTACTGATTTGCTCGTAATCTCAGTTTTGCTATTGTACTTGTTTTCATACCGTAATCAAAAATCTTTGCAAAAACTTTCTTTCTATTAAAGGTATTAAGAAGCTCCCGGGCAGCGTGTCCTTGACAGCTAGCTTCTTAATAAAGTTAAGTGATACTGTAAAAGTTGCTTAATTGTTTAATTAGTATATCTGTTCCTTTTTAATAAAGCTGTTCAGCGATATTTACAACTATTTCCTCGTAGAAATAGTTCACTTTTGAATTTAGTATATTTTACTTATTACTAATAATAAGCAAAACATTTACACACAAGTTTTCGAAGTAAAACATAATGGCTTTAATTGTATCCATTATTCAAACCTTTCTCAATTCTTAATCAACTATTTACGCATACATTTATTAGTAAATTTCTTATCTCACTCACTATGTATAATTCTATTTTAAAAGAAAATTAAAACTTTCTAAACAGAAAATTGTAAATTAAACTGTAAATAAAAATGTTAAAAAAATTGTTAAAAGTATTGCGTGTAATTCTGAATAAATAATTTCAGAATAAAAAAATTGTTGATTTTAATACTCTACAAGCAATTTAAGAATATTGTGATTGCCGAATATTTCATGAAATGAACTTAATAAAAACGTGTACCTTAATACACGTAGAATTTGAAAAAATAATAGAAGGAGTAAATTAATAATTTCCTATTAGTATTTCAGAATAACATTAAACGCATTTGTTTCGTTTCATACATCCTGTAATTCTGTTAAATTGGTTTAAATTTTTGAGAGTATTTATCGCCATGTATTTTCATCGAATTATTGCTCATTGGAGCTTGTACACTGAAATGTTAATTTTGAATAATGAGAGTATATGATTTCAAATGATACTATTTGGTATTCTAAACTCATCTGTTTGATTCTACGATCAGACATGATAATATATTTTTCAATATTCAGTAAATCAAAAATAGTGTTTCACGAACTGGAGATAAAACAAATTTATAATGATAGTAATCTAACAATACCAATTAAGGTGATTTGTAATGACAATTTTCAAAATGCATGAGAATTGGAAATACAAGAAGAGAAATGTTCATGACTGCTATCATTTCATGGAAACCTGTATAAAAATTTACGAGGTAGATGCTGAAATCTGTATTACGTATAAATTTTCAGAATCTGTGAGCAGGGCAACCTGAGCACCCCGACAACAATAACACATCTCAAAATGTCTTCTTGCGCGAACAGCGTCCCCTCCTCTCAGGAGGATGCATGAAACAGGGCAAACTGCCCCGAAAGGTCAGCGCAAACAAAACGCAATGAAGCAGTAAGGAACAGTTTGAGGGAAAACAGCTGCCAACTCCAGTGCGAGCGCCGCCCGCCGCGGCTGCGCGGGTCGGGAGGTGACGCGGAGGACGCGCGCGAGGGTCGTGCCCTCCCAGGCAAGTTTGACGCGAGCCCGTCCAGCCGCCCGTAGCGTGGTGGCCGCCTGCACGGTGTAGGGGGCGGGGCGGGGACGGGAGACGAGGGACGAGGATTAGAACGAGAACGAGGGTATGGGTGGGGACTGTGGCGGGAACGGGGATGGGCAGGGTCGGAGGCGAGGTTGGGAGGTGGGAGAAAAGAACGATGAGGTTGCGGGGTCGGGGATAGGACAGTGGAAGGGGCACGGGTGAGGGCGGAGCGCGGCCGATAGGTAGTGGTGGGAACAGTGGTGAGGACAGCGGGGGACAGGGGTCGGGGCAGTAGCGGGGACAGTGGTGGGGACAGTGGTGGGGACAGTGTCGAGGGCAGTGGCAGGGGCTGTGGCGGGGGCAGTGGCGGGAACAGTGGCGGAGATAGTGGCGGAGACAGTGATGAGGAGAGTGGTGGGGTCAGTGGTGAGGATAGTGGCGAGGTCAGTGGCGGGGGTTGCGGCAGTAATGAGGTCGGAGGCTGCGGCGAGACGGATAGGAAATTTGGAGGGGGGCGGAACTGGAGCGGCGTGGCACAGGGCTAAGAAACCTGGCAGGTGGCCGAGACTGTCTTTCTTCTGGCTTGCACGTTTTGTACAGACATGGAGAATTTGAAATGTCGGGAAGAAGTGAATAGAGGAGGTAAGAGCGGAATCACGATGACGGCGGTGTAGGCAAGGTGGAGAGGGAAGTACTGAGAACAATGATGGAATTGAAGATGTTGAGGGCGCGGAAAGACGTGATGATGGTGAGGGTCCGACCCCGTGGTGAGAGAGGGAAGGTTCAGAGGGCGTTGGCAGCAGAGAGGGCGAGAAGGGTAAGAGAGCGTTTGAGGGCTGTGAGGATGGCGATGCTTGGAAGAGGGTGAGGACGGTAAGTACGGTGCGGACATTGGTGACGGTGAGTACTGTTGGGGAGAAAAGCAAGAAGGGAGAGGGAGATTCCAAGGGGGGATCGAATAGGGAGACCTGTAACAGACAAATTTGCGAAATGTCTTTCTTCGACATCTAGATTCACGTCTATCATTTTGACATACTGAGTTTATAGATCCAATTTCTCACAATAATTCACTAGAAAAAATTCACATCTTTTAATGTTCACAAAACAATACGTATAATTTGTGATTATTGATTCCTCACAGAAGAATACTTGGAGCATTTATTATTTATTACACATTTTAGAGCTTTCTTACTCTACTTTCTATTTTGTATTGTAAAATTCAGACTTCTTTGATATTATGTTGTCCCTTTTGATTTCCCACCCGTCTTTTTAATAACCCAGAGAAGCTACTTAACTACTAATGGGCAGATCACACTCCGCACCCACTCTCCTGCTACTTATCCTTTTCCTCACTTCCTCTCGTTCTCAATTTCCCGGTCTTCCCTTTCCCCATCCTCTACATCTCATTCACTTCTTCAAATTCTCCTCCTTTCGCCCTCCCTCTCCTCCTCGCATTCCTCTTCTCATTATCCTTCTTTTGCCCTCCTCCTCTTGCCCTCTTCCTCCTCCTCTTGCCTTCCTCCTCGCCCTCTTGCCCTCCTCCACTTCCTCTTGCCCTCCTCCTCCAACTTTGTCCTCTTCCTCCAACTTTCTCCTCCTCTTTGCCGACCTCCTCCTCCTCCCCCCTGCACTCCTCCTTCCCTTCTCTTCCTCCTCCTCCTACTCTTGCCCTCCCCCACCCCCTCTTGCCCTCCTCCTCCTCTTGCCCTCCTCTCCCCTTTGCTCTCATTCTCCTCCTCTTGCCCTCCTCCACATGCCCTTTTCGTTTCGCCCTCCTCCTCCTGCTCTCCTCTCACTCTCCTCAACTCACCCTCCTCTACTCATCCTCCTCAACTCATTCTCTACCTCTCACCCTCCTCCTCACACTCTCTTCACTCTTATCCTCTCGCCCTCTTCCTCTAACCGTTCTCCTCTCACCCCTTTCTCCCGCCCTCCTCTTGCAGTCCGCTCGTCATTCGCCCGCCCTCCGCCCGCCCTCCGCCCGCGGGAGCTGATGCGCGAGTTGGGCGTCGCCCGTTGGTTTAAGCCGCTGCCCTCCGCCGCCCGCGGGTCATTTGCCTGCCGAGTTTGTAGACCTATTGAAGCGACGGTAACTGCGTTATCTGTAACGAGGAGGTTTGTGCGCTTACGTCCTCGTTTTGTATCGTCCTGCACACGCGAAACATTTTCTGGCAAATAAAACTTCACTTGATGTTGAGTAATGTGTGCTTGAAGGACTATGTTCTGTATGTCATAGTTAATATGTAAATGACATCGTTAACGTGTGTATAATCGTGGGTTGTTACGTCAGAACAGTAGCTGCATGAGTAGTATTGGTAGGCTTATGGCTGTAAATTGTATTGCAGTTTTCTTTGAAGCAGAGAAAAGCATTGGTTTTGTTACCCAGACGTATTATCGAACCTTACTAGTTGTAAATATTTTTATTATCAATTAATTTATATTACTTATTCATTCAATATTTTCAGATATTTCATGTGATATGAATAAACTTTTCTTATCCAAGAGACGTAAAAAGTTTTTCGTAATTTGCAAGGCTTTAAACTATTCGTGAAACAAACGCTATTCACATCAA
Organism: Gryllus longicercus; assembly: GCA_038098605.1. Classification (NCBI taxonomy): domain Eukaryota; kingdom Metazoa; phylum Arthropoda; class Insecta; order Orthoptera; family Gryllidae; genus Gryllus; species Gryllus longicercus. The sequence continues at coordinate 4,662,055 of JAZDUA010000004.1, forward strand.
CAAGAGATACTTTTGTTTTGCGCCGTTGTTTGTTTTGCGTCGCGTTCTTCTGTATCTCTGAGTTCTTGAAATTGTTAAAAAATTGTCATTTAGTACAATTCACTCATGTAAATTGAGTCGACATTTTCTGTACATATTTTCTTTGGGGAGGAATTAGTACACAAAAAGTTCGTACATAATTTTGCAAAAATAAGGATCTTTAGGATCTTTAGTTTCCAATTCAGAAAACTACAAACGATTCTCTTTTCTCTTACATTTTTGTAGGTGACTGGACCGAATAAAGAAAATAATTACTATTTTTATTCTAAAAAGGACGGATCAAAATACACCATGCAGTTTAACACACGTATACGTTCTTACAAACAGAATTGCCATCATCAAAAACTATACTGCATTTACTTACACTACACAACACAGCTGTCATTGAAAAACGAAAACAAAACATTAAAACTCTTTGATCAATGCGGGAATATACAAGCTCATATACAAAAGACAGCAAGAAGAATATGCATATTTTGTATATTCACGCATTAGTAACTGTAGTGACACTGAAAGTGAATGAACTGAAATCACCCACTCACTCACCGACGGTACTTGTTTCATTGACACCAGCTCCTTCGTTTAGCAATCTTTACAAGAATATATCTCGCTCAGAACCAGCTCTCTTGCCGCAGTCTCGCCTAGATATCAACAGATTCATATCGATCTCCTCCATCCCGCATCATTCAATTTTCCCCGAATCCCTCTTCCCATTCCCTTCCTTTGCGAGCGCCTTCCACGCGAAAATTCTATCACTGTCGCTGTGTGAATCACCGCCGCCGACGCAGTCACCACTGCCGCCGCCGCCTCCACTGCTGCCTTCACCGCCACCTCTAACGCCGCCGCCACTGCCACCTCCACCGCCTTCGCCTCCACTGCTGCCTTCACCACCACCTCTACCGCTGCCGCCACAGCCACCTCCACTGCCTCCGCCTCCGCCTCTGTCTCCCTCTCCGCCTCCGCCTCCACCTTCGCCACCGCCTCCGCCTCCCTTTGCGCCTTTGCCTCCGCCCTTGCCTCTGCTTCCACTTCCACCATCGCGGCCGCTGCCACCTTCGATTCGCCATTTCTCCGTTGCCGCGTCGCGCGCCGCCCGCAACACTTAACATTTCCCGGCGCGCGGCTCGGCCGTGACCTTCCGAACTGCGCGTCACAGTCGATTCCCGCCTCGAGAATCGCAAAATCGATAGTGGCCCGTTCCATGGAGCCGCACGCGAGAGCAGGGACACGCCCCCAGCCGCGCCCCTCCGCGTTTCGCCGTTGACATCTCCCGTGCACGCTCCCGGAGGCATGAATCAGTAGCGCTGAATTCGCTTAGTAAATTACACGTTGTCAAACCGGTGATTTAGTCGATGATAGCAATTGGATTTCGTGATGTCTGTTCTTGGACGGCTACAAAATCTCACGTCTGCCGCGGAGCCCGAATTTGCTGTTCGTTCGAGGGAATGCTGAAATTGAAAAAGTTATTACAATGATCTTCTTGAATTTCTTTGGACTGTACTGGAGAAGTGGCAGGTGAGGATGAGTAACTGTATAGTTTTGTAAAAAAAACGATCCGTATTATGAGAATTTGTTTTGGTAGTTTCTATATTAATGTTTACAGAATACGCCACACTTTTTAGATAAGACGAACAAAACAGAATCACTTACATTTCAAATATTTCATATTAGTTTCACAAATACAACTAATATCTTACTTTTTTGGGATTTGAAAAAAAATTAAAATGAAGTTGAAATAATTAAAGTTTAGTAACGCTTATTTCATGTTCGTCAATTAATTATTTTCAGTAGAAGTATGAACTAAACTTCAACTCAACACATCCTGCCCAGTAGTAAGGTGTATTTAAAACACATACTTTCTGAAATTAGATGTTAAAAATTCGATGACTGGAGGGCAGTAATATGCAACTGAACCTCCAAATTGGTTTGTAGCGCAAATTTTGCTTCATAGGAAATCGCATTCGTTTTTCACACAAAATGAACAATAAAATATTTCTTATTATCGATTTCTTATAGCAATAACCGAGTTGCTCATCTTTTGAAATATTTCTCCACCTTCATTAGATAGCTTAATTAAAAAAAAACAAAAAAAACAACAGGAATAACCAACAAAATTATATATAAACAAATATGTGTACAAATGTTAAAATTAGGTAAGCTAAAATAACGAAATCCCCCAAGACTATATCACTCAACAATTTTTATATGATAATAAATGATAATAAAGCAGCTCAAATCGGTTGCCTTCCCAGCCTATCATTAACGTGTCCACTGCTGTCCAGACCGATCATCGAGCGCCCGCGATGCGCGTCCCCGACCTCTGATCCCCGCCCTGCCGTGCCGCCGCCGCCCCAATCATCGACCGATCGCCCCGACGCCCCCCTTCCCGCCCCGCCGATCCGATCCCCGCGCCGATACGCCCGCGCCCTCTGGGGGGCGAAGGGTGCCCCTCGCGTGACCGCCCTCGGCCCCGGCGGCCCTTCTAAGGGCCCGAGGGGGAGTCGCTCCGCTCCCTACGTGTGCTCGCGACACGGAAAGGGCGGCCCCGCCCCTCCGGAGGGCGGGGCGGGGGCGGGAAGGGGAGTAGTGCTTCGCCCCGCCGCGGGAGCGCGCTCGGGTGCAATGGCCTGGAACAGGCCGGGCGCCGTAATTAGAGGAAATGGTTTTATCTTCGGCGACTAAACCGATTTGTCTTCGACAAGTTTAAGAGGAACGACAAAGGTGCTGTGTGTGTGTGTGTGTGTGTGTGTGTGTGTGTGTGTGTGTGTGTGTGTGTGTGTGTGTGTGTCGGGGAACGTAGGGGGGCTGAGATTCTCTGAATGGCGCTTTCGTATTAATGAGAGCCTCGTATCCAATTATTAAATCCGTTTGTATGCTGCTGTACGCGCCAGAAAGCACAGTTCTCCAAGTGTCTAAATCCTTGACACAACCCTCGTTTGCTGAATTATGCACTTTCCTTGCCTTGGCCGAACACTTTCTTTTGTCAACAAAAATGTTTCTCTCCGCGCATTTTCATCTATTTCTTGTTCTCCATTTTATTTTTGTTCTCTTCGTTGTATCATTAATAATATTTTTACAATTATTACAATTAATTTATTGTTATTATTATTATTATTATTATTATTATTATTATTATTATTATTATTATTATAAAACAACATAGAGCCATGTGGGGTGTTGGTATTCCCCTGGTTTCGGGTCCTACCCAAGGACTTAATAGGTACCTTTCCCGTATATACCCAGTAGCGCGGTTTCGTGTAGTTGGTGTATTCGATTTTCATTAAGTTCCAGAGCACTCAGCTGTTTCCTCAGATATCAAAGTGTGTCACCTAGTGTCTCAGTCACTACTTTGGAAAACCGTTACACCTTATTTTCGGAGTTTTTCCATCTCTTATTGAATATCACGATATTTCGTTATTTTGTTCTCTGGAATTAGCACTTTTCTTGGATGGTCATGTCCACTACGTGTAACTAATTCTCTTCAACTATGAGAAAATATGTTATCTGTTGATCCAACTTATGATCTACACATATTTGTAAATTCACCCTGATTTTTTTTTATATTTGGGTTTTTGGCCCCTTTGTCTTGTGTGTGCTTTCTTCTCAGATCAGCTCTCTGCAAGCTCTACTTTACGTACAGACATCTTGTAGCACGGTGGACACATTGAGTGTAGTTCTTTGTAGTGTTGTAGAAATATTGTCAGATGCTCTGATTTGGTTTTGTCTTGTTTGCACAGTCTGCAATTGATGTCGGTAGTCTTTTCTAATTTGAATTGTCTTAGTCCTTACAAGTTTTCTCGGACTGATAGGACCATATATTCCCTGTCGTGAGCCATCCCACATCCAGCCTAAGTGAGAGTAATTTCCACCTTCTTTTTGATTATTTCGTGTTTGCAGGCGCAACAGCTCCTAAGTTGTTTAGTCCCGTAAGTGTAGTGTATATTATATCTCAAGAAATTTTGCGCTGTTCCGCCTCCACTGAAACGTGTGAGATCCGGCGGCGAACTAAACCTACCGCCTAAGCGGGCACAAACACTAAGCATCTAACAGATCTCTCGATATGTTACGTAGAGTTGTGCTTGTACGTATATATAAAAAGGGGAAAGGAAGAGACAAGAATGAGGAAGGAACGATCGCGTGTGGCCCGTGGCCCATTTGTGAAGGTATTTCCCCGTAATTTAGTTTTGATAAGAGTAACTTGGGCAAATACTGATAAGAGGAGTCGACTTCTTTCTCTTTGCTATCCGAGCAATATCATCTGTGCGGCTGCGTTTCATGCCACGTGAATCTGCGTTGCAGTTGACTTCTCTTTGTATTGATGAAGCTGGATTAAGGACGTCCTCCGTACCTACATCGACGAGCCACGTCTTCCTGAATTTTGGATGTATTTTGCCAGTGTTTGCTTCTCTGTTTGAGCTGCCAAATTTATATTCTCACGTACACGATCTCCGATCACCGGATATGCCGACATCGCTGTGCGTTTGGCGAGTGCAAACCAGATTATCCAGCTCTGCTTACGTCTGGTCCATTATTCCAGTATACTAAAGCAGTGTTCCTGATACCGGGAAGGACCAGTTGATAACTTTGACGAAATTTACATTGATGAGCTTGAGTATAAGCTGCTTGCATTAGACGAAGTGGTTGTTATAATTTTTTATTATTGCCTATTTTAATAATAATAATAATAATAATAATAATAATAATAATAATAATAATAATAATAATAATAATAATAATAATAACAGTAATAATAATAATAACAGTAATAATAAAAATATACAGAAGATATTAATTCATCGAAACCAGAAAGAATTGTCATGCAGCATTGTCAGCAAGATAAGTATAATATATATTTATAATATCAGATTTCAGTGCAAACCCGACAAAAATAAGGAAACGTCGTAAGTTACTGTAGCCTTTATCCGATATTTACGTTAATCGTTACGACTTTAATTAATGCGATTGATGATCATTAAATCTAATTTTGTAATGAAACAAAAAGCAAATATTTGAGATGGCACTCCTCAATGCAACTTTTTATAACTAAAAATGGACGAACAAGCCAATTGCAATATGATTAAATGTATTTTTGTTATATACATGTAAAACAAATAAAATTACCGGGAGATATGGCTCAGGCATCAACTGATGTCACGCAATCCCTCTGACCGGGAGGTTCTACGTCCGAGTACCAACGGTGGCCGAAGTTTCGACACTAGCTTGTCAGATTGGTCGAATTCAGTCGCTCTCTGGAGGAGAATTCTAGCGACCTGATGCTCTGATCGGTAGTTTTCCGTGGTTTCTCAGATCAACACCAGGTGAATGCCGGAGCAGTACCCTACTAAACGGGCCACGGATCGTGCGCGATCTTTCCTACCTCTTCCTTGTCCTATCTTCTTCCCTTACTTACATACACACACAACATTAACACGCACTACCCAAGCACACTTGCCGGGAGACCGGTCGAGAGCTTAGAGCTTGTCTCGGCAGGGGCAGTCCCCGGCTGGTGGAAGATACCTGGTTGGGAAAAACCCGGCTAGCTGACGGTAGGTCGGCGCCGGATCTCACCACACAGCGAAGGAAAGCTCACCGCCACCTCCCGAGCAAAAATCTGCCCTACACTTAGGAAAGTAATGACCCTGGTAGTGCCCGAAATCACTAAAACAATCAATCACAAATCAAATACACCCCCCCCACCGGAAAAGGCACACTAAGCTAGGTATCATTCCTGCATTCGATTTTCTTTTTAGTGTTGACTTGCAAATAGATTAACTTGTTAATTGAAGCGTTAGGGTGTAAGTAAGTCGTATCAGACATTTTTTTACGAAATCGATGTTATTGATCGAGAAGAAGTAGCTCAGCTCGTATCTCAAGAACTTTCAAAAACGGACATCAAATATTTGTGACTCTCCCACTTCAAAATTAGTACCAATACGTTTAATAATTCATCTACTATACACAGAACAGATCAGTGTAAAAAATGTTGCTTTATTTGTCCAATGTTTCTTACTCTTCTGTTTTCTGGATAATCATAAGCTGCGATACATCAACCAAGAGGTGATGTAGTTGTAATCCGAGATTGAACCAACACGAAATTTAAGTTAAATTAAATGCATTAACATCATTAATATTTGACGCATTCTGAAACTCTGATGGAGATAATTTTAATTCTGGAATAATATTATATATTACTGGTACATTGCAAATTTAAAAAATAAATTATCTGGTCACTTCATGACTCGAGAATTTAGTGATAATTATAGTGCAGTATAATTACAGTATAAACATAGTGATAATTTTCTCATACGTTGCTGATGGTGTTGGGTATAGGTTTAAACTAAATGAACCTTTTAGACATGAAAAGTATGAGTTATTTTTACTCCCAAGTGTCGCTATTGTAATTGCGCAAATTAATCATAAGAAATTTCATATTTATGTTGCAAAGAATGCAGATTTAAATTTTCAGTGAACATAAAATAACTAATGACAAAAGCACAAGAACTGCATATTTTGAAAGTTTTCACTTCCCAAAATGGGGAAATTTGCACATTTCCGGAATTTTGTAAGTTTCATACCTACATTAAGCGTGTTGCACATAGAACTATACATATATCTTACTAACTATTTTGTTGGTACAAAGAAACCGAATCCGTTATGCTTTGAAACAAAATTTGGTATGGAGTAGAAGAGACATCACTGCAATTTTACATTTCCTGAATGTGTGCTTATGTACAGATATATAAATTAAACAACACTGTATGGAATACAAATAACAGCATTAAAACATGTAGGTAGTTCTTAACATTTTAGTCTTGGATTATAAATGCGCCTATTTGCATGAAACAAAGATGAAAGCCATACACAATTCAAAATTTCGCGTCAATATCTGTGTTTAACGTATGTACGACATAACGTTCAAAACTACAGAAAAACACATATTGTGTTTGCTAATGACACTCGATCTAATTACCTCTCTCATGATACACTCTGATTCCTGACTTCCTGCCCAGGTTTATTGTTCTTTTAATAACTCCATCTTCCATCCGAAGATTTACGGCAGTGCGCCAACAAAAACGCCACGTAGCTTTTTATACCCTAAGGGCTCTCCTTAGGAGAGTCACGGGAAAACCCATGCGGGGGTAATATTGGTGGGCGTTTTGTGGCCGTGTGCATGAGAGCATGTGTGCGAGTAGAATATGAAGCGATACGTCACACGCGAGGGCCATAGGCGACGAAACGAGCGAACGAGGAGGGGAGATTTGGCTGGTGGAAGGTACAATACGTCAAGGAAGCGGTAGAACCACGAGGAAATTTTAGACCAATTTATCCTTTGTGTGATGTCATTATAATAATTATTACTATTATTGTTATTATTGTTATCATTGTTATCATTGTTATTATTGTTATTGTTGTTATTATTGTTATTATTGTTGTTATTGTATTTATTGTTATTATTGTTTTTATTATTACAATTATATTTATATTTAAAAATTAAAGGGTGTAAAAGGATGTAAAGTTTAAGGGTAAAAAAATTTGACTGTTATCCTCACTCAAATTTTGTAAGATTTGAATGAAATATGAAAATTGCATGACATTAAAAATAGCGTGCCCCAGATGAATCGCTTACTAATATTAACTAGTTTTGTAAAATTAACACCAAAGTTTAATAAAGTCTTCAAAATTAATATAATGCGCGCTCATCTGCCGTCCATTTATTCATCCCATAGTTTCATGACATTCTTGAAGTAAGTTATGAATTCTTAAATGTCTAACCCGCACACCGTTGCTCTAGGTGTTCCAAAAGGATCGGTACTATCTCCAATTATGTTCAACATTTTTAGTTACGATATCCTCATTGAGGGTGACTCCAAGATAGCGTTGATCGTAGATGATATTGTTCTCTTCACAACGCATAGCGACGTTGCCGTAGCCAAGGGCTGTATTCAAAACACACTAAAGGAATATATTAACTGGACCCCAAAATGGAGGATCAAAATAATTCATTAAAATGGCTAAGGAGTGGTGTTTAACAAAATATTAACTTGGAAAACATATGAATAGAATAGCGAACAAAGTATCAGCAAAATTGTCAAAACTCTTCCCTCTAATTAATGCACGTTCTTTCTCTGAAAGTTGAGTGCCGTCTGTTACTATTTATATCATTAATTCTACCAACAATGGCTGTCGAGTTTGAGGATTTGCTATCCCTAGCAATCTTCGAAAATTAACAGCCATTTAAAATATGTATTTTAAGAACAACTTTAAATAGCTACTGGTTCATTCCAAACATCCAGATTTGCGGAAAATTAAAAGTTCCTTTATTAAGCAATCACATAACAGAAATAGTTCAAAGTTTGTCAAGAACAGCTCCAAATTTTTCAATGGAAATATGCATATTGTACCATGATTTACTCTCCCATAATATTGTCGCGATATGGTGACAATATTCTTAAAATCATATCAGTTCTATTACTACGGACCTGAAAATTGATAAAACGTGAAAAAAAAATATTAGACACCTATAGGCAGCTACTGGAAAGAGGGTGGTACAATAGCAAACACATATGTATCTTGGTGTAAAAACATTAAAAAACTAATTAGTGCGAGAAGGTCTTAGCGATTTTAAAGCATAACTAATAATTCTTGTTCATCCCAGCTTCTACAAAGAATATCTATATATAGTTACATTGGTTAGAAATTCGCATACCAATTCGAATACGAATTTCTAACCAATGTAAGTGATGCAACTACGAATGATCGGAATACGCCACTGTTGTAGCGCGAAGTATTTGTACTACAGACCGTTCTAAAAACCTGAAATATAGAAAGAGGTGAATGAGCCTGAAATTAAAAACTCAAAGCTACTGTTCAAACTGTGAAAACCCAAGGCAACTGCATTATGTATGAAAGTAGTAGCAATTCGTAGAATTGTGATTTTGTCACGAAGGTGGAAACATACGGTGTTACAGATAGCATCACTTAGTTTGAGAGAAGAGTAGTAGCGACAATTACTGTGTGATGGTAGCCTACAATTAATATTTTCATGTGATGCCGGAAGAGAGATTGTGATGACGATAACGATGTCATGGATGGATGCCGTAAGCTTGTATTCCAATGGTGGATGTTGCGATTGAGAATTCAGATGGCATCTCCGAGAGACTGTCAAAACGACGATGGAGGAGGAAGAGTGGGGCAGTAAGTAAAAATCGTGCAGCGACCTCACCGTAGCCGGTGATACCATCTCTTGGGTCTTAATTAGCTTAGGCTCCGGTGAACCGTCACGCGTGGCCGGAAGTCGCCAGCCAGGCGCCCGCCCCCTTCCGCCCCCCCCCCTTCCACCCTCCCTTAGGAACCACACTCGGCACGTTTCACGCAGTACATTGGTGCTGGGAGGAGAGCTTTCAAAGCGGAACATATTGCTATGATCGTACACACGCAGTACTTCAAATGGGAACGAACGTACACTGTCAGAAATTTCCGCATTACTTTCATGAAATGTACATTAAAGTAATTATCATGAACTTACATTAAATTTAATGTACTGATGTACATTAGGATTCAAGACTCAAAGATTTATGGTCTTGTCTGGAATGAATGAATAAATTAACGATCTTATTGAACTGGTAATTATGAACACATGAGATGAATGATGAGAGCGGAAACGGGAGAACCTCTACAATAAATCTATATATTGATATACTGATTTCAACGTATGCCTGAAATTTAATGTACAAATATATTAAAATATTTTTAATGTACAAGATTGCACATAATGTTCAATACATAAATCTACATTAAATTCAATGGCATTTCTGGTAGTGTAGCATGTTGAGTTGGCGTTCACATTCTGAAACTCGTAGCCTATTTACGAATCGAATAATTCAGAAGTCGTCTTGTTCTCTGGATTTGCGGTAGATACTTCAGTTTCAGCCCTCTCATTTCATACTCACAATAAACTTACATTTCTTCCCATATATCTCTTATTCTCATTTCATTACGAAGCTACGTCTGATTACCAGATGGTCTAAGTTTCAGAAGAAAAGGAAATTCACAATCACCCCTACCATCCGCAGTGAAAGCCATCTTCTTTAGTCTCTTCCTTCTCGTCTCTTAACAATTTTTTGCAACATTCACTCTTTACACCAACCGTTATATGTAATATATCAGTGCTCTTTGCCGTTTTATAGTGGTGGAATAAAACGCAAACAGAAATATACTGTTTTTAAGTTAGAATATGTTATAAATATGTGTAAGAGATTAAAGATAAGTATTGCGAGAGATTGTAACCTGTAGCATTCTTTTAAATATCCGGCAAACCACCAGGTTTGTTTTGCAACTTATAAATCGTCTATGCGTTTAAAAGTACTAGCAGAATAAAAATAACTTTCCTAAAATTTCACGTGATCTGAGGTCTCATACAACATCCACGTACAATATGGTAATTCCATCGTTCATTAATTATATTTCTGGTTTAAAAATTTCTTAGAGTAATATGCCATGAATACCAACGAAATATCGTTAAATAATTATTATTAACGAAGATTTAGAGAAATTAAAAAATAATTAACTAATTAATTAAATAACTATTAAAAATTTTAATTTATTTTAAAAATTTTTATTAAATTAATTATTAAATTATTTTATTAGATTAAAAATTTAAATAATTAAATAACTATTTCATATTTAATAAATTAGTCAATTAGAGGAATAATTTACAATTTATATATATATATATATATATATATATATATATATATATATATATATATATATAAATCTATTAGTTGCTCAATCCAAAAATGTATAGGTTGCATTAAAATATTAAGAAATATTTTTGTTTTCAAAATTATATTTCAATAGTAACTTTTACCATGCTGTACAGTACTACACGTTGTCCATATATTATATAAAATTAATTAAGTATGTGTTCGGGATCATTATGCAAATATTTGGGGAAGTTTTAAAAACTAAACTTATGCTTTAAATTTTTTGAAGGGGAGGTAATAACTACAAGAGGACCCAAATGATTTCATTGGCAGAGATTTTCTTCAATACTCATATAACCAAATGAATAAAAATGCTATTTACAGTAAAAGGAGAAATGTTGGACTGCGTAAAAAAGGTTTTTAAGCTTTGAAACGCGTACCTAATTCGGAATTGGCATATAATATTTCGTTAAATTCATCCTTTCCTTTGTCTTTCAAACCTACTTATGGTCTCAACATAATATTTTAATCAAAACTAAGACATTTCATATCTTCGTTAATACGGTCATTTTAACATACTCTACTATTCGTAAGTTTCCAGACAGTTATAATTTTGGTTTGTTTGGATAAAGGATCAACGATGCATTTCAATAAAGAATCAATGGCTACACACGTGCAAATTTACGAAACGTACGAACTTAATTTAATATCACTGAATGATTGGCATGTGGTCATTTTTTGTGCACACAGAAGTTCTCGACAGGCCCGTAATTCAATTAAAAAATAAATACTGATACACAAACACTACTGATACATGAATAATATTCATGTTAATCCCATCTTTATGTTGACAATTAGTAACAAATTTTAAAGTACACAATATCACGGTATTATTAGAAACTGGTTCAGAAATCGGTAAAACGTTTTTCGTTTTTTTAGTTAAGAGCACAAATGGTCGAAGACAACATGATTGCAAACTGGCAAAGTTACTAAATTGAATTCAACTACTACTAATAATTTAAAATTAATGCGCTCCTAAAATATTCGGAATAACAGGTCTAGAAGAGAGTTCGGTAATCATTCAATTAGCTAATACACTAAGTCACACAACGAACGTGTTTATGCAAATCTCGCTAACGCGAATTTCAAAAACTTCAAACAAATTATATTATATATATTGCACTCTTTAAATCAAACCAGTCAATTTCGAACCATTGAACAGACTCCTAACGTATTCTCTCCTGAGTCCACGTAGCGTGTGAACAGGCTCTGGAAGCGTGACAGCTGCACATTCTGGGAATTTCCTCCCCACCCTTCAACTACGTCTGTCTCACGAACGGATCTGCTGCGTGTTGAGGCGGAGGATTGGGGGCACCCAGACGCCCCATCATCCTTTCACCCCCCCTCCTAGCCACATTCACCCTACTGCCGACCCAGCCGTCCGTTCTCCCTCCTGTTCGTCTGTCCGTCCGCCAGCTGCCCCATTAGTCTACCCATCTGCCCGTCCGTCTGTCCGTCCCTCACCCCGTCCGTCCACCAGTCCGTCTGCTCGTCCCACTACTTATTTACTCTTCCATGAGTCTAATTGAGCAACCGTTTATTTATTTCATCCGACCACACATCAGCTTCAGTTCTGTGCATCCGCACTCGACGGTTAACTTTGCGATCTTCCTCGCTCTCTTCTCGATGCCCACCCCCCCCAACAAAATCATCGAATATCCTTGCTCGTTCTTATTACAGTACAGTACACTCAACCGATCCCGCGAACAATTCCCGCTACCTTGTAACCCTGCTAAACTACCCTCCTCCAACCTACGTACCGCATTATCCATGCAACAACTTATTGTCCTATGCACACACATGCCCGACTCTCTCCCCCTATACCAATTTCTTTTCCGTTCTCCCCGTCACTGCTACCAAAATACCTTCATATGGCGTTTCTGATCACTGTACTACTCGTCCTTTTTACTTTCTCGCTATCGCTGGTTTTTCTAGAATCCATTGTTTTTGGGTTCTTGATACCGAAAAATCGAATGACGGCAAAACGTCTGTTTCTCCGACCGTCCGTAGTCAGTGAACAAAGCTAGCGGCTAGTTCAGTTGAATTGATATTCCCCAATAGATCTGGGTGATGTCACTTCGTTGAAACCGATATTTTAATTTGGGACACACTTCAAATGAAGCCCCTGGGGGAGTTCCAATATTTAAAAAAAATGGTTCCGTCTTTTTTGAGTAATCTTTGTTGTTGGATAGTGTGATGGACGTTTAAGAATGGTGTAGTACTCATATTTCGTTAAAAACGCTGGTTTTTGGAAAATTATTAAAATTCAAAACGTTTTCAGGAGTCTTCTTAAACTACAATTATGTACATAATTTTTTTTCGCTTAAAGAAATCTGGTACAGTTTTTTCGAAAATTTGAGTACTTTCCGCGTAATTTTGCGTGAAAATACGTGCGAGAAAATAGTGCTGTTTTAGCACAAGTTCTAACACCACTTGTTGTATCTCGCCCTACCATTTTCCCTGCTTGCTCGCAATTGTGCTCGCAGTTGCCGTCGCGCCTACCCGCAATCCCTTCTACCCGTCCGCCCAAATTTCCCTTCTCCCCGCTCGCCCACGAGTACCCCGGCCCCCCATTCGCCTGCATTCTCGCCCCCCCCCACCGGACTGCCCCCGTTCCCGCCGGACCGCCGGTCGCCTGCCGTGTAAAGGCACTCGCGCTGCTAATGCCACGTAATTACCCTTAATCGGCGCGCGATACGTCCCGCAATGACCCCGGAAATATTTATGCGACTGCAGTTCTTTGAAATCGGGTTCCACGATTTATCAGCATTCCTCCTGCGAGCGCGTCGCCCTATCGCACGTAATCCACCTAATCCACGCCCTATTTTTTTCGAAATCGATACGAGACACGTTCTTGGGTGGCACATTGTGTGGGGAATGTATCCAAAACATTTACAGTCGAAAATCGCATTATACGTAAGGATAAACAAATAAAATATGTTTCAAAAGCGCTTTTTTCAACATGATTTTGAATGCACACTGGATTTTATTTTGTTTTACTCTCTCTAATACCATGTGAATGTGTATTTACAGTAAAAATCTGACAGATGCAATATTTAACGTTTTGTTAGTCCAATAAGCTCACTTGTTCATCGTGTTCTTTGTGATTTTTTTTTGAAATAAACATCGGAGAGAACTAGTTGCTCTGACCAAAAAATACAGCTAAATTGTGGCACGTTTTAATTTTCCTTTGACCTGGCACGTCACTTTGTATGCGTTTCCTATCAAGGCTCAACCATGAAAGTGCAAAAGGCTACTCCCCGGAGATCTGATGGGAGATGACGGACAAACGGGGCGCAATGTGAGTGGAGAGTTGGGAGGGAAGGAGAGTGGAGAGAGGTGAGTGAGGAGGGGAAGGAGAGGGGAGAATCTAACAAGAGCCTGGCCTCGGTTCTCCCCCTCCTGGTAACGTATTATGATAGATGGCCGGGCTGACTTTATCTGGATATCCGCCTCTTTCGCAGACCAGTCCCGGAGGCAGAAAGGTCAAGAGAGAGAGATATCTCGCGAGGTGGTCGCGACTTAGTAACCCCTCTGCACTTCTTTCGTGCTCAGGAATTTTCCTTTCATCCATTTTCAAGTCCTTCATCTAGATGTCACGTTGCTCAGGCTAAAAATATACGATTGTCTCTATGAAAGTACAAAATTAAGATGTATTACTTTTCCAATATTAGAGAAGGGTAGTGTATCATTTTACTTTTTCTTTCTACGTGCCAGTATAAAGAGTGCCGACCAAACAATCTACTTTATTGGAAAACCTGATCCATCTTTTATGTGTGCACTTTGATAAAGAATGCAATACAAGATAATTATTCAATAACATTAATTTCTTGAAGCAATAAGAGGACATTATCAATGTATACGAAAAAAACTCATAAAGTTGCGCAGTAAACATTTATCCAATATTAAATCTTCAAGAAAATGATCAATATTTTATTCTAACTCATTACTGTCAATTTCTATAAACAGATTTCATTTTTCTATTTTCTCGCCTCTGAATCCCAAAAATACGAATAGATTACGCAAACAATGATATAAATTACGCATGTATAGCAATTTTGTCAACAAACTGTATTGGTTAATCTCCTTATGAAATAAAATATTACAAGCAATATTTTATTCAGGTGGTGTTTATATTTTACGTAATCGCACATAATAGTATATGTGGTCAGTTTTTACTAAATATCATAAAGGAAATATAAAACGATGATTGATCATTTAAAAAAATCAAAACTTTTACTGCGACAGAGCTAGCAAATTATAAATATACCCAGAGGAATAAAATTTAAAAATAATAATTGTTATGTTATAAATGAACGTCTTGTAACAATAATTTTAAATTCCGAATTATCACGGAATATTGAACATTGTTTAATTAATCTTAAAAACACCAATCTAAATATTTGAAAAGAAACAAAATTATTTACATATACTTAACAAAAGCTTTACTCAATTACTCGCATTTTCTCTCATATATATTTATATTTAAAGTACACCAACTGGTGTTTATCGAGTTTTTTGTAATCAAAATGTTTATTAATAATTCAATTTAATGTTATTCAATTTAATAAACAATTATTTATTTAGTTATTATATTTCAATTACAGTAATATCACCTCTTATTTTTTGTAATATTTAATATTATGACAACAGACAATTTTTTGATTGTACGAACTATCGACATTCATTTACAAAAAAAAAATATTTAAAAAACGACAAGTGGAAACGAACTGTATGTTCATTAGCAAAGGAATTAAAACACTGGGTTTAGTCTAAAGTATCTAATAAGTATTATGTGTGCCTTATAAATTTTGTAACTCTTTTCTAATAAACGATAGGAAGTTGTTTCAATTTTTATTTATGTTCGCATATATCATTACGTTCATATGAAAACTAAGTAATTTCAAAATATATGATCAGACAAAAGACCGCAACTTCCGAACTAATTTTCTGGAGTTTATAAAATGCTGCATGCTCATTAGACAAAATCATTAACAATGAATCATCTTGACATCAAAATATTACAAAACGTCGGTCACATTAAAATTTTAAGAACATTTATCTTTTTCCATGTAATTGTAAGAATCCCTTCGAATTGCAGGAGTGAAATGGATTACAAGAACAAAAAGTCACTAGATTATATATCTGTGTACAATGATCAAGCAATACAAAATACCTGGTGATGGTAATGACAAGTCCGGAGCTCGAATCTGCAACGGACACCTGAACCTGCAACAGAGCAATACAAAGGCGCACATTCATTGAAATCTCCGACTGCCTTTCGTATCTTAGCCCAGCTCCGAAGCGCGGCACGTCACCTGCAGAGAGAGGGGCTGTTCCCGCTCCACTTGTACTTCGCCCGTTTGATCGCACCCGCAGCCCGTTGTCAGCGCGCGGTGCATTGTGGGACCCGCCGCCGCAATGCAGATAATGGCGCGCGGCTGTTCGTCTGTTGCAAATACCGCACAGTGTTCGAACAGGTATTCCACTGCGACAAAAGTAAACAGAACCATGTATGTATCAGGCGCGGATACACGGGGAGGGAAATGAGAACAATTTCCCCTCCAGACATTTTTCAATAGCTATTTTTCTGTCTCGAAACTTTCAATCAACACTATTTTCGCATAAACATTAAAGCGAACAAAATTGTATCGCAACATGACCTGAGTTTAGCCTTCGTCATTCTACATTATTTGTAATATGAAACATTCGACCAAAACATTTTGAATAAAAAATTCCCCTCCCAAAATTCGTATCTGGATCTGCCTCTGTATGTATTTAGCAATTTAGGGTCGGATTAACCGGTCCGACTTTCGCCGCCTAGCGCGTGTTCCCAGGCATGGGCACTGGTTTTATTTATTGTCAACGGCTTGGGGAAAGAGAGGCAAGTGGCGAGCATGACGCTCTTCCATCATCGTACTCAGCTATTTGGCCTGTCTGAGCTGTATCTTAAGTCACAGAGTTACAGAATCTGAGATGATTTGTGCTAAGAAAAACTACTGCTTCGTTTTTGCTCTGGCCTTCTCCTTGTCTCTCCTGCTTACTCGCCCCCTGAAATGTGTTGCAGTGCGAGTAAGTTAAATTGCTTTTATGTGAGATGAGAGAGTGGGAAAGGGTGAGAAAGGAAAGGTAGTGCGCTATCCGTCTCCCGCTCGTGGGGTACTAACCCCGACATTCGCCTGTTATTGATCTGACAGATCACTGAAAATATCTGATTAGTGCAGACGTCCGCTATAATTATTCTTCAGACTACGATGGATTCGAAATAGCTATCTACCTAGAAAAAGACCTTTAGGACTCAAACTTTGTGGTTGCATAGGCGTCCGCGGCCGGACTTTATGTTGTCTAGGCTATCCGGGACAAGCTGCCATTGGATGCCTTCTCCAGTACGCTCTGAAGAAGGCCACAATACGCTGGCTGAAACGTTAGCCACCATGACATTGACGCGGCTCGTCCTGGATAGCCTAGACAACTCAAACTTTGTGATCTCTCAGTCATAAACACTGCAACGGTAACGGTTGTTGTTACTGAGCCACGTCCACCGTTTGAATTTTGTGTAATCAATCAACTCCTCTATTTGTGATAAAGGTCATGTATCGTACAATAATTTTGGTAATACAATTTTTTACGAGAAAAATCTGATATTTTCTGTTATACTTATACCAGTTTACTAGCCGAAGGATTCGCTTCCCTTGATTCTTACAACGGAATATATCCGTGATTTTTAAAGAGAGTTTTTTCATAAAATGCGTCCGACGGACTCAAGGATATTTTATGTCAACTCGAGAGGCAAAGGTTCCAGCCTTGTCCGCAACTTAAAGCTGCGTAGCGAAGCGTCACTTTCCGTGGGGAAGTGCGTCGGCCTCAGTCGAGTAACTCGTTCTCGGAATCTACATAATTACCAACGCGTTTTGTCAAAATACTCTCCTTGAAAATCATGGATTTTTTCCGTTCTAAGAATCAAGAGAACAGAATCATTCGGCTAGTGGACTGATATACGTATATCGGAAAATATCGGATCATGTAAATAAGAAATACTTTCTCTTTAGATACAAGTACTCATGCGCCACCTTTAATTTTATTATTACATACTGTTTATGTTCTTAACGGACGGTGGACATTTAAAATTATTAACGGATGCCGGCCATTAAGAGTGGCTTTTCGTTCGCTTCTTTTCGTTGCGGGATGTCCATATAACAGTACTAAAGTGTACAGATTTATAATATTCTACATTTTTGTTAATTGATGGGAGCCACTTTCATTAAAATTCGCCAAATAATAAATCATTTGCTGTCGGACACACCGATTCAAAAAAATTATTCGGTATCCGAGAAAGTACAACAATAACAACATTAAAGAGTTCATAAAATGATTATTTTCTTCCATCTGCCTAATAAAAGATGTTTGTACAATATTCCAATAATAAGTAAGATGGTACATATTAACTCTACTGTGTCCCTGCGGATCTTCACAACTACCACAACAGACCAGTTATTATATCTGACTACAATGTAATTATTTGTTTCGTAATTTTCAAGTACTGATTTAATTCTTCTTTCTAGAGCTTATATCCATCCGGCAGCCGGTTACTCTTTACGTCCCGTTGAGACGTGTATTCGACCACACACCAGAAACACACACACTTACGGGCTCTTGTGATCTGTGCTCAGCAGAACGCGAGGCACTCCGCGGCACCATATGCTACATGAGACAAGAGACAGTCATGCCCAAGACGGGACTAGAATCCGCGACCCTTCGGTCCAAAGCGCTGTGCCGGCACACGCTTTTAGCCGCCTCGCCCATCCAGGCGGGCGATTCTTTGATTACACTGTCTAAAGATTCTAAAGACTATATAAATACTTTCTTATTTTTCTTCCTATATCAAACTTTGACGGTTCCTAGTAACCAACGTTCTCGGAACGAGAGGTCATTTTCAGGACGACCTTATTATATAATATTCTCTCTCCAGGAAGATGTCTGTAGCATGAAGAGTATTTCCCTTATCCCACGCGTCGCGTATACGCTCTGAGAACGATCGCTATACCATAGAAAAATCCTTCTACTTCAATGCACACGATCTATTTTGCAAGAAAAAACTACTTAGTCTTCTTAAACTTTCGTAGACTTTTCTAGATTTATTTTTGTGAAAATAAAAATAAAAATGTTTCAAATAGTGTTGAATTGTTAAAGAGTATTGTTTTCAATTAATCCACGTGAAAATGCATAGCAGATTTAAAAGAGAAACATTTTAGTTGACTGAGTAAATGATTTTAAACTAGGTGTGTTTGATGTAGAACATTTTTTTATTATTTTCAACAAATACAATTAATAATTTTTTCATTATGACGGGTATTACTTTTAACTATTTGTTTTAAAGGAACTTCTAAATAAAAAAAATAAAAAATGACTCTGCACTTCCAGAAACCAACATTATATTTTACAATTGAAAAGATAGGATATTTACTTCCAAAATACCATTGAATGTTTGATAAAATATACTTAATTAAATTACAAAAATATCATATTTTCGAATACACAGTTTATATTGCTGTACATTTCATTTTATTGAATTTTCGTTATACGATGCCTGACATTATATTTTAATTTTGAAAAGAGTTCGCAGACATTGTCTTCTTTAAGTAAAGAAGGTATCAATGAATAAATAATGTTTTACAGTATTTATAATTTTATTAGTTTTATCAAATTGAAATATTGTCGTTATAAATAAAATGAAACACCCATCATGAATCTCCATGAACGTAATATGAATGTTTCTACATTATTAAATTTTTTGAAATGTGCGTGGAATTTATAAGGAAGAGGAAACTTAATTTACTGTCCAAACGGATCATACTATCAATATTTTTTCAAGACCCACGGAGAAGAGAAATTCGCAAGGGATAGATGGATTGATTATTTCGTGTCCCCTGGCGCGTCAACTGCTATGTTAATTGTTCCCGTGAGTGAGTTCATGGTTTTAACACCGGGTGTGGCAGTGCTCCTCCCCCACTGGATGGTGATATCCGGCTCCGAACTGCACGTGAGCTTCTGATGTTTTCCCATCCAAGTACAGCAGCCAACTAAGTTCCCGGCAGGTTTGCCGGTACGTGTGGTGGTGTAATGATCAAATTATGTGCGTGTGTGTGAACAAGAAATGAGGGCAGAACAAGGAAGAGGAAGAAAAGATCACGCATGGTCCATAGCTCATTAGTTAGCATACTGCTCCAGCATTTGCTTGGTAATGATCGAAGAAAGTACGTCAAACTACCGATCAGAGCAGCCGACCTCTACAATTCTCCGCCAGACAGCGACTGAATTCGATCTATCTAGCTAGTGATGAAAATCCTACCACCACTGAAATTCGAACCCAAGGACTGAAGCTTTAGAAGCACTGCAGTGACATCAATTGAAACCCTGTGGCACCTCAGCCTCTCGCGCAAGGGAGATGTGTCCTCGCGGAACCCCGCTTCGCCCCAGTGCTCCGGCGCAGCGCCTCCTCTCCCGGGGCGATCGTGCGCGCCCGCACGTGCGGTGCGGCGCCGTGCGGTGCGGCTGCGCGTGCGCCGGCCCGCACGCGCGCCACTTGTGGGAGAGACGCGGCCGTTTTTATGGATCGCGTATGATTTGTAATTGCGCGCAGCGCCGGAAATTCACGGCCCAAAGGGTCGCGCTGTTGCTGATACAGGTTGCGCGAACGCGCCCCGCCCCGCCCCGCTCATCCGGCCGGCCCTCACGCAGAACGGCCCCGCCCCGCCCCTCCACGCCTTGACCTTCCCCACCCCGCCCCGCCCCATCACGACACGCCACCCCCGCAATGCCTCTACCCGCCCAGCCCCTCCCGCCCCGCACTGTCTCGACCTGCCTCGCTCCTCCTCGCCCTACCCCGCCACGTCCTTCCCTGCCCCGCCCTTCCATCCCCGCCCCGCTCCCCTCCCCACCTCAGCCCGCCCTTCCCCGCCCCGCCCTGCCCCACCAGGTCTCACCACTCCCCACCAGACCCCGCTACATCCCGCCCCGTCCCGCAGGCCCCGCCCCGCCAGCCCCGCCCCGCCCACCACACCTCGTCACACTCCGCCTCACCCCGCCGCGCCACGTCCCGCCACGACCCGCCTCGCCCCGTTACGCCCCGTCATTCCTCACCACGCCCTGCACCCCTGCCCCGCCACGCCACGCCCCCACTCTCTTGCGTTCGCCGCCCGCGAAAGAACCTCCATGGACCGGACCGTCGATTCGCAAACCGTTTTTTCCGCTTCAGATCGCTCGTTCATGTGTTCCGGCACGGATTACTATGCGTAGCGTCTAATTGAAGATGCGTTGATAGAAATTGGTTTTCCGGGAAAATCAATAATGTACATGTGAAATTAATTTACTGAGTGGATGATTTCTCTTGGTGATAATTTTCGATGAAAACAATTAAATATAACATAAGCGCAAACAATAAAATGAGTAATGCAGAGGAAACAAATATCGAGAAAGTTTTGCTGTTCTATGGATTATAAATGAAATGAGCACCTTTGATAAATTTCAGATTTAATTGGAAATGAACATTTCCCGAATCGCTAGCAACAAATTATTCGAATATAATTCCCTTCCCAATTTGTTGGCGTGATCCTTCCCTTCGTGTTTCCTGCCTATAGAATTCGGCCTCCACGAATCGGACACACATATAAGGGCGTGAGCTTGTTTTAGCCGGGAAAGAGCAGAAGAAAGGAAAGGGATACGGAAGAACAATAAATGTTTCGAAAGTAATTGCTTTTCCAATTTGCAGGAATATAGATATCCTTCGTTTTCCCTCCCCTCGGTACAGGCTGCGATGCCACAATATCAACATCAATTGCCTCTACATCATCATTGACCGGGAGCTTCTAGAACTCGAAACTCGACGCTGCAGAATTGCCGAATAGACCACTACTTCGAATTCTGTTGCTATCTACAGGGCTGTATTACAAACACGCTGTTCTGAACGGTAGTGTTGCAAGGTTCCACCAATCAATATTTGGCAAATACCGTATCACCGCGGACCGCGCGCAGCCTTTCTTTCCCCTTCCTTGTCATATCGTTTCCCCATACACCCAAGATTACACGCACACACACACAGACATACATTCACACACACATAGGGTACACTACCACCCACACGTCGTGATCACAGAGCTTGTCGCAGCCAGGCGCTACATTGCTGGCGGATACGTCTGTAGAAGAAAAACCTCGCAAGTTGACGTGTAAGTTGGTGTCTGATCTCTTGGTCCATCGGAAAAGCAATACCGCAAACTATAAAAATATAATGTGAAGTACATTTTGGGGAATGATTATTCGCGTAGTTGACACCCCCTGAAACACTAAATACTCACTGAATCATCCTTCCGCTCTCGCACGATCCCTGCACGTATCGCCCTGGGATTGGGACGTACGTGTGTTTCAGCTGCAGTGTGGAAACTGCAGCAGCAAGGACAAGTTGTGGAGCAGGCGAAGTGCGTCCAGTGGGAAAGGAGCCGCAGTCCGATCCGACCGCGGCCTCTTCCAGAAAGTTCAGCTTAATGAATTAGTAAACGTTTAATGAAGCAGCCGTGGCGCGCGGCGAACTGCGGCGGATATTATTTCGCGGGCGCAGGTAATGCCCACGAAAGTCGTAAACACAAAACCAACACGCGTTGCCGCTGTATATAATGAATCGCTTCTGTAATACGAAACGAGCAGAATGTATTAGTATGCAATTACTGTGTAATGAAGATTACAAACGCGCTGGCAACGGCCGCGGGCCGCCCGTAAAATTGATTTTCAGCGGCGTCTGCACGCAGCGTAAGCCCCGCCCCACCACGCGTGGCTTAGTCCAACCTTCGCGCGACGCGGCGCGACGCACGTGACAGACAGACACGTGCCTCCGTCCAGGCACAGGAGACAAGGTAGCGTCGGGGTGGACGCAGTGGAAAATGTTGCCATTGTAATGGCTGTGAAGGCTGGATGTGGAAGCGTTTAGTTTAGAAGTAGTGAATGTGGGGACGGTGAGTGTGTAGGGGTGAGTGTGTAGGGGTGAGTGTGGAGGAGTGAGTGTGGAGGGGTGAGTGAGGAGGAGTGAGTGTTAAATATGAATGTGGAGAGGTGAGTCTGAAGTCGGTGAGGGTGAAGGCTGTGAGTGTTGGAGGAGGTGGGTGGAAGCTGAATTTGTAGAGGCGGTGAGCGTGGAAGAAGTAGGTGTGGAGGCGGTGAATGTGGACGCGGTGATTGTCGTCGCAGTGTCTGTGGGGAGGAGTGAGTTTGAAGGCGGTGTTTACGAACGTGGTGACTGCAAAGGAGATGCCTGTGGAGGCGATGCTCACGGTAAAAGTAGTCAAGAAGGTGGTGGCAGCCATGGCTGAGGAAGTAGTGGTTGTGAAGGTGGCTACGGGACAGGGAAATGTTCACCAATATCATCCATCCGAAACAAACAGAGTTCAAGATATTTGGAAATACATTAGAAATAAATTAAATATCCCCAAAACCTGGCAAAATAAATAATCCATCAAACTTCATAACAATATATTTGACTTCGTTGGATTTGTAACAATTAATCGTCTGGAAACTGTTGCCGTCTGGAAATCATTTTCAATTCTCTTATAAATTTTTAATTAAGAAAGCCCTAAAAGGCATCTCTACAATCTGCAACAGTTTTATTAATACATTACATTCTTCTGGAATGTCCCGTCTACAATCTAGATAGACAGGAGAACATAGGAAATTCATTCCCATATTTTTCATTGCCATTTTCTCATCATCAAATTATCAAAAAATGTTAAAATTAATTATGATAAAATGTAAAAATATTGATATTTTTAAAGATTCGTAATTGCACTTAATTATTGTATTAGTCGCTCATGACCTTATTATTATTTATATTATTATTATTACTATTGTTGTTATTATTATTACTATTATCCATGTAAGATCCCATTAAGTTCAAGGGCCTCCTGCCTTTTGCAAGGAATGATGAATGAAGTGATAGGGTGATGATGAAGGGTGAAAAGACTAGGATGATAGTGGGAGGTGGGGTGGTGGTAGGCGATAGTAGCATATTTGAACCACCCCAGCATTTTCCTTATGACCGAGGTAAACCACGAAAAATCCTGTTTCGGATGGCCGGACAGAGGATCAAAAGTTGATTGCGAAGTCATCGCGCTAAGTACTGACCCATTTCATACAGTGTTTGCAGTATGCGCGTCTTAAAATAAAAATTAATTTAAAAAATGTAATCAAATAAGGTAAATAAAAATCGAAAAACTATCATTTGATATAATATTTTCCTAAAGAATGAAGGGAAATCAAAGTCGTTGCAAAATTTTTCAACACTCAATAAACGTGTATAATTGAATGATAAGTAATGCGTGTTCACCAAACTTTAAGTAAATTTAGATTAAAATACCACCATGAACAAAATAATAATTCCTCTTTCATTTCTCTTGAAGACAAATATTTGTTTGAAACATATAGAACATCTCTATGAAATGATGATCAGTGAGGTTAACCAAACATTAGTTCTTGGATTAAAAAATGCAAATTCACAAGAAAACGATGGCTTCCATCACCAAAACCGGCGTAAATGGCAATTTACCCCCAAAAATCAATCTAATGTCAACTAGATCCTTGCGATGGCTGGCCAAGATTATCAACGTGCGTCGGAAAGAGTTTGCGTATGACCAACAGTGTTGCCAGACTGGGCGCAATCCCGCTGTTGGGCTGGAGAATGGCTCTCTCTCGCGGAAAAAAAACTGACTTCTCGGTATAAAGCCCAATGGGCAGAAATGCATCAAAACATGTGCGGTTTTGGGAAAGTTTTCAGATTAAGAGGAACATCTCAAAAAAACACAACGAAGTTAACATTGAGTTTAAATTTTTAGATTTTTACTTTACAAATGATTTTTAAATAATAATTTTTTAATGCGTTTAAATTAACTCTGAGAAGAGAATAATGTTAGTTTTTAGACCTTTAGTATAGAGTGTGTTCGAAACGTCATAGCATTTTTTCGTTTTTATATCAACATATCACATTGGCAGTACTTGCAGTTAATATTAGAACACTCCATTTAAAATTAGTCGTCTTTTGGAAGTACAGTGTCACTGTCAGCGTAATCCGTTAAGCCACAGGCGCAATCTTTGATATGTTAGCATTTCTGTGGTAATATTTTTAAGCGTGGATATTTACGAGGAGCAAGGACAGTAAGAATGGAAAAGTGGGGAAATTATTTTATCCCTTAAAGGAGTCCTCCCATCAGCTGTAGTCATGAGAATAGTTCTACCTAATTTTTAAATATTTAGATATGACTTATAATTACAAAAATATTTTTTAATATAAATTGTTAATTAAAATGTTCAGTAACAAAAAAATGGATATTAAGCAGTTCATTGGGCCGCTACATCAAAAAGACCCTACAAATAAGTTATTTTAATGCAAATTCAAATTTACCGTTTGAAAAGTTTTTTTATTGGGCGGAATTGAGCGAATTTACTGCTATCTAATGGCGGATGTTTGTACGACGCATTTGACAATCCTGATTGTCAACCGTTTGAAATATTTAATGTGATTTTGAATTAATACATTGAGATACTTTCGTTTAAATAATCGTGTACTTGGTGTTATTTCCGTGTGATTTAGTTTTATAAACAAATATTACTTCTTTTGAATTCAAAATATTTATCAAAAAATAAAGTATAATTATTTTCAAACTTAGTATTAATGTTGTCATTATTACATTTAAATATTGTACAATCGTTCCGTTCGAATCAACAATTAGAAATACATGTAACAAACTGTTTACAAAAAATGAGAATTCACTTGTTTCCTGCAACTTTTGTTTAAAAATTATAAATACTTGTTTGACTTATTAGTCCTTATGATGATGAGGAAATTAAATTATGTATTAATTCACATATGAATATTACAAGGATTTCACCTGATTAATTTTGACATAATAACAAAAATGTCCATCAATGGCCACGACAGACTAAATTTATTGTATTTGAATGGAATAATATACGTTTAATAATGACCACTAATATTAATGCATTTTTTAAATATAATATAGTACTTGTAAGCTGCTGACAAGTTTGCGTGGAAATGGTTTGCATTTAAACTGACGTTGCAAATTGCTAATTTACTATTAAGTCACGTTTGCTTGTGCAAGTTGAAGTTCAACTCTGTTCATAAATCAAATTCATCGTATATCAACGCAAAGAAGTTTATCTTGCATTAATTACTTGTAAGCTGGTGGAAACCAAATAGTTACGGAAAGTAATAGGTTGAGAAAAATACTACCGTCAGAAGTTAATATCGAGTTCCTAGATTTGCACGTCATATTTCATCGTCACTTGGAAACAATGTAGCTGTTACGTATTGTTTTCTCAAAGCTAACGAGTAACCAATGAAGTCATAAATCATTTTCTGATACATATAACGACTTTAAATGATTTTAATGTAATATTAATCTACCTCATATACTTGAATAGGTGAAGACATACTAGAGACTATCCAGGGATATTTATAATATAAGGATGTGTAAGATGTAAACTATTTTTAACACTAGGTTTAGTAAGTGGTTTTATTTTGTATTTATCAAATAACGCTTTAAAACATTACATTCCATGAAATTTCTATATACGAACAACTATTTTCTTAAATGTATCTTCACATAGCTACATTTTAAACAAACATAAATATTAAATTATAAATATGAAATGCAACAAGCTGAGCGATAAAATTATTCGATACCCACAAAACAATTATCGTATGTATTCGGATGAAACGTATTTTCATTTGCTTGTAAATACCCTTACATTTATACTGCATTAATACAGCAGTAAATCAGAAAACAAAGGCCTTTGTTCAAATAACGTTTCATTTTTTAACATACGACATTATAATTACTGACATGTAAAACTCGTGTTAACGACCGTTCATTTCAATGTTCACTAATAGTTGTTTAAATATTGTAGGATTATAACATTAACTACTACATTGTGATCAGCTGGTGAAAAATTCTCTTTATCTCACTTTAAACAAGAGTTGCTACGACAACTTTCTTGCAATATTTGTTACTTTAAGAGTTTTTCAAAATTTAATGAAATCAACAAGAATCATACCTGTGCCATTTTTAAAAGCATACTTCACTCTATCCAATAAAAGTAAAAAAAAAATTGAAGCGGTTTTTGAGAAAATATTGTTTTGGAATAGCTTTTATAGCATTCAAAGCTACTAAATTTTTGGAGAAAAATTGCACGATTTTATGTAAAGTCCCATTTTTGAACATTGTTAATAGTGTAGTTGACGAGAGTCGCCAAACAAATCAAAAGTTTCGAAATTTGGTGTATACACACTTAAGAGCAATCATTATAGATGTTTAGCAATCAGATCCGCTGCGGTTTTCGCTGCGGAATTACAATTCTTTCTCGACACTACGTAAGCAGAAAGCAAGAAAATGAAACTCCCAGAAAAGTAAATGTCAGTGAGTATTCATCCCAATCTTCTTCTCTTACCAACATTCTTCAACTACCAAAACAAAGCTAATGAGCCCCAGGGGGTCTGGCGTGGCTACGATACGGCAAAAAGTGAGCGACATGAACTAAACAGAGCGAAAGGTGGCGACGTCGTCTTGAAACCTCCTCTGCTTTAGCTGGGGCGGGCGGGGAGTGGATTGCGAGGAGTTGTGAGGAGGAGAGCGGGGACAAGCGGGAAGAGCGTTCGTATATGAGAAGGTCTGAGCTGTGAGAGCGGGTGGCAAGGTTTCAACTTTAAACGAATGCAAAATAATTAATACTGCAATTTCCGGTACTCGAACCGGCGGCGGCAGGCGAAGCGGTAATTACGGACCTTCGGCAACGCAAGGCGGGCGAGTGGGCGCGGCCGGCGGAAGACAGAGCTGAGGGAGGGGAGGCGAAGGAGAGCGGTGTGCAAATAGAAAAGAAACGGAGTTAAGAACAGAAATGGTGATGCGATGGAATCTCACTTGTCACAAATGCGCTAGTCGTGAAACAGAATGAGTTGAAATATAGTTAAGGGCTCACAAAAGAAGAAGTATTCTCCTGTCAGGAACGAAAACAAAACATTCTGAAAAATTTGCCAATAATATTAATATTAATAATAATAATAATTATTATTATTATTTAAGACCTCGATTAAAAAAAAATATAGAGTTTGAAAGTCTAATAAAAAAGCCGTAGATCAATACAGAATATTAAATTATTGAGAGAAGACCTTGAATCAAATAATTACTACAATTAATTTAATTTCCAAGGTTAAGGAGTAGAGAATAGATATAATAAATAGTCATCAAACATATCAGATCAACATAATCATAAACTGCACTATGTCGAAAAGTAAAATAACCCGTTTTCAAAGAAATTGATGTGATCAATATTGGTCTAGCAAAGATTGTTATTAGCAGAAAAACGATTATAAGAACAGAAAGAAAATCAAACGAAAGGAAGTAAATTATTGCAATGGGTAAATTGCTAATCTTAATGTCTAAAAAAATGAAGACAATAGTATACGATACTGTGCTAAAATGTGAACGATGCCAGACGAGATACTAGTAGTCGTCTCTGACTGCATCATCAAGTTGACGACTTTCATAGGGAATCCAAAGCGAGGGGTTGAATTAAATAGAGATGCATAACGAAGGGGGAGAAGCAGTTCAAAAATGGAGAGGGGAAGAGGTGACTGGGTAGGTTAATGTGTATAGTAAGATTCAGGACGTTAAATCGACCGCAAGGGGGTTAATCATGGCATGAAGAAGAGAGTTGAGATGGGAATTGGGTGAGAGAGAAATGTATTCAAGTAAGACAGAAATAGGGGGAGGTGACGTTACTTTCTGGCGGATGCGGTGAAAGCCATCAGACCTGTGATAATATGTGCCAAGAAAAGAGACGAGTGGATAATTGGGTGTGACAAAGAGGAAAACAGCAAATAGTGTGTCATAAAGGTTGGTGGGGCAGATGCAAAGCGAGGTCAGTAGGGGAGAGATAAAATATGCTTGAAACAGTAGATGGTATAAATTAAAAAGATAAGGAGAGAATGGGAAGGAAAAGGAAGAGAACGGAAGGGGAGTAGAGGTGAAGTACGAGTGAGTGCGATGCGAGGCGAGGTTTGGAGAAAAACGTCGATTAAAATTGGGACAAGAGATGATGAAAATAAAAGAGTCCAGGAATGGACGAAGGAAGAAAAGAGGGTTTCTGTGATCAACTCCACTGAGAATGCCAAGCAATACTCTAACAAACGGATCATGGGCCACACCTGATCTTTCCTTTCTCTTCCTTGTCCTATTCCAAGCCGCTACATATACTCACACTTACATGCATTACACTAACCCACATATGTTGTTATGGATGGGTGGTGCCCCGTTGGCGAGAGATACCTCGTCAGGGGAAACACTCCGCAATCCGACGTGTAAGTCGGCGCCAGATCGCACCATCCAGGTGGTAGAACACCCCGTCTCCTATGATAAGATCATGAACTACATTTACGGTACCAGCAACCATAGCAGTTGACGCGCGCGGAAACATGATCACTCAAGAAAAAGGAGGCCACACTGCACAGGTGAGTCAAGAGGGAGCGAGCAGGTGCGAGCCGAGGTCAGGCGGGACAACTCAGACCGCAAAGGAGTTGTGAAACTCCCCGCAAGTCGGCGTGTATGTCGGCGCCAGATCGCACCATCCAGGTGGTACAACACCGTCATCTCCCATGATAAATTCATGCAAAACATTTACGGGACCAGCGACCATAGACGTTGACGTACTCGGAAACGCGAAGTGATCAATCAATCAATCAATCAATCAAGAAAAGAGAGGACAGACTACACAGGTGAGGCAAGAGGGAGCGAGGAGGCGCCAAGCGAGGTCAGGCGCAAGGGAGATCCAGAGCGCACGGGAGCGAGTCGGGGTGGGGTGGGGTGGGGCGGGGCGGGGCGCGGCGCGGCGCGCGCCGAGCGAGGAGGAAAGGGCAACTCCAGCAGCGGGAGGGAGGGGAGGGAGGATAGAGGAGGGGAGCCAGAGGCGTTCGCCAGCTTTCGTGCCGCGCTCGCGTGCCACATGCCTGACGTCCCAGGCCGACAGCCGAACGCGGCGGCGAGATGGGGCTGCGATACTCCGCCGCCCTCGTCCCCGCTCCCACCCCTTGCCCCGCCCCCGGCCCCGGCCCCGCCCCCGCGCCGCCCCGAAGGAAACGCCGCCTGGCGCTAAGAAATGGGGAGGGAGGGCAGGCGATGGGAGGGCAGATTGGGCAGGGAGCGGTCGCGCGCCGGGGAACAAAGAGAAGCCGGAGAGCGGTGCAGGCGCATGTGTGTTTGCTTTCGACTGCGCCTGGAAAGGAAGCAACGTTTTTGTCCCCAGTGCTCTGTTTTCGTTGCGGTTCCCAGAAAATGGGGGTACGTGACGTGCACGTACTAATTATCAGAATCGTCTAATTTATGTATGGTGGTTTAAATAAAACGGCATTTTCTTTCCACTTTTACTAATTCTTTGATTGGCAGCTTTTGATGGTATAGATGACATCTTAGCCGTTGCAAATTATTTAAAAAGTATTAAACGTTCATTTTAATGATTTTGCATGAGTTATGAAGATTATGTCTAAGACGCCAAATACCGTAAATTAATAAAAATTGATATTTCTAAAAGAAATACCTTTTAGATAAACGTTGATAATGTCTACACCACATCAACAATTCATCAATACTATTTTGCTTTGGAGAACTCGTTTTGATATATTTTAGAAGTGTTATTATTTAAGAGACAATAAAATAATACTGATTACACATACTTAAATAATTCTAATGTAATTTAAATAAATCACATTCGTACACTCTGGAAACTTGCAGAATGATTATCAATTCTTAATTAACATTGAACAACTTGCATTGAGCAGTTCGCAATATCCAATTTTATATTCCACTGCATTTAATAGAGATGTGTACAGTTATGTAAATATAAACAATATTTAAACACCGAAAACCATTTTTGGGGTTATTACTAGCATGGTTAACAATACGAGAAGTAGTCAAGTGTAAATACGCTAATCGCATTTCTAAACATTTTTCACTTGTTCTCGCATTATGCTGTACGGGCACATAATCGCACAATGATTGCATTATTATCTAAATGCTTAAACAAAACAATTGAACTTCATAAGTAAATATTCGTCTGGTCAGAGAGTACCAATGTGCTGGAAGTTAACAAATGTGAAAAGTTTGAGTCAGCTTTAACACTATCACCTGAATAATAAATATCTGTGTAAAAATTGTTATACACTTTGGTCCTATAGTTCTCGAGGAAATTAATGACACTGGGAAGAAACATTTACGATGTATATCGGATTTTTTAATTTGTTTGGAGGACATATGGATGTGAAATTTTCCAGCAGTAAATATCTGAAGTGAAGTACTTTTTTACTAATATAATAACAATAATTAACAAGTACTCTTTCAGGTAAGTATTAATGCATTATAAAGCAGGGTTCTTATAACCAACATCCCCTCTTATATATGAAATACTTCTTCCAATTTCTTCTTCTGAATTACAGAAAGAAGAACCATAATACATGAAGAAGTGCCCCTAGGAGTAATAATTTGGGTGCTTTTGAGTTTGAATGATCGAAACATGTTTTCCAAAAGATCATTACATTAAAAAATACTTTAATTATAAATATACCATACAAATTTACAAGTTGATACACAAAAACCTGTTATTTTCCTTTAATGAAAAGAGTGAAAGATAATTATTTTTCAACATGATTAAAAAATAGACTTTATGGAAAAAAAGGTAGCGCCGTATGTTACTTTTCATAGTATAAATAGTAATAATTTCAGTTTTTAATTTCAAAGCATCCATTGATATGTATTTTTTATTTCAAAGCTTCATGTGATATGCACTGAATATAAACAGGCTCTCGTATTCTCGATAATGGCTCAATCATTACTACGAACATGTCCCCTCAACACGGCCCGCACTGCCGAGTCACCCTGCAGGAAACTTGAACAGGTCGAGGCAGTCAGGCAGATACATACGCCGACAGCGTACATTGAAATAAAATAAAACAAGGGCAGGGAATAATCAAATTATTCTTAAACAAATCCATTGTGCATCGCCTACAGAATGAACAGAATTTTTAGTCCATAATTTTAACAATTTATCTTCTAACAAAACGTTAATAATACAAAGAAGAGTTAGCCTTTAATAAATTCAAACAAGAGAGCTCCTGTAATATCAGAAAGAGATGTTTACTAAGAGACTTATAAATAAGCAAAATAAAAAAATAAAGACTGAAATAATAAAGAAAGACCAACATTCAGTACCCCATTACACAATATAGAAATCAAAATAACAATACTGTGTCAGTTTCTTATTGGGAATGATTAAGAGATAATGTGCTTAATTTGCAAAAAATTCGAGGCAGCTTGTCATCACTTCTACATAGGACTTAATGGGCATCAATCTATATTTCAATAACCCCATATTGTATTATCTTTTATACTATAAACACCTTAAAATATGAATCTGACGACCTAATTTGCCAAGTGATTCAGACGCTTAAGAATAAAAAGCCATCTATTATGGCATACAAGTGTATCCATAGCAATAATGTCTGAATAAAAAATAGAAAAGCATCTTAATTTCCTCTTCTTCTTCTTATCTTCAAGTATTTAGGCATAAAGCCTCTTACGCCGCTTAATTTTGGTCCCTCCAGCGTATTCTTGGACGTCCTACATTCCTTTTTCCTCTCGGCTGATAATTTGCCACTTGTTTAGGAATTCTGTCGTTGTTCATTCGCAACATGTGATCTTGCCATGAGAGTCTGTGGTTGGTGACTTTCTCTATAAGACTTTCAACATTTAGCTCGTTTAGGATTTGTGTGTTTCTTTGTCTGTCCAAAAGACTATATCCCGCTACCGCTCTAAGGAATCTCATTTCCTCTGCCTGCTGTCTTGATATATCTTTCTTTGTCATTGTCCACACTTCACTCCCGTATAATCAGGTTGGTATTGACATAACTGTGTAAAATTTAATGAAAGTGTCTCTTCTCACTTTTGAACTGAGTGTTCTTCTTGAACGATTCAATCAAATGAACTTTAAGCTTAATTTCCATTATGAAATTTCTATTTCAATATGAAGACAAAACGACTCAGGTAAGAGTACGTGTTAGTTGTTCCTTAGTGAAAATTTATTACATAATCTCATAACAAATATAATTTCAAATACATTATAAAAACATGTACAACATGTTGACATCAATTTTGCTCATTATATTATCTTTTGTCTACACCCTTTGTAATTCGCTAAAAGGTACTCAAAAGTCCATTAATAATGTTTTATTATTTTCCCTTTTTGAGACGCTGTGGTTCCTCTTTGCATGTGTAGTAATATGTATTATAATGGACTTCCTAAGGACCAATAGAGACACATTAATACTTTTTTCTTTATTCCTTTCCTCACAATCTCCTGTAATCGGCAAAAAGTGCTTTGTGAAGCCACTTCATACAAATCTA
Organism: Gryllus longicercus; assembly: GCA_038098605.1. Classification (NCBI taxonomy): domain Eukaryota; kingdom Metazoa; phylum Arthropoda; class Insecta; order Orthoptera; family Gryllidae; genus Gryllus; species Gryllus longicercus. The sequence goes on from JAZDUA010000004.1 coordinate 4,695,362, forward strand.
AACCAAAGTTGGAAGCATCGCCCTCTCCGATGCCAAGTCCTTGGCATCCCTTGACATAAGAAGAGACATCCGAGGGAGAAGCAGGCGGCCTTGGAGCGCTGCGGGCCGCAGCCTCGCCTGAGGACGGGAGCCGGCGCGCCGTGAGGACGGAGAAACGGGGGTGAGGACGGGAGAGACTAGGCGAGCGCCGGACCAGTGAGCCGGGTTCGTGGCGGTGGCGACGGGGGCCAGGGGGCGGGGCTGCTAGGACGGACGCCCACCTCCCCGCCCGCCCGCCGGCTTGCACGCCCTTTGTGGCCCTTTGTACCTTTTGATCAGCGCCGGATTGGGCGACGGAGGGTCGCCGACTAATCGCTAGAGCGAGGCAAGGGCTCTAATTGGCTTGCTGTTTTCCACATCCCTCTCTTCGGCCCCGACTCGGCTCCAACCCCCCCCCCCCCGGCCACCTCTTGCCGTCTCCACCACCGCAGCCGCCGCCGTCCACGGTCGCGCCCGCCTCGTCTAAAGGATTTGCGTTATTTAATTGTTTGGTTTGTTAGTGCGAACGGCGGGCGGCGGGGGGCGCGGGGTGGGGAGGAGGCGCCGTGGGAAGAGAGAGGGCAGGGGAGGCGGTCGTGCGCGAGAGCTCCGCGAGATGGCATCGCGAGCGGCTCGCGGGCCGAGCAAGTGGAGCGTACGCAGCGACGCTTCAATCAACAGTAAAGAGGGCCCGCATGCGGTTCACTGGACAGTGGTCGCGTTTTCGCGTAATTCCTTACCGGTAATTAATGTGGAACACAGTGCAAGCCTTTGCGGAGAATGGCTTTGGGAGAGCCGCTGTGCAGTTTAGAATGTTGCGGATGGGCTCGTAATGCGAGTGAATCCTTATCGAGTGACGATTATTGATTGGCGAGAGGTTTCGTGGATGCGCTGGCTTCGTTTCCAACAACTGAATACTGTATTTCATGGTGTGGATAATGGACATTCTGTCTGCGTTTCTGCTCAAATTCGCCTCCTCTGTTAAGGTCATTCAGTTCGGAAATGGTCGATGTGGTTATTCAGTCGGTGTAGTTATGGTCCCAATATTACGCGCGATAAATTTGGATTATAGAGAAGCAGAAAGTAATAGAGCGAGGAAATTTCATGAAAGAATGAATAAATAATTGTTATAAAACAATACAATCTAAAAATAACTTAGATATAATTAAGAAGTAACTAGAGTAATGAATGGCAATGTGAGAAATAGATTTCAACTGGCAGAAAATAGCAACCCGATAATAATAATAATAATAATAATAATAATAATAATAATAATAATAATAATAATAATAATAATAATAATAACAATACCGAGCGAAGTGGCTCAGTGCGTAGCGCACTGACTTCGTAATCGGGAGGTCCGGGTTCGATTCCCGGGCCGGCCATCCTGACCGGGGTTTTCGTGGTTTCCCTCGGTCATAAAGGCGAATGCTGGGATGGTTCCAAAAGTCCACGATCACCTATCACCTCCTAATCCATTCCTATCATCTCATAATTCACACTTCAAGGCGTAACAACCTTGTCGTAATCCAAGGATACAGCTGAAAAGCTGATCCTGGAAGAATTACACGCACGTTAATCGTGTGTAGCGTGGTCAGTAATGGCCTATACGCCAATAATAATAATAATAATAACAATAATAATAATAATAGTAAATATAATAATAAAAAATAAGTATTGAAAGTTTAAAAAATTCAAATTGATCACTTGATCGAGTTATTTTGTACTTTACTTTTTGTACGTGTTTTACTATTGTTTAATACAATCGTCATGTAGTGACTCACTTACTTTAAAGGTCTCTGGCAACAAAAACAGCTTTCTCTTTAAAAATGCATATACAACAATAGTTCCGGTCCTATGCAGAACGCATAAAAATCGATAGTAAACACCTCTCAAATTAAAACATTTCACAGAAAAGAGTGACAAAACAATGGGTATCAATAACTGCTCTCAATCGACGCTATTCAATAAAACCACTTGGAAAATAATGAAATATGTCAATCAACGGAAACATTTGCTACAAAAAGAGAGAGACTTTCAAAATGAAAATAGTTCAATAGTTTGACACATTGATATGTTTCATTGATCCGATGCATATGATGGACAATTGAGGCAAATGTGAAGACTTTATATAATGACAAATACTCAAATTCATGAATAACATTTTTAAAATGTTATTGTGAAGTCGCAGTATGAAACACTGCAATGCAATCTCTTTTACAACAATAGATATTCTTTTATGTGCACAATTTAGAGACATCAGAGTTGTTCCAGTCATTTCTAACCAAACGATGCGCAGCAGAGGTGGCTCGAGGCGTACTGATGTAACTGCAATACCTGTGACCGCTAGATCCTAGGTTGGAGTGCCAACGGGGGTAGGATTTTCGATATTGATACATAGCTATGTCGAAATCAGTTCCAATCTGGAGGAGAATTCTGGCGGCCGGCTAATCTAATCGGTAGTTTCCCGTGGTTTCTCCGATCAATACTACGCAAAAACCGGAGCAGTACCCTAAGAAACGGTCCACGGACCACTCGAGATCTTTCTTTCCTCTTCCTTGTCTTTTCCTCCCACATACGTACGCACATTTACATGTACATGCACTATACTGCCACACATGCCGGCAGACCGGTTGAGAGCTTACATCTTTTCCCTCGGGCGTGCCCCGCCAGTGGGAGATACCTGGTTGAGGTAAACCCCGTTAGCCGACGATAGATCGGCGCCCGCCATTCGCCAGGGAAAAATCACCACTACCTCTCGAGGACATCACTTGCACTACACTTGTTGGACTAATGATCGTTAGCCCTTGACGCGTCCGGAATCTATAATCAATCAAACCCACGTATGTGCTGTGTGAGAGGGCGGAGTCTTTGGAGGCTGGGAACGCGGGGGCGGGAGCAATGGGCAATTGGCGGGCTGGAATGGGCCCGTGTGTTGGCCGCTGAACCCACAGTGTAGGTAGTCACGAGGGATAAATATTTTAAACATTGTTTACTTGATATAAAAATTGTAAGCGCTTCTACCTGTATATAGATTTCATCACATTCTTAATTCGAGAATGTGATGAAATATAGTACAAATAGTAATTAATTTCAAGAAATTGAATAAAATTACAAATAAATTTTGGCCCGACAAAGTAGGTCCCACATGCCCCCTCGATTCGCCATAGGGTAGTCACATGAATTCTCCTCGTATATGTAGATGCATACCACATAGGCTCTCGTGCAGAGCCGTATTCGTCGGTCCCGCAGGTTTGAGACAAATCTTTTCATTTTTGGGGGTTTATACCTGAAGCGCTTAAACGACATCCTAAATTACTTTTTATAACGATCAATCTCTCTAAAACGTTTGGATATAAAAAAGACATGTATGTTTTAGAGATACGTTAAGCCATATTAACTGTTGAACCACACGGTGGCTGAGTGTTTGACGACCTCACCGCAGACATGTTCGTTCTCTACCAGTTTGAGAAAGTACTTTACGAGATGGAACGATTCGTGAAAATGTATGTGGGTCGTTGAATTGAACACAAGGAGAAGTGATATGTCGATGGTCGTCAAAACATCCAATAAAATCAAAGTGTGAGAAATTATCACACAAGTTCAGCTAGGTTATTATAAATAAAACATATGCCGGTTACTGTAAGGTTAGACTAAATTAAATGTTTAAGGGTTTTTTTAAAATACCTCAGTAATTTGTTGTTGTTTGCTAACTGAATAATCAGATATTACCTTAAAAATCTGTAACGCAATTTTCTCGAAATTCCGGTGAAGCTACATCATGAATATTTCGTTAAAATATATTTGACATGTAACTTTCTCATTACGTGAACGTAAGCATCTTCTGAGTAAACTAAATGAGGATATGTAGATATATTGTGGTAAGCGAATAACAAGCGAAAGCGACAAATTCTAAATAATTTTAACAGGAGTTACACCTCTTTCACTGTACGCCTGCAAAACTGGTCGGCAACCGCCAACGCTCCATACACTTGTGTGCTGCGGGTTGCAGATATTTATATTTTACTCTTCTTGCCTGATGATGTTATGGGATCCAGTCCCTTTCTTTTTACACGTTAGAACCTGTCCTTTAAAATGCATTAATCCCTGATCAAAATGTCTTAGTATGGTCATTTACACCAGTCATCCAAAGGTTGTCATATAGAGTGCTGATAGGGTACTGGTATGAACTGGACTATAAATTATTTTTTTAAACTATTCATTCAACAATAATTCTATATATATATATATATATATATATATATATATATATATATATATATATATGGACAACTAGTTTTGTTAATTTTGACATTGCTTATAGTCTCACCATATGAAATATGCAAAGAAGCTCTCGTGAATAAAAAATGTTAAATATACATAAAAAAACACTTTATACGTATTTGGACATTTCTCTCACTGATAATAATATTCTTTAACGACAATGTTTTATTTTGTTTGCTCTTTGTGTAAACTTGTAAAACTTACGTTGGATCTTTTGACAGAATGATTTACACTGACTGTGAAGGGAAGGGGAAATGTAGCACGCCAAAATGGTTCCATTAATCTCTCAGACCACAACATTAGTTCAAGCGAACGAATTTACAATTTGCCATTTATCGTTGCTGATCCTGTTTAACAAATTGCTCTTCGCATTAAAATGTATTCTATTACAGTAGTTTACACGGCAATCATATACTAATTGATTTCAATTCCTCATTTTCCCCCACACTCAAAAATTATTTAAGTTGAACCAGCCCTTATCCTCTAATTATTTTCTATTAAATTTATAGGTATACCTGTATGCAATAAACGGCACAAATTCGTAGAAGTGAATAAATTTATCATCAATTCCCTTAACCATTTCTCACTAACAGTACACTAGTTATCTTAGCCATGATGTATCGGGACCACATTATGTGCGTGAGTAAACAAAGTTCAAGTTATATGTTGTTTCGATGTGTGAACAAACGAAGAAAGTCAGCAGGTGAAGAGAATCATAGATGTCAGTATATGTTATTCTGCAATTTATCATCATGCTAATGTGGTTCTGAGCCATCACACTTAACACATAGTAGTTTATTTGGTGTTCAATAGGTAACTACGAGGTATCGAAAACTCTCGAATGAAATGTATCACTTTTATGTAAATTATTCACCTAAGATTACTTGAGAAGTATTTGGCGCAAAGAGAGGAAGGTACCCAATCTCTTCTACATGCGTTGTTTAGATCAAGAACTGAATGATAGGGCTTCTTAGTTATAACCTACAAAAAACAAGTAGGGGACAATTATAATATACAATAATAAAGATTTAGTGACATCTAATAATGTTATGTAACATACTGAATCTAAAATCTTATATAGTATTATTTTGTATCCCAGCATTATAAGCTATCTTTTTCTGAAAGAAATTGTTCATAATTGGACATTTTACGGCACAAATAATGTCATACGGTACGAATGAATACGTCATCACCCATTCAGCCAATCGCAGCAAGAGAATCGTTGGGAAATAGAGGTAAATGGAATACCTGACCTGCGATTTTTCGCACTTTTCCTGTGAAGCTGACCTGTGATTTTCTTCTCAAGAAAATTGTCTCGCAAAATTCAGTTTGATTCTCTTATAAATTTATAATTCTGTTATTCAAAAAAATAACGTTTGCAACTTACTTATAACGTTACTTTATTGCATTCGTACAAATTTGAAAACTCGCTCATAACGTCGCTCGTATACAAAATTGTACTCATCCAAAAAACTTAACAATTATATAAATGCATTTTGAAATGATTATCATTTAAACTTTTTCACTTATAGATAACTTATGCAAATCAACAGAGTTAACAAATGTTTTAATATCTTAAAAGTATTTACAGGAATCTCGATTAAATGTCTGAAATGCATGCGTCATATAATTTTATTAATTACCAACCATATACGTTCGCAACCATTGGTTGTTTACCTAATTCATAGTAAAACATTGATATTAATACAATTTGATTTAGTATGCTTCTGATATTTCCCTAAATTATTTCAAAATGTTACAAATCAAATTTAATAGATTTCATAAAAGTGAAAATAATTCAAACCCAATAATTCATTCCTAAAATATTTGTTCATTACAACTTCAAGTGTATCTTAAATTGTGAATTGTGAAAAGAGTAAACAATACTGTTAATGGATCTGCCATTTTTGTCAATAGATCTTATATTATAATATGAGTACAGAGAGTAAAAGTAAATAAATATAGATATTGTTTCACGAGATGTTTAATGTGAGATTGAGCAAGCCTACTATGGACTCAGTTTGGACAGGTATTGTGAATTCTCGTTCGTGAACCATAATTCAATAATACTGTCAATAAGATAATGAGATGGATGTTATGAGACATGTTTTGAACTCATTCCAAATATTGAAGAACGAAATGACTAGTTGTTGGTGAGAGTGTTGGATGAAAGATAATCGTAGCTGACTGCCAATACTAGAGAAGGAAGGACGCTACATGAATGATCAACAACGTTCCCTCAACGCTATATGAATAATAAAAGTGGGAAATTTCGAGAAGTGAGAACTAAATGGTTCAATGCGATATGAAATGTGTGGCTTAAGACTCCGAGACGAAGAAACTGCGGTATGTTGGTACTGGTCTCATTAGAATTATTTACCAGATAAATACGTAATCATCGTTACTGATCTCGAGATGGTGTGGAGATTTTTAAAGGGTAACCCTTATTAGAATTCACGTGAGATATCTGTGCACCCGACAACCGTTAAAGCCGAGCGAGACACACGAGAAGGGACACACTGCGCATGCGCAGAAGAGAACATATACGATCACTTCAGGAAACATCGGGCCGCAAAATGGAAGCTAAAGATTCTAAATGTCCGAAAATTTGTTTTGGATTCGTTTTCAATTTATTACATTGAATTATTGTGTTATTTCTTATATGAAACGTGAATATATTTTTTTGTGCGGAAGCTGTCTGTCGGATCTATAAAAAGTCAATGTTTTTGAGATGATATTCAATGAAACCATCTCCATCCTCTGTGAAGTGCGCCATGTGCATTGTTTCTTCGCGCGAAGTATACGAAGAAATGTATCAATAGTGTTTATAATTGTGATATGGGATCAGTTAATATGTTATATTCTTATTTGTTTCCCATATGAAATGTTTTACTTTGAATTTCTATTGTTTTTTCAATGTATAACACAGACCAAACATTAGCATTCAATGTTGCGTGCCATGGATGACATTTAGACTATGCGACATTTAACATTGTAATTTGATACATCTCATTCAGTTTGATTTGATTTATTTTTGTCAAAAACAGTAAAACTGTATGTTGCGTATGGTGAAGAAATATAATCTACGCATTATATTACATTTGTGTGCTTACTAAATTACTTATTTGTTTTGCTTTAACAATTACTTGTTATATAATACATTCCTTCTCTGTGTTTTGTTTGATTTTTCTCCAAAGTAAAATCTGTGTAAGGTGGTCCTATTATTTCGTGCATCTCCTACAACAGTAAGAGTAATAATAAAAAACCACAGACATATTCCTGCATACAGCCTTGTTAAATAATTTAAATTGATTTTTATTCGCATTAAGCATATTGATCGGTAGTAAAATTATGAGTTCTCTGCATTTCACCGAGCGTAGACAACTACAAGTTGTTCGACATCTTCGGGGCAAAAACGCAGGCCCTGCTGGCGCGGCTTGGGGCGGACGCGCGGGGCGAGAAGTCGGGCAGCCCGAGTCACTCGGCCAGCGTCCGCCGTGCGACGTCGGCGGCCTTAAATTTCCCTTTTAGCACGCGAGTGGGTTCGAACCAACGGCCCGAGGGGCTGCGTGTGAGATATGAGCGCGGTAACTCTCCGGACGCCGCCCCGCTCCTCGCCGCCTCCCGCGGCGCCGCTGCCACCGCCGCCGCCACCGCCACCTCCGCCGCCGGCGCCGCAGGCTGCTGCGAGGCGCGAGGGCCTGTGACGCTAGTCATAGAGGGGTTGGGGCGATGGCGGGGTGGGCATCGCGGGTGGCAAAAGGGGTTTGTAGAGAGAACGGACCAAACGGTGGTAGTGAGATGAGTGTCTGGGTGTGAGTGGAACAGTGGTGGGATGGCGAAGGGGGAGGGGAGGTGAATATTACGGCAGATGGGGCAACGGGGCAGTTGAGGTGAGGTTAAGGAAGTGGTGACGGCCGTGGCGGGGGTGAAAGCGGGAGTGTCAAGATGGCGGCGATACTGAAAAGGTAATGGTAACAGGGCTGAGACTGATGAAGACCCAAGGATGGCCGGAGGGGGTATTTGGTGTGATGGCGAGATTTGGCATTGTGAGTGACGGCGGGAAATTCTGCGGCAATCCCGAGCTGGGGGAAATGACTGCATCGTGATAGTGGGGTGGTAGCGGCAGAGGCGATGGTGGGGTGCGTTGGCAATGCAGACATGGATGTAAACAATGGGGTGGAGTCGTCTTGATAACAGGGTTGTGGAGTGGTGATGGCGAGATTATGGTGGGATGGTGGCAGGTTGATGTTGGAGTGATGACGGTGATTTTGGTAAGGCTGGTGGCAGTTTTGGAGGCGGGAGGGGGCAGGGCTGGTTACGATATTGTTGCCGATGCTGTCAGTTGTCTCGCCGGAAGTGGTGACGAGATGTCTCAACGCTTACTACCTCCTGTGCCGGAGGACCTTACGTGATCATTTCTAATGCCAAAGAATCCAAGGGAATTCTCCTTTTGGGCCCAATTTTTTTCACATTTCTCTATGACATTTATTATCTTCGTGTTTCCTTCGACGATGTATAGGTTATTATATTACTATCTTGGTTTGCTAAATTATTTTATCTTGTTATTTATTACAGTATATAATATATTGTGAACAGATGAAATCTTTTGTTTTTTCTTATTATGAATGTTTGTATATTATATGTATGTATATATTATGTTCGACAGCTGTTGATGGCTCGTGCAACCCCGGTAAATGACGGTGCAATTCGGGGTTCGATTCCCGGTCGGGATAAAATTTAGTTGTGCTATGAGAAAGACGCACGAAATGTGCAAACGATGAGAAAGCTCACTTCTCATCTTGAAAAGACAAGAATACAGCCTAGGGATGGCTATGTGTTAACCACATATACCCCTTAACCCATGGACGCAAGGCCGGGACGCTGCTGGTAGGCCTTATCTCATAACGAGCTGTTTAGCCAAAGTACAAACATACATATACTATGTGCATATATACATACACACAAGTGTATTCTTTATTTACTGACTATATCTTAGTTAAATTTAGAACATTTCTTAAAGTGTTCCATAACCTATTTACGTTCTATAAGGATACGTACGTAATGCCGCAGAAAAAAGTAGGGATTTTTCGACAGAAAAATTTTTCTGGGTCCAAGGTATAGAAAACTTGGTCCTCCTTTGGATATCTATCAAAGGCATTAAGTTTTATTTTTAACTCTTGAAAAAAAAAATTATGAAGCCTTGGCGCAGCATTTCGTAGGAACTTTTCTTCTTCCTTTAGCTGGTAAAGTGTCAGTAAAAATATTATAATCTTACGTAAATATTACTAGTGAGAAGAGTGAGTGTGAGTTATTGTAAAATTATACCTCCTCTCTTAAATTATTTGTTCTTGTCTAATATCCTCTTATGATTATTATATAATTAAGTTCTAAAATTTTATTTCTATTCTTATTATTTTGTCGATAGTCACCAATAACGTTTACAAACAAATTTTAAATTTTAAACCATCCGATAAATTTTGATTAAACTGACAGCAGAAAACAGGAAGTAAAATACATCCGATAACATGTGTTCATTAAAACTGTCTGGCGCATTATCGAATACCAATTAATTCATTTATTTTTTGTTCCTATGCCAAGATAACTTGAGAGAAGTGGAACAGTAAGCACGAATCATTCTTCTGAATTAAATGAAACCGCCATTTTAATTACATTACATGTCGAAAGTGGTGAAAACTAAAAGCACAAAAGTGGTTTATTCGTAATCAAAGTTCCGAGAATACGACTACAGTTCTTGTTCTAAAAAGCTGTCACGTGAAAAGTAAAGTCACGCCATATGGGAGTGTAATTTATATTGCATGATACAGAACATAGCTAGACCTTTTGTTTTCTAAAAGAAGAGATAAAAATACAAAAACTAACTTTAAGGGAGAAACATGTGATTAATGTCGCGTGTTTGTTAGAAAAGAACAACGTAGATAAAATAAATGCATTTACTCGTAGTTTCTCTTCCATAGAGATCACAGCATATTACCCAATTATAGGTATCCAGAATTTTGAATTAATTCCAGTCCAACTCAAATAATGAAAATCGGAGTGATTTACAGAAGAGAGTCTTTCAACGTTTTCTTTTGAGTTTTAATATCCTCAAGATATTTTTGTCCACCTTATATTACGTTTCTTCAAGATACATTCAATATTTTCCTTATATTAATTTCTATTTTCTTAAATGTGTGTTTAAATGAAATATAATACACTTTCTGCAAAGAAGGAAACGGCAACAATAAATTCAAAAACCATTACGTACCACAATACAATACGAGAAGTGATTTTGTTCAAATTGAATTTTTCACTGTTTTCCATAGATTCTGCTCACAATTAATCATGGCCGTCTGGAGGGCGAGCTCAGAAGGAGAGGAGGCTTAGGAGGGAGGCAGAACATGCAAGTTGGCATCAGACGAGCTCCAATTCAGATAGGGACGGCGAGGACAAACGCGGAAACGACTTGTAAAAGACAAGAGACAACGTTGAATGGAAAAGCAATAACGACAGAACGTGTGAATGCAAAGACAAGTGGTCTGCAAAACCCGACAGGTGGAAACAACCGTCGGAGGGCAACTAAAAAGATGACTATGTGTGTGCTTGTAAGATTGGCAAGGTCTGTAATGTCGGGATATAGAAGGATAGTGAAGTCTCGCGGACGAAAGGGCCAAAAAACGGAAGGGCCGGCAAAATGATGAAAAGTCCAGTAAGAAGAGGAAAGCCGGGAAGTAAAACAGAATAGACGGAAGGGAAGCAAGAAGACGGAAGGGAGGCAAGAAGACGGAAGGGAGGCAAGAAGACGGAAGGGAGGCAAGAAGACGGAAGGGAGGCAAGGAGACGGAAGGGAGTCAAGAAGACCGCGGGGAATCAGGTGGGAGTACGGGAAAGAACGGCAAGTTGGGCAAGAAGTCGGATGAGGTTGTGAGAGTATGGGGGGTGGCATGTTGGGAAAAAGACGACATCGCTGGCAAGAGTGCATAGCGGGCGAGATAACGAGCTTAACAGCGAGTGCGAAGGCCGAAACAAGACGCGAGATTGAGCTGAAGAGCGGGTGAGGCGAGCGAAAGAAGATCAGAGTGGACAATACAATGGCAAAGCGAGTGGTAAGACAGATACGTGGACGAAAGAACGGCTGGACTAGCGAGAAGCCGACAGGCTGACAAGGAGGAGGTCTGAGAACGGCAAAGCTTACAAGAGAAGAGTGGAGGTGGGCGAAAGAACGGGAGGAGCTAGTGCGAAGGCCGACGCGAGACGCGAATTCGAGCTGGAGTACGAGCCAGGGAACACACGAGAGAAAAGCGGAGAGAGGGAAATAACGGTGGAGAAGCGAGTGCTCAGGCCGACGCGACACGCGAGCCCGTGAGGACAGAAGGGCGGGTGAGCGAGCGCGAGAGAGAATACCAGAGCGAGGGAGAGAAGGGCGGAGACCGACGCGAGACGCGAGTGCGAGCTGGAGGGCGAGCGGGGAGGCCAAGGGAAGCCGCGAATGCGCTCGTTCGGCGCGCAAACATCCGCGGTCGCCGGGGCGGACGCCCGGGGCCAAGCGAGCCCGGGCGGGTGGCAGCGGCGAAGCCGTGAAAGGGGGTGGGGCGGGGCGGCGCCCGGCGGGTGCGTAGCGGATAAGCCCTCGCCCGCCCGCCCGCCCGCCGCTTGCCAGCGCCGTGTTCTCGTCCGTGTACGTATATATAGATTATTCCGTCGGCCCGTGCACTTGGCCCGCCGCCCGAATTGTAAATATTTCATGGCGCAATGCTGCCCTCGCTCGCGGACGCCGCGCGCCGTCCCGCCGGAGCGAGGGCGAGAGGGGCGTGGTCGGGTGGGGTGGGGGAGGGGCGAGTGGAGCGGCTGGGTGCGAGATATTACTATAAGCGAAGGGGGGCCGTCACGCCACCCGTCCGCGCGAATTCAGATGAAAGGCTGTCCCCCAGGAGGCCTCGGACCGGCAGTCCACCCCGCCACACCCCATCCCCACCCTAGCCCCGCCCTAGCCCCGCCCCAGCCCCGCCCCAGCCCCCGCCCTAGCCCCGCCCCATCTCCGCCCTCCGCCGACGCAACGTCTCCCGGGCGCCAGCAGCCTTCATTGTCTCTTCGACGGAGTCTCGCTCTCTCGGCTCATGAAGAGTTTATTGGGTTGTCTGGTGGCGCAGAGTTCTTTTATTGCGCGTTCTCTTTGCGAGACAATGCTGTTTAATTCATTTGGGCGGTTAAATTATTTATTTTCTTTTACGTTTGTTGGGTATGAAGAAAGCATATTTTTGCTTTGTAGTACTTTTACACAGCTTATATTAAGATTTTTTAAAGATGTACTGTTTTTACACTCTTCTGTATTTTGAAATCCCATATTCAATGATTATGGTTCACTTTTTAAATAATTTTAAGTGCAATTTTTATATTATCTAATAAGTATTGTTGAAATTATTACATAATTATTTTAAATTTTTTCAACAGTTTTCGTGCTTTCGTTATCTCTCTGCAGTCGATCAACCATATCCATTCTTTCCTTAATCTTTCTTTACAATAGAATCGGTATCCTACAAACCTACATACACCAACAATTGGGATTATTGTTGCTGTTTGTTCATATTTTCCCATATTCACAGCCTTCTTATAAATGTTTTCCTCATACACGTTTATTTTCGTCCAACTGCTTTGTCATTGAATTTATTCCTTTCAGCCATAGTCATTGTATTTGTTCCAACCGGTCCTTTCATCACACACCTGGCAACCGACAGTGTCTCGTCATTTTCCATTGAAAGCGCCTCCAGTCTCCTCCGGTACTCTTTTTACTTTCGTCCCGTCCCGTCCCTCCCTCCGCCGCCGCCTGCGCCTCTTCTTTCGCACGCGCTCGCTCGCGCAGCCCCCCGCTCCCCGCGCCTTATTAGAAGCGCACACGCGCTCGTTAGGCCCCCGGGCGTCGCCTTTGAGCGCCGCAACGCACTTGTTTGTTCACCGTCTGCGCCGCCGCCGCCGGGCCGCTGCCGTACGGCCCCACGCGAAGCGGCTGGGCCCGCCGCGCCGGGATACTAGTGCGGAGAGGCACGGGCATGGGGTGGGCACAGGGGAAGAGTCGCGCGGGGCGGATAGGGATGGAACGGTGGGGCGGATCGTTGGCGGGGACGGCATTCACCTGGGAAAGGGGTGGGTCAGAGAGATGTGTCAGCGTAATGGACGGGATATAGGGATAGACGGGAAGACTGTGAGGTGGGTTTCGGTGACGGGTGGATACAGAAGGGGCTATGGGGAGAGGCGTGTTGGTGTAATGAGGATGGGGTGGATCTGGTTGATGGGGTGGGATGGGAACATGGGGGGTTCAGTAAGACTGGAAAAAGTGAGTTGTTGGAGGATAGTTGGGGTGTAGGGGGGTGAATAAGGGGTGGAATGGGGATGAAGTGGGAGGTAGAGTGGATAATGATGTAGAGGATTGAGAGGAGGATTGAGTGGAGGATGGAGTGAAGGATGGAGTGGAGGATGGATTGGTGGATGGAGTGGAGGATGGAATGGAGGATGGAGTGGTGGATGGAGTGGTGGATGGAGTGGTGGATGGAGTGGTGGATGGAATGGTGGATGGAGTGGAGAATGGAGTGGAGGATGGAGTGGTGGTTGAGTGGGGTTGAGTAGGGGTGGAGTGAGGGTGGAGGAGGGTGTGGAGCTGGGATGGAGTGGGAGTGGAGTAGAGGGAGAGTATAAATGGATTGGGGTGGAGTGAGGTGGAGTGGGAGTGGAGTCCGCTGAGGAGTGGAAATGTGTGAAATAGAGCGGGCTAGAAAGGGGTGAACTAAGGTGGAATGTGGTTGATTACAGTAGAGTGGAGAGGAGCAGTGGGGCGAGATAGGGTGTTACGCGACAATACTGCTTGGGGCGGTAGAGAAGGGTGGAGGGGAAGCAGAACAGAGAGACAGCGGCGACGACGCGGAGGGACGTTTCTCGTGACAAGAGTTGGGTGAGCGACGTGAGTGGAGAATGCAAAAAGCCCTGGGCGACGTGAGCGGAACTGCATGACGCGGTGGACAATGGGAGGCCCACAGGTCCACGCGCCGCCGCGCCGGCAAGAGTTTGCACAGGCTTCATATCGTTCAGGGGGCATGCGGGACTGGCCCTAGTGCTACGCTGACGAAACAGTTGAAGGACAAATATTTCTATTTATGTTCCAGCTACATAGGTTTTCTCTGAAATGTTTGCACATTCTATGCTAGAAGGAGAATGGATGAATATCTTTGTTTAATGCAGATGTTGTTGACTTTATTAAGAACCGAGTAAAAACAGTTTGAAAGGTTACCATTAATAATACTTGAATACATTTATTAAAATTTCATCAAATATCTAGAAAAAAAAATGAAGGAAATTGTGACTGAAAATTACATATTTATTTTTGTTTACTCACTTTTTTAGACAATGGAAAATATTTAAAAAGTTTTTGTTTTAAAAAATGAATATTCTATTTGTGAAATTCAATGCATATTTGTTTAGACGACAAGGCAATAATTAGACTGGTTTCCTATAATTAATGTCGTACATGAAGATTTTAATTAGCTTCATATTAGTTAAATAAAATTTTGATTCTTATAATGAGAACAAAATCGTTGTATATAGTAAGCATATTTATTCACTTTGGATGTCTAAATTACAACTTTTTGCACTTGCGATGAGTTTAATAATCAGAGTTATTAGTACACAATTTTTCTAATATTCCATGACCCCATATTAACATCTAAAAATAGTTAATTAGTATTACTAGAAGACCACGGTCCTAATAACGCATAGCCTGCTTTGACGTATTATAAACACCTCTCCGTCCCACATTGCAGGATAAACAGAGAAATTTAACGAATATTTTAGTTAATTGAATTCTTAGCAAAGTAAATAAGACGTTGAAAAATGTTCTTATTGTGAAATCTAATTTCCGAACTCGATTGATTAACAGTCTTGACTTAACGGCATCGTTTGACACTTCTCCACTCTCCTACAGTAAAAAGACGAAATGCCTATTTGCAAATATCTATTTTTGTTGTATGAGGAAAATGTAGATTGTTGATTCAAAATAATATTTTGTTCTAAGATGAGAGTCATGTCTTCTTGACTCACATGACCGAATATATTCAACACAATCATCTACTTTGAACTACGGAAATTAGGGTTGCTCAGATGGAGGTTCGTTTTATAGAAAAGTCAGAAGAACAGCAGTTGAACAGCTACCATGAGTACCCATTTATCTTTTTCACATCAGCAATATAAGCTACGTAGAAAGTGTGTCAGGCAGGAGTTTACGGTATAACTATAAACGCAACACAGAGAGTAGGGGATGGAACCTTCAGAAGTAAACAACTACATTTATTAAAATTGCATCTAAGAAAGAAAATTAAATGACGCAAGAGACGAGGCAAAGAAGAAAAAATAATTACGCGAGCTAAAAAGAGTAAGCTGTGAACAGCAGAGAGACTCGTCAAATTTGGGTTTTTTACTCTCCTGCAACAACGGATTTTCCCACGAAGTTGGAGCTTGTTCAAGAGGAGAAGGAATAATGACATGCAATTTTCCGTGTAAATAAACACATCTTGTAATATTTTATGAAAAAAAGACAAGTCCACACAACGATACAAATTCAAGGTAAAAAATATGATGTGCAAAAATATCCTGATATCTCACAGAAAACGTATTAGATTTGACAAATTGATATTGAATACTCCGGAGTCTCTCAGTTCTTGAGACACGCAGCAGGGCTCAGAAGTGAGAGAGCGAAAAAGAAACAAAATAAGATACGACTTCTGGAGAAAATGAAAGAGAAAAATTTCATTCGAATCAACAGCCGAGAAGAGTTTCAACAGAAAAAATTAAAGTGAATTTCCTAAAGCTGCTGTGAATCGCAGCCATGGAAATGTAAGCGATGACGAATATTGAAGAATAACGGGAAAGAGAATTATATTTTCTTTTTCGTGTCTCTAACACCATCGTCGTCAGTCATCTTGCCTCATAAAGATTCAGAAATAATGTTACTGCGTATTGATGAACGACAATATGGAGCGGAAAGTACCGAAATGGATTCAAGATGAAGAGTGACGGCTGAACGCTTGAATGTAATAAAACGAAAATCTCTAACGTTTTCATGAAAAAATCAGGTTCGCTCGTCTTAAGCGATTCCCTCACATTATTTCCTACACACTAATGCTTACAAAAATAAGAGAGAAATTCATAAGCAAATTTATCAGTTATTTGGCATTGTATTTACAAATATTTAGTATACTGTCTTAATAATAACTGAAATTGCTTCATAATTAAGAAAGAACATGTGCACCTGTAATACTGATAGAGATTCATTCCTGAAAAGAAATAGTATTGGAGCTTGTGACATATTATTCACATGTATTACGCATATAATAATGAACCATGAAGCCATTTATTGATAATTCATATTACAACATTTAAGAAATTAAAACTTAATTGGAGTAGAGGAATTTTGGGAGATGAAGTCTGAACATTTCTTTTTAAGCCCCGGGAAGATACGGCAATCCCCCTATCTGTATTTTATAGTAAATATACACGTATTTTCTTCAAGTATTTATAATCTACATAAACGAGACAATTGGACACTACATCAATAGATTTTTTAAATCTTCTAAAATTTAATATAAGTTCTATATAAAATAATTTGGAACAGTTTTGGTCTTAAAATAAGAGCAAGCCAATCTTAAAATAATTTAACTACACCCTTATTGGATATTCTCTTAAACTCTGATAGGAATTTTCGATTTAAAATTATTTCCAATTGAAAGAGATAGCTCCAACATAATGTGGTTGATAACTTTTCAAAGAAAATTCCAAAAAGCCCAATTTTTTGTAACCAATATACGGCAGCTTTACTTAATTAGCAACTGAAACTTCAGACGTCAGACGATCAAAAGTGGCGGGCTGGAAGCTGCCGATCCAGTTTCCAGGGGAAAACGATGGAAACACAGCAACGTCGCTACCGTAGACGACGTTACCCCTCAACCTGCGTCCCCCACCCACCGTCTGCCCGTCGCTATTAACAGCTCTTGACGATGATTGGGCGACAGCCAACCGACAGCATCCCCCTCCCCCCCCCCTGCGTCGCCCTGCAACACGAGGAGTGACATCAAAAGTACTAGTCTGTGCTAAGCTAATTACAAGACACCGGAACCAAATTACAGGCGGCAGCTCTCTGATTTAGGAATCTGCGCTGAAGGAGAGAAATATCGCCTAACGACATTGTGATTACGTCGGACGCCGCCGCGACAAAAGTTCACGAAAATGACATTACTTGCATTAAGAGACGACGCGACACGACGCTGCTCGGGGCCGGGGCGGGGGGACACGCCTCGGGATCCGGGACGAGACAGCGCTGTCGAAGACAGCCGCGCAGCGTCGAGCGTTCTGAGCGTGGCGCTCGGACAGACCGCGTGCCACGGCGGTGCCTGAGACTCGGGGGCGGGGAGAGGGAGAGAGGGCAAGGGCAGGGGAAAGGTTTCGAATATTACCTCGCTAACCAGAAAACCGGAAAATTTGCTCCTTGCCGCACCGTAATTAGAGAGCCCGCCGTTGGGCGGCGCTGGCTGTAATTACATTGGAGATAATTATCGCGTATTGTGCGTTGGTCTCTTTTTTCCCCTTCCTTTTTCCTTCGCTTTATTTCGCCTCCTCCTCCTCCGCCTCCTGTCCCTTTCTTTGTCACTCTCTTTCCCCCGGGCTTGTTTTTTTGTTGTTGTTGCGGGCTTGCTTCTTTTCTGTTTCCGTGTAGCCGCGGCGTTTCCGGACATTTAACGCGGTAATGCCGGCTTTGTCGGGTCGTCGCCCCGCACCCACGTACGCGCGTCGCGCAGAAACGTGCGAGTATAATTTTGCGGAGAGATCCCTCGCAGCACGGTACGGCGCTCTGATTTCTGGAGAGCCTTCATTACGTATATTGACTTGGAAATACGACGGGGTCGACCCCTTTGAGCCCTGTGTGGTGACAGACTCTGTACCGACGCCTCGAATATGTATTGACGGGGGCAGTGGGCGTGGTTCCGGCCGCTGACACGTGGTTCTGGGAAAGAGCGGGAGAAATTGGAATGCGTGAACAAAGCGGGTCAAAGAGTTTACAAAGCAGAGGGCGGGGTGGGGTGGGGTGGGCGTGCTCGTGTGCGGTTCGGTGGTATCTCGATGCAGTATCGCCGGTGCCGGCGATTGAATAGCCAATGGGGTTACGTGAAACTCGTTCGGAATTTCAATACTTCCACACATTTAAATAACACACACACATGATTAGCAGGTAATTATTTCACAATCTTTTATCCTATTTTCAGCGCAAAAATTAATTCATTTCACAACAGAGTTTGATGAAAATGCATATTCTGTATTTACAATAAAATATTAATATTTAAAGCATGTGTAGAGGCTCTCTCATTACAATATACCTGCACAAAATGTGAGAAGTCAATTTCTTTCCGCCAATACGTTGTACTCTTGAACCCAAAAGTAAAAAAGAAAATGATAAGAATATAGCTAGTGCCCCTCATGAATAGAGTAAGGCCATAAAGATAGCTTTGAGTGCCCTTAGCGCCATGTGCAAGTGTTTAGTCACGAACCCATAGCTTTATGACCGTCATTACACAACCTGCAGTAAGGACTTCCATTTTCCAGCAAAAGTAATTTGGCCAAACGACACGCACGTTCCGTTATAAGTCACGACAAGATCAACATAAAGTGGTTTGCTGTGAAAACTGTTTTTAAAGTAGAATTTCCTACTAAGAGAAACATTTTACGTGGCTACAATGAATGTGTAACTATTTAGTAGCCGCTTACGGATTTTCTATGTTCGTTTTAAATATGAGTACGTTTTATGAGTATTAAAGTTGTTTTATTGTTGCTCGCAGCTTTAGGAATTCTACTTCTTTTGCTCTTCATCTTTTAACCATGCGCAATTAAATAAACAAAATTTAATTGCTTTTGTGCAAAAATTTTATTGATAAAAGTTTTTTAAAGAAAGAATAAGCAAAAAAATTTATGTGGACTGCTTAAACAACTGTTTCGAGGTATTTTATTTTTTCTATATAATAATATGTTTTAATTAACCAGTAAAATCTTTCATTTTCAACTTGTCCCACTGAAAATTAGAATATTCAGTCAAACTAACAGTCACTTAAAGAACGAAATAAGGGCATGAAATGATACAACATATTTTGAACATAAAAACTAGAAGAGAAGCATAACAACAATAACCGAACACTAACATTTAACTGAGGAAATTTCAGATATTTTACAATCTCACCGTGAAACTTCGTATTTGACAATTATGACAAACAGTTTTCAAAATTTACACACATTTTAAATATCGTAATTAATGTAATGTTAATCTCTGAAAGGGCAGCATCATGGTAATGTACCAACATTTTGAAAGAAAACCAAATTTTATCTCAAGAAATTTTAACATTCAATGTACTATTGCATTCCATTTAGCTAACCGATCTCGCTCGACCATCACACCATCAGAGACTGCTGTTTGATTCTCAATGAAAATTTAATTAAAAAAAATATTTTAAGTTAATAACATCTGTCTGGTTGTTAAAAAAAGAAATGGAGAGTTCTTTTTTTACGAAGCACAAAACGACGTCAATAGGACAATACAAAATGCAAATATATGTCTTGTTAATTTTGAATTTCTCTGTATCGTTTGTTATTGTAATCGTATGTAATGTTTTGTTATTAATAATTAAGCACTAACATATCTCCAACTTTGTAGTATGTATGAGGAAATAATTTATTAAATCTATCCACACAGTAATTAATAAAGGAAAAATAAATTTAATCTAAATCTTTAACAATTTACAATTAAGTATAATATTTTATTACAATAACTAGAGCAATATCCTAACGTTGCCATGGTATTTACATAGCACAAACAATTATTAGACCAATTAAGAAATGAATTCCCTCTCTAGCGTCAGATATACGCAATTTTATTTACTTTCCCATTCCCGCTTCGCCTTGTTCCGCTCTGTTCTAGCCCGTTCAAACCCACACCGTTCCGCCCCTCATTACCTATTCTCCGCCAACTACCTTCTCCCTCTTCTTACTCCGACTACTTCACCCTGCGCCGATCCGCTCCGCTATGTTCCGCGTCGCTTACCATTCACGGTACCCTACGTTCTCCCTGTTTCACCCCGCCCTGCCTTTGCTTCTCTGCCACAAACTAATTTTCAGTTTTCACCCCATAGTTACTCAAAGTCTAATTGCGTTATCAAAATAAGTCATTTAATAGGAAATTATATGGGCTTTTAGAATCACTTAATCCGATTTCTTTCCAGTTTTTTACATATTCGCGAAAATCTGAAAGAGTGCACACTTAAATCCGGTTTTTGAGGGGGAGAAAAGAACAATTCTTTTGTTATTAATATGAAGTGTACAAAATTGAATTAATATCGAAATAAAACTTTTTATTTGTATAATAATAAACGTGGTTTAAATAATCTAAAATGATGCTGTAAAACAGTAGCCCGAATTATGCCAAAAAATCCATCACTTTTCAGCCAAACTTCATTGGAATCTCTTTAGTTTTTATTCAGATTAACGTGGAAAAAAGTTGAAAAAAAGTGAATGGATTTTAAATCATAAATAATCATATGAGCTTACATTTATTTATTTCTTATATCAAGTTCAAAAATTTGGCTCAATGGTCAATTGGTTCTGCCTCGTTATATTACGTAACTTTCAGGTGGACAATTGTTGAACACTGAACATTAAACTAATCAGCTTTCACATTGTATTTTGTAGCTATTTTTATTTTTTATGGTGTAGTCTTCTAACCTTCCAAAACTGTGTTACTTCAGTCTTCTTGTAATATATTCTACTAAGGATTTGTGACGATAATACTACGCACTATTGTGTAGTTTGTTTTGGAGATCTACTACATCGTTCGCAGTGAGAAGGATGTAGATGGATTGTACGCGAGAAATGGTATCTCCCCTGTCTATTCAGTTCTGTTTGTATAGGTTCGACAAAAAATGCAATGTCTTTTAGTAGCATTTTTATAATGTAGAGATGAAAGAGTCTCTCGGCGAAACTCCTTATATAACGTCTATTTTGTTGGTGATGATTATTTCGTCTAGTTTAATATTCATGTTCATTCTTCTATATACATTTTATCGGTTGTTCGTTAAATTCAGCTGCATAGGGCGATCTACAAATAATGGAGGGGACTACGGAGTAGAACGCATTTTCATAGTATACTAAATATGAGTACTATTTCCCTCGTTTTCTTAATGCCAGAGTTACTTTATCAATGCATGATGAAAATATTATCCTTACAGGTATAACCTTACAGGTTTCATTTCAAGTCATCAATCAGGCTGCCAGAATTTCTGTGAATACTTTAGTTATTTCATTAGTGAGTGCAATACCTCTAATATTCAGTGGTTCTTGAATGTTACACTTTTTTAACAAAAAGATGAGTTCGAAGATGCGCTATTTTTCCGGGACATCTTTCATCTTCTAGTTTATATTAAATAGTCTAGTGATGTTTTCAATTGCTTTAGGGAGATGGATTTTGTAGAACGAATTGAAGATTTAGACTGGATCGGGAGATTTGCCGTTTTTTAACTTTTTAATATCTTGGTAACATCATCATAAGTGCTCTCCGCGTTAAGAGTTGAACGTTGAGGAAGCGTTCACTTGAGATCTCTCTTGGTGAAAAGATACTCTTATACAATTTTTTTAAGATTGGACAGAGAATCGTGCAAGGGGAACGACTTGTGAATTTTAATTTCTTAACTGTTCTGCAGAAAGATATTTCTGCAGTCTTTCGTGTTTGAGAAGTTCGATTGTTCCGTTTCCTGTGACTGTCTTCTTTGACTTTAGTACATAGCTTTCTATATTTCTTACGAATTTATAGCAATGATCTTTTCGCTGAAGCGTCTCTTATTTTCATGGATCTTATTTTAGAATAATTATTTTAAACTACTGGCAAACAGTTCAGTTTTATTTTTTCATACAGGTTTTACAATTTATTCATAAATAACTACAGAGAACATACAATATTCAGTTAAACAAGTTTCATTAATACACTATTGTAGAAATATCATTCAACTCTAATAAAAAACTTTTCTCGTACCACTTTTTAAGTTATATTGTTGCTGATTTGTCTATGAACAACTAATTTATTCTTAAACAATAATGGTGGATAAATGCTTTGCGTTTGACCTTCTTGATTTTTTTCATTTCTTCCCAATTCATTCGAATTTTGATAACTGAATAATAATAAAATGTTTTGGACCTACACCAGATACGCATAAATACAGAAAGACAAAAACATTGATCAAGCTTCCTAATCGAATTTTCTTGTAGCAAAAGCTCAAAATCTTCAGAGAAATCCCTGATATTGAGTTCGAACATACGATTTTCATTATGAATTCGAAGAAGTAAAATCAAATCAAAGCGCAAGCCGTCTTGCTGACATTGTTCGATTAACAAAGGCCATTGTCGCCTTCATTTCGTATTTGTCAGCACTTCGAATTCACGCTTAAGATGTTCGCTGAATTTGCAAGGCACCTTCAATCACCCACCCCGTGTCAAGTCCCTACCCCCACTCTTTCTCCCCACCCATTTCTTCGCATTGTGCTCCACTCGCCCACGCCTACCTCTCTCACTTCGTCGCTCTCTCGCTCATCGCCCATCGTTCATCCGTTCTTTTGTTTTCTTATCTGCTATCTCTTTTCCCCTTTCCTCATCCACTTGATAGTCACTTGTTCACTCCCTTTCCCTCTCTCTTGCCCGCTCCTTACCTGTTCCCTTTGAACTCATCGCCACACATGCGGCATTTGGCTAATCCTGAACAATTGCCCACCGAATCCCGGGTAGTGTGGCCGGGTTTCTTGCGATTACCGAGCGCCAAACATTCGGTATTCGCCCTACCCACTGCGTATCGGTCTTTAGAATACATCAAAGGCAGCGAACATTCTCCGAACACTTCAGATGTTCTGCATTGGGCGAACAACAGCTCGCTGCTCGGCGAATGCCGAATGTATGGAGATGCCTTTAAACGCCCACTTGTCCTCATTCGTGCCCGCGTTCCTTGCCAGCTCCCATGCTCGTCCCTTTGACCGGTCCCTTGCCTGGCCCCTTTCCTTCTCTCTTGCCAACTTCCTTGTCCGCCCCATTTTCTTTGCTAGCTCCTTTGTACACCCCTTGCCCGTTTCCTCGACTACTCCCTTGCTTGCTCCTTCCCCTCTCCATATCTACTACATTGACTAATCGTTTGCCCGCTAGCTCTCTCTCTCTCTCTCTCTGTCTTTCGTCTACTTACCTGCTCACATCTCACACGTCCCGATCATCGTTCACTCCCCACTCGCTCACTCACCCACCCACTCATACCCTCTGCCCTCCCGCCGTTCGCCAACTCGTTCGCCTTGCCCTGCCTCTTCAACTGCTCGGTGCGTGACCAATCGCGCAGCTGCGGTGCGACCTGTTGGCTTCCCTCGGCGGAGAGACCGCGAGGGAGGGGCCCCTCTCCCGCTCCCATCCGGAGCTTCCTTCGCCTCCCCCCCCCCTCTGACACCCCCAAACCCTCTCGCGCTGCCGCGGCTACAGCGGCTCTCCCCCCGTCGTTATCGGTCTTGCCAACTCTCGCACGATAAACTTCGCTAATAAAGTGCTAATAATACAAAGATTTCTTATCAAGCCTGAGGAAGTGCCGCTTGCTCACTATGCAAATTGCTATCGCGCGCCTAAAGTGTTGGGGAGCCGTTGTTGCCAAACTCTATCAAAAGTTTTCCCCACTTCGCGTGCCGCTCCCGCCACTGCTCTTCCTTTTCGATGGATCCAAGTTCAGTGTATTAAGCTCCTAGTAAGTATTTAAGTCCTATTAAGAAAACAATAGGACAACGCTACGTAAAAGCTAATACGAATGCCGCAAACAAAGACGTGAAGGAATTGTAAGGAAGATCGCCTTCAGTGATTGCACATCAAGATAACACCGCTTTTCATGGAGATAATAAGTCTGTATCTCGTTACGCGTTCAGCGACGAGTTTGTTGCAACAAACTTGCATCAAGTGAACCGATGTCTCACGGAGTGAAAATAGCATAATGTTAGTCAATTCTTTATTATATTTCTTCTCTAAAGTGTATTGTATTGAAATAATGTGTACGTAAGAGATGTTTTTTGACGTACTGATTTAATTTCTTTCTTGTTACCGTAAGTATATTGATAAAAAAGAGTGAATGCAGTCAACTTAATGCAAGATAGTTTGAATACTCTTTTTCTATAAGTTTCCGTACATATACAGAAATACACTTTTCTCTATGAAATGTTCACTAAACATCGAAAACTCTTTTTGTTCTTACGGAAATCGGCATCAAATTCAACGAAGTTTTAAGATGTTTCTTTTTATAAATGAATATTACTAAATTTGTTTATAATAGTAAAAAATGTTACAGATAACACTGATTTGTGAAATCTAAAAATGTATTTTATTTATTATGCAGTGATGCTGCAGGTAGATGAGAATAATCAATGTTTTACCCTACTCTTTAGAGTGCAAAAGCTTACAGAAGAACAATCAACTATTAAGACATAAAACGACGTAAACAAGAATCAAATACAAACGCGTAATCTGATAATATGAGATAAGTTAATGATTAAAGCACTGATATAATTCATCTCATTATATTAGTCATTTATGCATAAATTTTTATTTGTTGCATTTTTGTTTTTGTTATAACCTCAGTATGTGTTACTTCCGAGATCCGTTTGTGGAAAGGCAACTACTTCCTTGCGTTCAAGGCCACCGGCCTTACGAGGCTTTCGCCATCGCAGTCAGTGTAGCAGCATCGAAACCGAGACCGGCCTAATTATGGCTAATTAATGTCCTTGTTACGGGAGCTGCCAGGAGAAAAAACACACTCGAGCCGCGTAAAGTTGACTGAAGGTCCCCCGTTTCCCATCGCCGTCCGCTTAATGAGAACCGCAAACGCTCGTGCAGCTGGTACGCCTGGGCGTCGCCCCGCCCACATCTCATACATTGCCACGCCACAAGCGATTGTCCGTTGCCATTTCCAGTTGACTACCTACCAATCGCTAGGCAACAAGGAATTAAATATTTGTTTGCAATAGTTAAAAACCGAGAAGATAATGACTTAGTGTAAAATGTCCACCATCGTGGTGTTATCAAAAGTGTATCAATAAACCTGTTTTGACTATGATTAAAATATTATGCCTCGCCTGTGTGTAAAAAGACTTATTCAAAGTATTCATGTCATAACGCAATACAATCTATTTTTGATTTTAAATGACCTTCGCACAAGGAAACAAATTCAACTTGAACACGTGTGGATCTTTCGTATTGCACGGACATTTTGTGGTACCGGGCGAGCATCAATTCAAAAGTTTCATTCTTATGGTAAAGTCATGTTCCCCACACTTATGAAAAGTTATGCACCAGAAAATTGGTGAAAGTGTATTCAAAATTAAGAGTAAACAAACTGGCATCTAAAAGTACCGTAGATATTACATTCATAACTTCCACATCTTAACGTGTGCCATCAAACACTTTTTTGTAGTAATGTGCAGTACATATTGCACTTTTGTATTAACTAATAAGTTAACTATAGTTCCAGTTGCAACTTATTTTCAGTAAATATTTTCAGTATGTATCTCTTTTCCATCATTGTCATGAACACAAATTAATTTTCTTCTGGATTTTGCACGTTTTATATAATCTAACAAAAGCACACAAGATCGTGATGCCAGTTAAAACAGAAAATGTTGCTTCAAACCTTTGAGACGCTCATGATAGTAACGGCAGATCCCAAATGACCTCGCATTTTCTTTTAGAAGTATGACAATTAATTGTACTAGAATTCTACAATATTCTGAAACATCAAATGAATTTAAATATGGAAAAACTCTCACATTTCACCTTCAGAAATTTGTCCACAGTAAAAATGGACGTGAACAAAAATAGAAAAAGTCATTTTTCTCGAAACAAACTTCGCTTTGGATCTGTCGTTATTATTCCGAGCGCCTCATTTATGTTATTTTGTCCTTAAGCTTTAATCGCGAGACGAAAAAAAATCCTCGTCGTCCTCACCTTAAGCCTTCCTCATTTTTCGCCGGTACAGAAAAGATAGAGACCAGTCTGCATATAATTTGTACTAAAAAATGACGCATGCTTTATTTCCCGGCACAGATTTCATCCAGTTTGACTACCACGCTCCTAGCGGCACTTTCCGGAACTTTCTCTGGTTTGTTATGTGTGTGGTGCAACTTGTTCATTTTGTAGTTTCTAGAGTGATCTGATGCGTTGAATTCTAATGTGAAGTGGTTATGTAGTGAAAAATAAATTTTGTACTGTATTCTAATGTCGTCGCGTCCGTGCTCAGTCCTAATATAACCTAATTTAATTTGTTACCATAGATACGATGTTCAAATTATTGAGCTTCAGCGCTATTTGCGGTGATCGGAGGAAGTATTTTCTTCATGATTACGTACCGACAGAAATGACCGTGTAAAACGCCGGAATCCCTCTCAGCCAGTTTCGGCACCGAAACATGCTGCGTAGAAACGAACGTCCTTTTTCCATACACTTTCTTTACAAAATAAAAAGGATGAAAAAAATGCCCGTGGAAAATAGGCTTTAGGGGCGGCCGGTCGAGGCCGCTTCGAGGCCGGGTCGGCGGCGCGCCCCCCGACAGCCACGTGCCCAGGCCGTGATGGATCGGCGCGCGGCCTTACGCCGCGTTAATTGGCTCCTCGGGCGCTGTTTATCGCCTGATGGCGCCGGAAGGCCCATCGTTCAGCTCATCGATG
Source organism: Gryllus longicercus (assembly GCA_038098605.1). Lineage (NCBI taxonomy): Eukaryota > Metazoa > Arthropoda > Insecta > Orthoptera > Gryllidae > Gryllus > Gryllus longicercus. The sequence goes on from JAZDUA010000004.1 coordinate 4,722,460, forward strand.
CGCCATCCGATCTAAATATGCGCGCCAATTCAACGCAAATTAGCGCCGTCGTGTCCTGCAGACCGAAGCGGGAGACAATCGGTGTCAAGACAATTCTTTTGACAGCGATAGATCGAAAGAAATCTCTCTCTTTTACTTCTTGCTTTTTCTTAACTCAATTTTTTCTCTTGAGTTCTTTTGTTATCTCAAAAGATGGTGAGTTTCCTTTCGTTATATCAGAAATGGAATGGAATCAGAATGGATGGAGAAAATTAGAAGTATTGTACACGGAATAGATCAATGAGTTTATTTGGGCTCTTTTTTAACTTTTTAAAGATCCTGAATCTTTGGAGAATATAGAAGACAAGTAAGCATCTTGTCTATTGATGAAAGGATTGAGTTGTTCACACGTCCCAAATAATGTCGCCTAATGTAAATATGAAAAAATGAAATTCATCTTTATCAACTTTGTCAAAGTTGACAGTCTTAAGTTGATACAGATGACTTTCATAATATCATCCCTGAGTAACTTGAACATCATCTTATCAGCATTCCCACAATTCAATCTAAAGTCTTCAGTTGGCTGCAAATTAGAGCCATCATACTCAACAGCCGTAATAAGAAACAGTGTCAAAGGAATTTTTCAACAGTAGAAGATCGATGAAAAATACCTGATGACTTCCTCTTGTGGTTTCCTCCCTTTTCAAATATTCTTTCTTCTTCACTTTCCTCCCTCACATCTTTGGACTCGGGAGAGGGACTGAATTATCACTGAGTAATGACTCATTCCTTGAGATCCAGAAGTACTTCGTCATACAAATCCGATATTTTAGAGAACAAGAAAACAAAAATATCGTCAACAGGAAAGTCGTTTGAAATGTCCTCTTGCTTCTAATAAAAGCCACTCGATCAAATTCAATACACATTAGAGCTATTAAATCCAGCGACAAGAATTCGGGGCAATCGATGTTAAAGAAATCGTTTATGGGCGACAGGAGATTGATGTGCTTGCTTCATGCAGATGGAATGCCCGCCTTTCGACTGTTGTTCTCGCTCTTTACTTAAACTGAAGATATTCTTTAGAGAATACAGACGACAAGCATATCGATTACTGGCGAATGCGTTGACATGTTTACTAGCGCGAAATAATGTCACCAGATGTAAATATACACGCGATCATTTTAGAAAACAGACGTGTCAATATTGCAAAAAATATAAAAGTGACAGCACTATAGAACGAAATTGACAACAAAAGCGGTCAAACTATTAACCATTCGTTACTTCTCCTTTAATCGATTAATGCTGTAAGCTGCATCAACCAGCTTTATGTAAGACGCATTAAACCATCATTTCGAACCAGGTTTACAGAAGCACCGCAGCGCGTTCAGCAAACTACAGACGATGCTCTTTCGCGCGAGACGAGCAAAACACCCGAAGAGGGGCGGTTTCGGGTGCGGCACTGGGGGGGGGGGACAAGAGCCGGCGGATCCGAGAGCAAGGTAAGCCTCTTTCAGAACACTTTCCATCGGCTCGCGCACCGCCCATCCAGCACGTTTTTCCCCTCCCATCGCCGCCCCGCCTCCTCCCACTACCCGCCCGCAGACAGCGGCGACGTCACAAAAGAGGCCGGCTGCGAGCCCTCTCACGGGGAACAAATTGATTCGATTTTTCACAAAGCGCTCTGTCCATCCGCGCGACGTATTACGTCCTCTGCCTTGGAGGCCGAGGAGACCCGAATTAAAATCGCGTTGCCTGGCTTACATCTGTGCAGCGGGCGGTTTCGTTGAGTACAGAAGCTCGAGGCGAGCAGTGTTCTTCAGGTAGGGGCAGGCTTACATCGGTCTCTGTATTGGCAAAGCGTTCGGTTGTTTGGGATATCGGCTGTATATACAGGCTAGGCTAGAAATGATCACATATGGTGTTAAATTTATTTCTCTTACATAACGGGTAGATAAATTAGAATCATACAATTAAAACTGAGAAATTGTATGATTATATATTTGCATTCAATTGGCAAAAAATATAGACGCTTGGCAACTGAGTGGTAACAGTTTGACAGATTGCTTTGGTCTCCTTCGTACACATATGTATATGCACGAGTACAAAGCTGCCAGAATCACTGATAATACAGAGTGATGTTTAGTATAAGAAGTGAAAATATTGCAGATGTGACTACTTTACTTGAGACATCTGTTGGCCATAATTATGATCAATGGTCGTATCAATCAAATCGTAAATTTCAGTAAAACGTACTTATAGCTAACTTTGCAGTGAGATATGATTCAAAATTTACAAACGTTAAGTGAAAATTTCCTGAGGGTTTGAATTTTGGAAGGGACTGCAATGACTAAATTCAGAAAATCGATTTTCTTTACTTTCTTTGCATTATTTAGTTATAAAATTATCCATTTTTGTGTTGTATGTGGTATGTGTGAAATTTATTCAGTAAAGGTAATTTAAAATATAATTTAAGATAATAAAAGTCACGTTTTCATCATACGTTCATTATGCATTTAACATGAACTGGGTAGAAAAGATAGATACAAAGTGTTTGAAACATCTGCTCTTTGCTACATGTAAAGGAAAACCAGGAAACTGTTTTGCTATATGTTTTAATGGATTTGAAAGAGACATTACAAATACTGACTATTCACATTTTTTCGGTGTGAGAAAGAATTTCATTTATTTCAATAAAAATGCAGTCAACACACAGTCGCATTTACTCACTCGTGTGTGAAGTTTTCTTTGTGTACGTAATGGAATATATTAGTTTTCTATTGAAGCATTGAGGTTCAAAGCAGATAAATAAATTTCGAACAGTGTCAAATCCGCATTTCATCAAATACACTTTTCGTGAGAACACATGGTAATGAATGTGATTCATTCTGTAAAGGGTACGTGAGTAACTGCACACCGAATATGCTCTTGACACAATTGTGTCCTTAAATCAATTTGGTATTTATCATGTTTTAACTGAACTGGAGCATTCGTTTCAGTGGCTGCATTCATTAGTTCAAACAGAGAATTCACAATATAGTTGGTCCCTGACCACTCGACACATGTAAATTGCTTCTGTAAAGTTTTCATCCAATGTCACATTTCACGTAAAACTATTACGACATACATTCAGTTTTCCGGGCTGTCAGAATGTGTATATAAATTTGTATCATTATTATCAAACAAAATTTTAAATACAACTATACTGTCACTTATTTCAATATTCCATCCAGTAAGAGAATCATATTAAGGTAATACATTAATTTTTTATACTCTAATATATAACACGTAATGTATCATTCGAAATATATTTCCGCAAATAATTACAAATACAGTAATTCTCATAAAGACACCGTGATATATAATTCTTCTAAATTTATAAAATGGTTTTAGTAGTAGTTATATCCAAAAGAATGTTTTTCAAAAAAAGAGAGTACACGACAATTTTACAGTAAAGTGAAACATAATATATATTTTTTATTTTTTTATTATCTTGTTTCAATAGGCTACTTGTAGAAAATACGAATTTAGATTTGCGTGGATTTTGTTCTCGTAATGTCATAAAAATCCAGTAGAGTGGATTTTTAATGTCTTGTTCATGTAAATTTTGAAATTACGTTTGTTCGAAAATATTACATTTTCCTATGTTAAAGAATAAATAATAAATTTGCGCCCTTTTTGCAGAGGGGGATTTCATCACTTTTTAAAGTGGTTTTGAGGTAAGATAATACAAATGTGACTTTTTTATTCATACGTTAAAAGTATCACAATTCGGCAATATTGGAAGGGACGCCTTTTGATCGCACTTTAAATAATACACCGCGTTCTAACTTCGCAATAAATTAAAATCTACAAATTCCTTACTATTCCTTATTACATCATTATTGTTCCAACGTAAATACACACGCCACCGATCCTACCCACCATTCCACTCACACAATCACGTGCTCGTCCATTAATTTGTTACAATCATGTACTTGTGACCGTTTGCTTAGGCTTTGATAGAGGGAACAAGCAGTAGCCACAATGAAGCAAAGTTTGTAGGAGCAGGAATGTTTCTCCTTGGGATTATTGGGTGAAAAGATGTGGGTTAAGGGACGGATATCCCGTTTCAACAAAAATACTTTTGATTATCTTATAATTACTAGGGTAGGCAAATCGTCCGAACAGTAACTGGCATTACAATGAGGTTAGGGAATTTAAAAAATAATTAGGAGGAAAACATTTAGAAAGGAAATATAGCACAATCTATAATATAAAAATGAATCGCAAAATGTGTTGGTAACCGCATAACTCAACAACGCCTGGACCAATTTGGGCAATTCTTTTTTTAAAATGTTCGTTGAAGTTCAAGGATGGTTTTTACGTCGAGAAAAATTCGAATAATTGCCGGAAAAAACCGAAAAACAGCCTTTTTCTTTTTCCCATACAAACGTTTTCTAACTAAAACGTAGAGTCAATTTGAGCTTTATCACTCTAGCTATCTCTATCTATCTCACACTAGCTATCTCTCACTCAGCTAAAGCACTCATTGTTGTAGGTATGTTCGTAACGTCAAAGAGTCAATGTGCACTTTATTACCGTTATACAAAGTTCAAATTCAATCATATCTATCAAAACAGTGTGCGTGTATGCGTTGGAGCACAGAATACATGGTTGGAGGATTTAATGTCGCGTTCCGAAACTATTATAATATAGATATGCCTCCTATTAGACGAAGCAATTTAGGTAGAAGAACCCGAAATGCTACAAAGCAAGCTAATTACCGATCTAATCATGCTGCACAAGAAAGTGACGACCGAAATGAACGTGAAAGAATTCGGATATCACGAACGCGTGAAGCGCGAGCGCTACATTCAACTAATAATCGCGCAAGTTTGAATCGAGCTGCTTTCAGTTACGATGTGTCAATTGACTACAGTAACTACCAATGTGTTGTTATTGGTTCTATGAACTCGGTTTGCTCATATTGTAAGGCATTGAAATATAAAAACGATTGTATTGCGCAAATGGTAAAGTGAAATTGATACCATTGGAACCACCACCAGAGCCATTGTACTCATTGGTTTCAGGAATAGGAACAGATTCCATACACTTTTTGACAAATATCCAACAATATAACAATTGCTTTCAAATGACTTCATTTGGGTCAACAAACGTAGTTCGGGAAAATTTTATGCCAACTTTCAAGGTATGTATTATAGCAGTTAAACATAATTATTGTATGTTCTGTCACCTAAGTTAAGATGTGTTACTAATCTTCAATGTCTTAATCATTAAGATCATAATCATCACTTAGTCCCCATATTATTTGGTGATTCAGTTTTAGCGACACTTTTATTATTTTGAAACCCAATATATTTGATGATAGATATTAGTTACAACTAATTAGGAGACATATAATTTTAAAGAACAAATATTATTTAAGTTTGATCACTGACAATCCATAAATTTATACCCCACATTGCTTATTTATTTTATTTTATTTTATAGTGTTTGGTACAAACATAACATTTTTTAAATTTACAGATACAAGGCCAAATATATCACAGAGCAGGTTCACTGTTACCAGTGTCAGATAGCAACTACAAATTCCTGCAAATTTATTTTATGGGCAATTCATCACAAGAAACTAATCTGCGTTGTGCACATAACAATTTAGTAAAGAGGTCTATTGTAGATCAATTACAAACTTTATTTCATGAACCCAATCAATTGATTATATTGTTTAAAACTGCCCTGGATCTGATGCCATCAGATAATCACAAAATTGTAATCAGAGCTGATAAAACACCTGCGGGTCAACATGCAAGACGTTTTAATGCACCAACTATTGATGAAGTTGCTATCGTAGTTGGAGAAAACTTGGAATCCCGTGATATTGTTTTACATCGTCGGAATGATCAATTACAACGTATAAAGGAAACACACCGCTCTTATGATGCACTGCAATATCCCATTATATTTTGGCAAGGTGAAGATGGCTATGATTTCTCAATAAAAATTATAAATCCATTGCAGGTAATTAAAATATTAGTTAATATCTCAGTCACTATATTATGTATTTTAATTTTATATTTCATTGTTATTAAAACAAAATCTATTTAGAAGTTCTGAAACTAACAAAAAAGTCAGTTCAATGAACTATTATTCATACCGCCTAATGATTCGGGAAAATGAAGACAATCACATATTGAAATGTCGGCGATTATATCACAAATATATTGTTGACATGTATGTTAAAATTGAAACGGAGAGATTAACATTCATCAGGTTGAATCAGACCAAACTCCAATCTGAAGAGTATATTCACCTTCGAGATGCGATTAATACTGATGGAAATGCACAGAATGTTGGTCGGATGACTATTCTTCCAGCAACATACATCGGAAGCCCTCGACATATGCACGAATATGCTCAAGATGCCATGTCGTATGTTCGTCATTATGGTACAGCAGATTTGTTCATCACATTTACATGCAATCCGCACTGGATAGAAATCAAGCAGGAGTTATTCCGTGGGCAATCACCCATTGATCGTCATGATATTACAGCCAGAGTCTTTAGACAAAAATTGAAATCTTTAATGGATTTCATCGTAAAACATTCTGTGTTTGGTGAGACACGCTGCTGGATGTATTCTGTGGAGTGGCAGAAACGAGGATTGCCACATGCACACATTTTGATTTGGTTGGTTGAAAAGATAAGGCCAAATGAAGTTGATGTAGTGATATCAGCTGAAATCCCTGATGTACAAGTAGATCCTGGATTGCATGAGGTAGTTATCAAAAATATGATACATGGTCCCTGTGGAACTCTTAATCAAAATTCACCATGTATGATGGATGGTAAATGTTCAAAACGATATCCACGGACATTAATATGGGAAACAATTACTGGTAATGACGGTTATCCACTGTATCGTCGACGATCGACAGCAGACAATGGAAGATCAACAATTGTCAAATTAAATCAACAAGATATTGAAATAGATAATCGTTGGATTGTTCCATATTCACCCATTTTATCAAAGACCTTCAAAGCACACATCAACGTTGAATCTTGCCATTCAGTGAAATCTATTAAATACATTTGCAAATATGTAACCAAAGGGAGTGATATGGCTGTGATTGGAATTGGTGCAGAGAATTCCAATGATGAAGTTACCCAATACCAAATGGGCCGCTATGTTAGTAGTAATGAAGCAGTATGGCGAATATTTTCTTTTCCTATTCATGAGAGACACCCTTCCGTTGTTCACTTAGCTGTGCATTTACAAAATGGACAAAGAGTGTATTTTACAGCACAGAACGCAGTACAAAGAGCTGCTCAGCCACCATCTACTACATTAACCAGTTTTTTTGAGACATGCCAAAACGATGACTTTGCACAAACATTGCTATATTCTGAAATGCCAAAATATTATACTTGGAATCAATCCTCAAGGAGATTTATACGACGGAAACAAGGAAAACAAGTTCCAGGATACCCAGATGTGTATTCCACCGATGCCATTGGTCGAATTTATTCAGTACATCCAAGCAATGATGAATGTTTTTATTTACGACTGCTATTAGTCAGAGTACGTGGCCCAACATCATTCCAACATTTACGAACTGTTGATGGTGAATTGCGTGGAACTTACAGAGAAGCCTGTCAACGTTTGCAATTGCTAGAAAATGACGCTCATTGGGATCAAACTCTTAATGATGCTGTAATATTATCAAACGCTCATCAAATACGAACATTGTTTTCTATAATCATATCTACAAGCTTCCCATCAAACCCAATTGATTTGTGGATCAAGTACAAAGATTATATGTGTGATGATATTTTGTATCAAATACGAAATAGAATGGGAAATCCAAATATACAAATCAGTGAAGAAATTTACAATGAAACATTGATTTCAATTGAGGACATGTGCTTGATGATGTCAAACAAACTATTAATTCAATTAGGCCTGGCCGCGCCCAATCGTCCAATGCATGATGCTTTTAACCAAGAGTTGAATCGAGAAAAACTGTATGATCTCAACACTTTGAAAGAATTAATTCAAACAAATCTTGCACTGTTGAATGAACAACAGAAGTACGTATTTGATACTCTTATGAAAGTAACAAATGATGAAACTGGAGGGATTTACTTCTTAGATGCACCTGGTTGTACAGGAAAAACATTTTTGATTTCATTAATATTAGCAACGATTCGCTCACAAAATAAAATTGCACTTGCACTCGCTTCGTCGGGAATCGCAGCAACTTTGCTTGAAGGCGGTCGAACAGCACATTCAGCATTAAAATTGCCATTAAATATGCAAAGCAATGAAACTCCGACCTGCAACATTTCGAAGAACTCTGCAATGGCAAAGGTCTTGCAGCAATGTAAATTAATTGTTTGGGATGAATGCACGATGGCACATAAAAAATCTTTGGAGGCTTTAGACAGAACCTTAAAAGATCTACGGAGCAATCATAACCAATTTGGTGGTGCAATGATTTTATTAGCAGAAGATTTTCGTCAAACATTGCCAGTGATTCCACGATCAACACCAGCTGATGAACTCAATGCATGTCTAAAGTCCTCCAATTTGTGGAAACATGTCAGAGTACTTTATTTAAGCAAGAATATGCGTGTCGAGTTGCAAAATGACCAATCTGGAAACATATTCTCTAAACAACTCATTGACATTGGTAATGGCAAATTTCCTATAGACATGTTAACTGGCTGCATTAACTTTCCTCAAAGTTTTTGTCAGTTAACTCGATCAAAAGATGAACTTATTTAGAAGGTGTTTCCAGATATTTCTCAAAATTACAGAAACCATGATTGGTTGAGCGAACAAGCTATATTGGCTGCAAAAACATAGATGTAAATTAAATTTAAAAATTCAAGAACAAATTACAGGCGAATCGAGGATATATAAATCATTTGATTTGGCTACTAACCAAGATGATGTAGTGAACTATCCACCAGAATTTTTAAACTCGCTGGAATTACCAGGATTGCCACCTCACAATCTTCAATTAAAGGTTGGATCGGTAGTTATAATGTTGCGAAATATCAACCAACCACGTCTTTGCAACGGCACACGATTAGCGATAAAAAATTACTAAACAACGTGATAGAAGCAACTATACTGAAAGGAAAGTGTAAAGGAGATGACGTTCTCATACCGCGCATCCCAATGATTCCGACTGATGTGCCGTTTAACTTTAAACGACTACAGTTTCCAGTTCGGCTTGCTTTTGCTATGACCATAAACAAGTCCCAGGGGCAATCATTAAGTGTTTGTGGTATTAATCTGGAAAACCCATGTTTCTCACATGGTCAATTGTTTGTTGCCTGTTCCCGTGTTGGAAAACCAGATTAGTTTGTCTATGCGCCAGGTAATCAAACAAAAAACATTGTATATCACAAAGCACTACAATGAAAATAAAACTGTTTTTTGTTAATAATTATGATTCACATGATTAACAATAAAGCGATTACTTACTTTTAAATGCTTATATATGTTTTATTTAAATATATTTCTTATTCACAACGCCCTATCACCAGGGTGACGGTTCTGTTCAGGAGATTTTTTGCCCAGACTATAAAATATATAGGAACAAAAAACTGTCACATTACAAATCTTTTGGACAGAACGAAGTCTGTCGGGTCCGCTAGTAATTAAATGAACAACAATTATTGGTTTCAATCTGAAACGGGTTTAAGTAACCTTAACAAAACTAAGCCTTTTTACCTTTATAAAAGTAAAAAAATGTGAGAACTAAAAGAAGAAAGAAGTCAAAAAAGGTAAAAATAGACGAAAGAGAAGAGAAATAAGTAATTATATGAAGAAAAGTATTAAAAAGAGAAACAGAAGGAAGTGAGAAGAAAAAGGGGAAAGGCAGAAAGCAGGAATCGATGGGGAGAATGACAAAGGCCAGAGAAGGTGAAGAAAGGTGTAAAGAATTAGAAAGGAAAAAGAGGTGAAGTAAATGGAATAAGAAGCAAGGGAACGAAAAATGATAAAAAGTAAGAGAAGGAGAAAAGGAGCAAATCAGAGAAAGATAACTGTAATGGAAGGAGGATAATGATAAGAAGAGGCCCCTCTTCTCATCACCCTGTCCCACCCTATTCCCAGAACCACACCATTTGCAGCTCCTAGCACAGCCGGCTGGGCGACGCGACCGCCGGCAGCCGAGGACGGTCGCACTCCCTCGCACAGCGCACGTCTTCTCCTCTCCCCTCCCCTCCTCCCCCTCCTCCTTCCCCCTTCCATCGCCTTCTGCTGCCGCCCCCGGGGACCGCCCGCCCTCCCGCCCGCGCGAGGGTCGCCCACGAATGTTGACGTAGCGCCCGCGGCTGCGTATTTCATCGCGGACGGCGTCCACCGCAGCGCCCCCGCCCCCGCCCCCGCTCACCGGCCGCCCGCGGCCGCGGCCAAATCAAACACGTTGCGGCCGCCCGGGACGGCGCGACGCGGCGAGACGCGCCCCCGCCGCCGCAGCCGCGACCGCCCACCGCACCGCACCGCACCGCGCCCAACCGTGCCGGCAAAGCTCCGGGCCACAGCCAGAGAACCAGTGCGGGCGGACGGATGGGCGGCGAATTCCCTGGGGTGTTGCAGGCAAATGACAGAAAAGGTTCCGGGAATCTGATACGTGTGTTTTAACAAATTGTGATGACCATATTTTTTTATTAAATATGAATTTAAATTATTATTATTATTATTATTATTATTATTATTATTATTATTATTATTATTATAAGGTGAGTTTTGCAACTAGCCTTCAGCTACATTGGCCTTTGAGACCGCGCCTACGTCACGCCGCGACTGCCCAGTGCACCGCATCGCACTGCGTCGTGCTGCGCCGCACCGGCAATGCTCGGGGTCCCCGAATAGCCAGAGAACCAACAGGGCGACGAATTCTCTGGGGTGGTGTTGGCAAATGATAGAAAAGTTTCCACGAATTTCATAACAGTTTTCAGCATGTTTTGATGACCATATGTTCTTTTAATGATGTATATTATAATAATAATAATAATAATAATAATAATAATAATAATAATAATTATTATTATTATTATTATTATTATTATTATTATTATTATTATTATTATTATTATTATTATTATTATTATTATTATCCAACTAAGATCCCAATAAGGTCAAGGGCCTCCTGCCTTTAGCAAGGAATGCTGAAGGGTAGTGATGAGGTGTTAAAGGACGAGGATGATGGTGGAATGTGGCAGGTGTGGTCGGGTGACCATTCCAGCATTCGCCATTTGACCGACGTAAACCACGAAAAAAACCCGTTCAAAATGGCCGACTCGGTGATCGATCCCGGACCTTAATATTTCTTAAATAGATTTCGGAATATTGAAAACGAACCAAAAGTAACAACAATGTGTTATTTTTCAGCCTTCAATAGAAAAGAAAAACAATATAGGGGAAGATGACTTGTGAATATGAACAGAATCGGTGCCTCAAGAATTCTATAAATTGTGTATAATAACCCCCTTGCCAAGAAATATGAGATACTTTAAGGAACTTTGATCGACCACTAGAAATCTGGGGTGATCCGTGAAACAACCATCACTGCCTCATCAACATGAAGAAGATGTAGATATGAAAATCCCTTCTCAATATAAAATATTAAGGAAATTCGTTTTGAATGATTTGTAAGACGTTATCGACATAACAACTTTGTTTATATACAATTGCTGGATATAAAAGTACACTCAAGGGTGCTTCCAACTAATTTAGGGCAAAAACGCCATGATTGTGTTGATAATGCTACAACTAAATCAACTGGCGTAATTGGAATTTTCAACAAACACTTCGCTACAGCGCCGGTTATATGGTGCATAACTCAGAAACGACTCATCTTAGCCTCTTTTATATGGTCATTCAAATGTAATCTATTAACTTTCGTAGTTTTTTCTATTATATTAATGAAGTTATCGCTCTTCTGTACACCTCCACAACTCGCAGCATGTGTGATTAGAAATTGTAAACTCTCAAAATTAAATTGAATACTTGGTATTCTGTACACTTAAATTGCAGTCATTACAGTCTAACTATTACTATTTATTAATCATACTTAGCAATGTTAGCTGATGGAGGTTGGGTTCCAGAGTGAAATTATTTTCTCTTTCTAAATATCATTGCCAAATACATGGAATGCTCGCTCCCCTATACAATTCTCATATTACATTTTATAATGATATAAATAATTGTTAATTATGTTTCCCTCAATTTATTTTTTAATGGAGATGGACACTGCTCGAAAGAAAAGGCTATTGTACCCGAAACGTGGTTATACATTATTTTGACTGAATTCCTAGTAAAAAAGCCATAGATAAAACACTTACCAATTTTAAATTAAACACAATTGTTAGTTAAATAATCGAATGTTGAACGTTCTACTAACGAATAAAGAAACCAGTTGCTTCATAAATATGAAGTTAAACAGAATACCCTCGAAATTCCTTTTTCTTCATTTTTGTAAAAATCGTTACATTGCACAAACGTTGCATGTGTATTACGAGGTTCAACGACTACCTGAATCGCATTGTTAATATTCAAAGATCAGTAGACTACCAAACAGTCTATTAAGCTCACAAGATACACCAAAAATAATCGAATTATATTATGATATTAACACAAAATGAATTTGAACAAAATACTTGTAAAAATGATTATTCGATTACAAATACTTAATATACGATATAGAAATGTGTTAATGTTGAAAACAGAGGGAAATACTTGAATGAATAATTTTTTCTGATTTAAATAAATGGATAATATCAAAAAAAAAGAAATAATACATCTAGTCATGAAAAGTATATAAAAACATTTTAAGCATTAATAATCCACAAAGAAACGCACGTTTCGGAACATCTATTCCGGGAATGAAAACGCTGACGGGCATTCAGAGAGACCACGCATGACCTACTGACAAAACTGATGACATGTTTGGAAGCAGCTCACAGCACAAGCGTGTTATTACCAATTGGCGGGTTCGCCTGTTGAAAGCAATGGCAACAGTTACCAGTAAACAACATTCCACGCGGCGGGTCGCAAAACATCCATACAACTGCCGCATTAATCAGGTATTATTACGGGATTCTTGGCACGTTCGAACAATTAGCTACACACGGAGCACTCTCCGGTGATGGAAATTGAAGTCGTGTTATTGGCAGATACGTGGTTTAATGCCACGTTAATCGTTTTGGCGATTTTTCGGCGTCGATGGCATTTTTCAGCGTTGTGTTTCTATTTTACGAGGATTAGCTCCGCTCCATATTCTCCATATAACAGTGAATACAGGCGTGAGCATAGACTCATACCACCAATGTACATTATACACCGCACTGCTTTGTATAATGTATGGCGTTCGTTTCTTTTAGAATGATATATTCAACATAACACGTGAAATATTAAGGATTGCTTTATTTAAAATCTAACAACAGTGATTCGAGCAAAATGTTGCCTGGTAATATATATATTTCAAATTGTTACATGAAACACGGTTTCGCTGTGTGAATTTTGCCAATTAACATTTTCAATTAGTAATTTAACATTTTAAACTGTTTATCAAACTATAATAGCACTTCAGGTACCATCTACAGACTGATACGTGTAGAATGAAATACCAAATATAAAATGAATGTGAATAACTAATTACCATAAGACACTGCACAGTTTTAAAAATTAAAACCAGTCACTACACATTTTTCGCAAATAATTGTAAGTCACCAAATGTCAAAAAAGAGGATTCAGATAACTGAAAACTATTTTCACCGTGTACACAATATATTAATAATATTCAAATACGAGGAATTTAAAAAAAATATGACACTAATGCACTACAATATGAAATTACCAGTCAATTACAAGACAAATAACTAATTCATATTCACATACTCCACTGCTTCGCCGAAAATATTCATAGAATCGCGTAGTTCTTAGATTTAATAGCACTTTCATTCTTGAAATATTTATTCACAAAAATATTCTGAAAGGCTCATAGTGTTTTTAATTCATCGCATTTCAAGATAGCCATTATCCACTAGAACTTGATTGCTCTTCTCGTTAGAACGGACAAAATTGCGAAAAAAAAAGCGATTCCTTACCTCTACTCAATGTGAGAAAACTTCAGTTTTCATTACTTTAATTGTTTTGAAGGAAATAAACTGACGTAATAACTTGAAAACTGAATTAATGTAATTAGACATGAAAGCTCCAATTAAAAATAATTGAAGTTTCTTGACTTAAACGCAACAAGATATTCGTAATTGAAATCTCATTCACCTCTTCATTTAGATTGTCATGAAACACTCTTCCAGGATTAGCAATCTAAAATACTTTCATCGAAATGAAAAGTGATCTCTTCGTACTTTCCGCTCACAAGCGGTTCAGTTCCCATTTACTACGTTCGTTAATCTCTCCGGCCGTGTTTCCGACCAGGGGCTAGCGCATCACTCACTATTCCTATCACAGGACTCACCGCGGAATGTATAGGCACGCGCTGACCCAAGTCACCGCAACAACCACAGTGACGACAACCGACGTGAACGACACGCAACCCATTCATTTCCAATGTCACAGATGGGAATGTTAGTTGTAATTTCTTAGTTTTTCGTACTAACAGTCACATCCGCCGATCAATTAATCTCTCACGATATTTTCTTTCAATTTCACGTTTACACACTAATCACAACTACAGTTAGAAGACTTTACTCTAATTCTCAGTTTAGATCCATTTATGACTTTATACTCAAACACAAAGTATTTTGCAGTTGATATTCAAAAGCAGAGTACTCTTTGAAATGAAATGACGTACTGACAATTGTCATAAAAAATATAACTCGGTACCTTCATTCTGCCTTTCGGTAAATTCCTTATTATTTTCCTTCATACTATTAATACGTCAATACCCACGCTTACCCAACAGTTTCAGGGCAGGCTTCCTTTCAATAATTACCGCGACCATCCTTTTTCTCATACGTTCACATACTTGTTAGCTTTACTTTTGCTTGCGGAACAAAAACAAATGCCCTTTGAGCAATCAAACCCTCCCATCACTCACTTCTTTGCCTAACATTATTTTTCTTGCCCATCTTCCAAATATCTTCTCAACTCTTACAAATGTACTCAACACTCGCTTGCTCCCCAAACACTCATTTTCTCCTTTGGTCAACTTGTACCAGCCCGCCTCCTTCCCATGTGACCGTTTAATTTACCCCTATGTTTACAGTTCCCATACGTTAAAGGATTCTTGTGAATAATATTTTCCTGACGACGTATAATTCTCGTCCGCCTGCGCGTCATATACCTTGCAGTCCGCCCATGGAATCTCTCCTACCATCTAATCGACTACACTGAAATGGCCCTATTTTCACGACACAACTTTTCGACAGACACGTCAGCGCTTCCGGGTCACGCTCACCGAGCGGTGAACGCTTGAACGAGAAGGCGTTCACGCGGACGATTGATTGATTGATTGATTGGTGTTGATTGATTGATTGATTCAGGTTACGTCAACTGCTGCTGTAATTAGTTCCGTCAGTGTGGTAAATACTTCTTTACTCCGGGAAGTAGCGGTCATCCTCCCTCCCCCAGATAGTGAGATCCGGAGCCGACCTACACGTCGACTTTCGGGGAGATTTCACCCTCGCGGTGTTTCCCCCAGCGGATCACCACCCCAGCCGGTACAAGTTTATAGCTCCCCATCAGGGAGTTTGTTCCGGTATGTGTGTAAGTGTAGAACCGAGAAGAGCAACGAAATTTCGCGCGTAGTCCGTGGCCTGTTTGTGAAGTTGCTGCTCCGGCATTCCACAGATATTGATCGGAGGCCACCGATGAGAACAATCGGCCGCTAGAATTCTTCTTCGCAAAACGGCTGAATTCGACGTAAGTATGGGAAATGGAATCAAAAATCCGCCACCATCGAGACTCGAAACTTAGGACCTTCCAGCCAGAGTCGCTGCAGAGTCAGAGGAAATAGAGGCACTAAGTTAAACTTAGTTGGTCCCTCCGGCGAGTGCTGCTGGACGAGTGAGTTTTAGTCGCAGGGTTTGTGATAATTGGATGAATTCTAAATCACACGGGCGATCACCGCTATGTACGTTTACCTTTGGTGGAACACTTTTCTTCCCAAACATCGTAGTCACGCATCGTAGTTCTTGAGCAAGCTGTAGAGACTGGAGTAGCGTTTGTCACCGCCTCGAACTTTGTCGATGCTTCCCATTTTGTCTCATTTACCTGCCCTCTCAGTACTCACCGACCGTAATACGAGTCCGGTTTTCCGGACAAAACGAATACAAATAGACCGCCATAAAGTAGAGGGCGTTTGGATGAGTGCACAGGAATTTATAAAACAAGAATTTTTTTTCTTTCATGGAGCGTGTTAGGTGTCAGAATGTTTCGACTGGGGAGCTCAACGAGCCGATGAACGCTTGAGCCAGAGGTAGACGAGCGAGTGGTGGACGAGTTTGGTGGGCAAACGAGTGACAAAGGAGGCAGTTTGGTGGGCAAGCGAGTGACAAAGGAGACAGCGGACAGGTGAGTGGTGAGCAGCCGAATGGTGGGCAGACGGGTGGTGAGCAGGCGAGTGGTGGGCAGGCGAGTAGTGAGCAGATGAGTGGCGAATAGGCCAGTAACGGGCAGGCGAGAGGTGGAAAGGCGGGTGGTTGCAAAGCGACTGGTGGCAAAGCGAGTGATGGGCAGGCGAGTGGTAAGTAGCCGAGTGATGGGCAGACGAGTAGCGGGCAGGCGGGTGGGAGGCAGGCGTGTGGTGGGCAGGTGAGTGGTAAGCTCGCAAGCGCAAGGCGGGCGAGCGGTGGGAATGCGAGTGGTGGGCAGGCGAGTGGTAGGTAGGTGTGAGGTAGGCAGTTGAGTGGTGAGCACGCGAGCGCAAGGCAGACGAGCGGCGGGCAGGCGAGTGGCAGGCAGGCCAATGGTGAGCAGGCGAGCGTCGGACGAGTGACTACAGCAGTGCGCGCGAACGCGTTCCTGCGGTGCGGAAGCCGCGGCTGCCGCGAATTAGCTTAATGGGACCGGCGGACGCCGCACCGCGCCGCGCCGCGCCACGTCGACTCGCGCGCGCTGGCGCTCGTCTTGCCGCGTGTCACCGGCCATTACACGCGCTGGGAGGGCGGGTGGCGGCGGCGGCGGCGGCGGCGCGGCGGCGGCGCGGCGGCGTGATCAAAGGCGCTTTCAGCCGAGCTGATAACGACGCTCGGGTGTCCGAGGGCGCGCAGCGCAGGGGTGGAAATAGGGCTTGTTAGAGAGGGGATGGAATGGGCGGAGGGGGGAAGAATGACGCAGCGTTCAACGTTGTTTAGGGAAATGGCCATGGTGAATGGGCAGGTAGTTGAGAGGGGAGATCAATGGTTGCATTGGTGGGAGAAATGAAGAATGGCGATGTATGTTTTGTATGCAGAGAGATAAAAACCGTGTCAGATAAAGCAAGTAAGGATACAAGTGATGAAGAAAGGAAATTCACGAAATGATACTTAGGAGGAAATAGGAACAATAACAATGAATATGAGCGAGACAAAAAAATAATGAAAGATTTTGGTGCCTGGATAAAGTATTTCCTCAATAATTTAGAGGGAAAAACAAGGATTACAATTGTCAGATTATCGAGAAACACAGAGGTCTTTACAATGTTAATTTGTCAATTACGTGGAATTTAATATGATAAGTTATGCTAACTATAAGAATATGGATCAGACGACGGCTCTAAAATAATAAGAACAACAGTGTGCTATGAAGAGTGGGGGATTGTAATAGATGGTGACGCCTCTCTAAATAATAGAAAGCGTCTTATTGTACGAAGGTGTGTAGTATAATGCTCACGAGTAGAATAATTATGAGGAGCAAGGTGGGGAAGAAAGGAGGGTGCAAAGTAATGTTGAAATTTATGTATCTAATAAGACGGGAACACTAGAGGGTTGCTAATAGCAAAGTCGTCTAGCGCAGTATCAACATGTTACATAATATGTTGGCAACAACGAAAATAGGGGTTGGTAAAGTGACGACGAAAAGGGAACATGTGGATAAATACAAAACGTATATTATGCACTTATGTATGTACGTACTTGGCGCGATAGCCTACCGGCGACATTCCAGTCTCGCGGCCATGGGTTAAGGGCATACTTGTGGTTAGTACGTAGACATCCCCACACGTATTCCGGTGTTCTGAACCTGAGAAGTCATTTTTCCCATCGTCGCACTGCAACATAAACTGGGACATTATACGCACATTATAAACTTGCCTCACCGGAAATCGAACCCGGGGTCGCAAACCCAGTGAAGCGAGCAAGCTGATCAACAGCTAGCCAGGAATAAAAATGTAGATTATGGTTTTGAATAATTATGACAAAAGGGAAGTAATTATGGGTTCAAAGAGAGTAACTGGAGAGAGCATAGTCCCAAATGGAGAGGTAATGTGGCTGTTGAGGTGCACTGGGGTTACCTTGAGAGGTCTAAGCGCCGTCAGTGAGTCAATAGCGCGAGAGTGCGGCAGGTAGACGAGGGCGGAGAAGGCAAATAAGGGCAGAGGGCGAACCTGCGCGCGCCTCGTGGAGTGGAGGACCAACTAAGTGGGCGGTTTTCTTTCAGAGCGCGCCACGCAGCCCCTGTGGGCGCGTTCATAATGCATGAAATAATTTTCACATAAAATAAGGTGGTGCGGGCCAGGGCGAGACACGTGACAATCGCCCAGCCTCTCTTTTGAGGCGCCCCGGGGCGGCGGTCGACAGGGCTCGCAAACGCACGAACCGTACACACACACGACGAAAATTACCGCGCCGTTTCGCCCTAAGGCGCCTCATCACGCCATACCTCATCCCGTGCAGCCTCATCTCGCTCAACGTCATTTTGCGCCATCTTCACACACCACTATAACTCACTCCACTTCCGCACCACTCATCCCGCCACGACTCATCTTTCGCTTCCTCATTTCGGGTCATTATTTTCCGCGCCACCTCAGACCTACCTCCTCATTTCTCACAGTCTCACCCCGTGAACTCTTATCCCGCGTTCCCTTATTCCATGTCAGGTAATACCGCGCCATCTTATCCCACCACACAATCAACACCTCAAGCCCCCACCAGATCATGTCGCGCCACCTCATAGTGCGCTACCTCATCTCCGTCACACTTCATCCCGCAGCACCTCATACACCACCATATCATCACATCATCAAGCACAACCTCTTACTGTGCCATCTCGCCATTCATATCACGTTTCATCCCTCGCCTTCTCATACCGCGCAACCTCATACAATGCAACTTCACTTCAACCTCCTTCCACGCAACCTCCTTCCGCGCAAGCTCACTTCACGCTATCTCTTTCCACTCAACATCGTTTCGTGCAACCGCATCTTGCGCAACCTCCTCCAAACTCACCTTATCTCATAATATCGAGACAACTCATCCTGCCCCATCTCATTTTCCGCCGCCTCATCCTACCTCCTCCCGCCCTGATTCTTCTCTACTGACTGACTTATCTTGCTCCATCTCACTCTGCACCTTCACACAGCATCTCTCCATATACTGGTGCCATCTCTTCCTAATACACACGCTTTTCTATCTTCACTATTATTCCTTCTTTTCTTCCACTGGCAAAAAGCCTCGACTATCCCATTCTCCCAAAACGGTCTGCTTCCCCAGATCCCCTTCCCAAACCTTCATCCCCTACTCCCACCAGCTCCAGCTCTCTTCACGAAAGCCTCGCCCACTGCACCTCCCCGTCCCCTTCCGCCCCTCCCCCAATCCACCCTGCCCACTCCCGTGCTCCTTCCTCCATTTCTTCTCCGCACACTCGCGCTCTATCTCACTACTCCCAGCAGTTTCTCTCTCCCCGTGCGCCTCACTCGCTCGTCTCGCCCGCCCGCCCGCCCGCGCGGCAGTTAGGTGCCCGGGCGCCGAGAGGGATAATCGAGGAATTAGAGAGTGAATAAATGATGCGGGAGACGCGGAGCGCGCGCGACTCAGGGTGCACTGTTCTGCGGAGCGTCCCGCTGGGGCCGCCTCCTGCGCGTAGCTCCGCAGCGCTGGCCGCTCTCGCGTCGCGAAGCACGGGCATTCAGACAGCCTGACCTTTCCATCGCCAGACATTCACAAAGACTCTCTCGTCATCAAAAAATTGCCATCAACGTCAATGCCAGCATATGGCTATTCCTAACCAAACTCGATGAAATAAAATAACATCCTGACTAGGAAATAACTGAGAAAAGAAGATTGTATTTCTTCCAGTCTTGTATATAATTTGGAGATTAGTTGATACCTTATTTTACTTGGTCATCAGGCTCCCTCTTCCGTCTGACCATGGAAATTTTGCTACGCTCCTTTCACCATAGAGCGGAGAAAGAAGGTAACACTCAGGCGACGAAATAGGCGATTTGAATTTAGTTGTTACTTCTTTTAGGCTTGAGGATATTTTACATGCAGTAAATCTATAACATGTAACAGACCGCTTTACTTCCTCTTCAAAGGAAGGCGGATGACGGATTTTTTCGCCTTTAAAAATCCACTGTTTCGATCGTGATTGAACCCGCACACTTGGGTACAACAGTCCGATAAACTAACCTTTATACCACAAAACCGTTATACCACCGAAAATAACTACTATTTTCAGGATTGATCCAATCATGCCGAAAATTCACAAGTTGCCTTTGAATTAAGAGAATGAATTTCATCAATTGACTAACTCCTTTATTGCTTCTCAAAATGTTAATGAAAAGTTTGTTGAAAAAGAAACTGTACTCTAGGGGTTCGTGGCGTAGAGACTGGCACATACGCCTTTCAGTGCTAGGACCTGGGATTAATCTCCGATTGATATATGGGGTAATAGTAATGAGGAAAGAGAGCTCTCGACATATTTTCTTGGGGATAACTTATTTTCCTGCTAGTCATTTCACTTTCACTCCATCATCATTTCGCACCATCATTTACACAAATAAAACGTGTACTCACACTTAAATAATCTCTGATGAGACCAATAACTTTTAAAATTTATATATAATTTAGTCCTTTGATATATTAAACAATTTTTTGCAATACAATAAAATAAATATTAATACATTGGTTAATGAACAGAGTGCTTTTGCATGTCACGTATTACGTAAACATACTGTTTGTTAAATAGGCTATTAAGTTCACACATAGTTTTTATACATTTTTAGAACAATGCAACAGAGTGCAGTTCGTCTGTAAATGAATCAGATGCCCGACTTTAAAAGGAATTAACTGTCTGGTTTTCGTCCCTTGTGCAGGTTGCGTTTTCTAATTTATACCCACATTTTTCCTGTTTATATCAAGGAGCAAATATAAATCGTTAGTCAACACGTTTCTGTCCCGAAAATAAACCTTCAGGCTAATATTGACCTGTCTGCTACAACTAACTTTCCATTCGTTGGAACCACCTGTAAACAGAGCGAAAGAAGCCAATTTATCTCCAGGCGAGGGCATCCATTCCCAGTCATAACCACTCACAGCGCTCCGCAGCAACCCGCTCACGCACCAATCACGAGCCTGCCTCCTCATCCACCCCTGCTTTGACAAACCTCCACCGCCACCACCTCAATCTCAGCCTCCGCCTCCATATCCATCTCCTCCCCCACCACCGACTCCGCCAAGACGTCCGCCTCTGCTACTTTCACCACCTCCGCTTCTGCCTCCACTACCACATCCGCCTCCGCCACTGACATCACCTCCGCGTCCATCACCGCCTCCGTCTCCTCTTTCAAAACACCCACTGCCTCCATTTCCGCCTCCACCTCAACCTCAGCCTCCGCCTCCACCTCCATCACCTTCTCCACCACTGCCTCCGCCACGACCTCCACCTCTGCCACTGTCACCACCGCCGTTTCTGCTTCCATTACCACCTCCGCCTCCGCCACTGTCATAGCTTCCGTCTCCATCTCCGCCCCCACCTCTATCTCCGCCTCTGCCACCACTCTCTCACCGCCTCCTCCTCCTCCTCCGCTTCCACTACTGCCTCTGCCCGGGGACCGGATTTATTCGCTTCGTGATTTCCCGGCTGAGAAAAGTCTATAAAAACTCACGTCAGACATCCGGCAACAATCACATTTCTCATATCTCCCCTCCCGCGTGCCCATGGAAACGGGAGCGCCGGCCGACTGTTTCAAGATTGGGACATTTCCGGAAATTCTAGACTGGGGGAGGGGGGCTGTAGGGAAAAGGCCGTGGTTGGAGAACCAAGAGCAAAGGGAAAGGTAGGGAGCGAAGGCAGCAGAAGGGACGGGGACCAGGGCGCAGGTAACAATGCGACGACGGAGGTGACGAAGACGGCGGTAAGAGCGTAGAGGGAGAGGTGGTGGTTTGTACTGCGATGGTGGCAACACAGAAGTCGAGCCACGATGCATGGGAGGGATGCCGGAGTGGGAGTAGGGGTGGTACTAAGGCAACAGGGGTGGACTTGACACTGGCAGCGAGGTCGGCGGTGACGGTCGCGGCCGGGTTGTAGGACGACGAGACAGCAGGCCAACAGTGTGACGAGACGACGGAGCGGGGGAGGACGGGGCCGCGTAACGATGGGGTCACGGGAGGACGGGGCATCACGACGACGGGAGAACGGAGCTGTGGGCGACGGAGCAGCGACGGGGAGGTGGAGAGATGGGACGGCGGGGGTAACAGGGTGGTGGGACGATGGGGCGGCACGGCAACGGGGCGGCTGGACGACAGGGTTGCAAGACGACGGGAGCCCAGGGAGGCGGGTCCACGGGGACGCGGAACGACGGGGTGGCAGGACGACAGGGCGGATGGACAACGGGGCAGCAGCACAACGGGGTGTCAAGGCGGCGGGGCAGCGGGGTGGCGGGAAGGTGTGGTGACGGGGCGACGGGGCGACGGGGCGACGGGGCGACGGGGCGACGGGGCGACGGGGCGACGGGGCGACGGGGCGACGGGGCGACGGGGCGACGGGGCGACGGGGCGACGGGGCGACGGGGCGACGGGGCGACGGGGCGACGGGGTGACGGGGTGACGGTGCGCTGGGGCGAGGTAGCTACGGAACAACGGGGCGGCTGGACTCCAAAACGGCTGGACGCCGAGATGGTGGGTTGGTGTGGGAGGGTTAGGTGGCCGGGCAGGAGAGCGGCGGGGAGGCGGGGAGGCGGAGCGGCGGGGCGGCGGGGCGGCACCGGGACCGCGATGGGTTGGGGCACGGCGGGGGCGGCTGCGGTGGCGAGGGCGGTGGAGGCAAAACCACGCGAGAGGCCACGCACGCACGCATTCAGTCGAGGGAGAGTTAAAGCACGCGTGAGCGCTCGGAGGCAGCTCGGTTCTGGAAACGACGCGGCATTAAACATGGGTCTGATGTGAAATGAGATCGTGAATGCTTGAAACATGGCTACACAATGTTACGGATAAATGTGGTTTATTTACTATCGTGACGGATACAAATCAAGTTACAGACGCTGCCTGGAAGGAGACACGCATGGGGATACACATCTGAAGTACTTAATTATTCTTCACGGTATTCATGAAAAACATTTTCTGTTCCACGTATGACCCACTTAAAATTTTAAATGTCTTTCCGCCTCTGGTTGTTTAGAAATTTCAAAAATATACGTTCGAAAATACCAGGTAGTACACGTCTTTTAAAGTGACGAATGTAGAAAGAAGTCCAAGTAATTAAATTTTATACAAATGAATTTAATATATTCTATAAAGTGAGTCTGTACTTCTAAGAACGGAATATCATATCTACAGAACGTTTCATTCAATATTTTAAACAAATTAATGTATTAGTTTGCACAAATTTCAATAAATTACAAGTAAAGGATATGTAATATTCATCGTATCATATGATATTTCATTATTAACTCTAATGAAATAGGAAAAACACACATACTTTGTACACAATTTCTATATAGTGGTTTAATGGCATTGCAACAATTAAGAAAAAATGTTCATATATATATAATTAGTTATACAAGTATTGTGTAAGAGTTAATTTTAATATTGTTACTCTGAATATATTGAATTAGGTATAATAATATTTATTTATAATACGAGAGGTAAAAGTAACAGTTTATTTTGGGAGTACGAGAGGTTGTGACACAAAGCTGATAAGTGGAGCCTACGAGCAAATCACTTTCACGTGTGTCATACACTATTTTTTAGATAGCCTTACTCACTTTCATTGTATTTTAATACAAGTATATAATGTAGAATACAATTAACAAAGTCCAAAGACGTTGTTGCGGCCAAACGAAAATATTTTGTTTTCTTTGTTGCATTCACATATTTATCTTAAGACATGAGGAACGTCTCGCTTTTAGCACTAGGGCTAAAAAATAATCTTTTAGTGTGCTGTTCATGCTCTGAAAGAACCTCTTTTTCTAATGGCTTCCTAAAAAAAACTTAGTTTAGCACTTTTATTCGGTTGCACCAGAATAATATTTTGAAGAGTTCTCTGAACTAAACGTAATGCTCTTACAATTCGACTGTGTGTATTAAAGGTAGAAGAATTGATAGTGATTTACAATCGAGCCGTTTAAGTCTAGATTCTTTCATTCGCAGAAAAAGGTGCTTTAAATCACACAAAAGCAAAATTTTTACACACGCTTTCTTAGAAAACCGAAACCGAACCGCGTCTTTCTCTCGACTTCTCGGTAGCAGGCTGATGGAGAACTTCCGGGTCTGCGGAGGCGGGCGCTGTGCGTCGCCACTCCCTTCCACACATAAATCCACACTCCACAGCAAGACCCATACCATACACCACGTCCAACGAGAAGTGCCTGGGGCCCCTCGTCCGTTAAGAACAAGCGTCCATACAACTCTCGGCCCGGACCAAGTTTACGTACGGAGTGGGAGGGCGCGCGAGTGAAGGACCGGAGTGCGGAGGGGAAAACGGGTGGGGAGTGGGGAGGGAGGCTGGGGGAGGGGGTCGCCAGAGCGGACGCCGCGCGAGGCGGCGAGGCCACGAGAGAGGAGATTAAAGGAGTGAAAGAGGCCGGAACGCGGGGCGATGGTCTGTGAAGAGATTTAGAAGCCTTCGGTCCGCCGGCAACCACACCCGGGAACCGCTTCGTAATTGGTATTTTGACCGCAGGGCGCTTGTCCTTCCGACCGACTGCTCGTGGCGGCCCTTCGCCGGCGCCGTCTCGGCCCTTCTCCGCCTCGCACTTGACCCGCCCCGCCTGTCTCACGGTACTTCGCCCTACTGCCCTGACATTCTCTGGGCATTGAGAAAGGATCCTGTCTGTGCTCTGTGCTTTCTCCTTATTGTGATCATGTTCCATGTCGTGAACTTCCCTTCATGCTTATTGCCCATTTACTTTCAGTCCGGTTATGTTACCTTATCGTAGAGTTGGGAAGAGTTAGTGAAGAATTAGTATATTTTTTCCTCTATGACCTTACAGTCCCTGCAGATATCTTCCACTCATTGACATTTTCTTCCAGCCAACCACGTGTCTTATAAGTTTAGTCAAATTTTTCCGAGTCCCATTAGGTTAAATTCCAGTCCCTTCAGTTCTGCCACGTTCCATTCCAGTCCCGTCATTTACCCACATTAGTCCAGTAATATTCCCTTCTAGTTCCAGCTCGTTACCTTGCAATTCAACCTCGTACCCTTCTAGTCGTTCATGTCCCCTTGTAGTCCAACCACTTCCTCTTTCCATCTTGACATATTCTCTTCCAGCCCCCCCCCCCATTTTCTTTCTCCCCCTCCATGCTTTCTTTCAACATCGTGCGCTGTCCTTCAGCACGCCAAGCTATCTTCCAGACCACATTCTCAATCCCACTTCGTCTTCCGATTTCACATTGTTCACCCCCACGCTCCCTACCATCTCTCAGCGCCCCTACTTCACCCGGCCAGTACTCTTCCGCTCGTCTTTTGACCTCCCCTTCCATCGCCCACCCCAACCCGAGTCTCCCTGGCTTTTGGCTCCCCTCCCTATCTCTCCGCCCCGCTCCTCTCCTCTCGGGCCGCTTTTGTCTGTGGGTTCCTAACCCGCTGACCGCCTGACCGCCGCCGCGGCCGGCCGGACCGTGTCCTGCGGTCGGTCGGACTACGCCGGCCGCCGCAGGCGCCGCCACCGTCGCCCCGCGGCCCCGCCCCCTCCGCCGCGCCGCGCCGTCCGCCGTCTCCGCTGCGGCGTGATTCGATTGTCACCCGGCGCGGCGTTCCATTGTTAAATTGGCGGAGCTCGGCTTTTCCCCCGGGGCTGCTCGGCGAGGGCCGCGGGTTCAAAGGTGAAACGCCGCCGGATCGCCCTAATGAATTGGACGCGTGCTGGTGTTGTCTTCGAAAGGCCCGTTTTACGTCGCTTGCGCCCTTTGAAAGAGTCCTTTTATTTAATGATGCGATGGGCTCGAAACAAGTTTGGCCATTCCGGTTGATGTTCAGTGATCGCTGATGACTGCGTGGATTGAATTGGAGGTTCGAATGTGAAGTACCAGATAATCAATCACGTTGAGTTATATGAAGGGTTTCTTTTCTGTGTGAAATCCAAGAGAGACTATCTTGCTTAAGGTCGTATTTTAGTAAACGTTACAAGTGCTGAAAAATCGCAGTAGCCTTTGTGAGTTTGTACTGTATTTTCTGCCCAACAACTCACTGAAAAGTTTTTTAACAGTACAATTCTCTATATGGTTCTCAATTGGGTATACCCACCAGTTCAATAACTGCTTGTGATTGACTCGTGATCCAGCAGAAGATGACAAAAAGATGAAAATTGGCAGTTCACTTACATCTTTAAATTTTGAGGTAATTTGCAGAACACATTTACAGTAGCCGTCAAACGTTAAGCTTTTTTTATTCAAAGCTTAGTTGCAATTCGTGATCAACCGAGAATATTTATTCTCAGGCAACTTAATAGGAGAAATATTTATTAATAAAATGGAAAATTCTTCTTATTGATCAAAATTTGTAAAAGGAAGCAAAAATACCAAACAGTATTGTGCTAGTTGTGATCGCAGAGTGTGCCAGCCATCAGGCATGTTGATGAATTAGTTATCAGCAGAATATGTAGAGTAGGCAAAATTTACCTCAATTAATTGTTCTAACTAGATGAACATATAAAACACTCATAAAACTGTTTCCAATGTGATGGAAATTGTGAAAAAATTTGTTTAAAATAACCAGAATTCTTTTTCTTTTAATTTATTTACAGGTTTTGATTTTATATTGTCTTTGAATTGGTTCCAGATATTCATTATTACACATATTTGTCATTATGTATAAATCTTGAGAAGGTATAATAAATGAACTGAATATGATTTTCATCCATAATTATGATATAGATATTTGCCACAAATCTACTCAAGTTATAAATGTTTCACAAGTCCAGTTGTAGGTTCAAAAGTTTGCTAGATTCATATTATATTCATTCTCAGATTATGAACCTACGTAGTTTGCAATGTCATCATTTATATAGTGTTTTATCAAGTTTGTTGGCTTTATATACAAGATAGTTACTGCACATTTAAATTAATAAAAGTGAGCACTTATTTATTTAGTAAAGCATGTTAAAACATTCGTTTAACAATGATGTAAAGTGTAAAATGTTACTCTTGAGTATGTACTTTAAACAATTATAGAATATGACAAATAACCACAGAATTTGCGTAGTATCATGTTTTACTTAGATTATGCGACGCGTTTCAGCAGGAAGGTAAACATTGTCCAACGTTTCCTCATTATAATTCCATCCACATTGTTTCCTCTCATCAAGTATCACTCCTCATATTAAAATTCTCTGCATCAAACCCGGAATCCATTTGGAAGTTACCTCTCATCGGATGAATGATTAAAGTTTCTATTACAATTTCCAAATAGAAACTAGCCTCGGAAAGAAAAACATGCGGTATACGCACAGCATAGTAAGTCCCACAAACAGCAGAATTTCCGGCACAACAAACAATAGAAATTGTTGTATTTTGATTGTGTAGCGGCACAGTTAATCTGAGTTTGTTATTCTGCGCGGAAATATGTAAAATGGTACAGTTGGCCGAGCGCGAAATGGCAAAAGTAATAATAAACACGGCGAGATGGAATTTTTAAACAAACAATTGAAAAGCGCTCGCTGGCAGCGAGCTCCATCTTCTGCTCAGCCGGCTCTGGTACCACTAGTAGGGGGTCGTGGATTCAAATCTCAGGGAGAGATTTGCGCTCGAGAGACAAGCAATCACGAGGCAAAAACGGAATATAACAAGTTTATAGCTATTACTCGTTACAAATGGACGTAAATAAATTTTGGCATTTAATAAAAATTGCAGTATATTTCATACAAACAGTCTACCAAAACTGTTGCTTTATTGGTTTTCTAAGTATTCTGTTAATTAAAAAAATCATAAGAAAATTAATATATAATAAAACAAGTGATTAAATGAAATTTATTTTCGTCCATGAGTTTCTAAAACCCGAAAAAAATATTGCAATATTTTTTTCGTAAATCTAGTTCATATAGCAATTAGAATAGTTTTAAATTAATACGGGAAAATATCCTCGCCTATTTTTAAAAAGAGAACAACTTAATTTTGTAAAATATGAATTCATTATATTCAACACATACCATTTACTTCATAATTTACGATTTGAAAATATATAAAAAGATTTTACATTTAGAGAAGAATTTACTTCCAGAGAGTTTTTTAATTTACTCTTAGAACTATTTGCCTACATACACGCAAATTACACGTGGAACATTTTCAGAAATTTTGGAAATGGAACAAAAAATTAAAAGAACATAATATGTTAGTTAATTACAAACCTGTCTATCGCGATACAAGCCTAGTACAAAATATAAAAATACATTGCCGGTTAACAAAAAAACTAAAAATAATCGATCTTGCGAGGGGGGAGACGTAACCTAGATTAGCAATGTTGAACTTTTCAAACATTTATACAATTAAGTCACAACAGCGTTCTGAAGGACAATACTTATTTTTTATTCCAATAAAATTACAAACTGCTACAGCTATGTGACACAGTTCGTAAAAAAACAGTGAAAGTACAATAATGTAGAGATAAAGATAAAGAAATATAATCGCGTCTGGGCAACACTAGAGGAAATTCCGAATTAGAAGCACGAATTGTAAAGAGTATGTAATATTCCTAATTAGGTTGTCATGAGGGTTTTGCGCATTTTCATGACTTATTTATGTAAAATACATCGACAAAGCCATTTGTTTCCGTATTCATGTACTTAAGTCTAATTATTGTGATGATTTATAACCTTGATTTCTTATTTCTATTTCGATTTTCATATGCTTTTAAATTGCATTCTGCACATTATTATCTTTCTGGTTTCAAATTAAAAATTTAAATCATTATTGTTAGTAATTAACTTGTGAGATAATTTCACTGAAATATTGAGGAATACCATGTTTGAGGAAAAGGTATATTGAACAAAATACACTCTAGTTGAACAAAGTATTTTTGCATAAATAATTATTTACAATTAATGTGCTTATGGAGAACAAGCTAGCAAAAGAGTGGATTCGATTGTTTATAAGATTAGACTTGTAAAAATTGAAAGGGTGCCAGTGAATACGTTTCATTTTTCAAGAGTGGAATTGAACTGTGGGGCTTGTTTCTGAATTCATTCAATCGCATGTTCAAACAACCAGAATTTTTTTTCTCTCCTTTCCTTCATCCTCTTTCTCATCGATTTCACCCAATCTTTCATACATGAAAACTTTCACAAAATAGCATCAAGTATGAATCATCCTCGCCGGCAATTGAGAATAATCCTATGGAATTAATCAAAAACGTTCTACCGTCACACGTTAACTTGACGCTCCTTCACAAAAGCGTGAATGCGCACAATAGCGGTAGGATAACAACAAACACGACCCTATTTCCGTGCATCCTCACCACGCAAACACCACGCGATTGTGGTCGGATCGCACTCGACGCGCGAGCAAGGGCTGCGGACGGCCGTGATGGCGGCGGGGGTGGCGGCCGAGGTGCGGGCGAGAAACGGAACCACTCGCGAACAAAGGAAATTCTGAACGCGCCCGGGGGTCTGCTCGGGACGAGTCGAGAACGCGATAAAAGCCTCTCGCCATTAGCCGATGCATTGGCGGTGGTGGCGGCGGCGGCGGAGTGCGGGCTTCGACCGCCTCGAGGCGCCACCGTCGCAGAGAGATTGATCACGTGACAAGATAGTCGCCCTGACACCTCTTTGACCGGTGCGGCGGCCGCCGCCGTGCCGGTGAGATACAAATGGCGTGTCTTCGGCGCTGAAATATTTGTTCGACACAGGGGTGGGCCAAATTCGGAAAGGTGATTTCAAGTTATCGGTATTTCGAATGCTTACTCATTATTTCAATTTACATATTCACGTAGATGGCATTATAAATTTTGATATGTTGTATTCAGTATCCATTTGCAATTCGAGATTCTCGAACATGTGTTGGGCATTAATAAGAAACAGATAATATTTTAGAAAACAGATAAAAACTATTTAATTGTTTCACCTATTCTTTAACAAAAAATTGTAAAATATACTGAACAACTCTTCTGCTGGCTTCCGCCTATTGTAGGAAGATGTTTTTAGTCAGTAAAGAATCATTTGAATTTACTGTAATAAAACTCTCTTTATTTGATAAAACGGTGCTAAATTATATCTGATATTATAAATTGCACTGCTGAAATCAATAGAATTGCTTTTATCATATAGCCGTATTCAATGTATCAAAATGTTATGAATGCGCGAGGATAAGATAAAACGTAGTGTAATTACGTGAGGCTTAAAGGAATTACGTACTCATTAGTAATCTGCGCTACCGCGCACGTAAATAATCAAATACCTTACACATAATGGTCTCTTTTAGTCTCTTGTAGAATAAATAACTATTCAGTCAAGTATCAATCTATTTAAAACATAGTGTGTTTTTGTTTAGAAAAAGATTTTATCTTTCTAAACTTTGCGTTTTTTTCTTAAATAAAAGTTATTGGATCCTAGATGAGTTTATATTTGTTCGTATTATAACATGTTTATAACATAACACTAAATTTTAATAATATCCTATAATTAAAAGAATTAATGCTCGTCTGCCGTTATTTCTTGAGTATATCATTTCAAGACCAACTACATTCAATAGCATCTATATTGCAGGTGAAGACATGCAATGTATGGCGCTAGTGGTATTGATTGACGTCACACATGGATGGCTTTGTTTCCTTCATGGCTTAGATTTAAACTTTCTGTTGGCATTCACCGATCAAGTTTATTTAGAATCACTATTATGTCTAGATTAGCTCATGCAGAAACAACTAGAAGTGTTTACAATTGTTTCATGCCGAGGAAAGTTCTGTTTGATTTTTATACATGCAATGTAACAGTATATTTCATTCGTTTTACCATAGTTACGAACATGGTGAGGTGTACCTAATATTTGTACGATTGAAACACACCACGAGTCTCCACTCTTATTTCATAAAGTGGATTCTCTTGGAATAAAGTCGATCCCTTCCATTTATCGGAAGAATTTTGTTCCCACGCAAAACACTAAACTAAGAAATTAACATCCTTGGTTTTCGTTTACGTCTGCAGTCCAATAATATTTTAAAACGGTCACAATTTTTACCCACAGATTAATTAGCGTTTACCTATTACCTTAAAATAATAATTAACAATATATTAATAGTAATGGTTTTCGTTTAAATAGATGGATCTGATAATGAAAATCACTGAAATCACTAATTTTTCGTCGCTAACAAAAGATTTCATTCATGTCAAACTGAACCACATACTTCACTGCAGCTCTTTTCGGAGTGAATTACTAATCCTTCCTGTTAGCTAAGAAATCGAAATGCATAGCGCGGGGCGTGTGGTGTGACACCCCTGCCGCTTGCCACCTGCCCTCGATAGCACTCCAGCGCGCAGGCGCGTAGATCGCGGGCTTTGACGCGCGTATTTGTCTCGGCGCGTGTTTTTCTGAAGGCTCCGCGCGAACGCCAGGAATTATGCGCCCTTTGATTTATCATCAGGCGGCGCGCCCGCATTGAAAACATGCGCTCTGGCCTTTCCATGTTATCAACTTCGCGTTTTCGGAATACACAGGAACTACTTGTGGGTTTCAGGAGAGTACTTTCTGCTTTTGTGGTCGAACGAGAGGTTTGATTTGAGAAATAAAATCAATAGCTGTCTTACAGGATGGTCATTGTTGTGGAACGTGTCTTTGAGCTTTGTAGTCACATCAGATGGCACTTTTAGTTTTTTTTTAAGAGTTTTCCTCGTATTACGACACCAGCGCGGTTGTTAAATAAGTACCATAAGTTAATCGAATAATTTATAGTGAATAAGACGAAACGGTAAATAGAAATCGGTAGTTGGCAGACTCGTATTGAAATACGCTCGGGGAATTCTCCCAGTCACGTGTTTCAGAAATGCATAGAAATTGTGTTCGCGCTTCAGTTCTGTATTTACTACTTTTATAATCAAACAGAAACTGACCATTGTAGAAATCATGATCATTGATGAAATGTAAAATTAGTTAACGGGATGAGTTCATATGGATAAAGAAACAATTAGGTATGCCAACGTTTCGAAATATTTAATTTCTTCATCAGAACTTACTAATACACATTAAAGTCCAGCCTGTGTCCAGCTGGAAATGAGGCTGGACTTAAATGTGTATTAGTAAGCCTTGATCAAGAAATTAAATATTTCGAAACGTTGGCACAACTACTTGTTTCTTTATCCTTATTGGCCAATCCCGTGAAGTAATTTCATACAAACGAAAACGTATATTGAGAACTTATATAATCAATCATTGCCCTTCACGAAACTTATTCTCAAAAGCAACATTAGTATTGATTTGTAAATATCCATTGATACGTAATGCAGATAAGAAATCTCCATCGCGTCATTTGCTTTTTTGTTTTTAAATAACAAAACCGGAATGTTTATGAAGGTTTATCAAATTGATAACTACGACCACAATTCTGTACCTTAGAGGTAAAGGGCATTATGTCATTTTTTTTAAAATAAGGTTCTTTAAAATACAAATATAATTGGAAACAAAGCATTTTGTATTTCTGTTCCAGTGGGTATGTCTAATTACACGCAGAAATTGAAAAAAAAACATTCCATCCGGTGTTTTGATCCTATGGTTTTTATTAAATACCCAGTAACTTGAAAAAAATACAAAATCAATGAAACAGTTTCAATTTTGACTCAACATGAAAATATTGATTATTTTATTCCAGCTATACCCATACGCATACATACATCTCCTCATTCTTAGTGTCATTACGTACGTCGCAGTTAACGTCATGGCACTTCAAGGCGCAATATAAGAGGACATCTGCAATTAATATTTGCTACTCACGTGATGTGTTATGAAATAGCAACATCTTTACTATTCTTAATATGGAAACAACTTCTGAATATCAATATTCAATATCTATATACAATACAATGCCATTGAAGTATTTTTGCAGACTAGTTTCGTTAAAATACAGAAAAACTTGCTCAATGACGAATCTCAAGAGACCAATATTTTTTCCATATTGGACAAGATTCCGCAATGTGATACTGTAGAGTTTATGTTTGCCCCGACCGTGATTAATGTTCACATCAGAAAATTTTCTGCATTGGGCACGTTCCACATTGAGCAAGTTTTATTGCATTTTTTGTTTGTAGCAATATATGAAAGAAATTTATTTGTTGTGCTTGAGAAGAGCACGTGGTGCATTTTGAACAACAAACATTGCGTATGGTTTTGATTTGCAGCATTTTTGCAGCTGTTCACTACTTATAGAGACATAGGTCTAATATAGAGGGTTAGAACAAAAAATTGCATTTTCATTGCCTTAAATTAGAATACATTGACTTTGAACTCCTCTCCGGTAATATTAAGTATATGTGACAATATTAATTTATTTTCTAGGTTCAGGAACAGTATATGTAAACTAGAAACAGAATATCCATTGTTATATTTATTCATTTATAGTAAACATTACACTACTAAGAAATTTATATGTCGTTAAGTAAATGATCACTGGTTTATGAATTTTGATTTATTAATTCAATATTATTGAAGGTATAATTGTTAATAGCAATGCTATGGGTTGTACTAGATACGTTCTAAATTGGGTAACCAAAATACAAATATAATTAATTTTTGGGAGTCAGATGTGTGTTAATACAAATCTGAGTAAGCTGTAGTAAGCGTAAATATTCTTTATCCCACGCAGCTGTTATTTTATATCATCAACTTGCAACTCTTCCTCGCCCACAAATAAAACATTCCAGTTCCCTTCATTAATGCATTTTCTCTGTCGCAGTATACGCACACACCGGGAGGTCAAAACTATTAATTCGCTTTTTCCTCGACATAAACCTCTGTACGTCCGAGCTCATTAAAAAATTCCCTCGCGTCATTTTTCTCTATCCCGCGCCGGCGTGCGGGTGCGACTCGAGTGAGGTTGGAGTGAGGATAGCGAGGACGGCGGTGCCAGCGTCGGGGTCGCGGTTGAAGGGGGTGGACCGCTGAACTCGCGCCCATAGCGCCCCTAGCGGGAGCAATGGGAACTGCTCGTTATCGCCGCTTCCCTCCAGAACCAAATTACCATTTCAATTTGGAAAACGGGTCGCTTTATTTTAATCGTCTCTATTGACCGGGAAGTTTCGAGGTGGGGGTGAGTGGAAACATTACAGTTATCCTATATCTCTGTGGAGGCACGAATTCAATATAAAATATAATATTGTTAATTTTATGCGCAGATATTGCCTGAAAGCAATATCCCCGACTGCCGCCGATCGATCGATAGGATCGCAGCTGAAATAC
This sequence comes from Gryllus longicercus, assembly GCA_038098605.1. NCBI lineage: Eukaryota > Metazoa > Arthropoda > Insecta > Orthoptera > Gryllidae > Gryllus > Gryllus longicercus. The sequence continues at coordinate 4,757,212 of JAZDUA010000004.1, forward strand.
GCCCACTCGTCTCCAGAGAGCCGAGAAAATATATCGCGCTTCGGAAACACACTGGAAAACAAACCCCACGTCAGTGAATTACGAATCTCGCGTCGAAGAGAATTCCTGTCGCGGCATTTTTGTTCTGCCTACTGAGAAACAACTACAGCTGCAGCTTGCTACCGCCCAACACCGCTGGAAGGGGTGGGATGGAAGACTAATTCCCCGCCGGCCGTTCTTCATTTTTTAAAGTTTGGCTATTGACAGAACTCTAAAAGAGGCGGCCGGAGAACATTACATAACGTCGTGCACAGCTGCTGGGAATATTACTTTCAGAAAACCGCAAAATTACGGTTATTGCCTAAGATCAGACTCTTCTAACTGCCTTCCAGTTAATCCGGGAGAATCCTTTTTATACGACCGAAACGTCCTAGGATCATTTGCATACTGAAGCGTACAAAAGGATTGCGAATACATAATAAAAGAGACCGTGCTTCGTATGTTTGCCTACGTAGCAATTACCTTACTCTCTGCTTCTCTCAATTCCTGGGACGCGATTACAGATAACGACAGATTTGAGAGTAATAACTTCGGCAAATATTATTAAGAAAAACGGAAGATGAAAACTGATAGAGCATGAGTTATGGCTCGTTTTCCAGGCTAATTGGTTGTGTACTATCGGTCAATGCATCAATATTTGGCAGCAGATGTTCCACGAAAACTTTTATATGGTAGTTCCACTCGTATATAAGGCGAAATTGAGAACTGTTTGTCAGTGGTCTCCAAGAAGTCGTTTCAAGAGTGATCGTACGACGAAAAATGATTTTCGGAAGACTATTATACTGTTGTGCATTAATAAACGTAGCATTTTCAGTAACAAACGATACTAATGCCACTATTCAAAGTGATTTGAACTATGAAGTTGTTGTTCCTGATAATACCTTTAATGTAAGCGATAATAGCAGCACTGAGAAAAAATCAGTGAATTTAGAGAAAAATAATGAAATGACTAAAAGAGGAGAGCAGGACGGAAATAAAAGCGAAGATTACAGTAGTATTACTGACATAGGTAATGAGGACGAGGATCGCAAAACCACTAAAGATAACAGCGAATTCACTGATACTGGAACTAATTTTGTTTTAAATATACACACAATTTCGTATGATAGCAAGCATACCTCTAAACCTATGGATTCTGAAGAATTCTCTGAAACATTGCTAGCGAGTAAAGAATATACTATAAGCACCGGAGCACAATATATTTCTTCCGAAACAAACGCTGTTGCCACCGAACTATTGAACATCGTGAGCGAAGATTACATTAACGAAAGCCATACTTTGCACAGTACAGCGGAAAAAGACGTCACAGATACAAATATTTTTACCGAGCGAGATACTACCTTAATTAATGTCTCAATTCAGTCCCGTGATACTTACGATGTAACACTTGGTGGAATCGAGGGAGATCGTAGTAACGAAGTTCATAAAAGAGATGCATATACTGAGGTGAATAAGGTATTAGACTATGATTCAGGAGCAGAAGAAGAAAAAGTCAATTCAGATCTAAAGCCACATTTTAGATCCCATTTTATTACGAATTCCAGTGAAGAACACGCTGTAGACATTGCAGGGATGGCAGCACAGTTCTTTGGAGCTAATAATGTTACAATTGTCACTGCGTACGTTTGTTCATCGGATGGTAAGTAGAAATTATTTTGACTTTCATTCAAGATATTTTCTATATTTATTATTATTGTTATTAATATATTGGGAAAATATAATAAGAAAAACAGTGAAAATAGTCTTCATTTTTCATTCAGAAATTCCTCAGGCTTAAGTGATTAATTATATTAAAGTGGTTCAGATGGAAGTGATCAATTATATTTATGCATCGTTTCCTGAAAATTCTGAGTCCGGTCTACTTTGCTACGGAGATACATTTCAACTAGTCATCTTGTTACATCTTCATACAGTAATCGACGGACCTGCGTCCGACAGTCCGTCCGTCTGTCCGTATGTGTGTCTGTATGTCTGTCCGTCTGTTTGTCCATACGTCTTTCCGTCACTCTCGGATAGATCCCTTCAGATTTACTATCAAGACACATGAGGTATTATTCGACGCTTTCCGGTATTTGCATTAAAACGTTAAAAATTGGTTCATAATATTGACGACAAATAAATTGATTGCAATGAAGTAAACAATTATTTCAATTGATACCTTGTTATGTAACTTTTTAAGATCTTTTTTTATAAAATTTGAAAGTACAAATAAACATTTCTAAAATGGCAATATCTGTTAGAGACGCTTACTCTAAGCTATTGAAAAAGCATTTGCATCACGATAACACAAATTTGGTCTCTGAATGTCTTTCTGAAGCTATATGATGTTCTTTATACTTGCACTAGAAGTGTCCTTCCCGTACAAGACACTTATATCCATAATCATCATTATCAACATCATCGTAATCATCATAGTATCACTAGCATATCGGCTGTATGGGAAGTTCCTCTATCATTGTTCTTTCCACCTACTTCTGTTCTAGAACCTCTCTCATCTTACAGCTAAGATGCTTTACATCAGGCTGTTCCAACTAGGGATGCGACATTGATGTCGATGCTTTCAAAACATCGATATGTTTGTAGAAATCGACGTATTAACAGCGATGTTTTGTGATCGATGTTTTTTCTCTTTTCCGATGTTTTGTTTCTGAATGAAAAATGCCGATCATCGCAATACTGTAAGAGTAATGTGAAATAACTGACAGTAACACTGTGGTGTAACCGAAGGAAATCTGGTTGCACTACCTACAACGAACAAACTCTCCAGCCCGACACGACCTCTATGCCATTGTATTTCCTCTTCATATTCATTTTGCACATTGAGATACGGTCAACAAGTACGCTGTGGGCGTAGGGTCGGCACCATAACAAGTATTGTACTTCAACGTCTAGGTCAATGACCCCCATCTCGATCAGGTTTTCGTCCAGTTTCCCTGATCCTCGAGCAAATGCTGAGATGGCCCCTTGTTTTGCTTCTGGACATAAATGTAACTTCAAATTAACTTCTTCCCATAGCACGTCACACATAGATTTTAACTGTTTTTGACGTAAATAAATATATAAATAAAACGTCTTTCCATACCCCTGTTCGGTGAGTTCATAAACACTAACACTGTCAAATTAAATCTTATTGCACACGAATTTAATGTTGGAAGATACTAAATGAGTCTAAAAACATCAGCCGAGCCAGCCGAGGAGGAGGTTTTGGAGAGGGAAGTGCCCTTCTTACTTACATACTTGCTTTTCGTGGAAGCAGTATGAGTAGTGCGATGGCTGGCAGAGGAAGCCACAATCCCTTTTTCTGTCTAACCGGATAAGATTTATCGCCGATGTAGTTGGAGATAAAAGATTTGAAGAACTCCATACTTCTAAAATACAGATATTTTAAACCCGTTATTTGTCTCGGAGGTATCAGAATTTATATATGGAAATTTTCCCCAAGATTCATGAAATGCAGAAAAGATTAAATACATGTTTGGGTCAACATATTGTTCTGAACAGCTTTTGTGTGCAATGAAAAAACAAAACAAAGAAAGAACTAACCAACTTGGCGAGACATTGTAGAGAGTTCTACGCATCGCAACAGTCCAAGAACTGATACTAGATATTGCTTAATTTGTTAAGAAAAAATATATCTAAATTAATTTAATATAATATTGTTTTGAATTGAATTGAAATGCACGTTTCCTGCCAAATATTAAGGTTTATTTCTGAGTAGGAGCCCCGGGTGCCCGCCACTCCTCGACCTAACCGCTCCCTGCTTCGGCTATCACCGACGAATGGTCGCCAAAGGCCAAGGCCAACTGGTGCTTCTAGAGCTTATACTTCGCCAGGCGCCGACAGCCTGTGTTGGCAACAGTCTGAGCTCATCGGAGTTCGCCAGTGCCCGCTGTGGTTTGCGGACTCCCGCACGCCCGCCCACGGGCAGCTGAGTTAGATAAGCCTACTTTATATCATTCTCATCTCTCAGCCCTCTTATTTCCTGATTTGGCATACCCATCACTATTCCCTCAATTCTGATTGTTAATACCCATCTTCCTTTCAATTAATGACCCCTTTCCCCGATTTTCGCTCCTTTGTGTGTACAGATTGCATATGTCTCCCTTCTCCATATTTCTTTCTCTCACAATTTCGTAACTCAGTTTGTCCACTTTGCTTCATCTTTTCCCGTTTCTATATCACAACTCTTCCAAATCTGTCATTTTTCCATGTTTTACTTCAATTCAACAGATCACACCCCACATGACACTTTGCCAAACTCTTCCTCAGTTCTAAACCAAGGTTCTTGATGCACAGAAATGTCTTTTTATATTGATTTGCATACTTTTACATTGATTTGCTCGTTGGTTTGATTGACTGATTAGTGTTTCTGAGTGCGTCAACGGGTGTGGGCATTAATCCCGTAATAGTAGTGCATTATTTGATCACGGGAGATGGTGGTGATCTTCCCCCATTGGATGGCGAGATCCAGCACCGACTTGCATGTTGGCTTCCGGGGTTTTCCCTAACAAAGATTCTCACATCAGTGGGGCACCGCCCCAACCGGGACCAGTTCTATGCTCCAGCCTGCTCTCGCGACATGTGTGGCAGTGTAGTGCATGTAAGTGCAAGTGTAAATGTAGCAATGTGCAAGGGTGCGATTAGGACAAGGAAGAGGAAGGAATATGGCGTGGTCCTTGGCTCGTTAGTTACAGAAGTTCTTGTGAATTTTGTTGACAAAAATATTCTTTACAGGAATATATTTGGAATATCAATATTTTTTTTGAAATTTGAAATATATTTCTGGGTGTGTTTTTCTTATTAATTTTCACCATTTGCATTTTGAACTTTATTTTTTTTATCTGCACTACATTATTGGGCTCAATGCTTCTCTTCGCTAATTGGATATCTACAACTAAACAATAAATATAAACTTTCGCAGTTCGTGCACAACAAGAGAAAAACAAGTCTTGCCTCAGCATTGTATATATTATATAGTCCCTAGACCTTTCAAGTGAAAGAAATTTACATGATTATGCAACACATTTTGTATACTTACGTATTTACAATACAAATAACAACGCATTCAGAAGGAATTTATTTTCTTTCAAGATTTTAAAATTGGTTTTCTGCTCTATACTTTGTTATGGTGATTTACTAAGTAAGGAGTAGACAAATAGTTAATAATAGTACATTGCCACAAATCATGAGAGTTGAAATGTATCAAGATTTTTGTGCAACATTTTCTTTAATTTGTGCTCTTTCCTTATGCTTAAAGTAATTTAAAACATTGTCTGGAATCTAAAACCATTACAAACCGATCTCGATTCTTGCCAAGTTACAAAATGACCATTACAATCATCTTTTTAGTGTTATCAGGTTTAGATTTTTTCTATTATCTCTGCACGAGCTTATCTTTGCGGTATATTACTACCTTCACGTTTCAGAACTGGTCGAAGAGTCTTTTTGATTTTGTGAGCCATTTGAAAATTTTTAGGATGGTCCACATTCGGTGGAACTCTCTGCATACCTACTAGAAAAAACGGTAGAGAATGTTTCCGAAAAAATATTTGACTTATTTGTATTATGTTACACATATCTGTAGTGCAACGACTCTGACATAGTGAATGAGGAAATATTGCACAAGCTACATGACCAGTAGACAATTTCATTCATGATGCAAAGCCAATTGTCGATAAGAAACTGTAAGGCTTTACCTAGATGTGAAGAATTATTAAACATCCTGCCGTGAATCAAGAATGCCATTCCGCTAATAGAAACACTTCATATCCTGTGAAAATTGAACAAATAATGCCAAGAATCATGATCCTCCAAAGGAAGATCACATTATTCTAATTAAAACTTCCTTATAAGCGCGATGTACTTGCTTTCCACATGACCTTTACTTTCATTTGCCTTCCGAAGTCACCATATCCTAATGCCTTTATAACAGTATCCGGCAAGTTGAGCTGGTTTACCCAGGGAGTTAAAGACCCCGCGCTATTGAGCAGATGGGCTGGAAGCAAGCAGAGAACGGCTTTGTCTCGGTGTGCAGTCGCTTTGTCTCCGGACAAGAGCCACGCCCTCCCTAACGACCCCGCCCCCACGCCTCTTCCCCCTCCCTCGGCTGTCGTCCCCGCGTGTCATTTACTCGCTCCCGCACCGCCCCCACCGCCCGCCACCGCCCCCTGCGCCGTCATAGTCAACCGCTAATTACGACGTGACACAGCGAGAAGTACGCGGCGCCGGGCACAAGGAATGCCTGGCAACAGCTCGTTTACTTAGAGGCGTCACGGGGTTCACAGGGCGGTATGCTAGGCACGGCATGGCGAGGCGCGGCGCGGCGCGGCGCGGCGCGGCGCGGCGCGGCGCAACGTGGTGGCTTGGAGATCTTGTTTGCGGCAGTAGGCGCAATAACGGGCTGCAAAACACTGTCTTCAGCTCTCTACACGTCTTATATCCAAATATCTTCGTGGAGATTCTCTGGTACAACTACGTGGTAGGTTCCATAAGTTTCTGTGCGCACTAGCTTTTATTTTTGATATAAATAAATATATTGCGTAACTTTTCAACTTAATCATCCTTTACTGAAACCCACTTTCCGCGTCTGTATTTTATTTCCAGGCCTTTAAAAAAATACTCCGGATAGTTTCTCGCAAATTGGACAAAAATTGCTTCTTTCACCTCTCACTCGTCTGGAACTTTTCTTCCCTGAAGGTTTTTCTTCAGTTTTGATATGTGTTAGACGTCGCTGTGGGCCCAATCTGGACTCTAATGTGAAATGTCCAACTCCTTGAATCCATAATTTTTCATAAAATTATTTGCAATCTATGTAGTAAGAACAGGTACGTTGTCGTAAAGAAGCTAAACACGAAGAGGTTAATTGCACCGCCTTCAACTCAAGTGCTTCACTCCAGAAAACTGAGTGAGCTGGCGCCTACAAACAATTGCCTTACAACAATTTAAGATGGGGCTATAAATTGCCCAGGTTTTTTATTGATGAGAGATATAACGGTCTGGCAGGAAACTTATGGATCCGCCTATGTATATATTTATGCTAATACGTGAAGCAGCTTTTAATGAAAAATCATATTAATTTTCAAGAAATAAAAATGATTTGCAAAAATATACCTTATTAAAATAACCAATCACTATTAATATTTAGATTAGTGTTACTCAAAGACGAAACATTATTGAAAAACATGATCTTCATTTTCGTTCATTATTTTTGCGATAATGTTTTGGTCACTAAGCAAACTTTCAAGGTTTAAATGAAACTACATTTTAAATTAGATATTGCAAAATATCGTAAATGTGGCTACAAAATTACCTGCAATTCATAAAAACGTTTCGTAATAATCTATTATTTTTCATAAAATGTTCAGGTAATATTACTTTTGTCATGAACAAACAAATATGATATATATAGTCATTTACCTTTGCTGTTGAAAACCAATTTCAAATTTCACATACCTATAACAACGCTACCGTATTAAATCACTCTGATTCGAAATAACATTAAGTCTTCAATAAAAATTAAACAACTCTTAAGATTTTTCTCCTTATTCTTCAAAAAAATGTTGTAGAAAGCATATTTATTATTTTAAAAACGCTTTCCTTGGCATTGTAAATGTGATAATGCAACGGAATACTCCTTAAGATATGGAACTAGAACTATGATCTTGAAATGGACGTAGGTTCCAATTGATATAATAATGTATAATAGATTTTGAGAATAAAATGCAGATTGTTTAAGGTAACGAATTGAAGTGTTGAAGAGTCGAACCACTCTAAAAGCAGCAAGTATATGTTATTCATTATTGATACAATATTATCCTCACATTGATTACTTTTATCCTGTAGATTGTTTGTGTAACTTTCGATGCTAATCTACTAGTTTGTATCCATTATTTGATTTTTCTTCCCAATTTGTCTCTTTTACGGTGACTCCATGTTAAGCTTCATTTCATTTCGAACCTTCAACTTCACAACCAATGCTTCCAGGTTCGATGAAAAGCCAATTTTGGACTATAATTAACATCTTCCAGGCACTCTAAAACTATCTTCTGACATCACTTTCAGCTCCACGTTTCTTTACAATTGTAGAGTAAATCATCGTTGTACAAGAAAATTGACCCATTACAAACATTTTCGTTATGCAGAACAGTTTAAATCTGGGGAAATGGTTATTTTTACTGCCAAAAAAGTGTTATCTTTATATACTGACTGTACTGTGATCCTGCTTGACTATTTGTGGAAATCAATATTCTATATTGAAGCAGATAGATGATACAGCAGATAGATGTAGCAAATTTTGGTCAGTCATCTACGTTGTCACAAAAGCTTCTAAAACCACTTTATGTTAAAACCATCTTTAATTAAAATTTATTTTTTAAATCATTTACTTTCAATGTTGTTTTTAAACATGAGTTTCATTTACGTTTGAGTTCATAAGATTGACCCATGGAAGCTTCAGATACAAATATTGAATTACTTTTCTTTCATTATGTTATCGTGATAGTCTTAATATTCATGGACGATATAAGGGTATATTAAAATCTATAATTATATTACAAGCAAGAAAAAAATTATTTGTAAATAAAAGCCATGTTATATTTTGAACACTGAGTCTCACTTGAGGATGAAGTCGTTCACTCGCAATTTCTCCCATTCCATGTTAAATAATATACTATTCATTGGGTGACTTGCACCCGACATGATACCCGATGGGAGCAGCAGCACTTAAGGCAGAAGCACTTATCGTATTCGCGTCTTGATTACTTCTGTTTTCATTTTAACATTTGTCTTTTCCTCTGCACCATGGCCACAAAACTAAATCTTTATGATAATTAAATTTGTTCCTCTCAGTGCTCTTGTTCCTGCGTTTTCTCTAAAACCTTTCCTTTTGAGTCAATCTTTATCACTTACATCCTTCCTCTATTCCTTCTCAGTGCCTCTGTCACACGTTGACCTGGGCAGCAAAGCTGCTGTTTATATCCCCTATATTGAATATTACATACATTCGTTATGTCAAAAATCATCAGTTTCACAATTATATTTTTATGGCTTATGTGATTTCTCCGTATATATCGCATTCTAACCATAAAATTGTTGCAGTTCAATCCTATCCCCTAGACTTGGATTCCATAGATTTCTCGTTCTCGGCAGCGTGTCCCCCGGCAGCACCCCGTCGTGCCTTCGCTCTCCGTCTCAGCCTCCCCCACCCCCACCCCCGCGACCTGCGGAGTCGGCAGAAACTCGCGGGGCGCCTGCGCCCGGGTAATCCCCGGACTCGTTCTTCCGGTCAAAGTGACACAGGGGCCGGTCGACGCGCGCGCCCCGCGTGGCCGGCGCCGGCGTTAAAACTAAGCCCCCTAAGCGCTCGTCAGATTAATACCCCCCGCCACGCCCTCCTGAGTCGCTTCGTTCCGTCCCGCTCTTCGCCGTCTTACCCCACCTCTTTTGGTCTCGTGCTATTCCGCCCAGTGTAGCCCAGCTCCGTCGGCTCTGCCCACCTCGCCCACCTGCCCAGTTCGCCCAGCGTGCTCATCCCCGCTCAGCTTTGTTTAGTTCCGTCCATCCCTGCCTCACCAAGACCACCTCCCATACCACCACTCCCATCCCGCCCCTCCCCGTCCAGCTCCATCCAGTCCTTTCCATCCCCGCCTCACCGCACCCACCCCGTCCACCCCGCCTAGCACCGACCAGTTCCGCCCAGCCCCACTCATCCCAACCTAGTCCAGTTCTGCTCCGCCATCCACGCCTCATCCCGCCCAATCTGTTTAGCCCCGCCCACCCCGCCGTGCTCCTCCCATCAGTGATCAGCCCCACCTCACCCTGCCCAGTCTCAGTTCTACCCAGCCTAGCTACTAGTCTCCCAACTCCGCTCAACCCGGCCTCGGCCGAGTCCTTCTTTGTCCAGCTGAGCACCGCCTGGGTCAGCTCCCCTCACTCCAACCCCACCCTGCCCATATCGCTTTTCCTCCTCCTCAACCGCCCCTCCGATCTCATCCGCCTCTTATCCCTCGCTACCACCGTCCCAGCCGTCGCCACGGTTCAACTTTCCTCCGTGACGCGGGCGGGGGGGGGGTTGGGGCAGGACGCGAGGGAGAGACGCTGGCCGCGCAGCCTCCCCCACCTTTGAAGATACGCGCTAATTAAATCCGAAACGCATTACACGGCCTCGCGGGGCCGCGCTGCGCCGCCCGCCCCCGCCGTGCCGTCCCTCGCCCGCCGCGCGCTCGTCGACGTGTCTGCGTAGGGAGGGATCGTGCCGAGCGGCGGTGGCACTGGCGAAGTACACTCGGTGCAAGCGCAGAGCGCTCCGAGTCGACGAATCAGGCGACTTATATTACTGTTTCATTTAACACTGGAATGCTATTCTATCTACAACGATGGCAAGCACTCAAAATGAATGCTTCAAAAATTAGTTTATTTTGTGAAAGCCCTTGTTATAATTCATATCTTGTAATACATCTTACGGCAATGAAAAACATTTTTGAAGTAAATTATATAATGATTTTATTATTAATTATATTTGTGTACGTATATTTATTTTCACTTGCAAGTCATACAACGGTTTTCTTGTCACCACATTTGTCACAAACGATTTTTCCGCATCCCGAACAAGTGTCATTGGCATTACTGTTTTTACACTATCCTGTTCAATACTTATTCGTCCCCTGAATGTTTATTTGTAGAAAAGTTGAGACAAGCGATTCCCCAGTACAGCAGTGGCGCTCGAAGTTCTTCAGCCACGTTCAGTTAATACAACCGCCAGGACGAATTGTTTCCCGAAATCGTTTCTTACAGAATACGGGAACTGATTCCAGTTAAATAGATGTTACAAAATACTCGGACAGTCTGGATGAAGATTAGACAGAGAAATATCGAGCCATTTGTTTTCGTCCCAATCGCATTTAAAACGAGGAGTCATTTGACTGCTACCCGTCGTTGAAGGTAAACCGTAAAAAATTTGCTATTATTTCGAAAACTAAAATGTCTAAAATAATTATATATATATAACATATAAAACACATTTTAAAAAATTGATAAAATATCATTAAACATTAAAAGTCACAAAATATCACAAAAATAAATCAATAAATTTAGACACAAATGAAAACTAAAACTAGAAAACAGTCAAAATGGCTGCTCTTGTAGTTCTAATGTTAAATTCACAGAAGTAGTTGATGTGCTAAAGTGTGTAACATATACCGCCTTCTAGGACGTATTCCTTGCGTGATTGAATGTAGAGTAACAAGAAGTGGGTAAACTACGAAAGGAACCAAACATGTTGTATCACTCGTAATAATAATATTAATGATAATATTAATCATAATATTAAAAATATTTAAGTGTTATTATTGTATGTATTCCAAAATTTACGGTCGGGTTAATCCAACTTCTACCAACGAGCTGTGTTCCCAGTCCTGGGACCTATTTTTATTTATTATTCAACCCTGGGGATAAGGAAGATATATGACGAGTATGACGAATTCCCTTCACTGTATCTAGCACACTTGACTTGTCTGGCCTTTTCTTTCGTCGCGTAGCTATAGAAACTAAGACGATTGTGGTGGAAAGCTACAGCTCTATTTTTGCCCGGACCGGTAAGAACAATTAAAATGATGAAATAACAATAAAATAAGGCCAACAAAGATAAACAAACTAATACAAAACACAACTGTAGGGCCTGACAATTAAAGAAACGCATCACAAACACTTTAATAATAAGATTTCAGACCCTTAAGAGTGAGCGGTAATATCCAGAATAATTAGAAAATCTAAAATTCTCAAAATACGATAATTGTTTCTTGACTCAAAATGTCTGCAACTACTAGCCTCAAAGTTAGAAAATGTCCTCATTATACTAGTATTAGTTAAAATTGAAGAATTTTCAAAATATAGATACACGATACATAGTATTAAAATTGATGGTTTATTTTATTTACTATACACAATTACATTACACAGTTATGTCAAAATTATATTGCAATGTTCAATTCCATCCTCATTCATCATAAATTCTGACATTAATCGCATTCTAATTTGAGTAACGGTAAGGTAATGTGAAATAATGTAACACATTTCAAACTTTGGTTTTACCTTCAACGGAGCTGTATATTTAGCTGCTGTATACAAAGTACTCTTGTCACCTAACTTGTAAATTATCTTTATAAAATATTCATTACTAACAAACTACTTTTTACCTACTGTATTGCTTCTTCGAAACAATTACTAACTTTTAGCAAGCACCGAATTCTAAATTCTAAAATTCAAAGGCGTGTCCTAGTTTTTCAAATGCTCTGATACTGTAACATTGATCATCTGCAAATCTGTTCCCTCATCGCATGAAGCGTATCATTAGATTCGACAGAATCAAATTGGACAGGGGAAATGTGTCGAAAGAGCAAAGTGTGCTGACAGTTATAACGTTCTGGAAGGCAGCCCTAAAGAATAAAATGACGGAACTTGTTTTACGGAATAAAATTAGCAAACAATATATTCCACTTAACAATTAAACGTATTATATGAACGTAGAAGATATATGAGAGCAGTGTTCCTATTTCTCCATTTGTACATAATAAACATTATATTATTACATGGTATGTTCTCATGTGAAAACACTAAAATTAATTCTACCTGAATATCTAAAAAAAATACACAGCTGAATTATCCAAAACTAAACGGTTACATCTGTAATAACAATTCTGAGAATGATTTATGTTCATATTTGAATTCGTAATAATGTCTACCATTACATCTGAAACGCATGTCTCAAGTTATTCAGTATTTAAATAATATGGTTTTCAGAAAACTAAGCTTTAGTTTGTGCACACTCTTTATCGTACAATTAACTAATTATGACGTAAATTGCCATTACGTGAATGCAACTTTAGACCAGAACCTGAACAGCACATTAAAGTAATGTAGGCCCGTCAAGACGGGCCTATCAATGCGTCAATTTAATTTTACCTAAATTTCGAGTTTTAGTTTGTTTCCGATCACCCTGCAACGGAATAGGAATCGTCAGAAGAGCTAAATCTTCCCTTCGCTCCTCCTAACCTCCTCCGCATGTTTCACTACAGATCTCCCGATATATTTTTCTCGCATGGTCTCCCTATATTACTTCGAGTGTTTTCAAAATGTTCCCTAGGATGTACTCCGAATATTCCCATGTGTGTTGTCGGCATGTTCCCTTCAATGTTCATCCAATGATCCCTCGCAGGTTCCCATGCATCCACCATATGTTCCTTCGCATGTTTACAGCATGCTGCCTCGCGTGTTCATCATATGTTCGGTTGCAAGTTTAGTTCGGTCGCAAGTTCCTTCAAACGTTCTCTCAAATGTTACCTCAAATATATCCCAATTCTTTCTCACATGTTTACCGTATGTCTCCGCACTTCTTAGTAGGGAAATTAAACTAGAAATTCAAAACTTAATTTAAGTAGTTTTACTCTCTCGCTATCGCTTTCGCAGTACAGAGAAAGTTATGTAAATCTGCACACAAAAAAACGGCTAATTATGGAGGGGGGGGGTATTCTCTAGCACGTGGTTTATCCGGATACCGTGTTTTGTGGGCCCCTTGATAAGGAAAAATTGAATGACGGCAAAAAGTATCTCTGCCCGTCTGTCTGTCTGTCCGTCTGTCTGCCTGTCTGTGCGTCTGTCTGTCTGTGTCTGTGAACAACGCTATCGGCTAAGCCGTTCAGCCGATTTTCGCCAAAATTAATATTTCCCTGTCGATCTGGCTTATGTCATTGCCCCTTGAATTTGAAACAAATATTTTTTATTTTAGGAGATACTTTACATGAAGAGGCTCGTGGCAAGTTCTTGCTCAGTGTGCTCGCTTTTCACTACGCGGCTCCAGTTCAATTCCCGGTCGAGCCAAGACTATAGTGTGCGTTTTCCTTGCAATGTGCCAGTATATGTTGCTATGTGACGATGAGAAAATTCACTTCTCAGGTTGAGAAGGCTGGAATACATCGTGGGGATGTCTAACGTGCTAACCACACGTACCCCCTTAACCCATGGGCGCGAGGCAGAGACGTCGCCGGTAGGCTTAAGCCTGTTCAAGAGCTATCGCGTCAAGTACATACATACATACATACATACATACTTTAAATAAAGGTTCTGGGACATTTTCAAAATTTTAAAAATGTAATTCCATCATTTTTTATTAAACTTTGTTATTGGATAATGTTTAAGGGAATTTAGGACGTTTAAGAGAATTGCGCAGGTCTCATGTTAGTTAAAATCCAAATTTACGAAAACTGCAAAATTTCATTCCTTTTTCGGTATCTTCCTACAACTACATTTATTAAGACAGATTTTTCCCTTAACGAAGTTGGATTTTGAAATATGGTCACGTACAATGTTTCGAAAATTTGAGTTCTTTTCGTGTAATTTTGCGTGAAAGTATGAGCGAGAAAGTACGTGCTCTTTTTGCACCACTAGTTTTACTAAGAAATACTGTTATAAGCATTAGGGTGACTTCAAGGCGGAGTGCAGTGCCTTCTCAGACGGATATAAAGGGGAAGTTATGAGTAACTAGAATACGCAACATTTTTCCAAAAAAGATTGCAATTTCCACAATAACAGAACTTTTTAAATCATTGTTTTTTTAATTGAAAATAATTTCCCTCAATAACCAAATTTTTTGCTTTTCTTGTAATCCGTTGCTATGAAGTGAAGGGACCATAAAACATATTCAATGAGATTTAATTTTGTGAATTACGGTAAAGGAACCAATTTTTGTCCTTTTGAGGGACATAAAATATAAATGATTTTAGGTTGAAGTGGGGGAGAATGTGAGAATAGGAGCGTACTAAGGGAAAAGTGAAATAAGAATGCCGTAGAAACGATTTTTGCTAATCTTGTTGTTAATTTAGATCCTTATATATTTGATCCTTAAAATATATAAAACAAAAAGCAAACGGACACTTCTGTTATGGGTAAAAAAACAAACCTAATCAATTGGCTCTCATTATCCAATCACCTGGGTAATGGGAGCCCCCCACAGGGTAATTGAAGCCGTAGAAAACTTAATCCACGCTAACAAAATAATTGAACTTGTCTTAACTAAATTGCCATGTAAAACAATTGCTTCCAATCCCGTGGATCTACAATTTTATCATTTATGTGTTTTTTGTATATATAAATTATTGTTTCGTAGCAAAAAATTTGCAAATAAAGGACGTTCTACATCACAAACTGCCCCGTTCAAATGTGATATTTTTACACTTTACAAGATATGACAGTGGCATTTGATTATACGCCAGTGAAGCAAATTAAATAAATTATATTAGTAGAAAAGGAATACAGATTAAATTTTCTTGTCAACGAATAAATAATGTACATGGTTTACAATATTTGTTAATAATTATTAATAGTTTTACCACATATTTATCAGGGTTTCAGTATAGTTAAACTTTTCAACATAGTATCCATAGAAGAATATAAGAGAATAAAGTATCCAACAAAAGAGTAGACAAAAATATTCTAGCCACATTACCTTAGGACGTTAATTAACCGTTACTTAGCATTTTAGTGTAGGAAACTTTGATGAAAACGTATTAAAAATGTCTTTCTTCAATTCTTTCCATATTATTCAAACTCATTAATATTCAATAAGGAAATGTGGAAGTAACCTGTGAGAAATTAATCCGATGAGACAAGAACTTCAAAGTATAACTTGCGGATTTGGAAGTAATTTATTAAAAAGTAATTTACTCGTAGATTAATGCACCTGAACGTTTCCAAGCGGAAACATCTCCACAGCAGGATAATCCCCTCAGCCATTGTGTCACAAGAATCTGCAAGTGAGGAACGAAAGAGGAGTAGTGATAAGCAAGGCACGTTCAAGCGGAAAACAAATACACTCGAACATTTGCGCACATGGCTCAACAATGACTGTGTACTGGGGCGCGAAAACAATTGGCGAGCGCTATGCGCAACAAAATTACGTTGGGCAATAATAGGTTAATAACAATTACAAAACGTAGAAGTATGCGTTACAAATTAATCTGACGATACAAGCATTTAAAAGTATAACTTTCGGACTAGGAAGTTATTTATTAAAAAGTAATTTACTCGTAGATTAATTCACCTGAACGTATCCAAGCGGAAACACCTCCACAGCAGGACAATCTCCACAGCCCATGTGTCACAAGAATCTGCCAGTGAGGAACGAGAGGGGAGCGGTGATAAGCAAGGCACGTTCAGGCGGAAAACAAATACACTCCACCAACATTTGCGCACCGCGTTGCGAGCGGTGGCGAGGGTTCTGCGAGAGGGGGATTTAATTCTGGGTCTGGAACGCCCGGAAGGGGGGGGGGGGGGAGCGAGGTCTAATCGAAAAAACGTTTTATGGGGCACGTCCCGCTGCTCTCTTCGTCCTCGCAGGATCCGTGGCACAGTGGCTTTCGAGCTGGATCGCAGGGGATAAATATTAATACTGTGAATACACACATAACGGCGCAGGATTTACAGAAGCTTTTGGAGACGCCGTTGCTCTTCCACGCGCATTTTTCGTCTCTTTCGTTCCTTCTTTGGCTGTCTCTCTCGGCGATTAAATCACGATTAAACGTGGGATTATATCCAAGCCTCGCTTTTGAAGCTCGAATTTTAATTTTTGTGGAGACTTCCGATTTAATACTCAAATAAAAGTCTTTACAGATACTCTCTTTGGTTTAAAATTCTCGGAAAACTTATTGACCTGAAAACGATTTCCAGTAACAGAAAGAAGCTAGTGTCATATTGCATTACTTATGTATAAACCTGTAATTTCTAAGACGCCATGATTGCTTAAAATTTTAAATTACTGAGTACAGAACTTTTCCTTTGCTTACCACGTATTTTGAAATGTTTCTTAAAGTATTTTAACTAATTTTTTGGGTGTTGCTAAGTAACAATTTTCTACAGATCCACAAAATTTTTGTGTCCGATTATCTGTAGATGCAAATACAGTTTGTTAAAATACGTTATACGAGTAATTTGGTCACTACAACTAATATTTTTCACACATTTTTATTGGGAGTAAAATATAAATATGGGGTACATTTCTGAAGGGAAGCAAATTACCTAAAATATTACGAAATTATGGTTTTATCTCATTTATTTCTGTCAAGGAATATTGAAAAGCAATATACAGTAGAGAAGTTTATTACGAATAATAATTTAGAACAAATTTTTGGGAACTTAGAAAGCATTTAATGAGGTTTAGCTTGATCATTTCTTTGCCAAGTTTGCATAGTTTGAGGAAAGCTCATGTATCAAAGTAAAACAAATGCGCCGTTATTGGTAAGAAAATCACTGGCGTTTGCTGAGTGCAAGATCTCTCAAGAGACTGTACTCCCAAAGGCTTTGAAAATACTGAGTTCTTTGTCTTCATTATTCAGTTTTGACTTTGTCGGGACGCGCATCTCGGTCCATCGCCGAACATTCATCACCGCTAGACTCTAACGCTTTTGTGCGCTAACATTGATGTTGAATCTACGAAGGGGAGGTTTTAAGTCGCCAGGGAAATTTAGAATTTCATCAAACCGCTGTCACCTCTTGAAATCTTCTTTCCACACCACGGCTTTCCAAAAACTGCTAGAGAACTACTTCCAAGTACTATTAGGGGTGCTTAAAATGATCACCTTTTGCGAAGGCTGTGTATATGTTGGGAAATTTCACTTAAGAAAATAACAAAATGATATAACCGCACAACTGTTGGTTGGTATATCACTCAGCACTGACGTTTGCTAAATGCAAGAACTCTCAAGAATCCACATGCCCAACAGCGACAAAAATATTGAGCTTTTTTGTCTTTATAATTCAGCTCTAACGTTGCCTCGTAGCTGTCACTTTAAGAAATGTTTGTTGTGAAAGCCATAAAGTTAACCCAAATATTTAGTGTGATAAATTAACTGTTGCTATGTGAAGACATCAAATAAAAGTATTATTGGTAGTTTGTAATAACAGTAAAGAAAACAAAAGCACTAATAAGTGTGCGAGTAGTCAAACAATAATCTTAGGTCAGTGTATTAGAATCGCCAGTAATAACAGAAATAGAAAAGGGATATGACAAAGATCTCTCTCTCTCTCTCTCTCTCTCTCTCTCTCTCTCTCTCTCTCTCTCTCTCTCTCTCTTTGTATTATATTTTATTTATTTTCTAGTAAAATAATTAATTTAAAAAAAATAATATGAAATCAATGGGAGGCAGAGGTGCCCTGAAATGTACATCGACTCCCCTCCTTATTTAGGCAGCTCACTCCTATGACGTATTGTTATTTCCCTTATATTTTGTAAAAAAAAATGTGTACGTTTTGTTCTAGCACGTTATAATTGTGTACAACTGAATGAAAGAAGTACATTCATTGAATTCATAATACACACATACATAATGCTTCAAATACATGACGTGTTCATAAATAAAATTATTTAATACTTTTCAATTCAGTACTACTCATTTTGATATCGATTTAACTACAACATTCCAGAGAGTTCCAGTGATGTGGAAACCAAATAACCTTAAGCTTTCTCGATTTAGACGGACGCGGAATGTTTTATAATAAGAAAATTTAAATAGGAAATTTATTAATCACAATGAGAATCTCTTTTATTTATAAATTTCATGGAACGCATTAGTAAATTTTCGCTCTTCTGGTTGGATAAGTAACTGATATAAACAGTGATGCACCCACGACGAGGTAATGGGGCTTCAACTTCCCCCCGTCCACTCCCAGGAGCTAATGAGACATTTTAAAAATATAGCGTTTACTAACTTTCTATACAGACGAAAGTAATTCAATATGTCCATTGTTTACGTAATAAATATTAACTAAAAGTACGAAATAGAAATACGTGTTATATTTAGCTTTAATGAAGACTTTTTATGAGAAAACATTACGTCGTCTGGACATTGAACATGTAGCCCGCTATTCCCCAGGAAAAATCCTGAATTCGTCTTTAAACATAAATATAAATTGTAATATTTTATACACTGTTAACACTATACATGCAGTTTGGTGCATACAAGCGTGTTCGGTAAGTCAAATGTCTCCTAGGCTAATGTACGTCTTTATGCCTTTCATAAAACCACACAGGACGAGTACTGTACTTTACTTCCAGTCAGCGTCCGAGTGCCTTTGTCCCTGTGAGGTCGACGCACGCGGCACAGTGGTCGCAGCCAGTGAGCCCTTGCGTTTACTGAAGGGGGCGCCGAGGCGGCAGGGGCGGCGGAGGAGGCGGAGGCGGCGAGACCGTGGCGTAGATGGCAACGGGGACGGCAAGTGCGGCCGGGGCGGCGGGTGCGGCGCGGGTGGAGGGTTTGGTGGGGATGGCGGGGGTGGCGGGGGAGGCTCGGGTGGCGGAAGTGGCGGGGGTGGAGGGTTTGGCGGGGATGGCGGGGGTGGCGGAAGTGGTGAAGGTGGTGGAAGTGGCGGGGGGCGGCGGGGGCCGCTGGGGCGGCAGGGGCGGCGGGGGCGGCGGGGACGGGGGCGGAAAGGGCTGCAGGTCCCTCAGGGGGGTGGGGGCGGCTATGCGCCTGTTTCCCGCTCCGGGCATCTAATGAATCGTCACGCGCGTGTCGCTGTTCATTTGCCCACGGCCGTTTATTGCGCGTGCGAGGGCTCGCGTGCGCCCCCGCGTGACAAATTATGCGAAGCATGTGCATGCGCGCGTGCGTGAGAGAGAGGTGTCGCCGTTTGTACGCACGTGCGTGCGCTACCATCGCCGCCCTCACTTCAGTCGACGCCGCCGACACCGTCACCATTGCAAACATTGCCAGTGACTATGTGAAGTTCTTAAAGACACATCCGTTTCTTTCTTCGTCCCAGTTGTATGTTCGTAATTCTCAGCTTCCCTCGGTATAAATTATTTTGCTCTGATTAGAATTGCTAGTATTACTACGAGGGGCAACAGTGTCTCCACATTTAATGGTTATAGCAACTTAATGTGGCTGTTGCTTATGAGAGACATATAGTTTGCACTTTTACCCTAAATATCTGTGTATACATCTTTCCATTTGATACGCCACATCCACTTCTGATATCACCACATGAGAGATGGTCTCACAGACCCGATCTCTATGCTTTCGTTACTTCACTATCACCACATTCATGAATATTGCGTTATCATGTGGGTGTCGTCATCCATTTTCGCGTCTAGCACGAGTCTGTACATCACCGGAGATGCCATTGCCGCCTCCTGTATCACTCTCCCACTTTCTCTTGTCGGGGCCTCGCTTCACTTCATCTCCCACTCACCCACCCGGTGAGTTACACGCCCCGTCAGGATGAGGGCAGCGGCGTGACGTGGCGGATGGCCACCGCAACGTGATGGTTCCGGAAGCGGTGAGCCATGCTTCGACCATGCTGGCAGGAACACACTAGGAGTGTCGTCGACGCAGTGCGCCGTTTGACACAGGGTGGGATTGTCTTCTTTGTGTCGACAAGAACAGATAGAGATTATAGGTTTCGCGTCTCCACGGCAGAATCAGTGGGATTTTCAACGCCGCACCACTCCGACAGCAACGGGCTGCAATTTTCGTAATTGCAGAGGATCTTATTAAAATCTAAGGGATTGGCAGCTACCAGGTTTCGAAGAAGAGGATATCTATTATCCAACAGATAGCTTTAATTTTGGATGTCACAATCAAGTTGCTAATATTCATTGAAAAATGTACAACTATTATAATGTGCCTTTTAATGTTCAAACCAGTCCATTTGTAAATTATTGAATTCTTCTAACGTTACCTGTTCGGGAGGTCCTTGGGTTCTAATACCATCGGTGGCGGATTTTCGACCCTACCTACGTTAAATTCATCCGCTGTCTGTAGGAGAGTTGCAGCGGCCTGGTCGGTATTTTTCATAGTTTCTCTATACTACCAGGCGTATGCCGGAGCAGTCCTGTGACAGCCAACTGCATGCAATCATTCCCCCTCCTCCGCCTCCTTCTTCTTCTTCTTCCTTGTTCTCTTTCCTTAATCTCAAACACTACATTAACACTCATGTGCACATGCCTTACATTCACTACAGTATCACAAATGTCGCGAACCAGGTGGGAGAGCTTACAGCTTGTCCCGACTGAGGCGGTGCCTCGCTAGGGGACACACCTAGACGGGGAAACTCCCGCAAGCCAACGTCGAGCGGGGGAAAATTACTGGGCACTTCCAGTGGAATAACAAACACTGTACTTAGGGGAATAATGACCATAACAGTTGACGTGCCAGAAAACATCAGTCAATCATTCAAATCGGTGTATTAAGAGCGTTTTCTTAGTTTCTTTGGTGGATGTTATTTTTTGTTACCTCTGCGATTGCTGTAAGTTTTGAAATATGTGTTATTTTTCATTAGGGAAATAACAAGCAACATAACTTCGTTTGAGTTGTAATATTTATAGACCAACATTCAAATAAATAAACAAAACGTAAGTTTTATAAAAAAATTAATAGTATGTTTAGTGAATTTAATATGAACACATACTCTAATGAGCAACGCATTTCTCATAATTTAGCACGACTAGCGTATTAGGAATTTTACGAGGACTATAGATTTGGAACTCTATGACTTGTTCACTTTCTAATAATTTGCTTTTAAGCTAATTTTGGCATTGAACTAGTGATGAAAGACGCTATCATTTTTGTCAACTTTTATTATAGCTTAAATTGTTAGATGAATAATGTTTGGTAGTCGGATTTGGTTCGTTGGAATGCTGATATGAATGCTAAACCTTCCCAATAAGCATATCACTTCAATAAACAAATAAAACGTATGAATGAATGATATAATCTAATCAATATTCAGTACACTATAATATTTTTTGTTAAAACACATTTAGTGGACATCTTAAGCCAATGGTTCAGGCAAAAATTGGAAGTTTAAAGAATTGGCCACTGAATAATGACCAATTAATTGTGTCCATTAATTGTGTGTTAATTCCAATTAAATGGAGCGTGTCCTTTCTTAAAATTGTTTCAATGAACTTACCTACAAAATGCTATGTTCACAACGTATCGAGAATCATGTGCCTCATTTTAACTATCATCACATACACCATTAATTTATTACTCATCCTCTTTCTCGAGAAACTCACGTTTTCCTTGTCCAACCTGCTGCAACTTGCTTACAAACTCATGACGATGCAATTCACATTTCATAGAAATTTAAGTATAGGGCCGTAAAACGAAAGAGCGAATGACCTTCAGTTGGGTTTTGTGGAGGTGTGGGGTGAACACTACCGCAAACGCAAGTTTCCACAGCTGTCTAGCTTGTCTCTTTCTTTTACTACTTTCTCTGGCCTTACTGTATCGATTAACGGACAATTTCTACAGTTTCTTCAATAATTAATCAATGTCACATAGTAAAGTTGTATCATCATTACTATATGCTCGCGCATGTTGGTGTTTGATAGATTAGTGATTCCGGGCCCGACAACTGCTAAGATCATTAGCCCCGTAGATGTTGTGCATATTTTTATAGCGGGAGGTGGTAGTGATTTCTCCGCTGGCTGATGAAATCTGACGCCGACCCAAGATGGCTTGAGGGAATTTTCCCTACTCAGGTTTCTCCCACCAGCGTGGCACCAACCAACCCGGGACAAGCTCTAAGCTCCCGACTGGTCTATCGAGTGGTCTTCCAACAGCTACGGTAGTGTAGTGCATGTGAGTGTATGTGTGTGTAAGTAAGCGGTGAGAATAGGTCAAGGAAGAGGAAGGAAAGATTGCGCGCTGTTCTTGGCCCGTTTGTTAGGATACTGCTCCGGCATTCACTTAGTGTTGATTGGAGAAACCACGAAAAACTACCGACAATAGCACCCGACCGATAGAAGTGTCCTACAGACAGCGGCTCAACTCGACCTATCTGACAAGCAAGTGTCGATCATCCTGCCACCGTCGAGACTCGAACCCTTGGAACTCTTACGGACCTCCCGGTCATAAGCACTGTAGTGACATCAATTGATTCACTGAGCAACTTTTATCGATATGATGCTCTCATAAATCTATCACTTACAAATTAACACAAAATCAATTCATAGGAACATTTTTCATCACAAAGAAAGGAAAACACTTCTTTGAAAGACGGTATATATAATTTCTAGTTAAACAATAACTTCAGATCCTACAAAAATATTCACTTGTTAACAAACTGAAGCAATTATGGAAATTGTGAATATAATTTTCTTATATTTTAGATCAAAAAATAAAAATTCCAGATGAGCAATGTTAGCGAAACATTTCCCACGTTACCTCTTCGTCCAACGCAGCAAGGAACGCAGTCGTCACCCTGATGGTGCATATTCGAACTGCAAGCGCAGCCCCCTTGGCCAAACACCACAGCTGCCTCAGCGCGAGTACCCGCCCGGTAATTGTGTTAGAGATGGGTTCAGCGCACAATACACTGCTCCAATTGACATAGCAGCCTGGCCTCCCCTCCCCCTCCCGCTGCCCGCGCCCTCCTCCGCACACAGAGGGTGCGGCGGGCAACTCAAACAATATCCAGAGACGCGTGCGCACCCGCCGGAGGATGCCCAGCGACAGGGTATCGCGAGAACGCGCCGTTGCTCTTGTGTTTTATCAATTGGATGAGTAAAGCCTGTAGTGTTGATTAAGGTGGGGTGGACCTAGTCGGGTATGATGAGTGAAGTCAGAAATAGGGAAGGGTTGTACAAGTCGGGTACGGTCAAGTAGGGCTTGTCAAGTTGGTTAGGGTACGTAAGTTGGTTGGATCGGGTCGGTGTGACTAGAGGTTGCTAAGAAAGAGTAAGAGATATGCCAGGTCTATGTGTGGAGTCGGGTCGGGTCGGGTCGGGTCGGGTCGGGTCGGGTCGGGTCGGGTCGGGTCGGGTCGGGTCGGGTCGGGTCGAGTCGGGTCGGGTCGGGTCGGGTCGGGTTGGGTCGGGTTGGGTCGGGTTGGGTCGGGTTGGGTTGGGTCGGGTTGGGTCGGGTCGGGTCGGGTCAGGTCAGGTCGAGTTGCATTTTGGGGGGTCGGGTCGGTCGAGTCCTGTCGTATTGGAGTGGATTGGATTGTGTTGGGTTGGGTAGGGTTGAGTAAGGAAGGGTAGGATAGGGTAGGATTGAGTTGGGTCGAGTTGGGTCAGGTCAGGTCGGGTAGGGTCGCTTAGGCAGAGACTCGGTGGGATAAGGGCGGGCGGGCGGGCGGGGTTGTGAAATGAAGCAAGTGTCAGATATTACTATTAGAGGGTGACTATTTACGCGACGCAAATAGTTAATCAATGTTCATTGGGCTGTACCTATATTTTGTAGCTGAGTAGTGATATTTTTTTCAACAGGCAGAAGAGTCTCTGACAAATCTGTAATAACTTTCACCGAAAAATAAGAGTGAAATTGAAATGCATCAACATTTGCATTTGTCAGATAATTTGTCTTCATTATAAATGCAATTATTAACGGAAAAACAATTTGTGTAATTGAAATTTTCACAAAGTACTCTTTCCAATATATTAGTAATTTTTTTTTTAATGACTTCTATCTGTTAAAGACTATTAACTGAACAAATAGATTCACATTCCAACGTCAACACAACTAGAAGCATTTTACGAATTTCCCTGCAGACAGCAGCACTTACTTTAGACAAACTGCTTCTTGCTGGTTCGGTGCTTCGTCACCCGAGGGCAGAGGCTGACTTCGTCAGCTTGCGCTTCAACCCCTAGCCGGCAGAGCGCAGCAGCAACAGGGCAGCAGCCCCACAGTTCCTGCAAACGAAACCAGAGGGACCTATGAGGCAAATAATTCCACTGGGTTACTCTTGTCACCTTTCATCAAGATTTGAGAGAGTAAATGAAATGATTAAACTTGAATATTCCACAAGAAAGAAGGAAATACTGCTTGACGCCAGAAATTGACAGACAAAAAAGTTTGAAAACTTACAATTTCTTTTAATGATGTGAAAAAATCATATTCATTACGAACGAATCAGATGCAAAGATCGTCAAGTTAAAACTAACACGGGAAAATTCACTAATGAAATCTAAGGTTTTAAAATTTTCAAACAAATAAACTAATTCAATTAAAGAGAAAGAAATTAAAATAATTAAATTTCTCTAAAAATCTGATATCGCGCCACCATTTTTCCCGGACGACAATGGCATTTGCCTCCTCGATCAAGGCCCCCTGCGTCTCAATTAAAACAAATGCCGGGAGATATTTCAAAGCCCCTGGAATCCCTCCGCCGCTCTCGCAAAAAAAGAAAGGTTTCCAATTCCTTCGACCCGGATTTCAGCATGAAAGGGCTCCAGGGACTGCTCTCGTCTCAAGCCGGAAGACGCGAAGGGGCGGGGGCGGTGCAGTGCGGTGGGCTGACAGAGGGACAGCGGAAGAGGAAGAGAATGAAGAGAAAACGTCGCAAAGGAGTCGGGTCGACTCAGCCTCGCTATCGATTTCACATAAACAAGCGCGGGATGGGGGAATATCTCTGAAGCCCGCGGTTCGCGCGAGAAAGGTTTCAGACTTCAATCGCCGGATTAAGAGCAATAATACTTTTAATTTCACTACATTTCCAAAGGATCACCAGCGCAGAAGGGGGTTGGAGGCAGGCGACGATGCACCAGTCTGAAAGGCCTCCTGCGCCGACCCTCCCAATTAAATTCCAGCACCCGAGATGGTGAGGAGGTTCTCGGATAATTATCACCGACAGAAGTTCATCCTCGTTCTCTTAATCTCTTAATGGTTTCTTAAAATTCAATTAATCACAGGATTGATTAATCGTGACGAAGAGTGACGTCAGAGACGGCTGCGGGTCGGACTTTCATCTGTTTCGCGTCCGCTGAGGAAGAGAAGAAGTGAACGCGGAGGGGGGGGGATAAAGAGAAACGGCGAAGTCTGTAGCGCTGCCGGCGGCTTCTCAGAGAACCTCTGCTCGTAATGCTTTGTGGCGGCTGAAAAATGACTTTTCTTGATTAATTTTGAAAGTGTGCTTAGTAGCGGCGGCTTAACAAGGAACCTGGCGGTTGTTGGAATAAAGCGGCTAGTGGACGTGTGCATTTTTCATGCACGAAGTCGGGCGGTGTTGCGGCGATAAGTCCCGCCAGGGAGGAGGGGAGCGCAAAGGACGAAAAAGAAAGAAAAATGCGCTTGGAAGTGTTGCAGTGTTCTGGAAGAGATTCCGAGCCTGTACAAGTTGCTCGC
Source organism: Gryllus longicercus (assembly GCA_038098605.1). NCBI lineage: Eukaryota > Metazoa > Arthropoda > Insecta > Orthoptera > Gryllidae > Gryllus > Gryllus longicercus. The sequence goes on from JAZDUA010000004.1 coordinate 4,783,365, forward strand.
AGTGAGGCGATGGGGTGAGTGGTGGATGATCTACAGTGATTTTGTTCTCTCAACTGAATAATAATAATAATAATAATAATAATAATAATAATAATATTTATTTTTCTGCTAATGAGCTTTCGCTCGGTGGCAGAGTTTTACAGCGTACAGAGATATTAATTACAAAGATACTCTCAGAAGAATACATATTTCAATTAAACTGCTGTTTAAATTTTGAGTTATAGTTACCTATGTATGTCATTTGATTTACTCATAGTCAGCTAGCTTTCTGTGAGACGGTTTCAGTTTATATTCCCTGCCGGGACAACAAGGAAGCCTTAGCTTTCTAATACAAATTGTCTCAGTGTCTGTTACGGTGTGACGAAAGCTCAGCAGGCCCAATGCTGCTGCTAAATACTCATGGTATGCTAAAGCTAAATAAATGATGGGAATGCATTCTGCTCGTCACATGTTTGTCTCTTCCCTAGGCGTGGATAGTAAAGAAAGATCACAGAATTTAAAACACCCTTATCTGACAAAAAGGCGGGTTAATCCGAACCTAAAATACTAAATATATACTTACTGTACGTCATTGCATCTTTTGAAATAAAAAATAGCTGTATCACCATTCTGGTATTAGTCAATCGATTTTGTACAATATTTAGGTAAAAAAGGATTGGTTTTGGTCTGAGTGTAATATAATAATATCTAAATTTGTATATCTAACATTTTCCCTCGATTATTAAGTGTATGTAAATATTTTAATTTCTTCTAAATCTGAAGAATATAATCATCAGAAACACTTATTCTAAAACGGAATAACATCTAGAGGAATTGCCGTAGATGAATCAGTACTTGTTAGTTCTTCTAACTCTTCACGAACATGTTTTCTAATGTGGTATTGTATAAATTTCTTTATAACCAAATTAAAAATTGAAATGTATAACAGACATCTTGCTAAAAATAAGTGCAGATGATTCTTATTACTGTTGGTGTACATATGTCAAGTGAATGACATTGATTTCTGTTAATTATACAAGATAAAGTAATACTACACTGCCCATGAAGTTGGTGATATTTGGTACGAAACAAATCGATCTGTACAAAGATTAATGGAATTGAAACAATAGTGTCAATGGAAGTATACATGCATCAAAAATTTCTAGATACTGATAATTTTAGGCAATGGTCTGCTACCCACTTCCAAAACTTGGACTTACGGAGAAAGCATAAGCAGCTATTGTATTGGACACGCGACGTTAAATAAGAAATATTATTAAAAACCACCAGCGAAACATGCAAATTATTGATAAAGTTTATGTGCTCAACAGGTTTTCCAAAAAGTCACTCACTCACAAATTCCGCAAAACAGATTAGTTAGACGAATGAAATTAAAAACTTTCCAAAATAGGCGATGTGATTTACATATAAAAAGTATTGCGAACTGCAATAGAAGCAATCTAATATTCTATAAATGTTTAAGTTCTGGTTCTTGCGCAGAACATATGTTACATTCATCGAAGTTCTTTGCAACGCAAACAGATGACATACAAATAGTATTATTAAAAAATCGTATTCCACAATTATGAGAAGAATTCCATAGCTTCTTGGTGGTTGAAATATGATTTCATTTAAAAATGACTGATTTTTTTCATAA